>JAWDJE010000001.1:169513645-170843645 GCA_035047345.1 Bradypodion ventrale
TGACGAGTGACAAGGAACCATAATCAGTTGCGCTAATGTGTCTCCTTTGTGAATTGTCTGGGGTAAGTGCATCCAAAGCTGAACTTGGAGAACGCCTGAAAAATTGGAGTCAATGACTCCTGGAATCACAAGAATTCCGCGTGCTCCTGCTACACTGCGGGGCAAAACTAAACCTATAAAGCCCTTGGGCAGGGGTCCCATGTACTGGGAGTCCACTAGATAGACTGTGCCTGGCAGGTCGCATGTAACGTCTGCCTGGCAAGTCAATTCTAGCCCTGTACTACCCTTGGGGCTGGCCTGTGCCTTCGCAATGCTAGGAATGTGATCGGAATCTAGTCTAGCTCTGACGAGCTCAGAGCGGGGAAAGCCTCTGTTTGGACCGGGGCCAGAGACGTGCCCGCGTTCCGGTTTCCCGAATTCAGACAGTATCTGGACCAATGGTAGCCTTTCTTACACTTCGGACACAGGGTGTTTGGAGCCTTGGAATGGCCGGAATTTTGTCCGCCTCCCTTGGATCGGCACTCCCTAGCGAAGTGACCGACCTTGCCACAATTGTGACATGCCCCTTGGTTTCTGCCTTTGGGTTTTCTACCCCCTTGCACCGCTGTTGCTAGCAAACCCATTTTATAGGATTCTGTGCCAACGTCGGCGCAAGCTCTAATCATGTCCGTGAGAGTCAAGTCGGGACGATTGCCCAGTGACTGCAAGATTTTATGGCAGTCGAAATTGGCATTATCCTTGGCCAATTTCATCATGAGCTCTTGTTGGGCTTGCTCATTATCTATCTGCCTACTGATCGCTTCCTCTAAGCGATTGATAAAATCCATGTAGGGCTCCTGGGCTCCCTGTTTGACTGCGGTGTAATTTTTGGCTGCTTTGCCAGTTGCTGGGACTTTGAGAAAAGCCTTGAAGGCAGCCTCGGCTGACATCTGAAGAGTGGCGAGTGGCAAGTTGGTCTGTGCATCGATGGATTCGAAGGCACCTGAACCATATAACTGGTCAGGAAGTACTGCGCCTCCCATCCTGGCAGCCCTAGTCTGAGCCTCGAGGCGATACTCGCTGTCCCATAGCAAATACTGGCTGGGGTTGAGCATCATCCGCATGACAGATTTCCAGTCGTGCGGGATGAACATGGTATTCTCGCACACTTGCTGAAGCGTGCCCCTAGTGAAGCGACTTTGGAGTCCTGTCTCTGTAATGGCCTTCCGTATAGCCATGAGAAGCTTATACGGGACTGGTGAATGAACTACCTGCTGGGCCCCTGTGAGGGCATCCATTTCCAAGCGAATTGGACAAATCTGGCTACGCTCAGCTAGTTCTTCTGCTGGCAATTCCCCCTTCTTGATTTCTTCCTCAATTGTGCGCTGAAGGGCACTCTTGGTCTGGGAACCTGTAGCTGTCAGAGAAGCACCTGCGCTCCTCATTCCATGCATTCCGTCGGTGACGTCTGCAGCTGTCACCGAGGGAAAGCTCCCTACACTACTCTGCTTAAACTGTAATGACGGATAGAGCGCCGTGGGCGCCGATGGCTCGACTGGTGCTGGGGGTTCTTTGGCCTCTACCCGGACTGGGTCTATTTCTGCTAAGAGCTTCCTACATTTACTCCATGTGCGAATTACGCCCTCAGGAGCTTTCGGGGGTTGCTGAATGCAGTCTCCTATCTGATCCCAAAGCTGAAGGGTTAACGTACCTACTTCTGGGTAAAGCAGGCAGTGTTCCCTTAGGTACACCAAAAGTCTCGCTAGCTCTCCGCTGTGAAAACGTAACTGAAATACCCTGGCCAGGATTTTGAACTCCTCTTCATGAGTTCTTTGGCTAGCGGATGGACGTTGTCGCTGAGGACAAGTCCCCATATTACCTGCGGGGGATCTCCGAAGATTCCTCCTCGGGACGAGCAACGCGTCTGCTGGGCCAGGTAATAGGTTTTGGCGACGATTCTCTGGGTAGAGCTCGGAGCGTGGTCTCCTGCCACGGGCCCTTGGTGGCCTCTGCGCTGTCAGGGGTTCACAGCTGTACCTGAGCGGAACGCGTTTTTCCGTTACTGCAAGCCGCCGCGAAAGTCGGGAGCAAGCTGTAGGATGCCTCTTCTGTAATGCCTCGCCGCAGGGCTGTCTTCCCGACCGGCTGGCTTACCGGCCAGGCTGCCGCGCTGTCCTCCGGGACGATCGGACGCGGTTCAAGCGCAGAACCGGACCGTGTGATCGCTTACTCTCGAGTAGATCACGTCGGGGTCACCAGGTGTAGGAATCGGGGCCGCTAGGACGGCCATTGGGTCCCGGAGGAGACTGATCAAGGAACGACACGAGGCAATATGGAGCGAGATCAGATCAGTGGTTTATTGAGGGAAAAGCATCATCATATATAGATCAGAAGGCAATGCAGGAAAGAACCGTCATCTGACAGAAAATCACATCACCCATTTACTCGGGTTAATGGGAAATCTCTCTTGGGGAAGTTAATTAACTCGGGTAAACACTGACAGGAGAAAACCATTGTCTGAGGCTTAGGCTAGGGTAAATATGGTTTCTATTTGCACCAAAGATTAGGCTGATCTGAGGGTCAGTAATTGCCTAATGGGTAACGGGAGGTTAGCGTTCTGCCCTCTCAGCAGAACCGCCGGTCAGGTCAGATGTGGGTGAATAAACCCTTATGATTAATCCACCCCCCTTAATTTCCGTACTGGCAAGGGCCAGTGGCCCGGAGTCTGCCCGACTGGCTTAACCTCTGCCAAGGTTCTGTGCCAATTGGGCATGCGGAATCCGCACCATAGGTTGACTGGTTTTTGCAAGGAAAGCTGAATATGGGGTGTCTCTGTCACTCCAGTGATCTTTATGAAATACAAAACTACTTTGCTAGAATTTTAAAAGTTGTTGTTATTGTTGTTCAGTCACACAGATGACTCCGACTCTTTGTGACCCTATGGACCATCGCTCTCCAGGCACCTCTGTCCTCCACCATCCTCCTTAGTCCACACAGCCCTGTGCCCATTGTGTCTACAATACCATCCAGCCATCTCATCTTTGGCCGTCCCCTTCTTCTTGTGCCCTCCACCTTCCCCAGCATCAATGCCTTCTCAAGTGAATCCTCCCTTCTCATTTGATGTCCAAAGTACTTCAGCTTCATCTTTGTTATTTGTCCTTCTAAGGAGCAGACAGGGCTAATCTCTTCTAATATTGACCTATTTGTTCTCCTCGCTGTCCAGGGGACTCTCAAAACTCGCCTCCAGCACCACATCTCAAAGGCATCTATTTTTCTTCGCTCAGCCTTTCTAATGGTCCAGCTCTCAAAACCGTACGTTTTTTAAAGTGGCCAAAATTCAATAGCCAGTGAGGGTAAAATAGTAATAACTACCAAGCTGGAAGGGACCCTATGGATCATCGAGTCCAGCCCCCGTCAAGGAGACACAGTTGAGAATCAAACTCCCAGCTTCTGGCTCAGCAGCCAGATAACTAAATCAATGAGCTGCTCTAAATGTGATTTATACCTGCATTTCAGCTAGTTACAGGTATAATCCCAACCATCTCCAGGTTAATTACCATTCTAAATAAAATTGGTAAGAAGTCCGTTTTTACATTCCTGTTTCTCAAAAGTAACTAAAAGTAGCTCCTTTAAAAAATGCTATAGACCAGCGATTTTCAACCTGCGGCCCTTGGGCTATATACAGCCCATGGCACCATTCATGTGGCCCCCCACCGTCTCCACCACACTAGGAAGTGCCATGTGGTGGAGGAAAGGCAAAATGGCTGTCTGGCCCCCGAAGCTGTCTGAGGAAGCATGATCCAGCCCCCAGCTTTAAAAGTTTGAGTATTCCTGTTATAGACCCCTGACTTCTGGCATGAAACACATTCTTCAACTATCCACCTTACCATAGACTCAATAAGAAATAAATGAGGCAGCAGTTCTTAAAACAGGTAATATTTCTTCTCTGCCATTTAATGAGGCCACATGCTTATAAAAGTAAATGTCAATGAGTTACACGACAAAGAGAGGGGCTGTGGTGGCTCAGTGGTTAAGAAGCTCACCTTGTTAACTTGAAGGCCGGCAAGTCGGCAATTCAAGACCTGGGTACTGAATAATGGAATGAGCGCCCATCTATGTTCCAGCTCCTGCCAACCTGGTAGTTCGAAAGCAAGAAATTGCAAGTAGATAAATAGGGACCACTTCAGTGGGAAAAGATCTTGGGGACATGAAAGGAGCTTCATTTGGGCGTCCCCTGAGCAGAGTTCCTCCAGCAAAAATCCTTTTCAACCCAGAATAATTTCTGACACAAAATTGTTATACCACAAAGAGAATGGCATTATCCCTTCTAAAGTTGCAAACATGAAGTAGTATAATTATACCTTCATTTGCAGAATAAAAGCTACTTCTGAAGCTATGGCTTTTTCTCACAAACCCATCATCCATGGTTGGCCTCCTGGCACATTTTTGTGCTCCTGTCTGTCTGTTGCTGGCTCTAAATCCTTTGACCATCTGATGTGAGCAGAACATTCAGAATCTGTAAAACTTGTTTTGCTTATTTCTGAGTAAAGTATAAAAAGCTTCATAGTCCTCAATAAAGAAAAGAGGCAGAATGTTCAGAAAATAGAACAAAGCTATGGTGACATCTTTGCCTTTTTAAGATATCATTGCTTTCCCCTGTTTAGGCCTCATCTTGAGCACTATGGCCATCATGTTTTAGGAAGGATTCAGGGAAACCTGAACAAATTCAGAGGAGAACAATAAGGATGATCAGGGGACTGGAAACTGAGCTCCACGAGGAAAGACTGAAAGAACTGGGTGTGCTTAGATTTGAGAAAATGAGACTGAGGGTGACATGATAGCACTTTTCAAATACTCAAAAGATAGTTATAAAGAGGCTGGGCAGGATCTGTTTTTGATTATCCTAGAGTGTAGGACGCTTAACAATGGGCTCAGGTTATAAGAAGCCAGATATAGATGGGATAACAGGAAATTTAACTGCTAGAGCAGTACGACAATGGAACCAATGACCTCAGGAGGTGGGGAGCACCCCAGTGTTGGAGGCATTCAAGAGAATGTTAGACAGACATCTGTCAGATATACTTTAACTTGAATTTCTGCAATCAGCCAGGGGCTGGACTCAGTGGCCTTATAAGCCCCTTCCAACTGCATGATTCTAGGATACTGTGAAGATACTCTGGAAAAAAATTGGAAATCTAAAATTATACAATAGCAACACACAAACCAACCCACTTTCACATAACTTAGAGAAAATATCTCTTAAACCCTTCAAACACTTTAAAAAGGAGTTTTGAAGATGTTGTTTACATATTTATTTATGTACAGTATCTTTGACTTTATATGGTACTAGATGATTTCTTGGCATTGCCGGGGGTATTGATTTAAATTACAGTCAGCTGCGCGTGCACACACACACGCACGCGCACACACGCACGCGCACACACGCGCACACACACACACACACACACACACACACACACACACACACACACACACAGGGGAGGCAGCAGGGGAGTAGGGAGGTGAGTAGGGGAGGTGGCGCCCGGGTGAGTAGGGAGGGAAGGGGGGAGGCGGATGCTATCCGTTCTCCCTTTCCTTCCTGCAACCAGGGGGGGGGGGAGGCAAGGAAGGAGGAGGTGGATGGGATCCGTTTCTCCTTCCCTGCTGGCACTCAGGGGGAAGGCGCCTTTGCATCACCCCAAGACCGCATCACCTCAAGAAGTCTGTCCGTCCAACCAGAGCGGACCGGAGGGGCTCTCTGCTTGTACCATCTGCTAGAGGGGCCAGTCTCTCTAGCACAAGAAGGGCGAGAGGCAGTTATTTGTCAGGGAAGGCGCTCTCCCTAGTGGATCCCTGCCTGGCGCCTTTGCATTTCCTCCTCAGCTGCTCTCGAAACAGTGGAGGGGGAAATAGCAGGGCAAGAGGCAGGTTTTTGCTAGGGGATAGGCACCTCCCCTGATGGATACCTGCCTCTCGCCCTTGCCATTCTCCCTCTGCTGTTTCAGGCAACGTGGCTGAGGGCGGAAGGGATGGCAGGGCAGAGGCAGCGCCTACGGTGGCGCCATGCCCGGCCGCGTCTGGTCCTCAGCTGTTTTGTGCTCAAAGCGGGCGTTGGCTTCAGCATTTGCGTGCTGGCTGTACCACCTCCTCCATGCTTGGGCCGTCCTGCCTGATTGGCTATGGCATGCCATGGAGGACGCTGGGATTTGGAGGTTTTTTTGTTGGTGTTTGTGGGGTGCTGGACCTACTCTCGTTCTCCGGACCCTTGCAGCAATGTTGTCAGGGAAGTAAGGTAAGTATGAACGGCACATTACGGGATAGGCTGGACGGGTGTGGAAACACATTCCACACAAGCACGGCCCAACCCCTTTCTTATAGGTTAAGATTCATACTGTTTATATGTGTATTTATTATGCTGTGAGCTGCCAAGAGTGGGAGCCTGTTTCTCCAGGTTGCACTATATAAAGTTAATCAATTAAATCAATCAATCAATCAACCAACCAACCAATCAATCAATCATTTAATCAACCAATCTTGCTGGAAGGGGAAAGATTCATTAGACAATGCCAAAATGCCATACTGTCTGCTTTGACAGTGCTCCATTAGCCTTTTTAAAGCATCTGCTGAGATTAAATCTTCCAGCTTTTTTCACCAGAGAATTTGGAGTGCCTCTCTCTTTTTCTCCTTCTGTGATCTACCTACTTATTAAACTTTGAATAATACTAGGAGGGTAAATATAGCAAACTTCTGCTGCTGAGAGGAAGAAACAGACATCTGTCTCAGGATGTTAATTTCACTTCCTTTGACAGACATTTTAAAATCTACATCATAGATAACAAAAGGTTTATTGTTCCATTCCCAGGCCCAGGTAATAAAAAAAAACTTATTAAAGTAACCCTTATATAATAAGAATAATAATATTTGTGTCTTATCAAGTCAGTTCTGACTAATGGGAACTCTTTTCATAGGGTTTTCTAGGCAGAGAATATTCCCTTCTTCTAGGGGTGCTCAAGACTGTGCAGCTTGCCCATGACTACAAAGCCTGGCTCTTCTCATGCGAGGCACAGTGGGGAACTGAATTCCCAATCTCCAGTTCCACAGCCAGATATCTAACTCACCAAGCTTTCCAGTCAGCTCATTCCTTACACAAATAACCTCAATAAGAGGTTAAGATCCCCAGCCATATTTCATTGCAGGCGCACCCCCCAATAAAGGACTCAGACACAAATGAAAGTGGATAACGGCATTGGGCTACATTTATTGATTCATGCCCTAGTCCGAATTATAAATTTCTATTGGTAATTGACCAATCATAATTCTTAAGGCAAGCAGGCCGAAGTAACACTGGTAAGGTACCACCCAAAATTGCCAACGGCAATTGTTACAATGTATCTATTTGTATCCATTTGTTTGTTGACAACAAACAAATTGTTGACCGTAGTCAATATCTAACTAATGACCCCACCCTCTGACGTGTATCCGTAAAATCAGGGGGTGATGCATGCTGTCTAGCTGTAGCCATCACCCCATCGCCTGGTTCGTCGTTGACCGGACAACGTTTAACCAACTTATGCCTATCTAGTGTTGTCCAGTCAATTGCGAACCTGCCGGATACCTGTGGGTCATAAATGTTTACCTTACCAGTGCTACCCGCCCATGTGACCAAGATCAACAGCAGCACAGAACAAACCCCTATATCAAACCATAGCAACAGTGTGGGATGGGCAAAAAAGCCAGGACTCAAGGGCCAATTGCGAGTCCCAGCCAAAAATTCCCACCCGGCCCCGAAGCGACCAAGAAATCACACTGTTAACTAGGGAGGGGGTGGAGGGGAAAAACTTCTCCGCTCCGTCGCTTCGCAAAATGGCAGCTCGGCTGCCTCATGGCCAGCCCTTTTATTAGGGTGCTGGCCACGCCCCTAACTACCCGGATGCCTTCGTCCGGTGGGGGGGCCCGCAAAGAGCGCGGCGGCCATTTTGGCGCCACGCTTGCATTGCAGGCGCACCCCCCAATAAAGGACTCAGACACAAATGAAAGTGGATAACGGCATTGGGCCACATTTATTGATTCATGCCCTAGTCCGAATTATAAATTTCTATTGGTAATTGACCAATCATAATTCTTAAGGCAAGCAGGCTGAAGTAACACTGGTAAGGTACCACCCAAAATTGCCAACGGCAATTGTTACAATGTATCTATTTGTATCAATTTGTTTGTTGACAACAAACAAATTGTTGACCGTAGTCAATATCTAACTAATGACCCCACCCTCTGACGTGTATCCGTAAAATCAGGGGGTGATGCATGCTGTCTAGCTGTAGCCATCACACCATCGCCTGGTTCGTCGTTGACCGGACAACGTTTAACCAACTTATGCCTATCTAGTGTTGTCCAGTCAATTGCGAACCTGCCGGATACCTGTGGGTCATAAATGTTTACCTTACCAGTGCTACCCGCCACCCGGAGAGGCTTCAATAAAGGCTCGACGCCCCCCCCCAAGACCGTCAGCTCGGTCGACAGGCCTGCTCGCCAATCACCCAACAGGAGGTCCATACCTCCTCGCGACAGATGGACCCCATCCCCTGCATAAAGCCCATAATTTTGCAAACTAATGGCGGGATGACGACTGACCCGCCCCCAGCCCTTGGTCAAAAGGAATCGGGCCACAGCCCTGTTCACCATGCGCCTAGCGCGGCCAGGGCCTGAAGGTCAAAGCCTCCCCTATAAGCGTGCCGTGGGACCATATCTGACCAAACAAGGGTTGTGGCGGGCCATACGTAATGTAAGTAGGCGAGGTCACCGCAAATCGCATGCTTCAGCGATAAGCCAGTGACCTGTCCCAAATCATTACCCCCAAGGTGTATGATCAGAATGTCAGGCGGGTCAGCATTCCTTCCCAAAAAGAGGAATGGCAAGAGCTCCCGCCACAACATACCGGGCTTACCGTACCAAGTGAGACTTGCGTATGCACCCAGTCCCAGTCGGGGTCCCCAATCTGTCGCCGCAGCGTAACGCGCTGCCCTGTGCACGTAGCTATGGCCCACCAGCCATACTGTCACCGGTGTGATACGACACCCAGGGTCTGTCAAGGAAAAAACAGGGAAGGAAGAAATATGCGGTGACTAAACCGGTACTCACGGCGGGAGCGGGCGAACATAAAACTGGAAACACTGAGAGCCCCACCTCCCCATGCTGCGTATCTCAGCCCCGGAGTACCCATAAGCAGCCGCAGTAGAGGCCGCCCCAATTCTAAATGAATGGGTGCCGTAACGGGCCCCTGGGAGGCCAACACTAGCCAGTGCCTTCCCAGTCACCTTCCAAAATTGAAATTTAGTGAGGGGAGACCCATCTTGGTGACAGAAAAACGGGCCATGGTGCGTGCCACGCAGTGCAAGGAACTCCTGTAGGGCACCAACCGGACAGATGTCTGCCAAGGAACATCGTAGCAGTCTTACACCACTGCCTATGCCGTGCTGATCTGTTTTAGAGGAACGTATCCTCAACTGAGCCCAATCATTGCAAACATAGACATCTTCGAGTTCCAGTGCCCTACGACTTGCATCCGCCTTAGACAGCATCACAAGCTCGCTGATGCGGAGCGCTCCAAAAAAGGCCACCGTTGTAGCCGCATGAAACAGGGCTGCCTCATACCTATCGAAACATAGGTCATGCCAGCCCCGTGCCAGTTGGGTAAGGACCCCAGGGGAAATTGGGTGGCGGTCGTCCAGGCTACGCCCACGTTCCCGCACCCACCCCTCCAAAAAGTGTCTCACACGGAAGTCAGCGGTACTATCCGCATGACCTCCCACCTTGGCCATAAAAGCCAGCGCTGACAACCTGGATGCTATGGTGCGGGGTGCAAGGCCCTGGGCATGCAGGTAAACCATGAAACAAAGGACGTGGGCCACTGGGATCGGCCAGGTATCTGGCAGTCGAGATTGGGTACAAAATGTCCGAAAGGAAACCAACACATGGTGATACGCCTTACGCGTGCGTGGCGCCAGCGACATGCCGATCGCCCGGTTCACCTCTCCTTGCCAAAGGTCCATATCTCCTCCGGGAGTGGCGAGGGAAATTCCTCCGCGTCCGGGGCCAAGGCGCGGAACCGGGAGATCTGCAGGCGGGACAAAGCATCAGCAATATCGTTATTGACCCCCGGGACATGCCTGGCCCTGAACAATACATTGAGGCGCAGGCTGCGCAATACAAACTGGCGCACTAGTTCCATTACCCTGGGAGATTTAGAAGTCTGTGAGTTGACAATGTGGACAACTGCCGCATTGTCACACCAGAAATGCACCACCGAGTTGGCCCACTCCTCACCCCCTAGCATCAAAGCCCCCAGTATGGGGAAAAATTCCAAATATGTGAGATCCCTCAGGCGACCCGTGCCTGACCAGGCTGGTGGCCATCCACCATAGGCCCACTTCCCGTTGAAGTACATCCCATAACCCAGGGATCCCGAGGCATCAGACTGTATCTGAAAGCGAGGTGAAGCCAGGAGGTCAGACCTCCAAAATGAGACCCCATTGAACTCCCTCAGGAACTGGAGCCATATGTGCATATCTGCCCTGATGCCCCGTGTCAGTCTCACCCTGTGATGGGGCCTGGATAAGCCTGACATGGCGTCGCACAAGCGCCAAGCAAATGCCCTGCCAGGTGCGACCACCCTGCAAGCGAAGTTAAGGTGACCATGTAGCACCCGCAATTCCCGAAGGGATGCCTTGTGCTTAGCCAGCAATCCCGAAATGAGGGCCGCTATCCTGGCCACCTTTTCCCCTGGCAACCTAGACGCCTGCGCTACTGTGTCAATTTCCACCCCCAGGAATACTAGCTTAGTAGATGGGCCTTCGGTCTTTTCGGGCGCCAAAGGGACACCGAGTTCCTCCATTAGCGTCTGAAATGTGTTGAGGAGACGTGTGCACGTGTCCCAGCCCCGTTCACCCCCGAACAAAAAGTCATCCAGGTAATGGGCTACAGACCGAGACCCTGACCTACGGACAAATGCCCACTGCAGGAATGTACTAAAACGCTCGAAGGCCGAGCAGGATATGGAACAGCCGAAAGGCATGGCTTTGTCGAAATAATATTCACCCCTGAATTTGAAACCCAGCAACTCAAAGTCGCCCGGGTGCACCGGCAGGAGACGAAAAGCCGACTTAATGTCGCACTTAGCTAACAGTGCACCCGGGCCACACGAGCGCACCATGCGCAATGCCTGGTCAAAGGATGTATACCTGACCGAGCAAAGGTCATCAGGGATAGCATCATTGACCGAGCGACCGGCTGGGTAGGACAAGTGATGAATCAGGCGGAACTCGCCCGGGGACTTCTTGGGCACTAGTCCCAATGGGGATACTTTAAGGTTGGGGAACGGGGGCGCGGGAAAAGGGCCAGCGACCCTGCCCGCATCAACCTCCTTATTAATGCTGGCAGCAGCCACCTCCTCCCTTCCTCTAAGCGACAAAAGGTTGGGTGCGTCTTGCGGTGACCTATCCCCCGTGAAAGGAATACGAAACCCCAGTTGAAAACCATGAAGCAGGTACACTGCGTCTGCCCTCCTCGGGTACACTGCGAGCCAACGCTCCAGCATGTCCACATTAATTGGGGAGGGGGCCTTTCGGTGGACCCGCTCCCTCAGCGGCAGTCCTACCTGCCCCTTGTCCACCCCTACCCTTGCCCCTGAATCCTCCCGGCCTGGGACAGGCGGAGGCAGCATGGGGGCCAGAACAAGAGGGACACTCATGCCTGTACTTGCAATTCTTTCTGTTGCAAGAACCATTGGACGAGAAGGTCCAGCACAGCAGGCGGGCTGGAACCCCCTGCCCCGCCACTTGGCGGGGAACCTGTACCGGGGCCGCTCATTGGACCGCATGTCCACAATGATATCTCTCCCCGGGCGCCGGGCGCATGGGGGTCATATACAGAAGCCACAGCTTCTGGCAGGGCTCGTCCCACCTCATCTCTGGGTGCAGTGGAATCCTCATGCGGAATTCCTCGTCGTAAGCCAGCCACGACGGACCCGGGAAGTCGACCATAGCCCGGTAAATGTTGTCCAAATACTGGACCATAGGGATGGCCAGATCCGGCCTGGCCCTGAGGTAAACAGCCATGTAAATTAGGTACGCTGGCAACCAATTTGCCCATGTACGTGGCGGCTTACGACGACGTGCCTGCTCCTTATCCTTCTCATCCTGCCCTTCCCTCTCTTCCTTGGTGGGCTCCCTGTTAAGAAGGGAGAAGATGTCCACATACTCGCCCCTCCAGATCTTTTCCTTGGTGGACTGGGCCAGATGGTCCCCTAGGGGCAAGGAATACCCCGCTGTCGGCAATGCCGACACTGGCACAGAGGGAAGTGCGGGCAAAGCAAAGGGGGCCTGTACCAACCCGGATACCCCCAACACATTCCCTACCACATAGGGGGCGCCACCCCAACCCGGGCCCTGGGTCAGGGATGAAGTCGCCGGGTGGGCCGGAGGCGGCTGCACCGCCGCACCACCCGTGCGAGGCCATGGCCACTGAAAAGCCCCCCCCCCCGGGGAAGTCAGTTGTGTGGGTGCACTAGCTTGAACTGCATACTCACCCGCTGCACCCCCACGGGCCGCTCCCACCGGGGGTTCCGGCCCGCTGGGGGCGTCGGAGCTCACAACCGAAGCTGAGCTCATCGACGGGGCCAGATCAGCACAAGTCTGCTGCGCCTGCTGAGTGGGGAGCTGCGAGGCAGTGGCCGCCACCGGCCCGCGCGCCTCAGGCAGCTCGACCCAACCCGTCGCCTGCCACTGCCCAGCAGCCAAAGGATCAACCTGGAACCCGAAAGGCGCCCCCGCTTGGTTGGCCCTTGCCAGTGATGCCTCAAGGGCTGCTACGCGGGCCAGAAGGGCCTCCACGTTAACATAGCCCCCAGCCCCGACAGGGGGCAAAGGGCCAGCCGGCCCACAAGTAACGGGCACCTGTCCAGGTCCCTGTGCCCCAGGGGCCGGATACAGCCAAGAGCCCATGCTCGGCCCTTGAGGGGCCGTGGGCATGCCCTGCCAAGGCAGGGAACCCAACCACCCCCCATGGCTCGAACCCCCCATGGGGAACTGTGCACCCAGGGAAGAAGGCCCAGCCGCACGGACCATGCCAGGGGCAGTGGCCATCGTTTGCGGGCCAAGGGCCGAGGCCCCAGCCGGGTCAGCCTGCGCGCGCCGCGCATCGGGCCAAGGGGCCACCGATCCCATCCCACCGGTCCCGGTGGGCTCAGCCAAAGGTGGCTGCTGGGCGGGCGCAGTCGCGGTCCTCCGACCCGGCTTACGCCTCCGCGCAGATCGAGCCACGTTCGCAGCTGCCTTCTTCTTAGAGGGCATAGCTGGTCTAGCTGGGAAGCCAAAGAAAGGAAAAGCTGCACCGAAAAAGGCTTCCCCTGAAAGGACACAAGCGACGGAGGTAAGAGGGAAAAACTTCTCCGCTCCGTCGCTTCGCAAAATGGCAGCTCGGCTGCCTCATGGCCAGCCCTTTTATTAGGGTGCTGGCCACGCCCCTAACTACCAGGATGCCTTCGTCCAGTGGAGGGGCCCCGCAAAGAGCGCGGCGGCCATTTTGGCGCCACGCTTGCATTATTACTAATCTTTAATTGAGAAAGGGAGGAATGGGTAGAAGCAACAACTCCTGATATCCCCCCCCCCCCCCTTGTTAGTGCCCAGTGCTAGGGAGCAGTGGTTAATGTACATCATATGATAACTGTAATAGGTACATACCTGTCAAGTATCCCAGATTGGCTGGGAAATCCTGTATTTCACCGTTCCGTCACACTCCTTCCCATGACCATCCCGTAATTTGACCAGCCAGGAAAGGGGTTACTGCGCATGTGCGCAGGGGTTACTGCATGTGCAGTAACCCCTTTCCTGGCTGAAGGGGTTACTGCATATGTGCACCACTGCCTCTGACAGCGATGCATGCACATTAACTCCTTTCCTGCCAGTGCCTGGAAGCTTACTGTGCATGCGTGCCCGGCTCCCGGATATTGAAAACCGTGGCTTGACAGGTATGAATAGGTAATCTCAAAGTCCTGCTCATAGCACACAACAATGACTTCAGGAAATTTGTTGACTGCAGAGGCTGCATACAAACCAAATGTTAGTTGAACTTGCTCTCTAGAAACAATTGCTCATTCCATTTGCAGGGAGTTTTAGTAAGAACATACACAAGGACAACATTAACCTCATAAAATGACTCATTTCTATTCAGTTCATTCCTTTTTTTAAATTTTATTTAAAAATTTTATACATTAAACACATACATCAAACAAAATTACATACTATGACATAAAACCCATAACCTACACCCCTCCACCCTCCTTTCCCCACCCTGTGTTGAACTTAATAATGCCAGCCATTTACATTCACTTATGAACTATAAATTTGCCCAAAATTTGCTCTCTTCCTGTATAGATTTTATTCCATCCTTGCTTAACATACCATATTCTACACAAGGTTTCCAAATTTGCCAAAAAACACTACTCTTGACTTCTCCTCTTTCTACTTTCATTTCAGATGTTAATTTATCATTTAATGCCAACTGCCATATCTGTCTAAACCATCTTTCTCTACTTATATTTATCTTATTTTTCCATTCTAAGGCAATTATCTGCCTTGTAGCTGTGAGTAGGATAGGTATTAACTCCTTCTTTTTATGTTCTATATTTACATCATCCATCTATCCCAACAAAGCAATTTTTGGATTTAATATTATGTTTTTGTTCAGAATGTTACCTAACTCCTTTTTGACCATCTGCCAACATTTCTGTGTGTATTCACACTCCCACCACATATGGACATATGTACCCAAAGCTTTGTTACACCTCCAGCACTTGTTTGACTTTGCCTTGTCCATATGGTGTAAAGTGATTGGGGTCAAATACCACTTCCAAATTAGTTTAAAGTTATGCTCTCTTTCCCTTATTGATAACTGTTTCATTATTCTTTGCTTCCATATTCCATTCCATGTTTGCTCATTTATTTTTATATTCAATTCCTCTTCCCATCAGTTCCTTATCAATCGTTGGGGGTCTTCCTTTTTATTTAACATTTTATATAATTTGCTTATCATTCCTTTCTTACCCACAATCCCCTTTCTTACATTATAAACGAGTTCTTCTGTGGGAGTTCATTATACTTTTAGCTTAAAACTTTTAGCTAAAACATTGACTGTGTAGCATATAGCTGGCAATTGAGGTTAGCTCTTCTTGCGCTGACCACAACTAGGACTGCGGTTAGATACTTCCTGCATCAACAAGCGCTTCCTGCCTCTGAGATTCTACTTCTGAGCAGAGATTCTGCCTTGTGCAGAAATTCTGGTTTGATGCAGAAAAGCGTCTCTATGTAATCTTCATATATATGCTTTTGGTATTAGCCTTTTACAGCTGAAGTTAGATCGTAGCTACTGCTGAATATACAGGTAACAGCTTTTGCAAGGGTACCGCCACAGAGAATAGGCTTTGGCCTAGTCTGGCAGGATATAAGCTACTGCGCATGTACTAGTAAGAGATATAGGTCATGCCATATATGGTTATGCTATAGAGAATGTCATATTATTGGCTGAATACCACTGCACCTATGCTTGCGTATACATCCTGTGTATGCTGTCGTAATACATCCTGTGGAACCTGTGTATTTTTCAATAAAAACTTGCTCCCCGGTGCCGGAGCACTTTTCTTTCTTGCGCACCTTTAACTCTGACTGCTGTTTCAGTTTCTTTTGACTTTATGCTTACACCCTTGTTGAGCTGGATTCTCAACAAGTAGCCACCTACCTGTAGCCACCTTCTGGCTAGAATTTCTCCACATCTGGTGCCCCCCGTGTGAGGCAAATCAGATTGTAATCTACCGGATCCAGATTACAATCTCCCTTCACTTCGACCACGCTCACGACTTCAGCGCTGCGGCCCCACAGTCCTCACCCACGACCGGCTAGGTCCAGGACGTCCCTCGTCATCCGTGTAAGGATCCCGGGTGAGTGACACAGTCAAGTTAGAGTACTTAGACAAGACAAGACAAGACAACATGGGCAGTGGTCTCTCTTCTCTGCAAAAAAAGTATTGTCAGGATCTTAAACACCTCCTGCAGAAAAATGGACATGCAGTATCAATCAATGAAATAGAGCAACTCGTTAAGGCAATTTACGATGTTTGTCCATGGGTCCCAGAAAACGGGACTTTAAAGTTACAAGTGTGGGACAAAATTGGGACTCAATTTCAAAACCACCCCAGAGTCAGTGTAACTGTACAACTCCTGTGGTGCAAAGTACGAATCTGCTTGCAAAATCTCACCCCGAAAAATATTTTGTTGGCGCAAGTAGTGACAGTGCCTCTGCCGCAGATTCTGCTGCCATGTCCGTTACAAAGACCGGACTTAAAACGGGACTCTGATCCTACGGCACCACCACCATATGCCACCCCACCAGATCCTCCTGATCTGAATAATAAACAACCGAAGAACATTTTTTTGGCTCAAAGCCTGACCACCTCCATGCCACAAATACTGCCACCTGCTACTGGAGATCCTCTATCCCCAACAGCACCCCCGCCACATGGGCCACAATTGCCTCCGAAACCCCCTGATGAAGGTGGAACGTTTTATCCTGCTTTGCAGCAATCAAGTACTGTTACCCCGTTCTCTGCTGCTTTAACTGCGGCTGTTCTGGACTTGGAGGCTGCTATTACATTTCCAATCATCAGCAGTGCCTCAATAGTTGCAAATGCTCCTTCCCTCCCTGCCACCTCATTGCAGATAGAAGCTATTACTGCATGCAGAATGGCAGGCAGAGAGGGTTCTGAGGGCAGCACAGAGGACCTTGGCTCATCCCTGAAGTGCCCCCCATCACGAAAGGTGGAGAAGAGGACCAAGCAGGAGAAGCCGAGTGATAAGCTTGATTCCTCACTTGGGGGCAGGAATTGGAAGGATGAGCCAGAGGGGGAGAGCAGAAAACCCAAAATCAGAAAGGGGTCTTCTCGCAAATCCAACATGACAGTTTTTCACTTGGTTAAGATTTAAATACTGCAACTGAAAGAAGCCCAGAGAAAACGTGGCATGGATCCTTCCTCTATGGATGGCAGGTTTCTACCAAAATACAAGGTGGGAGAGGATATACTCCAGTTTTTGGCTAAGTTACTTGCAAATTCTGGAGAAGCTGTTCTTTTGGGTTCTTGCATTTTCTACCTGCTGAAATACAGATGGATGTGCCTGGAGAGTGAAGGACTGAGTGAGTAGCTGAAAAGCTGAAAGATGTGCTTGTTTGGAGGGCAGAGGGTTGCCTGGTTGTTTTGTGACCAAGAACTATGCTGGAGGGAAGATGGTGTTTAAATTCTAGTCTGAAGAGATCTTCAATCAACATTTGGACTCTTAATTTGGACATTTTAATTTGGACTAAAAAGTTTGTGTCGACTCCAAAAATGAATTGGCCTTGTTTGCATTATAAAACCTGAAAACCTCTTTAAAATTGTCTAAATGCGTTCTGGTAGGAAATGTTGTTAAAATGATATGTGTAGTTTGTTTGCTAGAATTGTTAGAGAAACTTTCTTGTAAGGAAGAAAAGAAATGTGCTTGCCTGTTTTAAAAATGCATACAGTGAACTATGACAAAAAGCATGATTTTACAAGAAGATCATGGTTTTTGTCACCCTAATGAGGGGGGTGTCGTGGAATGAAGGTCCTGCTCATTCCATGTTTCCTGCCTCCTGAAAAAGAGGGGGGGGAGATGCCCCTGCAAGATGGTGACACCTGGGAGCCATGGCCACATGGCAGACTTGGGGAAGAGGGGATGGAACCTGGTGTGTGATTTACATGTCTTCTTGTTGGAAGGTCATTGGGGGTAAACCCTAAGGAGGAGGGTAAAAGGGAGGATCCTGATGGGAGGGGTCTTGTCCGAGAGGAGGAGACCCTCACACATTCAAGGAGTCGCTCTTGAAAAGCTGGCTGGCAAACAGCCAAAATGTAGTCTCTTGGAAAGGGGGGGGGCGACCAGCCTTGTTCCTCCCCCCCACAACAGACTGTTTTAACTATGTGTTTTTGATCTTTTACTGAAATATATTTTGGGACTTTCCTGTACTTATAATACAATTATGAAGATGCCTGGAAGAGTTTTTCACTGTAACCCTACATATGTAACTGAGTTTGTTATATTGCAATGGTGTTATTCAATATGTCAGGCATGTTTCATGTCTAGTTCCATGGTGCAATCTCTTGTGGAGAGGGTTGTAATAACATGGCACTGGTCATCAAACATGGCATGTTCATGTTTCTTAGAGGAGCTGGTTGCCCTGTAGGTGGGCCTCTTGACTCCCTCTTGCAACTTTATGGTGTTAAAAAATGTTTTCTACTATGGATGAAGATGCTCATCTTTCATCACCTGACATAGATAGTCAATTTATTTGAAAGCCAGATATTGTTTAGATAAATTTTGACCCTGATTGGTTTTAGGCCAGATTGAGAAAGAACTTCAGGATCTGTAGGAGATTGTGACTAATAATGTGCATAATGATGTATCTACTGAATAGAAAGGAAGCCTCAGGTTGTGAGCAGTTCAGAATATGTGCTGTTTTACAGAATGCCTTGCCAGCATGGTAGGATGCATTATGGTCCTGCTTGCCGGGAGCAAGGTGGATAAGACAAGTACTAATTGCCATAGGTGTTTTTATAGTAAGCTGCATTATGTTATGTTGTTGCATTCAATGTGTACCAAATCTTATGGCTGTGAGTAAAAACTGTTTTCATGCATCAGGAAGATCCACAGGGTTTACTCAGAACCAAATCTATCAAGCTCGCTGTCAGAATGAGATCTGTCAGGGTAATTATCGAGCCGTTCCACGTGTGGCAGAGGAGAACTATGATGATGGGGAATATGTATATTGTTTGCCAACAAATAACGTGGAATATGAAGATGTTAACTCAGAATCTGATAGCGAGATTGAATTCCAGCGTGTGTATAATTGGCAAATGATGTCCCGCAGAAAATAATAAATTTAAGAAGTGGAAATGTGGGAGTTCATTATACTTTTAGCTTAAAACTTTTAGCTAAAACATTGACTGTGTAGCATATAGCTGGCAATTGAGGTTAGCTCTTCTTGCGCTGACCACAACTAGGACTGCGGTTAGATACTTCCTGCATCAACAAGCGCTTCCTGCCTCTGAGATTCTACTTCTGAGCAGAGATTCTGCCTTGTGCAGAAATTCTGGTTTGATGCAGAAAAGCGTCTCTATGTAATCTTCATATATATGCTTTTGGTATTAGCCTTTTACAGCTGAAGTTAGATCGTAGCTACTGCTGAATATACAGGTAACAGCTTTTGCAAGGGTACCGCCACAGAGAATAGGCTTTGGCCTAGTCTGGCAGGATATAAGCTACTGCGCATGTACTAGTAAGAGATATAGGTCATGCCATATATGGTTATGCTATAGAGAATGTCATATTATTGGCTGAATACCACTGCACCTATGCTTGCGTATACATCCTGTGTATGCTGTCGTAATACATCCTGTGGAACCTGTGTATTTTTCAATAAAAACTTGCTCCCCGGTGCCGGAGCACTTTTCTTTCTTGCGCACCTTTAACTCTGACTGCTGTTTCAGTTTCTTTTGACTTTATGCTTACACCCTTGTTGAGCTGGATTCTCAACAAGTGCTTGGTCAATCTTTGACCTGATCTCCTTTTCTGTAGCCACCTTCTGGCTAGAATTTCTCCACATTCTTCAAATTTTGAAACCTCTCTAACTGTCTGTCTTTTCTTCCTTACTTTTTTGTCCCATTTTTCAACCTGAATCTTTTGTAACCAATTTAACTTTAATGTTTGATAAATTTCTTCTCTCTTTTGGTATGTTGACCCCTTCAAAATGCACTCATTAATTTGTATTAAATTATTTGACCTTAACTTCTGTTCCATTTCTTTCATCTTGTTAAACAGGCAGTCCATTAAATCCATCACTTCCAAAATTGGAGAGTCTCCTATTACTAACTCCTCTTTTATTCCTTTCCAAAATTGGTAAGATTCCCTCAATGTCCTGGTCTTGAATTGTATTTTCTTATCTTGGGTACACAAAAATAGACTCCCTTTATATTTCTTATATTCACTCTGTTTTGTGCCTTCGACTTCATTGTTATTTTGTATTAGTAAATTTATGATTCTATTCAAGTTAAATGCCTTATAGTAGTTTATTATGTTTGGAATTCCCAGCCCCCCGTCTCCCTGACTTTGATACCACAATGACTTCATTATTCTGGACAAAATTTATTTTTGGTAAAATTTTCATTCGCCCCAGACTTATTCTCGCAAACCAGGACATTTTTAATTTATTAAGTTTTGTTATGCTTATTTTCAAATCTTGCCTTAGTTTGTCTATGTTTAACTTTTGAAGTTTTTTAATATTCTCCGTAATGTATATTCCCAAGTATTTCAGACTTTCCTTAATTTCTAATTTAAATCTCTTCTTGATCTCATCCTTATCCATTTTATTATAATTACATGCAATCATTTCAGTCTTTTCCCAATTGACTCTTAAACCAGTTATTTTTTCAAATTTTTGCAAATGGTCTTGAACTTTGCTAATTGCATTTTTCGCATCTTTTAATACAAGCAATGTATCGTCAGCAAACATACTAATTTTTTGCCCACTTATGCCCTTAATATCTTGATCCCTTCTGATGGCACTAGCTAGCAACTCCATGGATAGCACAAACAATAACGGTGACAGTGGACAACCTTGTCTTGTCCCTGCCGTAATTTCTATCTTCTTAGTGTATACATCATTCACTTTTATAATTGTTTGTGCTTTGTTATACAACTGATCAAATACATGTTGAAACTTGACTCCAAAACCCATTTTCTGAATTATAGTTCGCAATATTTGCCATTGTACAGAGTCAAATGCTTTGAATAGATCAAGTGACAAAATACCTAGTTTAGATTTCTCCTTTCTTGCTGTTTCAAGAATATCAATAATTCTTTCTATGTGCTCTCCTAGTTGTCGTCCCTTAAGAAATCCTACTTGATCTCTCTGTACATACTTCCCTAAAAAGGTACTTAATCTATTAGCCATTACAGATGTAAACAGTTTAGCATCTTGATTTAATAGGGAAATCGGTCTATAATGATCAATCTTTTCTGGGTCTTTATTTGGCTTTGGAATTAAAACAATTATTGATTTGTTCCAAGAATCTGGAACCTTACCTCCATCTAATATATGATTATATAGAATACATAATTTTGGAGTAATTATCTCTCGGAAAGTCCTATAGAAGTCCGGAGATTTTCCCAGTTTAAGTTTCTTAATTGCTGCTTCTATTTCATTTTCCATTAATTGTCTATGTTCCTCTTGCAATCTTAGTGCTGTCTCTAATTCTAACTGTCTTTTTAATTCTTGCATGTCTATTGGTTTTTCTGTATATAATTCACTAAAAAATTGTTCAACTATTTTTAGTTTCTCCTCGGTTTTAACCATACGGTTTCCCTTGTCATCTACTAATACATTTATATTCCTCCTTACTTTCTTGTCTCTGGCGGCCTTAGCTAATCTCTTATGACTCTTATTGGTAAATTCAAAATTATCTCTGTTTAAATAGATCAGGTCTCTTTTTACTTTCTCCAAATCTTGTCCTATAAGTTCATTTCTCAATCTTACTAATTTCTGGAATACTTTTTCCTTCTGGCCTTCTGCGTGTTCTAGTTCAAAATATTTTATTTCCTTTTCTAAATTTTGTACTATTAACTTCTTTTGATTATTCAGCATTATTGCTTCTTTAATGCAATCCCCCCGAAATACTGCTTTCATAGCATCCCAAAGATTTTGCATCTCTACCTCTCCTGTGTCGTTTAACATCCAGTTTTCCTGCCATTTTGCTTTTAACTTGTTTAATATCTTCTTGTTCTTTATTAAATGTGTATCAAATCTCCAATGCTTTTGTTTTTTATTATCTTGTTTGGTCAGTATCTCCACTTTAACCATTGCATGGTCTGATTCCCTAATTATTCCAATTTCTGTAGTCTTCAGTCGTCCTACTAAATTGCTTGATACCATCAGGTAATCAATTCTCGAATACGATTTGTGCATTTGGGGGAAAAAGTATATGCCCGCTTTGTCCCTCTTAAAACTCTCCATGTGTCTTTAATTCCTAAATTCTCAATCCATTTTTCAAATCCTAGATTTTTTGTTCTTCTTCCTACATTACCTTTCGTGGATGTATCCAGATGAGTTGCTATCATGTTAAAGTCTCCACCTATTATCAAGTTTTGTATATCCTCTTTTTTGTATCATTGACCCTATTTTGTCCAAATAATCCTCTTGCATTTGATTTGGTGCATAGATATTAACTAGGGTTATTTCCTCTTCTCCAATCTTTCCCTTTACTAACAAAAATCTCCCCTCTTCATCATTTACCAATTTGACTATAGAAATGTTTAATTTTTTGGAGATGAGAATAGCAACCCCTCTTGCTTTTGAGGATCCAAATGATTTTTCATATATTTCCATCCAACCCAGGTAGAGATTATTAACGTTATCCATTTTTTGATGTGTTTCTTGCAAGAATAGAATATCTGGCTTCTCTTTTTTTAACGCATTTTCAATTCTTTTTCTCTTTATCACTGTCCCCAAACCTTTTACATTCCATGATGCTATTTTTATTATGTTTGACATAAATAAACTTGAGCGAATTAATTCAGTGCAGACAAACAAAACACAAATATACAAATATATATATTTACCTTCACCCACCTCTTATCTATATCTTTCCTCTCTGCTGTCCTCAGGCAGCCGCCTTCTAGTGCAGAAGTTTGAGAGGGATAGAACCTCCATTCTAGCACTTACCCACACCTTTAAGGGTGGGATTAAGTTGATCAGAACTCACTCTCATCTTCGTAGTATCTCCAATAAGGAGTTGCTTGCTTTCAAATATCCTTACCCTTCTATTTTTTATGTAACAGGGTTGTGTCTTTGTAACATATCAGCCACTAAACTAGAATTTTTTGTTGGAGAAAACCTTTTAAATTTAGTATTATTCATTCAGAGTTGATTTTCAGATCATGGGATTAAACAAATATTGATGGCTAGCAAAATTACTTGGGACTACACCCTCCTGTTCTAGTTAAGTCCTCCTTCAATTTATCCCAATCGACCATTCCCTCTTTTATTAAGCCACATGATTCTAAAATGTCCATACTGTCAATTTGCTTATTTACTACCGAAGTTTTCCCTGCATAAAAGAATCTTAATTTTTGAGGCGGTTGCCAGTTATATTTTACCCCTTGAGAGGATAGGAAGCTGGTAATTGGTTTTATTTTAGCTCTCCATTGTCTCTCTTCTTTTGGGATATCTTGGTATACCTCTATGTTTCTCGATTCAAATTTCAATGCTTCCTTTCCTTGCATTCTTATGTGTTTCATTATTCTTGTCTTCAATTCAAGACTAGAGAACTTAACCACCACATGTCTATTTGTGTCCCCCTGAATTCTCTGTCCCATCCAAAAAACAGTCACAATCTCCTCTTCACATATTTTTTTGTCTGGTTTCATTTCCTTTAACCATTTAGTTATTCTTGATCTTAACTGATCTGGGTTTTTTCCTGGAAATTTTTCACAATAATATTTTTTTTTGTCTCATCAAATTTTCTAAGTTGTACAATCTTTCTTCTTGCATTTCCATTTTTCTCCTGTTCTTTATTCTGCTCTGCTATCTGTCTAACTTCATCCTTTATTTCTTCAACTGCTTTAACCTCTTCTTCTACCAATTTAATCTTTGACTCCATCTTTTCAAACTTTGATTCTACGTTTTTGGTAAAATTAGACATCAAATCTTTCATTCCTTGTAACCCCTGCAGTACTTCTTTTGAGTCCTGTCATCTTGCTTCCTCATTTTTTTGAAAAAAATTTCTCCAAACTATCAATTCTTAAGTTAATCTTTCCCAGAGTTTCCATGGTCTCAGAAAAAATATCTGATTCTTTTTCAAATTTACTTTTAGACTTACCTCCACGACCTTTCCCCTTGTCCACATCCATCTCCTTTTCTACTTCTTCCTCCATTCGAGTTAGCCTTCTATATAATCTATCTGAAGAAGTCTCTCTTTGTTCTCTCTTCCAAAACATTTTTTGGTCTTGAATACCTCTATTTCGACTCATTCACTACTATCAACCTTACTTTTTTTTGTTCCCTAGTACTTTTTTATCCTCAATTTATCACTGATATTCTAATACTAGTTTAGTTTACTTTTACGACCATGATGACCATTGATATTCGACAGGTAGCCCTCAGATTGTTTTATCTTTATATAGAAATTACACTATAAGCAAAGGTGGCTATATTAACTGTCCATAATAATTGGCCCTTAAGAATCCTTTACATGTAAATATAGTTATATACTTTGTGCTACTTTTATTGTCCAGCCTTTTCCTCTTTCAACTCTTTATTCCTTCACCAATCAAGTCACAATTGGGTAACTTCTAACTTTTCCAGAAGTAGTTATTAAGTTTTGTTATACCTGTTTTCACATCTTAAACCACCCTTCTACTTCTTCACCAAACAGACTTTTAAACAATCTTGAATTTCTTCTTTCACTACTCAGGTAGCCCATAACACTTTTAAAAATTCCAGTACTTAATTTAAACTAGTAAACAACATCATTTTACCATTATAAGTCATGGTCTCATTATATACTATTCATAACCCCTTTTGCATTGTTGCATCAAAGAGATCTTAATTACTTCAAAACGCTTTTCAATGGTATTCTGTATTATTACACAGTTTAATATTACCAGTCACTTCCAGTCTCTCTCACTTGCTCCAAACTTTTCCCCCCTCTTTCACCTTTTCTCTTCTTCTATCGCACAAGCAAACTCTGAGGTCACTCCCAGTATCTCTCCCTTTCTCCTAAATCCACAGCACTGGGGATCTACTGCAGCTGTTTCCGTACGTCACCGGCGTCTTGCAGATACTCCGCTATCCCTTCTCTTTCCACTCATTCCAGTCACTTTGTTCTACTCCCTTTTTAACTCCATTTCCATATGCTCTCAATTTTCTCCAAAGTTCCGCAAACAGATCTCAGCAGCCATTCCCCTTGAGTAATCTTGATGCTCTCTAAATGGTGTTACTCCCCTCCTTTACATCCAGGCTTCCTCCTTTTCCTTTATGTTTAAATAGCCAAAAGTTCTCCTCCTCCTCCGGAGCACTTCCTTTCCGTTCGCACTGGCTCACTTTCCAAATTTCTCTCTTACCCTTTCATTCATTCAGGTCCGACCCGAGCGTCACGCTCTCCATCCGACACAGCTCCGAACTTCAGCAGGGGTTCATAAACCACTTTCTCGCCTGCACACTCTCCGAATTTCTCTCTTCACCCCTTTATTCAAGTCCGACCCGAGCGTCACGCTCTCTGTCAAACACCGCTCTGAACGTCGGCAGGGGCTCGTAAACCACTTTCCCTTTACTTTAGTTGAGTTTTCCGATCCGTCTCACTCTCCATCTATAAACTGACCACAGCCCTTCTCTTCTTCCCCGTTTGCACTCTGCTTCTGGTCTCTCAAACTCCCCTCAAACAAACCTCGGCCCGTCTTGTTCAGAACGGACTATCTCGCTGCATTCCAATATTATATACGCCTCCTTGAGTCTCTTGCCAACGAGGTAACAAAGTAATAATTTCTACCCAGTTCCAAGCTTCACACCTCGGCAAGAGTGCACAATCAGCTTTCTCTTTCCTCCTTTAAATTTCTAGTCCAACGTAAGCGTCTCACTCCTTCTCTTATGGGAGCCCAGAGCACTCCTCCTCCCTCCTCCTTCAAACGCTGCAAACACTGCCTTTCCATTCTTAATGGCTCACTCTTTATGTTTCTCTCTTGATCTCTTTACTCATTCTTTACTCATTCATTCTTTCTTATGCTTTTTTCTTTTATCCCATTTCCAAACTGCAAGTCTCGTCCACCTTTCTCACTGCTTCATTTACGAAGTTGCGGAGCTCGTTAACACACGTCTGCTCACTGCGCCATCTCCCCCGGAAGTCCCAGTTCATTCCTATGAATCCTTCTTTCATGTCTAAGTCAAACTTTAAACTGCCAAAATGAAGCCACCTTCTTGGCTTTGTCATTGGCCAAACTTAAGTCATCATTGATACTGTACATGCTTTCAGTAGCGACAAGTAGTCCAGTAGTTGATAAAGCTTCTGTATCTCTCCACATTCACACAGCATGCTGTTATCTGCCAGCAGCACCTACTTGAGCATGTTGGTTCTTACATTTAGGAACTCCGACCTTCAGCCTATTCAGGGTCCATTCCTATTAATTCATTCATTGCTATGTGCCATTGAGTTGGTTCAACTTATGGTGTCCCTATTAAGGGTTTCAAGTTATGAAAGGAGTCTAAGGAGTGGTTTACCATAACCATCCCATTTTCTCTCTCTCTTACATTCCCATGACCAAGTCAAGATTTAAACCCAGGTCTCCTGATCCCTAGTCCAACACTCTCCCTACCAACCTATGTTGGCTTATGTGATATAGACAATGTCTCAGCAATTCTTTAAGAAAATACATGCATAATTAACAAAAATAAAGAGCCAACTCAACATCAAATGTTAATTAGGCTGCTGCCCTCCTCATTAATTTGAGGAATTTCTTTCTCAAAGATTCACACACACACAACCACCACCATCACCACCACCGCCCCCCCTCGCCCTAGGACTTAAAAGGCGAGGGGGACGCCCAGCGGAATGCCACCGCTGCACACCTGGCCCTGCTGGGGGCAAAGAGGCTTCCAGGCCACGCCACCGGCCGGAGCCCTGGGCCCCGCGCACCTTGGACTTGAAAGGCGAGGGGGACGCCCAGCGGAACGCCACCGCCGCACACCTGGCCCCACTGGGGGCAAAGAGGCTTCCAGGCCCCGCCCTCCCCCTTCGAGGGTCTCTGAAGGCATGGGAATTTGTGGGTGGTTCTAGCTGATTTGTATTTATTGCATTTTTGTATTGTAGTTGGTGTAATACCATGTACTGTTGTGTAATTTTGCATTGTTGTTTTGCTTGTGAAATTGTATTTTGCTTTGTATTGGTGCTATATTGTATTTCTGTACGTTATGCATTGTGAACCGCTTTGGGTTGTCTGCTGGATGAGGAAAGCGGTATATAAGAATAAATTTCAATTCAATTCAATTCACCACCACCCATTGTTGCATTTACATGAATTACAAATATTTCCTTTTAATTCTGCCACATTTCTTCCTGATTTGTGGTAAAAGGCACAATACAAAGGCATCAACGATGGTAGGCAGAGGGAGACATCAGCATTCTGGGATCTATTTTGCGTTCAATCAGGCAGGCATTTAGGCTGTTATTTGAGTCACTGCAGGGACAGGCTGGGGCATCCTTAAATATGACAGTCAGTTGATGTCTTTGCTGGAACTCACCTGCTCACCCTGAGGGTGCTTCTGCCTATTTTATAGACGAGGAACATTGAGGCTGAGAAATAAGCACTTGGCTCACCTCCCTCATGCCTTGTTAAATTCAGAAATGTCCGGAGATTAAATGTTAACCATGCAGAGGCCTGCCAATATATCTTGAAGTACATTCTGTCTTCCCCTCCACTCCTGTATTTGACACCAGTGCTTGGAAAAGGTACTTCATGGACTGCCATTCCCTGCCATAAGGAATCTGGGAGTTGTAGTCCAGGAAAACTAACTTTTTCAAACTCTGTTGAAAGCCTGATAAGCTAGGAAAGGGATCATTCCAATCCAAGACTGAAAATCGAGGTAACATAGCTCTTTTACTTTACTGGAGTTTGGAGTGATGGATCCAGAACCCTGCATTCTATGTTCATCATTTTCTGACAGAACAAGGGGAAAACAAAGCTGACTGGTAGGAGGTTAGATTAATATTGACATACCTACCAATGCATTTAATTCAAATTTTCATTTCATTTCATTTCATTTCATTTCATTTATTTATTATCATTCCTACTCACGGCAGCTAACTTCATAAAACCAGTCATATAACGATCAAATGTTAAAAATTGCACACAATAAAACTCCCAATAAAATCATCACCACACATTACAATAGCCAGAAAATATCGCAATCCAAGATCCTTAAAACACATGGATGAAAGGAGCCGGGCAGCATATCTAATGACCAGAAATAGGCAGCACATTCCCAAAGGCCTCCTCAAAAAGCAGTGTTTAGTTGTTTTTTAAAAGACTGCATGGATGGAGCCTGGCGTAGCTCAGCTGGAATGGTGTTCCACAGCATTGGTGCTGCCACTGATAAGGCCCTTCTCCTTGTCACAGTCTTTCTAGCTAGTCTCGGGGTCAGCACCTGAAGCTCTGCTGACATTGAGGGGCAAGTGATGTGGGCTACTGTCCTGAGGGGAAGAAGGTCCCAAACTTAGGGCTTTAAAAGTTAGCACTAACACCTTGTACCTGATGCAGAAAAGGACGGGTTTAAGCACCATCTCACCCTTTGTCCTGTTGCAAATTAAAAATCATTTTCATGCATCATGCGTGTCATATTTTGAGTGTGTTTCTTCCACAACAGCCTCATCACCAGCTAAAATCTCCATAAAATCTTGGTTCTGAAAAGGCTTTTTGACCAGTACATGTGAGTGAGTGGGAAATCTACCTGTAATGAGTTTATTGCTGTTGGAACAGAGCATGAATTTCTCATCTGCATCCATTGACTACTTTATGAATCATATTATTATCTGGAATGGGTAAATTGCTCTAATGCTAACTGTTGGACAAAAACAGGACTCTATTTCAGAGATGTCTGCATGAGCCCTAATGTAGAAACTGTAGAAAATGAATCCAAGTCCATTTGGGAATAGCATTAGTCACAAAAAAGTTAGCCAATTATTACTTTCTGTAAAGTTAGGAAAAGCTAAAAAGTTACTATCTTTATAGGACTGATTCATTCTATGCAGAGTTAGAGAATAATTCCTAATGTTCCCTTACTTGTAATTAATTCCTTTTTGCAACATCTAAGGCATAATAAGGTTAGAGAACATAAAGTATTTTGTGGTATAACTATAATTGTTTCATTTACTCATATAATTACTGGGGTATTCTGTGTTTTATAGCACAAATGCTTATAGAATTTTGACATTTTAAAAGTAACTTTGATTTTATGTTACTTTAAACTGTGACAATAGATCAGCAACTCCTAAATGCAAGCTTTTTGATGTCAAGAACACCCCCAAATTGAGCAAGGATGGTTGCGCACCACCAGTGCTATCCAAATTTGATGGCAATGTTGGTGACTTCCTCTGGTGTAATCCATCTGGGCCCAACTATTTAGTTTCAATGTCCTCCTGTAGCTTGGAACTCAAGAACAGAGGAAAGCAAAAGTAACTGTATCACAAAGCAATATGACAACTTATTATTGCTTATGGAGATAAATAATCAATGTTATATACATGCAGCCTTGGCTAGAGCTAACTTCTGAGGGCCAAACTATATATTCCAAAAAGCCTACCATTAGCCTTCAAGACACATGATTGATTGACAGGCAAAGTGCCATGCTTGTAGCTTAAAGGTTTTTCATTCAACAAAGCAAGCTGACTGGCGCCTGAGACAAGCTGATGCCTAAAAAGCATAAACAATCAGTACTTGAGGAACTTCTTCTAGTGAAGGGTAGTCTGTAATGAGCATTGCATGGGAGTTCACTTAGATATGACTAGCCTGCTCTGAATTTTAGTGGGCTGCGGTGGCTCAAGTGGTTAAGACACTGAACTCAATGACTGAAAGGTTAGAGTTCGATTCCTGGGTACTGCATGACAGAGTGAGCTCCCATTTCTGTCCCAGCTCCTGCCAACCTAGCAGTTCAAAAGCAAAAAAATTGCAAGTAGATAAATAGGGACCACTTCGGTGGGAAGGTAAACAGCGTGCCATGCACTCCGGTGTTGAGGCATGCCTGCCACGTGTCCATGGAAAGGTCTGCATATGCAGACAGTGCTCGCTCTTTGGCTATAAAAACAAAGATGAGCACTGAACCCTAGAGTCAGATATGACTGGCTTTTGAGCAAGGGCAACCTTTACCTTACCTTTACCTAAGCAATAATAATGTTCCAGATGTGGCTGATTTGTGTGTTTACACAAATACACACATACACATATACAGATATACATAGAGCATGAGAGAGAGAGAGAGAGAGAAAGGGAGAGAAATTACAAAGAGAGAGACTGTGTATAAATATTGAAAATTACCTGGCAATGTTTAAAGAATTAAGCCAATAATTTAACAAAACCATAGTTTAAGCTATTCCTTTTTAAAGTGAAGCTAATTATCTATTATAATAAAACACTGAGAAAGTTGGCATCACCATTGAAAACATTTGATTGCCAACTGATTGGCATCTGCATCTTAGCCCCAAATGCTACTAGATGCTACAGACAGTATAGTTGAAAAGGCACACATTCTAGCTAGAAAGAGTGTCAAAGAAGGAGAATAAATTTAGAACAGGAGGACTTGATAGCCAAACTGACAAGGGGTTTGTTCTTGTTAAATTGAAGGGACTGGTGGAAGGGCAGAAGAGCCAGGCAAACCATGTTTCCTTCTGCTCTTGTTTCTTCACAGGCAAGCTCTGGGGAAGTAGCCAAGATGAGCTTGTTACTTTCTGCCAGAATCTGACAATGAATCAGTGAGCTCTGAGTGAAAATCTGTCCCATGGCCTTTTGCTGGCTGATGAATACGAAAGACAGGTAAATTTCATCCTGGGGACAGCCATCACTAAATGAGAAAGTGTTCTTTGTCTATAAAACTGTGATCTTCCAAATTACGCCCTCACTCACTCGATGGCGATCGAACAAGAACTGATTGGCATATGCATATGCACCATTTTAGCAACTGTTCTCACACTGGGAAAAGCCTGGAGACCATGAGCAGAGGCTAAAGCACTTGCATTGAATGGACAGGACAAAGATCCAGTCCCTTGCATTTCAAGGTAAGACAGGCAAGGGTGGACAACTTTAGCGGTCCAGGGATCCACCCATATACCCCTGTCCTAAAGAGTGCTACATTTATCCCCACCCACCCCTCACTACACCCCAAAAATAAAACAGAAGTAAAAGATGGAGGAAATCCACTTGTACAGTACTCTGCACAGGGGATAGGGTCAATTCTGTCACGTTTTCGTCATCCTAACCTGTTTTAAGTGGTTTGGGGTTGTTGTTGTTGTTTTTTTGGGGGGTTGGGGGGGGGGGTTGCAAGCCAGTAATGATCAGAAGTAATTTCTAATGTTGAAAGAAATCCACGGTTCTTAAACACTCTAGTTTCTTTGGTATTTCCTGACATGAATTTCAACAAAAAGCTTTCTCATTCAAGCTATGTATTCAGTTGCTGGTTATCTTTAAAACCTGGATCATTTTCTAGTTGTATCTCCTTTTCTGAGTATGGATCCAAGTGAGAAACTGGGACGATGACTGAGTCTTCACAAATCTCACAGTTAAGATAGGAAACTCACTGTCACACACATATCACCATATTTTCCAGTGGACTGCAATTTACACATTTATCTTCCAGTCATCAATGGATAGGAAAGATGTGCAAATACTCCGGTTTTCATGTGAGAACCAGTCCTGCTTCTCTGTTCGTTTTTAACACTGCTCAAATGGAGAGATTAGAGCATCATTACAGAAAGTAAGGTGTCACAAAGACCCAGTGCATGCCTGCATGCCTGCCTCATTCATTCATTCATTCATTCATTCATTAAGTGCTGTATCCAGTTCCGAATATTGGCGATCATCATGGCGATCAGCCATGACGATCGTCCTGGGAACAATATAAAGCAGAGATCTTCCATTTGCGTCCCACATTGTACCATTGATCCAGTTCCACGAGTAACTTTCGGGTCCTGAGCTCTTTTGACACACAAAATCCTCAGCAGCCCCAAGCCAGTATTGATGAAGCTGCTACCCTCCATCAAGATGAATTTGAGTGGGATTTAATCCATTTGGGGACCATCACCCTCCTAGTGGACTTCAGCACCCTATTATTAGTCATCAGGGTAGTCAGCTTAGTTAACCACCGCCTGGCAATCGGCGTTGAGTCGTTGGCAGTATGGTCTACTTTGTTACCATAGTAGGATAACCTGGTCAGACTCATTCTTTCTTTTGTTCTTACTTTCGTACTTTACTTAGACAACTGGCAATCTTCATAAGAGAACAAAAATGAATAAACCAAATGTAACTATAAAGTTATCAAAATCAAGGAAAACCAACCTCACCATAAGAAATATTAAAATCAGTCAAGTAGGCAGTTAAAGCAACAAAAGGAGAACAGACCCAATATCACACTTGAGTATTAAAAGATGTGTTTTACTCCCTTCTTAAAAGTTGTCAGATCACATGACCACACTACCAAACACTTCAAGATTTACTCCTCGTCTTCCAGGGATGAATGCAAAGTACTTTTTGCTGCCTGCATGACACAAATGCTGATTCAAATCCATCCAGTGCTTTTTTGTTTGCAAAGTGGCTTTCTCTCTCTCTCTCTCTCCTGCTTGGCGACTTCTACTTTTCTTTTTCTTGCCAGAAGAATTCAAAAGGGCTTTTTTCCACACAAATATGTAAAAATGGGAGGACGATTGTAGAGGGGGGATGAAAGAGTAGAACAGAAGGAGAAGCACCTGCTGCAGGAAAAGGGAGTGGGAGAGAAGGAGAACAAAGAACGAGACTGAGGTTTGGGGTGGGGGTGGATGGGGGGTCGGGGGAGAGGACAATAAACAGGGGAGGAAAGAGCTACTGCAGCACTTGGCAATTTACTAGATCAGTAGCTTAAGGAAGATGAGGAGGAGGCAGGGAAGCAGTAGAGAAGAAGTGATGGCGGATATTGCTATGGCTCCTTCATCTCAGGGTAATACAGACGCAACACATGCTGCTTCCAGCAGTGTCCCAGTAGCAAGATGAACCCCCCTCAGTCAGGTGCATGCCATCTGAGCGCAGAGCAGTGGCAGCTGCTGTGAGAAAGCTGAATCAGAGTAATTTGGCCATGCAGTTTGACTGAATTATTCAACCTGCAAGCCCAACACGAGCATTATTATTTCAATGACAACTGAGTCTACAAATCAAGCCACAGCAGAGCCAAAACACTCTGATTCTGATTCAGCATTCCTGTGTTGTCATTCTCAGAGTGGAAACTGATCACACCTTTGAAAAGAGAGCAGCCCATAGTCTGGGAACCTGCCTGCCTCCTATAGCAATAACACTTATTTACTTCCCCATAGCACTTAGTGTAATGGTTGGCTGATTTACAGGTAATTAGCATTTTGCCCCCAACATGCTAGGTACTCATTTTACTGACTTGGAAGGATGGGAGTCTAAGTTAACCTTGATCACCATCAGGCTTGAACTCACAACATTTTGGCTGCAGTGCAGCAGAGTAACCACTGCACCACCAGTGCTTTTTTATGTGAGACTCATCAATGGTTGGCAATCTTAAGAAGGCGTCTCCTGAAGCTCTTAAGATCCAGACATATTTATAACTAGCTGATTACCCAGCTTTGCTCAGGTTTTTCATTTCTATATCGTAGGCCAGGCTTTCCCTCTTGGAAACCGCATGGGGTGTATGTGGTCAACCCTGCCTCCCTTCCTCTGTCTCTCTCTTCCCTCACCCATCCCGCTTCTCAATTGACGGTCACCTACCACCCTTATCCATCCCATGCATGTGTTTGGCCACCTGGTGAATGAGCGGAACACAGCCGTTGAGGAGCCCTTGGACCTTCCCTCCCTCCTCGGCTTTGCCCACTGTGGCCTCTGCCTCCGCCATGGAGGCTGGGTGGCCATTTCCAGAGGGGGACCAGCCTCCTCCGCAGCTCCCGTGCCTTCCCGGCCCTCTCAAGGGCTTCCATTGCCACCACTGTGCCAGCCCTACCAGGCCCCCCCCATTTGCCTTCCACCTACTGTGAAAACTACAGCTGAGCTCAGAGAGCTACAGCTGAGCTAGTCAGATGATATCACAATCTCAACCTACCTGGGACTATGACATCAGCTCAATTACACCACTGGGACACACACAAACATTGTATAGATCAATTGCTTCCCAATTTGGGGGGGGGTATGCCCCCCATGGATTTCAATTTCCCCGCAGTGCTAATCTCTCCAGCCCAAGGTACGTATGTGCCATATTTCAGCAGGATCGGTCCAGGGGTGTGGGAGCCTTTAGAGCACATACAAGACCACACCTCTCTTTTATAGATATAGATAGATAGATGAGACAAGCAAATTCTTAGATAGTCAGGTTTTTTTGTGTTCAGGGAATGAAGAAGCAGACGAGAGAAGTAGTGAAATTCAGCTCTTTATTAGTGGGGTTTGAACAGTTTGGATGGGGCAAAACTCGGACTTATATACACTATAAACAGTAACATTAACAATAATACAACAAGCCCATTGGCTAACAGAGTGTGCACATTTTCGATCCACTTATTTGCATAAGAATAGATACATGAGAAAAGATACATTCTGCTCCTGTCAGAAAACACAGTTAACATACATAACATTCTTCCCCCCTAGGTAAAAGCAAAATACTTTAACCAGGATGGCGGTCTAGTTTCCCTTCTGGGTCAGACACTTGGCTGAGCCGGCTCAGGGGCTCATAGGATGGGCGACCTGACTGGAGTGAGGGACTGACTAGAGAGGGAGGATTGTAAACTCAAATTAAAGCCCTGTTTGTCAGATGGAGGAGCAGGGGATCGCTCAAAAACAAAATCTAATTCTGTGGACGAATAAGACAACTCAGGGTCCCTCCTGTGTGTACTAAAAGTGGAGGGCGACTCTAAACAAAATTGGTCATCATCAATAAAGGAATCCAGAGTGCTAGGCTGGGACAGTGTAGGGGTACACATGGCCAGAGTAGGGGAGCATTCCCCAATTTCCCCTTGAAATCGGTCCCTAGAACACACCTCTGGGTCTAAGTTAGATTGCTGCTGACTATTACTTCTGCCCCTTGGGTTTAAATGGGTGGGGGCCAACCCTAGCATTGAGTGTCTGTATTCATCTTGTGGGTCCAGTACTCTGGGTCTCAATTGATCCGCGTGCCTCCTTCAGATCAGACCAGTGGCTGTTTCGATTCTGTAAGAAACAGGACCAGTTTGATCGATCACAAACCCAGGCACCCACGAAGGGCCACCAGCTGCATAATTGCAGCAATGTATAGGGTCTCCGGATGAGAAACCCTTCTGGTGTTGGATTGCTATATTTGTGCCTTTGTCCTCTACCCTAGAGGGATCCAATCTGTCCAGCAAGGATGACAGTTTCCTTCGCTGGAGCAATTCAGTAGGGGACAGCCCTGAGGAAAGGGGGGTGAGCCTATATGTTAAAAGAAACTGGCATAACTGGAGCTCCAAATCCCCTTCACCCATATGCCGAAGCGCGTCTTTAGTTGTGTGCACCTGCCGCTCTACCTCATTGGTGGCTGGGTGGAATGAGGTGGCAGTGATGTGCCTAATTGCATTCCTTTCCATGAAAGATTGGAATTCTGCAGATGTGAACGTGGATGCGTTGTCAGACAGCAGCTCATCTGGAAGTCCAAATGCTGCAAACAGCCTTCTTAGGTGCATTATCGTGGTGGCTGAAGTGGTATTAGGCACCCTAATCACTTCCAGCCACTTAGAGAATGAATCCACAATCAACAAAAATAGGGCACCCCTAAATGGACCTGCAAAATCTATGTGCAACCTGGACCACGGGCCCTGAGCAGAATCCCATTCCTGAGAGGGAAGGTGGGATTGCTCTGGGTGAGAGGATTGACAACTGGCACAAGTGCCGACCATTTGTTCTATGTCTTGGTCCAATTGAGGCCACCCAAAGTAGCTATGGGCAAAGGCTTTGGAACGGACAATTCCCGGGTGACTTGTGTGAAGTAGATGTAAAACCTTTTTCCTGAGAGTGACAGGAATGACCATTCGCTGGCCCCATAGAAGGCAACCTCGTTCCACTAACAGTTCCCAATGCTTGCGGTGGAATGTTCTGAATTCCTCGGCTAGAGGAGAGCCAGGCCAGCCTTTTTGTACCCAAGGCATTACTTTAGTCAATGTTACATCCTTGGCCGTAGCCTTGGCTATATCTGAGGGGACAATTGGGGGCGAGTCGAAAGCCTCAATCATAAGGACCTGGTAGTCACTTTCGATCTCACAATCAGCTTCCCCGACCCCTGGCAGTAGAGAACATGACAAGGCATCAGCATGGCTGATGTTCTTGCCGGGCCTGTGCACCAATGTAAAAACATATGCATTTAGGAAAATTGCCCAACGCAACATCCTTGGGAACAGAATTTGAGGCATGTGCTTCCCGTTCACAAAGATTCCAAGGAGGGGCCTTGTGGTCAGTTACGATGGTAAAAGGTCTTCTATAAAGGTAATTGTGGAATTTCTTAGTGCCAGCCACAATTGCCAATGCCTCCCTGTCTGTCTGAGCATAATTTTTCTCAGGTTTTGAGAGTGAACGGGAATAGAATGCTATGGGGGCTTCCCTCCCGTCATTTAGTACATGGCATAACACAGCTCTCACCCCCACAGGGGATGCATCACACACAAGTACAACTTCCTTGTTAAGATCAATATGAGTTAATACAGCATCCGAAGATAGCAGCCTTTTATGTTCTAGGAACGCTTTCTCCTGGCAATAGCCCCAGTGCCAAACAGTATCTTTCTTAAGAAGCCGATGTAATGGTTCGGCAACTGAGGCTTTGCGATGGAGAAAAGCATGATAGAAGTTTAACAATCCTAGAAATGATTGCAATTCGGCTTTACATTTTGGCCTGGGTGCATTTCGTACGGCCGCCACCTTGGAGTCAGAGGGCATGATACCTTTAGGTGAAATTCGGTACCCCAGGAACTCCACTTCCTGTGCCAAAAACACATATTTGTCTCTTCTGAGATGTAGACCGTCCCTCTCGAAATGTGAGAGGACTCGATTGAGCCTGGCCGCTAGTTCGACGGTGTCCTTAGCAGTGATCAGGACATCGTCAAAATATGGCAGGACACTGGGCAAACCTTTTAAAATACGTTCTACAAGAGATTGAAATGTTCTGGGGGCTGCATTCACCCCGAATTGAAGTCTAGTTACCTTAAATGCCCCCCTATGCGTTACTATGGTCTGGGGTATGGCAGCAGCAGGAGACACAGTCAATTGTTGGTAAGCCTGGGCAAGGTCAACTTTTGCGAAGCAATTTCCTCCATGCAAGGAGGCAAGAAGGTGGCTTACCACGGGCACAGGATATGCGTTTGGGCGAATAGCTTTATTGATGGTACACTTGTAGTCAGCGCATATCCTGACTTCCTCGTTACTTTTCAAAGCAGTCACTATTAGTGTCTCCTACTTTGCGGAGTCCACTGTCACTAGGATGCCCTGCCCCACCAGTTTGTCCAGCTTGGCTTCTATCTTCTCCTTTAAAGCAAAGGGTACCCGGTGTGGCTTTATCCGGATGGGGTGGACGGTTGGGTCAAGCTCAAAGTCCACAGGGGGTCCTTTGTATAACCCAAAACCCTTTTTGAACACCTCAGGATGTGCAGCACAAACATCCCGAATTGGGTCAGTGTCTATTGCATGAATGCCAGAAAGCCGGATTCCTAGGGGCCTAAACCCAGAGGCAGGGGGAATTCTCAAAAACTCCCGCTGTGGGATTAGGGAAAAGGTAGTACCTGAATCCACCTCCATCTTGAAGGGGACGTCCTGCAGGCTTAGGTCTGTGAAGAAACACTTGCTGATGATGCCCACTTGGCATGGCTCAGGCTCTGGTGACACTTTGGCGATGGACGTTTTGTGGTGATAACTCTTCTTGGACTCAGGTGCTGGAGTTCTTTGCTTTTGCTGTCAGCATACTTTAGCAATGTGCCCTCATCACCCTCAGTTGTGGCATTCTGCGGTGTGGAAGGGGCACTTCCTGCGGTCATGCCGGGCTTCACAGCCATCACACTTGCAAAGGAATTTCTTCTCCCGATTGTCACGGTGCTCTCGGCGCTTTCTTTGGACCGCTCAGACTTCTCCCTCTGCGTCGCTGGACTCCGATGAAGAGGTGGAACCAGGCGATGCTGAGGAGGATGAAGATGAATTTTGCTGAGCTTGCACAGCTGAGTCGGTGGCACTGGTGCTGGAGTGGTGATGCTGGAAAAGCTTGATGCCGGACCGTGCGGCCTCAGACGCTACCGCCTCTTCTAGGACAGCCTTGAAAGTTAGCATCTTCCTGATCATGAGGCAACATTGAGCATCTTCGTCCCTCATGCTGGCCAGCAGACGGTCCCGGAGTGCTTCTTCGATGTTGTCCCACTTGCACGGGGCGGCAGCAATGCACAGAGCGTCAGTGTAGTCTGCAATGGACGCCCCAGGTCGCTGCTCCCTTCTGTGGAAGGCCACCCTGGCCGGGAAGATCGAGACCTCTGGCTGCAGGTGTTTCCTCAGTGCGGACATGATTTCTGCAAGCGGCACCACATCCATGTCCCTTGGGAGAACGAGGTGGGTTGCCAGCTCAAGCGTCTCAGAACTGCACTGAGCGAGGAAACAGGAGCACTTCTGGTCTTCATCGGTGATCTTCTGTGAGGCCATTGCATGGCAGAATCAGTGTTCGTATGTTGCCCATTTCTCTGGACGTGCTGGATCAAATGGGCCGATGTTGCTGCCATGTGGAGACACCATCCCACCTTCGTCGCCACTTTCTTGTTCAGGAAATGAAGAAGAAGACGAGTGAAGTAGTGAAATTCAGCTCTTTATTAGTGGGGTTTGAACACAGTTTGGATGGGGCAAAACTCGGACTTATATACACTATAAACAATAACAGTAACAATAATACAACAAGCCCATTGGCTAACAGTGTGTGCACATTTTTCGATCAACTTATTTGCATTAGAATAGTTACATGAGAAAAGATAAATTCCGCTCCTATAAACAGTTTGTACAATTGCTATTGATATTGTTCTTAAACTCTACTTTCTACTGTCCAAATGCATCTCCTGCCTTTTTGGGATTTAATTTCAGCTTCTTCATCTACATGCAGACCATTACCAAGCTCAGGCAGTATTCAAGTGGGTCCTGACTGCTTCCTCAGCATTGAATAACAACAGAGCTGGCTATTATTATCATATCGGTGGCCCCTCACTCCAAAGCTTCAAATGAGGTCTCCTAGAGGCTTCATCCAGATGTTAAATTATATTTTTATTTATTACTTATTTATTTGATTTATATAACCGCCCTTTTCGCCTAAGCAACCCAGGGTGGCTCATAACGTCAAGTTAAAACCTATGCCCAATGCTAATTAAAACTGAATACTATAGAACTGTGATGGCGAACCTTGGCACTCCAAATGTTCTCAGACTTCAATTCCCAGAAGCCCAAGCCCCCTGTGAATCCACACAGATGGGTTTACTGTGATTCATCTGGCCCGTGGCCCGCTCGTCGCTCCTGGAAGCGGAAATAAAATGTGCCAAATTTCGTGGCCTAGCCTAGCCAGCGAACACATTTCATTATATTTTTCTACTGTTTAATCATGAGCACGCTCTTTCTTGATGGGAGCCCATGCTACACATAAAACAGCACCATTGCAATTGCCATCATTATGGCACTTTTTCACATTCCAATATTAAAAAACCCACATTTTTCATTTCTCGTCCCACCTCTTCCGAGATGTTTAACCAATTAAAGCACAGCATACACTGTCCATCATTCTTAATTCCGTTCACACAGTTTTCAGCCTGATATGACTACATTCAAAATAAACTAACTAGTGCCTGCATTGAAAGTCATTTCTCAGGCTTCTCATGGAATAAAAGAACTCAAGGAATTACTTTAATTCACTAAAAGGAAAAGCTCCCTTTTAATTCATTACAGATGTGGCTTCCTTTGGGGGTTCAACCATCTCATGTTTGGTCTTCCTCTTTTCCTATTGCCTTTAACCTTTCCAAGAATTATTATCTTTTTCAGAAAACGGTGCCTTCTTGTGATGTGCACAAAATTGGACAGTCTCAGCTTTATCATTTTTGCATCTGTAGACAGTTCAGCTTAATTTGCTGTAGGACCCACTTGTTTGTCTTTCTGACAGCTCAGAGTATCTTCAAAGCTATCCTCCAGCATCATAATTCAAATGAATCAATTTGTTTCCTCTTAGTTTTCTTTATTGTCCAGTTTTCGCATAGTGATTGGGAATACAAAAGTATGGATGATCTTGGATGATCTCAGTTTCGCATCCTGGCCAAAAGTTCAAATAAATCAGGATAATCAATGGCATCCAAGATTGCTTAGAATTGCAAATCAACCACTTTTTCAACCACCTTAGACAAAAAATAAAAATAAAAAATGACTTTTAGTTGCCATGGGTAGGGTCTTTATCTAGGATTTTATAACAACTTTCTTAAGACAGGAAGGGATAAATGAAATATATATTGTATCCCTTAGCCATGGCATCAATCTAACCTTAGCAGATTTGGTCAGCCAGGAGGGGCAAGAATTGTGTGAGCAGCTGGTAGCTTTTATGAGTATAAGCACCTTGTTCCAATAATAATTGCAGAAGACCAAGTTCTGAGTTAGGCAATATTTTTATTGGATCACTAGAAAGCTACAAATAAGGCAAGTTTTTATGTTCTCCATTATTCTTTATGAGACAAAGGCAATATAAAACTTGAGATTTCAAGAAGAAGGTCCCCAAACTGTGCCACATGTGGCGCCCGTGACTCCTGTCATCTGGCTGCCAGGAACACAAAGTGGGATTTTAGATTCTACATGAGTCTTAGGTGATAACTTACCAATTGGCAGGCTCTCCATCTCCCTGAAGACAAAAGCCTGGCTCTGCCTCTTTCACAGCTGCCAGTTGTTTTATGTGAACTGAGCACTGCCTCACTTTATATTGCAAGCCTAGAATTTCTGCAGAGGCTGATGAATTACAGCTTTCTCAATATTCATTCATTTTTTAAATCCTGTTTCCATGGGCAACTTGCACAGGCTCTTCAGATGAATACGTGATGGTCAGTGGGGGGGGGGGGGAAGCATTAGATGTGATCTCAATTTTGCACAAGTTCACATAACCATTCACAGAGTATATATTCACTGCGCTCGGAATACAGAGCGTTTGTACTGTATTCTATATGCTTCTCAGAATGAATGTTATCCTATGCTCATGGTAATGAAGGAAAGAAGACCAGTGCTGGATCAGATTAAAGGACTATCCAGTTCAGTAAAGGTCTCCACTGCTCGAAAGCCAGTTATGCCCGACTCTAGGGAGCGGTGCTCCGTGTACAGTTAAAGAGCCAGCACTGTCTATGCAGACATTTCTGTGGTCATGAGGCAGACATGATTAAATGCCATAGTGCACAGAATGCTATTACCTTTTCCGCTGAGGCAGTATGCATTTATCTACTTGCAATTTCTTGCTTTCAAACTGTTATGTTGGCAGGAAATGAGACAGATGGAGGGTGTTTATTCCGTCGTGCAGTATTTGGGCCTCAAACTCCTGACCTTCCAGTCTTCAAGCTGAGCATTTTAACCACTAAGCCACTGCAGCCCCTTATCCAGTTCATTACCTATGTGGAATTCAAGGTTGTCGCTGAACACTCATGGAGAGTAAAAACTTCATCATTGGAAGCCTGTTCCTAGCAGCACCTGATGCGATACAGCTATGCCACATATTGGGGTGGGGGGTAAAGAGCTTGTATATAAAATTCCTTCTGTCAGAAATGGCATATCTATATGTTGTGTTTGACTCTTCATATAGAAAACATACTTTAACTCTACTATCATGCAATCACAACTAGGTATGGGACTCTTCTTTCTCTTTCTACATGTCACTTGTTGATTGAACTGATAGGGTATTCCTTAACACACCCTAGGCTCTGTTCTTACACTCTGCTTCTGTATGATCCTGATTGGTCTTGTTCATGGCCTCTGCACACTGCTGACCTTTGTTCAGTTTCTCAGATACTGTACATTTTTTTTTTATATTCCTTGTCAGCTTGTTTAGTTCTGTGTCTCGCTTCACCAGCGTGCTTCAGGACTATGGACATCGCAGCAGACTTGCTGCTTGGGAACACGACAGCAATAAAGCAAAGAGTTTTCCTCAATGTAAACCTATTCATTCAGCAAGACAAAATATGGCCCCAATGCCAACATTTTAACAACCTCACAGAACAAATAAAGTCTGAACTTCAGGTGGTTTACAGATTCTCTCCCCCACACCCCCGGCAATAAATAAATAGAGGCATAGCTCTCAAAACCTGCTTCTAATGCATTGATCATTCATATATTGCACTCCTGGGGTAAATATGTACAGTCTTCACATAATTTTTGGGACTAAATTCTGGAATGTAAGCATTCCTGATAAGGTTTATGGTTCTCAAACAATTCCTGTAACAGAGACTCAGTAACAAGCTAGCTACTGGGCATCAGTATTGGATTATTGTAACACACTCTACATGGGGCTGCCCTTGACAAACATTCAGAGGCTTCAGCTGGTCCAGAATGCGGCGGCCCGGGTGGTGATGGGGTGCAGGCATTATGCCCGTGCTTCGCCAATGCTTCAGGAGTTGCACTGGTTGCCAGTGTGCCTCTGAGTGCAATTCAAGGTGCTGGTTTTGACCTTTAAAGCCCTACATGGCATTGGGCCAGGATACTTAAGAGACCACGTCACTCCAAGGTATTCAACCCATCCTACAAGTGCAGACAGGAGGGGTTCGGTAGTGGTCCCATCAGTGAAAGAAGTACATCTTACTGGGACCAAGAAGAGAACCTTTTCCATGTCTGCCCCAGCCATAGCTGTCAAGTATCCCTTATTGGCCGGGAAAACCCCTTATTTTAACATCTTCCCCACCATCATCCCTTATTAATTAGACTGCAATGCCCTATTGCCGCCATTGGAGGGCAGCACATGATAAGCATAGTTGTCAAGTATCCCTTATTTCTAAATCCAAAACTTGACAGGCATGGCCCCAGCCCTGTGGAACCTCCTACCACCAGAACTCCGTCTCCAGTCGGAATTACTCCCTTTTAGGAAGATGCTTAAGACCTGGCTATGCCCAGCGGCTGTGGGGTACGTTTGACTCCACTACCCAGTCCCGCTGGCTTGTCTAGCCTGAGTGTGTCTTACCCGTCCTGGGCTTCCTGTTTTATTGTTTTAATGTGGGTGGAGGGAGGGTAGGAGTAGGTTTTTTAAAAAAAATATTAAGTGTTGTTTTCATGTGTTTTAGCTCTGATTTTAGTTGGGGGATTTTAGTAATGTTTTTACTATTGACATTTTAACTGCTTTGTGAATTCTGTATTTTGTCTCTGTTGTTTTGCCACCCTGAGTGGTGTTTACACCTGGAGGGTGGGATACAAATATACAAATAAATAAAATAAATAAATCAAACCATAGCAGAGAGATGTGAACAAGCTCTTAGAGAAATATTACTGAACTTGGGCCCTTTTAAATCACCACGGTTGTGCAACACATAATGTATTTACAGGGTTATCCCTATCCATAAGCAGAGTAGGATAGATACCTCAGACAGCAAACTGGAGAGGGATGGAAATATAAAGGAAGTGTTGTGGGGCAGATTTTGTCTAGCAGGACATTTAGCCCAATTTTTGGGGCTCTTGGGGGTCACTGGAGTGCTCCAACCTGCCCTTGAGTACTTCTTTTTGAACCCTCTTTGGGTTTATACTTTTTTACAGCAATCCCATATACGCTGTGCCCAGTGCCTATTGACATTGGGAAAGGAGCATATGGAAGCCTTGTTGCCATGAAAAACTGCTTCTAGGGTGAACATCCAGCAAGTTGAAGGGGCTGAGGAGGATACTGCAATGAAACACTTTCCCTGCTTATCTGTGATGGAATAGGGAAAGTGTAATCAATTGGCTAAGACGCTGACTGGGAGGCGGAAGGTCAGCAGTTCAATTCCCGAGTATTGCAGGACGGAATGAGCTCCCGTCTTTGTCCCAGCTCCTGCCAACCTAGCAGTTTGAAAGCAAGAAATTGCAAGTAGATAAATAGGGACCGCTTTGGTGAGAAGGTAACAGTGTTCCATGTGCTCTGGTGTCTAGTCATGCCTGCCATGTGACCACAGAAACGTCTGCAGAAGCAGACAGCGCTGGCTCTTCAGCTTTGAAACAGAGATGAGCACTGAACCCTAGAGTCGGATACGACTGGCTTTCGAGCAAGGGAAACCTTTCACTTTAGCTGATCATTAGAGCACTGGCTTCGTTAGGAGGGTAAATAAGATATATATTTTTCTTCATTTTTCCATGAGGCACCAATTGAAAAATGAAGGATTTTTTTAATGGACATATTATGAGACTAAATGATGTGTGCTGATGACACTTCCTTAGGTGCCCTCAAGGGCAGTAGAGTACAATGTCACTGTCTGAATTATATAAAATTACTTGCCAGCCAAATATTACTTGCCAGTATAGATGCTATACTGCCTCCCTTTCATTTACAAGGCCGAATGTCATTGTATGGCTTGTTGAAATATGTGGGAAAATAAGAAATTTAACAAAAGCTATCATTCCTTGCTAGAAAGAAAGACTATTTTTAATACCTCTTTTTTTGTTCCTTCTGTTCCTAACGCAGAAGAACTGAAATAGCTGTAGAAGCCTAACAACTGTGCTGTTAACTTTCAGCCTCACCAGTTAAAATTTGCCCTCACTAATTAGGATTGTTCCCCACTGATTAATCAGTGAAAGCTCTACTTAATTAATCTACCAATTAAGCTGGCAGCCCTAATTAAAATATGTGTAATAAGGATGACTGCAACATTAGGAATATAGATGCAATGAGTATACAGTAACATTCATTTATATTTCCAGATGCAAGTGGGATGGCAAAGAGGACATAAGAACAGCCTTGCTGGAACAGGCCACAGGAGCCCATCCAGTCCAGCATTCTGTCTCACACAGTGGCTCACCATTTGCTTCAGGGTATTCCCAAGGAGATGCCTTCGCCTGCTTAGGATTCCCTGGAAATGATATTGAGAGATATCCTGCCTATCTCTCCAACCCGGAGGTTGTCCTTAAGTATCCATAATTATAGCCATTGATACTCTTGTCCTTCATGAACTTGTCTAATCCTTTCTTAAAGCTGACAAGACTGACAGCTGTCACCACTTCTTCTGGCAGGGAGTTCCATAGACCAGTGATCCTCTGGGTGAAAAAGTACTCTCTCTTATTTGTTTGAGAACTAGTACCCAAAAGTAATGAAGAGTAATGTCAATCTCTCTCCATTACCAGATGTGCATGTCCAGATAATTTTAGAAGGATCTGCAAGTGTGCAAATGCGATGTGACTCATTAAGATGTCACAAGCAAATCTGTACATAACCCTGTTCTTGTTACATGCCATCAGATCACCCCAGGGGTACACAGAAAGAGCCTTCTTGAAGACTGTGGTATTTTTGAACCACAATTGGGCATACCCTGGGCAACAGCCACCTTGTGTTGCCGGCTAATCTATTTCACACTAGGTCAGACAAAAGGAACTGCAGAATGAACTTACCAAAAGGTGGCTTCATTTTGCCAGTTCCACATCTGGCCTAGATATGGAAGAAGATCAGATCACACTTGGCTTATAGCAACCCCACGAATGAGTGATCTCCAAAATGTCTTGTCCTCAACAACCTTGCTCAGTTCTTATAAATTGGTCTTCTTCTTTTCCTCAATTCTTATTGTTTGGTCTTCTTCTTTTCCTGCTGCCTTCAACCTTTTCCAGCATTATAGTCCTTTCCAAAGAACCTTGTTTTCTCATGATGTGCCCTAAGTAGAATAGCATCAGTTTCATAAAAAATTTTTGCCTCCAGAGATCGTTCAGTCTTGATTTACTCTAACAAATCCTCAAAGCTCTTCTCCAGCCCCATAATTCAAACAAATCAAAAAAAAAATCTTGTCAGCTTCCTATACTGACCAGCTTTCATACCGATACATGGTAATGAATACAAGAGTTTGGGGATCTTGGTCTTGGTCACCAGTGACACATTTTTGCTTAATGTGGTGATACACATAACTCTAGAACAGGGGTTCCCAACCTTTTCAAGCTGGGGGCTGGGTCATGCTCTCTCAGTCAGCTTCGATGGCCGGACAGCCATTTCGCCCTGCCTGCATGGTGGGGGGTGGCCATTTTGTCTCAACAGTTTCAAACATACCTGTCAACCATCCCGATTTGGCCAGGAAAACCCCGTAATTTGACGTCCATTGACGTCATAACCCACCCCGCGCTGCCAAAGCCCCGTAATTTGGCAGCAGGGGAAAACACTTTCCGCGCATGCGTAGAAGCACTATGCTGCTTGCGCAGCCCCTACACAAGCGGCGTAGTGCTTCCGCGCATGCGTGGAAGGAGTAAAACCCTTCCATGCATGCTTGGAAAGCGACCTGCGCACAAGCGATGTGCGCAGGTTCCGTTTTTCCGGAGCCGCGGGTTGATAGGTATGCTTCAAAGCGGTGGCCACTTTGTTTCTCAAATACCCTTGGAGGGGCACATGAAATGGTGCCATGGGCCGGATTCAACCCACAGATGTTAGGTTGGGAACCCCTGCTCTAGAAATTCATACTTATCGTATACTGTATTCTGACATCTTTAAAAGATTAAAACCAAGGGGGACAGAAAATGTTAAATGCTTTTAGGAAAGCGACAGTGGAAGAAGGTGTGTATAATTCTTTCACATTATATTTTCCATATAGGTTAAATACAGCAAGACTGATCTGCGTTTTTCGTTGGGGAGATGGAGGCAGCATTAGGAGGGAGTCAAGAACCACCCACATGACACTTATATGTGTTTTCTCAGTGGACGGATTGATAGCAGAGAAAACCTTCTCCTTGAATTGCACTGAGGCCATGGCCGGGGTTCCTGTTGTTCCATTATTTTATTTTCTTTCATCCTTAAGAGAAATCTGGGCCCGCCTTCCCCACCTCAGTTTCTGCGCCTCAGCCTCCTTACTTGTCCAGGTAGGGTCTTCCTTCGTCGCCGCCTATGCGAACTGGGCACCTGCTGTGGCATTTTGGGCTCAGGGCGGGAGGGCTGGCAGGGCAGAGGCAGCGCCTACAACAGTGCCTCACTTGGCTGTGTCTTCAGGCAGCATGGCTGAGGGCAGGAGGGGCAGCAGGGCAGAGGCAGTGCCTACAGCGGCACCTCGCCTGGCTGTGTCCTCAGGCAGCACGGAAGGGGTGGCAGGCAGACCGTTCCCTCAGCCCGGGCTCTGTCTTCCTCGGTAAGGCAGGGCCCTGAGCTTTTGTTTTGGGCATGCGTTGGCCATTTGTTTGTTTTTCTGCATTCGGGCCATCCTGCCTGATTGGCTGAGGCATGCCACGATGCAGAGGACTATGGGACTCATAGTGGTTTTTTTTGTTGCCATTCGTGGGGCGTTGACCTCACTCTCGGCTTCCGGACCCTTGCGGGGATGCTCTCAGGAATAAAAGGTAAGTGTGGCCGGTACATTACGGGATAGGCTCCACGTGTGTGGAAATGCATTCTGCACACGCACGGCCACATCCTATTCTTATAGGTATAGATATTCACTGCCAAGCAGCTTCTCTTTTGAAAATCACAAATATTAAAAGGAGGAGAAAGCCACAGTTATAAGTGGCTTGCAGTATATCTTAACATTATAATAAAGGCAAAGGTAAAGGTTTCCCTTCCTCAAAAGCCAGTTGTATCCGACTCTAGGGTTCAGTGCTCATCTCTGTTTCAAAGCTGAAGAGCCAGCACTGTCTGCTTCTGCATACGTTTCTGTGGTCATGTGGCAGGCATGACTAGACACCGGAATGCACGGAATGCTGTTTACCTTTCCACTGAAGTGCTCCCTATTTATCTACTTGCAATTTCTTGCTTTTGAACAGCTAGTTGGCAGGAGCTGGGACAAAGACGGGAGCAAATTCCATCCTGCAGTACTCGGGAATCAAACTGCTGACCTCCCGCCTTCTAGTCAGCGTCTTAGCCACTTGAGCCACTGCAGTCCCATCTAACATTATAAGTGATGCCTAAATGTTTGTCAGAGAGGTCCTGTTTTCCACAAAAACAATTTTGTTCTGTTGTTCGGAGAAACAGAAAGGACAATGTCACAACAGGAATGACTAGGCCAATTAAAATCTTGCCTGCTAAAGATAAACTATAAAAGAATAGTCCACACTCCCATAATGAAGGAAGAGCAATGCTGAAGTGGAAATTAGTACTCATTAAAGTTCGCTGCTGGAACAATGGCAATCAGATTCAGCAAGCTTGTCTTAATTTCCTCACATACATTACCTGCATGGAAACTTTGGTAACACACAATGTTATTCTATCTTGCAAAAGGGCAAATGGCTTCAAGATATTTTTCCCCATAGGACTTCTTCCCACAGACATGATGGTCCATAATTAAAGTGTCAAGTGGTGCAAAATATAACTATGCTCACAACTTTAACGCTCATGTCCATATTAATAGACAATTAATCTTTTTATAAGGCAAGATATTACAAAAAGCAGTTTTCAGAGCAGTGGTGCTATCCTGTTTCAGAGATGTGAGTCAAGCAGACTTCTAAGACTGAACAACCATGCCTTTCAGACAAAAAGACTGTACTTGGTTCCTGATGACCACTCACAAAACCGAAAAAGTTAATCTGCAAAGAAGCTAGGCTGTGTTACTTAGATATTATCAGAACTTAAGGAAACCTCTCTTCTAACGTCCAGATATCTGTAATATATTGTTTAGCTCTGACTTGATGCTGAAAGTTGTGATGTCCTGATTAGTACAGTTTTGAGATGCAAAGTGGGAAGAAAGGTTTGCAAACATTAAAATATGTTCCAGGTGATGGATTCATTTCATGTTTTGCCTGAACTGCTAGGAGCAAGAAAGGAAGAAAAGGTTTGAATCCCTGTTTTGGAAAACATAAACACCAGCTGCTACTGAGAATAACTGTCTCTATATTGCACAGGAGACAAGAGCTCCATTAGTGGTAGATAACATGGAGTAACTAGTGAGTTTTTATATTAAGGAATCTGTAACACCAATACTCTTCTTCTAGTACTACACCCCCCCCCCCCCTGATTCTTTTAACACTACTGCTGTGGTGCAGGGACCTGTTCCATAAACATGCAATGTAGGGTCTACCCTGCTTGCTTTTCTGTTTGCTGGTTTAGGCAGGCCATAGCTCAGCTGTAGAACTCAGACTCTATGGGCAGAAAGCCACATGGTCAATCTTGACCTCTTGAGGCAGGGCTTCGAAGCCTTCCTTTCTACAAACCAATTTAAAGAGCTAATTACAATCAGCAAGAGCAAACATGAGCTAGATGAGTCAATGGTCTAACTCCATGTGAAGCAATTACCTCTAGTTCAAGCTGACAGCAGAAGGTATCTATCTAATTCTCCCACTTAAGGGGATTGCAATTCCTTCCAGGTGTCCTCAGAGGGACTGCAGTGGCTCAAGTGGCTAAGACGCTGACTGGGAGGCAGAAGGTCAGCAGTTCAAAACCCGAGTGCTGCATGACGGAATGAGTGCCCGTCTCTGTCCCAGCTCCTGCCAATCTAGCAGTTCGAAAGCAAGAAATTGCAAGTAAATAAATAGGGACCACTTTGGTGGGAAGGTAAACAGCGTTCTGTGCCCTTCGGTGTCTAGGCATGCCTGCCACATGTCCACAGAAATATCTACAAATGCAGACAGCGCTAGCTCTTTGGCTCTAAACAGAAATGAGCACTGAACCCTAGAGTCTGATCTGACTGGCTTTCGAGCAAGGGTGACCTTTACCAGTTGTCCTCAAGCTCTGTTTTCACAGATTAGAAGAGCAGAACAATTTTGGACAGCTTTGAGGGGGGGAAATGTAGAGAGGAATACATGGAGAAAGAAAAGAAGAAGAAAGTCCTCTCACACAAATGGACTAGTGTTTCTATTGTATTACATTTCACTTGACACTCTGAAACAGGTATTTAGATACATAGCCACTCTTACTGTTGATAAGTTGGGTACACAGAAAGAGCCTCCTCGAAGACTGCGGTATGTTTGAACCAAAATATGGTGTACTCCAGGCAACAGCAAACTTGTGCCAGCTAATCTTTCTCACACTAGGTCAAGCACAGTGGTGGGATTCATTTTTTTCCTACTACCTACTCTGTGGGTGTGGTATGGTGGGTGTGGCAAGGAGAAAAGCCCTGCATTGCACATGAATTGGGACTACTTTATTTCAAAACGTGGATGGTCAGGGCCAGCCAGAATGTCTGCTACCAGTTCTGGTGAGCTGGTGCGAACCTGCTGAATCTCACCATTGGTCAAGCATAAGGAATTGCAGTACTGTATTACTTCACTGAAAGGTGGCTTCATTTTGGCAGTTTCACATCTGGCAGAGACATGGAAGAAGAAGAAAACTATTGATAAGTGATTTTCTGTCTGAGGAAAATCAAGAGAAGTGTCTTAACTGGATCCTTCTTAGTACGCCATGCAGTTAGTTCTTTTTAAGCATATCCTTCCAGTGTCTGCTTTTGTTTTGTCCCTCCTTACATTCTTCTTCCTTAGCAACTCTTTTGTTTCTTTGACCTACTTTACTGTCACCACCTACAGATCCAAGTAGCTGAAAAGACAACAGCAGAAGAAGAATTTGTTGCTTCTGACAGATTTTTATTTTAATTTTTTTGTAAAGCAAAGCACGCTGAATTTAAATGTGATTTGGGGATTAGCTCACAGGCAAAGTGCAGATATTTGAAGGTGAAACTGAATTTTTTTAAATTTTAGATTCAGAAGGGAAAGAAGTAATTAATTCTATAATGGATCCCTTGAACAACCTTCATCAGGTTAATGAAAATCATCTATTTGCAATTAAGGACTTTAATTCCACAGGAACCTAAAATCTCACCTGCTGAAGAGAAACTCTAAAAGCAATTCCTTGTGGTCCAAAATAGCACTGCAGGAACCAACTCTTATGATTGATGCTAGATGGTTTTTTTCTGTCTTTCCAAATATTTGAAGTAGTTTTATATATCTATCTATCTATCTATCTATCTATCTATCTATCTATCTATCTATCTATCTAGATAGATAGATAGATAGATAGATAGATAGATAGATAGATAGATAGATAGATAGATAAGTTGATTGTCAGAGAAAGTGACAATTAAATTGGGCTTCCTTTCACATTTAGGAGAAGAAAATGTTTCTTGTCTTGAAGTAAAGCTGGATCCCAATTTAGGGTATGAAGGAAAGGGTTGGTGAGGCCTAAAGGACTGCTAGGAACCTCTTTGACAGAGGAAATTACAAGAGGGTAGTTAGTTCAACAGGGACTGCAGTAGTTTAGTGGCTAAGATGCTGAACTTGATGACCAGAAGATCAGAAGTTCAAGACCTGAGTGATGTATGATGGAGTGAGTTCCAGTCTTTTGTCCCAGTTCCTGCCAACTTAGCTGCCCTGGCTCTTTGACTGTAAATGGAAATAAGCACTGACTTGGATATGATGGGCTTTTGAAAAAGAGAGAGCTAGTTAGTTCAACGCAGGGCTGTAGCCAAGGGGCAGGGGTGTGTGAAAACCTTCCTGAGCTAACAGCCCCACCCCCACCCTGTGATGCCAATGTTATATATGTGAGTGTGACATTGTTGCCCCTCCTGAAATTTTTTGCTCCTCCTGAAAAAAATTGCTCCCCCCAAAAAAAACGAGAATCCTGGCTACGGACCTGGTTCAACTACAGTAAAAGCAAGGTGTTCATCAGCAAAAACAAGACCCCATTGTGCTGTGTGGCCTGTGCATTTACTAACCCTGTTGCCCCCAGGCTGCTGATTGTGAACAGCTAGTTCAAGGTCTCAGATCTTCTGCCCTCTTGTTCTTTATCTGCCAGTTTGCACTGGACATCCATTCAGATGGAGGACACCTTCAAAAAGAGGCATGTTCTCTGGAAGCCCTAGAAACAGAGCACTGTCCTTTATAAAATATGCACAGTTGTTCTAGAATCAAGTAGTCTTGGAAGAGCCAGGAAACCAAGCAGGAGAAATGACATTTCTTACAGTGGCATTTCCAGGTTGGGAGAAGAGACCAGAAAGAAAGATGCTTGGAAAGTGCTACACAGTTCTAGGCACTTCATTCCTTTGGAACCTCCACCCTCCAGTGGTGAATCTCCTCTTGCCACTGTGCTTGCTCTCTGTTCAACTTTTCTTCTCGTCTCATTAGAAGCCCGCTCTCCCCTCACTATGTCTCTTTCTCCACTCTTTCTACCATACTTTAGCATCCTCCTACACCATAAAATGTCACCACAGCTGCTGTTAGATTTGAGCAGATGCAGCAGAAGCAACTGGATGGCTTTGTGGTCCCTTGTGGCTGTCTTGGTTCCACTGAAACTCCTACCTGCAGAAACGTGTCCATCCCAGGATAAATTCACATAGGAATTTGGAAACTGTCAGACCAGAGCTCTGAACCCAGGGTTGGTGTCCAGGTAGCTACAGTATGGAAAGTTCTACTTTTTGTAGGGCATTACTATCCCACTCCCACAATATAACTTAAGAGCCATGAAGGTTACATGTACCCTCCTGCACGTTCAGTTCCTAAAGCAGTCTTTCAAAATGAGACTGACAATGGGTTTTGAATCTGCTGTCTTCGGATGCAAAAGGCTTTCATGCATTTTGTCTTGATGCCTGATAAGCTGAAGCCTGTTTCTACCTTTGAGTTGCTACTGTTGATCAGGAAGACAATTATTATATCCTTATGAGATACAGAAACTGAGTTCTTTCCAATGACCTGTGTCTTGAGCCTGGCTTCCCAATTCCTTTTGTAGTAAAAACATTTGATCATCTTTCACTAAAGATCAGTGCCCTTGTGATGGAACCTCATGGCACTTTTGTGGTGTCTTCTTTTTTACATGTACATGTTGTGTGCCAGTACCAGGGAAGAACAGAGCATGCTAATTTATAAGGCAGCATCCATGTTCTTAAAAGTACCTATTTAGAACTGTGGCCAAATTCCTAACTGCACAAATTCCAGCCTATTCTTTTATGCTAACTGCTTTCCTGCTCATGAATGTACTGTACCAATCAATACATTCATCTTGAGCTTGTATAGTCTGCCAAAGCTACCAAACATCAATGTTTATTAAAGAAACAACTTCTCACTATCAAAAGCCATCCAGAAAGCAATTTCAACTAGTTCTAGAAGCATCAGTTGACTCTCCATTTCCATTTACTGTTGGAGAAACAATGACACAATGCTGAAGGAACTTGCAGATGAATCTCAGAGCCTATATCTTTTAAATTTGAGAATTCATGAATAACAGGTGAGGTCCTGGGACAGTAGATCCAACAAATGCCCTCATCTTAAAAAATATGTGAGTGGGGAGAGGATCTAGGTAACTACAAATGGATCAACATGATATGAAAGCCCAGAAAAGTAAAGGAACAGAAACTTGAACCATTATTATATATTTAATATAGGTTGCCCTTGCCCAAAAGTCAGTTGTATCCAACTCTAGGATTTGGTGCTCATCTCTGTTTATAGTCAAAGAGCCACCACTGTCTGCATCTGCAGATATTTCTGTGGACATGTGGCAGGCATGACTAGGCATCAGAGTGCATGAAATGCTGTTTATCTTCCCACCGAAGTGGTACGTATTTAACTATTTGCAATTTCTTGCTTTTGAAATGCTAGGCTGGCAGGAGCTGGGACAGAGATAGGAGCTCACTACATTGTGCAACACTTGGGTTTTGAACTGCTGATCTTCCAATCTTTCAATAATCAATTTAAGCATCTTAACCACTAAGCCACTGCAGTCCATTATGTTTATTTTTATTTATTTATTGCATTTTTATACCACCCATTTGGGAAATTTCAACTAGTTCTAGAAATAACACGAGCAGGTGGCAGTTGTGGCCTGGAGGGCTTTGCAGGCGCACCCCCCCAAAGAAAGACTCAGACACCGGTATATGGATAAAGGCATTGGGCCACTTTTATTGAATAATGCCCTAGTCCGAATTATAACTTTCAATTGGTACTCATCCAATTATAATTCTTTAAGGCAAGCAGGCCGCAGTAACACTGGTAAGGTTCCTCCCAAAATTGCCAACGGCAATTGGCTACAATGTATCCAGTTTGTATCAATTTCTTTGTTGACACAAACAAATTGTTGACCGTAGTCAATAACTATCTACTGACCCCACCCTCTGACGTGTATCCGTCAAATCACGGGGTGATGCATGCTGAAAAGCTCGTGCCATCACCCCTTGCCTGGTTCGTCGTTGACCGGTCAACGTTATTACACCTGTACCTGTCTAAGTGTTGGCCAGTCAATTGCGAACCTGCCGGATACCTATGGGTCATAAATCTTTACCTTACCAGTGCTACCCGCCTAAGTGACCAAAGTCAAGAACAAGAAAAACCCCTATATCAAACCTCAGCAACAGTGTGGGATGGGCAAAAAAGCCAGAACCCAAGGGCCAATTGTGGGTTCCAACCAAAAAATTCCCACCGGCCCCGAAGCGACCAAAATATCACACTGTTCACTAGGGAGGGGGTGGAGGGAAAACTTCTCCTCTCCGTCGCTCTTTTAAAATGGCAGCTCGGCTGTCTCGTGGCCACCCCTTTTATAGAGGGGTGGCCACGCCCCCTAACTCACCCGGATGTCTGAGTCCGGGTGGGGGGCCCCGCAAAGAGTGCGGCGGCCATTTTGGCGCCGCGCTTTCATTGCAGGCGCACCCCCCAAAGAAAGACTCAGACACCGGTATATGGATAAAGGCATTGGGCCACTTTTATTGAATAATGCCCTAGTCCGAATTATAACTTTCAATTGGTACTCATCCAATTATAATTCTTTAAGGCAAGCAGGCCGCAGTAACACTGGTAAGGTTCCTCCCAAAATTGCCAACGGCAATTGGCTACAATGTATCCATTTTGTATGACTGTAGTCAATAACTATCTACTGACCCCACCCTCTGACGTGTATCCGTCAAATCACGGGGTGATGCATGCTGAAAAGCTCGTGCCATCACCCCTTGCCTGGTTCGTCGTTGACCGGTCAGCGTTATTACACTTGTACCTGTCTAAGTGTTGGCCAGTCAATTGCGAACCTGCCGGATACCTATGGGTCATAAATCTTTACCTTACCAGTGCTACCCGCCACACGGGGAGGCTTCAATGAAGACTCACCGCCCCCCCCCCCCGACCGTCAGCTCGGTCAACAGGCCTGCTTGCAAATCTTCCAAAAAGAGGTTCATACCTCTATCCGACAGGTGGACCCCATCCCCTGCATAGAGATCGTAATTTTGTAAACTAATGGTGGGGTGTCGGACGACCATCCCCAAACCCTTGTCTGCCACGAACCGGGCAACTGCCCTGTTCACCGAGCGACGAGCGCGGTCAAGGGCACGGAGGTCAATACCTCCCCTGTAAGCGTGACGTGGTATGATGTCCGACCATAGCAGCCTGGTGAACGGCCACACATAGTGCAAATAAGCTAGGTCTCTGCAAATCGCGAATTTTAAAGAAAGGCCAGTGACCTGGCCGAGGTCATTGCCCCCGAGGTGCAGTACAAGGACATCAGGCAGTTCAGCATCCCTAATGGAGAAAAGGAATGGCAACAGTTCCCGCCATCTCATTCCACGCTTACCGTACCAACGTATGCATGCGGCCGCACGCAGTCCAAGCTGGGATCCCCACTCTGTCGCCGCAGCATACTGAGCTGCCCAGTGCACGTAACTGTGGCCCCCCAGCCATACTGCCACCGGTGTGTGGGGACACACAGGGTCTGTAAGAGAAAAAAGAGAACAGTGACTTAAATGGTACTCATATCTGAAGAGGACGAACATATAATGCAAAACGCATAGATCCCCATCTTCCCATACGGCGTATATCAGCCTCAGAGTACCCAAATGCAGCTGCAGTTGAAGCAGCACCTATTCTAAATGAATGGGTGCCGTAACGAGCCCCAGGGAGGCCAACACTGGAAAGTGCCATACCGGTCACCTTCCAAAATTGAAATTTAGTAAGGGGAGACCCATCCTGGTGGCAGAAAAACGGGCCAGGGTGCGTGTCACGCACTGCCAAGAACTCCTGTAGGGCACCAACCGGACAGATGTCTGCAATGGAACATCGTAGCAGTCTAACTCCACTGCCTACGCCGTGCTGATCAACTTTTGAGGACCGTATCCTCAACTGAGCCCAATCATTAGAAACATAGATATCGTCGAGTTCCAGTGCCCTATGAGTTGCATCCGCCTTAGACAGTAGTACCAACTCACTGATGCAGAGCGCTCCAAAGAAGGCCACCGTGGTAGCCGCATGAAAAAGAGCTGGCTCATACCTGTCAAAACATAGGTTAGGCCAGCCTCGTGCAAGGTGTGTGAGCACCCCTGGGGAAATTGGGTTTCGAGTGTCCGGGCGGCGGCCACATTCCCGTGTCCACCCCGCCAAAACATGCCGTATGCGAAAATCGTTCATGCTGTCAGCAAAACCCCCCACCTTGGCAATAAATGCCAATGCTGACAGCCTTGATGCTATAGTGCGGGGAGCGAGGCCCTGACTGTGTAAATAAACCATGAATTGTAAAACCTGTTCCACTGGAATGGGCCACACCTCTGGCAACTGATGTTGCACACGGAAGCTATTAAATTGAACGAAAGCATGATGATACGCCTTACGTGTGCGGGGTGCCAAGGACATGCCAATCGCCCGGTTCACCTCTCCTTGCCAAATGTCCAAATCTCAGCCGGAAGTGGCGAGGGGAATTCCTCTGCGTCCGGAGCCAAGGCGTGGAACCGGGGGATCTGCAGGCGGGATAAAGCATCAGCAATATCATTATCAATGCCTGGTACATGTCTGGCCCTGAAAAGCACATTGAGGCGTAGGCTACGTAACACGAATTGGCGAACTAAAGCCATCACCCTGGGTGATTTAGAGGTCTGAGCATTGACAATGTGCACTACTGCAGCATTGTCACACCAAAAATGGACCACAGAGTCGGCCCACTCCTTGCCCCATAGCATCAAAGCTCCCAGGATTGGGAAAAACTCAAGGAATGTAAGATCGCGGAGGCAATCCGTGCCTCGCCATGCTGGAGGCCATTGGCCATAAGCCCACCTCCCCTGGAAGTAAATCCCATATCCCAGGGAGCCGGAGGCATCCGACTGGACTTGAATCCTAGGTGAAACTAAAAGGTCGGACCTCCAAAAGGATACCCCGTTGAAGTCCCGCAGGAATGAGAGCCAAACCAAAAGGTCAGCCCGCATGCCCCTGGTTAGTCGGACCCTATAATGGCGCCTTGTCAGGCCAGACATGGCATCGCACAGGCGCCGAGCAAATGCCCTGCCAGGCGTAACCACCCTGCAGGCAAAGTTAAGGTGGCCATGCAGTACCTGAAGCTCCCTAAGTGACACCTTACGTTTGGCCAGCAAGGCCAAAATCATCGCAGAGATCCGGGTAACCTTGTCAATGTGTAGGAGTCCGATTCATGTAAAGATCTCTAATCAGCCTCATTAGCAACAGTTTATAGCCCCAGATAAACAAAGGAATAAGTTAAACAGCCTAACGGAGTCCAGCTTCATTAGGCAAGGAAGAAACAGAGATAGAGAGAAAGCATACACACACGACTGCAGTATTGGCTGAACAAAAGGATAATCATGGCGTCTCTTTATTCAAACAGAGTATATCAGAAACAAAACTTAAGGCACATACAACCAATCAGAATGTCAGAACCAAATAAGGAGAAGAAAGGAGAATTCTTCTCACTGTTCTACGCATGCCCAAAATCCAGCGTTGTCTCTCATGTAGACAAAGAGGCCTTTGTTTACAAAATGTGAAGGCAGACAGGAAGACAGAAACCAGATGCATTCCCACATGTCCTCCTTTTTCCTTTAAATTTGAGAGAGGGACGGCTAATCATACCCCTGCATGTCATCATACTCCATAACTACTCCTCCATATACATCATCACTGTCCTCCTGGACATCGTACCCCTCCTGACTCCTGGTACCTTGTTCCGGAGGATGATACCTCATTGAGTACAATTGCCGTCGTGCAAAACTCGATGTCTCCCTTCTACGCCGTGGACATGTGTTACACATAGAAATAAGATTAAGATACAATAAATGCAAAAACACAAAGATATAAGGCAAATAATAATAATGAACCAATAAAAGAAAACTTGTCTAAGGACAGACAAATCAGGCAACCAAGAAGTCATCCAATCAAAGAGATTAGCATCAGTGCGTACATTGTTAGTAATGCTCTCCTGTAAATTCTGAAGTTCTTTCTCAATAGTATTATTCAGATCCTGGAATTTTACCCGACATCCCTGGTTCCCGACCAGTTTACAAAATCCTCCGGATTTTGCTAACAGGTAATCTAAGGCCAGTCTGTCCTGCATTTGGTCTTGATGAAGCTCAGTGATTTCCATTTGAAGATCCCATATGACCCTCCCTGTGGCATTGATTGATTTCTCCAGCCTACAGGTGAGTCCCAAAATGGACCTTCTATTCTCCTGGGAAATGACACCTGGGTATAATCCCAAGGTGAGTGCTCCAGTGATAACACCCCCTATAGCTCTCCCCCAGGAGCTACCATCAGAAAGCTGAACATCGATTATCACTTCATCATTGCAACCAGAACCCATCGGGCCGGCAACAGCTCTCCGGCGCCGTGCATCTGCCTGAAGCGGCATTTGCACTTGTACGGGTAAGGTAAAATAACCCAATGCTGCACATTGATATTGTCCTGGATGGAAATTTGTGGCAACTCCATTAAAAAAGAACCACATGTTGGGATCCTTGATTTGCCATCCATTGCAAATTGAACCACTATCTATAGCAGAATAATCAGGAGTAAACATAGGAAACACATCATATATATCTGCAATAGTAGTGTTAAACAAGGTATAATTAAGCTTATAAGAACTGTTATAACTACCCCATAACCAAAAATAATCATCACAACCTGTATAATTGCCTACATTCCGCAAAACCCGTTTTGCTTGAGTCCAGTGCTTCCATTTACTATTCCAGACTCCAGAACTATGACAGCAGAAACAAAGCCCTTTAGTGTATTTCTTGAATGTCATGCTTCGCCAGCGGGTGTTGTTAAATTGTTCTGGGGGATTAGAGAAGAGTGTAGACCTATCAAGATGTTGCAAGTGTCCAATAACCAACTCAGGAGTGTTGAACAATGCCAGAAGAAAGGCCATTTGAGACACTGCCAGTGGATGCTCATAGTATAACGTTGCATTCTTACCATGAACCTCAAACATATAGTTAGCATGACGAAGCCAAAAGTTAGGGTTGCCCCCATGAGGCATTGTTCTTACAGCTGGAAGCACAGTAAGAAAGAAAAGAACAAATGTCAGCAAATTTAGTCTACTGGTGAACCACCATCCTGGAGCTGAGTAACCTTCTTCTCTCTCCATGGGTGGATCGCTCCAGCAGGAATCCTTCCACTCAGGATCCCCTTGTTGCCAATAAATGACCAATGGCTTAGGAAGACACTCCCCTAAGAAACAGGAGCATGCCCTGTTATTACTTGTACCATGTAACTAAACGTGAAACATGCCTGATGTATAACACAAATGCAATGTCACAAACCCATTTACATGTGTAGGGTACTGAAAACTCTTCCATGTACTTCTGAAGGTACCTTGAGATATGCAGTTTCATAAGGCAAAACATAACATAAGCAAGGACAGGTCTTTCCCCTGCAAGAGAATAAGCAAACATTTAAGCATGAACAAAACATGAACATTTCTCTTCTTCCTTACATGAAGGAGGTCTCGGTTGCATTTTAGCAAGCATTTCTCCCTCCCCAATTACATGAGTAAGGCATTAAATTTCTTCTTCTCTCACTGGTGTAAGTGAAAGAGGCATTCAATAACTTAAAACCAGCATAGCATGGTAAATCAAATACAGTACAAATATCATTAGAGCATTTCACACTCATAGCATGAGCAGGTAGACAATTTTTAAAAAGGCTTTCAGGTTTTATAATGCAAACAAAGCCAATTAGAGTCCACACAAACTTTTTAGTCCAATCAAAATGTCCAAATTAAAAGTCCAAATGTTGATTGAAGCTTTCTTCTTAAACACTATCTTCTCTCCAGCACAGTTCTTGGCATGGCAAGGTTGAAATTAGGCCATAAATTAAGTCTCACTGAATTCACAAGGCACCCAGACAACCCCCCTTTTCAGCTTTTCAGGCAAACACACATTCCTTCATGCTCCAGCCACACCCATCTGTATTAAGGCAGGCAGATGAGGTATGAACAAACTTGGAACAGCCCATTCTGGATCTCTTTGTTTGAGGGTTGGGCAGTTCAAAATCAGCCAAAAACTGGAGTATGTCTAGTATGTCTTCTCCCTCCTTGTATTTTTGCAAAAGCCTGCTGTCCATACAGGAAGGATCCACACCCCTTTTCCTCTGGACTTCTTTCATTTGCAGCATCTGAATCTCAACTTTATGACAAACTGCATCTGTTAGTTTGTACTTGCAATAAGACCCCTTTTTGGGCTTGGGTTTTCAGCATTCCTCCTCTGGGCTATCCTTCCACTTCTTGCCCACACGTGAGGAATCAAGTTTACTACTCAGCTTCTCCTGCTTTTGTGATGAGGGCTGCTTCAGGGGCGGGCTGAGATCTCCTATGCTGCTCTTTGAATCACACTCCTTGCTTCTTGCCACTTTGCATGCATTAATAGCTTCAATCTGTGATGAGGTCCCCACCATTTGTTCCCCATCAGCTGGCACTAGTTGTTTTTTAGACTCGGCAGGCAGTATTGCAGCAGTCCCATTTGCAAGAGCCTCTCTGTTCACTGGATATACAGCAACAGTTTCCATATCCAGCACAGCTGCAGTTAAAGCAGCAGAGAACAGGTCTTTTGTAGGGCTAAAATTGCTTGATTGCTGCAAGGCAGGATATAATGTCCCATCTCCTTTTCCACCCCCATCCCCATCAGGGGGCTCATGCTGTTGTTTCTCATATGATGGAGGGGCAGTCACCATAGTCCCTCCCTTGGCTGGAGGCAAAAGCTGTGGAAGGGGACCAGCAAGCCGCTGGGACAACAACATATTTTTTGGAGTAAGTTTTTGCAGACAGTTTCTGACTTCATTCCAATTATATTGCACTGATACAGAAATCCCATCATGCTTCTGCAATTCTTTCCCAATCTTTTCCCATTCTTTTAAGTCCAGACAATCATATTTAAACGAAGGACAGGTTTTTCCTACAACTTGGACCAGCTGCTGTACTTCCTTCTTATCAGCTCGTTTCCCATTCTTATGCAGAAGATATAAGATATTTTTACAAAACTCCTGTTCTGGCGAGGCTAGCACACACCCCATAATTATTGTTTTTCACTCACCCTTTTGGGACCCAAAGTAGACTTTGGATGAATTTCAAGCGCTTGATTTGACCTTTCCTCTGGTCGTGGGTGAATAAGACCTTGTCCTGGTCGCAATGAGGTGCTAATTGCTGATTGCTGCTTCAAAGCATTCCTTTGAATTTCATTCAAACGCCTCGCGATGGGGCACCACTTGTAGGAGTCCGATTCATGTAAAGATCTCTAATCAGCCTCATTAGCAACAGTTTATAGCCCCAGATAAACAAAGGAATAAGTTAAACAGCCTAACGGAGTCCAGCTTCATTAGGCAAGGAAGAAACAGAGATAGAGAGAAAGCATACACACACGACTGCAGTATTGGCTGAACAAAAGGATAATCATGGCGTCTCTTTATTCAAACAGAGTATATCAGAAACAAAACTTAAGGCACATACAACCAATCAGAATGTCAGAACCAAATAAGGAGAAGAAAGGAGAATTCTTCTCACTGTTCTACGCAGGCCCAAAATCCAGCGTTGTCTCTCATGTAGACAAAGAGGCCTTTGTTTACAAAATGTGAAGGCAGACAGGAAGACAGAAACCAGATGCATTCCCACATCAATGGGTAACTGGGATGCCTGTACGACCGTGTCAATTTCGATACCCAGAAATGTGAGGGTAGTGGATGGGCCCTCGGTCTTTTCGGGCGCTAAAGGGACACCCAGTTCCTGCATTAGCGTCTGAAATGTGGTGAGGAGACGCGTGCACGTGTCCAAGCCCCATTCACCCCCGAACAAAAAGTCATCGAGGTAATGGGCTACAGACCGAGACCCGGACCTGCGAACAAAGGCCCACTGAAGGAAGGTGCTAAAACGTTCAAATGCTGAACAGGATATAGAGCAGCCAAAAGGCATGGCCTTATCTACATAGAACTTTCCTTGGAATCTAAAACCCAATAGCTCAAAGTCCTCAGGGTGCACTGGCAACAATCGGAATGCCGATTTGATGTCGCATTTCGCCAAGAGGGCACCAGGACCACAAGAGCGCACCATTCGCAGGGCTTGGTCAAAGGACGTATACCTGACCGAACAAAGGTCATCAGGGATAGCATCATTGACAGAATAACCCGCCGGGTACGATAAATGGTGGATTAAACAAAATTCCCCCGGGGCCTTCTTGGGCACCAACCCCAGAGGGGAGACCTTCAGGTTGGGAAAGGGTGGCACAGAAAAGGGGCCTGCCACCCTCTTAGCCCCAACCTCCTTAGCGATACTCAGGGCAGCCACCTCCTCCCTACCCTTCAGGGACAGTAAATTGGGTGCATCTTGGGGTCCCCGCACTCCTTTGAATGGGATTCGGAAGCCCTACTGAAAACCCTCAAGGAGGTACTTCGCATCCTCTCTCCGTGGATAAGTTGAGAGCCATCGCTCCAACATATACACATTAACTGGGGAGGGGGCCTTTTGCCTGGCTAGCTCCCTCAGCAGCAGCTCTGCCCGCTCCCTGTCCACCTCTACCTCTGCCCCATGACCCGCCGGCCCGCGGACACACGGCGGCGGCGTGGGGGCCAGCGCAAGAGGGACACTCATGTTTGTATTGGCACTGCCGCTTATTGCACACACCGCTGGCCGAGAAGCTCCAACACAGCAAGCCGGCTGGAACCCCCTGCCCCACCAGCTGGCGGGAAGCCTGCGTTGGAGCAGCTCGCTGAACGGCATGGCCACAATGGTACCTATCCCCAGGCGCCGGACGTGTGGGGGTCATGTACAATAGCCACAATTTCTGACAGGGCTCATCCCATCTCATCTCCGGGTGCAAGGGCACCCTCATTCTGAATTCCTCATCGTAAGCCAACCACGATGGGCCAGGAAAATCCACCATCGCCCTGTAAATATTGTCCAAATATTGGACCATAGGAATGGCCAGGTCTGGCCGGGCTCTGAGATACACCGCCATATAAATATGATATGCGGGCAACCAGTTGGCCCAGGTGCGTGGTGGCTTACGACGGCGGGACAGCTCTTTGTCTTTGTCATCTTGTCCCTCTCTCTCCTCCTTAGTGGGCTCACAGTTCAATAGGGAGAATATATCCACGTACTCCCCCCACCAAATCTTTTCCCTCGTGACCTGGGACAAATGATCACCAAGGGGCAACGAATAACCAGCCGTCGGCAAAGCCGTCGCCGGCACATTAGGTACCCGGGGCATACGCAGCGGAACCTAGACAGTCCCTGCAATGCCTGGCAGTGGCCCGGGGGCGGAAACCCCCACCCCTAACGTTGCACCAGTATGGAACCAAGGGGCACTGGGATAAGGTGGCAACTGATGCCCACTCGCCTCGACATTACGAGGCCATGGCCACTGAACCCCACCATTGGAAGTGGACTGTGATGTGGGTGCATTAACTTGAACCTGATACTCACTAGTTGCACCCCCGTGAGCCGCCCCCACTGGGGTTTCCGGCCCACGGCGGGCGTCGGAGCTCGCGACCGGAATCGAGCTCTGGGGCCGCACCTGACCACTCTCCTGCTGTAGCTCTGGCCGAACAGGGAGCTGCGAGACACCGGCCGGGGTAGGCCGGAGCGTCTCCAGCAGCTCAACCCAGCTGGCCGCTTGCTGCAGTGTGGCGGCCATTGAGGTAGGCGGAGGACCCAAAGGGGCCCCCGCATCAAATGAAGGGCCACCAGGCACGGGGTTGTGTGCCATCCCTAAGGATGCCTCGAGCACAGCTAAACGCGTTAGCAATGCATCAACTGCCACAGATCCCCCAGTATAGAGTGGGCCGGGTGGGCCGGACGGCCCACCAGGCATTGGACCAGGAACCCCGGTATGAGAGCCCGGGCCCGAATAGGGCCATGCCCAAAACTCCGGCCCATGAGGGGCCGGAGGTGGAACATGCTGGGCACCAGCACTGGACCCACCCCCACTGCCCGGGCCCATGGCCGGTATCTGCGGGCCAAGGGCCGAAGCCCCAGAAGGGACAGCCGAAGGCTGACCGGCCGAGGGCCAAGCAGCCTGCATCGCCCCACCGGTATCGGTGGGGGTAGAGCCCTGGTGCGTGGGCGCAGCCCTGGTCCTCCGACCCGAGGGCTGGCCCCCACGTTGCGCAGGGCCAAAAGTCCTCCCCGTGGGCCGTGGTTTCATCGCCGAGGCCCTCCGTTTGGGAGGCATATCGGAAGGAGCAGGATCCCTTTCCAGGATCGAAGAGCACAAAAAGGCACAGAGGAGCCAGCAAGCCAAAGGCTCCGTGCGAAATCCTTCCTTCCCAGCTGGGAAGGACCAAGGGGGAAACAAACAGCGACGGAGAAATCTTCTCCTCTCCGTCGCTCTATTAAAATGGCAGCTCGGCTGCCTCGTGGCCACCCCTTTTATAGAGGGGTGGCCACGCCCCCTAACTCACCCGGATGTCTGAGTCCGGGTGGGGGCCCCCGCAAAGAGCGTGGCGGCCATTTTGGCACTGCGCTTTCATTTGCTCAACTTCGTATCATTTGCCAATTATGCCTGCTCCTGGACCGGGACTTCTTGCTCATGGTCACCCATTCTCTGGTCACCTCCAGACTGAATTTTTGCAATGCGCTCTACATGGGGTTGCCCTTGATGACCATCCAGAAGCTACAGCTGGTTCAGAATGTGGCTGCCCGGGTGGTGATGGGGTGCGGGCGTTATGCCCATGCCTTGCTGCTGCTACGGGAGCTGCATTGGTTGCCAGTATGCTTCCGGGTGCAATTCAAGGTGCTGGTTTTGACCTTTAAAGGCCTTCATGGCAGTGGGCCAGGATTATTAAGAGACCGCACTGCACCAAGGTTTTTGCCAAGGGCAGACTGTAGGGGCTCCCTGGTGGTCCCATCAGCTAGGGAGGCACACCTCACTGGGACCAGGAGGACAGCCTTCTCGGTATCTGTCCTGGCTCTATGGAACCTCTTGCCACCAGAATTGCACCTCCAGGTGGAGTTGTCCCCCTTCAGGAAGGCTCTAAAAACATGGCTCTGCCAGCAGGTGTGGGGTGCAGCTGGCACCACAACTCAGCCCTGCTGGCTTATCTAGCCTTGTCTGGGGTTTTAATGAGGGGTTAGGGTGTTTTATGGATTTTAACGATTTATAGTTTTGGTTTTATTGTATGGGGATGATTTTTAAACTGATGTGAGCCACATTGGGTCGCTGAGGCGAGGAAGGTGGCCATATAAATTCAAAAATAAATAAATAACATAACATAATAAAACACACAACAAATTAAAAATAAGCCAACAAAATAAAAACATCCTAAAATAAAATAATATTCAACATAGGAATTACAAAACATCAAAATGTGTTTCTCTAAAAGATGTCACATCTTTTGGGGATAGAATTAAAAGCTCGGTAGACTAGGGAAATGCTTGGTGAAGTTTGTATCTGAATTTCAGCAAGGTTTTTTTCAAGGTCCACCATGATATTATTTCAAATGAACTGTTAAAATGTGTACTACACCTGCTAGGGATATTTGTAGCTGGTTGACAGTTCATTCCCAAATAATGTTTACCAAAGATGCCTTATCATCAGCAGGTGGCTTGCTGCAGAATTCTATCCTGGGCCACTTATTTGTTCAACACTTTAATAAAGGACTTGGGTGAAGGACTGAACAGGATGTACATCAGATTTTCAGATGGCATCAACCTGGAAAGGATAGATAATACATCAGAAGACAGAATTAGAATTAGATTAAGGAACAGGACAAAAATAAGCAAAAATAATTCCAGAAGGGATAGATGCAAAATGTTACATTTAGGTATGAAAAATAAAATGGATAAATGTATGGGTCTTGCATGTTTTTGGCAATATATATGTGTAAGTAGGTTCTATATAGACCAAATGGATTCCATGATAAACATGAATTAACAGAATGACATGGCAGCGGGGAAAGCTGATGCTATTCTAGGCTGTATCAACAAAAGAACAGTGTGCAGACAAAGGAAAGCAATGGTACTACTCTATATAGCTTTGCTCAGACCTCACATGGCTCTCACTGTTCTGGACACCATAGTTTTAAAATTATATTGACAAGCTGGAACATGTCCAGAAGAAAACAATAACGTTAATGAAGAGTCTGGTAACCAATTGTTAAGCAAGAACATTCAAGGGAGTCAATCGTATTTAGCCTGGACAGGTGATATTGCAGCCATCTTCAAATATTTGAAGGGCTGTCATGTTGATGATAGAGCAAGCTCATTTTCAGCTGTTGCAGCATCTAGGACTAAACAAAAAGACTGCTTTAGAAAGTAATTTGTTGTTGTTGTCTTTCATTGGAGGCTTTCAAAATGAGGTTCCTGCATTGGTGGGACGATGGATTGTCTCGCCTCTTCAGCTCTATAGATCTATGATTCTATTATTCTGTTGGACATTTGCTAAATGAGAATTGGGAAATATGTGATGTTCTGGCTGATATTGAGTTGCAAGTCCCATTACCCTTCAGAAATGCTGAAGTAGGTGCAGCTGTCAAGCAACATCTGGAGGGAAATACGTTTTCCATTCCTGGTCTAGATCATCACTGTATTTTGGTTGAAGGAGTAGAAGATGGTTCCCTTCAACAACAGATTGGCTATACCTGTTGCTGCTGCTGTTAATTGACTACTATTTCTGGGGTTTTTCCTCTTTTCTTTTGACCAAGATGTCTTCCTTTCTATCTTTATGTTTCTGTTGTTTTAGCTGAAATCAATGCACTGAATGGAATTTGCACACTAAGAACCTAGGCTGTCCTGTGGGAAGCATAAGAGATAAAGACCCTCAAGTTCATTTATATACCCTTGATTTGATTTCCCTAACCCAGAGAAAGTTAAGCTTACTTAAGTGCTCTTGATAGCTCTTCTCTCACTAGATTTGGTTCTGCCCCACTCTGAAAAATGCTGTCAAATCCAATCTTTAAAAGTAGAGTGTTATGAGCCATCTGCATTCTAATCTTAGCAAAATGTAAAACTCAATTTGTATCCTATAAAAACAAGGAGAATATATATATATTCTGATTAGCATGCCCCTAGATTTGCAAAGAGGTTTCTCAATTTTTCATTTTTTTCTATCAACAGGAGAAGCATTGCCTTCCATCATGATACTGAAAGTGACCTTTGAAATGTTATTATCCCATCTAATATTCCAGCTATTATAATAAGTTTGATTTGTTTGTTGTGGAATAAGAACATATCCAATCATGCAGACTAGACTTCCACAGGACTCTGGAGGAGCTGTAGATGTAATTTGTGAAGAAAACACATTGTATAAAAAGCTGTTGTTTAAAGCTACCAGAAAATGACCTTCTTCCTCAATTAGCTTTTTCTCAGATGTGAAGAGTTCACATAGTACTTAATGGTGGGGGATGCCGGAAGACTCTCATGTTCTTCTGGCCAGCTAAGCAGATGAGAGTAGATAAACATATGTCAGTTTTTGTTCCCAAGTGGACTTAAATAAGAAGACTTTCACTTTTTTTTCTAATGTTGGCTACCCAAAGAGCCAATATTTTATTGGTCTAGTCAACAAAACAATGTTTTGTCATGTTAAACTGTTTACTCTACTCGTGTAGTGTTTGCTTCACTGGCTCTACTAATGTAGTGGTCTACTAGGTGATTCGTTGTCGATTGCAACTTGTATCCAAGAATGCATTTTTTCCTGAAGTAGGAAAAATGTCATTGGCGTGAATTTATTTAAGGTGGATCCCAGCTTGCCATAAGTTACCTACACACTATGATCTTGGAGCCATCCCCTGTGGCACACACGAAATGATACGTGCAGGATTCAACAATGGACTGATGCATCCTTGAGGATATTGACAAGGTGTGCCTTCACAGCCAGTCCATCTGGCATGGTCTCTTCTGCCTCCATGACTACTGGGAATTGGAGTTCCTCCTCTGCTCATTTTGCCATTGGTCCCAATCTGATGGTTTCCAGTGGCATTTCCTCCACTGAGGGGGACCATCACCCCACTTAAAGGGGCTCATCTGCCTGTAGCTGTTGGCCCCTTTAGGATGTCAGGTAAGTTAACTGCCGCCTGACACTCAGCACTGAGTTTCTGGCTGTATGGTCTACTCCATTACCGCAGCGGGATGCCTGGCTACACATATTCCGCCATTGTAAGCCTTAAATATCTGTTTCTCTTGTTCTGTAGAACTTCCTTGTTATCTCCTGGCTTGCAATCTGAGCTGGACCAATTTGCCTTGCTGCCTGAGCAACAGTTTCTCACTAGGTGATTACCAGGAGGGTATTAAGAGGCAATAATCTGCATATGGGCCTTTCTTACCCCTTCCACTTCTGACCCTGTTCCCAGCCCTCTATTATGTGTTTTTCATCTACTCAAATAGCCTGAGGCAGAAGCAAATACTGTAATGCAGAAGCGAATAAACCAATGAAAATGTTTAAATATATAATTTGAGTGCCATCTCCAACAACAAGAAGAAGCAATGAACATAAGTTTCCTTTTTTATTATTTAAGGGTAGCCCATCAAATATTTGAAAAAAGGCCGTCATATGTCCCACACCTGGTTCTAAACCAAATGTACAAAATGTAAATGATTTTTTTAATGGTTTAAAACTGAATCCTTGCTTTGGGGTTGACAGTTGGTATCAACCACTTACTCTGAGTTTATGAAAACTTTACTGCTGGGACCCAGTGTGGGCATACAGGACAGTTCATTGCTTTGCTCTAGGAACAGAACCATTAGTAGTACAATGTTTCTGAAGGACAGGAAGATTTTAGCCTGGGATTAAAACCTCACGCTGGGTCAGGACAATTTTTCTTTTCTCTTTATTCATATCAGAGAATTGCAAATTAAAAGAAGTTTGAATATATGTGAAATGTGGACAAAACTCAAACAAATTTAAATGGTGAAACAACTAGACTGCTTTTGAACAGAAGTGGGCTACTTCAGTCTTGGCCATTTATTAGATCTTCTTTTGTACACATAGTAGGGCATAAACTGCATACAGTATATATAAATACTGCAATGATTTGTATTCCTCCACGTTCACAGAAAATGTGTCCTTTATTTAGCCTCATTTTACTAGTTTATTCTTTGATTTTCCTACTTCATTTTGAAGTCTATTAAATGACTTGCAGATGGCCCAGCCAGAATCTTGTCCTGGCGAGAAACACTCTTCAGCGTTCATCCACTTGGCATGGTGTGTTGTTTGTGCTCTCCATAGCCAATTCTGATTTAATATTTAGAGATGGAGGGATGTGCAGAAAGCTTTTCCTTGATTTTAGCTGTGGTGTAGGAGGTTGGTGTCCATGAAGGTGATACGTTTGATACTTTATTATTTTATTTTTATTGTTTGCTAGCACTTCTTAGAGTACTTCCAAGAGGGGCAATGGCAGTCAAATAACATACTTTTTTCAGTGGTAATATCAAGCTGTAAATATCTGTTATGTAAAGAATGATAAAATAATTAAGGAGGGTATTATAAAATCAGCCCCAAATATGTATTGTATGTGTGGTTGATAAAAAGTTGCTGCAAAACAATTAACTCCAGACAGTCAAACCTAGAAGCAAGGTTTACTGTATCAAAACATGCCTGACAGTTGAGTGTGTTTTACAAAGAATAGTGTGGAAATAAACAAATGAAATAAAGCAGAAGTTCTCAACCTTTTAAAGCTGGGGGCCAGATCATGCTCCCTCAGACAGCTTCGGGGGCTGGGCAGCCATTTTGCCCTTCCTCCATCACATGGCACTTCCTGGTATGGTGGTGGTGGTGGTGGTGGGCCACATGAAATGGTGTTGCGGGCTGCAGGTTGAGAATCCCTGAAATAATGTATACCCTGAAATAAAGCTGCGGGCTGCTGCGGGTGGCCGGATATTGCCACCCAGCTGACCCCAGGACCCAGCCTCTTGGGGCCAGGGAGATGAAAAGCTATGGGCTGCTCCGGGTGGCTGGACATCACCACCCAGCTGACCCCGGGCCCCACCCTCTTGGGGCTGGGGAGATGAAAAGCTGTGAGCTGCTCCGGGTGGCTAGACATCACCACCCAGCTGACCCCAGGTCCCACCCTCCCAGGGCCAGGGAGAAGAAGAGCCGTGGGCTGCTCCAGGAGGCCAGACATCACCGCCCAACTGACCCTGGGCCCCACTCTCCCGGGGCCAGGGAGAAGAAAAGCCGCAGGCTTCTCCGGGTGACCGGACACCACTACCCAGCTGCCCTTGCGACCCACCTTCCCGGAGCCAGGGAAGGGTCCCCTGGCCCGTTGCCTGCTTGGAGGGGAGTGACTGTAAGTGTCCACTTGGAGGGGAGTGACTGTTTTGTAATTGTAATTTCTTATGACATGCACTGATTATATTGTTGATGTATTTGTTGCTATTTTTCTGTTTTGCTGCATTGTATTATATTGTATTTTTATTGTATTTAATGTAAATGCATTGTGATATATTGTGATTCCTGTTAACCCTGAGTTGCATAGCCAAGTGGGTGGCATACAAGTCCAATCAATCAATCAATCAAAGTTTGGCCAGTGACAAAGCCAAGAAGGTGGTTTCACTTTGGCAGTTTAAAGTTAGAGTTTGATCTGGACATGAAAGAAGAAGAAAAAAATGTTAGGTCATTCTGTCTTCCTACTGCTCCTTCCTAAACAGTAAGCACACATAGCAATATTGTCCTTTCCATAAAGTTCTGCTCATGTCTTGCAAATCAAAAGCTATGGTTTCCTTTATTGAGTCACTTTGTCTCATATTAGGTCTCCTTCTCTTCCTACTCCTCCCTCCTCTTTTCTCAGCAATATTCCAACACCACATGTCAAATGATTTGATATTTTTTTCGCTCCCATCTTTCTTCATTGTTCATCTTTTACATAGTATGAATTACTTTTGTCCTTGGTTTCCAGGGACAGTCTTTGTTACCTACCAGCCCAACCTTGTTTTTATTTAAAAGACAGGAGTACATCTTTTAGAAAATACACACATGTTTGTAGAGCTTTTGGTGAGCTTTTCTTCCTCAAATTGCCTAACTCACAAAAAATGGTTTGGAAATTTGCAGGTCCTTTTATAATTTGCATTCTGCAGAGTTGGCATGGCAACATTAGTTTACCTGAGAAGTTAAATAATGTGTACATTTCTTTGATGTATGTGTTGCACTCTCCCACACCTGTGCTCCACCATTTCATTAAGTGCAAAGCAGCCCTTCAAGATATTTTCATGCAGAAGGACTGCAGTCACATCCCAACCATTATTGGTTCTGCCCTCTCCCAGAAATCATAGTACAGAGCATGGGATTATCTTCTGGGATCCTCTAGCACTGGGTAATTCACTATGTGTGAAGCAAAAGTTTGCATTTTTTCAAAAGCCAGGAAATTCAATTACTGTATTAAAAACTCCTCCAATTTATGAATGTGGAATATTGTGCTTCTGTATCCACAGTTCAGAATGCTAAGAAATGGCCTGATCTTGCCAGTTTCTGGGATTTTTCCCTACTTGGTGTCTCTTTGTTAATGGTAGTGAGCACAAGAAGGTTTCCTATAGACCCTCTTGACTGCTGACACTGATGTTATCAATATTCAGGCTGCCTTTTGTTATGCAAAGTTTGTTACAGTATCTTTTTTTCTGCTGGCAATGCAAGCATGATATTTTGTGGCAATATTGGGCAATCTGATGATGTTTTGAATTGTGGGTACAGAAGCTCAATACAGTATTTCATATTTATAAACTGTTTTTTTTTTTTAAAAAATAGTGGTAAACTTTTTCCAGACGGCTATTTTGAAAGTATACCTCCTATGGAATGGCATAGATTAAGTTCAGGTGGCCTAGTAGGTATGACATAGAATGAGTCTGTGCTGGATGTTTGGGATTGGATTCCCTATGCTATTAATGCACTATCAATTATAGACTCACTAACAAAATTTAGATCTGGATTGTATCTTCTCTGCCACCTGCCACTGTTAAATGAACTGGTTAAGTTTAGGATCATGTATAAGGCACATTGAATGGGATTCTACCCACTTTATAACTGCTTCACCGTTTTTGTCATCATGTTCATAGCCACAAATGTTGCTATGACTGTTCAAATTTTCAACTAGAAACTGAGTGTTTTGGTTTTCAATATTAGATGGTGACTCTCAGAAGGTGGTTTTTAATCAAGGTTACTATACACACAGCCAGTTCAACTGTCATGATTTCTATGTTACCTTCTTCATTATAGTCTGTTGAGAGAACTGTAATACCTGGTCTTACAAAAATGGCATTTCCATGTTATTTGTGGGGCCTCTGAGCAAATTGACGCATGCCAGGGACTTTTGGTCAACTATGATCAGTTTTTCTATGAGTTTCAAAGGATGCACCATTTACACTCATGGCAAAATGAAGTCAAGAGTTCCTCTTTGGATGAAGAGATACCCTCTATGTTATTGGAACTTACTGTCATGACTGTTGGGTCATTTTGCTCATTAGTAAGTTTACAGTGCAGCACTTCTGGATCAGAAGACTTGCCTGGCTGCACACCTTCGGCCAGGGGTCACACAAGTTACAATGCTTTCCATTCTTCAGGGAGGCTTCTCTATAGCCCTTAGTCAGGCCAATGATTAAGACTAATGTCCAAGACATAGCAAGACTAATGCACTGGTTAGTGTGTTGAACCGTGACTGGGCAGATCTAGGTTTCATTCCTCAGTGGGCCATGAAACCCATTGGGTCATGTCGGACTAATCATTTTCTCTCTGCCTCACCTACCTCACAAGGTTGTTGTGGGCATGAAGTAGGGATGAAATGAGCCATTTACTGCATTGAATCCTGAGTAAATGAATGCAATAAAGCAGGGGTGCCCAAACTATGGCCTGAGGGCCGGATCTGCCCCCCATGCCAATTCATCTGGCCCACGAAGCCCTCATCACTCCTGGAAGCAGAAGTAAAATGTGCCCGTATGGGCGCATTGAACTTCCGCTTCCAGGAGCGATAAGGAGCGATAAGGGCATCATGGGCCAGATGAATTGGCATTAGGGGCTGGATCCAGGCCATAGTGACGGGCCCCCTAAACCACATGACCTGCCCACAGCCCAAAAAGTTTGGGCACACCTGCAATAAAGGATAGTAAGGATTTTATCCAGCTGGTCACTTTTTTTGACCGGTGATTTTATTCACCAGTCACTTTCTGTACAATGTTGCCAGCAGGATTAATGGACCTGAGATTACAAAGCATCATACTTAAATTAAAAGGACATACTTTTTTTAAAAGAAAGAAAAGAAGAAATACCACTGTTAACACCCAGAAACAGATTGTTATCACTACAGGAAGTAGCATAACAAAATGTAGTGCAACCATGAGAGAGAGAGAAATAGCAAAAAGGAAGGTTGAGGGGGGTTATTTGTTGGAACATTTAGATGAGTTTACTCTGAACTAGTGGGTGCAGAACACAGCATCTGTTTTATGAAGAAAGAACTTGTAAATAATGGCTAGTCTTAATTTGCATTAATTTCAGAAGCACAGCACGCACCTCATTTCAAGGTTGCATTGAATGAATCCTTTTTCCTGCACAAGAGTAGATCGATGCAACATATTCTGCAAGCCAAACACTATGGAGAATTATTCCACCAAAGGGTCATTAATAAAGAATGGAATTTTCCTTAGAACATATTCATAGTTTAGTGTTAGACCTCTGCACTGCAAGAAAATATCTTCTAACGTGTGGTTGGAAAAAGTGATGCATCCTTGCACAACCGTGTTGTGCTATTTATAAGCCCTATTGCTTCCTGTGGTGCTTTCTTGAAATGGCCCTCCACAAGCACCAAGTCACTTAAGAGTCTGACTTATTTATGGCACTGGAAGTCTTAACAAGAACCTGGCAAGACATTTTCTTCTTGTAATTTGAATCATCGGCAATTTAACGATATCCTGGAGATCAAATCTCTCCCCCACTGCTTCCTGCATGTTCTTTCCCCCTTTATCCTTTGAACAATTTGGCTTGCATCTCCCATATGACTCACCTGAAGCTATTTACTCTGCAGGTACTTTTCTGCAATATCTCCAGAGGTTTGTGTGGGGCAGAGGATGAAATGGATTGCATGGCCAAATCTTGGATAAGGGATGAGAGTTAATCGTGGTACGAAGATCTTAGCACCCATCAGTAAAGTGCATTCCATTCCCTCTTGGCCTCTCTTGGTGTTGTTATTAGATATTAGCAGTGCAGATCTAAATTCAACAATGCCACTTGTTACAAAAGAGTTTTGTTTAACTATAAAGCAGTATGGAAATACCAAAATCACAATCTCTGAAGCACTGTTATTATTAATTAAATAAAACCTTGGCACAGCATGAGTAGCCAAAGGCACCATCCATGAAGACAAAGACCACAAATGAGTAGTTTAAACCATGTATACCTTCTAAGCAGGGGGATGGGTGGTATGTGTTTCCTCCACTGTCCTGTCTTGATCCAAGAGCCAGCCACACTTTAGCCATTCTTGGAAAACATTAACATCAGGCCAGCTTTTCACACAAACAATGAGATAATATGTGCATCCCTCTTGGACATAAAGCCCTGTCGAGTTCAGTGCGGCTTCAAAGTAACTGTGTATAGGACAGCATCTTAAGTGTTCTCTTTGGGTACATAACAGATAGTTGGGCCCTCTTAAAGACTGAATGGTTTTATTTGGCATCAGGTTCCAAGGACCATACCCCACTTAATCAACTTTCTTCTGAAAAATTGCCTGCATCCACAAAAGCTTGTGTGAAATAGATCTTATTAAAGTTTGGGGGAAAATTGTGGGTTTTTTTTTTTTGCTGCGACAGGCAAAGATGGCTAGTCCTCTGAACATTTCCATTTGAGTACAGATCCTTATTCAGATATCAGACAGAATCCACACATCAACATGAGTTGTGAAATGCTACCTATGCTCTGCTCATGACTTCATCCCAGTTCAGCCATTTCAATGACTTAGTTCTGCCGGCTAAGTGTTCCATACCTGTTGTGTCAGTGAATAACTGGAATTCCAATAGTGTAGCAGGACTTCACCCATACTGCACAGCTCATCAGCATGGGGGTTGGGGGAGACTTCTGATCTTAGTGTTTTGCCCTAATAGCAAAAATTACTTGTGTAACCTTTCTCAGAGCAATCAGATATCAATTGCTTATTTTTAACGGCATGGTTAAATCATTTCACCTTTCCTATTTCAACCCTGAAACTATTTAGGTCAAAGCTTTCCATCGTAAATCAAATAAATTGTTAGTATATATTTCAGAGTAAATACCAGTCCTCAAGGGAAAATAAATTTGAAGGCTTTCCCCCTCTGCTGACATTTATGCTGATCAGTAATAGCAGTTATTGAAAAACACTTAAATGAATATTTGCTTAACATTTTCCCTCCCTTTCCCCCAATGTGCATAAGCCAAGTCTGTTTGTTCACTTGTTTCAAGTGGTATACCAGGAGTGGAAACATTTTGATCTTTGTATGTTTGTTTTAGCATACAATTTCCATCAGCCTTAGCAGAGTAGCCAGTGATAAGCGATGAAGGGTTTTAAGATTGCTTTAAGATTGTATGCCGCCCAGAGTCTTTGTGAGTTGGGAGGCTATATAAATATGAATATAAATAAATATAAATAAATAAATAAATATAAGCAAATGGAGTCCATCAACATCTGGACAGCCACAAATTCCTCACAAACACCATGTATAACTTACTTTTATTTAAAATTTCCAAGCAATTTTCCTCACCCTCAAAAGTTGTATATTTAGAAAATATACACAATTAAAGACCATTAATTTGTTTTACTAACCTAAGAGCAAGATAAAACCATTTATTTAAAACAGGGGTTCCCTGCCTCCGGGTGCAATTCAAGGTGCTGATAATTACCTTTAAAGCCCTACATGGTAGTGGGCCAGGATACTCAAGAAACCACATCACCCCAAGGATATCTGCCCATCCCACTAGAGCGGACCAGAGGGGCTCTTTAAAAATACCAACTGCTAGAGAGGCTCTTCTTCTAGTGCCTCTCTAGCACTAGAAGAAGAGCCTTTTCAGTATCCGCTCCGGCCTTATGGAACCTCCTGCCCATACCTGTCAAGCGCAGCTCCGGAGATTATGGGACCTGTGCAGAACGTTTCTACGCAGGTCCGTTCTATGCATGCATAGAAGGCTTTTACGCATGCGTAGAACGGGCCAGCGCAGAACCGTTCTGCACAGAACCGTTCTGCGCAGGTCCATTCTGTGCATGTGTAGAAGGCTTTTACGCATGTGTAGAAGGCCTCTATGCATCCCCTTCTGCACAGAAGCCTTCTATGCAGGCATAGAAGGGTTCTACACATGCGTAGAAGAGTTCTACACATGCATAGAAAGGACCTGCGCAGAAGGGATGTGCAGTAACTCCTCCCCCCCCTTCGCTGCCAGATTACGGGTTAGCAGCAGCTCTGGGCGGGAAATGGCGAAAATTGGCACAAAAATACGGGAAATCCTGGCCAATTTGGGATATTTGACAGGTATGCTCCTGCCAGTTGAACTGCATCTCCAGACAGAGCTGCTGCCCTTCAGGAAAGAGCTGAAAACCTGGCTGGCAGGGCAAGTGTGGGGAGGTGGAATGGGAGCAACCCCCCCCCCCCCCCACACACACACACACACACCACTGGCTCATTTAGAGCAGGATCACTCATGTTTTAAAAAGTTTTTAACTAGATTTTTATTTGGTGCGGGTTGGGAGGTAGTTTATCAGTGTTTTTAGGAATTTTAAGGGTTTTTATATATAGTTTAAATGTTGGGGATTTTATGTATGCCGCCCAGAGTTGCATGTCGATTGGGGCAGCTATACAAACGGAATAAATAAATAAATAAATAAATAAATAAATAAATAGAGTGGCCCAGCCCCTAGCTTGAAAAGGTTGGGAACCCCTGATTTAAAATATCCCCAGGGAATCTAAATTTTAATCTAACTAAACTTTGGTGGAATGGAATGGAAAGGTCTTAATGGGTTACCTGGACTCTAAAAGAGGAGCCAAACAAAACCTATCTTGGGAAGGAGGTTTCATAATCTGAGTTCTACAAGAGCAAAGGTCTGTTTCATATTCCAACCACATTTGTCTCAGAAATTGACAGGAAAGGTAAAAGAACTTCTATATAACTTTGTGTGTGTGTGTGTGTGTGTGTGTGTGTGTGTGTGAGAGAGAGAGAGAGAGAGAGAGAGAGAGAGAGAGAGAGAGAGAGACTCACTCGCTCGTTCGCTTGCTCCAGATAAATTTAAAACAGGTACTCAAAAAATGCTCTCTTTTAATATCACAGACTAGTAGATTCCCAGGGAAGACTGTAGTCCTCTTGAGGATCCTACAATCAGGGTCGTAGAGAGGAGACTGCTACTGGAAGATTGTGGGCACTGGCAAGTGCTATTATTAAGATTCCCCTACAGAGAACCTGTGGTTACAGTTTTTCACAAGTTCTGGTAGATAACCAAAAGTATGTAACACATTTTTTGGGGGAAATGCTGCTCGTTGCCCTACATCTCTAATAACTCCATCTGGGAAGACAAAAGATCAACTCTCGCTTGAAATTACTTGGAACTGGCTAGCAAGATGGACCTCCAGTTTCAGCTAGGAAGTGTTTTGTTCTGCTGGGAAACTGCAGCAGAATCGTTTCTACCAGGTGGCCAGATGCGAAATCAATGAGCTTTTAAATGCCAAAATCCTATCACTGGGAAACTCACATTTGCTTTTATGGATCAATGTCCCAAACATTTAGTTCAGAAGCCACAAAAACCTCTGAGGAACGTCAAGGACTAGGAAGTGTAGGATCGGGGCCGCTGGACGGCCGTGAGGTCCCGGAGGAGACTAATCAAGTAACGATACGAGGCAGTATGGAGCGAGATCAGATCAGTGGTTTATTGAGGAAAAAGCATCATCATATATAGATCAGAAGGCAATGCAGGAAAGAATCGTCATCTGACAGAAAATCACATCACCCATTTACTCGGGTTAATGGGAAATCTCTCTTGGGGAAGTTAATTAACTCGGGCAAACACTGACAGGGGAAAACCATTGTTCGAGGCTTGCACCAGAGTAAATATGGCCTCTATTTGCACCAAGGATTAGGCTTCACTGCGAGTGAGTAATTGCTTCTCTCAGCAGAATCGTCGGTCAGGTCAGATGTGGGTGAATCAACCCTATGATTATTACTATTAATCCGCTCCCCCAATTTCCATACTGGCAAGGGCCAGTGACCAGGAACCTTCTTCGCCGGTGTAACCCCTGCCAGGGGCTGGGCATGCCAATTGTGCCCGCGGAATCCATAAGGAAGTTAGAAATAAGCTTGAGAACCACATTTGGGAGGGTCCATAAAGGTAATTTTCCAACAAGTTGCACTGTTTGCTTGCTGTATCTCAGGGGTTCCCTACCTTTTTACGGTGAGGGCCTGACCACGCCCTCCAGACAGCTGAGCGGGCAGAAGCAGGCACATTTACAACAGCCATAAATGCACCCACTTTCATGTTTATGACAGGCATGGGTCCAGCCCACGGGTCATAGGTTGAGAACCCCTGGTGTATCTAAATCCAAATTATAAAAACCACCACAGTCAACTGGTAAGACCAATAATGTTTTCCTTATGAATTTAGAATGCATCTGTGAGTCGTTCTCCATAAAAGTAATGGTTGTGTTCAAAACATGTCTTTCTAGTGGGAATATGAAGTGTTGTTGGAAAAAAATTGTCATTCTGTGGAAAGTCTTGCCATGCCAAAATTTCTCACCCACTCCTCCCTGTGCTAACATGATTTCTCAGCTCCTTGTGAAAATTAGATCATAGTCTTGGTTTTCTCCCTCCACTCCATTTTTACATGTTCATTTGCCCTAAAGCTTCCACATTCTGTGCATTTTCTTACCATTTCCAGGGAATCTTATGCAGAAAAAATGTCATCTGGAATAGAAATTTTGACCGCAATGATTGTAATACTTCTACATAGATTGCTGAGGTAAAAATGACAATGAAATATCCATGAATTCTGGTGATATATTTTTGTGATGAAAAACATCTTGCACAGAGAAATCTGTGTGTGAAGAAGGAAGAGGGATTCCCCTCCCCCGTGCGTGCAATTTCCTGCTGAGAGTAAAGGGCTGCAAGATTCACATCTCTAGTTTCTAATATATATGGACATGTGCAAATTCTATGGAAATATGCATCCTTTTTGGTAGGTTTTCCCTTTTTCTAGTAGCATGTAACTGTCTACTTTATGAACATGTATCAGAGTTCCCAAGGAAGCTCTCATATAGGTCTCCTGCAGTATGTCTGCCTATGAAATCTTCATTGAAAATGAAAACATTGAATTTTGCTTTCATCTGATTTCAGTAAATGTCATGCCTCACTCTTTCTGAAGGAACTTTCTGTTGAAGCACACTGGATCGGGGACAGTTTGGTAACTCCAGAGCCCTTCTGTATGACAGTGGCCTTTTGTACACATGATAACACATTTCTGCAAGTGGAGAACCGTGCCTGCTCCAGGTAAACATTATGACGAGTAAAAATTCTAGTCATATGCACTGGATCAGAGCGCAAGGCTAAAATTGTTCAGGACACCATGTTCAGTTATGAGAATTTGGAAGTTATGTAAGAGGAATGAGAATTCAGACTTTTTAAAACAAAACACTAACTTGGTTGGTATGGTAGCAGTTCTCAGCGTGGGCCGTAAGTCGTGAAAGAATGCAGAGTGGGAGAAAAGTTCTGGCTAGCTGAGAAAAAGGGTTTCCTTGAATGTATTGTTAGTGCCCTAGTGTGGGGTAGATTTGTTTATTGTTGCATTCATATCTTGACTTTCCTGGAAAAGCTCAAGGTAATAAATGGGGTTCCCACCTTCCCACCTCAAATCTTGAAGTCATAATAACCCTGTGAAGTAATTTAGCCAGAATCAGCATAATTAGCACCATATCACCTCATGAGCATTGTAGCTAAATGAGGACTTTGAACCTTGTCTTTCCAGACCTAGTCCAACACTCTAATTCAGGGATTCTCAACCTGCGGTCTGTGGGCCACATGCAGCCTATAACACCATTTCATGTGTCCCCCCACCACCTCCATCACACCAGGAAGTACCATGTGGTGGAGGAAGGGCAAAATGGCTGTCCAGCCCTCGAAGCTGTCTGAGGGAACATGACCCGGCCCCCGGCTTTTAAAAGTTGAGAACTCCTGCTCTAATTATTCTACTATCTTACTATGAAAAGGATAGCTCCAGAAATACTGTAGGGGATAATGGTTTGTTTCCTTTCCCCATTTTTCCTTTTGCCTATGAAAGAATTGGTAGATCTTTACCAAAAGACAAATTCCTTTGAGAGTAAGCTGTCTTTCTTCAAAAAGCTTCTTCTTCCACCTTACTTCATCTGTTCACAGAGGCAGAGATCATTGTTATAAGTGGTTTGAAGTGGTTAGGTCTAGAGATCTCTTGGATGGCAGGTTTATTCCCATGGATTTAGATAGGTTGTGGAGCATTGCTGTCCTCCTCTGGTAGCAACTGCTGGGAAGATTGAGCTGAAAATAGTGTCTTGTTGAAGAGAATAGATGTTGAAAAGTCAATATGTGGACAGTCCCCCCTGCTCTTTGAACCAGGTTGCATGTGAGGGGCAGGGCTTCAGGACTAACCCAAGACATTTTGCTATCTGAGGGAAAAGGGAAGAAAGCATATCCTGTCCAATGAATCTGTGGAAGCTGACTGCACTGACAACTGGTGAGCAATTTTTAGCTCTCCAGAAACTGCTTGATTGACTGTTCTGATCAGCTTTAACCAACATTTCTAATAGTGAGGGTTGATGGAAGTTGCAGTCTAGTAACATCTGGAAGACCACAGGTTGCCCACACCAGTCTCCACTGATTCTTATGGATTTAGACAAGATTTTTTCCTTAGCCTTACTTAGGGATGTCAAAATATATTCTATATCAATAAAATAAAATCCTGGCATGGAATATTTCAGCAACTTTAAGTTGCATGTCGAAATAACAAACAATACACTGTGAAACTCTGCCAAAGTACTTATTTGTTATTTTCTGTGGAAATAAAATAAACAAATACAGTTTTCCTGATGTTGCTTTCTGGCACAGAACTTAAACAACGTAAAATGTCCCTTTTAAAAAGATTTTTTTTTTGAAGTAGAAAAAAGAAGGCTTGGTATTATTCAGTCTTCAACTAGCTGATTGCCCGGCCTTGCCGAGCAGGTATTGTTTTTGTGTTAGTTGTGGGGTGTTGTTGTTGTTGTTGTTTTTTGGGAGGGTGGCTTAACTGGGAAGAGAGGATTCAATTGAGTAAGCCTTGATGCTGTGGAAGGTTGAGGGCAAAGGAAGAAGGGGACGGCCAAAGACACGGCAAGGGTGAGAGGCAGGGATCCGTCAGGGGAGGTGCCTTCCCTGGCGGATCCCTGCATTGCACCTTTGCATTTCCCCCTCCACTGTTTAGAGGGCTGTCTTAGAAACAGCGGAGGGGAAATGACAGGGTGAGAGCCAAGTATCCGTCAGGGGAAGTGCCTTCCCTGGCAGATCCCTGACTGATGCATTTGCATTTTCCCCTCCGCTGTTTTGAGGGATGTCTTTGAAACAATAGAGGGGAAATGGCAAGTGCGAGAGGCAGGTATCGTTCAGGGGAGGTGCCTACCTTGGTGGATCCCTGCCTGGTGCCTTTGCATTTCCCCCTCCACTGTTTTGAGGGCTGTCTTTGAAACAGCAAAGGGAGAATGGCAAGCGCGAGAGGCAGGTATCAGTCAGGGGTGGTGCCTTCCCTGGCGGATCCTAGCCTCTCGCCCTGCCATTTCCCCTCCACTGTTTCGAAGACAGCCCTCGAAACAGCAGAGGGGGAAATGCAAAGGCACCAGGCAATGATCCACCAGGGTAGGCACCTTCCCTGATGGATACCTGCCTCTCGCCTTTGCCATTCTCCCTCCACTGTTTCAGGTGGCGTGGCTGAGGGCGGAAGGGGTGGCAGGGCAGAGGCAGCACCTACGACGGCGCCTTGCTCGGCCATGTCAGGTCCTCAGCTGTAGTGCGCATGTGTGAAGCGGCTGTTGGCTTCAGCGTTCGCATGCTGGCTGTAACTGCTCCTCCGAGCTCAGGCTGTCCTGCCTGATTGGCTGTAGCATGCTGCGGAGGATGCTGGGACTTGTAGTTTTTTGTTGGTGTTTGTGGGGCACAGGACCCATTCTCGTTCTCCGGACCCTTGCGGCGATGATGTCAGGGAAGTAAGGTAAGTGTGAACGGCGCATTACGGGATAGGCTGGATGGGTGTGGAAATGCATTTGCATACACATGGCCCAACCCCTTTCTTATAGGTTAAGGCAAGGATGAAGAGATATCTTTTGAAAGTATGAGGCCTGGTCAATTTTCCTATGTTATTGCTGCTGAAAAATGTATGGGATACTCATTGTAAAAAGGTTCATGCTGAGTTAAATAATTTTCTATTACTCCAGGCAGCTAGCTGAGCTTTTAAAAAAAAAAGCTGTTGCCCAGCCTAACAGAATTAAAAAGACAAAGGAAGATACTAGGCAGAAATTAATTAAATTACAAACTATTGCTCAGGTGAGAGAAATTTAATACAGCTAAGAGTGTGTATCAGCATCTTAGCAACTGGCAATTTGAATAACCTTCTATGTTGTCATTTATAAGCCTTTTCTCATGGCACAGTTGCTGTGTGAAGGTTAAAATAAGAACTCATATATAATTTTAATAGCATATGCAAAGAAGGCAAGGGCAATTGCCACAGGAGGGTCAACAGGACTCTCCTAATTCATTTGTTGCTGCTAGAGGAAAGCACAAGATGGCATATTCCTTCATTCCCTGATGTATAGTAGAGTGGTCAAGGTGAGGGGCCAATTTTAATTCCCATTGCCCTCCAAAGGCTGGACATGGTCGGGAAAAGGCTGGTTTGGGTCATTTTTAAAAAAGTGAATAAGAAGTGCCTAAATTAACATTTCTGGCCTTCTTTTTAAATATTTTTTTGTGAGGGGGCACAGAGCTTCCAATGCTTGGTGTAAAAACTGCTACTTCTGGAGGTACCCAGGAGCAAAAATTGGTAAACCCAGGTGTTTTTTTTAAAAAAATTGCATTTTTCTAGGGTGTCTCTTTGGAGGAGTCAACAATTGCCATGGGGTAGGGGTGGGCCATACTTTCCCCACCTATACTGTATAGAAATCAGCAGGACTAACAACTGAATCTTGGAGTCCACCACTACACTTGAAAATAGCAGGCTTGTTTAGGAAGTACGGATTTGATTGAATGGCACACTACTGAAAAGTCTGAATACATACTTAAACTAATAAAAATGCCCATCAAGTCAGTTTCGACATGGGTACCATTCCCTAGGATTCCTGGGAATAAAGTACTCAGAAGACAATTAAAGCAAATGTTAAAAGTGTGTGGCACATAAACCTTTTAGACCTGTCATTCTGATATTTGGTATGCTTGATTCACTTAATGCAAATTTATTTTTTGTATTCCAGTCCATATGAATGGGAGATTCAATGGTTCAGTTTTCCATATTTTAATTCAAATTCAGAGCCAAATAGAGAGTGATCATGTCTGAATAAGCCCATACCAAATTGGGGCTAAATCCGGAGGACTGAACCAAGTTCCAGACTGAATTGGGAGACTTGGACCTCTCTGGTCAAGTATAACACATGATACAAAGATAACAGATACAGTACCAAAAATAAATGACAAAGGAAGGGAAAGTAAAAGGTCATTCAAAACAGGAGAACAGCCAAGATGTATGTTTTTAAGCTACATTCTCTATATCATAATATCTATGGATATAACATACAGTGTAGCTACTTTGGAAAGCCGAATTGGAATTATTTGACTTGCGATGATCTGATTTTCAGCCTTATTACATTTGGAATTGTAATCAGTGCTCACACTGGACTTGTGGACTGTGGCACGAGTTTAGTGTTCACACTAAACCCATTTTTCCTTCCCCATTTTTCCTTCCATTTTAGGATGCCACTTCTGACCATAGCAGCAGCATTAGCAATTACACTTAGATACTGCCCTTATGTACAATTACACTTATATACTACTTACACTTATATATAAGTATACTGTGTATACTTATATACACTTATATACTGCGCTTAGGGCATTCTCTGGGCAGTTTACAGGTAATTCGCATTTTGGCCCTAACATGCTGAGTACTCATTTCCTTTCTTCCTCTGGTCCGTCCTCTATCAGTCCTTCTATGGATCTATGTCTTTCAGTTTTGTGTGCAAAACCACAAAATGAAACCTCTTTAGTGATCTTATTAAGACCAGCCAGAGGTGGTAAACCTGGCCATCAAACTAAAAGAACTGCTCTTCTAAAGGTTTGCCTTCTTGCAGAAGGAGGAGGAATATGGTCTAGCACTCCCTTTGAACTCCCCAAATTAAATAGTGGCCAATGGATAACAAGCAGCATCAAGAGGGTGGGGTAATGCCAGCTAACTTTCCATCATAGGCAGCAGCAGCAACAGCTAGTGAAGAAAGCCTACCTAGCACCAAAAGATCACATAGAGCAGGAAGAAACTGGCAAAGTTCATAATATCTCAGACAGCAGTACCAGCAGTTGTATTCTAGAATTCAAGTCCTTCACCCCAGCAGTAACAGGATAGTGTTCTGACATCCATGGTAGGGTCCTGTCCTCCAGAGATACCACCCCAGAGGATGTACATGGCAGAAGCAAGACATACCCATGATCCACCATAGACTATCTGCTGCTTCAGTCTGCCTGCCAGTGCTGTCCTCTGCTTTCTCAATGTTTCTGGCATTTCCTGCTAGTAATTCACCCTGTTTGGTGTCCAATCTTTATGCCCATTACAGTAATTCCCTAATACCCAAGTGTTGCTTGCTGTTGGTGTGCACTCTTGTTTGGGACTATCACTGGGAAGGTGTTGGTTGGTGCAGTGAAATCCTTTTAAAATGTATTTTTTAAAAAAGTGGAAAATGACAACTATTGGATACAAGTTACCTACCATATCCACGGTGTTCAGTATCTGCAGTTTCAGTTATCTAAGGGTCTAAATATATAGTATTCAATAAAATCATTTCTGAAATTCTTAGTATACATACATTTAATGACATGTTACCAGAGCTGGCCTCTAGGGGACACTGTCTTGAAGTAATATTTAAAACAGAATTCTCAACCTGCAGCCTACGGGCTGGATGCGGCCTGCAGCACCATTTCATGTGCCCCCCCCCCCCCCACCATCTCCACCACACCAGGAAGTGCCATGTGGTGGAGGAAGGGCAAAATGGCCATCCAGACACCAAAGCTGTCTGAGGGAGCGTGACCCTGTCCCCAGCTTTAAAAGGTCGAGAATTCCTGATTTAAAAGGAACAGAGGCAAACATTTTGGTAGCTCTAATGTAGAATGACAGTCATTTGAAACTTCTTCCCTGCTTCTATGACTCAGGTATACATGTTAAATATAGGGTCCACTGTTATCCCCAGTTTCAGATATCTGCAGAAGGTTTTGGAACATACCTCCCAGGATTCGTGGGAGATCTGTATTCATATTGATTGTAAAAGAGTTCTGGATATTCAAAAATCTGAATCTGAATTCCAAATCTGGATTTTGGTGCTGTTGCACATTCATACTATACCTATATATAGCAAACACCAATGTTTGCTAGCTTTTACAAGAAAGCAACATTTATGGCATATTCTGATTCTGCGTATTTAGCAGAAATGCACAGAAGATAGTCTTGAAAATGCATAAAATCCCTCAAAGATAGATTAACAAAAATCTCAACAGTTTGTAAAGGAAGACAGCTTTTTTGCATTTCTCCATTCCCACTTACTATGTACGAATTGACCAAGTCAGGAGTTATATGGTATGCTGTATGACATATCAGCTTGCAAATGAGTCAATTATGAACAAGTATAAATAAACAGCCAAAGTAGATAAAAATGTATGTTTAATTACAACTATGGAACTGTAGAAACTCTTGTTCTGACCTAGCTTTACAGTATACACCAAGTAAGCTCTAAAACATAATTATGAATTAATGTTGGCTGACTAACTTTGTGCTACAATGACGAACAGTCATTTAAAGTTCTTAAAACTACATGAACATAACCAGATCTTCCTCTGTATGCTTAAAATGTAAGTCTTCTCTGATTTGTTTTTTAAATGTAGATTTTTTTCTGATGCTTTATGGTCCTACTTGGGATTGGCTTACCTATTTTCGATTCCTTACATAAGCACATTGGAGGTGTCTTCTGAGGCCATGAAAGCCTGAATCCTCTCCAACTCAACCATGTCACTACAGGATTAATTCCGAAATGCTACTATGTCTTTGCAAAAGAGTGCATCAATCATTTGATGAAAACAGATGGACAATACTCCATGCATTGGTGTGCAACATAAAATAGGCTACATTGCTAAATAGTAAGTCCATTCACACAGCACTTATATGGTACTGAAAATTGTGTTGATGGTCTACCCATGGGGAGCCAGTCATGTGATTGCATTATCATGATCCTTATCAAATCTTGCCACCTTTATGCATGTTTCAAAATTATGTGGAAATGTTAAATGTATGATTGATCGACAATGGTACAATATATGTCTTACCACAGCTGTGTGGTTATATTAACTAGTGCTCAGTCATAACTGCCTCATTTAATTCAATGCACCTGGGCCATTCCAGATTGTAGTTATCACTGTTGCTAAGCAACACTTTTCGTCTACTCTCCACAGCCTTCATTCATCTTTATTTAGAAAAGGGAGAAATATTTGATACTTCAGAATAGTCTTACTTGGGGGTGGGGATGGGAGGGGGTGTCTTACAAGATAAGAATATAAGAGCATTGTGCAGTGGGGCTTCAATAGCCTAAGGAGGTAATTCATAGTACTGATGTGATTTGTATTTCAAATATTAAACATCTACAGTATTTGCAAATATTAAGGTCTATTTTAGTCATGGCATTTGTTGAGCAAGGAGGTAGCACTTGTATCTTAGAGAAGCAGCAATGACAACAAACACCAATGTCTGAAAATTGCATTAAAGCCTAAAAGCCGCAATAAGCAATTTATACAGTAGGAGGGTCACTTAGCCGACTAGGCTCTTCTGAAAAAGTGTTATGTAGCACAAATTCTTCTTTTCCGTGGTTGCTAATTTTTTTATAAGTGAAACATGCAACATGCCATATCATTCTATACCCATGATGGCAAACCTTGGCACTCCTGCTGATCAGGGCTTCTGGTAATTGAAGTTCAAGAACATCTGGAGTGCCAAGGTTCACCATCACTGTACTATACCCTATGATTTGCCTGACATAAGATTGTTCATCTTGATTCCACCACCACCACCCCTCTCTCTCTCTCTCTCTCTGGACCAAGTTTCATAGAGGGGAAAATTAAAACCAGTATTAGTGGGAAGCCAGAGCAAAAGCAGGAATATTAATGTTCCAATTACAAGAGAGGAATTTAATAAGTTCAGTGAAGCCTATCCGCAGCAGATCAGTCCTTGAGAGTAGAATAAAAGGCAACTGCAGTAACCTGAGAGATTTCTCTCTGTCTCCTCTTCTGTGTTTCCTATTAAATAGAAGAAATAATTTTCAGGAACAGAGACATTTCTATTATAAGTTGTTACTCTTAATGGGGAAAATGAGGTCCTACTGGGAAGGACTAAGAGATAGAAGACTTAGAGACTAAAGAACACAAACTTCTCTTGAGTAAAGCGTGTTGCAGGAGACAGCAGCTTCAATGAACTCGGAGGCAAATTAATTATGAGAATAGATCATTAAAATATCCTGCTTGGTTTTTAAAGACTTTACTGTTTTATCACCCAAATTTATGGCAAAAGGGTGCAAAAATGGAAGAGCAGGGACCCTGTGGATGAAGTATCGTCCCCTCTGGCCTATTCATATGAATATACAGGCATGTTCTGATGGCACATAATACTTGCTAAAGCCAAGTAGGTCTCATCCTGCAAGCACAAAGATTTCTGCCTTGAATTCTATAGGTGAAAGCAGGGCTGTAAAAGAAATGAAACTATTAAAAGGCTGTGTGTCAAAAAGAGAAACTGGCTTGTGAATTGGTTCCTAATTCTCATCTTACAAAGAGACTTCCAGTGAGCCTGGAATACTGTTTGAATGAGGACTATTGTCAGGGTACTTCAGTTGTTTTGTAATGTTTATATACAGTGTAGATCATGGGTGCCCAAACTTTTCAGGCCATGGGTTGGTCACATGGTTCAGGGGGCCAGTCACTATAGCCTTTGGGCCGGATCCAGCCCCCAATGCCAATTCATCCATACGGGTGCATTTTACTTCCACTTCCGGGAGCGACTAGGGCTTTGTGGGCCAGATGAATTGGTGCAGGGGCCAGATCCAGCCCACAGACCATAGTTTGGACATCCCTGGTGTAGATGAAGACATACCAAGGCAGAATACCGCTACTGTTAACATCATGTAAAAAGGAAACCAGCCACATGGTCAACATGCAACAGTCATTTTTGCCATAGCAGCTTCCAACTTTTTCCTTCTGTATGTGATTAAAAGCAGCAGAATTCTGGCCACTATGTTTAAATACTCAAGCAAAAAGTGAGGAGTTTAACTAAGAAGATTTATTTATATGAGTAGTACCTATTTGAAGTCTCCAGAACACAAACTATCAATTATAATAAAGATATACTGTAGTTTAGTTGTTTATTTAATGCAGAGGTAAAGGCAACTCTATACAAAATATACAAAATGAAGTTTATAAACCAGAGGGGAGACTCCATGGTCCAGAGGCTACCTGAAACCCTCAGAACTACCACTGCGGTCCCCTCTGCATGTGTGCATGTGTCTGTGAGTGTGTGCACAGGAGCACACATGCTTCCATGGAAGAGAGTGTATTCCCATGATATGTGTGTAAGGCTGCCTATCATTGATATACATGTAGAGTTTTGTCATTTGTGAGGAAGGAAAGCGCAAGGAAAGGGTGGAATACAACAACTGTGTATTAAAGTAGCACTGATAAAGGAAGATGGTTTGATTCTGGCAAAGGCTGTAATATTCTTTTTAGTAGAGAGTACCACACTTCCATTCATTCTCTCTGATGAAACTCTCAGAGCCATACTGCTTTGCCACCCAAACCACCCCATGAAGCAGACGACAACTATCTGTTGGTCAAAACATGGGCCACTTTATTGATAACATAACAATACAATATTAACATGACCTACAATGAGGCATCCTAGTGGGTAAGTGGTGTTAACTTATGGGTGTATCTACCCATATCCAGATTATTGCTTATGACCTTGTATGGAGTGATGACATCTCACTCCATACCTCTTCGATCACAATTTCCTTCAGGCTGACAAGTCTGCTCCCTGTAACTGAGGGTTCCTACCCACGACAGTAGATGCCTCCAGTGCCTCTGTCCTTCTGTTATGGTGAGGAACCCCCATTACATATGGTCAGTTAACATTGATTACCATTTACCCCACTACCACCACCAAGGACGTTCGTTTATGGACAGACACCCCAACCTCAGGCCGCTAATTCAGCCTCGATGCTCCATCGCAGGTCATTGAGGAATGTTTCTAAACCTTCCACCGATAAATGTGCTCCATCCTGCTGGTAGAGGCCAGGAAATTCAATTTTGATTTCAGGATGCTCAATAACTCTGCCAAATCCTTCAGCGTTCTGGCACGCTTTGTCAATTCTGCGCAGGTCTCCAGTGCAGTGCCACACTAAGCAGAGGCCGGGACACCAACACTTCACAAGGGATAGGTCCCTTTTCACCACTGTGCTCAGTTCAATGCCCTTCATGAGGCCCAGATCATTGCCACCCAGATGGATGACCACGGAAATGTCTGCAGACACAGATAGCGCTGTCTTTTTGGCTATAAACAGAGATGAGCAATGAACCCTAGAGTCAGATACAACTGGCTTTCGAGCAAGACGACCTTTACCTAAATGCTCCAATAGCACAACAGCAAATATCCACCCTAACTTAAATTGTGGCATTTCATCAAGGAGATTTGTATCAATAGTATTACAGCAGATGTAAGTAGCAGTATTTTGGCCAGCAAACAAAATAGCAGTATTGAAAGGTCATTCAGCTTAAATGGAGGCAGAACTTCAAGATATAAATATAAAAATATTATTATTATTATTATTATTATTATTATTATTATTATTATTATTATTATTATTATTATTATTATTATTATTATTATTATTATTAATAATAATAATAATAATAATAATAATAATAATAATAATAATAACAACAACAACAACAACAATAACAACAACAATAATAATACTAATAACAATACTAATAACAATACTACTAATAATGTGATATCTGTTTTATTTTTCAATACAATTTTACCCAAGTCCATTAGTAGGATGGTCACTGCTACACTGCCAAAAAGAAGGACAGGGAACACTAAAGGACATATTGCACAAAGAAGGTATTTTTGCATTACATTTGCATTTGCTAATCTAAATGAATATATCATAATATCATCAAAATTAGCTATTGTTATTAAAATTTAAGTGGAAATCCACTACTGATTATCATATTGCACAAGATGATAACCAGGTAACTAACTTGGAACAGGGCACTGAGAGAAAGATGGAATATAAATCAAGTCAATGAGTAAGGCAAAGCACTCAATAACTCTCTGACATGCCCTGTGTTGTAGCTGTTTCTGCAGCTTACGGAAAATGAATAGCATGGAGTGAAAATAAGCAAAGGTCATGATGGTTTGTTGAAATATTGAGTTAGTCAACAATCAGTTATTTCAGAGGAATGAATTGAACAGTGCTGTCAGAACATCCACTCCCAAGACTGGTCTCACACCTGAAGTTCATGTAGAATTGCTAGGCCAGGTCATATACTTGCTGCTGGTCATAAGTAGCTATTTATATCAGAGCAGGGCCGTTGCCCACCCTCAGACTTCCAGCTGCTCATATATATATATGACAAATAATGGAGAATACTGTACAGCCAGCAACTGAATGCTGAGCGTTGGGAGGTGGTAAATAACCTGACTCCCTAAAGGGGCTAATGGCTATGGGTGGATGAGCCCTTTTAGGTGGGGTAATAGTTACCTCAGGGGAGGAAATGCCACTGGAAACCATCATATTGGGCCCAATTGCAAAATGAGCGGAGGAGGAACTCTGATTCCCAAAAGTCATGGAGGCGGAAGAGGCCATGCCAGATGGACTAGCAGTGAAGGTGTGCCTTAATAATATCCTCAATGCTACAGCAGTCCATTGCAGACCCGATGTTAAATCGTGCATGTGTTAAATCCTGGATGTCTCAGTTCATATTGCCATAGGAGATGGCTCCGAGACCATAGAGTGTGGGTCACTTCATGGCAAGCTGAGATCCACCTTAAACAAATTCACGCCAATGACATTTTTCCTGCTTGAGGGGGAAAATGCATTCTCGGATATGAGTTGCAGCAGATGATATCAGTGTGTGGTTTGTGTCTTTTCTTTCAAAATGAGCCCGTATCTAAACAAATTATTTTTAAAATGAGAGAGGATTGATGTGATATATTTGCCAATAAATGTCTCTATTACACACAAAGATCGCTTAACCCCAACACTGCCCTTCCCCCATGTGTATCTCTTTTCTTTCACCAGCTTTTTAGCAGTTAGAAAGCAAGAAATTGCAAGTAGATAAATAGGGACTTACACAGAGCACATAATGTGCAATGCAAGGTTGGATGAATCACAAGATGGTATCAAAATTGCTGGGTAAAACATCAACAATTTGAGATATGCAGATGATACTGCATATGGCAGAAAGTGAGGAAGACCTAAAGAAGCTCCTGCTTAGATTGAAAGAAGAGAGTGCAAAAGCTGGCTTGAGACTCAACATCAAGAAAACCAAGATCATGGCAACAGGCCCCAATCAGTCCCTGGAAAATAGATGGGGAAGAAGTAGAAGCAGTGACAGATTTTACTTTCTTAGGATCAAAGATCACTGCAGATGGTGATTGCAGCCATGAAATAAAAAGGCGACTGATGCTTGGGAGACAAGCTATGAGAAACTTGGGGAAAATAGTTAAAAGTAGAGACATCGCCTTGCAAACAAAAATTCGCATAGTCAAAGCAATGGTATTCCTGGTGATAATGTATGGTTGTGAGAGCTAGACCATTAGGAAAGCTGAGTGCAGAAGAATAGATGCCTTTTAAATGTGATGTTGGAGGAGAGTTTTGAGAGTCCCCTGGACAGCAAGGAGAACAAATAGGTCAATCTTAGAAGAAATCAACACTGACTGCTCATTGGAAGGTCAAATAGTAAAGATGAGGCTAAAGTACTGTGGACATCAAATGAGAAGAGAAGATTCACTTGAGAAAGCCTTGATGCTGGGAAAGGTGGAGGGCAAAAGAAGAAGGGGCAGCCAAAAATGAGATGGCTAGCTGGAATTGTAGATGCAATGGGCATAAAGCTGGGTGAGCTGAAGAGGATGGTGGAAGATAGAGGTGCCTGGTGGCCAATGGTCCATAGGGTCGGAATCCACTGTGCGACTGAACAACAGCAAATAGGGACCACTTTGGTGGGAAGGTAAATAGCATTCTGTGTGCTCTGGTGTCTAGTCATGCCTGCCACATGACCACAGAAATGTCTGCAGAAGCAGACAGCACTGGCTCTTTGGCTTTGAAATAGAGATGATTACTGAACCCTAGAGTCAGATACGACTGGCTTTTGAGCAAGGGTGACCTTTACCTTATAGAGTACAGCCACTTCTTTGAGCATTTGTTGAGAGAACACATGGAAGAAAGCACTGAAAACAGTCTTTCTCAGAATGCTAACAGTACTACCGGGTGACACCAAAGTTAGATATTTTTGTCTTGCCAAGAATTGAGGGTGCTACTGTTTGAGCATGAGGTATACAAACTTCTCTCTGTCAACAAGGTAGTACCAACTAGATCTCTTTGGCTTCAGATGCCCAAAAGGACTATATGTTTTGATATGATGTCTCAAGTGTGATCTGATATTTCACTTCCTAGTTGGGTTGGTAGGGACTGCAGTGGTTCGATTCCTGAGTACTGAAGGACGGAATGAGCTCCCATCTTTGTCCCAGCTCCTGCCAACCTAGCAGTTTGAAAGCAAGAAATTGCAAGTAGATAAATAGGGACCAGTTCGGTGGGAAGGTAACAGCGTTCCGTGTGCTTCGGTGTCTAGTCATGCCTGCCACATGACCACAGAAATGTCTGCAGCAGCAGACAGCACTGGCTCTTCGGCTTTGAAACAGAGATGAGCACTGCACCCTAGAGTCAGATACGACTGGCTTTCGAGCAAGGGAAACCTTTACTTTTACTAGTTGGGTTGGTAAATAGCGATGATAACAGACTACCATGCTATTTTGATACTTCCACCTCTGCTCAAACTGGGATCAAGAAGTACCTAAGCATGTGAAAACAAAAAGTACATGTGAATGCCAGGTCAGCAGGCAACATGACACTTCCCAAGCTTTGTGCAACAACTGAGAACTGCTGGCAAAGATGAACTGTCTCCATATGCAAGAGAAGAACATGTGGAACCACTCATGCAAGCAGGCATTGCATTGCCATAATGCCACAATAAGAACTTGGCCCTAAAACAGAAATACACATTGACCTCCATTAATCTATAGCCTCCCAAATTCAGTATAGTTTAGCATTTCAGCCAATAAATTACATTGACTCACTTGTTACAGAAATAATGCTTTGGATTTGCAAAAACATAAGGAAAGAAAGCCAAGAATTATGTAGGCACTATCTATCTATCTATCTATCTATCTATCTATCTATCTATCTATCTATCTATCTATCTATTTATCTTGAAAACTGGTGTCATCTTTCTTTAGAAAGACCCAATTTGCTCATGCCTCCCTATAAACAATCTGGATTTAGAAGAAAAAAACCACTCATCCCACAACTACTTTGGCTAGCCTTTATATTTAGTAATTACTGCTACCCATCTATTAAAGCAGACTGCAGAATACTTAGGATTCAGCTCACTGGGTAGGAATTAACAGCGCTTCACTTCAGTTCTATACTTTTACATGCAAGGCCCACTTTGATATATGTATCAACAAGCTGAAGAGACAGAAGTTCAATTCCAGATTCATGATCAAACCAAATGGAGTAAAGCATTTATAGTTACAAGCTTTTTGGATTTATAAGAACACCTTTTAATCTTGGGAATGTTGCATCCACTAAAAGAAGGCAGGGTAACCTAACACCCCAAACCTTGTGTTAATGATTTAACAAATCAAATGTCAGTATAAAAGAACTCTTTCTCTCTCTCTCACACACACACACACACACACACAGACTGTTCATTCCAGGTTGATTTTCATGATAAAGATGACACAACCATTATGCAAGCTTAACATTCTTCTTAGTTGCTGAGGAGTTGGAGACACTGCTGAACAATTTGGAAGTTATAGTCCAAATATATCCAACAAACCACAGCTGCTCCCTCCTGTTGCTATGTGATAAAAGGTATAGAATGTCCTACCTCAGTTTTGAGCATGATGCCTGCAAGAAGCAAGTGCCTTTCAAACATGATGTATCTAGACATTTAGGACACTCAGAGCATGCCCACACTGGGGAATGTGAGCCCTCTGAAAAAGTTTCTTATTTTTACAGCAATCAGTTTCATCTTTCACTGAGAATCAATTGAGTGTTCCTACCATTCACACTCGAGAAGCTTATTTTCCTGTGCCAAAGATCAAGACATGTCGCTTATCAACTTCACTTATTGACACTCTTCTCTCTGTCTTCTTCTCCACCTTTTTCACGGTCATGATTCATGGGCTCACACCTTTAACATTTTATTGTTACATCCCACTACAAATGTCTCTTTCTGATGGGAAGATTTTTTTTTATGGTTGTGCCTTCTCTTGGAGCTTTCTCTTGCTTCATTGTGTGTGTGTGTGTGTGTGTGAGATAGGTAAAGGTACCACAGACAGAAACAAATTCAAGACCACATCTTCATGACAAATGTCTAATATAACTACATTATTCAAAACTTTCCCATCAAAAACCAATATAGACTGGTACAGTACACTAGTAAAGGTAAAGATCGCCTTTGCTTGAAAGCCAGTCACCTCTGAATCTAGGGTTCAGTGCTCATCTCTGTTTTTAGCCAAAGAGCTGGCACTGTCTGCATCTGCAGATGTTTCCGTGGACATGTGGCAGGCATGACTAGACACCAGAGTGCACGGAATACTGTTTACCTTCCCACCAAAGTGGTACCTATTTATCTACTTGCAATTTCTTGCTTTTGAACTGCTAGGTTGGCAGGAGCTGGGACAGAGATGGGAGCTCACTCCATTGTGCAGCACTCGGGTTTTGAACTGTTGATCTGCCAACCTTCTAATCATCAAGTTCAGTATCTTAACCACTAAGCCACCGCAGTCCCACCCACAGTACACTACACAGATGTAAAGATCCAGAAGAATTAAAAGAGATTATACTAATTACTACATGAATAACAATTTAGAAACATAGAGCCTTAATATCAACTCCAATCTCTTCATAATGTAAATCTCTTACATTTTAACATTAGATCCAAGATAAAACATTTTTCAAAACTATTTCAAAGAAATATTACACAGGAACATAATTGATATTTTCAGAGTGCAGATATATATAGAAAATGATGATACAATCAAGCAAGATACATCATGATTTATACTACAAATCAAATATAGCATTATTTCCCTTTGACTTTATTACAATGGATTCTGGACAATTCATTTCTTTCAACTGCTCAATTAGGTGTTGGCTGGGGATAGACATGTGAATCAGGCAGACAAGCGGTGTGTGTCTGTTTTATCCTGTGTATGAGTGGGAGGGAAGGCGTGTGTAGCCCTGCATATAATTTGGGCCAGGAGTAATGTTTACTATATTTACTCATGAGTAAAGAGTAAGTAGTAATAGCAGTGGCAAATAGAGCAGCGGGGTTTTTTTGTTAAAAGAAAACCTGACAGAACAATACAACTCATTTGCCTAGCAATCCATAATATTATATTTTACATCTAGAGTTGCAGTGCTCACTTAGGAAAATATTTGTTTTAAATGATGAAGGTGGAAGGGCTTTCTCTGTCATCCATTTTTATGTCACAACCTACTATGTACATCACAGGGTTGTCACCTGAGATAACACTTCTCACAGATCTACTTGAGTGGGAACTTGTCACTCTCATGAGCTACACAGCAGATTCCTTAGGAGCATGGGGCGGTGGGGGGGATGAAGCCTTAGCATTGTGCCAGGTGGAACAATCTATGGAAAAGTAAATATGTAAGCCATATCTTTGGGTGAGCCAACAAAATGTAACTAGTGAGTCATATGCCCTGTCTGGACATGCTCTCAGTCTTCATGTTCAAATTCACAGAATGGCCAATGAATTGCTGTACCTGTTCACACTGAAAATATCTGTGTGCAGATGTTATTCTAGACTGTGGTTTCATGGCGGTGGTGGACCAGGATACTTAAGAGACCATGTCACCCCAAGACTGTCAGCCCGTCCTACCAGGATGGTCCCATCAATGAAAGAAGCACATCTATCTGGGACCAGGAAGAGAGCCTTCTCCGTGTCTGCCCCAGCCCTCTGGAACCTCTTACCTCCGGAGGTGTGCCTTCAGACAGAACTTCCCTTGAATACCTGGCTTTGCCAGCAGGTGTGGGGCCCTACAGGCTCCACCTCCCAGCCCCGCTGGCTTGTTTAACTTTTATGGTGATTTTTTCCCCTTTTCTGTCTTGGTTTTATGTGGGTAGAGGGAGGACGAGGGTAATTTGTTAAGGAAATCTTCAGTTTTTATTTGTTTTTAATCCTGTTTTTAACTGGAGGTTGTTTAGGGGTTTTAATTGTAAATGTTTATGTTGTTTTTATAATGTATTTTTATCTGTTGTTTGCCGCCCTGAGTGGTGTTCTCACCAGGAGGGCGGGGTATAAATTTATAAAATAAATAAATAAATAAATAAATAAAATGAACTCTCTTCATCCCTCCAAGGCAGCCCCCTGCAATCGTAAGAAACAGAATTGCTGGCCAAACAGTTCAGCTCCCTTAACAGTAACTAGTTATAAATGAACATTGTTATCTGTAACTAGTTACTTTGGGATAACATTATATAACAAGTAGTGGCAATGTAATTTTTACAAAGTCAGGTGTAACACCTGTATAACTGAGGACTGATGAATTAAAGGGATTTTGACAGGATTCCCAACCCTCACCCCAGGTTTCGGCCCATTCTCTTTTGAATCCTAAGTAACACATTAAGTATTCTTTGGTTTATTTATTACATTTTTATGAATATTCCCAAGGTACAACACAGATCACTAAAGAAGTCTGGAGAATATTTTGCTGCATTTTATTGGTCTGTTGTTAACAATGCGCACAGCAACGCTTTATTTGTATGATGTAATCTTACCATACAAGTGATGCTCAAGATAATGCAGGATAGACTACAGCAGCATGTAGAAAGAGAACTACCAGAGGTGCAGGCTGGATTCAGAAGAGGCAGGGGGACCAGAGATCACATTGCCAACATACGTTGGATCATGGAGAAAACAAAGGAATACCAGAAACAAGCTTACTTCTGTTTCATTGACTACACCAAGGCCTTTGATTGTGTGGACCACAACAAAATGTGGCAAGTAATTAAAGAGATGGGAATACCAGAACACCTCATATGTCTCATGAGAAATCTGTACATGAGTCAAGAAGCAACAGTTAGGACAGAGTATGGAATGACGGAGTGGTTTGGAATAGGAAAAGGAGTAAGACAAGGCTGCATTCTGTCACCCTGCTTATTCAACTTATACACAGAGCACATAATGCGCAATGCAGGGATGGAGGAATCACCATATGGGATCAAAATTGCTGGGAGAAACATCAACAATTTGAGATATGCAGATGATACCACCCTAATGGCAGAAAGTGAAGAAGACCTAAAGAAGCTCCTGATTAGGTTGAAAGAAGAGAGTGCAAAAGCTGGCCTGAGACTCAATATCAAGAAAACCAAGATAATGGCAACAGGCGCTATAAGTCCCTGGAAAATAGATGGGGAAGAAGTAGAAGCAGTAACAGATTTTACTTTCTTAGGATCCAAGATCTCTGCAGATGGGGATTGCAGCCATGAAATAAAAAGGCGACTGATTCTTGGGAGACAAGCTATGAAAAACCTGGGGAACATAGTGAAAAGTAGAGATATCTCACTGCAAACAAAGGTCCGCATAGTCAAAGCAATGGTATTTCCGGTAGTAATGTATGGCTGTGAGAGCTGGACCATTAGAAAGGCTGAGCGAAGAAAAATAGATGCCTTTGAGATGTGGTGCTGGAGGAGAGTTTTGAGAGTCCCCTGGACAGCGAGGAGAACAAATAGGTCAATATTAGAAGAGATTAGCCCTGAGTGCTCCTTAGAAGGACAAATAACAAAGATGAAGTTGAAGTATTTTGGACATCAAATGAGAAGAGAGGATTCACTTGAGAAGGCCTTGATGCTGGGGAAGGTGGAGGGCAAAAGAAGAAGGGGACGGCCAAAGATGAGATGGCTAGATGGTATTGTAGACACAATGGGCACGGGGCTGTGTGGACTAAGGAGGATGGTGGAGGACAGAGGTGCCTGGAGAGCGATGGTCCATAGGGTCGCAAAGAGTCGGAATCGACTGTGCGACTGAACAACAACAACAATCTTACCAACAGCTTGGATTCTGAGAAGCCAAGGTCCTTCTCCTGATTCACTGGGGGCCAAATTTATGGTCCAACAGCCACAAGCATAGCAGGTAGAAAACTGCCATTTCCTCTGCATTGCAGAGTCAAGGCAGTTTCCCATAAGGCCACACAATGAGTCATTTGCACCCTCAGAGCAACAACTGTGACTTCAGTATCCTGGCTGCCAAGGAAGTAATGAATAATGCAACATTTTCCTTTTAAAATGCAACATTGGAGACTCTGTCACTGAATAACACCTGTTTAGTGTTACTCATTTGGAGAACACTGAGGTGGAGATGTTACTTTTTACCTTACCTGTATACAGTGTCCAAATGATTCATTATTGAAATGAGGGTCAACATCACCAAAACAGCAGGTGACAATTAGTAACTGGGCAAATTAAACACAACGACTTGGGTAATACAATTCTGTATCTATTGCCTGAGACACTTCCTTCTTGCAGTGGTTGGTGCAGGGGTTCTCAATCTAAAGCCTGTGGGCTGTATCCGGCCCGCAGAGCCAAATAATCCAGCCTCCAACCTCACTCCACTCACCACCAGCACCACCACTGGACTAATTTATGGCCATCGTAAATGTGTTTATGACAGCCGTAAATTAGTCTGCGGCTGTCATAAATGCATTTTACAGCAGCGTTTACAGCAAGGGGAACAACCAGTCTGGCCCACTCAACTGTCTGAGGGTGTGTGGTCCAGCCCATGGCTAAAAAATGTTTGAGAACCCCTGGGTTAGAGGGACAGCTCTCTCAGACTGATACAAGTAGGAGCCAAAAGTAGCCTGTTGTGGGTCTAAATCAGGGATTCTCAACCTGCAGCCAATGGTACCATTTCATGTGGCCCACCACCACCTCCACCACACCAGGAAGTGCCATGTGGTGGAGGAAGGGCAAAATGGCCATCCGGCCCCCCAAGCTGTCTGAGAGTGTGACCTGGCCCCCGGCTTTAAAAGGTTGAGAACTCCTGGTCTAGATAATTAATCCCCCTTCTATAAATACCAACTAAATAATGTATTTCTTACTACCTCCTATAAGGAATAAGGGAATCCAGCAAATGTAAAACGTGGTGAAACTCTTTGTGCTAAGGCCTCTAAAATGGCAAAAGTAATGCTTTGCAGTAACAAGCAATGGAACAAATTACTTTCTCAGAACAAAAAAAGTCAAACAACTAAAAATTTGATGGGGATAACAGTGAAAATTGGAACACAAGGTGGAGTGCTCTAGAATGGCACTTCTATTTATGTTCCATCCATATACAGTGGAACCTCATACAACAATCACCCCGTATAGCAATGAAATCGCATAACAATTAGGTCGTTTGGGGAAAATGGTGTCCCACATAACAAATTTCCCTATGGAAAAAATCGTACAATAATTTTTTCAATGGGAAAAACCACTTAGCAAAATAAAAATTAAAATGCTGTACGATGCATCCCATAGGGAAAATCACTGTATGATGCATGTATCATACAGCAATTGTTTCGTACAACAACAAGCCCCGTGGAATGGATTAAAATTGTTGTATGAGGTACCACTGTAATCTATACCTATAAAATGAAGCGTTAACTGTTGGAACTTCACATAGGATCCTAAGCCAGGCCCTACTAGCCCGCACCGACCATTTATGCACATGCCCGAACTGGGTCCACAGGTCAACAAAGGATTGAGAAATGCGCCAGTGGGGCAAGAGCCCCACAAACGCGAAAAAAGGAAACGACTTCATTTCCCAACGTTCCTTGTGCCACGCCAGAGACAATCAGGCTGAGAGGTGCAAGCAAAAGGAACGTTCAGAAACACGCCGTGGCCAATCAAAAGGAAACCGCAGAAGAAAAAAAAACGCACAAGTCGAAAACGCAAATGCCAAACTACAAGCCCCAGCGTCCTGTGCACCATAAGCGCGCAGAATGCTGAGGAAGCTGGCGAGCGAAAAATAAAAATAAAAACACACGGGGAGTGCAAGTCCGTCACAGCCGGACACAGCACCTCACACAAGAAAAAAAACAAAAACATGGGGGGGGGGTTTCAAGGGGGGAAAGGCACTGCCCACCCTTGAAAGTGAACCCATTCCCAGGTAACCAAAGCCATCGGATGGTGCTCCGTCCGCTGACTTTACTTACCACAAAAGGGTTTCGCTTTCAGCAAGGACAAGCTGTGGGAACCAAAGCCCCCCTCCCCAATGGCGCCTGAAGCTCCTGATCGGAGTTTCCCTTTTAATATTACTGGGTGGGGGGGTTGCACTCCCCCTCTCTACTGGCTCCCCTGGGGTTGGGAGGGTTGGAGGGACAAAAGGGGTCTGTCTCCCCAACCCTCCTGACCCCAGGGGACCCGGCAGAGAGGGGATTCCCCTACACACAAACACAAACACAAACACACACACACACACACACACACACACACACACACACACACACACACACACCATATTAAAGAGAAGAAACCAAGCGGTTACTTCTCTTTAAAAATGGAGGTTTTTTGGGGGGAATCCCCCTCTCCGATGGCTCTCCAGAAGGGTTGGGTCCAGAAGGGTTGGGGAGACAGACCCCTTTTGTCCACCCAACCCTCCCAAACCCAAGGAAGCCAGCAAAGAGGGGGATCACACACCCCCCACTGATATTAAAGGGGAAACCCCAATTGAAATTTCCCTTTTAATATCAGAGGGTGGGCTGGATTCAATCCCCTCTCCTGGGTCCCATGAATCTGGAAGGTTTGGGGGGACAAAAGGGGTCTGTCCCCCCAACCCTTCCAGAGCCAGAGTACACAGCAGAGAGGGGATCCCCCAGTAGGACACCCTGTTATTAAAGAGAAGAAACCAAGCGGTTACTTCTCTTTAAAAACGGAGTGTTTTGGGGAGGGGAACCCCTCTCCGACGGCTCTCCAAGGCCGGCCCGCAGAAAGGAACCCCCCAATGCTGCCTGAAGCAGCATGGGGATTCCCGCGCTCCAGCCAGCAAGGCTGGCCCGCGGAAAGGAAACCCCCCCCCCCAGCCACAACAACAAACAAAACTTTTAAAAATAAATAAATTATTTAAATAAAAATTTCTTAAAACAAAAACACAAAAAACAATCAAAAACATCCAAAAATACACAAAAACAACCAAAAATAATACCAAAAAACAATACAAAGTAAACAAAAACAAAGAAACCCCTTCCAACACCATTTAAAACAGCCCGGCAATGCCGGGCAACCTCTGCTAGTTATAAATAAATACACATTTGCACAATACTGTTAAGCCTCTGCTAGCTCCCATTTCAAAGGAAACCATAGTAGGTACCACTGTGACCCAGAAATCTCAGTCTCAAGGGAACTGGAATAACAGTATAAGGAGACGTTGTATGCTTGTTTAACCAAGATCCTTGCTTTTGTTTCCGTCAGATGCAAAGTGATTATTTTGACCTCTCATGCCTGGCCCTAGTGTACCTGACGTTCACCTGATCTCATCCAACCTATCTAACAATGGAGGTCTTGACTGAAAGGACACTGCCAAACTCCCTTGACTGCAGGAACTTTTGCAGTGAAAGCTGGCCTTCTAACTGCCATCAGAGAGACTTATAGGTGGTTGTCCCGCAATTGGAGAACTTATTTTGTAAAGGAGATTGACACAATGCTGGCTATGTTCCCTCTTATGCCTGGCAAAATCTCTCTAGTGATTAATATGGGTGGCAATTTAACTTATCTGCTACTGTTGATGGTGATGCAGAGAGAGAGAGAGAGAGAAAGAGAGTGAATTAAAACAAAACAAGATTGCACTTGGATTGGCTGCTGGAGTGGGTCTTCTCAGACCCAATTTAGCCAAAGTTAAGAGAAGTTGCTCTTTTTAGGTTGCTACACTCTGAAGCCTTTAGTGGCCACATTGGCTGGGAAATCCAAAAGGTAATTTCCCCCAGTTCTTGGTTTGCTTATATTGTTGCAGCTATCTATATTTTATACAGACCATATTGTATCCTGCTTCTGCTTTTTTTTTATTAAGAAAAATGATGTTATGTTTTCATGAGTAGGATCCAGAGAACATTTCTCCATCAGAGGAAGCCTGTTTGGATCCAATTCTGAGACAACAGTTCATTCCATCTGGCAGGAAGATGGCAGATTTGTCAAAACAAACAAATAAACAGAATGAAATAAATAATATTAGCAGAAGGAGAACCAATAGTTCAGATTATTAGCATGACTGGGTACTGAAGAAACACAAACAGAAGAGAAGACACTGCTATGCTTTCTTCCCCCACCCCATCTCCTGTGCCAGCTACAAGAATAGTAAGGCAGACTGAAATACTGTCATGATAGACAATAGAAGGTTGTTCAAAATTAGAGAGTATGCCCTCTTATTAAAGAGTATGGAACTGCTAAGTAACCCATGAAGTAACCCACACTTTATTAATTAATTCTTCACAAAATTATATATGCATGTTTGAATATCTTGACCGACAAAACAGCATTTTTATGTTCATAAAAAATATTACTTGGATAAATCAATTCCAAGCAGTTAACCTTTGCTGATTTCTGGCAGACTAAAGGTTGATGATCGGGTGGGAGCAAAATGAATTTGAAGAAAATGACAAAAAGCCATTTCAGATTACAGTAACCTTGAGAAAAGAACACACAGTTTTATATGAGTATGCGAGAGCACAATCCTATATAACTGTACTTAAAATTAAGTACATTCAATAGATCGTATGCCCTCATAAGTGGGTGTGAAATAACATCTAAGGAAAAATACAAGAGAAATTATTTAAAAGGCAAGGTAAACACTCCATTGTTTACATAAATGCCTATGAATTGTGTACTTCTTCTCTTTGCTTACAGCTTTACTGTTTGGATGGTATTTATGCTATAAAACAATCTCTCTCAAACAATGGGGGAAATTCTGCAGATTTCAGATAATCCTGAACAGTGCATAGGATTTTATGCAGTGGTGGGCTCCAGCAGGTTCGGACAAGTTCGGGAGAAACGGTAGTGAAACTGGCTGGCACCGCCCACTGCCCTACCCTGCCCTGCCCACCACCACCTCCTCCTCCTCTCACCCCACTCCAGATGCGACTCCAACATCCTTGCTGCTGGGTCCGGGAACCCGGAGTGGGGTGAGGCTGACCCAGCAGTTACTCTGCTGCAGTTACTCTTTAATGGAAAATTAGAGCATCAAAGTGTAATGCTAGCTAATCGTCTGATGAAGTGGACTTGATCCACAAAAGCTCACATTAAAATACAGCAGTTTAAACATGCCCATCCAGTCACCTGGCCATGCCCACAGAGTTGGCCACACCCACAGATCTGGCCACACCCACAGAATTGGCCATGTCCACAGTGTGGTAGTAAAAGTTTTTGAAACCCACCACTGATTTTATGCCACATGCCAGAGAGCGCCACAATATATCTTTGGCCACATAAGCTTGCTGCCATCTCTAAAAATATTTCTTCTCTGTCAAGAATTGTGCTGAGTAAGAAAAATAGGCTTCACCGTGAGAAAGACTGATGGACCATCTCATGAAAATTGTGAGCCAAAAATCCAACCGTAATGAGGGCACAGATTTAGAGGCTCCGAAACTAGTGGTGCCAGCAAGAGGAGACATTTGAACCAAATGCCAATGGGAAAAGGCACACACATACACTAGGCTGCTCCCTGTGCCTGAGACCTATGGGTCTAGACCAACATGGTCAGTCCTTGAGCCCAATTCCAGTCCGGTGGCAGATCATCCTTAATGCAATCAAGGAATGGGGAGGGAAGCCTGTTGTGTGTGTGTGTGTGGGGGGGGGGAGGATTCTCATCTAACACTAATTCACAACCTCTGAGCCATGACCAAAAAAAATGTGATTTATAAACAGGAAGATACTACCATTAGACATTTTCACTATAATTTTGGTACATTCAGTCCTAAAGTTACTAAGAAATGGCATCTGCAGTTATCAGGACATGGCTTGAATTTCCTCAGATTTTTCTCGTCTTATTATAATTGTAGCATATTGGTGGAAGCTAAAAGCCTGCATGTATGTAATTACTTGGTGGTTTGCAATAGAAAGTATGGGCAGCAATTCTCCCAATTATTCCCTTTTTAGAAATAAAAAGCAGCCTGCCGTAATAAGCCATTCCCATTGCTTGTGTTATACTTTGCCCTGAAGCATTAAATGCCAATTCATGCAAGTACTACATGAAGTCAGAGTAACTAATGGACAGTGGTGGACTCCAAAAAGTTTTTACTACCACACTGTGGTGAGTGTGGCCAAGGGGAAAGCCCTGCATTGCACCTGAATTAGGATTACTTTATTTCAAAACTTGGATGGTTGGGGCCAGCCAGAATTTCTGCTACCGGTTCTGGCGAACTGGTGTGAACCTGCTGATGCCCACCACTGCTAATGGACATTAGTTTAAAATTTTTAAGAAAACCTTTAATGACACACCTGATTGCGCTAGACCGCAATCAAAAATAATTTTGTTAGTTTATAAATCTGACTGAACACAACAAATGATTTTTTCCAGGGAATCATGCATATATTTAGACTGCCTATGAAAGGAAATGCTTTTCTCAGAAATCTTGACTGCTGACACACACACATAAGTGATTTATTGCTTTACTGCTTTGCTTCCACTTCACTACACCAATCAGCCCAGGCTGAGTAACATAATTCACTGAAATGAACAAATAACACATGGACCAGAACTTTTTCAATGCTTTTCTGGTAGTACCACTTTGTTGTTGTTTAGTCGCACAGTTGACCATAGCTTGGAGAAAATTTGCAATGTTGAGTGTGGGAGAAAGCCTTTTTGGATGGGTTAGCTGCTATGTTGAATGTTTTGCCAAGTATCTAAGGCAGCAATTGCCTAGTTTTTCCCATCCTCAAAGGCCTCTGGGTAAATGTATAACTATAGCCTCACAACTGCTTTCTAATTCTTTATAGCTGATTTCAGAAGTATTTTCAAAATCACTTTCAGATGAAATCCTACAGAACAGGAACACAGAAAAAGAGGATAATTTATAGCTGTTGTAAAAATGGACAAGAAATTAGTTGATAGTCACTCATTGGTCAAAAACCTGTTCCATAGATTAACATCCTGCCTCTATCCCAGTGCTTTTCTAAGTCACATGTAATCATTCCCATTGTGTGCAAGCCATGTGACCCTTGACATGAAAACAGGAATAGTTTAATTAACTGAAATCTTCCTCTGACAATGACCTCATTCAACTGAAGGAGATGCATATTGGCCACTTCTCACATGAATGCAAGGTGTTGTGAGATGTGCTACATGATTTATACCATATATTGTTCTATGTGAGTGTCCATTCCAGGACACTAGACATGATTTCTGGACAATAGTTTCATCCACATAACAGCGTGATGAACATACTTTCCAGCCCTCATTCTGAATTCACAGACTATTTTACTAGACAACCTTTGAGGACTGAAGGTTCATGCTGCATGCTGGAAATGGTGTGAGTTACACAACTGGCAACCCTTCTGTCCCCATTTGCAAATGCATACAAGAGCAAGATCATTTCTCTTTTTATTTCCTTATATTTTTTTTAATTGGTCAGATGCAAGCCACATCAATCCCATACATTTTAGGAAGTTTCTGGGAACTGGCCTACCTGCCTGCCTATCTTCCCTCCCTCAATAGTCACTTGCTCAAATTTCCACAGGATGTCTCAGAGCCATTCTATGAGTTGACAATCAGCAGTAGCTGTAATTAAGATGTCAATGTAGAAAACATACTGAAGCATTTCCTCAGCCAGGAGCAATGCAATTTCTATCACCCATGTGCCCAAAAGTGACAGATGACAGTATGAAACTCCTTTCTAACCTACACTTTTCACACTTAAGTGAGGTGATTCACTTTCTTTTTAAGGCTAAATAATAATAAGACAATAAGTGTTACCACCAGTGGTGGGCATCAGCAGGTTCGCACCAGTTCACCAAAACCGGTAGCAGAAATTCTGGTTGGCCCCGCACATCCAAGTTTTTAAATAAAGTCGTCCTAATTTTGGTGCAACGCAGGGCTTTCCCCCTGGCCATGCCCACCATACCACACCCACAGTGTGGTAGTAAAAATTATTGGAGTCCATCACTGGTTACCACTGAAGAGAAATGGTTCTCATTTATTTTTCCTTGGAAGACAACTCTGATAACTCAGCTCTGATAGATATCTTCCAGTAAATATCTAATTTAGGGCAAAGAAAAAAGTGATAAATGGTATTAATCTAAAGAGCAATGTTTTAAAAATCAATATTTACAACAGAAGTGTAACTCTGTGTGTGTGTGTGTGTGTGTGTGTGTGTGTGTGTGTGTGTGTGTGTGTGTGTGTGTGTGTGTGTGAGTGAGTGAGTGAGCACTTAAAAATGTCATCTACCCCTGCCAGTCACATAAAGACAAACTTTCTACTGTATTTTGTTGCTTCAGTCTTCTAATAAGGTAAATGAGAAAAACTATTTCAGCTCACTGAGCAGAAAATGAACTAGAAGGCTATGACCACAGATTTTAATTTCAATTATTATACAGTACCATACGTTGACACTTTTTGTTAGGTGTTCCCCTGAAAAGGCAGAGGACTGAAATATCTTCTGTAGGATTTTTTTTTTTAAAAAAAGGTCAGAGTGGGATAAAGGCCTTGAAAATGAAGTACAGTGCCACTACCATTAAAATAAAACATTAAAAAAAAAAAGGGGGGGAATACAACATTCTACTTATGCAATAGTATAATTCTTATGAGAGTCAAAATGTCAACCATTTGTAATATTTAAATTCTTGAAATGTCAACTTGCCTGAAACTCCTATCCACTAATTATTGCCTGTGATGTCAGTTGTAAATTTGGATTAATTGATGTAAGGCACATGGGACAAAAATATCAGAAAGTCATTCCCTACAACTTGACATCAGAATTAAATGTAAAACTGTAAGCGGACAGGTACAAGAAAATAATTCACAAAGGAAATCAATAACATATTTTAATGGATAATACTTGCAGTACTTTTAATACAATGTGTTTATTGACAGTAGATTTCTTATTCTCAACTGGAGAAAAAGTCTTGGCTTGCACTATAATCCTATGAATGAAATTCAGTAGTATGTTGCAACTAGAGTAGGACCATTGAAAACAGTGGGAATTTAGTGACTCAATTCTTTCATAATTTCTACAGCCCATAACTCTGATTTTTGAGACAAGCCCCTTCCTATCTGTCAGTTTATTTTTATTTTATTTATTTACAGTAGATTTATATACCACCCCAATCAATAGATTCCGGGTGGTGTACACAGTCCAGCAAACACCTCACAGGGTGCTCAGCAACAATTAAAAAACAATATAAAAACAGTTAAAAGCCCTTCCAACATAATACTGCCCCCCCCCCCCCGCTGTGCCTTACTGATCTCTTAAAACAGGTATAAAAACAGTATGACATTAAAATTGTCTTTCCATTGTTTCTTTGCTGATTTTTTTCTTCTGACCATGCTTCAAGCAACAAACATGGAATGCTCTCCGCATGTTGGAGGCTTCATTTCCTTTTTATATTTCTATTGACTCTAACTACAATTGACAACTTTAAGTAAATAAATCTTTCTTCTGCTTTAAATGCTTCTAGAATGTTTTTACTGTACATGCTTTGTGCTGCTGTTTTTGTATCTCATGCTCTGCTAAAGGGGAAAAACCAAAACTCCCCAAGAAAAATACGCCAAACTATTTCTAAATTTTGGAACAGTAGCTTTGCTATTTTTCTGAGTTACTCTGCTTTGAGCCCAGAGGAAGACATCAGTTTCTAACACTTTCCCCCAAACCACCATATTTGTCAAGAGAAGGCCAAATAGATTTTGAAGGCTGTAAAAAAGGATTTATATCAATGGCAGTGCTATAATTTTAATGAACTGAATTTGTGCTTTTTGGCACAAAATGACGTTGGATAGATAGCATCTCCTTGGAAATGAACACTTATACTAATTTTCCATTTAGATAGGGATAGATCTGTTTCTAAAAGATCTTGACATTTAATGTTAAAATTGGATTGAACTATTGTTGCAGCATATTATTTTAAACTGAATACAGAGATAAATCCATATCTCTAGATTGAGGTCAGACAGTTTGTTATAAAATGAAAATGTATTCTTGGGCTATAATTATGGGAATTTATTATAATAGCTAATTAGTAGAGACTGGAAATTAATATTAGTTGGCCCCATGCGAGCAAAGAAAATTTGGTATATGCTATGCAATTCCAAGTGACTGTTTAAGTTAATTCATAGCCTTGTGGTGAGTTCACATTAATTGTGAATGCTCATCCTTTATTATCAGTGGCTGAAACCCAGTAAAGTAAAATTACACTACATAAGCATGGTGATGTCATCAGCCATAGATGCATTTTATTAATAAAAAGTTTGCTAACTCTCCCCCTTTCTCAGGTTCCTAGGCTTCCTTGTGATCCCTTTAGTCTTGGGAAATTCTTCTTGGACAACAACAACGGAGGGGGCCTTAAATGTCCAAAAAGTGCTGTTACTGGTTTGCTGTGGCTAGCAGCAATGATTTTTGGCCATTTAAACCTCTCCTTCCACCCTATCCCTATTGTTCTGTCACAAATGCTTTTCCAAAACCGAAGAGCTCTTAAGAGAGCCCAAAAAACTTTTGCAGAAGAAAAGGTGCTGAAATTGTGTAGAGCCCCGTATGTGAGAAAGACTGGTCGGACAGATCTGGCCATGCTGTGTCCACTAAAAGGTAAGGGTTTCCCTTGCTTGAAAGCCAGTCGTATCTGACTCTAGGGTTCAGTGCTCATCTCTGTTTCAAAACCGCGGAGAGAGCGCTGTCTGCTTCTGCAGACGTTTCCATGGTCATGTGGCAGGCATGACTAGACACAGAACATGTGGTCATGTGGCAGGCATGACTAGACACAGAACAGCACACAGAACGCTGTTTACCTTCCCACCGAAGTGGTCCCTATTTATCTACTTGCAATTTCTTGCTTCGAACTGCTAGGTTGGCAGGAGCTGGGACAAAGACGGGAGCTCCTTCCATCCTGCAGTACTCGGGAATCGAACTGCTGACCTCCCGCCTTCCAGTCAACGTCTTAACTACTTGAGCCACTGCATTCCACTTAGGATAGCCAAAAACTATGTCCCTGACAACTAGTTCTATACCTATTCTCCCCTCACATTATCTTACTCAGCCAATCTAGGTGGGACACCTAGAATCAAATTGCAGAAGACACTGAGCTCATCATTAGATCTGAGCACATATACTGTCCAGTGCATATATTTATTCAAAACTGGGTGTTGAAACAATGAGCTTTTCAAATGAAGCTTATGTTTATCTCTCAATGGACAACCAACAAAGTAAGCCAATTTACAAAATGTGGAAGTGAGAAAAGCTTATACTAGGACAATTGGACATATTTTATCACTTTGGGGAGTCTGGCATTATGCAGGGGCCATCAAGAACTAAATAGAAGTTGCCAAGAACTGAGCACAATTTATCTTTCACCTACAGACTCTACCCTCCATCCCACGCAGCTTCTTCCTAATGTTTGGTGAATCTTGAACTTTGAAGAGCATGAAAAGGAGGATGACTGAATCTTGAGAGCTGGCAATGAGTGGGGTGTATGTGTAAGGTAAAGGTTTCCCTTGCTCGAAAGCAGCTCTTTGGCTTTGAAACAGAGATGAGCACTGAACCCTAGGGTTCAGTGCTCATCTCTATTTCAAAGCCAAAGAGCCAGCGCTGTATGCTTCTGCAGATGTTTCCGTGGTCATGTGGCAGGCATGACTAGACACTGGGGCGCACGGAACACTGTTACCTTCCCACCGAAGTGGTCCCTAGTTATCTACTTGCAATTTCTTGCTTTCAAGCTGCTAGGTTGGCAGGAGCTGGGACAAAGACGGGAGCTCATTCCGTCCTGCAGTACTCGGGAATCGAACTGCTGACCTTCTGCCTCCCAGTCAGCGTCTTAGCCACTTGAACCACTGCAGTAGAGAGGGAAATTGTTCTTTTTTAAGATGGAGAAAATCAATGTAGCTGGATGTTGTGTTCTGTACTGTACCTTTTACAATGTATCCATTCACGTGTATCCAATGTAACCATGCTTGTGTAACATTATAACCAGCAGCTGCTTAACTGTAGCCCTTGCAATAGGACGCGAGCTAATGACCACCTGGTGGCAATAGCGAGCGTTCAAGCTCTCCTGGCCCAGACTCACCAGCAAACAACAGCGCGGGAATATTCCCGCCATCACCTACACCTGGACAAGAAGGGTGTGACCGTCCGTGACGTCACGCGGACAGTAACCAATAGACTGTTGAGGAGCCACATTCAAATGTATAGCCACTGTATATATTGAGCTACCCATCCGCCATTACCTCATGTACCCCTGGATCATCATGCAATAAACCTGTGTTAAGCCAACCTTTTGGCTGTTCATTGTCTTTGGTCCCATACACTAAATTGGCGACGAAGGTGGGATATGGCTGCCCACGGGACCAAGACATGCGCCGGTTTCAAAATCAGGAGACCGGCAGACTGGGACATCTTCGAGATGGACTTCCAGGGAGCCCTGGTGGAATCCGAAGTCACGGATGAGGCAAAGAAAAGGGCCATCTTCACCCGGATGTTGGGGCCAGACACCAAGAGGGTCTTGGTGGACCTGATCGCGCCGAGGAGGGCGAGTGAATTCAAGGTGAAGGAGCTCATGCAAATGCTGCGTGAGTACTTCCGGCCCTCGACGGCGATGTTCCCCGCTCGGAGCGCGTTTTGGAGGCGAGTCCAAGCGCCCGGGGAGACGGTCGCCAACTTCGCAGCGGCTCTGCGACTGGCGGCCGGCCCATGCAAATGGGAGAACGTAGAGATCACACTAAGAGACTGCGTGCTGTGCGGCCTGAGCGATGCCGAAACTCAGCGCACATTGATGAACCGCGAGCCACCCCCCACATTGCAGGAGGTTCTGAAGGAGGCACAAGCCGCGGAAGCTACGAAGGCCGGGGTCCAGAAGCTCCAGGACTGGTGGCCAAAGACGGGCAAGGCAGAGACTTCGGTGCATGTTTCGGTGCACGCGGCCCGGCGAGTTTCGAAGTCGTCCGCGGAGAGCAGCGACGACGAGGACGTCCGGAAGGTCCGGAAGGAAGGCCGGCGTTGCGACGGCTGCGGAGTGAACCACGACCGCACCAAATGCCCCTTCAGAAAGGCCGAGTGTCACAACTGCGGTCGCCGCGGGCACATCGCCAAGGTCTGCAGGAAAAGGCGCGAGGCCCGGAAGAGCTCGAGAGACCGCGCGATGAGACCCAAGGACGGCACCCAGGCCACGAGGAAGCGAGACGGCGTGGGCCGCATCGCCGATGACAGCGAGGACGACGCACCGGTGTTCAGCGTGTCCGCGGGACACCCCCGTTATTTTGTTGAGGTACTAGAACAAGGGGCCACCATTAGGATGGAAATTGACTCGGGTTCCTCATATTCCATCATTCCCCAGAAGGAGTTCCTGAAAATTGCCCCCCACGTGCGGCCCAAACTCAAAGCTTTGAGGTCCACGCTACGGGACATGCAAGGGAACTGCATTCCGGTGTTGGGGGTTGGGAATTTTCGGGTCCAATTTAAGAAACACGCCGCGACTCTCCCCCTAGTTGTTCTTAAAGGGGGGAATTGCAGCCTCCTCGGGACTCAATGGTTCCAGCCCCTGGGTTTGTTCATTGGGGGGGTGCACGCCGTTGCCGTTGGGACTGACCCGATACAGGAGGTGTGCGACGCGCACCCCGAAGTCTTCAAAAAGGGACTTGGAAAATATAAGGGACCCCCAGTAGCATTCGACCTAGACCCTGAGGTCCGCCCAATAAGACTCAAACCGCGCCGGGTGCCATTCGCGCTCAAGGACAAAATAGAGGCGGAACTGGACAAATTGGTGGGCCAGGGGATTCTTGTTCCTGTTGATTCTGCGGAGTGGGAAACTCCAATTGTAACAGCACTAAAGGCCAACGGGGAGGTGCGCATATGCGCTGATTACAAGTGCACCATCAACAAGGCCATTCGCCCTAATGCGTATCCGGTGCCGGTAGTCAGCCATTTGCTGGCCAGGTTACATGGGGGAAAGTGTTTCGCTAAGCTCGACTTAGCACAAGCTTACCAGCAGCTCTCGGTGACCCCAGCTGCCGCTGCTGCACAAACTATAGTCACCCATAAGGGGGCGTTCCAGGTGACGCGCCTTCAATTCGGCGTAAACTCGGCGCCTGGAATTTTCCAGTCACTCGTGGAACGCCTCCTGAAGGGGCTCGAGGGGGTGTTGCCTTATTTTGATGACGTATTGATAACGGGGGGAAGTCAGGCCGAATTGGCAAAGAGGTTGGGCAAGGTCCTGGCGATATTCGAAAAGGCGGGGTTGAGACTGCGAAAAGACAAATGCGTCTTCTTCGCGACCGAGGTCGAATTCCTAGGGTTCCGTGTCACTCCTGAGGGAATAAGGCCGTCCAAGTCTAAGGTAGCCGCCATTAAGCAAGCCCCTCGCCCCACCTCCAAGCCCGAGTTGCAGTCGTTCCTAGGGCTGCTGAACTTTTATCACTCCTTCCTTCCCCGGAAAGCAGCCGTGGCCGAGCCGTTGCACAGTCTGCTTAAAAAGGACGAGGCATGGAAGTGGGGCGACCAGCAAGAGAGGGCATTTAGTGAGCTAAAGCAGCTTCTGGCGTCTGACGCCATCCTCACCCATTTCAACCCCAAGCGGCCAGTGGTCCTCATCTGTGATGCATCCCCGGTGGGGGTGGGGGCGGTGCTGTGCCACGTGCTGGAAAACGGGAGGGAGGCCCCGATAGCGTTCTACTCCAGGTCCCTGTCCCAAGCGGAGAGAAACTACGCCCAGACAGACAGGGAAGCATTAGCGATAATTGCGGGAACAAAAAAGTTCCACGACTTCCTGTATGGCCGCCCCTTCACAATAGTAACCGATCACAAGCCCCTGCTAGGCATCTTTACCGCAGATAAGCCAACGCCACAGATCCTGTCCCCTAGGATGCTTAGGTGGGCCATTTTTCTCAACGCGTATCAGCACGCATTAGTGTACAGGCCCGGGAGGGAGATCAGCCATGCGGACACTCTATCGAGGTCCCCCCTTCCCCAAGAGAACAGCCACGTGGGCGGGGCGGAGCCAGACCATCAGGTGCTGATGATAGAAGTCCTCGACTCGCCCCCAATACTGCCCGCCGACATCGCCAAGGCGACCGGCAAGGACAACATTTTAGCAAGGGTTAGCTCCTGGGTGCAGAAAGGGTGGCCAGCGTCCTCCCCGGCAGCGGAGTTCGACCCATTTTTCCGAAAGAAGTTAGAGTTGTCCCTTGAGAGGGGGTGCCTTCTGTGGGGCCAGCGAGTGGTGATCCCGGCTTCCTTACGGCCGAGGGTACTCAAACTCCTGCACGTCAGTCACCCTGGGATTGTGCGCTCCAAAGCCCTGGCACGGAGCTATTTCTGGTGGCCCCAGCTAGACGCCGACATCGAGCACATGGTCGGCACTTGTGAGCCCTGCCAAAGTTCCAGGCCAGAAGAAGCCCGCCTGCCTCACAGGGAGTGGGACGCGGCGAAGGGGCCGTGGTCCCGAGTTCATGTAGACTTTGCTGGCCCGTTCCGTGGGACGCTGTTCCTCCTTGTGGTGGATGCCTTCTCCAAGTGGTTGGAGGTCATTCCGGTTACAAGCACGTCCACGGCCACAACCATAAAGCATTTGCGGAGGGTCTTTTCAACGTTCGGTTTACCCGACACCCTCGTAAGCGACAACGCAAGTTGTTTCACGTCCTCTGAGTTCAGGGCATTCACAGAAATCAACGCCATTCGGCACATCACCTCCGCTCCTTTTCACCCTGCCACAAACGGCCAAGTAGAGCGCCTTGTGCGCACCACCAAGGACGCGCTGCGGCGCATGGGGCCCGGGGACCTAAACCATCAAGTGTGCCAGTTTCTGCTAGGCTACCGAGTGACTCCCCTAGCGTCAGGATACTCCCCCGCAGAGCTGCTGATGCGCAGAAAGCTGACCACCATACTAACTAGGCTAGACCCCATGAGAGTAGAGGAAAAGGGGAGGAACATTGGGATAGAGGACACAAAGAGTTTCGACGTGGGTGCCCCCGTGTATTGCAGGAATTATGCCAGCGCGGGTCCGGCCTGGGTACCGGGCGTCATCCTAGAGCGGACCGGCCCCGTCTCGTACCGCGTCGAGACCGGCACAGGTCTACTCTGGAGGCGGCACGCAGACCAGCTCCGGTGCAGGATCCCCGGCGAACAGGGCACGGACCGCGGGACACAAGACTCAGCGTTAGGGTTCTCCCCCACCCGTTCAGCCCAAGGGGGAGGAAAGGGGGGCCATGGGTCCCCACCAAGAGGGGAGGAAAGGGAATCTGTCCTCATAGATATCTTGCGGGATCGGTCAGCAGAGAGAAGGGAAGCCGATCTCATAGATATCCCGCGGGATCTCCCCACTAATACGGATGCCCCAACAGACTTAGATTTTGATTTTCAGAACCGGGGAAGTTTTGAGGAGTGGTCCCCCACCCGTCCAAGCGAGAAGAGGGGTTTTTCGTTAGCCCCGAGTATCTCCGGTCTGCCCACAATGGAGTTTTTCCCTTCCCCCAAAACCGCCAAACCACGGCAAGCCTCTAACAAGTCTCCCTCTCCCGTTTCAGGACAAGGGACCAGGGAACGAGGAAGCAGTAGCGCCCCTGGGGCAGATCAGCCCACATCACGGCCAAAACGCGCTTGCAATAAGCCATCTTGGCTGAGGGACTTCGTCCCATCCTAGGGGGGAGGGATGTTGTGTTCTGTACTGTACCTTTTACAATGTATCCATTCACGTGTATCCAATGTAACCATGCTTGTGTAACATTATAACCAGCAGCTGCTTAACTGTAGCCCTTGCAATAGGACGCGAGCTAATGACCACCTGGTGGCAATAGCGAGCGTTCAAGCTCTCCTGGCCCAGACTCACCAGCAAACAACAGCGCGGGAATATTCCCGCCATCACCTACACCTGGACAAGAAGGGCGTGACCGTCCGTGACATCACGCGGACAGTAACCAATAGACTGTCGAGGAGCCACATTCAAATGTATAGCCACTGTATATATTGAGCTACCCATCCGCCATTACCTCATGTTCCCCTGGATCATCATGCAATAAACCTGTGTTAAGCCAACCTTTCGGCTGTTCATTGTCTTTGGTCCCATACACTAAACTGGAATAAAAATATAAGGGTTGTTTCAGAACTGGCACAATACCTTCCATGGATTAACAGCCTGAATAGAAGCAGCAACACGCTGATCAGCCTCAGGCACTTTGTAGCTGCCATTTTAATTTTCCACGAGGCTGCCAATATAGGAAGTAGGCACAAAAGCGGAATGGTTGCTCCTAAGCCCTGCTGCTCAACACTAACTGCAGCATGGTAGCAAATCTGTAAGAATAAAGCCATGGCTTGGGCAAGTGACAGTAGTAGTTCTCCAAGGGCCTATAATTGTCCAGGGTTGTCATGTGCTGATGGAGTGGTGTAAACATCTGAATCCTAAATGTTGGGGGTACTAAGAATAGCAATTGCTGTACTGTTCTGTCTCTGTGGTCCCAGAGGCATCTGGCTTCTGACTACTGGAAACAAATTGACCTGGACCTGCCTCAGCAAAGCAGTTTGTTTGTTCTCCTGTGATGCCTTCATTTATAGGAGAAAAGGCAGTTGAGTCACATTCCGGTAATGTTTGTCGATAATCATGTAATGAGTATATTAGTTGTAATTTCTTAGCTTTGACCCTTTAATTTATCACATTGTCAGACCAAGCAACTGAATTAAAGTGCAGCATTCACTTATTACATGTCTAGTTCTTCTAGCCCAAAGAGTCCTTTGCAGTCCTCCTTACAACATTCATCTTCAAAAATGAAACAATGAGGCAAACCATTCAAACTCTCATTGTGCAGAAAATGAATGCAAAAGCCAGTGATCAGAAGTCTGAAGCCAGTTTCCTCCCTTTACTCTTAGATCTTACTGGCTCTGATCACTAAACTGACTCCATGTAACATTTTCCAAAGCATCACAGTCATTTTCCACTTCAATAATGTGGCTAATGTAATTATACTGTATGATCAGATATCTGTCAGCTCTAGTCCAGAATTAAGGATTTCCATCGTCAGACAGGAAATTGGAGGTTAGATCCCAACCAATGATGTGCTGCAAAAAAATTTACTACCCCCGCCATGGGCGTGGCTAACTCTGTGGGCATGGCTAACTCTGTGGGCCATGCCCACTTGTCCTTCCTACGCCATGGCCTGGGGTAGGGAGGTGGCCGTGGCCGGCCAAGTGAGTGTGGCCTGGGGGAATTTCTGCTACCAGTGCCCGGGCACCTGTGGCCACCAGGAGCAGCTCAACACTGATCCCAACATGCCCCACGATCAAGAATTGTGTTATACAAATTATGCTTGGCTGCCAACTACCCTCCATGCATTACCATTCAGGCCCAGATCCTGTTGGGACACATAGAGTGCATGTGATCAGCAAAGATGCCCCATCTGGTCCTGGATTTGCCTTTTATGAAGCAACTGAGCCATATTAGACCAACAGCTCTACAATAATCCAATTCTCAAAAAAATCTCTGGTTTATGAATGTGGGTTATTACACTTCTGTATCCATGATTCAAAACGCCAGGAAATAATCTGATATTGCCGCACAACAACGTGCCCACATTGCCAGCAGAAAAAAATGGATGGCAAGTTTTACATACTAAAGGGCAGCTTGAATGTTGACAACACCAATGGCAACAGTCAAAATGATCTGCAGGATACCCTCTTGTGCTCACTACTTTTCACAAATCTGAGAAATAGACTCATGGGGTTCACAACCTATGGCCCACAGGCCAGCCCCGGCCCACAGCGCCATTTCATGTGGCCCATCGCCGCTCCCAGAATCAGAAGCAGGCATGTTTATGACAGCCATAAAACATGCCCACACATGCTTAAACGCATGGGCTGTGATGGCTACCCACTGACTGTAGTCACTGGCGGCAGCGGCCAGAGTCAGGCTGAGACGGCGCCTCGCAGCAGGGCTGAGAGAGCGGCTGTGATGACAGCAGACAAAAAGGTAAGGCAGCTGGGGCGGGGAGCACAGGCCCAGGTCTCTCCTTGGCCCAGGTAGGGTACCCCCGGGCAACGCAGGGTCCTCTGCTCGTCCATTGTATAGGAAAGCATTGTATAGGAAAGCAGAGGTAAGCAACTGGTACTTACATTACAGCATAATTCCTAGGTTTAGACAGACTGTAGACACAACAAGTCAGCATAACTCATGAAAACAGAGTCAAGTTGAGCATGAATGGCCTTTCGTCCTTCTCTGATTGATACCTAACCTTCTAGGAGTGTCCATCTATCAGGGTCCAAAACTCCCTAAAGCTTCTCAAACTGGTAATTTCTATAAAAGTAACTTCTACAGTCCTCTTTCACTCCTTCCAGATAGAACCAATTTCTACTAATTGGTAATTACCTGGTCCATAAACATCTCAGGGAGATAAAGTACAGCTGCATGGTCTCAAAGGGCTGCACTTTCTTTCTGTTTTCCCTCCTCTCTACATCCATCTGCACCAGTCAACTTTAAGTAGCTCCTCTGGCAAATATGGGCTTCAGGATCCCAAAGCGACTCCACTTTTTCCATCTTCCCACAGAAAGGTGAGCAGTAAGATGATAGAACAACCTAACAGGAGACACTATTGGTTTGCAATATCTGAGTTCATTAACTCATATAATCACTACACTTCAGAAGTGATTTGATGGCACATAATTTTTTTGGAGGGATTTTCAAAAGTTACCAAAAATTGTATAATAACAAGGTGGGTGGAATGGGTGAGACTATGACATGATATAGGCATCAAAATTCTGATAACATTGATAAGACCATCCCCAGCCTCAAAGCCGTTTGAATGGTCATGGAAAACCAATTTCATAAAATCTCTTGGGCTTGATTTCTGTAAATGTAAGTAGAACTACAAAAAATTTTTTTACATGAATTCATCACTATGGTAACTCCACTTTCTCTCTCCCCCCCCCATCTCAAATTGGTCTGAATGTAAGGGCATATTTAGAGGTAAAAGGTAAAAGTAAAGGTTTCCCTTGCTCGAAAGCCAGTCGTATCCGACTCTAGGGTGCAGTGCTCATCTCTGTTTCTAAGCCGAAGAGCCAGCGCTGTCTGCTTCTGCAGACGTTTCCGTGGTCATGTGGCAGGCATGACTAGACACCGGAGGTTAGCAGCTAACTTACTGAAAGCTGAATTTTAAGAGATGTACTTATACAGCTCTTCAAAGTTTGAATAAAATTTATTTTTGAACTTAAAATCTAAGACCTGGAATATAAAAGGGGGATACAAAAGAAGATAGAAAGGTTGCTAGGATACCCAGTATTAAAAAAATGGGAGTTATTAAGAACATTATTGCCTTTAAATCTTAGGATATACAGTACAGTATTTGGAATTTTTTAAAGGAAACCTAATCTTGTTTGCCTTGAAATACATTGTTAAGGGCAAAGACCTTAAAGATGTAATCCCATACAAACTAACACTAGAACAGATCTTACTGCATTCTATGGAAGCTGCTGTAAATGAATGTGTATAGGGTTTATGATGTGATAGAGTAGCTCACCTATTTCAACCCCAGATTTGGGGGTCAGGGAGAGAAAGTTTTTAAAAAATAAAGGATGCAAACATAGCCCTATGTCCATTAATACAAGGCAATCAGCAAAGAATAAATGCTCTTTATAACATTACTGAATGAGAAATGTACTCAATATTTATGCATAATTTATTTAGATTATTTAGCCTAAACCTAATGACTCAGAGAGATAATGATGTAATAGAAATAATTAAAATGAATCTGGCAGAAGTAACATGGAATCTAGTTTCACCCAGGTGCCATCAGACAGAACAGCCAATGTCTGTCCCCTTTGAATTGGAAAGATCATAACAGAATTGGTAATAACAGTAGAGAGCTAGCCAGAGATTATGTCTTTCTAAAAGAGGAACATTAGAGAGACGAGGAACCATTTGCAATACAGATCCATTGAAAGTTGATAGCTAGAACCATTGAAAGGAGTGACAAATTGTTTTAGAATAGTGGGATTTCCAGGGAAGGAAGATATCTTCCAACCAAGTCTCCTGAGGAAGATATCTGGTTTTGTAGTACTAGAAGGTGCAGCTCAGCATGCTGGTCTTCATACTTTAGCTAAGGAGTTCTGTTCTCCATGAAGATCATAAATCTTTCCCTCTCACAAATTCAATATAAACGAATGCTCCCAAACATTTATTATGTTGCTACTGGTGCAAATAAGTTAGATCAGAACTCAAGCTGCACACTGAAGGCCAATTGTTAACTATACAACAATTTTTAAGCCCTTTTAGCTTCTCCAAATATTAAAAAACAGTCTAAGTATAAAATTTGTTTTACATGCTGTTGTTGACTCTGACTCACAGTGGTCCTAACAAGGTTTTCAAACAATTTTGAGGTGAATAGTTAAGAAATGGCTTACCATCATATCTGTCAAGTACCCCAGACTGGCTGGGAAATCCCATCTTTCACCGCTCCGTCACACGGCCATCCCATAATTTGACTGGCCAGGAAAGGGGTTACTGCGCATGTGTGAAGGGGTTACTGGTTTACTGCACATGTGCGCAGGGGTTACTGCACATGTGCAGTAACCCCTTTCCTGGCCAAAGGGGTTACATATGCGCAGGGGTTACTGTGCATGTGCGCCACTGCCTCTGATGGCTGCACATGCGCAGTAACCCCTTTCCTGCCTGGCGCCTAGAAACATACTGCGCATGCGTGCCTGGCTCCCGGATTTTGAAAAACATGACTTGACAGGTATGCTTACCATTGCCATCACCTCGACTTTCTATGACTAAGCACAGGTCTGAATGTAGGTTTCCTGAGTTCAAGTGTGACATGTTACCCATCATAACATATTGTAAGAATAGAGCTACTGGTTTTTATTCTCCTTCTCAAGAAATCTCCAGTCCATCATAATTCCAAGAACACCTGGGATTTATGTCGCATCACTGGACAATTATACAATGACCTACACTTTAAAGATCAGTGACATTCACAGAAGTATAATGGGCTGGTGAGCAGTGTAGACTGTTGTTGCTCCCAAATAACAGAGTAACATTAAACTGTCAACCATGTCTATTGGGAGTAATCGCAGGAAGGCCACCAAAGCCTTAGAATTGGCTCCTTTGGGCAGGGGGGGGGGGATTCCTGCAGATTGCAAGGAGAGCCCTACAAAGGTGGCCTATGTTTATGAGTTTTGATGATTAAACATTATCCTCTGAACAGAGGGTAACATTTACATGACACTTAGGCCTGCTATCATTCTGAATTAAAGGTTAAATTCTGGCCAGATTTGTAGAATGTTTGATCTAATCTCATATTACACAAGAGGAATTATTCTTCAAAAGGGCTAACACACATATTTGTCCATAGGATTTAAAAGCTCTTTTGCAGAACTGTCTCTCAAGTAGGATTATAGTGAAAACAAGATATTAGAACTCAAATATATAAAATGTCTCCAAGAGGCACTGGGAAGAAAGAGGGAGGAAAGAAAGAAAAAACAAGAGAGAAAATTATTTCTTAAAGAGTCTATGTCAATTACTCACTTTGTCAAGACAAAAAATAACTGCCTTCGAACATTCTATTGGCATTTGAGACAATTGTATTGTTAGACAAGATTCTCTTTGTGAAGCTGCAGGTATGTGGGCATAACTCAGTTACACTTGCAAATAGCTACAAGAGTGCCAAGGCAGAAGCACTATAGACAAAGTACTTCCACTGGTCACAATGGGAACTGTGTGACTGATTGTGCAACTGAATAGTGAGATTCCATTTCCACACATGTATGACACATTTACAGTATGTAGACATGACTTCATGTTTACGTGGTTGAACAGGATTTTGCCTAGTGCATGTCCTTCTAACCATGCATCCCAGATAATCTGGCATGTACTCTTACGGATTTTATGCATCTGAGCCTGTTGCACTCAGCAGTTTTTATATTTGCTATTTTATTTATTTATTTATTTTTATCTCACCTTCCTTCATGGGCTTATACAGGATTATTCCTACTATGATTTGCTTTCAATTTTTATGTATTTCCCAAATACCATCTCCAATTCACAGGATAAATTTTCACTGACACAAGATCTTTCTGACATAGCAGAGGGACTACTATTACACATGTACTCAGTGGTATCGTTTATATTTCATGTTTTAAACTATGCCTTCATTACTTTGGACTTCTGATTGGTTGGCTGTGGCAACCAAATTCCATCTGCTCTCAGGCAACTCAACTTAAAAAGCTGTTCTTTTTAAAATTAGGAAGCCAGATCTGAAAGGGACATTTTTCAACATCAATGGAATGGGATTCCTAATTAAGAGCACAGCATTTTAGAACATAGGGAGTCCAAAGTATTAATGATGCAAGAAACCCAGCCTCCCTTATAGCATGAACTAGATTAAGCTCCTGTCATTCAGCTGCAAGTTCTTCTAAAACACATGAAGTACTAATCATCTTCTCATTATGGATATATTATATGATTTATATCAATTAAAAGATTTTTATAATAACTCTGGTCCCAAATTAGAGAATCAACTGTTAAGTTAAGCAAGTATTATCTCACCCTTCTGGTTCCAAATATGTTAGGCTGTTTATTTTTCTTCTTCTTTGGGTAGTGAAAGTAACAGGTCACTAGACAATTAACTGCATTTGAAACACTGCAACTAGCCTCAGAAAATATCCAACATTGGCTGGCTTTAAACTTATATGATACTAGCAGAGTACCTGGCGTTGCCTGGGGGTACCCTACCCGGGCCAAGGAGAGGCCTGGACCTGCGCCCCCATACCCCATCCAAGATGCCTTACCTTTTTGTCTGCTGTCGTCGTGGCTGCTGTCTCAGCCCTGCTGCAAGGCGCCATCCCAGCCTGACTCTGGCCGCTGCCAGCCTCCCCAGTGACTACAGTCAGTGGGTAGCCATCACAGCCCGGCCCCTCCGTCCTCCCGTGGGTTGTGTCAGGCGGAAGGGAGGCTCCATTTGGGTTGGTGGGCAGAGGACCCATGGGGGGGATGGAGGCCTGCGGAAGGCGGCAGCCCAGTCCCGTCCTCTGGCTGTGGGTTCTCCCTTCCCCCGAGGCATGCCTCAGGAGTGGAGAGGAGCCATGCCACGGTGGCCACCCACTGACAGTAGTTGCTGGGGTGGGGGCAGCCATAATTGCCACTGTCCATATTGGTGGCTAGGCCATGCGCCACCTGGAACGCTGGACAGAATGCGCCACAGCCTGGAATGCCAGACAGGGTTAGGCGCATGCGTGGATACTTGCGCATGCAGTCACCTCTCCTGGTCATTTCTGTCAGCCAGGGGGTGTTGCAGCCCCTTTTGGGGGGCAAGGACCCCAAGGCGGGCTGCTGGTTACCCACGCCGGCCACCTCAGACGTTGAAGGTAGGCGTGCATGCAGTTTCCAGCGCAATTGGTGCAGGGGTGTCACTTTGTATGAGGGAGGCCTGTTATATCACAGAGCCCCTGATCTGGTCAGCTGGGAATTGGTTGAGCTGTGGCGATGACATCATGATCCCCCCTGGTTGGCTTTTTTCCCTTGCTTTTTCTCCTGTCGGAGGGGGCATCCCCTTTGCAGATTGATTTAGGGGGTGTACCCTTCCACATTGGGCTTGACACTCCTGCAGTGACCGTCTCTTCGGCCCAAGGTACGTATGTGCTGAGTTTCAGCGCGATTGGTGCAGGGGTGTGGATTTGTATAAGGAACATACAGCACCGGACCTTGATTTTAGTTATATAACTAGCAGATTTTGCCCGGTGGTGCCAGACTGTTTTAAATTGTTTTGGAAGGTTTTTTTATGTGTATTGTTATATAAAAAGACATTAAATTGTGTTGGATAGTAAAGGTTTTTTTTTTCTTTTTCTTGAACAAATGGTGCCAGGCTGTTTTAAATGGTGTTGAGAGGTTTTGTGATTTTTAAAATGTTTATTTATACGCACGGGCTGTTATAAACTGTGATCAGCTTTTTTTGGTTTGTTTTTTGGATTAACAAAAGGGGGAAAGGATGATATAATTTTGTACATTTTTTTAACCAAATAAATGAAGAAGACCTAAAGAATCTCTTGATCGGATTGAAGGAAGAGAGTGCAAAAGCTGGCTTGAGACTCAATATCAAGAAAACCAAGATAATGGCAACAGGCCCGATCAGTTCATGGAAAATAGATGGGGAAGAAGTAGAAGCAGTGACAGATTTTACATTCTTAGGATCTAAGATCACTGCAGATGGGGATTGCAGCCATGAAATAAAAAGGCGACTGATTCTTGGGAGACAAGCTATGAGAAACCTGGGGAACATAGTGAAAAGCAGAGACATCACCTTGAAAACAAAAATTAGAATAGTCAAAGCAATGGTATTCCCAGTGGTAATGTACGGATGTGAGAGCTGGACAATTAGGAAAGCTGAACGCAGAAGAATAGATGCCTTTGAAATGTGGTGTTGGAGGAGAGTTTTGAGGGTACCCTGGACAGTGAGGAGAACAAATAGGTCAATCTTAGAAGAAATCAACACTGACTGCTCATTGGAAGGTCAAATAGTAAAGATGAGGCTAAAGTACTTTGGGATCAAATGAGAAGGGAGGATTCACTTGAGAAGGCCGTGATGTTGGGAAAGGTGGAGGGCAAAAGAAGAAGGGGGAGGCCAAGGATGAGATGGATAGATGGTATTGTAGACACAATGGGCACAGAATTGGGAGGACTGAGGGGGATGGTGGAGGACAGAGGCGCCTGGAGAACGATGGTCCATACGGTCGCAAAGGGTCAGAATCGACTGTGCGACTGAACAACAACAACAACAACAAATGTTTTACTATGTGAATTTTTTTAAATAGTTGTACCTTGGATAATAATTTTAAAAATGTGTAAGTATGTGTTTTTTTTAATTCAATGTTTTAAAACTGTGTTTAAATGTTTGTTTGTTTTTGAGTGAAAACTGTACACAGGATTGAAGAAATGTTTTAGAAATTTTAGGGTTTTTTTGTGAATATTTTTGACTGTTTTTTCTCCTGTGGCCTCTGGGTGGTGCTGTTGAGGTTTTCTTTTACTTTGACTGTTTTTCTCTACTGGCCTCTGGGTGTCGCTTCTTCCGGTAATTAGTCTCTTTCTTTCCTCATTTAAGTTCCGGACGTCGTGGAGGAAGGTCTCTGCTTTAATTTCTTTTGGGGGTTTGTAGTGTAAAATTTTTTTTTTTGGGGGGGGGGTTTCTGTGTGTTTTTTCTTGGTGTTATTTTTGGGTTTGATTTGGGATGTTTTTGGATGTTTTTGTTTGTGATTTTTGTGTATTTTTGGGGTAAGTAAAATCAGCGGGCATAGCGCCATCCGCTGGCTTTGCTTACCTGGGAATGGGTTCACTTTCAAGGGTTGGCGAAGGCAATGATGCCTTCACCCTCCCTTGAAAGCAAAATACTTACTCGGAAAGTAAAGGCACAGGGCAAAGCGCTGTCCGGTTCCTTTGCTTTCCGGAAGAATTGTTTTGCTTTCAAGGGGGGGGGGGGTGTTCCACCCCGGCTCAACTTTTGTTGAGACTGGTGGTGGTCTCGCCATGTCTTTGGCGGGGTAGCTTGCTCCGTGCAAGAAGGCCGGAGGGTGTTTGCGTGGCTTTGAAGCACTGCGTCCACCTGTGGCGGACTTGCGCTCCCAGTGTGTTTTTTATTTTTATTTTTCGTGCGCCGGCTTCCTCAACGTTCTGCGCGCTCATAGTGCGCAGGATAATGGGGCTTGTAGTTTTGGGTTTGTTTTTACCGTTTGTGCAGCGGGTTTTTTCTGCGGCTTCATTTTGATTGGCTGTGGCGCGTTTCCAAACATTCCTTTTGCTCGCGCCTCTCAGCCTGATTGGCTGTGGCGCAGCGCGGCCCAAGGAACGTTGGGAAATGGAGTCCTTTCTTTTTGTTTGCGATTGGGAGGCTCCTGCCCCACTGGCGCAAAATTCAACCCGACAGTTACCTGCGAACTCCGGTCGGGCGAGTGCACGGAGGCTCAGTCAGGACTAGTGGGGCCTGGTGCAACATCCTTTGTCACATTCCAACGGTTAACACACAGATTTATAGGTATAGATAGAATTGAATTCCACTATGGCTGTAAATGGTTTGGGAAAGCAATTTGGGGATGACCATATCTTATATAAAGCAGTAGGATCTAAGGAACAGGGCTTCTCTGAGATCTCTCTCCTCCAAACCTAAGGAGTTTTTTTTACAGAACTCTGGTATTTTACAGAACTCCCGGGCCACACCCACTTCCCCACTTGAGCATGTGCACCTCCGGTGCTTAGCACACATGTGCCAATTCTACCTTATAACCAGAGGTGTGCTGCTCCCAGCGAGCCCTATAACAAAACCAGCTGGCTGGAGCCATGTTGGGCTCCCCCCTGGGTAGATGAAGCACAGATGGGCCCAGTATAGCCACACCACCACCATGCACCAGGCACTCCCCTTGACACTACCACTGCTTCTTGTGGGGAGCTGGCAGCAGGGCACTTTGGCAGCTGCAAGTGATTTTATTCTAACTGCCTGGCTTTCCCCATTTTCTGCCACAGCTTTTCATGATATGATTTTTTATGGGACTTTGTTTTTTACACTTATATCACTTAAGTGTCTACAGTCTTAGACTTGTGTACCTCAATTTCATTTTTAAAAAATCTGTGTTTATGACAAGACCACTGAAATATCCTCTTTATGTTGTATGCAAATATACTTGACACTGATTGGCTCTCTGTCTCTTCCTTCTCTTGGGAAAGAGCACCTCTCTATGGTAGGCAGTGAGGGCTAGAGCAGAGGAAGCTGACAAGCCCTCTCCCTGGGCTTGGGCTGGAAAGTTAAAAACTCTCCATGGCCGAACTCCGGTGGTTGTCTGTTATCCTGTGAGCAGGTAGGAGGAGGAAAAGCCCCAGTTGGTGCCGCCTGCCCCTTCTGGGTAAGTCCCTTGCCCCCCCTCTCTCTAGTCTTTAAGGTGCCACAACATTTTTGTCTTGTTTTGTTTACTTCCTGATATGCTTGAAACACAGACTAACACAGCTACCATTTGAAAAAAATTATTCCGTACAAGCATATCAGAGTAAACAAAACAGAAAGACAAAAACGTTGTGGCACCTTATAGACTAACTGCTGCTCTGAGGTAGACTGCAGCTGGTCCAGGGAGCTCCATACTCTCGTTCCCCCCTCCCTCCTCCCAGGGAAACCCCCTTAGGCTCCCCCATAACAAACCACATTGTGGTACCTTAAAGTCTAACTGCTGTATTTTACTGTGAGCTTTTGTGGATTGAGTCCACTGGCTCTTTGGCTATAAACAGAGATGAGCACAGAACCGTTGGATACGACTGGCTTTCGAGCAAGGGCGACCTTTACTATAGAAGTGTCATGGCTATATCCTTGTTAAATACGAAACATTAATTAGGAGACGCCCTCCCAGTCACATTGCCATACTTAGCAAGTCACATGACCAACCATGGCCCCACCCACCTAGTCATATGGCCCTGCCCACTGAGTTCGCCCCACCCATGGTATGGTAGTAAAAAAAATTGGTGCCCTCCACTGGGTAAAAGAATAAAGAAATCAATTCAACCTGATTTGGGAATGCAGTGGAACTTCGAATAACAACGCGATCGGACGTCAAAACCGCATAAAGTTCGGTTTCACTTACCAGTGATAACTTTCGTTCTTCGAGTATATAGTTTGTGAATACACACTCATGGGTTATGCGCCTGCGCAGAACGGAGATCGGAGGCTTGAAAAGCTATTGGTCTAAAGTTTTGGCGGTAAGACCGCCCACCGTACCGCCCACCCTGAGGCGCCCGCGCGCCATTTTACCTCAGTTCCATACTTAAGCCAAGCACAGGATAAACCAATTGATCTCATCCGTGCAGCTCAAGAGGGGAGGCAGGGTGGGTAGTGTGTATTCACAAACTATATACTCGAAGAACGAAAGTTATCACTGGTAAGTGAAACCGAACTTTCTCCTTCGTATAGTTTGTGAATCCCCACTCATGGGAGATTAGCAAGCTCACACTCACTTGGTCGGTGGGCAGTCGGATGAGATGTTCCCACGATGAGATGAAGGTGCCGTAGGTTGACCCGTCAGGGGCGATGAGTCCGGAGCCCTCTGGCGAGGACGGCACGGCCAAGCCTGGCGTCCGCAGTGGCTCTGGTGTCCACCCTGTAGTGCTGGACAAATGTAGAAGGTCTGGACCATGTGGCAGCCTTACATATGTCCTCAAGCGGTGTGCCCTCCAGGAAAGCAGTGGATGTGGCAACCGCCCTGGTGGAATGCGCCCTGACATGCGGTGGAGGTGGCAGTGATGCTGACTCGTAGGCTAGGTAAATGGTAGAGGTGATCCATTTGGAGAACCTTTGAGCAGAAATGGGTTCACCCTTGGACTTTCCCCCATAAGCCACAAAGAGGCGTTGTGACTTCCTGAACTCTCTTGTCCTGCTGGTGTAAAACAATAAGGCTCGTTTCACATCCAGCGTGTGCCAAGTCCTTTCTTGGGCGTTAGAGGGGTTCTGGAAGAAGACTGGCAAGGAGATAGTCTGTGCCATGTGAAACTGGGAGACCACCTTGGGCAGGAAGGTGATGTCCGCTTGTAGGACGACGCGGTCGTTGAAGAATTGGAGAAATGGTGCGTCTGCTCGCAGGGCAACCAGTTCCCCAGCTCGTCGTGCAGACGTGATAGCCACAAGAAATGCCGTTTTCCATGTGAGGAGGCGAAGATCGCTGGTGGCCATGGGCTCGAAAGGGGTCCTGGTGAGCGCGTTGAGCACGGTAGACAGTGACCATTGAGCCGTAGGAGTCTTGACCGGAGGGAAAGCGTTCCGTAGTCCCTTGAGAAAACGCTTCACCGTTTGGTCACGGAAAGCCCCAGAAGTGGGCGAACCAGCGGGAGAGTGCGCCACCACTGCTGCGAGGTGCACTCGGATGGAGGTGATGCTAAGGCCAGACTCCGCCAGATGGAGGAGGTAGGTCAGAACGTCCTGAAGTCCCACCTGCGGGAGGGCCGTGTGTTGGGCAGCCAGGAAAGCACAGAAACGCCTGTATTTGGAAGCGTAGGACTTCCTTGTGGAAGGGCGCCGCGCTAGTTCCAGGATCCTGGACAGTCTGGGGTTATCCTCCACGCGGTGAGGTGGAGGCTGGGCAGGTCCGAATGGTGGAGCTGGCCGTGCTCCATTTGGAGAAGCGTCGGTGATTCCGGCAGCGTGCGATACTGTGACGACATGCGTAACAGCAGCGGAAACCAGGGCTGGCGAGGCCATGCCGGCGCCACCAGAATTGCATTGGTTCTGTGTTGGTACATCCTGGTGAGCACCTTCTGGACCAGAGGAAACGGAGGAAAGGCATAGAGATAGTCCTGATCCCACCGTTTCATGAAGGCATCGCCCTCGGAGTTCAGTCCGATGCCTGCTCTGGAGCAGTACCTGCTGAGCTTCCTGTTGGACTCCGACGCAAAGAGGTCGATGCTCGGCGTCCCCCAGGCCTCGCAAAGCGATTGGAACACCCCGTCGTCCAGCTCCCATTCGTGGGTCGTCGAGGTGAGGCGGCTCAGGTGGTCTGCCAAGACATTCAGTGAGCCCTGAATGTGTACTCCAACTGGGAAAATGTGCCTCTCCAGGCACCATTCCCACAACTGCACTGCAAGGTACAGGAGGGTGGTGGACCGTGTCCCTCCCTGCTTGTTGAGGTATGCCACCGCCGTGGTATTGTCCGAGGCCACTTGCACAGCTTTGCCGGTGAGCAGAGTCTCGAAGGAACGCAGGGCCTTCCAAATGGCCAGCAGTTCCAAGTAATTTATATGGTGCACCGTTTCGTGTGGTGCCCAGGTGTTGTTGACCGTGAGAGTCCCGCAAGTAGCGCCCCAGCCGAGGTTGCTTGCGTCGGTCAGTATCTGCAACGAGGGTTGCGGGGGGTAGAAGCACTTCCCCGCGGCCACGTTGAATGGTGTCGACCACCATAGCAGTTGGTCCCTCAGCTCCGGAGACGGGGTCAACCGTTTGGACTGGCTGTCCCGGAGTGCGTCGAACTCGTGAAGGAGCCACGATTGTAGGGACCTGAATTTCAACTTGGCGTGGGGAATCACTGCCGTTGTTGAGGCCATCAGGCCTAGAAGTCTCTGAGCCTTCTTCGCCCGGATGCACGGTTTGGTGCGAAGTTCGCTCACCCCTTGCGCAATGTCCTGTAAGCGTTTCTGGGGGGCGTAGGCTCTGGTAGCAATCGAGTCGAGTACCGCTCCAATGTACTCGACGCGTTGAGAAGGAGTCAACTTCGATTTGGTGAAGTTGATCCTGAGGCCGAGACTCTCCATGATGTGGACCGTGTATTGCGTGTCCCGAGTGGCTGACGATTTGGTGGGGGAGACGATCAACCAGTCGTCGATGTATGGGAAGACCCTGATGCCCCATTGGCGGAGGAACGCAGCCACCGGAGCCATGCATTTGGTGAAGACCCGCGGTGCCGTGGCCAGACCGAACGGTAGGCACCGGTACTGGTACACGGAATTGTCGATGCGGAAGCGGAGGAACCGCCTGTGTTCCTCGAGGATGGAGACGTGGAAGTAAGCATCCTTGAGGTCTATGACTGTGAACCAGTCCCCTTTGTTGATGAGAGGGAGGACGGTTTGGAGGGTCACCATCCGGAACTTCCTGGTGTGGATGCATTTGTTGAGGCGGCGCAGGTCCAGGATCGGGCGAAGTCCTCCGTCCTTCTTCTGGACCACGAAGTACCTCGAATAGAAACCGTTGTCCCAGTCGGACGGTGTTACCCGCTCGATGGCTCCCTTGGAGAGAAGGGTTGATATTTCTTCCTCCAAATGGGGGGACGAGGTGGTGAGACGATGTCTTCCTACCCGAGGTATCCGCACGAACTCGATGGCGTAGCCAGAGGACAAGATCTTTAAGACCCACTGGTTGTCCGTGATGCCCGACCATACCTGGAGGAAGTTCCGGAGGGGGAGGTAGGGGATGTGGAGCGAGAGAGACTCGGCCGTCGCAGCTTCAAACGCGAGACTTGGACCTCGCGCCAGAACGCTTGTCCTGTCCGTAGGGCCGGTAGCGGGGTTTGTGCTGACGCCGCTGTTTGTAGGAGCTGGATCTGGGCTGCTCCGTTGGCCCTTGCTGCTGTGGGTTGCCCTGGAAGCGCCGTGTGAAAGGCTGGAACCTCGGCCTGGCAGTCGGGGCCGGCGTGGTGAGCCCCAGGAACTTGGCCGTGGAATTGGTCTGGCGCATCTCATTCAGGACCTTGTCGGTATCCTGACCGAAAAGGCCCTGCCCGTCGAAGGGAAACTCCTCGATGAGCTTTTTCATAGCGTCATCGAGGGAGGTGTCCCTGAGCCAAGCATGGCGACGGAGATAGATTGCGGAGGCCATGTCCTTCGCCGCATAATCATTGATATGCCGGGCAGTGCGCATCAGCTGCTCGGCGACGAAGTCCCCCTCGGTGGCCAGCGCGTCGATCCGCTTCTGGGCGTCGGCGGGCAGTTTCGCCGTCTCAATCTTCACCTGCTCCCATAGGTGAGATTGATACAGGCCCATGGCGGCCGAGTAGTTGGCGGCACGGAAGAATAGGGAGCCGGTGGCGTAGAACTTACGTCCCACCGCGTCCAGTTTCTTCCCCTCCGGCGTCGATGGGACCGGGAATCCGCTGGTGGCCGTCCAATGCTGGAAGGCCTTGACCACCAGGGAATTCGGCAGGGGGTGTGCCTGTAAGAACTCGACGTTCTCGTCCAGGACTCGGTACATGCTGTCGAGCCTGGACGAAACGGAGTGCGCCGCCAATGGTTTTCTCCACGTCGCCCTCGCCGAAGTCATCATGGAGGGGAGCATGGTTATGTGGACTGGCCGTACAGCACGCCTGTCGAGCTTCGCAGTCATCTGATCCTCACCCTCCAGCGGCGGTTGATCCACCTTGAGGTTGAGTGCGGTGCCCAGCCTTGTGAGCATGGCGGTCAGCGAGCGTTGGTCCTCACCACACGGTGGGCCTACCGCGCCGATGTTCTGCTCCGGCGTGCGCTCGGCGTCGACGTCTCCCTCGTCCTCCTCCGACGACGAGCTGGACTCATCGGAGGACGAGGGAGGAACTCTTTCATCCACGTCGGGACCACGCCAGTACGGCCTGGGCGGGCTGGCGGGATGGGAGTCCACCGCATCAACGTCCGGACCACACCATGACGGTTTGGGTGGGCCGGCGGAGCGGACACTCGACCCACGGGAGGTCGGTGGGGCCACGGCAGGGCCGGCATGCCCGGGGCTTGCGGTGGTCGGAACCGGAGCCGCAGAGGCCGCAGGCAGGGAGGTCTGGAACTTGGTCGCAAAGGACGCCATGACCTGGAACATCTCTCGGACGAGCGCCATCTGGGATACGTCCGAGTCTGCTGATAGTGGAGCCACGGTAGCCGACGAAACGGTGGCCGTCGAAACGGTGGCTGGTAGCGGCATCGGCGAAACGGTCGTCAGAACGGTGATGACCGCATCGTCTGTCGGCGTCCTGGGCCTTGGGGAGACGGAGGCCTGCCTCATGGGCGAACGGTTTCTTCCCCGAGGAGGAGAGGGGAGCACCTGGAGTGGGCGAGCTGGAGCCCCAGCCCTGCGTCCTTTATCAGGTGATCCGGAAGACGACCGTCCTCCCCAGATGGAGGACCCAGGAGAAGGACATCGGGCAGTCGAGAACGGAGGCGAAGGCCTGGGAGAGGCGTGCGTGCGTGGGGTTGGAGGAAGCGACCGTCTCTTCTCCGACCCATGTTTGCGCCTCTTCTCACCGTTCTTGTCCTTCTTCTTCTTCTTCCTAATCGGAAGCGTGGAGGAAGAAGCCGGCGGCGGCTGGGAAGCAGCGGCAGACGTGGAGGCGGACGCGGCGGGAGCCAGAGCAAGCTCCATCAGATGAGCCTTGAGCCGATTGCTACGGTTCTGCACCGCGAGGCGCGTAAACTTCTTGCAATGCGGGCAGGACTGGCTCTGATGCGACTCTCCCAAACAAAAGAGGCACAGGCTGTGGCCGTCGGAAGCCGGGAACTTCTTAAGGCACGCCGTGCACTGCTTAAAAGCTGCAGCCATCAACCGCGGAAAAAATTCTTCCAGTGGAAGCTTCTGGAAGCGGATACCCCGAAGGGCGGACCAGCCGCCACCCCCTTGAGGGGGGAGACGGTGATCGCAGCGAAAAAAAACTGGCTACTGAGTCCACTCGAGAGAAGAAACAGCGCCGGGGTGGCAATCCTGCCCGTGGGACAAGATTGCCGACAAAAATTGTAGAAACTAGCTCAGAAGGGCGATAGAAATTGAGAAGCTCTCGACGATCGTCCTGCTGCTACAGCGGAAAGAAGAGAACTGAGGTAAAATGGCGCGCGGGCGCCTCAGGGTGGGCGGTACGGTGGGCGGTCTTACCGCCAAAACTTTAGACCAATAGCTTTTCAAGCCTCCGATCTCCATTCTGCGCAGGCGCATAACCCATGAGTGGGGATTCACAAACTATACGAAGGAGAACGAAAGCATTTCAAGGGAATTCTGCTGATAGTGCTCAGTATCTTTATGTGAAAATGCAAAAGTACTGAAGACGTCTTATAACAAGGACACAAACAGTGAATATAATAGTTACAGAACTATTGTCTCTAGAAGGAAGAACATATGCTTTTCTGAAAGATGAAGGATACATTTGAAGATATTTTCCTATTCCACCCAGCACAGTCATAATACTTTGAAAATAATTGCCATGTCAAAAGGTATAATCTATCTTCAGTCTAATATGGTGGCAAAGTGTGACAGTGAAAAACAACAACCAGTTTATAAATGTGAGTATAGCTGAGATACGTGTCAATTAAGCCTTATACAGGACAATAAATGAAAAGTGAATGAGGGAAATTGATTGTCAGCCTACAAGGACAATTGCAAACACTGAATATTTTGCCCTGTTTGTGAGTTCCTTGTGTAGATATCAAGGCTATCTAAGACTAGAACTATGATGCATGGGTGGGTACCCTTCACACAAATTTTAAAGTATCGACCCAAGAGACTAAGAATGCTTCCAGATGTGACTTTAGTATGCAATTGCCTTGTCTTGTTCATGCAATTAATTTTATAGAGTACCCCTGTGTTACTATCTTCAATGGCAAGAATTCTATTGGCATTTGTGTAAGGATTAAATAAGTGGCTTGGCTGCCTACACCTAACTGATGAGCTACCAGGGCATGTTTCAGTTGTGCTGCCCTTAAGCCCCTGACTGTGTAAACAAGGTATATCCAGATGTATCCATTTATTAGCCACAGTAACTTATGTAAAAGTCAGACAAACACCAAAAAATTTCTAACCACTATGTAAAGTTCCTGTGTTTTTCTACCACATCTCCCTTTCTCTTAGCAGGAAAAAGAAACAATGAAGGTGTTCTGGCAGAACAATCGCAAGGCAACAATCAGGAAAGCAAAGCAAGACTTTGAGGAGCGTATAGCTAAAAATACTCAGAGAAATAACAAATACTTCTTTAAGTACATTAGAAGTAAGAACCCAACTAGGAAGGCCATTGGACCATTAGATGACAATGGAAGGCAAGGGATTATTAAAGAGGAAACAGAGATTGCAGAGAGACTCAATGAATTCTTTGCTTCAGTATTCACTGAAGAAGACAGAGGCCACATGCCCAAAACAGAGCCTATCTTCGTAGGGAGGGAAGCCGAAGAATTAAGCCAGATAGAAATAACCAGGGAGAAGGTCCTTGCATGTCTTGTTAAACTAAACACTAACAAATCACCAGGACCAGATGGCATCCATCCACGAGTTCTCAGGGAACTTAAAGATGAAATTGCTGATCTCCTAGCCAAAATATATAATCTTTCCCTCAAATCAGGCTTTGTGCCTGATGACTGGAAGGTAGCGAATGTAACACCAATTTTCAAAAAAGGATCCAGGGGTGATCCAGGAAATTACCGACCTGTCAGTTTGACATGTGTCCCAGGTAAAGTGATGGAAACCATCCTAAAAGATAGAATTAATAGGCACATAGAAGAGAAGGCGCTGCTAAAGGAGAGCCAACATGGCTTTTGCAAGGGCAAATCATGCCTCACTAATCTGTTGGAATTTTTTGAGAGTGTCAACAAGCATGTGGATAAGGGGGATCCAGTTGACATTGTTTATCTGGACTTTCAGAAGGCTTTTGACAAGGTCCCACACCAAAGGCTCTTGAATAAACTTACCAGTCATGGAATAAAGGGACAGGTCTTGTCCTGGATCAGCAACTGGCTAAGGGACAGGAAACAGGGGGTAGCACTAAATGGACACTTCTCCAAGTGGAGGGAAGTAAAGAGTGGGGTCCCCCAAGGTTCAGTACTGGGACCCCTGCTTTTCAACCTCTTCATAAATGATCTAGAGGTAGGAGTAAAAAGCAAGGTAGCCAAATTTGCTGACAACACTAAATTATACAGGGTAGTGAAAACTGTGAGAGATTGTGAGGAGCCCCAGAGGGATCTCTTGACACTGGGGGAGTGGGCAAAACAGTGGCAAATGAGCTTCAACATTAGTAAGTGCAGAGTGATGCATGTTGGGGCAAAGAACCCCAATTACATTTATAAACTGATGGGGTCTGAACTCTCTGCGACAAACCAGGAAAGGGACCTTGGTGTCCTGGTGGACAACTCAATGAAGGTGTCAACCCAGTGTGCCTCAGCAGTGAAAAAAGCAAACTCACTGCTAGGGATCATTAGGAAGGGCACAGATAATAAGTCAGCAAGTGTCATTTTGCCTCTTTATAAATCTATGGTGAGGCCCCATCTGGAATACTGTGTACAGTTCTGGTCGCCATACCTCCAGAAGGATATTATGGAGCTGGAAAAAGTGCAGAGGAGGGCAACCAGAATGATGAGGGGACTGGAACACCTTCCTTACCATCTGAGGCTGCAACGGTTGGGCCTCTTCACTCTTGATCGACGACGTCTAAGAGGTGACCTGATTGAAGTTTATAAAATCATGCACGGTGTGGACAAAGTAGATAAGGAAAAACTGTTTTCCCTATCGCATAACACTAGAACTAGGGGACACTCCATGAAACTTTTGGGTACTAGTTCTCAAACAAATAAGAGAAAGTACTTTTTCACCCAGAGGATTACTGGTCTATGGAACTCCCTGCCAGAAGAAGTGGTGACAGCTGTCAGTCTTGACAGCTTTAAGAAAGGATTAGACAAGTTCATGGAGGACAAGGGTATCAATGGCTATAATTATGGATACTTAAGGACAACCTCCGGGTTGGAGAGATAGGCAGGATATCTCTCAATGCCATTTCCAGGGAATCCTAAGCAGGTGAAGGCATCTCTTTTTGGGAATACCCTGAAGGAAATGGTGAGCCACTGTGCGAGACAGAATGCTGGACTGGATGGGCTGTGGCCTGTTCCAGCAAGGCTGTTCTTATGTTCTTATGTAAGGTGGGGAGCATGCCAGCAGATTTGGAAAACAAAACAGTGGCCACAGGATTGGAAAAGATCAGTATACGTCCCAATCCCAAAAAAGGGCAATGCCAAAGAATGTTCAAATTATTGAACAATCGCGCTCATCCACATGCCAGCAAGGTGATGCTCAAGATAATACAGGACAGACTTCAGCAGCATGTGGAGAGAGAATTACCAGAGGTGCAGGCTGGTTTCAGAAGAGGCAGGGGGACTAGAGACCACATCGCCAACATACGCTGGATCATGGAGAAAACAAAGGAATACCAGAAACAAGTTTACTTTTGTTTTATTCACTACACTAAGGCATTTGACTGTGTGGACCACAACAAGATGTGGCAAGTAATTAAAGAGATGGAAATACCAGAGCACCTCATATGCCTCCTGAGAAATCTGTACATGAACCAAGAAGCAACAGTTAGGACAGAACATGGAATAACAGAGTGGTTTGGAATAGGAAAAGGAGTAAGACAAGGCTGCATTTTGTCACCATGCTTATTCAACCTATACACAGAGCACATAATGCGCAGTGCAGGGATGGAGGAATCACAATATGGGATTAAAATCGCTGGGAGAAACATCAATAATCTGAGATATGCAGACGATACCACCCTAATGGCAGAAAGTGAGGAAGATCTAAAGAATCTCTTGATTGGGCTGAAGGAGGAGAGTGCAAAAGCTGGCTTGAGACTCAATATCAAGAAAACCAAGATAATGGCAACAGGCCCAATCAGTTCCTGGAAAATAGACGGGGAAGAAGTAGAAGCAGTGACAGATTTTACTTTCTTAGGATCAAAGATCACTGCAGATGGGGATTGCAGCCATGAAATAAAAAGGCGACTGATTCTTGGGAGACAAGCGATGAGAAACCTGGGGAACATAGTGAAAAGCAGAGACATCACATTGCAAACAAAAATTAGAATAGTCAAAGCAATGGTTTTCCCAGTAGTAATGTATGGATGTGAGAGCTGGACAATTAGGAAGGCTGAACGCAGAAGAATAGATGCCTTTGAAATGTGGTGTTGGAGGAGGGTTTTGAGAGTCCCCTGGACAGCGAGGAGAACAAATAGGTCAATCTTAGAAGAAATTAATCCTGACTGCTCATTGGAAGGTCAAATAGTAAAGATGAAGCTAAAATACTTTGGACATCAAATGAGAAGGGAGGATTCACTTGAGAAGGCATTGATGTTGGGAAAGGTGGAGGGCAAAAGAAGAAGGGGGAGGCCAAGGATGAGATGGCTAGATGGTATTATAGACACAATGGGCACAGAGCTGGGAGGGCTGAGGGGGATGGTGGAGGACAGAGGCGCCTGGAGGAAAATGGTCCATGGGGTCGCAAAGGGTCGGAGTCGACTGTGTGACTGAACAACAACAACAAGGTGGGGAAAGCAAAGCAACTGTATATTACTTCCTTACTTGTAGCACTCAGCCCAGTATACTGAAACATCCCAAAAGAATTGTGTATTTATAAGGCTGAATAACTTGAAAAGCCATATGGACCAGCTTCATTTGTAGATGTGTTTACACATCTCAACACTGGATGATATTTATTTGAAATGTAACAATAACCTTAGTGGAACACATTATCATATTACGAGTTATCATCCTCTTCAATTAAGAGAAAATTGACTATTTGAACAGGCTAAGATTAAATCACAACTATACTAATTCAGATATGTTTTATCAAAACAGAGATAAATATGGACAACAATTACTACTGAATTTTTATTTGAAGAGATTATTAGGAGTAATAAACATCAAACTGACATGTATCAGGGAACTGAATTATTCCAGAAAGAGTTCTATGTGATATTAATACAAGAAAGGGATTGCTTGAAAGAGAGCATTTTTATTGACATTTAGGGAGATTTCATAGTATAAGGAGAAAGGTCATTTACTTGCACAAGAAATGTTGCAATTTTGGAAGGGATGCAGGGCTTTGCAATGAGAGGGAAGGTGTGGTTGTGGATAGCATAGTAAATTGTCCGGGTAGAAGGGAGCAATACTTGTTTATTTCATTTGTACATTTGAGTATGTCTCACTGTTAAGAGGTAAAATTAATTATACAGTAAAACCTCGGGTTACGGAATTGACCTGTTCCTGGACTTTTTCCATAAAGTGGTTTTTCCGTAGCGTGAAGCGGTTTCCCATAGGAATGTATGGGGGGGGGACTTTCCTGACCTTAAAAAATTCCCCCAAAAAATTGATTTTCCAGACACACAGTAAAAAGGGAATACAAATGATTCTCTCCTGCACCTTGATCGATCTCCCCAGCTGGTGAGCAGCTGGGTTGAAAAAGAGGGGGAGTTCTTAGAAATCAATCCATAGAGGTGTGGGAGAGAAAGGGAAATCCTCTAAGAACTCCCCTCTCCTCCCCCCAGCCGACAACCAGCTGGGGAGATCGATTGAAGAAGCGCCGGAGCACACGCAAGTGGTGGCCAACCTAAAAAAAAAATCAAATAATGCAGAGCACACAGTAAAAGGGAATATGAAAGACAAAGCTAAGCTCCCTACATTTTCCACCACTTGAGAAATGCTCCACCAGCCCCACTAGTGCTTCTTCCTGAGGATTGGTGTAGGCCGAACCTCCCTGTCTGGGAGGGAGATGAACAGGAGCGGTTTGTCCGGTCACCGGTAAAGCCCATGTCCTGGGCTCCCTTGCTAAAGCCACTGACGGGTGAGGGGAGCTGCTCCGCCTCCTGTCGGGTGAACGTCGCCGTAATGATGCTGTCTGTGCCGAAGGCTGCCCGAGGACTCACCCCTCCTTCCGCTGAGTCATCATCACCACAGGGCTGTTGACCCTGTACATGTTGACCCGGCAATGATGACTCAGCAGGAGGGGCGAGTCCTTCGCACGGATGGACAGCAGCGTTGCAGCAATGTTCACCCGGCGGAAGGAGTGGCTTCACTTGCCCGCTGGCAGCTTACTCACCAAAAACCCTGTTCAAAGACAACTCTTCGCACCACCCACACTCTAAAATGGCATGAGGCCGGCGCTATAAACCCTCCCAGACGCAATGTTTCTGGGGAAACCCGTTCTATACCAAATTTTTATCGTAAATCGGGACTAATTTCCTCAGAATTTCCTTCCATAAGTCAAATTTTCCATTACCCGAAACATCTGTAACCCGGGGTTTTTCTGTAATTGTTGAGCACCCACTTTTATGCCTTTCTTGTTGTTTATAGTAAGTATCTGTAAGGCTCTCTTCTAACACATTTCAAGAGTTGATTCCTCATCCATTTCCCCATCTTTCTTCTCTGTCTTTTACATAGTATAATTTTGACCTTGGTTTCCAGTGTCAATCATGGCTAACTTCCAGCTCCCCCTATTGCAAATGGTTGCAAAACAAACTTCTCTTGCAAGCTGATGCATCACATCCAAAGGGTGGATGCAACAATATTATGGCATTACAGATTTGCCAATGAGTTAGCATCCATTGACAATTTTTAAAAATGACCCAGGCAAAACTGCAGCATTTGACAACCTGTTAGTTGTGGGGTATCAAATCTAACTCATTTGCAAATGCCTTGGAGTTTTTGGAGAAGACTAAGTCAAAAATCATCTATCCTGATTGTGAATCTGCTATGAAGCCATTGCCACATGATGCGGAGAATCCAGTGCCAGTCCACCCTACATCTGTGACATGCGGAAAAGGAACTGGAGGATGTCGATGTTAATGAATGTTATGAACCCCAATTTGAGGAGGGTAAACCACATTTTATAAGCTAATCAGATTTAGATGATCTAGTATGGGACTTGCCTTTGTCAAAAGAGAAGTCTGAACCATTAGCCTTTAGGAGTGGAATTTGCTACAAAAGGGAATGGCAACTTCACACTTTTGTGATCGTCACACATCGTAGGCAGAATCAGACTTCAGATTTGGATTCAGCACACTTGATTTAGTATAGGACACATGGATTAGACCAAGTAGCAGACAATATTTATTTTTTTGTGATGCAGTGTATTGAGCAGCCTGTTCCATGGGATATGGGGCTTTTTCCTAAAAGGAAACCAAAAAGCAACACTGCTGTTTTCAAAGAGCTGGTTTCAAAAGGTTTTAGAAATGGAGGCATCTCTCCTCAATATTTTTGCCTAGACAGAAAATAGATTTACAGCACTCAATAATATGTGTGTTCTTGCTACTTTGCTGAGTGCATTAAAAAATGTTTTCAAGGCCCTACTGCATAATGAAAGAATTGTTGAGTATAAAGCTGAGGGTAAAGTCAGGTGGGTGAGGAGAAGCAAAGTTTTTTGTTAATTCACAGCATTGTACAAATATTTTTCAACCAGAAGTGAAATAATTCAACAGTGCTATCTCGGCTGTTTATTAGATCTTCCTTTTTAAGTATTGGTGGAGGGGAATTGTTCCTGGTATACTTTTATGTATTTTTTAAAAAATGTGTGACTGTTTTTAATGTGTGAGTTTTCTGTTGTTAGCCACCCAGAGCAGGAAAATCTCCTAAATGGGTGGGGTATAAATAAATAAAATAAAATCTCGCATAGAGAGTCTCGCTTAGAGACTAACTCAAAGAGCAGAATTTTGTCTGAATGATCGCCTTGCTTAACAACTAAAACCAACCAAAAACTTGCTTAACAACTAAATCGGGGTTCACAATCCCCCCTGCAAGAAGTCACAATTGGTTACTTACAATGGTGTTTCACTTAAAAGAGCAAACTCACTTTAAGAGCAATCCCATGGAATGCATTATGCTCTTTAAGCGAGGTACCACTGCATATGCTTATTCTTTGATCTTCCTACTTCCCTTTGAAGTCTAAAAAGTGATTTTCACACTAACAACCAAAATCTTGTCCTGATGGGAGATACACTTTGGCATTCATATACGTAAGGCATTATTATTATTGCTTTCAATAGGTTTAGCCAAGCTTCTTCTGGTTTAATATTTTGTGCTTGAGAAGTGTGCAGAAAACTTTTCTTCAATTTTAGCACTCTGCTAGGAGTTTGGTGACGGTGAAGCTGATGTGTCTGATGCTTCATTACTTTATATCATTCATTTTTTGCTAATACAGTGGAACCTTATACAGCAATAGCAATGAAATCACATTATTATTATTTTTTTGGGGGGGATGCTGTCCCACATAACAATTTTCCCTATGGAAAAATCGTACAATTTTTCAATGGGAAAAACTACTTAACAAAAAAAAATCATTGTATGATGCATCCATAGGGAAATTTGCAATACGATGCATGTATCATATAGCAATTGTTTCATACAACAAGCCCCGTGGAACAAATTAAAATTGTTGTATGAGGTACCACTGTACCTCTCAATATACTTCCAGAGTGGCAATGCAAGTCAAGCAATATTTTTTTCTGTGTGGGTAGGTTTCAGGTGGCCAGTAATAATCCCGCATGATTCATTAAAAGCTAAATCCACTACTTTGGCATGTGCGGATTTATACCATATGGCATTAGCATATTCTGGTGTGGGAGACAAAGCTGCTGTTCTCGTTGTTTGTCGGTGTGCACCCTAATCTGAACTAGTTAATTTTCTAAGAATGTTATTTTTGGTGATAACTTTCTGTTTAATGTTAGGCAATGTTTTTTTGTAGATCAGGGTTTGCTTGAACTGCAAACTTGCTGATGAGAAGCAAAGTACTATTAAGAGATTACTGAATTGTAAAATTGTTAAGAAAACCAAAGCTGCAGGAGAGATGGAAGCAAGAATCAAGCCTGTTGACAGGCAGCTGATGGAAAGGAACTGAGGGCTAGTCAGGAGTCATGTGCTCTTGTTCTACCAGGCAGGGTTCCCACCAAATCACTTTTACTTTTTACTTTTTTTACTTTAGCCCTGGAAAACTCTGAAATATCTATGTGATCCACAGAGACCACAATGAAGAAATCATATTTATTCGCTTATTAATAATTGAGTAAACTAAAGACATCAGTAGTTCTTTTTTGACAGTGACATATATATGTACCTTTTAGAAATGAAATATAATATGCAAGAACTGTCTCTTTTTAATGGAATGGAGGTTATAGTTAGTATAAACTGACAAATCTGGGTTGAGTTCATTTTTTTCAATATACAGTGATACCTCATACAACGTCCAAACTTGGTTCCACAAGTTTGGACTTTATACGGATTTGGACTTTGTATGAGGCATGCAAAATCCTAGCTGTGATGCCTCATACAACATCCAAATCCTTGCCGCGATGCCTTGTACAACGTCGTTTCCATAGAGATAAATTGTACTATGACAGCACAGACTTCAGGGCAAAGTCAAGGAAACAGACAGGAAACTGACAGAACTTTAAGAAATCATTGTCTAAAGGCTAAATACATTACAAAAACATGTCAAACAACCCTGATTTTAGGGGACAAACCATCCTGGGGAAAAAACCCAATGCCTCATACAAAGTCGCGGTGACTTTGTATGGGGCAACTTTTTTCAAGGAATTAGGCGATATTGTATGAATTCAATGTTGTATGAAGTGGACTTTGTATGAGGTATTACTGTAATGTAAAGAAATTTTTCAGGTGAGTCATTTGTGATATAGCAGTGCATTTAGTACGTAGGTAATAAATACAATTTGGATTATATGATTATGATGATGCATACATAGTATGATAGAAAGTATGCATCTTCCAAGAGATTCCAAGTATCATTCTTTAGCCAGTGCCCAGAGGCATCATTAAGGTTGGTTAAATAGCTAACCCATCATTAGTAAGGAAGGATCATTGGTTGATATGGATTTACTGAAGAATGACCGTAATATTTTTAATTCAAGCTTCACCTGGAGAATTTTCACCAAGTGTCTACTCTAAGAGTAATCTTAGAATGTGAAAGCAATAAACATTAGAATTAATATTAAGTAGCAAGCATGATCCTGCAAAAATGTTTCAATGTTACATGTAGTCAAGACTCTGATCTGTTTATTTTACAAAATGATACAGAAAAAATCTTGCATGATTTTAATTTATGCACTGCATTTAGTTATAACTTTGAACAAATTAACAACTATATGTATTTCAAGGCCATTAAAAATCATTGCAACCTATTTGTTATTATTAAATCACAGTAAACAGAAAACAAGATCCAACCTACGTGATTAATATTCAACATAATGTAAATTTCACAAACTGCTAGTTAAACCATTTGTTTCCAGGTATTTCTTGCTAAATGTTGGACTACAACTTTCAGAACCTCTGACTACTGGCTTTGGCTTCTGAAAGATGACATCCAAGAACTGAAGACTTAAGTTTAGGAACCACAGATTTAGACCACAGAGACATGGCACGGTCTGAAGTGGAGGAAGAATGGATGTTGCATTACCTTTTATTTCTCTTTTGACATAACCATTTCTGGACATAACCACTTTGGGTAAAATCCCAGTATTAGCAGAAGCCAAATTGTAACTTTCAGTCTGTTCCTCCCCAGTAACCAAACCATCTGTTTCTATTCTTGTGGGTGTGCAGCACTTTAGGCTGGTGACAGGGATGGTTTGGCACCATGCAGCAACAGACCAAAAGTAATGCTTGACTTATATTAAGCAACAGGATTTTGGCCAGTGAGTACAAGTGATGTGTTCAAAACAATACTGTATGTAGACATATCCAGGTACATTTGCTGTACTACATGCATCAATGCATGACATGATGGACAAGAATGTATACTCCTTTGTTTTCTCCTATTGAATATAGACAAAACTGTATTTGGAGATGCCACTAAAGTTGCACTAAGGAAATTTCTACATCTGTCTGAATACCATGTTTCCTTTCCCCTGGAAATAAGTGCATTCTATGTAACAGTGTCAGGACAATCCATATTCAAATACTGTGGCATCTCCCGTGGTACCATGTTCTATGACTTGAAATCCTGTTGCACAGCTCCACACAAGCAATGATACTGACCATCAGAAGAAGAGGCAAATCTCTACTAATTAAATTCTTTCTTTGGGAATCTTGGTCCACAGATGACTCTGTTGCATTATATACAAGTTGTGTGCACCCTGAAATTGCCATTAATCAGTATTGATTTGCCACTGATGATGATATCATCTCTGCTGAACAACAGGATTTCAGCCTGTGGGTGGCTTGGAGGCAAAGGACAAAGAATGTCACAAAGGGTGTTGCTTCCAATCCTTTTGCACTTGCATATGATATTGGAGGATAGTGTACTGTTTCAACAAGCCATGTTTTCTTTCATTATTTTTCTCAGCCAAAGCGCCATTAATATCAGTTATGTGTCAAATATTAGTTTTATGTCAAGGAACACTAGCAATTTCAAACTTCAGATTCTTGTAAAATGCTTGCATAAATTTGATTATATATCTCTTTTTTTACAGTCAGTAGGAAATCTTGCATAAAGTGATTTAAAAGTAGACTGAAAGAAAAACTTAAATGTCATCACAACACCCAAATTTACACTACCAAAATAGTACTCTTTCATCCTTCATTCATAAAATTAGCTTTTTTTTTGTAACTATATATGTACATATTACATTACAGTAAGATACACAAATTATTCATCTGACTTTCCATCAATTACCCCCTTTTAACATTGGCAAATAGGATTTTCCCCCGAAGAACAATCCAAAATGGCATTTTCACATTATATACTTTTAACTTCAGAGTTACAGGCTATCAACCAAAAGAGAGATATGGCTCATCATCACTTATATCTGAATCATCTTCATCGACTTCACCTTCAATGACAGATTTTTTTCCTTTGCAGCATGACACGACTAATCCAATTAAGAAGACCTGCGAATTTAAATAAGCATAATAAATTATTAATCACTTCAGGGAATGCCAAGTGAACAAAATTAGCCTACATGGCTGTGCTGCAAATGATGCAGAAACTGAAACTATGTTAAATGAAGAAGATTTATGGCCTCCCAGTAAAGTTACTTACTGCAATAAAAGCCCAGTTGCCAAAGTAATATGCAACACTGAAGAACCAGAACTTGTGAAGGAACAGGTAAGTCCGAGTAACAGTACACTGATCTGAAAGGAAAGGAAAATAGCAGAAAGCAAAAGCCATCTCTTTAATTTCATGAGACATATACAGATCTTTTAAAAGAGAGGTGGGGAACTTGTGGCACACCAAATTTTGTTGATTTCTAATGTCCTTCACACCTAGCCATCAACCAGGTTGGCTGGTCCTGATAGGAGCTGTAGCCTCTTGCCTTTCTTGAAACAATGGCCTAGACAAAATCTTAGTTCACAGTGTAGTGATTACAACAGAGTAGGCTCATGGAATTAACAGGGATTTGGCCAGTCAAGTCCTCTATACAATCTACTCATTCAAATTACTGTAAAGTATTAGTTAGAACACGCCCGTTTGATTCCATATAACCTATGGAGGATTTGACTCAGCCATTAAATAATCTTATACAGTACCAACATTGGTAGTTTTGATCAAAATCTGAATCCATTATACCAAACATTTTAAAAAGTGGCATGTGCTCTAATTTCACATTTCTAATACAAAGAATTGCTGAGCAATAACCCCCTTCCTATGGAAAAATTATGAATTTTTAAAATCAAACATTGTTGGCAAACTGCCGTAAAGCCTAGGTATATCTTGTTGATCAGACCTCGTTCTAGCGCCATTTAATTTAGGAGGATAGTATCAGCAGAGTCAACTGACTTGACTGGCTCTACTTTCTTACTCCTCCAGAATACTTTAGGATTTTAGTTACAAATAATAAATATTAAGCAGACTTTTATTTAAACAGCTTCAGAAATCAGTTTTTGTATGTACATTTATTTCCATCTAAGCAAATGTGTGAGACAGTAACAGCAACAAATATGCAATCCTGTAACTAAATTTATTTTAACGGATATCAAAATGTTCTAATTATTATTTCAGGTCTCAAGATAAGATAAAAATACACCAAACACATACTCCAAACTCTTACTTTTTTCTTATATTATAAGCCATCACACCAACACAATATCCCTTGAGGAAATCCATGTTAATTTTACCTCATCCCACTGCCAATTTCATTTTCACCACTACTCTCTAACATATGCTGAACTAGGAATGTTTTAACCACTGTACCACACTGGCTCACCATCATTGCTATGAGTTATTTCTAATACTACTTTAAGACAGAACTTGATTTCAGGCATGATTATACGATGACAAAATTTAAACCTATTAAATACGTATCTCAAGCCACACAACAGAGCCAGATAATGAAGAGTCTTCCTTTAACTCATTCGAGGATTGTCCCTTAATCTGAAATTCCTCTTTCTCACCATTCCCAATTATCTTCTATAGCTACAATTGAAAAGTGATCCTTCTCCCTCCTTGGTGTTTATAGAGCCTCAAAAGGAGCCTCTATACAACAGACTTCAAGCTCACTCACTCCCACAGCTGAGTATCTTGAGTGACAGGTTGTCTGTGGCTTCAGATGCCTCCGCTACTGAGGGCATCCATGTTTCAGCAGTAAATCTGCCACAATAAACAACAGCATTTGTTATCTCCCCCCACCAATAAGCCATCAAGATATTCTATTTGATTGCCTGGTCTTCCTTTACTTAAACAAGAGAAAGCCAAACAGCAAAATACCCTGTTGCCATGGTAATGCAGAAACCTTCAAGTGAAATCTGTCACATAAATGGAACGGTGTCCTAGAAAAGCGGGTGGGGTGGGGTGGAATAATCGGAGAAGATCCATTGTTGCCTGCTATGTACCTGAACTCTCCACAGATGTTCCCCACTCTTTTTGATATTCCCAACAATTTAATTGTATAATTGCTATGTAAACTACTACTTGGTGGGCTTCAACAGAAAAAAAGATACAGAAAAGTAACATGAACGCGTAACACAGAAAATTTTGTGTCAGGTTTTAAAAGATTCACTAAATTATGAACAAACATGTAGATGTTTCTCAGATTAGGCTATGATGAACGAATCAGATATCCCTACAGGATCGAGACCAGTGTTTCCCAGCATTTGGTTTTTTACTTCAATTCCCAGAAGCCTAAGTCAATTCCCCAGACTGATCAGCCAATGTGCTGACTTAGGCTTCTGGGAATTGAATCCTCCTGTGGTACCTAATGTGCCCCAAACTGGGTACCACTGGTCTAGATAGAATGTGGGGAACATCAGTTCTCACTGGCCATAATTTGTCAAACAAGACTCAGTGATCAATGGGAAGAAATCCAAGGGAGTAATGCACTGATGCAGAGGGTGATTTTATTTATTTATTTGCTGACCATAGTAAAGCAGGGTCGCTGAAACAGAGGGGATTTAGGAAGTCCAGTCCAACTAGGGATTCTCCTTCATCACTTCAGACTCCTAAATCTAAATTCTTTAACAATGTTTGGCAAGGCTTTGTTTCCTACTTAATCATTTTAGGCACCTATGGAATATCTGGGAGTCTCAACTTCCAGCACTACCTTTTGTTTAGTTGTCACAACATTTTTGAGATAAAAAATATTCAGAAGTGGTTTACCATTGCCTTTTGTTGCACAATAGTAACAAGTCCAAACCGTGCCCCAATCACTATTGAAACTACCCATTCTTTTTTGCTTGTGCCAGTCTACCACCCTTATGGCATTGCATTCAGCATCTCTGACACAATCAAAACATCTCACCATGTTAAGGTGTTCATCCAAGAGAGATATTATACTTAATTAAGATTAAAGTACTCAAGATTTTTATAGATCTGCATCAGAGCCAATCTTAGTATTGAGAGTTAATATGGAGGAGCTCTTTGGAAGATATTTTGTACTTGGATTTCAAAAACATTGAGAGAATCCTTCAAAGCCTGTTGAGTAAGTATATTCATTGTTGTTCAGTCGCACAGTCGATTCCGACCCTTTGTGACCCCACTGACCATTTTCCTCCAGGCACCTCTGTCCTCCACCATCCTCCTCAGCCCACCCAGCTCTGTGCCCATTGCATCCACAATACCATCTATCCATCTCATCTTTGGACGCCCCCTTCTTCTCTTGCCCTCCACCTTTCCCAGCATCAAGGCCTTCTCAAGTAAGTCCTCCTTTCTCATTTGATGTCCAAAGTACTTTAGCTTCATCTTCACTATTTGTCCCTCCAATGAACAGTCAGGGTTGATTTCTTCTAATATCGACCTATTTGTTCTAGGACAGCCAAAACAATGGACTTTCTTACGGACTAATAATTGGTTAAAGATCACAAAACACAAAGGAGAAATTAATGGCAAGTTCACAACAGAGTAATGCAAACAGGAATCTCCTATCTCCTAAAGAGTTGATCTGGAATCAATGATCAGAATTCTACTGGGATTCTTCAGTTACAACAGCAAATTGCTGCTAATGAATAACTTACTGCTCACTTTCCTTACCATGTTGTGACTGGTACTTTTAAATGTACAACTACTTGCCACCACAATGTACACAATCACACTTAACAGTAGCATAAATGCTTGTTAAAGTACAGACCACTGCTTTTTAACTTATTCATAAATGAGCTAAAATTGAGGGATGAAAAGTGAAACAGCCAGGGCTGCTGATAAAATCAGTATGTTAAAGGTAGTAACAGCAAAGTGCTACCCAAAATGGAGAACAGACAACCAAATGTCAAAAAGAAATCATAGTAAGCATAAAGTACTGTACTTGGTAACAAAGGATATTAGATTTACTAAAGGGGCATATGCTGACAGTAATTGCTAGGAAAAAATCTTGAGATTTCTATGGATAAATGTAAAGGTTTACCTAGTATACAATGACTGTAAAAAAAGATGAATTCCATTTTAAAGATCATTAGAGAAAAGATCAAAACTAAAACCATCTCTTATAACAGCTTTATAGAAATCTTTAGTCAAAATTCTTCCTAACTTAGGTCACATAAGGGAAAAGTTATCACTGAAGCAGGAGACTGCTAGCTATTAGTCTACTCCAATCTCTTTTGTAGAAGTTGAGTGCACGACTCAGAATCTTCAATTAGCACAGGGGTGGCCAACCTACGGCACGTTGGCTGGACCCGGCCTGTGGCGCTATTCCATGGGGCCTGTCACCACCCTTGCCGCTACTGAAACCGGACACATTTACGACAGCCATAAAACATTCCCACACATGCGCAAACGTGCCTGTTGTCAACGCCGCTGAAAATGAACCCACGGCTGTTGAAAACACATTTATGACAGCTGCGGACACGTTTTACAGCAGCGTTTATGGTGGAAAGAACCATGTGACCAGCCTGCTCAGCTTTCCAGGGAGCATGGTCCAGCCCACAGTGCAAAAAGGTTCGGAAACCCTGAATAATCAGCTATTAATCAAAGAGTCTCCACTTGAATTCCCAGTCATGTATAAAGCCACACATGTGCACGTGAAATTACCTGAAGAATTTAGGTGTGGACTCTAACTAGCAGTAATCTGCCACTGCAGTGTTATTTCTCCTGAAATGTGTAAGTTATGTGTAAGTAAGTTGCCGCCCTGATTCGGCCCGCGCCGAGTAGGGCGGGGTATAAATTAAAATTGAAATGAAATGAAAGTTATACAAGAGGATTTTGGTCATTGATGTAATCAGTCTGTATACCACATACATTTCTGGCCAATTATTTTCAGAAGGTATAATATAGAGATATAAAAAGTAGTGCAAAGGGAATCAAAAGCATCAGAAGACTGGAAAATTTATGTGTTTAAAAGCCACGATGTCTCCTTTTAGGAGGCTGAGATGTAGATATATAATATCATGCATGATGTGGAAAAAAGAGAGCAGGAAGGGTGGAGCCTGAAAGGGGCCAGCAACCCTGCCTGCCTTAACCTCCTTAGCAATACTCAGGGCGGCCACCTCCTCCCTGCCCCTAAGAGAAAGTAAGTTGGGGGTATCTTGGGGGCACCTCTCCCCTGTGAACGGAATGCGGAACCCTCGCTGGAAACCCTCGAGGAGGTAACCAGCGTCTTCTCTCCTCGGGTATGTTGCGAGCCAATGCTCCAACATGGCCAAATTAACTGGGGAGGGGGCCTTTTGGGTGACCAGTTCCCTCAGCAGCAGGTCTGCCCGCTCCCTGTCCACCTCTACCTCTGCCCCGAGACCCGCCTGCTTGCGGACATGCAGCGGCGTCGTGGGGGCCAGCGCAAGAGGGACACTCGTGCTTATATCGGCATTGTTTTCTGTTGCACGCACCATTGGCCGAGAAGCTCCAACACAGCAGGCGGGTTGGAACCCCTTGCCCAGCCACCTGGCGGGGTGCCTGTGCTGGAGCGGCTCGCTGGACCACATGTCCACAATGATACCTCTCCCCAGGCGCAGGGCGCGTGGGGGTCATATACAGAAGCCAAAGCTTCTGGCAGGGCTCGTCCCACCTCATCTCCGGGTGTAGGGGCACTCTCATTCGAAATTCCTCGTCGTAAGCCAACCACGACGGGCCAGGGAAATCAACCATTGCCCTGTAAATATTGTCCAAATATTGGACCATCGGGATGGCCAGATCGGGCCGGGCCTTGAGGTAGACCGCCATGTATATGAGATATGCGGGAAACCAGTTGGCCCACGTGCGTGGTTGCTTGTGACGGCGAGACTGCTCTTTGTCCTTCTCGTCTTGCCCCTCCCTCTCCTCTTTGGTGGGTTCCCTGTTCAATAGGGAGAAAATGTCTACATATTCTCCCCGCCAAATCTTCTCCCTCGTGGCCTGAGCTAAATGATCCCCAAGGGGCAAAGAATACCCAGCTGTCGGGAATGCCGACACCGGCACGTTAGCAGTGCGGGACATCAAGAAAGGGACCTGAACCACCCCCGTGACCCCCGTTGCCTGTCATGCAGCGTAAGGCCCCCCACCCACAGGGGGGCCTGTAAGTGGCAAAGCCGCACCTGGGTAAGTCGGGGGCTGCTGTCCCCCCGCCCCGACTTGACGGGGCCATGGCCACTGGAGACCCTCACCCATGGTGGATGTTGGTGTGGGAGCATTAACTTGAACCGGATACTCACAGGGTGCACCCCCGCAGGCCGCCCCCACTGGGGGTTCCGGCCCACGGTGAGCGTCGGAGCTCGCGACCGCAATCGAGCTCTGAAGACCCATCTGACCACCACCCGCCGGTGGTGCCTGCTGCGCGGGGAGCTGCAAGGCCGCGGCGGGCGCCGACCTGCGCGCCTCGAGCAGCTCAACCCGGCCGGCCGCCGGCTGAAGACTGTCCGCCCCCGTAGTGACCTGTCGGCCAAAAGGTGCCCTGGATGGGTTGGATATCCCCAGGGATGCCTCCAAGGCCGCTACGCGGGCCAATAGGGCATCCACCGCCACAGAGCCCCCTGCATAAAGGGGGCCAAGCAGGCCGGACGGCCCACTGGTCGCAGGACCCGGGCCAGGTGCCGGAGTACTCGTACCCGGGTAGGGCCATGCCCAAAACTCTGGCCCCCGGGGAGCCTGGGGCATGCCCTGCCAGGGAATTGTGCCCAGCCCTCCCCCCTGGTTGAAACCTATGGCTGGGGAATGCGGGCCAGGGGCCGAAGGCCCAGCGGCGCCATGCCCACCCACCTGCCCCAAGCCCATGGCCGGCAATTGCTGGCCGGGGGCCGCAGCCCCCGCAGGGCCGGTCTGGGGCTGTAAAGCCTCGGGCCACGGGCTAATTTGCCCCATCCCACCGGTCCCGGTGGGAGCCTCCGCAATGGGGGCCTGTTGGGTGGGCGCAGCCGTGGTCCTCCGACCCGGCTGGTGCCTCCTGGACGGGCGAACCGGGTTCGCCATAGCCTTCTTCCTTGAAGGCATTGTAGTCGCTGGTAGGAAGCCTAAGAAGAAGGCGAAGAGCCAAGCTGTTTGCCGCCGGAGGGGCTTCCCTGCAAAGGCTGAGAGCGACGGAGAAAAACTTCTCCGCTCCGTCGCTTTCGCAAAATGGCAGCTCGGCTGCCTCGTGGCCACCCCTTTTAAAGAGGGCTGGCCACGCCCCCCTAACTACCCGGATGTCCAAGTCCGGTGGGGGGGTGCCCGCAAAGAGCGCGGCGGCCATTTTGGCGCCGCGCTTGCATTCTCCTCATTGTATAAAACTACAACTGAATGATTGGAGATTTAGGACAGACAAAAATACACTTTCAAAAGAACAAACAGGCAATGTGGTGCATTGCCACAGGATGGTCAACTTACACACCATCAAAAGGGAAATAGAGGAGGGCATGGGAATAAGTAGCGTCTAATGAGAGAGATATGTGCTTCTGCATACCAGCTGCCTGGATAACAACACTAGGAGATTGCTATATTCTAAAACACTCTTGAATTGAAAGCAGGAAAACCAGGGCACGGGACTAGAAACACTTTTGGTCTGATCCATCTGAGTTCTTTGTATGTTCTAAAATATATTTTTAGAATTTCAGTTGCCATAATGACATCTCTCACTCAGGCACTCCAATTCTTCTAGAGAAACTGAAACTCAAGTGCAATCATGTCAGCAGTGGCTTTATTTCCAACACTCTTCTGACAGTATAAAACAGTGGTTCAATGTTAATTTATATTTAAAACAGGAGCACTCACATAATATAAAGTACCACTGGATTCCTAAAATATATGGCAGAATCGAATAACAGAGAAGTTTAAGAGAAAAATCACAAGCTGCACAAACAGGTACAGCCAAACCAATTTATACAAGTGGATCAGAGTTTTAGTTCTTTTATTAAATACTCCCTCTATGGCAGCAATACTTTATTCCTTTTAAAAAATGAACATAAAAAGTTATATATTGTCAAATTAATTGTCAAAGAAGCCCTTTTATTCTAAGATGCACAGAAAGAAGGAGTATAGATATTAAATATAGATCAATCCTACACACATTTACTTTAAAGCTGTCCCACTGATTTCAAATATGCTTAGGAATGAAGCCATAGTTCCAATAAGCTAAACTTTTTAAACACAATAATGCTTTCACCAATATTTCAGAAAACTTGGATTATTATCATTTCAGAGGTATATCAGTTCTTAAAAAAAGATAAGAGATGTCCCCTAGACCAGTGATGGCTAACCTTGACACTCCAGATGTTCTGGAACTTCAATTCCCAGAAGCCCTGATCAGCATGAGTGATGACTTGGGTTTCAGGTAAATGAAGTCCAAGAACATCTGGAGTGCCAAAGTTCACCATCACGGGCCTAATCCAATACTGACTACCTTTAAAAACCTGCTTCTGATTGGATTGAAGAGAACCACTAGATGGCAATGATACTGTAAGTAAAACAGCCGCAAGACAGAATATAAGAGTTATACATTCTAACACTTTTCTTTTGCATTCACTGGTGGGAAGGGGGCCAACCCTGTAATTTCAAAACTGGAAATAGAAGCAAAGCAACAGTTTCAGGTGTTGTCATTCTAAAAATAAAGGTCAACACACTTACAAAAAAGACCTTCCTACTTTTGTTCCCCCCCTAAACCTGTAATCTTGTCTTCATATAAGACACAACTTTAACAGGCTATGTTGTGTTGTGTCTTTGTGTTAGATTCTATTCCTAATTTCAAAAATCTGGTAGGCTGCCTTCAAGTTAATTACAATTGCTCGGCACTAGCACCAGTATAGACCTGTATCAGAAGAATTGGTTGTTTGTACAGTGGAAATGCATTCTGCATTATTACAGATGTTACCAATCAGCAAATACAGAACTTCTGCAATGGTTTATAAATATATAAATAAAAAGAAATAAAATGTTTCATGTTAGAAAGTGTTTAAAGACAACTATTTAAAAGGACATTCTTCTTCTTTTGCCATATCCAAATCCGAAAATAGGCGATCATCATGGTGATCAGCCTGGAAGACTGTCCTGAGAATATAATGCCATGGCCTTTCATCTGCCTTCTGCATTGCAGCATGACCCCCGCAACACTAATCCAGTTCCGTAAGTCACTTTCTGACCCTAAACCCTTTTGGCATGCAAAGTCCTCCTCCGCCCCAGGCCAGTATTGATGAAGCTGCTGCCCTCCATCAAGATGGATTCAAGTGAGATTTAATCCATTTGGAGACCATCACCCTAAAAGGGACATTATCTTCAATATTCCAAAAGATCACCAATACAATATTAGAAGCCATTTGAGAAAAGCAGCCATTCCATCTGTGTAGTAAAACAAAGATAGCTTGCCCACACTTACAATTATGTCTTTATTTTTTAGAAAAACAAATGAATGTCTCATGTGGCTTTTGGTGTATAAATACTGGTTTGTTTTCATAAGCAAATTAAATAGGAAACAAAATAATTCAACTGACAAATGCAGACTAAATTTGAACATTTGTCAGCAAGGTTGTTTGAAACATATTAAGAACTTTCCTCTAAAGAGGTCTAAAAACATTTAAATATATATTATGTAGTAAGTAAACATTTCTGCAATTTGGCAAACATAAATTTTTTTTGAGCGTGAATTAGTCTTACCTTCAGGAGCATCTGCATCACAGACTTTAAGCACCCACATTGTCCCATTTGTCAGCTGTCCATCAACTGTCACATTGTTCTGCATGAAAACAATACTCACTACAGATCATTCTTATAACAGAATACCACTACTACAAGACACATAATTTAAGTTATTTTAGCAAAGCAGGTCACAAGAAGTCTCTTCTATTTTGCCAGTGATCTTTGGAATGAATATACTATCAGAAATATTATACCACCACTGTATTTCAAATTCTCAGCATACTATTAAAAGTACAAATGATTTTAGAAATAATCTGTAGGCTACTTTTGGATTAATCCAATTTTAATTGAAAATTTATCAGTACCAATCTGGGTGTACTGATATATCCTTCCTGTACTTTAATTTCCCTAAGTAAATTAGCAAAAGGGGAAAAGGCAAAATATTACTTTAAAGTCTAACATTTTTTATTCAGTGTGATCTTTCATGGATAAAAATCTTCTTTGCCGGTCAAAAGCATGCCAACGGATGCCACAATGTATGATCTTTCTCTATTCACATCCCGATGACAAAATGAACATAAAGGCAATAGATGAAGTGAAAATGTTTTACTTGACGCGACCAGTTGTTTATTTCAAACAGCAGTTCCTATTGTTGCTGCAAGTTGTTTATTTCAAATAGCAGTTCCTATTGTTGCTGTTATATGCCATCAAGTTGCCTCCAATTTACGGGGCCCATATGAATGAGTGACCCGCACATTTTTCCCCCTGCCATTGTTAACAAAACAGAACAATTTGAAAGGCCCAACTCTTGAAAATTAAAGGCTATGGGTTCTATTCCAGTCACCTCAATGTATGGTCTTTATTCTTCTTGGCTTTAATTTTTCCTTGTATTACTGTCTTTTCCAGAGAATCCTGCCTTCTCATGATATGCCCAAAGTAGGAGAGCCTCAATTTAGAGTTCAGACTTGATTACGCCTTGTTCACCTTTCCACAGCCAATGATATCCCAACACTGGCCCCTCAGCACCGTATTTCAAATTAACTGAATCTTTTCCTGTTGGCTTTCTTCACTGCCCAGCTTTCATGTGCACAGACATAGGGAATACAACACACAGTTCAGATGAGTAAAGAGGAGCTTGGCTTTGATCCCCAATAACGTGTCCTTACACTTGCTATCTTTCCTAGTTCCTTCACAGCTTGCCTTCTGAGTCTTACTGTTGTATCTTGGCTACAGTCTCACTTTCATTTGATGATTGAACTGAGATATACAGAATCTTTAATTTCATTTGCTTCACTGTCAAGATAAAAGTAATGTTCTTCTGTATTCTTGATTTTTGTTTCTTTAATCATCTGCAGTCCGGCTTTTACACCTTCTCCTTTCACTCTCATGAGGAGTTATTTTAAATTATTGCTGTTTTCTACCAGTAATATTTTGACATCTATTTATATTAAATTATTGATGTTTCTCCCACCAGTTTTTACTGTTCCTTCATCTGACCTAATCCAACTGTCTGTATGGTAAAGGTTTCCCTTGCTCAAAAACCAGTCATATCCAACTCAAGGGTTCAGTGCTCATCTGTTTCAAAGCCAAAGAGCCAGCGCTGTCTGCTTCTGCAGACGTTTCCCTAGTCATGTGGCAGGCATGACTAGACACTGGAGTGCACAGAATGCTGTTTACCTTCCCACCCTATTTATCTACTTGCAATTTCTTGCTTTCAAACTGCTAGGTTGGCAGGAGCTGGGACAAAGATGGGAGCTCATTCCGTCCTGCAGTACTCAGGAATCGAACTGATGACCTACCTCCCAGTCAATGTCTTTGCCACTTAAGCCACTGCAGTCCCATGTCAGTATGGTAGGTTCTGCATATATACTGGACAGGAAGATAAAATATACTGTTGTCTGACACCTTTACAGATGGGAAACCATTCTGAACCTCCATATTGTTTTACAAGTAGTTTGTTCTCCACAATATAGGTTACACATCAGGACAATCAAGTGCTGACGTACGGTATATCCATTTCTTTCAGAGCAACCCGTAGTTTCTCATGATCCACACAGCTTTGCTGTAGTTTATACAGCAGAGACTGATCTTCTAGAATTGTCTTATGCTCCAGTAGCTGATGTCCATTTACAATATGATCTCAAGTGCCTCTTCTGTTTCAGCATCCAGTTTGAACATCAGGTATATGTTGCTCCGTTATGGTAAAAGTCTCAGTTGCAAAATTTTGAACATTACTTTGCTTGAATAAGAAATCAATGGTCTTATAGTTACTGCATTCCTTGACATCTCCTTTCTTAGGGACTGGAATGTATATTGAACATTTCCAGTCTTTGGCCCATTGTTTTGTTTTCCACATTTGCTGATAGTTTTGTAAGGATTTTGACAGAATCAGTCTCCATAGCTAATAAGAACTATCAGTATCCCATCTATTCCTGGTGATGGGTTTCTTCCATGTTTCTAATGGGATTATACTCATTTTTTTTTTTTACTTAGGGTGTAATTTAAGATACAAGAAGGATGCCTCAATGTGCTCATGACATGATCTGTGATCAAAATTATCTTGCCTTTTTTATTCAGCTTGGGAAGGATATAAATAATTATGGGTGTCCCCCTCAATTTTGCACTGTTAAATAATTTACCACATTGAATAAAGCTATTTTTTCCCAATTACTCATACTGTAGTAGTTTGAATTTTAAAAATGTAGGCAAGAGATTATGTGTACGAAACAGCATAAACATGAACCTGTGTGAATTTCTGAGACAAGTCAAAAAAGACACAGGAGATGCAAAAAGGCTATTTTGGTAATAAAACTATTTCTCAGAGGTTTATTTTTTTTTTAGGCGCAAGAAAAATATGTTCCAAGAAGTATAAAATAGTTTGTAAACCTGTGAGATACTACTGAGATCTCAAATCTCATTATGTTCTTGATATGTTAAGTTGTTGTTGTTCAGTGAGCAATTTGTCCCATGAAAAGTAACATTTAAAAAACTCTCTACAACGTTTATCATACATTTATAAATGCAAAAAAGGGTAGCTATAAATATTTTAACCACAGCATTTGGTGGTTCACCTTGTATGTGGCAGTTCACAACATATGTACAGTAAAACCTCGTATAATGAAAATAATTGGTTCCACAAGGCACTTCGTTATACAATTTTTCCCGTTGTATGATGCATGCATAGTACAACGAAAATCTCTATGGGGAAAATCATACAACAAAAATCCCTATGGGAAAAATTGTACAACAGAATTTCTATAGGAAAAATCGTACAAAGAAAATTTTCTTTGTACGATTTTTCCTATAGAGATTTTCGTTGTACGATGCACCCATTTGTTCCAAAATTCTCTTCATTGTACGATTTTTTCGTCGTATGATGCATTCATTATACGAGGTTCTACTGTATGTCCCCCCCCCCCCCCCACTCAGCTTAATCATTTCAACATGAGAAGGATAGGTAGTAGTAGTCTAGGGGCCACACATCCCGTCCCTCCTTGTATCTTTGCATCTCTGTATTCTCTACAATACTGAGCTCCAAAAAACTTCACTTAAAAACAACGTACAGAAGGACCACATGTCTTAGAGGCAAATCATGTTTTCCCAAATCATGCTTCCCCTAAAATAAAATACACTTTGTTTTAAAATAAGAGTCTATCAGTTAAAAACCAAAATTAGCTTTTGCTACATCAAAATCTAATGGCAAGGCAAAAGAGGATTTAGCTCAGTGTTTCCCAACCTTTGGTTTTTGGACTTCAATTCCCTGATGCCTAAGTCAATTCCCCAAAGCACAGATCAGCCAATGTACCAACATAGGCTTCTGGAAGTTGAAGTCCTACTGTGGGGTGAGGGCCCTACATTGGGAATCATGAACAAGCCCCATATAGGAAGAGAAATGCTGCTCCTCCAGAATGCTGATTCCAAATTATAAATTGACTTTTCAGATGAGATATCCACAGGCAAATAAGGGATATCCCTCAAACTACCCTTGGCCTGTGGTATGGTGTGGTGTATATTCCGATTTTGAAATACAGTATTCTACATTGCATATCCCCACACATGAGAATGCTTACCGGAGCTAAATACTTTTGGCTTCCATACATAACATACTGCGGGGCCAAACTGTAGATCATATAGCTGGTGTGAAGAACGATTAACAGTAATATCATGCAGAGAAAGAGAAGTGCTTGTGGCCGAGTCCTCCCCCGTCTGATCTTGTATAGCTAAAAGCAAAACATTTAATAGGAGTTTGGTTTAAAATTAAAACTTGAATTCTGAAAAAGAAAATGCTTTGAAATGACATCTGTTATTAAAATACACAATTTGTCTGAGGCTCAAAGCAGTATATGATCCTTGAAGAACAATACTGCTGTTCATGGTGTACAGAGTATCTTCATATTATATACAGCTCTCCTAAGTCTTATGCTGAATTTGGTTAAATATGCATTTTTATCATTCATATTTGTTCTACAGTACATATAGAACCATAAAAATCAGCCTTGGATCAAACTATTGGTTCTTTTAGCCCAGTATTCTGAAAGTAATTCTCTAGAGCAGTGTAGGCGATCCTATGGTGCACATGGCAGAGATGGCATGCAGAGTCCTTTCTGTGGGCACACACACCGTCACAGGAAAATCCAGTGCCATAGGCACCAAAGGCAGCATCACCGCTTCCCCACTCACCTCTCCCTCCGCCAATGGGGAGGTGAGAGGGGAGGCTGAAATCCCGCCCAGGAGGTGGTGGCGGGGATGAGGTGAGGTGAACAGACACCCCACCCACCCTTCCTAGGAGGCGGCAACGGCACATGTGCAAGGGCAGGCACACACGTGTGGGGCATGCACACCCACAGGGGGGCATGTGTACACACCCACATAATGTTGCCAGAGGCACGCCGGCGACATCACATGGGTGCATGGGCACACTTGGTGCTTGCCCCGTGCTTCCTCCTCCTTGGGCACTCAGTCTCTAAAAGCTTCACCATCACTATTCTAGAGTCTCAGACAGAGGTCTTCTTATATCCTGCTACCTATATAGGATGCAATTTAACAGGGCATACCAGGGACTATGTCTGAGAATTTTAGCATTCAAAAGTACATATTCTATCACTGACCTATGGTTCTTTTGCTGTGCTTTGTCTTACTCTCACACAAACCTCATGTAATCAACTGTCATCTTCCCAATATAAAGTAGATATAATAAATACAATAAAAATATAAATACAATCCCTTCTTGTAACTTGATCTTATTGGTTCAGCTCTCTCTGTAGCTAATGGAGATAGATGTATTTCTGCCTAAATATTTCAAAATGGCTATCACAGCAACAATAACAAGATTCTTACTTTTCTCTCAATCTAGACTAAACATAGATATCCTCTTCAACTCTCACTTAAAGAGTTAGATGAACTGATTTAAGAGTTTCAAAATACTTTTAACTAGAAATCAGTTACATCCTTTAAAAAAAATTACTATAATATATACTTTATAATATGAAGCATTTCAATTGAATACAGTAATACCTCATACAAAGTCCGCTTCATACAACATCGAATTCATACAACATCACCTAATTCCTTGAAAAAAGTTGCCTCATACAAAGTCGTGCAACTTTGTATGAGGCATTGGAGTTTTCCCAGGTTGCATTGTGCCTGGGCAGTATAAAAGGCAGGACACATGCGTGCATTGCTCTTGTGGGTTTTGCACAAGGCGAAGAGTGTTTAGGAGTGGTTTTGAGCGCAGTTTTGGATTTTCTGATTTTTTTCGTCAGAATTTTTAGAAGCATTCCTGGGATTTTTGCAGCATTCTTCAGGTTCTTGGACAATCAGGGTTGTTTGACATGTTTTTGCAATGTTTTCAGACTTTAGACAATGATTTCTTAAAGTTCTGTCAGTTTCCTGACTGTTTCCTTGACTTTGCCCTGAAGTCTGTGCTGTTACGGTACAATGTATCTCTACGGAAACGACGTTGTATGAGGCATCGCGGCAAGGATTTGGACGTTGTATGAGGCATCGCAGCTAGGATTTTGCATGCCTCATACAAAGTCCAAATCCGTATAAAGTTCAAACTTGTGGAACCAAGTTTGGACGTTGTATGAGGCATCACTGTATATGACTCTAGAATAGCACACAATGAAATCCATCATGGGAAGTTGCATTATTTATTTTACATTAAGGTCAACCAATTATCTGCCTTTTTCAAATCGAGCAAAATTAATTTGGAAAGACTGATCACACACACATTAAGAGATGGGCACTAGAAATCCACAAGTGCTGACAATTACAGTCATACTAGCGGGGTACCCGGCATTGCCCAGGTGAGGGACCCAACCTGGGGCATACGTTTCATGCAGACACATCACACACGACACAGCACACCCACAATACTCACACACCCCCCCACAATTCACACAAACACAACACACACAGAGACGACTCACAACCCACACCTACCACAGCCACACACATCACAAACACAACACACTCACACCACACCACACGACACCCTCACACAATACACCCCCACACAACCCCCCGACACACAACCCACACCCACCACAGCCACACACATCACAGCACACACCGACACAGCACACACACCCGACACACAACACCCACCTGACCCACCACACCCAGAAACATCACACATGACAGAGCACACCCACACAACACACACCCACACAATACACCCCCCCCACACACAATACACACACACCACAGCCACACACATCACACACGACACAACACACTCGTGCAACACCCACCATTATGCGGCCTTGCCACCACCGTGCCATCTCCAGCGCCACCCCAGGCCGGGGCATCCCAGTCAGCGGAGGCTCTCTTAGCCCTGCCGCGCATGAGGTAAGCCAGTGCTTCAGCAGGCATGTGCAGCAGCGACTCGGGGCAGAAGGTCCCTGCGACACCGCCTTGAGCTGGTGCTCCCCCAATGCACGCAAAGCCCATGGGAGCACCGGCCACGGGGAACACGGCGCCAAAAATTCAGGACTCCGAGCGATGAGGCCGGACCAGCAACCTGGCCTGACTATGGGCAGCGCCGCCGCCCTCCCCAGCGACTACAGCTGGCTGGCAGTGATCGCTGCCTGGCTCCTCCGCCCTCCGGTGGGTCGCCTCAGGTGGAAGGGAGGTTTCTTTGGGGGGGAAGGGCGGCCTGGCACTCACAGAGGCTTAATGTGTGGTGGGTGAGTGCCAGGTCAAGGCAGTGGTGGCGAGTCCGTCTGCGGTTGAGTCGCTGCCTCGCACGCTGGCTGAATGGTTGGCGTGCCTCATGCGCTCCGGCTGCAACCCTGGATATCCGGGTTGGAGTGGAGTCTTGTGGGCGGGCATGCACAGTCCAGGCTGCCCTGGCCTGGTACACATGCCCAGTCTGTTCTGTCCTTCCGGGAGAGCATGGAATCTCGCACATGCGCGATCCAGGTGGTCCTGGACTCTCACGCATGCGCAGTCCCGCATCCCCTTGCCAGCGCCGCTGGCGGGTAGGGGCGCTCCCTTTGCGGCCCCTTTTCAGGGTGAAGGAACCCGCAGCGGGCTGCCGGTACCCTGTGCTGGCACAGCTGACTGGTCAAGGTAGGCGTGGGCGCAGTCCCAACACGATCGGTGCTGTGGTGTGGAGTTGCATAAGCATCTCACGCCATGACACCTTGGTTTTATATATATAGATAGATGTTCCAGGAAACTTCTTGCACGTTGCTTTATAACAGCATGCTTAAAAACCTAATGAGCACATATTCTACTGATGAAGTTTTTAACAAAGCATATATCTTTGTATATTTCTCCATATATTCTTTCAGTGGCCCTATTTTATGTGCACTTACAACATTTAATTAAAGATACAGTATTTCTGCTTCCCATTCAAGTTTCCCAAAATTAGGCTAAGATGTAAGGTAAAATATACAAAAATAATAATTACCCTTATCCAGAAGAACCATATACCCATGTTTCGAATTCCTGCCATTGAAGTAAAGATGAAATACATGATGATAATAGTAATGAGGATATAATCAAGAGGGAAGACCTAATATTTGATTTTTAAAAGGTAAGACAAAAAAGACAAACGTTTTGTTACAAACATGACATTCTATGCTCACAGTAACATAAGTATTATAAACCTCTGCACTCACTGTATCTGTAGCAGTAAAGGCAAAACAGTAAGATTATAATACATCTAAAACTCAAAGAGTTTGTGAATTTTTCCAAAAAGTAATGTTTTACCCCAGAAATTTATCGTTCAATTGCACAGTCGAGTCCAACCATTTGCAACCCCATGGACCACCGCACACCATCTTCTGCAGCCCGGCCAGATCTACGCCACCCTCTTCAACAATGTCATCCAGACACTTCATCCTCTGCCGCCCCCTTCTCCTTTTGCCTTCGGTCTTTCCTAGCATGAAGCCCTTCTCAAATGACTCCTCTCTTTTCATTTGGTGGCCAGAAATACATACTACCTATTTGATTTACACCTGAACCCCACTGAACTTAGCTCAAAGAAACTGTCACAGATGTTCTAAAACTCGTAGGGATTAAATCAGTGACCTAATTAAGTCAGCAGGATTCTACACACTTGTTTTATATAAACTTCACTGCCAGGGGATATTATTATTTATAAGAGTTACAGTGTAAAATATTCAAGGCCAATTTTTTTTTAAAAAAATAAACACAAAATCAGAACATCATTATACTGTACAGTACTCAATTTAATTAACAAATGCCAGGATCAAGACTAGGAGAAAATAAGTAGGACATCATCCACACAGAGTCTGGAAGACTAAAACAGTATTAAACAGGTTCATAAAATATACAAAAAAGTACCCTCTGCTACTTTTGCCAGACTAAGAGCTCCAGTAAAGAACTCAGTGGTAGGCTGATGTGTGAGCAAGTGCTCCTTTGGAAAATCTGGCCCCAAGACACATGAAATTAAAAACAGCACTTTGATTTGAGTCCGGGAACAAAGTGGAACCTAGCTGGCTAAAAAACACACCAAAAAAAAAACACCACACACACACACCCCACACTGACAAGATGCAGTCTAACTAGCAACCTCAAGTATCATTTCTGGCTGTTGAATTCTCAATATGCTGAAGTTTGAACAATCTTCAACATACAACACTGTGTACAATATAATATGGTTATCTTTGGACTGAATGAGATGTAGCTATGGAGTAATAATAATTTTCTTAGAAATTATTCTGGATTGAAAGGATTTTTGCTGGGGAAACTTTCATGTCCCCAAGATCTTTTCCCACTAAAGTGGTCCCTATTTATCTACTTGCGATTTTTTTGCTTTCAAACTGCTAGGTTGGCAGGAGCTGGGACAGAGACGGGCACTCAAACCGTCATGTAGTACCCAGGTCTCGAACTGCCGACTTGCCGGCCTTCCAGCTAACAAAGCGAGCTTCTTAACCACTGAGCCACCGCAGTCCCTTGGAGTGGAAGTCCATTTGTTATAGATTGCACTTAGTTCAGTAACCTAAGCTGATAAAAGGTTTTTTGTGCCTTGAATGCTACTTGTCCATGCAAATCAAAAGTCAGATCTGTTTTAACGTTCATATGGGAGAATAATTCTTGTGAAACAGGCTGTCTATTTGTCCTGTGCTATCATTAATCCTAACAACTTCTGCCATCTTTTACTCACCGTCTGTAGAACTGGTAGCAGCATATTCAGTGGGTTGGTCAAATTAGTTCCCAGGATTAAAAATCCAGAATCTATGCCAGCTGAATGCAATGCCTTATCCAAACTGCAGGAATTTCAGAAAAATTGGGAAGTTTAAGTCATCAAATATTTACAGCATACTTTGTACTGTAGCCTTTATAGAATCATTAAATATATACTGTGAGCTTTGTCATATTACTTAGCTAACACTAAATCCTCTATAATTTCAAACTTCCATATAATTCCACATACCGTATTTTTGGACCAGAAACGCACCCAGTTTTCAGAGCAGGAAAACAAAACAAAACAAAAATCAGTACTGTATTTTGATGAAGCCACAGTGGACCAGTTCCATGAGGACCTAGAACACCTCATAGAACAGACACCAAGAAATGATGTCCAAATTATATTAGGAGACTGGAATGCCAAAGTAGGAAATCAAAAAGTGGAGGGAATAACAGGCAAGTTTGGTCTTGGAGTACAGAACGAAGCAGGGCAAAGATTGATAGAGTTCTGCCAAGAGAACGCACTGGTCATAGCAAACACTCTCTTCCAGCAACACAAGAGGCGACTTTACACATGGACATCACCAGATGGCCAACACCGAAACCAAATTGACTACATACTCTGCAGCCAAAGATGGAGAACCTCCATACAATCAGCAAAAACAAGACCTGGAGCAGACTGTGGCTCAGATCACAACCTACTGATCGCAAAATTCAGGTTAAGACTAAAGAAAATAGGGAAAACAAGAAGACCAGACAGATATCACCTAGACAGCATCCCTAAAGAATACACGGTGGAGGTGATGAACAGATATAATGGCCTGGACGCAATAGACAGAGTGCCAGAAGAATTATGGACAGAGATAAAGGACATCATGCAGGAAGCGGCAAAGAAAACCATACCAAAAGAAAAGAAGCGTAAGAAAGCAAAATGGTTGTCTGATGAGGCTCTTAAAATAGCAGAGGAAAGAAGGAAGGCAAAAGTCAAAAGAGAAAGGAAAAAATACAACCTTCTGAACACAGAATTTCAAAGAAAAGCAAGGAGAGATAAGGAAAACTACCTAAAAGAACAGTGCAAAGAAATGGAGGAAAACAACAAAAGAGGCAGGACTAGAGATCTCTTCAGAAAAATCGGGGAAATAAAGGGAACATTTAAAGCAAAAATGACCATGATAAGGGACAAAGATGGAAAAGAGCTAGCTGATGCAGAAGAGATTAAGAAAAGATGGAAAGAATACACAGAGGAACTCTACAAAAAGGACCTCAACACTCCTGATAACCACAATGATGAAAAAACTGAACTCGAGCCAGACATCCTGGAGAGCGAAGTTATAAAGGCCCTAAAGAGCACTGCAAACAACAAAGCTAGTGGATATGATGGTATCCCAGTCGAATTTTTCAAAGCGCTAAAAGATGATGGCGTCAAATTACTACACTCAATATGCCAGCAAATCTGGAAAACAAAACAGTGGCCACAGGATTGGAAAAGATCAGTATACGTCCCAATCCCAAAAAAGGGCAACGCCAAAGAATGCTCAAATTACCGAACAATTGCACTCATCCCACACGCCAGCAAGGTGATGCTCAAGATAATACAGGACAGACTTCAGCAGCATGTGGAGAGAGAACTACCAGAGGTGCAGGCCGGTTTCAGAAGAGGCAGGGGGACTAGAGACCACATTGCCAACATACGTTGGATCATGGAGAAAACAAAGGAATACCAGAAACAAGTTTACTTTTGTTTCATTGATTACACTAAGGCATTTGACTGTGTGGACCACAACAAGATGTGGCAAGTAATTAAAGAGATGGGAATACCAGAGCACATCATATGCCTCCTGAGAAATCTGTACATGAACCAAGAAGCAACAGTTAGGACAGAACATGGAATGACAGAGTGGTTTGGAATAGGAAAAGGAGTAAGACAAGGCTGCATTTTATCACCCTGCTTATTCAATCTATACACAGAGCACATAATGCGAAATGCAGGGATGGAGGAATCACAATATGGGATTAAAATTGCTGGGAGAAACATAAACAATCTGAGATATGCAGACGATACCACCCTAATGGCAGAAAGTGAGGAAGACCTAAAGAACCTCTTGATTGGGCTGAAGGAGGAGAGTGCAAAAGCTGGCTTGAGACTCAATATCAAGAAAACCAAGGTAATGGCAACAGGCCCAATCAGTTCCTGGAAAATAGATGGGGAAGAAGTAGAAGCAGTGACAGATTTTACTTTCCTGGGATCAAAGATCACGGCAGATGGGGATTGCAGCCATGAAATAAAAAGGCGACTGATTCTTGGGAGACAAGCCATGAGAAACCTGGGGAACATAGTGAAAAGCAGAGACATCACATTGCAAACAAAAATTAGAATAGTCAAAGCAATGGTATTCCCAGTGGTAATGTACGGATGTGAGAGCTGGACAATTAGGAAAGCTGAACGCAGAAGAATAGATGCCTTTGAAATGTGGTGTTGGAGGAGAGTTTTGAGAGTACCCTGGACAGCGAGGAGAACAAATAGGTCAATCTTAGAAGAAATCAACACTGACTGCTCATTGGAAGGTCAAATAGTAAAGACGAAGCTAAAGTATTTTGGACATCAAATGAGAAGGGAGGATTCACTTGAGAAGGCCCTGATGTTGGGAAAGGTGGAGGGCAAAAGAAGAAGGGGGAGGCCAAAGATGAGATGGCTAGATGGTATTGTGGACGCAACGGGCACAGAGCTGGGAGTGCTGAGGGGGATGGTGGAGGACAGAGGTGCCTGGAGAACAATGGTCCATAGGGTCGCAAAGGGTCGGAACCGACTGTGCGACTGAACAACAACAACAACCAGTGGTGGCGCTGCAGGGGAAATGGGCAGGCAGGCCAGTTGAACTGCTGAAGGAAGCGATACTCTAGTATAGCTTCTTGCTCTCCCCTTTCAACCAGGAAGCATGTTTTCTCCCTACATTTTGTCCACGTAGAGACAAAGGCATTGTGAAACCCTTTCTTTTTAAGCATAGGTTTGGTTTCCCACTTAAATGCATCGGAAACATATAAACAGAAAACTTTTGAATACAAGAAATTTATTTCCAATGTATTTAAATGTGAAATTGTGATTTTCGCCCTCTAGTGACCACTTGTTTTTCATGTTTTTCTTTCCCCTGCCCCAGAACAGGTCTTTGGCCAGCTGCAGCTAATCCTTTTACAACAGCCGCAGCTGGCCGAAGACCAGCATTTGGACTATAAGATGCGCCCTCATTTCCCCCCCACTTTTGGGGGAGAAAAGGTGCATCTTATGGTCCAAAAAATACAGTACTTAATGTACAGAACTGAAAGCTACCTCCATAAACAAAGAAATCCAAGAGAATTAATTTGACATAAATCTACTCGCAATGTCAGAAGTTTTTCCTCCCACACCCAGTTCTTTATTTGTGTGGAGAAATGTGGGGGGACCATGTCTTTAAGAAAGACCATAATCCAGAAAAGTGGTTAGGTAAAGGTCGCCCTTGCTCGAAAGCCAGTCATATCTGAATCTAGATTGCACTCATCTCTATTTAAAGCCAAAGAGCCAGTGCTTTCTGCATCTGCAGGCATTTCCATGGTCCTGTGGCAGGCATGACTAGACATTAGAGTGCACAGAATGCTGTTTACCTTCCCCAAAAGTGAAACCTATTTATTTACTTGCAACTTCTTGTTTATGAACTGCTAGATATACTAAATCACTAATTCAAACTTTCTCAAGTGGGGAGAGATGGATAACCTTCTTTTGTGTCCAGATCAAACCCTAGACTACCAAAATGATGTCAACTTGTTTAGCGTGTGGGGATGCACTCTGTACTGGAGCAGAATACACTTCCGTGGAAATGCTCAGAGCCAAAGCTGATGAACACAGGGGATGGATAATGTAAATCACCAAGAAAAATCAGAGCAGAATGAATTACTGTTTTTCAAATTACAAATTTTCATGCACCCAATTTTTTCAAATAGAGTAAAACCTCCACATACGATTTTTCCCCGTTCAACAAGGTTATTTGTACTGTATGCCAAAAAATTTGTATGTCAAAAACACATTGCATCACCAGAAGAGGCAACTAGAAGTCGCTGTATTTGTTTTGTATGTTGAATTTTTCCAGTTAAATTTTTATGTCGAATTTTTTTTAGCCAGGGTTTCTATTTGTAACTTGAATGTTTTGCAAGTAGAACCATTTGTATGTCGGGGTTTCACTGTATAGAATACAGACGGCATACTTACTTGGACAAAAAGAGAGAAACAGTGAAAAGCAGGGCCACAAGGACGAAAAATACTCCCCACACAATCTAAAGAATAATAAACATTTAAAGTAGTTTAGTAAATTTCTCACAGTTGTCTGATAAAGTTACATACTGTAATGATTTAATGACAAAAAATGAGAACATCTTCTCATGATTATGTTCTTCCCATATTTTAATGATTCATACCTAAGTCCATTTACTATTTTCAGAGAAGATTTATTAGTCCAGGGGTGGCCAACCTACGGCCCCATTTCATGTGGCCTGCCACCGCCCACGCTGCTACCGGAAGCGGATGCGTTTATGACATAAAACATGCCCGCAGATGCATAAACATGCCCGCTATAAACACTACCATAAATGCACCCACAGCTGTTGTAAACATGTTTACGGCAGCGGCGGATGTGTTTTATGGCACCGTTTACGCTGGGAGCAACCACATGACTGTCCTGCTCAGCTGAGGATTATTAATCTTTGTCAATATTTAAAAATGCCAAAAGGGTCTGTCGTTGCACAGCTAGTCATTAACTTAAGATACTTGGTAAACTATATTTTATTCATGGATGACCTATCTAAAGGAAAGCATTTTTAATAATTAACTGTTGAAAAACTTTAAAACCAAACCAAGAAAAATAAGATACCATGTTGCAAAGACCAAATAGCTGTTTACCTGGAAATCTCCTTTTTCAAAGAGACAATTCACTCTGAGCAATTAAAGGCATGAGATTTATTTGTCTATTTTTGAAAGAGAAGGATCAGATTATAGTGCAAAATTTATTTCAGGGGTAATGGAGTCAGTGAAATTATTTTGAAATTTGAATATATATATTTTTCATTTAAGGGACCAAACATTTATTTGGTCTTCTCTTTGAAGTCTTGGCCTCAATTTTGTCCTTCGATTTAGTCAGAAGTAAAATCTGACCACCTCAGTGTCCACAGATATTTCTTTGTTCTTGTTCAGCAAGAACAAATAAAATATGCCAAAAAGAAGTTGCTTGGTAAATGTGAAAGCCAACAGATAGGAAATTCCAGAGTACAGTAATACCTCATACAAACTCCGTTTCGTACAACATCAAATTCATACAACATCGCCTAATTCCTTGAAAACTGTTGCCTCATACAAAGTCGCTGCGACTTTGTATGAGGCATTGGGGTTTTTCCCAAGGTTGCATTGTGCCTGGGCAGTATAAAAGGCAGGACACATGCATGCATTGCTCTTGTGGGTTTTGCACAAGGCAAAGAGTGGTTAGGAGTGGTTTTGAGCGTGATTTTGGATTTTTTTGAATTTTTTCATCAGAATTTTTAGAAGCATTCCTGGGATTTTTGCAGCATTCTTCAGGTTCTTGGACCATTCTTTGGCACAGTGGAAAGGTAGGTAAATGAGGTTTTCTGTTTCCAATTGGCTTGGGGTGGGGAGGTGGATGGGGGAGGGCAATTTTTTGGTGGGGTGGGCAATTGTTTGGTGTTTGCTGCTGTGGTTTTTAAAAAGAGATTGCATGCTCCATAATTTTTCTTATGTTGGTCTTTTTTTGGGGGAACACTGTTTGGTGGGGTGGGCAATTGTTTGGTGTTTGCTGCTGTTTGGATGATTAACGCTGTGCTGCATGATGGGACATGTTGGCATCCATTTTGTCCTTGCTTCTATCCAGTAATTGTTTACAGTAGCTTGTACAAAATGGCTGCAGATTAACACTGTGCTGCATGATGGGACATGTTAACTTTTAAACCTGCACTTCATAAAGTTTTCAAAAGTTAAAAACTTGTATGGTTTTGTCCCCTAAAATCAGAGTTGTTTGACATGTTTTTGTAATGTATTTAGCCTTTAGATAATGATTTCTTAAAGTTCTGTCAGTTTCCTTGACTTTGCCCTGAAGTCTGTGCTGTTACAGTACAATTTATCTCTACGACGTTGTACGAGGCATCGCAGCAAGGATTTGGATGTTGTATGAGGCATCGCGGCTAGGATTTTGCATGCCTCATACAAAGTCCAAATCTGTATAAAGTCCAAACTTGTGGAACCAAATTTGGATGTTGTATGAGGTATCACTGTAATGGCTAATAAAGTATTTGCTTTTCTCAACTGTTTATGAACCAGAGTATTCATGTGATGGAAATGAAAACAATACTCCCACTTAGAGCATCTAAACTAGTATCTATGGCTCTCAGTATTCTCAAGAGACACAGTGTCCGCTTATGCAAGTTTTTTTAAATCTGCATGATTCCAATAGGAAGAGTTAGTGGTAAACAAAAAATATTCATAGCTCTTGATAACTTTTACTATCTCACTTATATGCTGCTTAAAAACAACTATTGATAAAATGAAGCATTTACACATGCATCTCGTTCAAGACAAGGTAGTATAATTTTAGTTATTTCAGTATAAAATTAAAATAGCATAAGTAGTATCCATTATAACAAAAAGATCACTCTAGAAAAGTATTTCCCTCCACAGAAATACAAAAACTGCAGTGGATTCTTAATATCTCTACTAGCAGCTGGAAACCTATTAGAATTGTTTATGCATTTTCTTAGCACAATTTTAATCCTGTTATTTCACTATATTTTTGGAGGACGTAAGGAAACAGTTAAGTTTGTTGGCAAAATTAAATGGGAAAGGGGACAAAAGGGGGATGCAAATTATTGTTGAACTTTGAAAAGTAACACATTTATTTCAGTTTGAGCTTTTGTAGATCAAATCCTCTTCCTCAGACATAAGAAGTGCAGATATCCTCATTATATGGAGAGTCACAGCCTGGTGAATATATTAATAACAAACAGTGACAAAGGTTCATTAATGTGGCTATCATGTCTCATGTCAAGTTTAGTTTGTGAGGTATTTGTTGTTGTTGGTTTTAATTTGTTGTGGATATTTCTGTTATTGGTTTCTCTGCTTGTTCACAATCCAGAGTGGGTTAACACCCAGATGGGCAGTATAGAAATCCAATAAATAAATAAATAAAATGTCGCTGTCTGGCCATCTAAATTTTCTGCTAACTTGACATTGTGTTTTCACGTTAAAGGAAGCAGTACAGATAGATAGATAGATAGATAAATCTTTATTGTCATTGTCCTGCACAAAACGAGATTGAAAAACCACTTATCAACCCAACAAAACCTAAACAAAATGCAACTATACAAAATTATCAACATACTCCCACCCCACATATACACATTTAACCCCCAATAAGCTCTAAAACTCTAACTATATACAGAAGCTCCATCATAAACTGCATTTCACTGCATTCAAAGCCAGAACCACTTTTGGGTAGAAACTATTTCTCAAGCGGCTGTTCCTGGGCTTTATGACCCTATACCTTCTTCTAGAAGGCAAAAGCTGAAAGAGATCATTTCTGGGGTGCGTATTATCCTGCACAATCTCTACAGCTTTCTTATAACACCTGGAGGCATAGATTTGATCTAGAGTGGGAAGAGTACGCCCGATTATTCCCTCTGCAGTCTTTACAACCCTGAACAACATTGTTCTTTCCCTAGCTGTACAACTCCCAAACCATACACACAGACCATATATTTGAAAGACAGAAGATACATTCCTGAAAAGATGTTGTAGTACATCCTAGGTTTCTAAAATACTTTTTATAAAGAGCAGCTATAATACTGGGAGGGGGGGGGACAGAATTGGATTTGACCTCCAAATTAATTAGATATAAAGTCTTTCAATAAATATGCAGCACAACAGAACAATCAAAATATTGCAAGTTATATATAATGTGTTAACATTTGAAGGGGTGATCCTAAGAAGAAACAACAATTTTGTGGGGGCAAATCTAATTAAAAGGTTATGGATGCACAGCCTACAGGTTTCAAATGGGCAATAAATTTTCAAGATTGTTCAGGTAGAATCCTGCTTATGCATGTTGAAAATCCCTAGTGCCATAGAACTTTGATTTCATTTTGCTACTGCACACCTTCATTTCTTAACTCTCACATGCTGATTTTTCCCCTAGAATAAATTCAATTTGTTGCTTATTTGTTCATCCTACAAGTCTGTTCACACATTTCTCCAGCTGTCTACTCATCTTAATTTGATCTACTATTTGTCCAATTTTATCAGTAACTTCAACCATAAATCTTGCTCCTATTTCCAAGTGAGCTTATACAGCTGCTGAATGGAATCTGACCCTATGGCACTGCACAGCTGTCAGTGGCTGCATCTTAAGCATACTTTACGTAAATTCATTTCCAAGTAAATCAAAGGAACTTACTTCCAAGCTAAGAATCAAGGAGGAGTGTGCTGTACAATTATTTGGTATACTGTGGTAAAACTTTCCATTGTCTACTTCTTGACCATGACTACATACCACCTTTTAACTATGAAAAAGTGCAAGAATATGAAGACTAGTTGGAATACAGTATATGGTAATGAACTAGAAAATTCAGAGAAATCTGACTGTACTACATACATCACTTAAAAATAAACTGTTCCCCAAAGAGGCCTCTCTTTTGGTAATGGAATATTATAGGTAAATTAGCTTTCCTAGCCATCAATTTCATAATGATTTGGCAAACTATCAAGTCAAGCAAATACCATGTCCCCCAGATCTAGGCTGCCAAGCACAATATTCTATAGCTGCAATCCTGTTGCACAGTTCTGCCTATGCAGAAGTAATTGGGAGTGACAGATTGTTGCTGATTAAAGGTTTCCCTTGCAACCTTCGCCTGCATACAATACACATAGAATGCAATAAAGTGGTGTGTTCCCTGAAATCACAAAGGGAAGACTTTAATGAACAATGATCTGCTGCTGGTTATAATATTTTCAGTGTACAGGCAAGCCCAGTTCAGAAGGATTTCCACTTTAAAAAATTGGACTTAGGCACTTCACAAGCAGGAATTTCTTTCTTCTTAGGCCTGTGGAGGCAACAAGCACAGTCACAGGGTGCCCCCAGAAGATGGGAATGGTAAATCACTTCTGAATATTTTCTACTTAGAAAACCTTTGAAAGAGCAACCATAAATCAGAATTGACTTGATGGTTTATTATTATTATTATTATTATTATTATTATTATTATTATTATTATTATTATTATTATTATTATTATTATTATTATTATTATTATATGTAGTAATGTAACTAAAGATTGAGCTTTGCACATGAGAGAAATGCAGATTTAATTTAACATGTTTAATCTAGATTTTCTCACAGAGGTAGGACAGAAAGGTAGAAATAGATTTTGCCTGATTTTGTTCTTCATATATATGCTGTCTGCCTTTCTGACAGGAAGTCTGTGCTATTTATGGTCAGAAGAATGACTACATCGTCTGGGATAATAGCAGAGAGAACGAGTCCAGAATAAACAATGAATTCATTCTGAAAACCACCGTCTCCTTGTAAATAAAACAAAATCCAAAAGATAGGCATAAGACTGGACACCATCATAGCTGACATGATGGCAATGAGAAATACCACTCTCAGGGACAGTGTTTTAAGAGGAATTATGAGCAACTCAAAGGGTGAGTTGGGCAAAGTTCAGAAGTCTGTATGGAGATTTAAGGATGTGGGGATTGCAGGCAGCTTTAGTAGGAGGGTTCCTTTTAGGAATCATTTGAGTAGAAGATATGACTCAAGAGGTATGAAGTCCAGTTTGGGTAACAAAAAAGAAGTAAACAAATGCAGAACACAGGAGATACCTTTTATAGGCTCACTTAAAAAATAATAAAACATTGCAAGCTTTCATGACTCAAAGGTCACTTCTTCAGGCAGATTCTCATGGCATGGTATTCAACCCAGGTTGGTTTGCTTAGATGTTACATGGGAAGTAGTCCCCTTAATGGAAGACCCCTTTATTTATCTGGGGTGGCTAGCAGAATTTTCAGAAGCAGACACGTTTTTCAAAATACTTAAGACCCACAGTACCAATCTCTTTCCTTTGGCATAACTACCAAAGGAGATTAAGTATATAATTTATTTATTATATTTGTATACCACCTTACTCGTCCAGAGATGACTCAAGGTCCAAAGACAACTCAAAAGGAAACTTTTGTGGTGGAGGCCAATGGTTCTATCACTCTATTTCATTTAGGTGCACAATTACTTTTTCAATTATTCTTTTACAAATCTTAATTTATATGATACAAGAAATGACTCTACTTTGCAAGCAGTAACAGTATCACTATTGGTAACCTCATGTTTGGGATGTAACATTGCTTTTCCATAATTTTTTTGGGAAAACTGGTATGATTTTCATAAACTAAAAAAAATGTAATAAGGAACATGAATCAGTTTTTAATAATGACCAGTGGACATGAATGACTTTTAAAAAAGTAATTAGTACCTTTTAAGAAACAACATTCGAAACTAAATTTGTGTTGGAGATAAGAGATGACTGCCATCTGTCTTATGTGGTCTTTAGAAACTCTGTAATAACTATTTTTATAATATGAAGAAGCCATTGGTATATTATTAAAGTGGAAAGCAAGAATTAGTCTTCATCCCACTGGAGAATAGCTAGCATGCATATTAAGAAAAACCAACCCTGGGTTGGGTAAAACTGAATTTAGTAGATATCAAATTCTGACCACTGTGGGAGAATCTGGCTTTTCCCACTGGAAACTAATGGTTCTGAAATCTCTGGACCAGGAATTTCATTTTAAGAACAAAATGAAATAAAAAAAATACTTAGACTGATACTGTATCTGACTTGCAGAGGAAGCTGGAGCTTCATACTTGGCTCTTTTCCAAAAGAAATCATTTGAAAACTGTTCCCAAATAGGTAAGAACCTTTGTAGGTAACATATAATAGGCAGGCCCCAGGGACAACATCCACAGTCTTGTCCTTGACCTGTAAATAAAATTTGAGCACCCCCTTGGCTTTCAAGACTATTCATATAGATGCAGTGAGAGCTGGAGGCTTAATTTATATGAAACTTGCCATGGTCTATCTAGGTTTGAATTCTGGACTCTGGCAAACTGCAATGAAAGTATAGAGATGACTGAGTGACAACCTATGGTGTACAGCAGGGGTTCTCAACCTATGGCCTGCAGGCTGGATCCAGCCTGTGGCACCATTTCATGTGGCCCGCTGCCTCCACCACCAGAAGCGGACACGTTTATGACAACCGTAAATGCACCTGCGGCTGTCGTAAACGTGCTGTAAATGCACCCGTGGCATAAACATGTTTATGACAACTGCAGATGTGTTTTACCACAGTGTTCACGGTGGGGGGAACGACCAGTACGGCCCACTCAGCTGTCTGAGGGGGCGTGGTCCGGCCCGCACTTACTCCAAGAAGGGAAGGATCAGAGGATACTAGCAGATTCCTCTAGGTAAGTCCAATGTTACCTGGTGTGGTACACATTGTCCATCCTACCCTCAAAGGTCTCCATGCTGTTCTCACCCAAGACTGGGCATTCTGGCAAAGCAAAACTGTATCAGCATGTTTCAGAAGCTTCTCATCTGGCAGAGGAGTTTCCAACCACCTCCATTATGTGTCTGCACCCCTGGTGGCTGCTGATACTACCTTCCCCCGTCAGAATATAGACTTCAGTATCATGGAACTTTGGAATCTGTTACCAAAATTACATTTACTTTCAAAGTACCTGAACGGGCAGTATAGTCAGAATTCAGGGAAACTATGAGGAGAGTGATTCAAGCAAATACTAGCATTAGAGGAGCACATGCAGGGATGAGTCACAGTTGGATCTTCTCTTCAAGACAATTAAGTAGTCATATCTACTTAAGTAGTATTCTTATCAGCAGACTTTCTGCTGCAGCTCCCAGATGGAACCACTGGACAGTGAGGGAGAAAGTAAGAATGAAGTGGAAATACAAAGGCAAAGAAGAACAACTAAGGGTTTTTAAGCAAAAAATGGAGGAGGAAGATAAAATCTAAAACAGAAGAAAGTAAAAATATGAAGGAAATGTGAATGGATTTGTTGAAGCAGACAAGGACAAAGTGATCTTCTGCAGCAATTGAAGGCAGAAGCAAACTAAAGAAGAACCAACAGAGCATAAGGCAAAAAACAACTAGTTACACAGTTCCTGCCTTCCAAACAAATACTCAGCTCAGCATTAAGTGCTTTGATTATTTCAAAAAAGACAATGGATAATTTCCATCTGACATAATTATCAGTCTGCTGCAGGATCTTTATTCTAATATCTAGACTCAACCTGAGAATATAACAGTATTTGACATGCTTTTAGTTCTAACATGCAAGCTGGAAATATAGGTAGTGTGACAATTTGGATGAGATCCAAAGAGGAATTTTCAGACATTCCATGGCTTGAACACATTCACTAGACACTGGCTTTCTTTTCATGCAAATCTGCTTTTACACCTTTATTTCCTTTCAAAATAATTTTTGCTGTGCAGCTTGGGGGGGATACTCAACAATTATATATATGATCAAAGCATCTTTAGACACATTTGAACAATTCTATATATTATGGTTGATGATTTTAGGTAATGTTCTATGTTTTCTTCTTACATGGCAATCCTACCTGCACTGCAAGGCCCAGTTATAATTTTCTAACTGTGACCAGTTAGGATTTTTGCAAAATATTAGTACATGTAAGTAGTTTATCTGAAGGACAAAATTGAGAACTATACTTTTAGAGGTCTCATGGCTCCACAAAACCTTGCCCAGCAGCTTTTCTCAATATATTCCAAACGCCGTCCCCTCCTTTGAAGGGTTCTTAGCTTGTCCTCAAGTTGCTGCAGTGTTCGCCTATCCCGAGTTGGTAAAGGTCGACCATCTTTGCACTAGTTAGGAAGGAGACAGTTTAAAAACAAAAATATACAAAGGCTGAATTAAATATATAATATTAATATAGGAATTAAGTATATATTTCTCTTTCTTTTTACTAACAGAAAGCCATGCTATGTGTTAAGAGCTATCTAGTCTTGTAAGATTTATAGCAATCTTAATAGGGCTTTCAAGTTAAGTGAGATATTTAACCCATCCTGGTGAGTTTCCATGATTAGGTGGGGATCCGAACCCAGGTCTCCGGAGTCCTAGCCCATAACTCTACCTACTATACCACACTGGGTACCCCAACTGAAAGCCATATTTAATAAATAAATAAAAAACCACTTCCAATTTCATTTAATAGTAATTTTGAAAAGGGTTCTATTCAACATTTATTCTAGCACTTTTCCATTTAGGATTGTGACTATGTAAAATATGAAATAGTATCAAGCAATAATGAAATTATTGGCTTCATGCTATTCCATATACCGTACTTGGTAATATTCTATAATTTAAACAAGGAAATCCCTGATAACCCAAGCAACTATAATAATAATAATAATAATGTGTCAGAAATTATTCTGGGTTGAAAGGATTTTTGCGGAAGAAACTCCGTTCAGGGAATGCCCATGAGGCTCCTTTCATGTCCCCAAGAGCTGGGACAGAGATGGGTGCTCAATCTGTCATGCAGTACCTGGGTCTCGAACTGCTGACTTGTCAGCCTTCCAACTAACAAGGTGAGCTTCTTAACCACTGAGCCACCGCAGTCCCTAAAGCAACTACAACACAAGTAATACATTTTTAGTGGTTAAAAGTTAGCTATCACTGGGAAAGTTTAGTTGGGCTATTTAAGTCTCACTCATATTGATATGCACATTCCCAAATGAACTTTACTCAAGTTTCACAGTATACTGTTCTTCTCTAAACGATGGATTTAAAAAATAATTGAGCTTGATAGCTCATGGACTTAAACCTTTTAGTCATTTTTAAAAGAACACCAACCTTGGCTTTTATTCTTTGTATACTCTGCTCAACCTCCTCAATATCTTCAGTGTTTTCCAAACGTTCATAACTAGCATTTCTCGTGCCTTTTATTAGGTTTAAAGGTAGTGCGGACATGCCATAAGCCTAAAGAAAAAATGGAGCAACATATTAAATCAATATATTAATTCTAAATTATCACTTCAGTCATTTGGAGCCCACTGGATGACTTGCATAGTGTCACAGATGAAGCCTTTCAATGCCTTTCAAACTTGGATGTGGAACTCTAGCTAGGAACGTGAGATGGTCAATTTGTGTTTGTTGTTATGTCAACATTAATGTTAATAATCATCATATGATAAATAAATAAGTCATATTTAATATAGGAGCACCACTACACTCTCTAGGAGTAAAAAAGATGAATAATAAGGGCTGGGGAGGAATGATGATTGCCATTTTGAGAAATAGCATTTAAGGTTGGTTGAAAATCTACAGCTAGTTGTTCAGAGCTACAGTAGACCGATGAAGGTTACACACTGGTTGAAACTCTGTACAAATTAATGCAACTTTTACAATCTGTTAACATTATCACTCATGGGCTTTTATTGTGAATTAAAAGTTTCCTATCCTCCACCTAACATGATTTCAAGGCTCCTTAGGGATTTCTTTTTACCTGAGAAAGCTTTTTGAAGCCTCAGAACAGGGAGGGAAGCCTTTAATGCCTGAAAATCACCACCACTGATTTCAGTCTAAGCAGCATTAATTTTCAGATATTAAAGCAGGGGTTCCCAGCTTAAGGCCTGAGGAGCGGACCCGGTCTGTGGCACCATTTCATGTGCCCCCCACCCCCTCCAATGGCATTCAAGAAACAAAATGGCCACCCCTTTGAAGCTGTTGGGACAAAATGGCCACCCCCATCATGCAGGCAGGGCAAAATGGTCATCCGGCAATCAAAGCTGACTGAGAGAGCGTGACACGGCACCCAGCTAGAAAAGGTTGGTAACCCCTGCATTGAAGGCTAGGCTGCATAAATCTAATAAATTTTTGCATGTTAGTGAACCAGCATCTAGTTACAGTATCTCATCCACCATCCATGTTGATACTGCAATTTGATAAAGGGTGCGAGAATTGCTCAGCTAAACATTTCAGGTGGGAGAAATAAGGATAATACACTTTTGTGAAGTTATGAGGTACCAACTTTACTTTGGTACAAAAACAATTACTGTATTAAATTATTTTTAATACAAAGTGGAACTGAATGGATTAAAATTCACCTTTTTAGGAGTAGCTAAAATCTTTAAGTCACTGAGGGGAAATCATAGGCATATTTCATTATTTGCTGGATTCAAATTATATGTGATACAGTATGTGATATTTGTGCAGCTTCAATAGAGGGCAGTGGTATTAATAAGATATTCAGAATTATGGAAGACTGCAGAGCGTATCTACTTTGGAATAGTCTATGACACTAGATTTCTTGTTCCAAATTAATTCAAATATCTTGTTTAAAAATGGAAGCAGGGTGTAAAACAAATGCTAAGATGTAATGCAGCTTTACTATAAAAACTGAGAATAGTAAAAAGACGTACATCTTGACAGGACACAGGATTTTAAACTACAAAAATAAGTATTGCAACATGTAATGGTAACCACCAATTCAGGGAACTTTTAGGAAGGGCTTATGCAAATTCATGGGGCCATCAATGCTATCTGTTATTTCCAGCATCAAAGGTAGTATGCTTCTAAATATTGCTGGCTGAGGAATATGAGTGGGAGAGTACTATTTTCCTCAAATATTCTAGCCAACAGTAAGTATTCCAACTGGAATTTATCCAGTATTGGAACAGATGTAAACCGAAAATGGTATTTTTAGAAAAGTTTTAAAAGTTTAATTTATGTTTAAGGTGTGGACTCTAGGCTGCAGGATTTATTTTATTTTACAAATATCGCTTTGCCTTTAATTTTATTTCACTTAACTCAGTTAATGTCATGTGACTGAAAAGTCCCTAGACTTATCTGATTCCTCCTTGCTCATCATCTCCAGAAATTGGATTGCAAGCGTTGTATGAAACCTTCTGATTTAAAGCAAAATAAGCAATGTTTGATATGCTGACAACTATTCTTTAATACTGATTTAATACAATGATTGTCACGATAAGAAAACATACTAATGTTTTAGCTTTTTAGCCAGCAATTATAAATATGAATACAGTAGCTAAGAATAATATTTTCCAAATACTGTACTGTATGAGATATTCACCAAAAGTGACATTTGTTAATTTAATACTTTGAATTACATTTACTTAGCTATAACTGTTATGAATCAAAAGGAATGTAGATCATTTGTTAATTTGAGAATGCAAAGCATCTGGTTTTAGACTTTGAAAAGCACTAAGCCTAACACAAAAAGGTTTTTAAGATGCAGTGCATCTACTGCCAACGCCTGCCCTCTAGTGAAGCTGCACACAATACAGAAGAACATTTTGGAAGGAAAGTATCAATAAAATCCAGGTCACATTTAAGTCGAAGCACAATGTATCAATTGTTTGTTGGATGTTTTGGGGAGCACATAACTTGGGACATCCTAACTCCAAACTTGGAGAATATTGAGAGGAGAGTCAACACAAGACTCTCTTCAATTTTAATGTGTCTAGGTAACTTGGGAGCTGAGTTATGCTCCCACCCCAAATCATTCACTTTCCCCTAAAACCAGCTGGTAGTGGCCTAAGACTTTTGCACAGTACTGCAACTCAGCCACTTAACTCAGTTACTAGTTTCTCTAGCAAAATAATAATTCTATTTCTGCATTAGTTTCCTAAGGGGCCATTCAACAATTATGTGATCCTTGAGGGGGAGAGGGGGTCTGCCATATGAATTACAGAAAATTACGGGGGCGGGTCAGGTCAAAGATTGCATAATCCATTTGGAGCTGTTGTGGTTTCGAAACATGGTGCTTTTTTAGGTTTAAAAATGATCTCTGGGGATTTTGATCCAATTTGAAATTACTGAATTGCTTGTGCAGTCTATTTCACCAATAGTAAAAAGCTCTAAGGGTGTGTGTGTGTGTGGGGGGTGTGTGTGTGTCAAAATGAAAATTACGGTTGGATTACATGGAGGGGGTCAATTCCCCCCCCCCCAAAAAAAAATGGATCACGTAATTGTTGCATGGCCCCTAATAATAAAGTCATGAACTTTATATCTGCAGGTCTTAAGGTCTGTCCAATGCTAATTTTCTATATGTAGCAAAGAAATATTCTGCTGTTTCAGTATCTTTGTTTTCTCACGTGGCGGCAACATCCATGTGATACAGAAACAAGTAACAATGTACTAGAAAGAATGGATAGAAAGAAAAATCTACAAGAAGGAGAGAAGTATGCCTCTATATAAAGTTACTATAAACGAACAAGCTAACCCAAAGACTGAAGAACATAGTTTAAGCAGCAGGTAACGCATTATAAATATACAGAGGAACAAGCTGTGGTTTGTTTTTACTTGACATAAGTAGGGTTCACTGGATTGCAAAAATCTGCTTAGGGAGGCTTCATGACCATAATTTTTATTGAATCAATCATAGTACCCACAGAGCATTTTGGATACAATACTATTTCAAACTAAAGGATACTCAACCTAGTTCTATATCCCATTTCTTACAATGAGCCAGCCATGTACCACCTAGTACTAATGGAAGGAAAACACAAAGGTAGACAGGATCATATCTGTGTCCATAATGGAAAGGTAAGCAAAAAGCATAGACACATACAGCAGGAAGAACACATATCTATCTCATGTTTGGCAGCAGTAAAGGCTCCTTCTTATACCTAGGAGCAAATCCCTGATAGTCCAACCTCACTGCACTGCAAGACGCTCTACTAAATAACTATAGGGGATGGGGTCAATTACCTTGGTCTTTCATAGTCCATTATTCAACTGGTAGATAGGTCAAATAAAAAAATCTTAGCATCCCAAAAGTATAGCTTATGTATTCATCTTCTTCGCATATGTTATTTCAGTAAGGCTTACAATTTTTTTGAAAAAACTGATTAGTATATTTATTTCCATTATAAATATTCTTCTTTTGTGTCCAAAAGACAAAGATAAAGAGGTAGAATGGGAAGAGTGGATTGGCTTTTTTTAAAAAAAAAAAAAAACACCAGCCAACAATATGAATATAAAGTTATGTCAACTGTTCTTTTCTTTTGAAGAAAGTTATTCATGATAACTACTTATATTGTTACTGTATTAAAGAATAGGGCTCTCTCTAATGGAAATATTTTAATCAGGAATAGATTTTAGCCAAGATGCTGAGAACTTCAATATTCAAGATAGAGATCTAGAATAATAATAATCCTACTTCACACTCTCAGCTTTGACACGTTGATTTAGAGATGGCATCAAAACTCTGCAGATGGTAATGTTGAGTCAGGAAGAAAATTATTTCTGTACTTTTAAAAACAACTCTTTTTAGGTAGGATACTAACTTCTGAAAAACTGCAACAGCAATTTTCTAAAACTTCAAGATAGCAAACAGAAAACTTTTAAAACTCTTGAACTATATGTACATTTAGATGGTTTTCAAATACGTTCTCATTTATTATTCAAAAACAAGTGTCTGTTATTTGATGACTTTCAATATCCATATAATCCTTAAGGTAGACTGATCAATAAGGCTGGCATATTCATGTTAATATGAATATGGGGGAAAAACCTGAAAGAGGCTTAGTTGCTTTTCCTTTTTTATTTTCTTCTATTGATTCTGAAGAAAGAGCCTTTTAAAATAAAAAAATGATTTAAATTAATGCAAAAGAGGTATGTGAAAGTTTCATGTTCTTTCAAGCAAGTTTATTTAACCTATCGTTTGTAAATCACCTGGGAATTTTGTCATCGAACAGCATCAGGAGAGCTTCCAGCAACTGATAATAATTTTGTGTCAGATTACTCTGGGTTAACAGGCTGGAAGTGGAAATTCTGAAGCTCTAAAATGGCCCATATTAGTTGGAAACAACTGGAAGAACAATGTCATTGTTGCACTTATTCCATGTGGGTCTGTGAGCTTCTAGCACCCTCCATTGCCACCTTGTTAAATGCCTCTATCTTGGTAATATCCCTTCTTCCTCCCCCCTTAATTCTATGGGAGATTTTCTCCTCCATTTCTTATGCCTTCACATATGCTAGACTTTTTGGTTTAGAAGCACTTTGTTTTTATTGTTTCCCTTTTTTGCTTGCTTTTCTTGACTTTTGGGAGAGGTGCGTGTGTGTTTTATTTTATTTTGTTTCCATCATGTATTTCTGTGCATAGTTTTCCTATTTGACTTGTTAAAATTGTATTTTCATTCATTTATTATGCTTATTAATTATGTTGAAGGTCTATGTTCTAAAGGGCTTTAGAGGACTGTTTTGTCTAGTAGTTGTTCTTGTTGGCTGTGCTGTTGCCTCATTTTGGAGCAGACTGATTCTCTGTTGCATTGTCATTGACTTATGGGATGCGTTTTTATGAGTTCCTGAAGCCTTTTTGACACGTGTTAGGCAGAATATGAATGGGAGGAAACAAAGAAAAAGGAAAAAAAACATGAAAGAGCATATTAAATGTAAAGAACTAGGTCACAAAAGACATGGAAATGAAAGTTATCGTAATCCCTGTAAATTTGTTCCTGCTGGATGGGGCTCATGGGTGTTGGAGTCCAAATGTTTATGGGCCCCAGGTTGCTTACTGCTGAATTAAGATGAAAGAAAGATTACAAGTTGTTGCAACTGAAGCCAACTTTAAAATGCAGAATAGGATGTATGCTTACTGTATAGATGATGGAAGCCACCATTCCAATAAGGGTCAAAGAACTTATTGAAAATGATAAAGCAGCCAAACCATCTGTAAAACAAATAATAGAAATAGATTGGCTAAAATATTCTTTTATGTCATGTTTTCATTTTGTTCTACATGAACTTTAGAATCTTTCTCTAAAACAAAGAGAAAACAATGAACCAAAGGACAAACAGTCTTTACACATCATTTATCTTTGACAAAAAAGTGATTTATACAGTATGAATGGAACACCTGTCAAAGAAGACATAGCGGAAGAATGCTTAATTGTGACCTTAAGACTTGGATGGTTAATCTGTAATGTTTCAGATGCACAGCTGCAACACTCAAGCATTCAGATGGCTGCAAGGTCTCTAACCTTGAATTACAGGATTAAGTTTAATTAGGACTAGAGTTTAATAGAATTTAATAGAGTTTAATAGAATTAAGCATTAAAATTAAATTAAAATTAAATTAATTTTTTTACTTAAGTTGATCACCAAAATTTGATATTCCAATTTGTGTATCTTTAACATTTCTTTTAAGATCATGCTAACATACTGATACTTCCTGCTTGCTTATAACTCTAGAATTCTTAATTGGTCTTCCTTATTTCTGAGAGGATTATAACATAGAAAGTATAATACGAATATATTAAACAAATCTAGTCTGAGTCTAAGTAAAACAAAATCAATAACACTTAATGCATTCAAGCCTTTTAATCTAAAATTGTTCATTTGAATTTGTTGCCTGCATTACTCAAAAGAGATAGGATTAAATAAAGAAATAAATGCAAACATTCTATCACTTTCCTCTAAGGAATTAGTTGGAATTTGAAGATAATATGAACATTCTTACGGCTGCTTCCGAGTTCTTCAAACAAAAGTTTTACTCTCTCCCACTCTGTTGAATTTTTCTTACTGGGAATATTGAGGGGAACAAAGGCTCTGGAGAAGAAAAAAAAGGGCGGGGGAGAAAATTTTAGTCCTTCAAAGGTTTTCAAAACATGTTAGCTCAAGCATGGAACTGAAGTTAAATTACATGGAAAATTGAAGGACCCTCAACATTAAGCTTCAAAGCAATACATTTTCTGTAAATATAAGACTGTTCCAGATGTACAGTTCTCTCTTTTAAAACAATACTATAATACCTTGCAGTAAGTAAGTCCAGAAAAATAGTGAAAGAATCTGAATCAAAGCTCACAGCATTTTAGTTTTAATAAAGTTTTAAGCATCTCCTCATATAACATAGCAAAAAAAAAGCAAGAAAAATCTATAAATGTATTTTCAGGCCTGAGAAGAAAGTGATGGAGTATAGTCATAGAAAATATATTAGAAAGATGTATGGAAAGACATAGAAATAACAGCATGGTTTAGTGCAGTGTAATCATACACATGTCTATCAAGAATCAAGTCACAGTGGCTAAAACCCAATTTCACAACTTAAGCAGTACATCTTGGCTGATTAATCACTTTGGTCATGCCACAGCCATTTTGAGACAATTAAATATTTTCCAGTCTCCCTTCAGGTTCCAGGGATATCTAGGTATTCCCTTCATCTTGGGGAAGCCTTCAAGATCCACAGAACAAGGTAAAGAACAATTTAAAACTAGAAAATTGCTGGTACCATAGTAATTTTTGGAACTTTACATTGTTTTTACCACATTCCACAGTTCTGAAGGCACTCCCAAGGTGAAAAGCAGGGCTTCTCAACCTTTTAAAGCTGCAGGCCAGACTGGTGGTTCCCCCCACCCCAAGCATAAACGCTGCCGTAAAATACATCTGCAGCTGTTGTAAACGCATTTATTTACAGATCACAATTCCACTGCCCAGCTTTAAAATGGAAGGGCTAGCCCTGGAAAAGTACATGCCACAGTCTAGAATAGTGATAGCTAACCCTGGTACTCCAGGTGCTCTTGAACTTCAATTCCCAGAAGCCCTGATCAACATGAGTGTTGACCTGGGCTCCTGGTAATTGAAGTGCAAGAACACCTGGAGTGCCAAGGTTAGCCATCACAGGTCTAGAACAATGTTTCCCAACGTGGGGCCCAGGTCCCACAGGGGGACTTCAATTCCTAGAAGCCTAAGTCAGTACATTAGCTGATCAGTGCTTTGGGGAATTGACTTAGGACTCTGGGAATTGAAGTTCAAAAACCAATGGTTGGGAAACACTGGTCTAGAACTTTTAAACTCAAATTTACCAGAAGGCAAAACATCCTGTTCTGTACCCTGTTGACTTCCAAAGGATTTGCCAATTATTTGGAGTAGCTTTTCGAGAAGGCTCAAATATATATGGTGCAGCAATAAAAACTGGTTGCCTCCGTTATAAAAACAGGAGCATTTCTGCAAGGGTAAAACTACTCTGAACTTGACCTTAAAAAATTAAATAGCTCTTATCTTGCAAGCAGGTCAAATTAAAAGAGCTAGATCCAATACCTCAAGCAACTGTTGAAGAAATTGACAAAGCAGAAACTCAAACAGAAAAAAAAAATACAAGGCTCTGATTCAATTCTGTATCAATGAGATTTCAGGTTCTGCTTTCATTTACATCAATATAAAAAGAAGAGGCAACAAATATATACTACCGGTAATCAACTTACAGTGGGGGTTGTTTTCCTTGGGAATAATCATGTTACAGGTTCCTTGGAAAGTCAACTGTGCCATATTATAATGACATAGATATATGACCACCCACCCACCCATGGTTTGAAACATGTAGTGAATTATTCACAACCTCTTACTGCACGATGACAGAACCAAAAAAAGTCCAACGCTGAAAGAAAAGCGAGATTTAATCACCACCAACATATGTCTGATTACTTGCAGAAACCCAAGTAAAAGTAACCAACAACATAGACTGACTGATGGCAACATATTTTACATATTGCTTTACAAAACAGCCATGTATTCAGCAGAAATTAAATTGATTCATAAAGGAAGAAGTGAGTGGAAATTCATTGCTAAAGAAAAGGCAAGAGCAAATGGTAAATACCAAAAAAAATTAACACGGAAAACAAGACTAGTAGAACAGGGGAAAGAGAGAAGATTAACAGTAACTTTAAAAGTAAAAAACTGGTAAACGGGAGACTGAAAACATTTGGCATTTGGAAGTATACATATACTTACTAACCCAATTACAAGAAGAGTCGCACAAACCAGAAGGAATCCTAGTGTGTACTTGCACGCTGTCTGAACCTGCTATAAATATTAAAGTAAGGAGTAATTACAATGAGAAGTTGATATTTTACTAATCCATACATTGAGCATGACTGCATCCTCCCATTAACATTTACAAATGAGATTTTCCTTTTTATTGAGTTTCAGCCCTGATAATTCACAATAATCTCTCCACAAGTAGAATTCTGGAGGCTTTAATAAAAAAAAATCACCAAGGTATTTTCAAGTACTGGGTGTTTTCGTGTCAGAAATTACTCTGGGTTGAATTTTTGCAGGGGACGCCCGAATGAGGCTCCTTTCATGCCCCCTATTGTGCAGCTCTCGAGGAATCGACCCCCGTGCTTTTGGTCTCCAAGCACAATGCTTTTATCCACTGAGCCACAGGGGAGGTGCTTTCCAAACACTTACAGATAGTTAATAAAGACTCTGGCAGCTATTTTCATCCTGAGGAGAGAACAGAGGAAATGGGTAGGTAGGGCTAAGCTCCCTGGGATCCGCAAGGAATCAGGGGTCCAGTAGTTTTTTCCCCAAAGGGCAAAGTTTAGCCAGCAGAGACTACTGACCCCTAATTCTTTGTAGCTCAAACGCAGTTTAGCCCTGCTCACCTCTTTACTTTGTCTCCTTAACAGAACAACAATGGTATAAATGCTTGAAAATACCTTTCAGGACTTTGATTTCTTGCTTAAAGCTCCAGAATTCTGGCTGAAGAAACACTGTTTGCCTTCCCACCGAAGTGGTCCCTATTTATCTACTTGCAATTTCTTGCTTTCGAACTGCTAGGTTTGCAGGAGCTGGGACAGAGCTGGGAGCTCATTCCGTCCTGCAGTACTCAGGAATCGAACTGCTGACCTTACGCCTCCCAGTCAGCATCTTAGCCACTTGAGCCACAATTTAATCCAATTTATATTAACTATAACAGGATTTTCAAGTTGATTTTTTTTGGAATAGTAGCCATGTTAGACCATGGTTCAGGCATATCAGAAAACAAAAAATTAAAATTAAAAACACTGCAGCACTTTAAAGTCTAACTGTTATATTTTTACTGTGAGCTTTCATGGATCAAGGTCCACTTCTTCAGATTTTCAAGGTAAGTGAGATATTTAAGCAACAACATTAGCAGTACCACACACAACCCAGTGAGCTTCCATGGCTGAGTGGGAATTCCAATCTGGATTTACTAAATCCTAATCCAAGATTCTGTCCAGTACACCACACAAGTATCCAATATCAACATCATCATTTTAAATTAGAATTTAATTCAACAATCTTGACTATTTCTCTACATATAGTTGTAAAAACTTTAGGTTTTAGTATTAGCTTTAAGAGTGGATTTTTATAATATTCTAAGATTTTGTTATGCTTTAGGCAAGTTTTTTATGCAGCAACCATGTCAAATTACATCAAGTGTTTTCCTGCTGTGTTTATCAAGATTTTTTGCACACTAAATTCAGGAAATTCTTTACAGCTGAACTAGGCATTTAAACTATTGTTATCTGACTTAATGAATGAGTTAAGAGAAGACATTGTCTTCCAGATTCCTGTTATGTTGAAAGTTGGATTTTCCACACTATCCTTCTCAATAAAGTGGATTTCTCTTATCTTGCTTTAGCCACTCTACAGTTTTTATTTCTTCCATCACCCAACACAAAAAGATCTAACTTTGATTCCTTTCTAGTTCCCCAGGTACTTTTGGCATGTCAAAGAGAAGAGCTACCGCCTACCGATATTATTTAATGCAAGCAATAATTCTCACTCTTATTCTACAATCATACTTCAAGCACAGCTTCAGAAAAGCACAGCCACAAATTATGTGCTAGCCACCATGGCCTCCCACTGGAAGCCAGTAGCACACACGTTCCTCTATTGTTCTTCTAATTGATTATGCCTTAAGAGTCACATTAGCAAAAAGCGTTCTACAGGTATCAAAGCAATAATGTCAATGGTGTAACTGTTCACAAACTTCCAGGAATATTTTAAATGTAAGTCCTTCCACCATTCTATTCTTGCATTGCTAAGACACTGGCCACAAAACACAGTGCCAACGTTTTCAAGCACAATCATTACACATCACAGTGTCGACTTTATTAACATAGTCACTGTACATCACAAGGGAGGGTTTTTAATGGTTTTAACGTTTTTTGAAAGTTTGAGGTTCCTGTTTTACTGTTATTTTTGTTAGCCTGGAGTCGCCTTTGGTGAGGGGACAGCAATATAAATCTAAATAAATAAATAAATTTCTTCAACTTTATTTTAAAGAGCTAAGAATGCTTCCAGCTGTGAAAATAAAGGAAGGAACCGAGCTTAGTAGCAAGTGGACATGCACTGAATGCAGATTGTACTAAGTTCAGTAACTAGTATTTTCAGTTGAGCATCAAGTTGAAACTGTTGGGCAAGGTTTTTGCCGAGGTCACAGAAAAGACAAAACTGTCATTACGCAGTTGTCATGGGCAGGATCACTGACTGACTGAATACAATTTTCAGTGTGCCATGAAGGTGTGTAAGGTATAGTTTTGCACATCAGAGGTTATTTAACATGAATTTCACTAGCATTGAAAAGCAAAAGCAATCAGACCTATTTTATTCACCAAATATCCATCCATACAACATGAAGTATTACTGGAAACCATCTTACTGCACATATGTTGCCATCCTCTTCATCTTTCTCCTCATAAAAGAAGTAGACAAAAGGTATCCACAGAAATACACAGAATAATATGATGGAATAAAGTGCTATAGTGGAAGAAAAAAAATATACAGTTATGTTCTGATTTTTTTAAAAAAAATCAAATTAGCAGTTCATGCTACTAATACAATACTGTATTATTCTACAGAACACACAATCTGTCTGAAGACTTTCTGAATCAATTAGGTAAATTAACATAAAAAGCTTTGATTTTAAACAAACAGTAATGATGAACATTATAAGTAATCATTAAACAAGTATAAACCAAGTGGATAAATATAAAACAGCTGCAAATCACCAGGAAAGGAGCTGAGACCATTGCACTGGGACTCCTGATTTTGTTTTGTTTTCCACATTGGATTATGAAGCGGGTTCTATTTTTGCTTAGGTAATATGTAATAGGTAAAAGGTGGGGGGGGGGGGAATCTTGAAGGCTGAGAAATTGACTGGGATGCCACACATAACTTGCAGGGTGCATTATGCCCACCCAATGATGTAGACATCAGAAAATAACTTGTTTTTATTTACTTAGTTTAAAAGGTACTGGAATACAGTGCCATTCCCTCTGTGACCCCACATATTATCTTGACCAATGTTATACAACCAGTCACACTCAGTTGCACAGTATTATATGACTTCACAAAAAATATAACTTGGCAGAGTTTGTTTTATTTCAGCCGAAGTGTATGAAGACATGTGAAGAGCCAACAAGTTCTAAAATACTGGATAGTTGTTTAGGCTATAAGGATATACAAGGTGGTGAGAATTAAGATTACAGCTAAAGTAAAGCTTAAGAATGTTAGTCTAAGAAGTTCTATATCACCAAGGATATACACTATATGAAACCTTAATTAGAAATAGAAACATTGATATAAAGTTTAAAAGGTATGACAGATTCCTTTAGTATTCTTTTGATACTTTGAGTTTTTGAGAACCTGATTCTATGAGTTTCAATTTCATTAAGAAACTAATCACATCAAAGCAAATATTCCAAATTTAATCTTAACAAGATGATACCATGCAATGTTTAATTTGTAACAAGAATTTTACTGAAGGTTCTGCTCCGCCATGAGTCTAAAGTTGGGTTGGCAAAAGATCAAGATAAAACAGATATTTTTACAGACAGATTAATGCAAATCCATATTGTCACAAAGCTAACCCACCCCTTGGCACCAGCAGAAAAAAAAATACAAGCTACGTTGGTCACCAAAACAATTTCTCCTATGTCTTTGAATTCTGTTAGTACAAAGTCCATATTCCAACACTGTGAAAATGTGCAACATTTCAACTCCAAATGTAGTGGGAGTTTTCTTAGGAGCAAGAATAAGATTATCAGGTAGCTCTCCCAACACCAAAGCTCTCACATATAAGCCAGCTAGGAACAGTTTTTTCTTAAATATTCTGTAGCAGACCAGCTGCCAGTACAACATGGACTCTCAAAACAGTTCGAAGTTTCATTTCCTTTCAAGTGAAACCCATGTAGGCTTTGGACACAATGAACTGAATACATTACGGTAGGGGGTTCTCAACGTTTTTCAGCCACGTTCTGGACCATGCACCCTCAGACAGCTGAGCGGGCCAGACTGGTGCCATAAAACGCATCCACTGCTGATTCCAGTGGAGGGGACAGCTGGAGCAAGGTTGGGGGCCAGATTATTTGGCAACGCTGGTCAGATCCAGCCCATAGGCCGTAGGTTGCGAACCCCTACATTAAGGAGTCTCAAACACTAAAGATTACAGACTAGACCAGTGGTGGCGAACCTATGGCACACATGCCAGAGGGGGCACTTAGAGCTCTCTATGAGGGCACACACGCCATCTCCCCAGCACAGAGTTTACCCTGCCCCTCTGCCCAGCAGCCCAATGGGAGCACTTCCTCCCTCCCCCCAGCACAAAGTTCATCCCACACCTATGTCCATCAGCCCAATGGGAGTGCTTCCTCCCTCCCCTGTTGCCATGTTGGCACTTTGTGATAAATAAGTAAGTTTTGGGTTGCAGTTTGGGCAATCGGTCTCTAAAAGGTTCACCATCACTGGACTAGACCTTTAAATTCATCTAGAGATAATGTTTATTGGCTTGAAAATTACAGCAGTACAGGGAGAAGCTATCCATAGTGCCCAGACTTGTTCGCAAATAAGAATAATGTTACTCCACCTGTCATGTCTCACTAAATTGCAGAGAAAATGGAGTTGTTTTCTATCCACACTCCATGACAGGAATTGTCTACTTTGATGATAATAATTTCATGTCAGAAATTATTTTGGGTTGAAAGGGCTTTTGCAGAAGAAACTCCCCTCAGGGAGTGCCCAAATGAGGCTTCTTTCATGTCCCCAAGAGCTGGGACAGAGACAAGTGCTCAATTTGTTATGCAGTACCCGGGTCTTGAACTGCCGACTTGTCAGCCTTCCAGCTAACAAGGTGAGCTTCTTAATCACTGAGCCCCCACAGCCCGTCTACTTTGATGTACACACAGTAGTGCCATATCTATCCACATATATTTAGATAGTAATTTCATTAAGTTATGATATACTGTAGTTCAATAAGAAATGCCCAACTGAGACCTACTTCCATACCCTGCCTTACTTACAATAGTAAAAAAGGGATGCTCTTTATTTTTACTAAAATCTCTATCACCATCAGAAGGCTAATCCAAGTAGTGTCAATTCTATGTATAACACAATAACTTTAACTGTTCCTGAATGCAGGGACAATTAACTTTATGCCTAAAATAAAAGTTGATGACATAATGCTTCCAATATGGGATACACATGATTTTCACTAACAGTTCCACTTACCCACTAGAAACTTAATTTTCTCATCTTCATTTGCCACTTTTTCAGTAGCTAAAACACTTCAGCAATTTAATGTCTCACATGAATAAGAGAGAAAATGTGGGTGCAAATTTTACTTTTGTCATCTAATAAGCCTATGTTACAAAATATTCCACCACCGAAACAATAATGCTTCTCCTATTAATCTACAGGTCCTTTCTTTTTCTGAAGACTCACAATATCATATGCATGTAAGCTTGTCAAAGACGACTCATTAGAGCCTCTTGATAATGCCCATTTTATGTGTCTGGACTTCTCAGAATAGTTTACAACCTGGGCTACCTGAACCCCTGCTGCTTCCTCCTCTCTGCAATTTAAGTTGACACCAGACTTTTCATTTGCACCCAGAAACACCGATAACTGTTCTTTTGTGTGGTATCCGTGAGCATAATTGGCATAACTGTCCCTAACAGAGGTTACACCGGTCGAGGAAGGCTCCTGGTCACTGGCCTCTGCGGGAACAGAAATTGGGGAGCGGATTAATAGTCATAAGATTGATTCACCCATATCTGACCTGGCAGGCAGTTTGGCAGGAGGAGGTTGAATATCTAACTTGAGTTAGGAATTAGGTAATTCCACACTTGCAGATTAGCCCAAGCCCTAGTGCAAATAGTGGCCATGTTTACTCTTGAGCAAGCCATGAACAATGGATTTCCCCTGTCAGTATTTGCCTTAGTTAATTAACTTCCCCAAGAGAAGTTCCCAATTAACCCGGGTAAATGGGTGATGTGATTTTCTGTCAGATGACGATTCTATCACACGCTGCCTTGAATTCCTATATATGATGATGATTTTCCCTCAATAAACTACTGGTCTTCGCTCCATCTTGCCTCGTGTCGTTACTCAACCAGTCTCCTCCGGGACCCCAAGGGCCACTTCACGGCCCCAATCCAACATCTGGTGACCCCGACGTGATTCTACTCGTGAGTAAGCGATCTACGCGGTCCGGTTCTACGCTAGAACCGTGTCCGATTCATCCCGGAGGACAGCGCGGCAGCTCCGGTCGGAAAGCCATCCGGCCGGGGTGACAGCTACGTGGCGAGGCACTCCAGAGAGGCATCCTACTGCTTGCATCGCGGAAACGCGTTCCGCTCAGGGGCAGGCTGTGAAACCCTGATTCCAGCGCAGAGGCCGCCGAGGGCCCGTGGTAGGAGACCACGCTCCGAGCTCCATCCCAGAGATTCGTCACGCTGAGACCTATTGCCTAAAAGGACGCGTCGAAATCGTCCCGAGGAGAAGCCCTTCGAAGGACCCGGCAGGTAATATGGGGACTTGTCCTCAGCGGCAACGTCCGACCGCTAACCAGAGAATTCATATAATGGAATTCAAGGCCCTGGCCAGGGTATATCAAATACGCCTTCACAGCGGGAAGTTAGCGGAACTCTTAGCGTACCTGGGGGCCAACTGTCCGCTTTATCCAGAAGCGGGCGTGCTTGATCTCACACTTTGGGATCGGATAGGAGCCTGCATTCGGCAAGCACCAAAAGCTCCAGACAGCGTAATTGGCACATGGAGCAAATGTAGGAAACTCTTAGCAGAGGAAGACCCAGTCCGGATAGAGACCCAGAAACCCCCAGCGCAGTCAGAGCCATCAGCCCCAGCGGCTCTCTATCCGTCATTTCAGCTTAAGCAGGGCAGTGTAGGGAGCATTCCCTCAGTGACAGCTGCCGACGTCACTGAAGGAATTCATGGCATGAGAAGCCCTGGCGCTTCTCTGACAGTTAAAAGTTCCCTGCCAATTAAGAACTCCATTCAGCGCATGGGTGAGGAAGATCCATTCACAGGGAAATTGCCAGTGGCACAATTAGCTAGCACCCAACTGTTGTGTTCAGCCTATCTGAAGGCAGACACACGTTCAGGCAGGGCTGCTCAGCGCCCACTGCTCATGGAAATCTGCACGGCCCCTGGCCACGCAGGGCTCCAGAGCAGACCCATTACCACACTCAGGCGCAGAGCAGTGCCAAAACCCCAAGGCACCTGCTTCCAGTATGGGAAAATGAGACACCTTAGAAGAGAATGCCAATCTAGACCAGGCAGATCTTCAAAAGGTTGTCCGGAGACCAAATGGCCACGCCGGCACTGGAAAGGAGGCAGCACCGAGATCCGCGAGTCCGGCCCTCCGGCATGTATCTGGCCCAGGCTAGAAGGGAGGCAGCCATCGCCCTGGCTATGCCAGAGGAACCATCCCAGCAATAGTACCCCGAGCTCTCCCAAGGCACAGGCAGAACCTACTTGTCTCACCTTGGAGTAGCCCAGAGAAACTCACCCCTAAGTAGAAGCACCCAGATGGTTGTGATAGCCAGCTGTGTATAAGTCATCTCCTCATGTGCAGGATCGAACACTGCAGATCAGGGGAGGAATGTGCGAATGCATAAATAAATGTGTGTATGCGTGATGCAGCACTGAATGTATGACTGCAAGAACTGTGTATGATTGCAAAAGCCTTGTCTCTATGACCACAGTATGATTGAAAAAGTGTTCCTTGTGTGTAACTGCGTGGTAATGTCACTGTGAAATATGTGTTAAACAGTTTGCACTCTGTTCATGGGCAGGAACTATTTAAGGTTTGAGAAAGCATGGTGAGCAAGGCCCCTTTGCCTTGCCTGCTTAGCAGCTTAAGGGCAACGAAAGTAGGAGGGTGGATTGGGGGGGGGGGGGAATCCTAACCTGCAATAGGGCAAAGTGACCCCCCTTCTTCCCTTGAGACTTTTTTCTTTGTCAAAGGATTAAGCCACTCTTGGAAACCGGTTTTGCAATCCGTGCCACTCAGGAAAACAGATTTTTCTTTTCAGAAGCGCGATCTGAAAACAAAAATCACTTCTATGAGTTTTCCTCACTAAATCATAAACTATGGGGCCCCTCCCTACGTCTGTGTTCCTCAAACCCCCATCTCTGTGTTTTAAGGTGTTTGAATGTCTCTTAGCGTCTTTAAGTCACGTATCTCACTAGGAATGAGAGAATTGCATTGTCTTCATGTGTGTACTGTGTTATCATCTTGCAACCTCGGTTCTCAACCTTTTAAGGTCAGGGGCCAAGTTCCGGGGCCTCAGGCAGCTCTGGGGCTCCGGACAGTCACCCTGCCCTTCCTTCGCCGCACAGCCCTTCTTGGCTTGGTGGAGGTAGTGGCAGAGCAACGTGGGCCGCATATGGCCTACTTACCCACATCTGGCCGCGGGTTGAGAATCGTTCTAACTCTCCTTCATTCTCTTAAGAAAGATATTGTTCTGGTATTTTGACCTTAATCTGTGTAAAGTAACTCACTCATTGTACCCCTTTCACAGGAAAAAGCACGCAAACATTCTTGCGCTCTGTATATTCAGAAAATGCTTAATCGTTACCTTTTTATAGGAACAAAACTCCTCTCCAGGCCTTAAAAGTAACCAATTGGTTTCTTTCTACAGTCTTAAATTGCTTCCTTTCACAGGCTCCTGAGTTAATTACTGGTAGGGATCCCTTAAAAGAAGGATCCCAGCCAGTGGTCTTAATTATCTGACCTAATCTGTTCGTCATGATAAGAGTTGTTGCATTCTCATTGTGCTAACTTCTGACTTGTCTTTCCTCCTTTCACCAGTGGAACTCCCTGCTGGAAATGTTTAACTTGTGTGTCTTTTCATTTTTGTGTATTGTTTCCTTACAGCTGGCACGTCATAGTTGGCTTGTTTTTAATAAGTCTTAGCCGGTCATTTTAAGTATGGCACCTGGCCCACAGCACCCTCTCTAATGAGCAGACACATTTCACAAACTCCAGAGCACAAAGGGAGGATTAGTCCCTGAGCTCCTGAGAATGTGCCGAGTGCCACTCATTAGCCAGGACTGCCTAGGACCATTTTAAGAATGCAGTCATGTCACACTTTCAATCAGATACAGGCATTTTCAGGCCACCCCTTCCTTTTTTTGCTGCTAGTCTAAGCACAGGCAAAAGGCTAAGCCAGCATCTGGCACCCTTCTCACAGGAGCACAAGAATAGCTCCAGTAAATGTGTGCACGCACGCCACGGGCGGATGTGCGCAGGGGGGCCTTCATGAGAAATTTACCCAAGGGAAGCCTGGCATGTCATGCGCCAAGGTTTGCCATAAGACGCCAGACTCATCTCGCTTCAAACGCAGACAGTCACCTTGTGTGAATTAATGTCACTGGTTCCCCTTCGGGGGGCTAGGACAGTTTTCACTTATGGGGGTCGCACATATTAGGTTCTTACTTGGCAAGAGGACCAAGCTTGGCGCACGCTCCTGACTCTTCCGCAAGCGGGCAGAGTTGGCAGCCGTGAACCTCGCTCTGCGCACCTTTGCCAAAGAACGCTTCAACATAATTACTGACAGCCAGTATCTTAGGAATTTGCTTCACAGTCTACCGGGAGCGTACATCACTCCCGCGATAGACAAAAATTTGCTAAGTTTGTTTCTCACAACTCCTATTCAGAGTCATGCATTCTTTCATCAGAATGCCAAAGCACTTGCAAGGCAGTTCAACCTGCCACTTTCCCAAGCCCAAGGCATAGTCCGTTCCTGTCTGCATTGTGCAGGGGCAGTAGGGGGGCCCTCGCGGGGGGGGGGGTCAACCCACGAGGGACAGAAGCAAACCAGGTGTGGCAGATGGACGTCACACATGCCCCACATTTTGGCAAATGGCAGTACATGCACGTTTGCATTAATACCTTCTCACAGTTTGTTTGGGCAACAGCACAGAAGGGAGAAACGGCTCCCCATGTGGAGCAGCATCTCCTTTCCCACAGCCATGGGCGAACCTCGGCACATGAAAGTCCGATGACACCCCAGCTTATAGCTCCAGGCAGCTGGCCACCTGGGATATTAAGCACACCTTTGGCGTTCCGTACAATCCGCAGGGGCAAGCGATTGTGGAACAGGTCTATCGGACGCTTAAGTCCTACATTGACAAACAAACAGAAAGGGGGGAACAACATCCCATAGTTGCACAGCAATTGCTATCCTATAAGTGCAAAAACCAACTAACTATTTCAGAATTTTTATCTCCCAAACAAGTCTCTTCCCCATGCAGGTCCCAGAGGCCAGAATCAGACCCGGATGCCAAGTTCGGCTATTGCAAAGGATGGCACCAGTCACTGCCTTGGATGTCATCAGCTGTCCGTCTTCCTTTATGACTTACTTCTCCAAAGACATTTCGGTGAACATTTTGCATACTCAGTGCTACTTCTAAGGACCATGCTTTTCCCCAAAACAAGACTTTTCCAAGCTCAAGTTACACATGAAACCCCACCAAGAAGAGAAGCCTCATCTTCGAAAAGCTGCTGAATGTCTTTTATTGCTATTATCTGTAGTTGCTCTTTATTTATTCATGCCTTGTACAATGCTCCAGTTGGGATTTGCAAGGGACACTTGAATTTCTGTATACGTAGGGTCGTGTATTGTTAATAACGGCCAGCTTCCACCAAAGGAAGCCAGACCGGCCCATGTTTGCACTGGCCCATTGCTTGGAAAGATTGAGCACCCGGTAGCCGGCTATCTCCAGCCATTGTAAGTTATTTTCTCACGTCCCCATAGGTGCTAGAAAGACATTTGCACAACGCCAGAAGTTGCAGAAATAGCTTAGAATCACCTTAGGTCACAGTAAGAGATCAATGACACATCTCATTATCTTGCCTTGCTACAGAAAGCAGTCTGGATTCAGACCCACAGTTCTGAAAAACCAGGCAGCAGTCAGTATATTCAGCGTGCCAGGCTTAGCCATAGGCAACGCTCGGAGAATTGGTCAATTGGCTTGCGCTTTGGCAAGAGCCATCAACCATACCTCCTCGGCGATAGCGCTGCTCAACCAGGAGCAGACAGAGCTTCACCATGCCATACAGGATAATCGAGCAGCCATCGATTACCTTCTGTTGTTACATCATTTGGGCTGCGAGTCTGTCCACGACATGTGTTGCTTTAATCTTACAGACAACACACGCAAGGTACAGAGCCAGCTCACGGACCTCCACACCCTGGTCAAGAACATCAAGGAGGATGCTTCATGGGGGTGGTGGGATTCGTTGTGGTCGTGGTTCCCATGGGGTTGGCTTCAGACGACACTCAAGGTGATTGTGGGGGTGGTAATACTGGGCACAACAGTGTGTTGTTTCATGCAATGTATTCCCTCACTGCTATCGAGATGTCCCCCATGGAAGGAACCCTGAAACGTCATCCCCCCACACCAGCTGATGCCCCTCCTACGCAGGGCCGTCTGTCAGATCCACAACAAGAAAAGGGGGAGTGTGGTATCCGCGAGCATAATTGGCATAACTGTCCCTGACAGAGGTTACACCGGTCGAGGAAGGCTCCTGGTCACTGGCCTCTGCGGGAACAGAAATTGGGGAGCGGATTAATAGTCGTAAGATTGATTCACCCATATCTGACCTGGCAGGCAGTTCGGCAGGAGGAGGTTGAATATCTAACTCGAGTTAGGAATTAGGTAATTCCACACTTGCAGATTAGCCCAAGCCCTAGTGCAAATAGTGGCCATGTTTACTCTTGAGCAAGCCATGAACAATGGATTTCCCCTGTCAGTATTTGCCTTAGTTAATTAACTTCCCCAAGAGAAGTTCCCAATTAACCCGGGTAAATGGGTGATGTGATTTTCTGTCAGATGACGATTCTATCACACGCTGCCTTGAATTCCTATATATGATGATGATTTTCCCTCAATAAACTACTGGTCTTCGCTCCATCTTGCCTCGTGTCGTTACTCGACCAGTCTCCTCCGGGACCCCAAGGGCCGCTTCACGGCCCTAATCCAACACTTTTGGGAACCGGATTAACTTTAATGACTCAGCCTGGCAATTGCTGCCCACAAACAGAACAAGAAGCTACTGGCTTCCCTATCTACCCCTGCAAATTGCAGGATTTCCTCAGGACTTGCATAGGTGCAGCAGGGTGATTTTCAGAGGGTGTGAATCAGCAGCACAAGAATGACATGGAGGTAAGAAGGCTGCTCCACCTCCTGTCACGGACAGCTCCCAGTCCCATAATTTGTCCTGGGAGGGGCTGCCACCAATTGTGGAACCTGGAGGTCATTTCCTGTTCCTAACATTGATCTACCTTATCATCGTTAATTATGCAGCAAATTTATCTTGCCATTTTCCAGGAATTGCTACTTCTAGGAATTCATGTAACTGATAAAGTATGCCACCATTGCTGCACAAAGATGAACAGAACTATTCTGTGTGAAAGTTCTGGACTCTTGGTTAGATGCAAAAACCTGCATCTCAGAATAGAACAACATAGGAAAGGCAAAGCATATTTTAATCAATTACCAAAACCCTGCTGCTTAGCATCGAAAAGCACAGTAGGGTGAGCTCACTGAATCAATGGGGAGTTTGTGAGTCAACTTCTCCGTAAGAGTCAAATGGGCCTAATTTAACTGCAACTTATTTTAGCATAGCAAATTGCATGATGTAGAATACTCCCATTTGAATTAATAGAAGTTATGGAAGAGTTAATTAAATTCTCATTGATTTAGTGGCCTGCTCTAGTGTGATTAAACAAACAAAAGGAATCTGTCCAACAAAGTAGTTGTATGCACATAAAAATAGGGTGTTGGCACTCTTTGAAACATAACTATGTTGCAATACTCACTGTAATATGCATATAGTACAGTGTCTTCAATTTGCCTTGTAACATTTGCATCAGTCCAGTCCTGAATATAATGACAAAGGTGAAAAAAGGGAAGAGAGACTATATTAGACTAAATTGTTAATTGTGTGCCTGCTGCCTGCTGCCATCTGTGATAAAGGAAAAATTTGGAGCACTGTTTATACCTGTGAAGGTTACAGAGTCAAAGAATGTCTACATCAAAGGTCTACATCTATAAATTATACAAAGAAACCACCGAACTAAAATGTTCCTTCCTAGCATACTCAGTGCGTAATTCTTAGCATGAGATGCTAAATGAAGCCACAAGAAAAGAAAAATAACATGTTTAACTAAAGTACTCTACATAATGACCATAAATTTTCAAAATTATAGCCTAAAATCCTGTTGCTTAGCACCAGAAAAGGCTCAGTGGGTCAACTAGGATTTGGAGAATCAATTCCTCTGTAAGCTCCATTGATTCAAAGGCACCTACTCCACTTGTGACTTACTTCAGCATAACAAATTACAGTTAGAGTATATACATTAGAATCAGAAGAATTGACTCAATAATTCCCCGCCGATTCAATGAGCCTACTCTAGTGCAATAAAGTGCACTAAGCTACAGGATTTTGGTCATCCTGGCACTGAACTGGCTCCATGCTTGATTTACTACTGTAGTATAAAAATCATTCAGGGGGTGAGCAAGCACTAAGATTTTAGGAACCAAGCGGAAAACTGCCTGTGTTCTGTTTTACTAAGTCTCAAGATAAGATGATGTATGGAAAGAATCCAGGTTTTACTTCATTCATGAGCAAGAGACAATGTCAGCAATGGTATGGGTGCAAAGGGCTTATTTACAGTACATCTGCTTGAGGGATGCAGCCAATCACAAAACATTTAAGCAAACTTTTCAGTTTCTGCATTCTTCAGTTGCCCTGAGAAAAAGATGCTGCTTTCCAGTAAAAATCCTTGCAGCTAATCAAGTGGTAACGTCCACTTAGATAAATTTGTCCAGCACGAGCACATTAGCAAGTAAAGGAGGCAAAACAGACAGCAAAAATTACACTTATACTGTATATAAAAGCAATGCACTTTGAGAAACCTTCCTGTTGATAAGCAGAATAGAGACTTTAAATAAAACCAAATGTTAAGGAAATCACACTTATGTGACAGGTAGGCAGCACTAAGAAAAATGCCAAAATATATCTACTTATCATTGTCCTATATATCAGAAACAACAAGCCTGGTCATAAATACAGCATCCCTTATTCCAAATAAAGACAATCTGTAGACTTGATGATGAGTGGTAACAAACTACACTTAATTAGTGCCCTTCATGCACCAGGAAATAAATTTGGCTATTCCTGTCCTTCCATCAAGATCTTCATTGTTGTAAGAAACAAAGGTATGGAATTCAAGGGAAATTGTTCTGAGACACAAAAGTACTAAAGTCAAGGAAAATTAATGAGCGTGAACCAGTTTAAGTTGATTTTGCTAGGGAACCTGCTGTAACAAGTGAGAGAACTGCCTATGATGGACGCAGAACTACTTAGGATTAAGAAAGTTCTGTTCCAGGTTTGCAGACACAAAAGATGGTTCCAAAAAACAGCTTCCAGGCTTCCAAACCTCACAGTAAAACCCTATAATATTTATATTAACAAAAATCCAACTGCATAGTTATGCCACTAGTAAGGAAATGCTGTTAACTACAGTAGCAAATTACCACTAATTAACAATTTTTCTGCTAGATTCCTGGTCAAAAATCAAGTCATCTTACGATATGCAATAGGGAATTTAATTGGGGCTCATCTATTAGCAATAATTTGTTACTGCAAGTTACAGCAGTTTCATTCTGCCACAGTAATTACATAACAGGATTTTGGTCATTATTAGATCAAATGGTTATAACATAATATCTAGGGAGAAAGTGGAATGTACTGCCACCAAGCCTAAAAAAAAGCCAAAAAGTTTTCAAAAAGCCTGCTAAACTAGGAATATGTGTTAGGCTTCTCCAGTCTGGTACTGAACTACAAATCCCACCAGTTCTGTTAATATGGGGTTGTTATACAGAAGATGATGGGAGCTGTGTCAAGCTTGGGTGATATGACACCATGTTGCAGCTTTTTAACCTATCATTAATATAATTTATTCTCCAGATATTTGAAATGTGAGTTACAGTAGGTCTCTGACTACAGAGTCAGATGTTGGGAGTTTGGTTCCTCACTGTGCTTCCTTCACAGAGGCTGGACTAGATGATCCAATAAACTCCCTTCCAGTTTAGCAGTTGTAGCATTATTTGCCACTTGGGCCTACAGAAAAGGCATTCTATCATTTTGGCTGTCAAAATGCAGTGGAGAAGCGTCAGGAAAAATCCCAAAATGGGCCAAAATACTCCAAAAAGCCTCCCGCCTCCGTGGGAAGTGGCAGAGGCAATGCAAGAAACCGCAAAAAATGTGCAATTGGTGTGCTACTGCAGCAAATGTGATCTGTGGGCGCAGTCACAGCTCCAGCCTGCACAGCTGAGCATCGGTGGCAGGAACTGGCCCGTGGCAAGAAAGCGTTGGGAACACCTGCTATGGAGGGTCACCAAACAAATCTATATATATTTCATCAGCCAAAATCCTGTTCATTACATTTGTTGGTGTAATGGCATTTGGTATAAAATTCAATGAAAAACTACGAACAGTTAAGAAGTCAGTGTAGGCATTTCCACCTGAACAGTCATGCAACAGGAAATGCCTACATTGTCTTAACTTGTGACAATTCACTGCTGGCAGATACATGTAATGGCATTAAACTTTCAACATTTTGGCTGGAAAATATTAAAAAATTAGTTCTTTACCATAAAATGAAAAGTACAGTACAGTAACACCTCATACAAAGTCCGCTTCATACAACATCAAATTCATACAACGCCTAATTTCTTGAAAAAAGTTAACTCATACAAAGTCGCTCGACTTTGTATGAGGCATTGGGTTTTTCCCAGGTTGCATTGTACCTGGGCAGTATAAAAGGCAGGACACATGCATGCATTGCTCTTGTGGGTTTTGCACGAGGCAAAGAGTGTTTAGGAGTGGTTTTGAGTGTGATTTTGGATTTTTTTGACTTTTTTCATCAGAATTTTTAGAAGCATTCCTGGGATTTTTGCAGCATTCTTCAGGTTCTTGGACAATCAAGGTTATTTGACATGTTTTTGTAATGTGTTTAGCCTTTAGACAATGATTTCTTAAAGTTCTGTCAGTTTCCTTGACTTTGCCCTGAAGTCTGTGCTGTTACAGTACAATGTATCTCTATGGAAATGACGCTGTACGAGGCATCGCGGCAAGGATTTGGACGTTGTATGAGGCATCGCGGCTAGGATTTTGCATGCCTCATACAACATCCAAATCCAGATAAAGTCCAAACTTGTGGAACCAAGTTTGGACGTTGTATGAGGTATCACTGTACCTAAAGCAACTTCTTAACCTGGAGCAATTTACTGCTTAACTTCAATGCTGATGGAGTTAAATTAGCAGCCTTAGCAAATAGAATTTGGACTATCATTTTATTTTATTTTAGCTACACTTATATATCTACAATTCTACATACATTTCCTCTGTATGCCTTGCTTTAACCTTTTGAACATTTCTGGAGTGGATGTAATAAATAATCAAGAAAGAAAAGTTACATTTTAGTGGCAAAAGAAATAAAATAATAGAAGTGGAGGAGCCTCTACTCTTGGTTAGTTAACTTAGTCTTCATGAAGCAGGTGTTTCCTAGTTGTGGTTGCAGTAACAATATTTCTAACACTTCACCACAAGTGTCTAGCACCACTAATGTTATCTCTCAAAAGCCTTTGAACTGTATTTTACTCTACTTTATTCTTTTAGATTTCTGTAATCCTGCTCCCCCAAGTGAGAACCTTTGTTCCTGAGTAGCCTAATAATATAACAAATAAATAAACCCCACTCATTTTACCTCCAAATTCAGCATTACTGTTCAACCAGGCTTACTTTGCAATAAGTACATTCAGGACTGTAACCTAAATGACAAACATTATCATAGCTTTTTTTCTAAAGCACTTGCAATAAAATACGTACAGCACATTTGCAAGAACAAGTAATTGCATATGTAAAATATATATTTGGCCTCAACAGCAGAAGTGAGTAATCGACATTTACCTTAAAGGTTCCGTTTTGGTTCTTCACATATGAAACCAGGAAAATGTCCACTGGTAATAGTGCTGATGTGATAAGCGCAATTGCCAGAGCAAAAATAGATGTAATGGTGGAAATTACTTCACTTTCTCGTCTGCTCTGGTACTTGCGGACATAAACCCAGCAGAAAATCAGAATAACCTTTTAAAAAAAACCAGACATATTATTATTATTATTATTATTATATTGTTATGGAACAATTTTGCATTTTCGTAAAGGTCACCCTTGCTCGAAAGCCAGTCGTATCCGACTCACAGTTAAATACAGGAGTTAGTCTTTAAGGTGCCTCAACGTTTTTTGTCTTTTTGTGTTGTTCTGTTTTATTTAGTAAGGTAAAGGTCACCCTTGCTCGAAAGCCAGTCATATCTGACTCTAGGGTTCAGTGCTCATCTCTGTTTCATAGCCGAAGAGCCAGCTCTGTCTGTTTCTGCAGACGTTTCCATGGACATGTGGCAGTCATGCCTAGACACCAAACTGCACGGAACGTTGTTTACCTTCCCACCAAAGTGGTACCTATTTATCTACTTGCAATTTCTTGCTTTTGAACTGCACTCATTCTGTCATGCAATACTCGGGTTTTGAACTGCTGACCTTCCGCCTCCCAGTCAGCATCTTAACCACTTGAGCCACTGAATTCCCCTCTTAACATTTAGAGGCAGTTAATTTTGTTCGTATTGAGCACTTTCCTTGTACTGGGTCACAGTTATACCCTCCTAGTAAGAAGTTCAGCTCGCAGCTCTGAGTTAGAAGATTACATAGTCTGTGCATGCAGATTCAACCTTTGAAATAATGATAAAACTCTAAATTAAGCAGTCTTCTTTAAATGAGTTTTAATTTGATCAGTTATATTCTACCATTAATACAAATACTTTTGGAACTTTTTAGTTTATAAGGTTACTGTTTCAAATGACTGTTATGATAAAATAACTGTTTCAGATACTTTGAATGGATGCTCCCACTTCAAAACAACACAAACATGAGTTTTATCATGATTTCAGGATTACTTTTATGAGGTCCCCTTGTTAATAATCCTACAATATAATCACTACCTCCTGACCAAGGCTACATAATAAGCTTCATGGTTTAGTGAGCAATGAGGACAAGATACTTTTGTCCTAATCTAATCTTCTATCCAATACACCTAACCAGATTCCACATTTACTCTATGCACATTCACTCTATACTCACACTTATACCCCACAGGGGTGCAATTTGACTTTTTGGGGGGTTGGGGAAAATTGAGAATGAATTATTAACAGTGAATGGTCTTTTAGGCTTCCTCCACATGAATAGGAGTTGACTTTTTGAATAAGAATTATATGTCTAATGAGAACATTGTCAGTTAGAGTTAAGGAACATAATTACAAAATGTTATGGAGGTGGTACTTGACTCCGGTGAGATTGAATCAGATGGACAGGACTAAAAGTAAGTTGTGCTGGAGATGTAATAAAAGTGTGGGAACTTACAAACACATGTGGTGGGATTGTAAAGAAACAGAAGACGTTTGGAAAGAATTTGAAAAAGAAATAGTTGATATGTTAGGGGAAAAGATAAAGATTGGTCCGAGTGCCGCCATGCTTACGGATTTAGATAGTTTAAAGTTAGACAGGGAGGAACAAGAATTAATTGCGATATTAATGTCTACAGGAAGACAGTGTATAGCAAAAAACTGGAAGGACTCAAGGAAAATAAAAATGGATGAATGGTACAGGGAAATGTGGCAACTGGCCCTGAATGATAAATTGACATGGGAATTTAATGAAAAGAAAGGAATTGTAAGAGAAAATAATTTGGGGAAAATTTGGAAACCATTTCTTGATTATACATTAAAGAAAAGAGGAGGTTTCATGCCAGTACCGGATCAATTGAATTTTTGGTTATAATGATAAGAGATGAGATGCAGCTCCCCTTTGGCATTGTAATATATCATATGGTGTTTTTTTTCTTTCTTTTTTTAATCTCACTTGTTGTAGAATTTGTTAAGAAGGTGAACTGTAAAGAAGAGGAAGATGTTTAATAGTAATGTAATTAAGTTTTTTGTTATTAGAATGTTGATATATGTTAGAGAATGTAAGGGGCTTAGATATTAATTCTATATATTCTCTCCTCTTTGAATTACTTTTTAATATATAATAAGAGTGATTAATATTATATTATGTCTTTGTGAGTTAATGTATGTTTTATGTTTTTTTTCTTGAGCTTGTGTAGTAGTAAAAATCAATTAAAATTTTTTTTAAAAAAATTATATGTCACTACCAAATGGTAGAATAATTCTGAAGAGCACAACTTCTAAACTGTGTAATCAAAGCGATCATACATACAGAAGATCTTGTGGGGCAGTTGATAAGTGGTGGACAAAACACTGCTCATGATCTGTGTTCAATCCCAACAGATTCAAGGTTGACTCAGCCTTCCATCCTTTCAAGGTCAGCAAAATTACTATCCAACTGGTCAGGGGCAAAATGCTAATTACATTGGGAACTGGTTGGGGAGCGTTTTAAGCAATGTATCAGTGAAACTGCTATTGCTACATCTCCAAAAGAAAGCTATCAGTGGGGAGGGTGTATCATTATGCACCTAGCTGATTACCTGTGGCTGCGGGGTGGAGATGGCAACATTCAATCAAAAGCTATGGGATGCAGTCTGGTGTGTTTTCCCCCCATCTCTAAGAAACAAAGCCTGACACATCTTGCCATTAACTTTTGGGAGTACCACTGATAACTGTTGTTTATTTTACTTTGTTGTTTGTTCTTATGCTGCTGTTGTTTATTTAATTGTTTGTACACAGCCCAGAGTGGGAGAATATGCCAAATGGGTGGTATAAAAATGTAAGCAAGTAAGAAATAAATAAATGTCCTGCACTATCCATCAAAAAATTGCCACATGATCTTGAATCATGAAAACTCACATTTGTTTGTTTTTTGTTTGTATTAGTGAGCCTATAATGGTATTGCCTTCCTCCTGCATTTATACTTTTAAGGATATGCTGACCTTGAGTGGGGGGGGGGGGGGGGGTACCCTACAAAGAAGCGTGTCAAGAACGTAACAGAGAAGGGAAAACAGCAAACTTAACCCCAGACTTCTTTTTTTCAAGTCCAGGTCAGAACTTAAGCTGCCAAAATGAAGCCACCTTTGGGTGAATTCATTCTGTAGATCCTTTCGCCTGCGCCAGGGTGAGAAACATTAGTCAACACAACAAGGTTGCTGTTGACCAGGGGTGCCCCCTCCTCCCCGATTGTGGGTCAAAAATACCACAATCTTCAAGGCAGCTCTTTCTGTGGACCCCACTTAACCTCAGAGAAAGGATCTCAGAAACATATCAGAATAAACAAAACAAAACAACAAAAACATTGTGGCACTTTAAAGACTACCTGCTGTACTTTAATTAGAAGTGGACCTGATCCACAAAAGCTAACATTAAAATATAGCCAATTACTCTGTGCCTGTGTACCTGGTGTGTGTATAAATTGGTGCCATGAGGCCTCACGCTTATGTCTCATGAAGTGGACTTGTTCCTTGAAAGCTCAGTTAAATACAGGAGTTAGTCTTTAAGGTGCCACAATGTTTTTTGTATTTTTATGTTGTTCTGTTTTATTTAGTAAGGTAAAGGCCACCCATGCTCCAAAGCCAGTCGTATCTGACTCTAAGGTTCAGTGCTCATCTGTTTCATAGCCAAAGAGCCAGCGCTTTCTGCTTCTGCAGGCGTTTCCGTGGTCATGTGGCAGGCATGGCTAGACACTGGAGCGCATGGAATGCTTTTTACCTTCCCACCAAAGTGATCCCTATTTATCTACTTGCAATTTCTTGCTTTCGAACTGCTAGGTTGGCAGGAGCTGGGACAAAGACAGGAGCTCATTCCTCTCCTGCAGTATCTGGGTATCGAACTGCTGACCTTCCGACCTTCCAGTCAGCGTCTTAGCCACTTAAGCCACTGCAATCCCTTCCGCTTTATTTAAGGTAATGTTTCCCTTGCTCGAAAGCCAGTCGTATCCGACGCTAGGGTTCAGTGCTCATCTCTGTTTCAAAGCCAAAGAGTCAGTGCTGTCTGCTTCTGCAGACATTTACGTGGTCATGTGGCAGGCATGACTAGACACCGGAGCACACGGGACGCTGTTTACCTTCCCACCAAAGTGGTCCCTATTAATCTACTTGCAATTTCTTGCTTTCGAACTGCTAGGTTGGCAGGAGCTGGAGCAGAGATGGGAGCTCATTCCGTCCTGCAGTATCCGGGTATCGAACTGCTGACCTGCCGACCTTCCAGTCAGCATCTTAGCCACTTAAGCCACTGCAGTCCCTTCTGATTTACTCTCAGATGGCTCAGATGCAGTGGCTCAAGTCACTAAGACGCTGACTGGGAAGCGGAAGGTCAGCAGTTCGATTCCCGAGTACTGCAGGACGGAAATGAGCTCCCGTCTTCATCCCAGCTCCTGCCAACCTAGCAGTTCGAAAGCAAGAAATTGCAAGTAGATAAATAGGGACCACTTTGGTGGGAAGGAAACAGCGTTCCGTGCACTCCGGTGTCTAGTCATGCCTGCCACATGACCACGGAAACGTCTGCAGAAGCAGACAGCGCTGGCTCTTCGGCTTAGAAACAGAGATGAGCACTGCACCCTAGAGTCGGATACGACTGGCTTTCGAGCAAGGGAAACCTTTACCTAAAAAAAATATGTAGCAGTCTTTAAAATGCCACAACTGTTTTTGTGTTGCTTTGTTTAGTTTGCTCTTCGATATGCTTGAAACACAAACTAACACGGCTTACTATTCCAAAACAAAACAGAAGTGAAAATCGCAGAAACACAGTTAACGCTTATTTCCAGAAAAGCGTGTACGGGGGTGCACACGATACGTACACCGACACCCGTGTACCTATCAATCCCATTTCCCATAGGGAGCTATTGGGAGACCCATCTTTAAGGGAGAGAAGAAGAGGCCACAGAGCGGCCGGTGACTGGCCACGCATCGTTCTCTTACCAGCAACGCCAGCCCGAAGAGGCACCAACCCGTGACCAGGTCCGCCTGGCCAGCAAAGCCCGCCATCTTAACTTCCGGCAACAAGGGAAGGCCAAGGCCCAGCCCAGGGTAGCAACTGCCGCCCGCGCCGCGAGAGGGGGAGGAGCTTCTTGGACCGAAAAGCGGAGCGACGCACGCGAGGGCCAACCCGAAGGCCGTTACCAGAGCAACCCGCGGAACAACTTCCTGCGCCGGAGTGTTCGGCGCGCCTTGATTGGAGGAGCTCGTCGTGCGAACCAGCCAATGGGGCGTTGGGAAAGGGATCTCTCTCTCTCTCTCTCTTCTCTCTCGGCCAGGCTCCTACCTTTAAAGGACTTATAATTCGAATGACGCAGTTCGCGCTCGCGGCGTGTGGAGACGGAGGTTATCTCTAAGAAAGCAATGGGGAAAAGCCTTTAATGCCGGTGAAGGAAGTCTGGAAGCCCTCCCGCTTATCTACATTGGGAAACACAGCATTCAGAAAGCTGTGCGTTTTTTTTTTAAATATTTTTAATTTTTTTAAAAAAATAAATACAACATAAGAATACAAATTATAATGTGAACATACAAATAATCACATTTACAACAATAACAAATGCAGCATAAGACTGCAAACTACCATGAACGTGCAAACCATGACATTAACAACAATAATAAATACAACAAGAGGGACTGCAGTGGCTCAAGTGGCTAAGACGCTGGCTGGGAGGCGCAAGGTCAGCAGTTCGATTCCCGAGTACTGCAGGAGGGAGTGAGCTCCCATCTCTGTCCCAGCTCCTGCCAATTTAGCAGTTCAAAAGCAAGAAATTGCAAGTAGATAAATAGGGAACACTTCAGCGGGAAGGTAAAAAGCATTCCATGCGCTCCAGTGTCTAGCCATGCCTGCCACATGACCACGGAAACGCCTGCAGAAGCAGAAAGCGCTGGCTCTTTGGCTATGAAACAGATGAGCACTGAACCCTAGAGTCAGATACGACTGGCTTTGGAGCAAGGGTGGCCTTTACCTTACTAAATAAAACAGAACAACACAAAAAGACAAAAAACGTGGCACCTTAAAGACTAACTCCTGTATTTAACTGAGCTTTCATGGACCAGGTCCACTTCATGAGACATAAGCGTGAGGCCTCATGGCACCAATTTATACACACATCAGGTACACAGGCACAGAGTAATTGGCTATATTTTAATGTTAGCTTTTGTGGATCAGATCCTGGTGTCTAGTTATGCCTGCCACATGACCACGGAAACGGCTGCAGAAGCAGACAGCAATGGCTCTTCAGCTTTGAAACATAGATGAGCACTGAACCCTAGAGTCGGATACAACTGGCTTTCGAGCAAGGGAAACCTTTATCTTTAACAGATACAACATAAGAATAAAAAACGTAACATGAACGTACAAATTATGACAATAACAATGAATACAACAAAGGTAAAGGTCGCCTTTGCTCGAAAGCCGTTCGTATCCAACTCTAGGGTTCAGTGCTCATCTCCGTTTACAGCCAAAGAGCCAGCGCTGTCTGTGTCTGCAAACGTTTCCATGGCCACGTGGCAGGCATGACTAGACACCAGAGTGCATGAAATGCTGTTATCTTCCCAATGAAGCAGTACCTATTTATCTACTTACAGTTTCTAGCTTTTGAACTGGTAGGTTGACAGGTGGGACAGAGACAGGATCTCACTCTCTTGTGCAGCACTTGGGTCTTGAACTGCTGATCTGCCAACCTTCCAGTTGTCAAGTTCAGCGCCTTAACCACTAAGCCACTGCATTCCCTAAATACAACATAAGAATACAAAATATAACATGAACATACAAATTATGAAATTAACAACAATAATAACAAAAAATTATATAGCTGTGCCATTTTAAGATCCTTTTCGTCCTGCATCTATTTACGTAGGAGCAAACCCTGCTCATTTCAGTGGTGCTTACTCCCAAGGAGTAAGAGGAAGACGAGGACTTGCTAGGGATTAGTTTGAGATACACAAAGTGTGATGCCTCAATCCCAATTTAACTACATAGTCCGGTACTCTCAAGGCGCTAACTTAGGTGTGCCTTTAAATTTGGTAGAGTTTTGGCAGACATATCCTGGTTTACGATTTCAGTCCTGCACGCTAAGGATGAGAAGCAGGAACTAGACTGCTTCAAATCAAGTGAAAGAAGTGAAGAATGAAGAGAAGGATGCGCCAAATTCCTTTTTTAGATTTGGCATGAAATTGCGAGGGGGGAAAGCACAGGCAGCCATGCTGTTGAGGCCACCACCTACCAGCAAAATGCTGCTAAAGATGTACCAATCAGTAGCTAAATCTGAAAAGAGTACAAATATTGCCATCTTGGCCTCCAGGTGCGCTCCCATTAGGAGTAATTTATATAGAAGAGGACTATTTGCACAAGGCAGCGGAGGTCACTCTTTTGGTTGTAACAATGGTCTGCCTTTCAGTCTTTTGAGTGTTAATGTTGCCATTAAACTGCAGACATACTGTAGGGGCAAAGTTCTGACTTTCAATTCCTGCAGATGTTAGGAATCCTAATACTGTACTGTATGTGTATGTGGTGGGCTCCACCTACAGTCTGAAATGGTGCAGCAAAGCAACTGATAAGGGAAGGTGACCCTTACCAAGAAAGAAAAAAAGCTGTCTATGTCTGTTGTACTTAATGCAGGCAGGACCAATCCTACCATTAGCTGAAGGTAGAGCTTGGAAAGAATTAGTTGCCTGTAACCAGTAACTTATGATATAACAGCAGAAGCAAGTTACATTTCAAAAACAAGTTGACAGGTAATTATGCTGTAACTGCTGCATTGAGCAACATTTTCTAAATACTTTTTAAAAATGTACCTTTACAGACATTTTAGCAGGATCTTGTTCCATTTTTTTTTTGCTATTGTATTATTGTTGTGTATGGAGTAATGTGCCTTTAAGTAATGTAACACTCGAATGAGTGGTTGTAACAATCCCCAACAGTAACACTGTACCCTTCCGTATGAGGACGCGAGCTAGTGTCCACTGGGGGCAATAGCGAGCACCTAGCTCACATGGTACCAATTCCCCAAATACCTACAGCCGTGGGAAGATTCCCGCCACTACCTCACCTGGACAAGAAGGGCGTGACCTAGAGTGACGTCACGCGGACAGTAGCCAATGAGCTACCGAGGAGCCACATTCAAATGTATAGCCACTGTATATATTGAGCTGTTCGTCCGCCATTACCACATGTTCCCCCTGACCATCATGCAATAAAGATGCGTTAAGCCAGGCTACGGCTGTTTCTATTGTCTTGGTTCTTAAACACTAAAATTATTAATACCAAGTTAGAAATGGAAGGAGCCTCCTTGAAGAATGAAAATACATTCAAGCATCTCCTTAGTAACAACAGTACCTGTCAGCAGATCCTTCAACTCTGGAAGTGAGATGGTACGAACACTACGATCAATCTAAGTAATAAAGGAAGTGTTGGTGTGTTTAAATTTTTTGTATTTAAGTATTTTCAAGATGTTACAAAAATTATCACATGCAAAATCAGTACAAACCAGGCAGCCCAATATGTGCAATTAAAGATCCAGAATGAAATGTAATTCAGCCTGGAATTTGGCTGAATAATGCAGTCACGTTGTGAAGGTCACAACAGTTAGAACTGCCCTGTATCCAAACCACAATAACATCTAATCTTCAGGGTCAGAGAGGAGAAGAAGATTTGGCCACTAGAGGGAAGTGGGAGAATATTTTGTCTGCATTTTCTGGCATAATAACGACAGTGCAACGTACTGAAAACAAAAAATTAAGACTATTTTTATGAAGAGAGCAACATAGCAATGGCAGTAGTCTGTTGGCACCAAACGGTGAGTAATGCAACAAGTTCCTTTTTATGTGTTCCAAAGTCTGGGTGAATTGAGATCCTTAATTCAGAAAGAGAAACAAGGTGGAAGGTATCAACAAGGCGCTGGAGCAGTCATTTCTATACATCCCTTTAGCTGTGATGCAGGATACTGTTTTATTGCCAGTGTTGAAGTGTTGTGTACTGTACCTAAAAAGATCACCTTTTTCAAATCTCTATATCCAATAAGTTGAATATGAAAAATTTAGTTTCTAGACTCTTATACCCAATTATGCCTAGATGAATTATTTAGATATCCAAAAGTTTATTCCAATACTCTTAGATAAAGTTTTAGATGTTGGTAGGTTCTGTTTAACTCACCCTGGTCACCACTTATGAGCCAAATATGGAGAGCTTCTTCTCCGCTTTTTCAAATTCTCATGATCCAATTGAGTTATAAAGCAATCCAGGAGAAAAGTAATTCAAATCTTTGTTTATTATTGATATTAAAGGAACCTTTGGCATACATCTTTACAAGCCGGTGTACTTGTCAAGAATGCAGCAGCCATACAAAGAAAAGTTACAGGTTTTATACATTTCCCCCTCCACCCCCCAAACCTCCCTCCCAAACTCAAAGAGTGTCGGCTAATAAGCAATTAATGTTCATTTTTACCTAAAGGTTACAAACGTTCTGATAACTTTTCTATCCTCTGATTGGCTCTTTTAGGTTTCTCGTCTGTCACTAAGCGGGGAATCGAAACTAAGAGGCTAAGAGGCTTAAGATTTAAGATGGGAGATAGTGTCCCAGTCTCGGATGTCCCTGAAACCATCACGTCTGGAGTTTACTCCTTTTTCTCCTTTCCTGTCATAAACCTATGACAAAGCTGATGGATGGTTTGTGGGTTCTGGTAAAGTGATGGGTAACACTCTTTAGAAAAACATTTTTCCAACTTCTTTATCTCTTAACAACCCAAAAATGCTTACAAAGGGCTTTTGGGTTCTTACATTTCGCTATTCTATCTTTATGATACTGAGCATGAGTATATAAAATATAAAGTATCATTTTATAATATTTCTAAAGCTACTGGTATAAAATTCTACTAAATGTGAATGAATAAACATGGTTATCATTATGTGAGTGTGCTAAGTAAAATATAAGAATAAAGAAATAAAGAAGTAAAGGTTAATATTAATGGAATTACACATAAGAATAACATAACTTTTTGTGTTTAAGTATATAGGCTAACATGTGTAAACTAACATGTGTATAAACTTGCTATTATATAAAGGTATTATTATGCTGCATAGTGACTCTAAGCTACATCTCTAAAAACTATTAGTATAGAGTTTCATAAAGGGTAGGTGTAATAAGGATTAATACAATCTCTGTGTTAGATATAGTATATTTCTATGTAACTATAATAGATTTATATCTAATAAAAATCAGTCCTCATCAGAAGCATAGCTGTCAAGTATCCCTTATTGGCCGGGAAAACCCCTTATTTTACCCTCTTTCCCGCCGTCTTCCCTTATTAATTAGACTGCAATGCCCTAATGCCTCCATTGGAGGGCAGCACAGGATAAGCATAGCTCTCAAGTATCCCGCATTTGCCGGGAAATTTCCCTTATTTCCAAATCCAAAACTTGACAGGTATGATCAGAAGGAAAGTTCAGCTGCCCGTTTAGTTGGTTTTTCTAAATGCAGGCTGCCATCTTGTGCTTCGTTTGAGACAACACAATGTTTTGATTTAAGACAGAGTTGCAAACATCAGCTAGGGCCAATCAAATGTTTTCAGTGAACACCTTGGTCCTGCAAAGAATTTCTATTTCCAAGTAATAACAAAACCAAAATGAAAGAGAATTATTCATTAAAATAAAAAAAAGGGGGGGGGGAGAGGTACCTACATTTGATTCAAACATACAGTATGAATGCATCCAAGAGCTTGCTCTGGGTCACTGCAGTATTTTTACTAGTAGATTTGAGTAGCTGCGGTGACTCAGGTGGTTAAAACGCTGAACTCGACGACTGGAAGGTCAGAATTCAATTCCCAAGTACTGCACGACGGAGTGAGCTCCTGTCTGTCCCAGCTTCTGCCAACCTAGCAGTTCGAAAGCAAGAACTTGCAGACGCAGACAGCGCTAGCTCTTTGGCTATAAACAGAGATGAGCACTGAATCCTAGAGGTGGATACGACTGGCTTTCAAGCAAGGGCGACCTTTACCTTTAGATTTGAGCAGACCATCCTGATATACTGGCCTCACATGGAGAGGGTATTTGTTGCTGTATGTTCCGGGGATACTGTATATGGGTCATCCTGGTACCACACACATCTGGAATTAAACCCTGAGGTCTCATTCCCAGCCCAGATTCCCATCCTCTTTTGCCTATTTCTGATGCCCTCTCCCTGCCTGCTTCACTCTCTTCTCTTTCCTCTTTGTTTAGATTGCCCACCATTCTCAAGCCTTCAACTTTTCCCCCACAATACTTTCTAATGTTATATTTTATTAATGGGGTACATTGAAAGCGCCTCCTCAAAGATTATGGTATTTCTCAACCACAATCGGGCATAGCCTGGTAATGGCAGCCTTGTGTTGTCAGCTAATCTTTCTCACACTAGGTCAGGTGAAAGGAACTGCAGAATGAACCCACCAAAAGGTGCCTTCATTTTGGCAGGTTCAATAAACAGAATCCAGCCATGTGACTCCCATCAAAAATTCAAACAAATGTAGGAAAGAAATGATACCTTCCCTTAGGCAGACACATTTCTGTTATTGTATCATCTCTTTCCTGCTTTCATTTTGGCAGTTTCACATCTGGCATAGACATTGAAGAAGAAGAAGAATTTTATTAATTTTAGATAATAATTTAAAGAGAGAAATAAGAGTAGCACCAAGGCAAGGCAGGGCAGGAAGAGACTAATGGCACACCCACAACGCGTACAGATAAGCATGCATCACTGCCATAGTGGAATCCACATGAGTAGACCCTGTACTGGAGCAATGGAGAGCAAAGGAGAAAAAAACAGCAGGAAGCGAGATCCACTCACCCGGCTCGACTGTTGATATAAGTTTTAGTCCTCTGTCATGTGCATACTGGGATGTAGTATCAGTTTCATGGGTTTCAGAAAAGTTGAACTCAATGTAAACAGAACCCTAAATTCAACAACCAGAAATAAGATCAAATGTTTATGTAGATAACAAATGAAGAGTTTTTCTACCACAGTCCTGTGGATCTCTGCCAGAATAAGTCCCACTGAGTTCTTAAGAGCTTTTTTTTAATGTTTCAAATCAAGGGTTCAAATCTTCTTGAACTGGGAACTCAATTTCATGTCCCAGAATCTAAAACAGAGAGAGAAGAGGCATTTAATTGATTTTAAATACAGTTCAGTGATGTGTGCTCACCATATCCTCAGCTTCCATTGCACAAAGTTATATAAATAGGATTTGGGTCATTATATGTTTGCTGTTGAATGCAGAAAAATTACATTAAGTTAAATTATATAATTTCATTGGACCAATCCTATTGACATTTTGCTCCAGATTAGACGGAATTACATAAATCATGGCAGTAATTTTTGGCTAATTATCAAGATACAGCGCTCTGTGCGCTCCGGTGTTATTATGTATGTTAACTGTGTTTTCTGACAGGAGCGGAATGTATCTTTTCTCATGTATCTATTCTTATGCAAATAAGTGGATCAAAAATGTGCACACTCTGTTAGCCAATGGGCTTGTTGTATTATTGTTACTGTTACTGTTTATAGTGTATATAAGTCCGAGTTTTGCCCCATCCAAACTGTGTTCAAACCCCGCTAATAAAGAGCTGAATTTCACTACTTCACTCGTCTGCTTCTTCATTCACTGAACACCAAAGGTGTCTAGTCATGCCTGCCACATGACCACGGAAACGTCTGCATAAGCAGACACCGCTGGCTTTGAAACAGAGATAAGCACTGAACTCTAGAGTTGGATACGACTGGCTTTCGAGCAAGGGAAACCTTTACCTTTATCAAGATACTAGTTGTGTGCCTGATTGAGTGTCTGGTACATGGACAGGTATATGATCAAGGACAGAATTGGCACCTTGTTAGTCAGTTGTAATTTGCCACTTCTATAGTTTACTTACTATGGAGTAAAATCCCAGTAGAATTCTTGCCACAGTATCTGTTATAATGATTAATACAATCATGATTAAACTATTGAACTGTAAATGCTCAATTTCTGATATATTTATAAATATTTGTTTCAGTGAGCTTTGGTAAGTTTTTTTTTTAAAATTCTCTTTTTTATAACTGCAAAGCTAATATGAAAGTCTTTCAAAATAAACCACTTTTTGAAAACAATCTCTGTAAATGGGTCTTGGTTTCTGAAAAATAGGTATTAAAGTTAAAGCAAGAAAGAATACACTTTTAATGGGTAACCACATTACTAAATTGAGTAACTTTGAGTAATGATTAAGTCAAATCATTTTAAATTAAATTCATCCGGCTCAAAATAAGTAGTGATGTTTATTTTAGGAAAGTTGGTATAGAATTGCAGCACAACAAACCAAGCTGTAGTTTGGCTATCATTTCATTGGTCAAACCAGTTATTAGAATATACAGTACATGAAATAATCAGTTAATTTACATCCCCCAAAATGAAAACTCTAGTATTAGCTTGATGACATCAGTTCTATATTAGCATTTGACCTGTTTTGTCAATTTGAATTTATTCATTCTGTGGCTACAAATAGAATTTCACTTTTAACTCTCATTGGCTTCTGTGTCATCAAAGCAGGTGTTGGGCTTCTTTGAGATGTTATAGAAATTTTTTCACTGAGTAGAAGCAATTGTGTAAGATTCAAGATGACTCAAAATTTGCTTCCAAACATGAATAATTTGTTTTTGAGAGAAAGAATGAGAGAAAGAGAGAACTTCCTTTTTCAATCATCTGAGCCAAGGAGTTAAATTATATGCTGTATATGTATACCATTCTTTTTTTTTTAAATAGGAGTTATATGCATGCCTAAATGATGGCAAAGCAAAGAGGTTCTGTCATAATAATGAGGAACTTCTTGTCTGAGGATCATATGTGGCCTACCATCTGGGTCCAAGCACTTGGGATTCTCAGGTAAAGCTTCCTCCTCCTAGATTTACACAGGCATTTCCAGTTTGGGTGAATGCCCCTTTTAAAATAAATGAGACCAAGGGAGATACAGACCAAAAGGGCCAGTCATGAGGGCATGATTCGACATTTAGGATCAATTTTCTTTTTCTTTTTTCTTTTTTAATGGATGACAAGCAGAGCACACATTGGAGAGTAGCCCTCTGAGGGTTGGGAAAATAACAATCTTGCATGTACCAACACTGAGTATCAGTATGTGGGAGCTTGCAGCCTCACGTGATTGTGCTTTGGTAAAGTTCTTATATCTCTGCCATTTTAGGCAAGCCCCACCCCTTTTCCTATTTATATTCTTGCCTTCATTGTTTTGTTAATTGATTAGCTCTTCTTCCTCTAACCTTTCACCAAGCGGCAAGCATGGAGGGGCTCCTCTGCATGTTGGAGACTCCATTTCCCTTATATTTTTACTGACTGTAACTATAGATGGCAGCTGTATGTAAAGATAGCTGTTTCTCATTTTAAAAGTTTCTAGAGTATTTTTACCATACAAAGTGCTAATCTGTGTGGAAGAGAACTGAGCTACTCTCCATGTTTCTCTGTGCTGCTGGTATTGTTTTTGCACTTCATAATATGCTAAGAAAAATAACCCAAAATCCCCAATACTGAATTTCTGAAAATTGCATTTTACCTGCCACATGTCTATCCACATATATTTGTACAGCTACCCATCTCTTTAATAAATTCATTTCAGTTCCATATTTAGTACATAGATGTCTTATGTAATGAGGCCCCATGTTGTCATTCCAGAAGCTTGCTTGTGTTAAATCATCTTGGCCACTGTTTGCACACTGTTTTCAAGAACTATAGACATGAAAGCATTGGATACTGTAGTGATGATGTATAGATTTGTGTAGTAGTAGTAGTAGTAGTAGTAGTAGTAGTAGTAGTAATAATAATAATAATAATAATAATAATAATAATAATAATAATAATAATAATAATAATAATAATAATAATAATAATAATAATAATAATAATAAACAACTTTAATTTATATACCGCTCTACTCGCCCAAAGGCGACTCAGAGCGGTTTACATTGGCGCATGCTGTCTGCACAGCAGACAGCAGCAAACAGAAACAAGAAAATACAATATAAAATATACAAAAAGTGTCAAAACATAATTAAAGTTACAATCAAAAGAAAGCGGTGATGAAATAGAAACAAAGACAAGATACAAACAATAAAGCCCAGCCAGGATAAAAGGTAAACGTTCCTCAGTTACGTCAAAAGGTCCCCAAGTGGCTTCAACCCCCCCCCCCCCGGGGTGATGGTGTGGCTCCGGGGAAGCACAGGACCTCTGCGGTGGTGGCGGCGGCTTTTCACCCTTCTGGCCAAGCGTGGCTCGTAGAGGGTGGCAGCGGCTGCAAGTGCAGGTGAGCTGGGCTCAATTCCAGGCAGGCAGTCCAGGGCGGAGGAAGGCACCAGCGTCGAGAGCAGCCCCGCGGCGAGATCTTTGTAGCTGCAGGGGTCTGACGCAGCTGACCCCCATTTCGCCCATAGGCAGTCCAGGGAGGGGGGAGGCAACCGGCATTGGAAGAGGCCCCGTGGTGAGATCTTGATGCTGGCAGGTGCCACTCGTTCCACCAGCCGGCTGCTGGTCGAAAGCCCCGCCGGGCTTGGTGGAGGCTGGGGCGGCTTTTGAGGGCGATGGAAAGCCCTCAGGTGCCGCTCGTTCCACCGGCCGGCCAATCTATTAGTTAGATTTCATGATCACATTAAATTTATAATTATTTATAATTATGGTTATTTAGTACTAACAAGTTCCCAAAGGTGGGGGCAGTGATGTCATCTGACATTGCTGGGAGCTCCTGGAAAACACCTAGCAAAAAAAGTAACAATATGCAAGGACACTGCCTGGCTGAACTTGATTTATTACAATGGTCTTTTGACCATTGTAAGAAAGAATTCGGTCCCCGATATGGAGCCTTACTAATGCTTTCTCCTCAAAGCGCATACCTTGAACATATGTATCTATTTTCTGTACCTTCTGTACTAACTACCTGGCTATCCAACACCAGGCATTTTTTATCTGAAATACATCAGTGTAAAATGACAGAGATTGGTCGTGTAACTGCAGTTTCTTTGTTAGACACTAGAATTGCTGATTCAAGATATAGCTGGGTTTTATGATAAATACGGGCTATAAAAATAAACAGAACCATCTCATCCTGGCTCGAGCCTCTGCGTCTCGTCACTTTTACCACTGCGGCAGGCAGGTCGCGACAGGATACAAGTTGTTTCAAATTGCAGTACTTAGAATTCACTCAGACACTGAAAAGATGTACATTAACACAGCACATGTCAGAGGCATTTAGGTTCACATCAGAAATTATTAAAAATCCCTTGAGTAATAAATCATGTTGATTTTGCAGGATTATTCCACAGGGGGAAAAGTTCTTGATTGTCATAGACTCCTACTCAAAATTGATTGAGAAGTTGTAATATAGTCATAAATATTTGCTGCTATAATCCAATCTCTGTAGTAATTATTTCAACACATAGACTGTCAGACATTATAATTCTCTTGTCAGTGGGTCTGTAGCTACATAATTTAATTGTAAAACATTTGTGGACAGAAACAACATCTTAGCTGACAAATTCATGCCTTATCAAGCTTGAGCAAATAGCTAAACATATGGTGCAGGAAATTAAGGATGCCCTGAAGTGCATTATTTAAGGAACTGGCCAATAAGGTTTGCCAAGTTCTTTATCAACATTGACTCCATATTCAGCAACCCAAGTCAGCCCTGCTAAGCTACTAATTCACTCTTCATTCACTTTCACCAAAAACCAGATTTAATGGGAATTATTGGAATTAATCATTATGCAAAAATTTCTATGCAAAGCAACCTATTATTTGATTTGTACTGAAACCGTCTAAATGTTTATAATTCCAGGTAATCTATATTAAACCTTAAAATGAAGCATCTATGGCATGCAAAATCAAAAGAGTCAAAATAAGCAGCCATTTGAACTGTTGTTTAGAGTAGTTTAAGGGTAACCCTAAGAGTGAGTGCTAAACTACAAAGCATCAAAGCCTTTTAATCCAAAATGTGATTTGCTTTATATACACACTCTAGTGAGACCTTTCCCTAGATCCCAAATGAAGGGATCCAAGAAAGGTTCAGCAGAAAAAAATATTGCACAAAGAAATCAAATGTTTTAAAAAGAAGCCAAATAATGAAGCCATGGCTTTGCTACATGGAAAGGGGGGAAAGGAAAGGAAAATTAGTATGTTCCAAGCAAATCGGAGGCTGGCATTTGGCCCTTGCAGATGGCTTTGGAGTGAAATAGCTGAAAAGTGCATGATTTGGTTTCTACAGCCTTTAGCAGTGCAGCTTTAGGACTGTATACATAGGCAACGTCCATTAATCTTAAGATCTCATTTTTTTGTTAAGGTAAATAAAAAGGAGATGGGAGAAAAAGAGGAATAAAGAACTGTGCCAGAGCAGATGACATTTTGTGGATGCTGATGGTCTCAGTCTCCAGCATCTCCAGGTTCAGCTAGAAAGAAGCCTGCCTGAAGTCCTGGACAGGTACTGATGCCGGTCAGCGTTAACAATACTGGATTACATGGCCCAGTGACTGACTATATATAAGGCAGCTTCCTGTGTGTCTAGGAATGCAGTTTGGACAATTTGCCTCATCTCCAACCCCAGAAGAGAAGGCCAGAGGAGAAACAGAGAGGCTTGTTCCTCTATCCCAGGGGTGCCCAAACTATGGCTTGGGGCCCGGATCTGGCCCCTAATGCCAATTGATCCGGCCCACAAATCCCTCATCACTCTTTGAAGCGGAAGTAAAACGCACCCATACGGGCATGTTTAACTTTTGCTTCTGGGAGTGACGAGGGCATTTGTGGGCCGGATGAATTGGTGTCAGGGGCTGGATCCAACCCCCAGGCCATAGTGACTGGCTCCCTGAAGCACATGACCAGCCCGTGGCCTGGAAAGTTTGGCCACCCCTGCTCTATCCTTTGTTCTGTCTTCAGGCACTGCAAATGATTATGGATCCACGCTTGTTTATTTACTCATTTCCAGATTTCAGGAAGGCATAGGCTGCAACTAATCAGAATCAGGAATGTGGCATTCTTGGTGTTTCAAAGGTTCAAAGAACATTATATATGGTCCCCCTGTTCCCATTACCTTCAGCTGTCTTCAGCTTCCTTGAACAAAACTCACACTTCTTTTAGGACATGAACTTTAATATATTTTGTGCAACTATTTTCCCACTTGGGAGAGGATTCCTGGAAACATAAACTGTATACAGTATTTAAAATAATTTCAATTTGATTGACAGAGAGCAATCTATGGCCATCTAGCCATATCTCTCCTAACCCTGTATTAACTAAAGTAAATAATTCATGTCCAGATGCCTATTATTTTACATATCAGCTGCAATTCTGTAATATATTTTTTAAAATCATTTGGTTTGCTTGTTAATACCATCAGGTGCCCTCTTGTTCTATATTTGTGTAGAACAGTGAACAGCTGTTCCCTGTTAGCATTTTCAAGAGCTTTAATGGTTTCATGTACCTCTATCATATTTCCATTTATTCATCTCTTTTTAAAAAAGAGATGAAGAGCTGTAGTATTTTTAACATTTTGTATGAAAATGTTCTATTCATGCTACGGGATCCCATTGTTGGCTTTGTCTGCATCTTTCCTAGTTCTAGTCAATCATTTTCAAATGATTAAAATCATTTGGAATATCCAACTGACTAATGTTTGGCTTACACTTACCTAACACATTTTGCTCAGTCTGGCAAATAACAAGATGGCTTTTCCCACTAGTCCATATGCAAAAGCCAGCCAGACTGGCAGTTGAAACTTACTTCACTGCTGGTAATAGGACAGTATCCTCTCCTACATCTGAATGCAGTGTAGGCTAGCTTAGAGAAAGAAAGGTCCTGTGGCACAGCTTCATCCTCTGACAGTTCATTACCACTCTGCACACATCAGTATCTACTGCCTGAGAGATCCATCTTAGTGTACAGTATCTCATAAAAGGGCCACCCCCATTAAAGTTGTGCTGCTGACTAAATTTTACTGAAGAATGAGACATTTTGTTATTTTCTAGGTTTATCCAGTGCCAGATCAGCCATACAGCAGGAGTAGCAAACGCTATGGGCCCCTGCATCTCGGGAGGGGGGGGGCAGCCCCCAGGCTCGGTTAGAATGAAAATCCAAATTTAAATATTCCATGCAATCTTGCAGATATTCAAAAAAATGTTCACTCAAAGAGACTTGCCGACACCTCATTGGCAAGTTTGGTTTTACTAGTGGTGTTTTATTTGATAGGTATCCTAAATCCAAGCAAGGGCCTTTTGACACTATTTGCTACAGGCCTCGCAGTGGCTTAATCTGTCACTGGCTTTATCCTTAGTGATCCTTTACATCAGGGGTTCCCAACCTACAACCCGTGGGCTGGCCCCGGCCCATGGTGCCATTCCATCCAGCCCGCCGCCACCACTGCCACTCCCAGAAGTGGAAGCGGGCACATTTACGTCAGCCATAAAATGCACCCACTTCTGCTTCCGTGTGTGTGTGTGTGTGTGTGTGTGTGTGTGTGTGTGTGTGTGTGTGTGTGTGTGTGTGTGTGTGTGTGTGTGTGTGTGTGTGTGTGTGTGTGTGTGTGTGTGGTCCAGTCTGAGGGATGTGGTCAGGCCCAAGGTGGAAAAAGGTTGCCCACCCCTGCTTTACATTGTGTTTAAATTTTTTGAAGGTTCAATTACGGTTCCAATTATATAGAGCATTTATTTATTTATTTATTATTGTTAGACATATACCCCACTCTACTCAAGCACATGGCCGACTCAGAGCGACTACAACAAATCAATACACATACAGTTACAAAATATAATAATACACATAAAAACAAATGTCAAATAAATAAATAAGCAACAAAATATCCACCATCAATAGTTACAAATTCAAATACAAAGTATAGAAAACAACAAAAATCCATAATATCAAGGCATTTCAAACCAATGAAAACCTCATTTCAGAAGTCCCACAAAGACCGCCAGCAGCAGAACCTCCCCAAGAAACAGAATCAAAAGTCACTGTCCTTGCCCTCCTCCCAGCCAGTAACGGGTCGAGAGGGCATGGTGGCTCATGGCCGCGGCATCTTCGAGCTCCCCGAGGCCACGGGGAGCTCCTTTTAAACCTCCTGGTGGATGACAGAGCCAGGAGGGTGCGGCAACACAGGCGTCATTGTCTTCGAGCTCCCTGAGGCCACAGGGAACTCCTTTTAAACCTCCCAGCAGATGACAGAGCCAGGAGGGCGCGGCGCACAGGCATTGTCGTCTTCAAGCTCCCCAAAGCCACGAGGAGCTCCTTTTAAACCTCCCGGCAAATGACTTTTCCAAGGGGGGTGAGGATAAGAAAAGACAGATTTACTGTAACTGAGTCTAGCAAAGAAGGCTAACACCACAAATCAGACATAAATTCCAGTGTGGCAAGACGATAAATGCAACATACAGAAGAGGAAGGGGCACATTTGTGAGTCCTGCCTCTGACCCTTATCTATACTTATAAGTGTTAAAATAGTAGAAAACATTTACTTAAAATAGTAGAAAACATTTATTATTATTATTATTATTATTATTATTATTATTATTATTATTATTATTATTATTATTATTATTACTACTACTACTACTACTACTACTACTACTACTACTACTACTACTACAATCATTTATACCCTGCTTTCCTCTCCCGAGGGAGACCCAAAGTGGCATAACAACATATAAAATAACAGTTAAAAACATCAAAGAAAACACAGTTAAAAACCCCTATCCAAAAATTACATTTAAAACCCATAAAACCTGAATGGGCTTTTCTCTGTTTCATTATTAAAATGGGAAACTATGGTAGGTTTCTTATTATCCTTTGTCCTCAAAGTAAACAGACTCATGTGGCAAGCATGAATTACTGTAAGTGTCATCCCCATTGTGAAATTGTAGAGTCATTTACCACGATATCAACAAAGATCTCTTCTACATAGATACAATAATTTTGACTTTATCTTACAAAAGGAATATAGGGAAACAAATACGCATTCTTTATAGATCTCTCTCATAGAAAAGTGGATAGTGAACGTTGACGAAATAGTTCTGTTGTACCTGAATGAGCTGAGTTAATCTTGTTGGTATTGCTCCACCTAAGTTAAGAAGAGGCAGCCAATACCGAGAGAACTAAGCAAGAGACTCAACATCCTCTGAATTAATATGCACCTCACGTCCACCGACTCAGAACTAGGAAAAGCATTATGACAAAAACATTCTTGAGGGTACATAAGAGCAAAATCAAATTAGAAGATGGAGAAAGGAGCTTACTGAACAAGGAATAACATTAAAGGAGGATATGGCTGAGGAACATTACCTCCCCTATGTCTCTTGGAGGACCATGAATAGATTGAGGATTGGAGTGCCTAAATGTAAGACCAATATGGTCAAGTGGGGGCTGCTGGCATACAAAAACACATTGTGTGAATGTGGAGAGATACAGAATCTGGCTCATTTGCTGGTCTGCCAATTATTATCGGAAATTTGTACCAGTGAGTACTTAATTTTGGCCAGCAACAAAGCCAACAAGGTGGTTCCATTTTGGCAGTTTAAAGTTTGATCTGGATACAAAAGAAGAAGAAGAAGAAGAAGAAGAAGAAGAAGAAGAAGAAGAAGAAGAAGAAGAAGAAGAAGAAGAAGAAGAAGAAGAAGAAGAAGCTGAGTTAATTGCTGCAAGGGTTTTGTCTCTTAATTGGTGTAACATTGCAATAGAAATATGTTGGTGTAAAGATTTTTTGTCAAGAAAGGACAGTTAGCTGCAAATACTGTAAGACTTTAGTTTTCTTATCTGCCAGTCCAATCAAAGTAGAACTTTTAGACATTTGCTGAAATCCAATAATAAGTGCCAACTAGGCTAAGCCCATTAAATCAATGAAACTTATGGTGGAGTTTGCTCACGAAATCCCTACTGATTTAATGGGCCTACTGATTTAATGGTTGGTAGAATGGATGCAACAAGATATACATACTGCTTGTTGACCTCAGTCTGAGTCCTCCTTAGCACCTCAAGGGTTGAGATGAGAGATATGGTGCTTTGTAAAGGGGTTCAGTAGTTCTTTAGAGGCAAAAGCTCGGTCTACTATATAGCTTTCAATGTTGGCTTTTCTCCATTAAATTGCAGACCATCCTTCTAACATGCAAGTGCCAAAGAAAGTTTAGAGGCTCTGTAATGGTATTCCTCCACCTTGGAAGGGTGACAGTGGCTTTCCACTCTGTCCTGCACATGCACAAATACTCAGATTTGTTTCTTTTCTTTTTTTACATTTGTCAAAAGACAAAGCACATGGCTAGTTTACACTAACTGCTGCTCCCTAGTTGTATTTAATGTGGTCATTAAACTAGGATAGTAGAAAACTCCCAGTCTTGTGTTATAGCTGAAGAGGACTGGAGATAGAGAGCACACAAGCCCAAGGCTCATCCAGAGTATCTGTGTTGTGTTCTAATAGTGTAACCTTCTTCATGTGATAACAATGTATCTTAACAATGTAACCTTTCCTACTAGTAACAATATAGCCTTCAGCTGTATCACTATAAACCCTGTATGAGGACGCGAGCTAATGACCACCAGTGGGCAGCAGCGAGCGTCCAAGCTCTCTTGGTCCATACTCATCAAAGGCCACAGCGCGGAGTTTCCCGCCACTACCTACACCTGGACAAGAAGGGCGTGACCAGCAATGACGTCACGCGCACAAGAGCCAATAGGCTCTCGTGGAGCCACATTCGAATGTTTACTACTGTATATATAGAGCGATGCATCCGCCATTACCTCATGTTCCCTCTGACCACCATGCAATAAACCTGAGTTAAACCAGCCCGTGGCTGTTTCCTGTGTCTTGGTTCTCATACACTAAATTGGCGACGAAGGTGGGATCATGGATCCCCAAGGAGCCAGGGCACAGAGCGGGTTCAACATTACCAAACCGCAAGACTGGGAGCTCTTTGAGATGGACTTCCAGGCGGCACTGGTGGAACTCAAAGTCAAAGACGACGAGGAAAGGAAGAGGGCCATCCTCACCCGAATGCTTGGGATAGAAACCAAGCGAACGCTGGTGAGCATTATTGCACCGAAGAAGATGAGTGATTTCAAAGCCGAGGACATCATGAAACTGCTGCGTGAGCGGTTCCGACCCTCGAGGGCAATGTTTCCCGCTCGGAGCGCGTTTTGGAGGCGAGTCCAAGCGCCGGACGAGTCGGTTGAGACCTTCGTAACAGCCATGAGAATAGCCGCCGCCCCCTGCAGATGGGACAACCTAGAGATGGCCCTCAGGGACGGAGTTCTGTGTGGCCTGAAGGACAAGGAAGTGCAGCGCAGCCTGATGAACAAGGAGCCACCACCCACGTTGGCAGAGGTTGTGGAGGCCGCGGAATCCGCGGAATCCACGAATGCAGGGGTGGACGAAATGCACCAGTGGCGTGAGTGGCGTCCTAGGGCCGGCAAAGCGGAGAATTCAGTGCACGGAAAGTCCGGACAGTCGGTGCACACAACCCGACGAACCTCGAAGTCGTCCACGGAAGGCAGCGACGGCGAGGAGGTCTAGAAGGTCCGAAAAGGAGGGCGCCGCTGCGATGGTTGCGGAGCGGCCCATGAGCGCGCGAAGTGCCCATTCAGAAAAGCCGAGTGCTACAACTGCGGCCGTCGGGGGCACATCGCCAAGGCGTGCAGAAAGCGGAAAGAGGGCCGGAGACATTCACAAGACCGCGCGGCCAGACCGGACCGTCCAGCGAGGTCCAAAGATGGCGCCCGGACCACGAGGAAGCAGGACGGCGTGGGCCGCATCTCGGACGACAGCGAGGACGACGCCCCCGTGTTCAGCGTGTCCGCGGGACAACCCCATTACTTCGTTGAGGTATTAGTACAAGGGGCCCCTATTAGGATGGAAATTGACTCGGGGTCCTCCTATTCTATAATTCCCCAGAGAGAGTTCTTGAAAATCGACCCCCAAGTGCGGCCCAAACTTAAAACGTTGAGGTCCACGCTACGAGATGTACAGGGGAACAGCATTCCAGTGTTGGGGGTCGGGAAATTTCGGGTCCGTTTTAAGAGACATTCTGCGGAACTCCCTCTAGTTGTTCTCAAAGGGGGAAATTGTAGCCTCCTCGGGACTCAGTGGTTTCAGCCTTTGGGTTTGTTCATAGGGGGGGTGCATGCCGTGGGTGCGGACCCAATACAAGCGGTGTGCGACGCGCACCCCGACGTTTTTAAAAAAGGACTGGGAAAGTTCAAGGGACCCCCTGTAGCCTTCGACCTAGACCCGGAGGTCCGCCCGATAAGACTCAAACCACGCAGGGTGCCGTTCGCACTAAAGGACAAAATAGAGGCGGAACTGGACAAACTGGTGGGCCAGGGGATTCTTGTTCCTGTTGATTCCGCGGAGTGGGAAACTCCAATTGTAACAGCACTAAAGGCTAACGGGGAGGTGCGCATTTGCGCTGATTATAAGTGTACAATTAACAAGGCGATCCGCCCTAATGCATACCCGGTACCGGTGGTCAGCCACCTTCTGGCCAGGCTAAATGGGGGAAAATGTTTCGCTAAGCTCGATTTAGCACAAGCCTACCAGCAACTCCCTGTAACCCCCGCCACGGCAGCGGCACAAACAATAGTTACACATAAAGGGGCGTTCCAGGTGTCGCGTTTACAGTTCGGCGTGAACTCGGCACCCGGCCTTTTTCAGTCGCTTGTGGAACGCCTCCTGAAGGGGCTGGAGGGGGTGTTGCCTTATTTTGATGACGTATTGATAACAGGGGGGAGTGAGGCCGAACTGGCAAAGAGATTGGATAAGGTACTGACTGTGTTCGAGAAAGCGGGGCTGCGACTGAGAAAAGACAAATGCGTTTTTTTCGAAACAGAGGTTGAGTTTTTAGGGTTCCGAATCACACCCGAGGGAATTATGCCGTCCAAATCCAAAGTAACTGCCATCAAGAAGGCTCCTCGCCCCACATCCAAAACCGAATTACAGTCATTCCTGGGGCTCCTCAATTTTTACCATACCTTCCTTCCACGGAAGGCGTCGGTGGCCGAACCGCTCCATCGGTTGCTTAAAAAGGAGGAAACATGGCTGTGGGGCGACGAGCAAGAGAGGGCGTTTAAAGAGTTAAAGCAACTCCTAACATCCGAGGCAGTCCTGACTCATTTCGATCCCAAACGGCCAGTGGTCTTAGTATGTGACGCATCCCCGGTGGGGGTGGGGGCGGTGCTTTGCCACGTGTTGGACGACGGAAGGGAGGCCCCAATAGCGTTTTACTCAAGGTCCCTGTCCCCAGCAGAGCGGAATTACGCACAGACCGACAGGGAGGCATTAGCGATAGTAGCGGGAACGAAAAAGTTTCACGATTTTCTGTATGGTCGCCCGTTCACGATCGTGACCGATCACAAGCCCCTGTTAGGAATTTTCACTGCAAATAAGCCCATGCCACAGATTTTGTCCCCGAGGATGCTGCGGTGGGTTATCTTTCTCAACGCATACCAACACGAGTTGGAATACTGGCCCGGAAAGGAGATCAGCCATGCAGACGCACTCTCAAGGTCTCCTCTGCCCTTGTCGGGCGACCAAAAGGCAGGGGTAGAGAGAGACCACCAGGTATTGTTAATAGAGGTCTTGGATTCACCCCCAATAGTACCAGCCGACATTGCCAGGGCGACAGTCAAGGATAGGACGCTAGAGAAAGTAAGCTCATGGGTACAGAAGGGGTGGCCGGCGTCCTCCCCATGTACGGAATTCGACCCATTTTTTCGGAAAAAAATAGAGTTGTCCCTAGAGAGGGGGTGCCTTTTGTGGGGCCAACGGGTGGTGGTCCCTACATCCCTGCGACCGAGGGTGCTTAAACTGTTGCACGTCAGCCACCCGGGGATCGTCCGCTCCAAGGCGCTGGCCCGGAGTTACTTCTGGTGGCCCCAGCTGGACGCAGACATAGAGCACATGATTGGCACTTGTGAGGCATGCCAGAGTTCCCGACCGGAGGCGGCTCGTCTCCCGCATAGGGAATGGGACGCAGCAAGGGGCCCGTGGTCCAGAGTGCACATAGATTTCGCTGGCCCGTTCCGAGGAACCATTTTTCTCCTGGCAGTGGATGCGTACTCCAAGTGGCTGGAGGTGATCCCGGTAAAGAGTACGTCCTCCGCCACTACAATTAGCCATCTAAGGAGGGTCTTTTCCACGTTCGGTTTACCCGACACTCTGGTCAGCGATAACGCTAGTTGTTTCACGTCCGCTGAGTTCAGGGCATTCACGGAGGCAAACGCCATTCGGCACGTCACATCCGCGCCGTTTCACCCGGCCACGAATGGCCAAGTGGAGCGGCTGGTGCGTACAACAAAGGATGCGCTGCGGCGCATGGGCTCGGGGGACCTGAATCACCAAGTATGTCAGTTTTTATTAGCATACAGGGTGACCCCCTTAGCATCCGGATACTCGCCGGCAGAGCTGCTGATGCGGAGAAAGCTGACCACGATTCTGACCAGACTAGACCCGACGAGGGTCGAGGACAAAGGGAAGAACGTAGGGGTAGCGGTGTCGAAAGGTTTCGCCTCCGGCGATCCTGTGCATTGCAGGAACTACGCCAGCGCAGGGCCAGCCTGGGTACCAGGGAGAGTTGTAGAACAGACGGGGCCAGTGTCATATCGGGTGGAAACGAGCACCGGTCTACTTTGGAGGCGGCATGCGGATCAGCTCCGGAGCCGGGTCCCCAGGAAGCAATCCACGGACGGCACGGAGAATGCCTCAGCGTTAGGGTTCTCCTCCACCCGCTTATCCCAAGGAGGAGACAACGACGGGCAACAGTCCCAAACAAGGGGGGGAAGCAGCGGTCCCGACTCATATCCTTTTGATGCGCCGGCTCTATCCGAGCCCGGGGAGGAGGGAGAGGAGTTTGCGACTGCTGCCCCCGAATTTGCCCCAGAATTTGATTTTGCGAGCCGGGGGGGTTTTTGGGAGTGTTCCCCCACCCATCCAAGCGAGAAGAGGGGTTTTTCGTTAGCCCCCAGTGCCCCCGGTTCTTCCCAAATAAAGCACACACCCCTCAACAAAGCCGCAGAACCGCGGCAAGTCACTAACAAGTCTCCCTCTCCAATTACAGGACAGGAAGCCAGGGAACAAAGAGAAGGTAGCAAACCCGGGGCAGGGCAGCCCGCACCGAGACCCCAGCGTGTTCGAAATAAGCCATCTTGGCTGAGAGACTTCGTCTCATCCTAGGGGGGAGGAGTGTTGTGTTCTAATAGTGTAACCTTCTTCATGTGATAACAATGTATCTTAACAATGTAACCTTTCCTACTAGTAACAATATAGCCTTCAGCTGTATCACTATAAACCCTGTATGAGGACGCGAGCTAATGACCACCAGTGGGCAGCAGCGAGCGTCCAAGCTCTCTTGGTCCATACTCATCAAAGGCCACAGCGCGGAGTTTCCCGCCACTACCTACACCTGGACAAGAAGGGCGTGACCAGCAATGACGTCACGCGCACAAGAGCCAATAGGCTCTCGTGGAGCCACATTCGAATGTTTACTACTGTATATATAGAGCGATGCATCCGCCATTACCTCATGTTCCCTCTGACCACCATGCAATAAACCTGAGTTAAACCAGCCCGTGGCTGTTTCCTGTGTCTTGGTTCTCATACACTAAAATCTGCATATGCCTTAACTTTGCTTTAGCATTGCATCCAAACTGGGCCAAAATCTTAAGGATGACAGGCAGCAGTTCCAGGCCTATGTAGCCCATAGGAAGCCACATTGACATGATTTTTGCCTAACCCTAACTACAGAAATCTCTAAAAGAAAACAAATGTTGAGAATACATACAGGAGGCCTGTTATCTCTGACAGTGCAAAGTGTGGAATCTATATACAGTATATAAAACAGAGATGAGGTCTTGTATGTTCTCCATACAAATCCACTGTAAATGCGCTGTAACTTGGCACATGCCTACCTTGCGCAAACGAGATCACTACCACAGAGGTCTGGCAGCCCATGGCAGGGTGTGTGCACCCGAAAATGGGACACAAAGGGGTCGCCCCCACCGTTGGGTCTTCAAACGCAGGGAAAGGCAGCAGTGCACATGCACGGGAGACCGCACACATGTGGAAGACCGTGTGAATGCCAAGCGGCCTAACCGCCATTCGAGGCAGCATTTGCGGTGGCATGCATGCATACATCCACACACTCCCAGCAGGTTCACCGCCGATCCGGCTGGTGTCCGGGGCAGCATTGGTGGGAGAGGTGGCGGGTCGCAAGGGGGCGCCCCCACTGCCAGAACTAAACACACCGGGAAAGTCAAGGCAGCATGCGCGGCTGGGTGCATGCATACGTCACCACGTGCCCAGCGGCCTGCCCACCGTTCGAGCCAGTGCCCAGAGCAGTGCCTGAGGCGATAGTGGATGCAGTGTCACCATTGGCGGGAGAGGCGGCAGCGCCGGCAAGCAACAGCAGCCTCGACTCAACCACGGTACGTCCACACGTGTCTACGTGTGTTTGTATGTGTGCGGGGGAAGAGTCGGGGTCAGAGTCGGGGTCAGTGTGTGTCGGGGGGGGGGGGGGGGGCTACCACTGTAAATAAATAAATGGACCCCGAGCAAGGCCGGGTAATTGGCTAGTATTAAATATTTTGGACTTCAGTCTTAGAATTCTCAGGCCACTACTGAGTTTGCAGACCTTATTTTACAGTATGATTGTATATACTATTCTGTCCATCACTCTGCTTTCATTTCATTATGTTGTGTAAGCTGTACCACACCCCAAAGAAGATTTCTGGGTGCTGTACACACAAGTGAAACATTGAGTATTAAAGAGGAGAGAGAAAGAGAAACACACACACATGATTTTTCCTATGGAAAAAATTGTACAATGTTTTTTTGCTAGCGATTTTTCATATTGAAAATTTGTTGTACAATTTTTTTCCCATATGAAATATCATTACACGGGGTGCCATTTTCTTTAAAAACCTATTCGTTATGTGATTTAGTTGCTATAGGGGATGTTTGTTATACGAGGTTCCACTGTATGTTTTTATATGTTTTTATATATGTGGTGATGTTTTTATATATGTTGTGGTGATGTTTATATCAGAAAATGCATTCCTCTGATCTTGGGATGAAAGCTCTGACATTCTAAGTGTATGGCCGTGAGTTTAGTCTCGTGCAGACCAGCTAACCTGTGCTGCATTATCTCTCGTCTGGATGCTCCATTCATGGTTCTTTGGATATACCTCAGAACATTTATGTTGTTGTAGCCACCAATCCATTGATCTATTGATGTTTCTGGAAATTCAAATAAGAATGTTGTGTAGTAATAGTAATAATAGTAATTTCGTGTCAGAAATTATTCTGGATTGAATGGATTTTTGCGAAAGAAACTTCACTGAGGGAACACCCAAATGAGGCTCCTTTCATTTCCCCAAGAACTGGGATGGAGACGGGTACTCAATCCGTCATGCAGTAACTGGGTCTCGAACTGCCGACTTGCCAACCTTCCAGCTAATAAGGCAAGCTTCTTAACCACTGAGCCACTGCAGCCCCTAGAATGTTGTGTGTTAGGCTGTTTTTTATTGAAAGGGCAAAAGAAGCTTATGTAGAGCTTGGGGATGATACTTGGCCTGCCACCACTTCTTCACATGACATCAACATCCTCAACTACTTAGCCAATTCCATTGCATCTGCCTCTCATGTACATATGATACTCTTGGAGAAAGCAGTCACATTCAGTTGTGTCTTCTGAAAAAGGAACATTCTGTCCTGAAGCTGATCCAGGGTTCCTTGTGCTGCTGTGGATACAGAGAAATTGTTTTCTATTGCTATCAATCCTATAATCCTGGTTCACACCAGGGATAATAAGATTATCAAGTTACTGTCCAGAAAAGGAAAGGAAATAACCACTTTCATATCCAGGTTGCTAAGGCCTACAAGTCTTGATCCTTCCCAATGGGATCTTTTTTCCTGCAGACATTCCTTTTTTGTCTCACATGTGATGTTGCACAAATGTTCACTGTGGGAGAATTCAACAATGAAAGAGATAATCCAAATGACATCATCCATTTGTCACCTGATATTCTTTCTGGTGCTTCTTCTATCTTTTTGTTCTTTTCAGGACACAAAGTTTGTTGGAGAGGAAAAGAAAGAATATTTGGACTAGAACCACTAGATCAGGGGTTTGCAACCAAAGGCCCGGGGGTCGGCGCCAGACTGCAGTACCATTTCATGTGGCCTGTGCCATCTACACCGCCAGCGGAAGTGGATGCATTTATGACAGCCATAATTGTGCCCCTGGCTGTCATAGTCGCGCTTACAATAGCTGTAAATGTGCCCGATGCTGTCATAAACCCATTTATGACATCTGTAAATGCACCTGTGGCTGTTGTAAACAGCCGCAGATGCATTTTACAGCAGTATTTATGGTGTGGGGAACCACCAGTCCAGCCTGCTCAGCTGTCTGAGGGGGCGTGGTCTGGCCCATGGCTTGAAAACATTGAGAACCCCTGCACTAGATATTTTAACTAGAAAATACTGCTCAGTAATTACACTAATAGATTAAACAGGTTTTTGCTTCTTCTTCTGTGTCTAGGCCAGATGTGAAACTGCTAAAATGAAGCCACCTTTTGGTGAGTTCATTTTGCAGTTCCTTTCGTCTGACCTAGTGAGAGAAAGATTAGCCAACACAAGGTGGACATTGCCCAGGGTATGCCTGATTGTGGTGGAAAACTACCACAATCTTCAAGGAGGCTCTTTCTGTGTACCCCAGATTTCCACTAATCATGTAGTATTTGACATTTGGTTTTTTTAAGTCCACGTTATAATGCATTAGTGGTAACAATATTAGGCTGTGACTACACTGGCAACCCAGACTGGAGTAATTCTGTGTCTTGATTTGCAACCTATTTTACACTTCTATTCTGATTTGTTGTGCAGTAGAGGTCTAACCATACCTGCCAACCATCCCGTTTTACCCGGGGGAAATCCCTTATTTTTACCCCTCTTCCCGCCCCCTCCCGTTTTATTGATTTCCCCGTATTTTTTTTAAAAAGTAATATCCTGACCTCACAGGCGAAGCTGCAGTATTTTTTCCAGCCACCAGAGGTCGTTGTGTGGCTTTTCGCTTGTGGAAGGGGAGAGAGGGGGGGGGGCGTTCTGTAGTTAGTTTCTCTTTCATTTTCCTGCCAGCCACATGGCCAAGATGGCGGCTTCATTTCATGCTGGGAGGGACGGGAGTCTACTCTAGAGGTGAGCAATATTTCATATATGCGGGGGCAAATCAGCTCTTGGTCTGGGGGCAGAGACCTCTCTCTCACTCTCATGCTTTATTGAGCTGTTTCTGCCCCCTGCCTCTGTCCTGGCTGGAGGATTCCGTTTCTAGAGTTAACTTGGGAGGGATGGGTGGGGGGTTTTGGGGGGGGAAAGTGCTTGATCACTATATGCTAAAGGTAAAGGTTTCTCTTGTTCGAAAGACAGTCATTTCTAGAGTGCCAAGGTTCGCCATCACAGTCAGAGATTCCTACACTATATGAGAGAGAGAGAGTGTGTGTGTTCCGTTTCTGTTCTAGAGTTAACTTGGGTGGGGGTGGGGGGGAAGTGCTTGATCACTATATGCTAAAGGTAAAGGTTTCCCTTGCTCGAAAGACAGTCGTTTCTAGAGTGCCAAGGTTTGCCATCACAGTCAGACATTCCTACACTGTATGAGAGAGAGAGGGTGTGTGTGTTCCATTTCTGTTCTAGAGTTAACTTGGGAGTAGTGGGGGTGGGGGTGGGGGTGCTTGCACGGTTGTGTAAGGGGATCTGAGTTAGGTAAAGGTAAAAGGTCGCCCTTGCTCAAAAGCCAATTGTATCCGACTCTAGGGTTCAGTGCTCATCTCTGTTTCAAAGCCGAAGAGCCAGCGTTGTCTGCGTCTGCAGACATTTCCGTGGTCATGTGGCAGGCATGACTAAACACCAGAGCACACGGAACGCTGTTACCTTCCCACCAAAGTGGTCCCTATTTATCTACTTGCAATTTCTTGCTTTCGAACTGCTAGGATGGCAGGAGCTGGGACAAAGACGGGAGCTAATTCCGTCCTGCAGTACTCGGGAATCGAACTGCTGACCTTCTACCTCCCAGTCAGCATCTTAGTCACTTAAGCCACTGAGCAAACAAGAAAGAAAACAAAACAAAAGTCCCCCAAGAAAATGGGGAAAGGGTTCTTTGGCCCACACAGCTTTGTGCCCATTGCACCTACAATACCATCTGCCATCTTATTTTTGGCCACCCCCTTCTTTTGTTCTCCACCTTTCCCAGCATCAAGGCTTTCTCAAGTGAATCCTCTCTTCTCATTTGTTGTCTAAAGTACTTTAGCGTCATTTTTACTATTTGACCTTTAATGAGCAGTCAGGGTTGATTTCTCCTAGGATTGACCTATTTCTAACTCCACATTTCAAAGGCATCTATTTTTCTGCACTCAGCTTTCCTAATGGTCCAGCTCTCACACCCATACATTACCACCGGTAATACCATTGCTTTGACTATGCAATTTTTTGTTTGCAAGGTGATGCCTCTACTTTTAACTATGTTCCCCAGGTTTCTCATAGCTTGTTTCCCAAGCATCAGATCTTTGATCCTAAGAAAGTAAAATCTGCCACTCGTATCCAACTCTAGGGTGCAGTGCTCATCTCCATTTACAGCCAAAGAGCCAGTACTGTCTGTGTTTGCAGACATTTTAATGGCCATGTGGCAGGCATGACTAGAGCCCAACAAGTCACATGGCTATATTTGGCCATGCCCACAGATTTGGCCACACCAACAGAGGGGTGTGCCCAAAATTTCCCTTATTTTCAAATCCAAAAGTTGACAGGTATGAGTCTAACTCTTGCTACAAAGCATCTGAAAAGATAATCAAAACTTTTGAAATGTGGATCTACAGATGCTGCAATGGATATCATGGGTTGACCATGTCATTAATGTAGAAGTGTTGCGCCAGATGGATAAAGAACAAGAACTGCTTAAGACCATTAAGCAAAGAAAGCTCCAATATCTTGGCCATATTATGAGGAACAACATAAAGTATAGAATACTCCAACTTGCTCTGCAAGGAAACATCCTTGGGAAGGGAGGCCACGGACATAGATGGACTTCATGGCTGAAGGACCTGAAAGACTGGTGTGGCATGTCCTCCAAAGAACTGTTCCAAGGAGTTAAGAACAGGAATGGATATGGCAGCTAAAGAAGAAGAATAATTCTGATTAGGTGCTAATATGAATATTGTAGATTATTTCAGTGACAGAGTCGATGCTGGTCCCACAATGCATTGCTCTTTGATCTGCACCAAAGCCCCCTTGCCTTGATTGCACCATCTGCCAATCCCCAACTCTGTCTTTATGGTTCATTGTAAAGTCAGTGGGTTGTCTCATGGTGTTAGTGAAAAGGGGCTCTTTTCCAAAGTTCTCCACAACATACAAACACATCACATATGCACATACCATGGAAACATAGCAGTCTGCTATAGTTTGTCAGAATTGTTTCTATTTAATATCAATTTTTATCTTTTTATTACTTTTGTCTGTACAGATGTGATCTAGTAGTAAACTAATGTATGAAGGCATTGATGAGGTAATCTGTGCTGAAGTTGGTAGTTTATTTTAAAAAAACCTCAGGGTGACTAGGCAGGAATATTGGGTGGTGGTGGTGGTGGTGATGGTGGTGTTTCCTGATTCCCAAATCACCACACTCAGTTTAGTACTTTACCAAAATATCACCCAAAGTTACATCCTGTCTTTTGGAGAACTAATAAAAATAAAAACACCTCATTGCCCGATATGCTGTAGTGGCAGAGACAGGCACCACACAACATGAGAAAGAACTACTACTACTACTGCTATGAGCAGCCGCAGCGGCTGCCGCCGCAGTGGCCACCACCGCCGCCACCACCACCACCACCAGATAGGTAGGGGAAATCTCCGCACCTCAAGCAAAAGGGCAGAACTGATTCACATTGGCTGTTGTGTCACATGATCAATTTTTAAAAGTTCGAATTCATCTATTCTACATCTGCAGCAATACCTATACTATTTGCCAGTGTAATCACAGCTTTACTAATAATTTGTTAGTTTCAAGTGGAGATAGAAAAGGAAGATGCACATTTGATGTTGTTGCACAAAAGTTTACTGTGAGAGTAGGAAAGGAGGCTCACTGGCACAAATATAAATAGCAGAGTGCTTTTACATGGATTCATGTCTACTGTATATCACTCATTTTCAGTCATAGATGAATTCTTCAGGAGAATTTTCCCGTTCCTATACAACCATAAAATCTCTGGCCTAAGAATAGAAAAATCTTCCATGAGAACTTTTTGGGAAAAGCTTTCCAGTTTTTTTTTCTGGATGCAAAGAAGGAAGAAATATGTGGGGCCACTGGGTGGTTTCCCTCTTCAGCTGGAGGGAAAAGGAATGCACAGCCTCTACCATCAGCCTGGCATGCTCAGCCTGCAAGGAGACACTGTGCGTGCACAGCACATAATATACACCCACTCACACATCTGCTCTTTCTTTCCCTTTTAGTTTTCATATGGATTTTTTTCTGTCTGCCTCTGGCAGACTCAAAAACATAGAAGAAGAGTAATAGCAGACTTGCAGAGATCTTTCTTCTTTGCAGAGAGGCAGGAGGTGGAGACTGTGATGAAATAATAACTGAAAACATGTAGAAATGTGGAAATGTAGAAATGAAAGGAAGCCCCATTTGAGCAGTGTGGTGTGTATAGGAATGTGGTGAATTTGCAGACAAAAATATTTCCTTAAGCTATTTTTCCTGTTAAGAATTCAGAAAGAAATGCCACCGCAGTTTTGGAGACTGAGACAAAGAGAAAAATCACAGTATTTGGATTATTCTTCCTAGATGAAGTGTCTGAAAGCTTCAGAAAAAGTCATGTTATTTTCAAAGCTATTTGGATTTTCAGAGACTTCATGGACATCTAGGTAGATTCACTTGTGCTTACAACATATGTTAATCTCCATATTCAACTAAAGATATTAGAATGATTTTACATGCTTACTCTCTGTGCTTTAAAAAAATCTATGTACAAGATAGTTTTCAAATGGGAACTGAACCCATGTTCTCCTCTTTCATGTCTTACTAGTAATATCCTTTCAGGCGAAGTATTTGAGGTATGGGAAGAAGATACTGTTCCTCTGGCATCTTGCAACCAAAGATGAATCATTGAAGGTTAAGTTGGGGGATTTTTTTTTAAGTAGAGTCAAAATGTCACTGCATTTATCCATCTCAAATATTTTGGTGTCCTTTGCCTTCCAGGGTTGCTGTTCTTCTGATGGAATTAATTGATTTCTCCCCCGCCTGTGGCTGATAAGAACATAACCATTTTCTTGCTCTTTTCTAAGCACAAAAAGTACAGTTAAATAGCACAACTTATGTGACCCAGAGTGCTAGCATTGAAACAGCAAATGACATCCCTCACCTCAACTCAAAGTGCATCATACGCAGTGCAGACCAAATTATTTTCACACCCGAGGTGCTGAATCCTACACACATCTCTCCCTCCCAGCAATTTTTTTTTTTAAAAAAGCGATGACAAATAAATAAAGCATCTAACTATTTGCTGCATTTCCCTGACATCTAGAATCAACTGCCTGGAACTGCCATCTCATTCTACCTAATGATATGGTTTGGCCATTTGTTGTTCAGTCGCACAGTCGATTCCGACCCGTTCTTCTGTCCTCCCCCATCCTCCTCAACCCGCCCAGCTCTATGCCCACTGCGTCTACAATACCATCTAGCCATCTCACTTTGGGCCGCTCCCTTTTTCTTTTGCCCTCCACCTTTCCCAGCTTCAAGGCTTTCTCAAGTGAATCCTCTCTTCTCATTTGATGTCCAAAGTACTTTAGCTTCATCTTTACTATTTGACCTTCTAAGGAGCAGTCAGGGTCGATTTCTTCTAAGATTGACCTATTTGTTCTCCTCGCTGTCCAGGGGACTCTCAAAATTCTCCTCCAACATCACATTTCAAAGGTGTCTATTCTTCTGTGCTCAGCTTTCCTAATGGTCCAGCTCTCACAACCATACATTACCACTGGAAATACCATTGCTTTGACTATGCCATACAGAATACAGTACTTTGATATCTCAGGACAAGTCTTGTGGAGCTAAAGTTGCTCAGGATAAAATTGCAACTTGAATGGATTGCTAAAATAGCACAGTGGTTTAGGTATGGGAGTTTGATTCTCCACTGTGCCTCCTTGATTGGGACTGGACTTGATGATCTTTAGGGTCCCTTCCAGCTCTGCAGTTCAGTTTCTTCTTCTTCTTCCGTGTATAGGTCAGACGTGAAACTGCCAAAATGACACTACTTTTTCGTGAGTTCATTCTGCAGTTCCCATCGCCTGACCTAGTGTGAGAAAGATTAGCTGGCAACACAAGGTAGCCAGTACCAGGATATGTCTGATTGTAGTTCAAAAATACTACAGTCTTCGAGGAGGCTCTTTCTGTGTACCCTTGCAGTTCAGTGATGTATTATTACTGTATTACTGTTGTTGTTGTTGTTGTTGTTGTTGTTGATGATGATGATGATGATGATGATGATGATGATGATGATGATGATGTTCATATCTACAGCATACAATGGACAGAGAAATATAAACAGGACTTGTAGCAAAATGTTGCAGTGTGAAGAAATACTATTCAGGGTCCAGCCAATTATTCCTTACTCAAGAATACTCTGTCAATCACTTTCCCACAATTATCTGCCCCTTCAAGACCTCTGAGCATATTCAACCTAAATGAGGTTCGTTCTTGGAGAGGATCACTGGTTAAATATTTTTATTTCTCTAGGCCAGTGATGGCGAACCTTGGCACTCCAAGTGTTCTGGAACTTCAATTCCCAGAAGCCCTGATCAGCAGGAGTGCTGACTTGGGCTTCTGCTAATTGAAGTCCAAGAACACCAGGAGTGCCAAGGTTCGCCATCACGGCTCTAGGCATTAAATATCTTTATGCTTCTGTTCAGATGATGCCACTTTTCCTATTTGGGGAACTAAATTCATCTTTAGAATATAATATATAACATAAGAACATAAGAACAGCCTTGCTGGAACAGGCCACAGCCCATCCAGTCCAGCATTCTGTCTCACACAGTGGCTCACCATTTCCTTCAGGGTATTCCCAAGGAGATGCCTTCACCTGCTTAGGATTCCCTGGAAATGGCATTGAGAGATATCCTGCCTATCTCTCCAACCCGGAGGTTGTCCTTAGGTAGCCATAATTATAGCCATTGATAGCCTTGTCCTCCATGAACTTGTCTAATCCTTTCTTAAAGCTGTGAAGACTGACAGCTGTCACCACTTCTTCTGGCAGGGAGTTCCATAGACCAGTAATCCTCTGGGTGAAAAAGTACTTTCTCTTATTGGTTTGAGAACTAGTACCCAAAAGTTTCATGGAGTGTCCCCTAGTTCTAGTGTTGTGCGATAGGGAAAACAGTTTTTCCTTATCTACCTTGTCCACACCGTGCATGATTTTATAAACTTCAATCAGGTCACCTCTTAGACGCCGTCGTTCAAGAGTGAAAAGGCCCAACCGTTGCAGCCTCAGATGGTAAGGAAGGTGTTCCAGTCCCCTAATCATTCTGGTTGCCCTCCTCTGTACTTTCTCCAACTCCATAATAATAATGAATAATATACTATTACTTTGCTTTGTGATTCAAATATGTGCAGCTTTACATATAGTTCTCTGCTAAATCAGCTCTGAGGTACCTCAAGAAAGCTCTGAGATACCTCAAGAAAGCTCTGAGATACCTCAAGAAAGCAATGTTTCTAGCTGAAACTGTCATCTACATTCTTTACATCTGTAAATTAATTGACAGCACCAGGTAATCAGCAGGATCTAAAATGAGCAGAAAGTCAGCAAAATTTCCAGTAACAAAAAATATTTCCAGGTTCAGAAGCAAATGTATTCTAAAAGCAAATTGGTGTTGGGTATCATGCATGCATTTTTTCTATGCATTTTTCTATAAGAATAATACCTCGTCTATTACTTTTATTTACAGCCAACCTGGTATTTTTGGAACTCTCACCATTAATTTTTAATTATTAAATCACCATTAAAATGTCCCATTTACATCATTTCTGGTAATTAATTATGCATGTTATGAAACCAAACATCAGTATACCTACCATGAAGCCCCCGCCCCAAAGGTTGCCAAACAATAAACAAAACATACTTTGCACATTGAGGAAAAGAAGAATGTATCTTTTATGGCATAGCCTATATTGCTATTAAAACATGACAGAAAATGATGTAAGTAAAGGATAACTACAGTTGTTAAAATACATTTCATACATGTACCTTCATTTGAATAAAGCCTTATGGATGTAGCACATAGCTTATTACCTCGGAAATAGTCTGCAAAAACAAAACTGGTGTGAATAAATAGGTTTTCTTTTTAAATGATTGACAATTTCAGTAAATTCAGTAAAGAGGGACTGCAGTGGCTCAAGTGGCTAAGATGCTGACTGGAAGGTGGGAGGTCAGCAGGTTCAATTCACGAGTACTGCAGGATGGAATGAGCTCCCGTCTTTGTCCCAGCTCCTGCAAACCTAGGAGTTCAAAAGCAAGAAATTGCAAGTAGATAAATAGGGACCACCTCAGTGGGAAGGTAAACAGCGTTCCATGCACTCTGGTGTCTAGTCATGCCTGCCACATGACCACAGAAACATCTGCAGAAGCAGACAGCGCTGGCTCTTCAACTTTGAAACAGATTAGCACTGAACCCTAGAGTCAGATACAACTGGCTTTCGAGGAAGGGAAATCTTTACCTTTACTTTCAGTAAATGAACAGACACTGGATTCAAAAGTGGGATCCTACATCCCAAAGTCAGGTATGCCAGGAAAGAGTCATTCCCCATTTGCAAAATTTTGTATCCAGCAGCCGAGCCTATGCTACCAGTATCCTGCCCTTTGGGCTCCATTGGCAAAAGAAACAGTATTGACTATAATTTTCCAATCACTGAGCTTTCTGGCGATAGAACAAAACCACTGGGTCAGACCCATCCAAACAACCATCCTTGGAGCCAGTGAGTGATCTCCAAGGATTTTTATTCTTCAATCATATGGTTGAGTCCGACCCTTTGTGACCCCATGGACCCAGGGTTCTCAATTTATGGCCTATGGGCCAGATCCAGCCCATGGTGCCAAATAATCTGGCCCCTCTCCTTGCTCCAGCCGCCACCGCTACCACCGGAATCGGCTGCAAACTCATTTACGGCCATTGTAAATGCATTCGCAATGGCCTTAAATGCATTTACAATGGCCGTAAATGAGTCCGTGGCCTTCGTAAATGCAACCAGTTCAGCCCCCTCAACTGTTTGAGGGAGTGTGACCCAGCTCCTGACTTGAAAAGGTTGAGAACCCCTGCCAGGCTGCTCTGTCATCCTCTCCAAGGATCAGGATTATACAATTAAAGAAAATAGGTAAAGGTAAAGGTTTCCCTTGCTCGAAAACCAGTTGTATTCGACTCTAGGGTTCAGTGCTCATCTCTGTTTCAAAGCTGAAGAGCCAGCACTGTCTACTTCTGCAGACATTTCCGTGGTCATGTGACAGGCATGACTAGACACTGGAGCACACGGAACACTGTTTCCTTCCCACCAAAGTGGTCCCTATGTATCTACTTGCAATTTCTTGCTTTTAACGCTAGGTTGGCAGGAGCTGGGACAAAGACGGGAGCTCATTCCATCCTGCAGTACTCGTGAATCCAACTGCTGACCTCCTGCCTTCTAGTCAGCATCTTTGCCACTCGAGGATGTAATCTGAAAAATGAAGTGGAATATCTGTTATTTCTCTCTCTCACACACAAAAATCAAATGGTACAATCTCTATTTTTTGAGTTTGATCTTTTGAGAAATTATCTTTTGTATGACGGTAGTGCTATTTGAGTGAACAAAATGAAATATTTATTTAATTTAATTATTCCTTACATTTAATGCTGAAGAAGGTTCAGCATCTGGACTCATACTGGTGACTGTTCATGCAACATACCTCAGCCACGCCAAGTAACATGAAGCAGTTTATCTGAATTCTCCAGAAGCTAACAGCTTTGGCTGGAGAAGCTTGACCAGGAGGCCTCTGAAGCCTTGAATAACTAAATTGCCTCTAAACTATAATTGACCTTCAGTAGCCGCAATGCCAACACTAATCAGATGCTGAAAGCAAAGGATGACCCCTTGAGCTTTGGGATGGAAAACAATGGGCACAGCACTGAGCAACGGGATGCGACATGGAACTATGGACGGCATCAGGAAAATCACCACATATCATTGAAGTACTTTTATTGTGGCTAGACAGAAATGTTAAATACCCCCCCCATCCCCCACAGAGTTTGGATGGCCATAGAGTGCTAAGAATTTCTGGACTGAGAGTTAGGAACTTGGAATATATGATGTATATATGAGGGGGTAAATCCACTATACAGTAAAATAAATGTGAAGGATGAGCATTCATGACCTTTGGTTAGGGGAAGTTGGTTGGCCAGCATCCAGATTGTTATAGTTTTAGTCTGGGCATAGCATATTTTATTCTGGCAATAATAATGATACACAGCACTTTTATGTAGTTACAACCACAGTAACAAATTACATGAGTGCATGCATTTACAAACTTCATTCCATACTCAATATTTATCCAAATAAAGGCAGATTGCACCGACATAACACTGTACAGTTCTATGTCTCAGCTACTGATAAAAATGAAGAAAGCAGAGAGGAATTCAAAGCTTGTAACCAAAAGTTTTTTTAAAAATCAAAATGAAAAATAGTCAAAATGAAAAACAATCACACACAGTTTTTCTTAATTTGGAGGTGTATAGCTTACATTATAAAGCAGATGTTTGGGGAGCAGTAGAGTAAGTGAGGTCAGGGGAGCAGGGCTAGAATGCACAATCCACTTTCTCCTCCAGGTATAAGAGTAAAAACATGGACACAACAATTTGTACAGAATCATGTAGCCAGAGAGCTAAAATGCCATCTAGTCCAACCCCTCACCAAGAAGGAAAACCAACAATTAAAGTTTCCCAAACAGATGGCCATCCACCCTCTGTTTGAAAACGACTGGTGAAGGAGAATCCATTGCCTATCAAATAGTAGCCTGTTCGATTGAACCAAGTCCTTCATCTATGGAGTGTTCACACCTTTACTATTTGGAAATAAAGATGCCTTCACAGGCTTTGCTGGAACAATGGGAAAGGTGACTTTGTATTGCTTGGATTGAACATTTCAGAGTTGGAAAATATGACTCATACTAATACACTAATACCTCATACAACGTCCAAACATGGTTCCACAAGTTAGGACATTGTATGAATTCCAACTTTGTATGAGGCATGCAAAATTCTAGCCGCGATGCCTCATACAACGTCCAAATTATTGCCACCGATGTTTTGTATAACGTCGTTCCCATAGAGATACATTGTAACAGCACAAACTGCAGTGACGGCTGCCGGTCGAACTCCATTGGAGGCAGGGAAAGAAAGAACTCGCCCGAGAGACAAGCTCCAAGTGCGGCGAGTTCTTTCTTTCCCCACCTCCAACGGAGTCCAATCGGCAGCCGGCCGGAGGAGGCTGGGAAAGAAAGAACTCATCTCTCGGGCGAGTTCTTTCTTTCCCCACCTCCAACGGAGTCCGACCAGCAGCCGGCCGGAAGAGGCGGGGAAAGAAAGAACTCGTCTATTGGGCGAGTTCTTTCTTTCCCCACCTCCAACGGAGTCCGACCAGCAGCCGGCCGGAAGAGGCGGGGAAAGAAAGAACTCGTCTCTTGGGCGAGTTCTTTCTTTCCCCGCCTCCAACGGAGTCCAACCGGCAGCCGGCCGGAGGAGACGGGGAAAGAAAGAACTCGTCTCTTGGGCGAGTTCTTTCTTCCCTGCCTCCAACGGAGTTCGACCGGCAGCCAGCCGGAGGAGGCGGGGAAAGAAATAACTTGCTGCACTTGGGGCTCATCTTTCCGGCAAGTTCTTTCTTCCCCGCCTCCTCCAGCCGGCTGCCGGTCAAACTCCGTGGGGCCTCCAAGCTGCAAGTCCAAACTCCCGCAGAAACCCTAATACCTCATACAACGTCCGCCGATGTTGTATGAGGCACCTTTTCCCCCAGAATTGGGTGACGTTGTATGGATCCGACGTTGTATGAAGCAGACGTTGTATGAGGTATTACTGTACTCATATTTATACTCTCACTCTCAGACTCTTACCCCCACCCTCAGCAAGATTAGTCAGTGGTCACTCAGACTTAGGTTGAGGATTCTAAGAATGACAGTTTGGAAAAGGAGACTTATCCAAGCTTTGCTTTAGAGGTATCTTAAGTAATGCTTGCTTGTTTTCAAATGCCTGCCTGCTCATATTTTAATTTAATTTTTCAACTTGTTTACCACCCACTCAGGCAAGCCCGACTCAGAGCGGCTTACATAATCTAAAAATCCCGCACAATAAAAATGGTTTAAAAAACCCCACCCACATTAAGATCCCATCCATCTCAAGAAGCAGAGAGAGGAGCATCGTATGGTAAAAGCCAGCGAGCAGGAGCCATATTACCCTCAGGGCCCCACACCTGCCCTGCCAGCCAGGTCTTAAGTCCTTTTCCTGAAGGACAGCAACTCTGTCTGCAACCATAGCTCTACTGGCAGGAGGTTCCAGAGGGCCGGTGCGGACACGGAGAAGCCCCTTTTTCTTGTGCCAGAGAGGCGGAGCCCCCTGGCTGATGGAACAACTAGAGAGCCACTCCGGTCCACTCTGGTTGGACGGACAGACATTCTTAGGGTGATGCCGTCTCTTAGGTATCCTGGTCCACTACCATGCAGGGCTTCAAACAGTTTTCAGTCTACTGTTCCTGATATTGACCGATTAGGAGATTTTACAACTAAATATATTTGCCTTAATTTGTAGCCTCTAGAAGCAAGCTCTGATTCATCTTCACGCATCAGCTTGGGATATTTTAGTCTCTCCGATTCAAACTTTGTTGCAGAATCCACCACACTGGTATTAGATCTATAAGGGAGGCATTTTAGACATTTTCTCCCTGAAGAGCTGTAAATTGTGTCCCCAGGTTTCGGCCACTAACTGTGTATAATATTCTTAGTTTTAACAGACAAACAATAGCTTGCAAAAAATATGCAAACAAACCTATTGTATTTTGTCACTAGGATACTTTTTTGTCCCAGCCAATGTAACATCTAGGGGCACAAATATAAATATAAATATAAATATAAATATAAATATAAATATAAATATAAATATAAATATAAATATAAATATAAATATAAATATAAATATAAATATAAATATAGTCCCAGACTGTTTTTCAGATAACCAAGATACCAAGAAGCAGAAGTGATATGTTTTGATTGTCAGTAGTAGGCACTATTTTGTTATGGTGGGGTAACACTGGAATTCTCAGGGCATTTGAGAAACAGAAGACAGGTACATAAAATGCTAGACAATTGGGGGATTTCAATTCCCAGCAGCCTGTCAATACATTGGCTGATCAGTGCTTTGGGGAATTGACTTAGGCTTCTAGAAAATGAAGTCCAAAAACCAAAGGTTTGGATAACACTGCCCTAGACTAACCACAATCCTGAATACATCAACATTTTAATGGGTTCAGAAGACACAACACAATTCACTTCACACAAGTTTAAAATACACATAATGAAGGAGGCTTAAACAGATTTCCTCAAGTAGCATGTTCCAGATATTTTAAATTTCAAATTCCAATCCTTTCAAACACTATGTAGCCCAACACATGTTTATGTTTATTCAATTTTATATCCCGCCCTACTCAACACATGGCCGACTCAGGGCGGCTAACAACATATACATTACCCTGGGACACCCCACAGGGTTTACATAAAGATACAATATTCAAATTATAATAATAAATACAATGTTATAAGTAAATACAGTATAAGGCAAGACAGTCAACAATAATACAAATAATACAAATACACATATGGAGAGTATAAAATTGTGGGAAACTTTTCCAATATTATCTTTATATGTTTTCATAATTTACATTGGCCAAATCCTGCTGCATATGTTTCCTCTGCATCTAGATGATGATGCCACATGTAAGGGGAGATTTTCAATAATTAAAGAGTTCCTACTTCTGTCCCATGACTTCCACAGCTTACCTGCAATGAGACTGACTACATATAAGTCAAACAATCTATGGGACAAAGGTAGAACTCTTTTTAAAATTTCCCCTGTTGGTGACATCACCACCTTTATACAAGTGGAAGTTAAGAGACAGGATTTTGGCCACTATATACTATGGGCAACATATACTGTTAGATATTGTTTTGCAGAGTACCGAGAAGTTTCAACTAAGGTTTTCCATAATCTACTTGATTTTCTCTGGAATACAAAGATGTGCAAGGAATACAAAGATGTGCAAGTACAGTGGAACCTCGCTTAACAAATGTAGTGCATTCTCCGGGACTGTTTGTACTACAAAAAATTTGTAAAGCGAATTTCCCATAGGAATGCATTGAATGCAATTTTCCATAGGGATGCATTGAAAACCAAAATTTGTAAACTGAAACATGGTTTCCCATAGGAATGCAATGAAACCCAAATAATCCGTTCCGGGAAAAATTTGTTAACCAAGTCACCATTTTCTATGGATTTCCTTTTGTTATGCAAATTTTGTGTTAAGGGAGCCGCTTGTTAATTGAGGGTCTATTGTAATGGCACTTTAAGGCACATTTGGAAATCGAACACAGTATTGTTATGATATTGACGTATGCTTGGGCTATTGTTTTCAGCAGTTCCATAGATTGGTTTTCAATTATTCCAAATTAGCTCTGGTCATAATTTTCCAGATTTTATACTCTCCAAAAGGCTGCTTTCTTTCCACTGATTAGCCAATGAGCTTTCATCAAAACAAAGAAAGAAACAATATCAGGCAGATTGATTTGAAGAAGTAGAACATCATTCTTTCCCCTCCCATTCTTGATTGCCTGCTTGTCAAAACATACAGAAGAATCCCTTACTTGTAGAATCTGACTCCTATTTGGCACCTTCCATTATTCTGTTGTTATTGTTTAGTCACACAGTCTTCTGACCCTTTGTGACCCCACGAACCACAGCATGCCAGGCTCCTCTGTCATCTGCCATTCTCCGGAGTCTGCCCAACTCCATGCCCACCATGTCAACCACCATGTCTAACTATCTCATCATCTGCCAGCCCTCCTGCCTTCAATTTTTCCTAGCATCAGTACCTTCTTCAATGAGTCCTCTCTTCTCTTCAACTTCAGTATCTGTCCTTCCAAGGAGCAGTCAGGGTTGATTTGTTTTAGGATTGACTGATTTAATTTCCTTGCAGTCCAGGTGTCCCTTGACCCCTGAAGGGGTAAAATAGGAAGCAAAGAAGAAGAAGCAGTCCAGAGGGCTCCCAAAAGTCTTCTGCAGCACTACAGTTTGAAGGTGTCTGCTCTTCTGCACTCAGCCTTCTTTATAGTCCAGCTGTCACAGCCATACATTACTACTGGGAAGACCATCACTTTAACTATGTGGACATATGTCAGCAGGGTGATGTCTCTACTTTTTATTATGCTGCATAGGTTTGCCATAGCTTGCCTCCCAAGGAGTAAGCATTATTTCATAGCTGCAGTCACTGTGATCTTGGATCCCTAGAAAATAAAGTCTGTCACTGTTTCCATTTCTTCCTCTTCTATTTGCCAGGGAGTGATGCGGGAAGATGCCATGACCTTGGGAGTTTTTTATGTTGAGTTTCAAGTCAGTTTTTCCACTCTCCTGTTTCACCCTCATCAAGAGGCTCTTTAGATATTCTTCACTTTCTGCCATTAGAGTGGTCTCATCTGCATATCTGAGGTTGTTGATATTTTCCCCAGCCATCTTAGTTCTGACTTGGAATTCATCCAGCCCTGCATTACACATGATATACTATGCATATAAATTAAGTAAGGAGGGTGACAATATACAGTCTTGTCATACTCCTTTTCCTATTATAAACCAATCCATTGTTCCATATCTGGTCCTAAAATGTCACTTCTTGGCTGGGATACAGGTTTCTCAGAAGACAGATGAGGTGGTCTGGTACTCCCATCTCTTTAAGGACTTGCCACAGCTTTCTCCATGAGCCAGCAAATATTGGCAATTTGGTCTCTAGTTCCCCTGCCTCTTCAGAACCCAGCTTGTACTTCTGGAAGTTTCTCAATCCACATACTGCTAAAGCCTAGCTTGTAGGATCTTGAGCATGGCCTTGCTAGCGTGTGAGATGAGAGCAATTGTATGATAGGTTGAACATTTCTTTGGCATTGCCCTTCTTTGGAATTGGAACATAAACTGACCTTCTCCAATCCTATGGCCACTGCTGCATTTTCCAAATTTGCTGGCATATTGATTTCAGCACTTTAACAGCATCATCTTTTAGGGCTTTGAATAGCTCAACTGGAATACTGTCATCTCAACTAGCTTTGTTGCTAGTAATACTTTCTAGGGACCACTTGACTTCACACTCCAGGACGTCTTGCTCGAGGTCAGGGATCACAACATTATAGTCATTCTTCCATAGTTCTTCTGTGTATTCTTGCCACCTTTTAAAAATCTCTTCTGTTAGGTCCCTACCATTTTTTCTCTTTATCATTGCCATTTTTGCTCAAAACATTCCCTTAATTTATCCAATTTTCTTGATGAGATCTCTAGTCCTTCCCCATTCTGAAGTTCATTCATTTAAGTGAGACTTAAAGTGTTCCTGTGCAAAAATTGTGTGAAGAAATGGATTTTATCCACAAAAGATCACATTAAAATATAGCAGTTAATCCTTATGGAGCCACAATGATTTTGTATTCTTTATTTTATGTTATTTTTAAAAAGTTTTGTTTTGCTTCTTGTCTGATATGCCTATGAAAAATGGTGGCCTTGAAGTTTCAGTTTCACTCATGATGGGATTATTATTACAGCTTGTTTTTATCGGGAGAAGGATTAAGTGCACATGTAAACCATTTTTGTTTTAGACTATTTTAATCTCAAGGCTTCTGCCAAATAATCCTAGGAATTATCATTTGATGAGCATGTTTAACATTCTCCGTTACAAATTCACGTGGGGCTCTGGACAGAGAGAGTAACTATTATTAGTTTTAAGTTGGTGTTTCTGATATGTCCCTGGATCTGAGGAATCCTAGCTGCCATTAGTGAGTAAACAAGCAGGTCACAGCAACAAAATGTTGCAGGGCATTTGGTAATATTCAGAGATGAGCCTCCCCTAGATTCAGGCCACATTTTCAAAATTTGGTAGATTAAGACAGTCCTTCTAGGAATTTATAATAGACTAGCAAAGCAGGGCAATCTACTTGTCATTATGTAACCCACTGGTACCCTAACTTCCATCATAAAAAGATTAGTGGACAGATGTGGTCTGTGGAGACAACCTGATTTCCCACCGATGTTCACTTGAACCAGTGACAGTTACATGAACAATGAATGAGAAGGAAATGAAATAATAATTAACAATTGAAGTGTTCTTTTAAGACAAACTCAATAAATTTATATAAATTTAACAAAAGCAAGCAAGAAAAATAATTTTATATACGAGTAGAAAACATTTCATCTTGCTAGGTTATCCTGCTATGGTGATAGAATAAACCATGCTGCAGTGACTCAACACTAATTGTCAGGTGGCAGTTAACTAAGAAGCAGCAGCAGCATTGGTAGTCAATCTGACAACAGAAATTCTTTTAGGTTGTATTCAGGCACTGAATAATAGAATGTAACAACAACAACAACAAAAGCCCAGGTAGATCAAAGTTCACAAGTATGGATCTTTAGGTTGGCTCCCAAGAAGTGGAATTCTGCATTTTTGTCTTTGGGTCCAGCAAATGTTTAAAATCAAGTCTACCATTTAATAAGTGCTACAGTAATTCTTCTCTTTTACTAGGATGAACTGAATTTGGGGGCGGGCTTGCAGAAGGAGAGGTTACTTGCAAAGCATGCTCCCACAGCTAATTTGGAGAAGAGAAGGGACAGGGCGGGCTTTGAACTAACTTGGACTACATTCAGCTCATAGAATCACAGAGACTTGATGAGTAGATGCAACTAATTCAAATGGGCCTAATCTAACTGAAACTTACCAAAATAAGCTACAATTAGAATAGGTTCATCCGAACCAATGGAATATGTGAGGTGTTGACTCACCATTATTTGGACTAACCTTGCATTAGTTTAACTGACTGCGCTACATTTTGCCTCAGTAATAGGGCTACTCAATTTATTCAAACATATGTAGTTATCTGATCAACATTGTCTCACTCAAGTCCATTTTAGTTCATTCCTCCCACATAAATACTCCATACTGTACCTTGCTTTACAGTTTCCAGTTTATCATCATACTGTTGAATTCCATGTTTCAGTTTATGTGTCCTGCAGCATCTGACTTTCCTGTCATCTCTGTGCATAACAGCCAGCAGAAGTCCTTTCAACTTTAATCCAGTTGCTTCATTAATGACAGTACTATTCATACTGGTCTTTTACACTTTCTGAGTAGTTGTTTGAGTGCTTTCTGACCTGGGAGTGTCATCTGTCAGCATTGACTCTTGTTTTACTTTACATTATTTTGTCCCACAGTTCTCAAGTTAAGAAATACTCAAAAGTGACTTAAATTGCCTTATTCTGCATAATACTGATGAAAGTTAGCTTGAATGTCACTCCTATTGACTGTGAAAGATCCTCCATCAGTGTCACCCTCCATTACTGCTGCTGCCGCCCAGTAATTACCCTCCAGGAGTTTCTCTGCTTCCATCACTGTTGGAACTATCAATTCTCTTCTACTGATGTGACCATTAATTCTGAAGAGGGTGGGTACATCTTAATCTGGCATGACAGCTCTGACTGCTCCATCTTGGGTGACCCTACTAGGAGTCCAGATTTGTAACAGAGTCCATCAGCCTGATAGCTTTTACTCTAGGGCAGTCATGGCAAACCTTTTAGAGATCAAGTGCCCAAACTGCAACCCCAAACCCGCTTATTTATCGTTAAATGCCAACAAAGCAAGAGGGGAGGAAGGAAATGCTTCCATTGGGCTGCTGGGCAGAGGGAGGAAGTGCTCCCATTGGGCTGCTGGACAGAGGGGTGGGGGGGAACTCTGTGCTGGGGGAAGGAGGAAGCACTCCCATTGGGCTGCTGGGCAGAAGGGTGGGGCAAACTCTGTGCTGAGGTGACTGCACAGGTGCCCACAGAGAGGGCTCCGAGTGACACCTCTGGCACACACATACCATAGATTCACCACCACTGCTCTAGGGTTCTTTTGCACACTCAAACCATGTTAAAGTATGCACCCAAGGGGGAGTACATTTCTACTTCGCTAATGGATTGGAGCTTCTATTAAAGGGCAGTCTATGATTTATAGTTTCAACCAACCGTGAGGCTGTTTTGGGGAACTGGTCACATACGAATCCCCCCGCAAAATGTGAAGTTTGTATCCTGCAAACCTTCGAGTTCTCCAAGTGATGTATCTATGACATAGCAAGATCTAAAAAGAGTTAAGGTGCTTAAAATAGTTTAATTTTAATTAGACTGAAAATGTATTCAGACAATCACATTCACCTTAAGGTTTCTATGTGACACAGTGTATATACTGCATATGACAGAGGGACTGTGGTGGCTCAGTGGTTAATAAGCTCGCCTTGTTAGCTGGAAGGTTGGCAAGTCAGCAGTTCAAGGCCCAGATACTGCATGATGGAATGAGCGCCCGTCTCTGTCCCAGCTCCTGCCAACTTAGCAATTCGAAAGCAAGACATTGCAAGTAGATAAATAGGGACCACTTTGGTGGGAAAGATCATGGGGACATGAAAGGAGCCTCATTTGGGCATCCCCTGAGTGGAGTTCCTCCAGCAAAAAACCTTTCAACCAAGAAAGCACCTTTGTGTGCTTCTGACACAGTAAAAAAATACCTGTATATGACTGTCACGGTATATTTGTGTATAAGTTTCGGCACTCCTCAAAATAGCCATATGAACAGTTTTCCGTGTGGCATTGGTCTACTGTGGGTGTAGGGCAGCAGGTCGGTTTACAGCATGTGGACTCAGCAATGTTCAGATTTTCTTGCATGTGGAGATTTTAAGTGCTACTTAACGGAACTAACACCAAAATATGACCTGACATATCAAAGCCTCCAACTACTTTTGTCTTGGATCAAGGCAAGGCCTTGCAGTTGTATTATTTATTTATTTTGTTTGTGTGTGTGTGTGTGTGTGTGTATACAGAATAAATGATACAACAACAAGACCTTGTACACACATACACACAGAGAGAAAGCTATTACAGTGATGACCCCATCTTAGTCACTATCTTCCAGTTAACTTTTCTCCTAAGCATATACAAGAAGAGCTACAGTTTGACATGGAATTAATTGTGATTTTATATTTATTTTCTAATGGAGACTTAGAACATGTGTTGAACTTGTTCTGTACAAGATAAAGTTGAAAATGAAGAGTTTTGTTTGTGTTCAATGATGCATTTACTACAACCTAAGCCTCGTGATCACATAGTTTACATCTTTCATTAATACTGCCATCATGACATTGTAAGGCGATCTTGGCAACCACTGCTGCCAAACAAAGTCACATTTATTGGGCTTCTAGCATTTCTTCCTCCTTTCTCGAACCATTGGTTTGTGCTGGTATATGCAATTGCTCTGCTTAGTGCAGGAGTTCTCAACCTTTTAAAGCCAGGGGCCGGGTCACGCTCCCTCAGACAGCTTTGGGGGCCGGAGGGTCACTTTGCCCTTCCTCCACCACATAGCACTTCCTGGTGTGGTGGAGGTGGGGCCACATGAAATGGTTCTGTGTGCCACATACGGCCTGCAGGCTGCAGATTGATAATCCCTGGTTTAGTGTGTCAATGTGGAAACAGATAGCCTGATTAATTTGGTACAAGCACTGGAACATAGTGCTTCTTCCCATCATCAAATCCGTCAGCAGGATGTGATACTTGAAATGTCACTTAGGGGGCCTGTTGTGTGAATGCCTTCTCTTCTTTTTAAGCAATCATTTATCCCTTACACAAAATGAAGTAATGAATGAATGAAGCCAGTTGTACTGATGAATCAACAGATGGTTGTAATCTGTTCATTTATTTGTTTATAACAGTTATATCCCACCTTTCTTCCAATGAGCTCCATATATGGCTCACTTCCTCTTGCCTTTATCTTCACAACAGGAAGACTGAGAAGTAGGTCTGACTGAAAGAGTGGAATGGGCCTGAGGCTTTGTTGTGTCCAAAGCTTAATTCTGTTTCAAAAGTCAAACTGCGCCGAGACGGAAGAACAGAAGTGCGCTTTTTCTAAAGGCGCAAAATTCAAATACATGTCAAAGCGGGAAATGTTTAACTTTGTTTGTCCTCTGGAAGCCTGCCTAAATGTATCTTGTTTTGTAACAGTCAAATCACTGCACCCGGGCCGGAGCAGTTCCCGTATTTTCCGGAGCGGCATTTGATGGGTTTGGTCATGTGGCCTACTGTGGGTCAGTTTCTCTGGGTGGCACAATAGTGAAGTTGGAGTTTAGTGTTCAAGGGAGAACATCAGTGGTGGGCATCAGCAGGTTCGCACAAGTTCACCAGAACCGGTAGCAGAAATTCTCGCTGGCCACACCCATCCAAGTGTTGAAATAAAGTAATCCTAATTCGGGTGCAATACAAGGCTCTCCCCTGGCCACACCCATCATACCATGCCCACAGTGTGGTAGGAAAACATTTTTGGAGCCCACCACTGGAGAACATATTTTAATGATGGGTGCTCAGATCCTGCCCCTTCTTTTTCCTACGTCTATACTGAAGTCATTTTATTATCTCTGTGATTCCTTTATCCTCTGGTTAAATGCTAAGAGGGAATGTTGGGAAAAGCTGTCATGAGAACACTCTGAAGGCCCAAGCCAGCCAGCCAACAAGCACAGTTTAGCATATTCAAGGAAGAATTAACAGGAAGGCTGAGTGTCACACAAATTTTTTATCACAGACAGCTGATAGTGCAGTGCAAGAACACCCTAGCTTTACATGATGAGCTTAAAAAAGGCAAGCTGAACACCACCCATCCCCTGTTCTCTGCAGCATTGTAAATGCTGTGCCATAAATAGGTGCGTTCCCATGGTTGGTTGATTTTATATTTATGATAAAGTATATAAAATTAATGAGATGTAGCTACACTTAATGTGCAGTGAAAGCGGGGAGGGGGAGAGATCCACTCCCCTGCTGTTGTACGAGTATCATGTACAGAACTTCAGAGTCAGCGCACTGAAACCAGACACTCTTTCATTCATGCAGTCAGACTCAGGCAGCCTTATCTGTGACACAGCTGTAGACAATCCATACCTAACTCTCTTAATATTATTACCAGATTTGCATCCTATTAATGGCTGCTTTTTTGGGAAAGGGAAAAGAGAAGGAGGGGGGCGAAGCCCCTCTCTGGTGCCTGGGAGCTGGATGGCTGTCCTGTCTTGCACTTGTATTCTCTCGGTGGTTGCTGAGTGGGAGGGTCACTCCGTGTAAGACTAATAAGGACATAGCTGCATCCCCTTCTCCCACTCTTTAGAGGCTCCAGCAACTACAGCAGATCTGTACAGGCATTTTGCTGTGCTTCTGGGGGATACTTAAGAAGTAATAATTAAAGGTAAGATACACACTCTCTTTCTGTTGTTGCTCTTGTTATTATAGTCATTGGCTCACTGATGGCCAGTATTTATCCCCAAAAACCCGGGAAGTCTTTGCTTTGGTTTCCTCTGGGTTTTTCTTGTGCCAGTGTTAACAGAGCCCTCCTTAAAACTGTGTGGTAGACTGTATGCTGATAAAGAGAAAAATCATTCCAAGCTTAGTATGCTATGCAGCTTGCCTTGTTTTCGAGGGTGGGAGACCAGGTACATATTTGCACAAATACTATGGCTATAAATAAGACTTCTGTTTTAAGTGCTGAAGGTATAGTTTTCAAACCAAGGTATAAATTGATGCAGTGAAAGTGAAGCCTGTGAAACGTTTGTGTCCAGTGTTTATATTGGAAAGGAATTGTCCATGAGTAATTGGGTGTTGCGCTGGCTCTTTGGCTATGAAACAGAGATGAGCACTGAACCCTAGAGTCTGATATGACTAGCTTTTGAGCAAGGGTGACCTTTACCTTTAATTGTGTGGGTGTTGCTATGTTTGTATACAGGCCACTGTGATATTTGGGCATATGAGTACAACTGTATAGTGAAGGAAAAGAAAGTCTTGATAGTATGTTGAAATTCTAAAAGATTGAAGCTCCCGTGAGGGACTACAGTACTTCTGCATTTACTGGATAAAAAAGTCTCTTCCCCTTTCTCCTTTTTATCTTGGTGTCAGGGATATTTTTTTTCCTGTTGTTACTAGAGTTCCTATGTGATAGGCAAAGAAAATGATTTTGCACTTCAGGTACAAAGAGAAACAAGGGGTACAAAGAGAAACAAGTGCTTGGAAATGAATTACAGTATCCCATACAGACGCAAATACACCCTGAACTAAGCTGTTTCTGAGTAGAAACTGGTTCTTTTAGTTCCCCTATGTCTACACTATTTCTGTAGGCTTACTTTATATATATATATATCGCTGTCACATATAATCAGATACATATCTAGGGCATCTTTCAGCCAAAGTTAACTGCTTTTGAGAATCCTGTTAACTTGAAAAGGGAGAAGTGTTAAGTAAATGCTTACTTACCATATTAAAATCATCTGGACTTGAAGATGCTGATGTTTGATTGATACTGCTCCCCTTGGTTTTTTTGAGTATGAAAAAAATGTATTAAAAGCCTTAAGTATAGGGGCATGAATTTTGCAACCTCTTACTCAAAGAGAGAAACTGAGGGAGGAGGCAAGATTTCTCTACACAAGATTTTTCCCCCCATGAGAAATTGTGGGAGAAATCTCACAAGTTTTGGAGTCATTGTTTCTGAAAGATTTGCCAAGCTACACAGGATCATTACAATTCCTGCCCAGAATGGTATCTTTACTTCATAAGATTTACCTGGAAAGGGCAGAAGAATTGGTACAGTTCTAAGCAGAGTGCTACTTTTGCTGCACAGGGTTCACCGGAAAGGGCATTAAACTGTGTAGAATTTGGTATTTTTCTATGTAGCCCAATGAGGGGAAGGGGATTTTTACAGGAGCCCAAGAAACCATGGTAAAGCCAGGAGACGTCTCAAGGAGGAGTCTTGCCATGGAAAAATCATCAAGAATGGGAAGTTTTGCAAGAATACTTCAAATCTCTACTTAAGAACCATTTCATGTAGTTTTGATGTGTGGTTCTCTCATAGTTCTGCCTTTTCTCACTTCTAAAATGGCCACACATCTTCATTAGTCTCATTATATTAGTCTTAATTATAGGTCAAGCCCACTGGGGGGGGAGCTAATACATATTGAAGGCCCTTCTCTTCCCACATTGCCTCATGTTTTTGCCTCTGAAGTATTTTCTTAAAAGGAAGTATTCTTAGTTAAATAAGAATGGCTTTAAGCCAATGTGATTCTAGCTGATGCCTACTTCTTCTCCTCCCGTGTCCAGATAAAAAAAAAAGTAATGATCTGGCGTGAGAAATATTAGCCAGCAAAAGATGGTTGCCATTGCCCAGGGTACACCCAATTGTGGTGCAAAAATGTAAAATGTATCTACAATCTTCGAGGAGGTTCTATGTACCCCAGATGCCTACTAGTGTGATAGGATTTCCTTCCCTTCCCCATGAATTAACTACATGTATCCTTAAACATTGTTCTGAAGTGCAATTGCCCCCCTTTCCTCTTTTGGTGGAAGAAACAGGCATAATACCTTTGGATCCCACCTGATGGAATAAAACTATTGTTTTGTCTTCCTCTCAGCATGGTAAAATGGGCAGCATATGGCTTTCCAGATATTGTTGAATGGCAAATCCCATCAGTCCTAGCTAGTACTGCCAATGATGATAGAAGATGGCAGTTGTCATTAACAACATCTGGAAGGCACATGTATCTCACCCTTAGTTATCTCTGGAAACAAATAAATGAACTGCATATCTATAGAGTTCTTTATTCAATAGTTCCATCTTTGCTCATTTCCCCTCCTCCCTGACATAGACATTGCTTAACTGGCCTGCAAATGGTCCTTATGAATATTTTTAACATTTAACGGCTTGGATGAGGGATTACAGAATGCAGTTTCCCAATGGAAAAGGTGTTGGTTGTTGCTAACCAGGATGTGAAAAAGTTAAAATAGAAATAGCAGATCCTATGACATTTGAAAGCAGGAAATAAACACAACAAACCACAGTCTCCCAAGAACTATAGTTTGGGGTTGCCGTCTTTTTATTGACCACATTTCTGGGGTTGCCATCTTTTTGCCACTTATGCTTCTATGCCTGACACAAAGGCACTATTTCATTTAATTCCGTATTAACGTATTTTATTAATACACCACAAAGGGAACAGACATTGAATAGCAGAGATATGCAGTGAGGGGGGTTGGATGTTTTATTCGCTAAATATTAGTGAGCCAAGATGTGTTAAAGAGGGAGGAAGTAGGCTGGCAGAAACATCACCATCTTCTCAGCAGCTGACTGAAGAATCATAGGAAATGAGCTGGCCCAGCCAGGTTGCAAGCTGCTGAAAGCTATTATTCTTTACAATTTTAAAAACTGGCCTCTATACCTACAGCAGAATGAGGTAGTTTAAGCTCGAGGGAATTATATCATTTCAGTCTGCAGGTGAGACTTGTCTTTTAGGAACGCTTCCTCAGTAGTAGAAAACTAGCATAGGAAAAAAAAACTCTTAGCCCAGATTTGCTTGTTATCTATTTGCAATGGATTGAGAGAGATATACAGAAAGACCCTCCTCAGAGATTGTTGAATTTTTGAACCACAACCAGGCGTACCCTGGTAACAGCAACCTTGTGTTGCCAGCTAATCTTTCTCACCGTAGGTCAGGCAAAATAAACTGCAGAATGAACTCACCAAAAGGTGCCTTCATTTTGACAGTTGCATGTCTGGCCTAGGCACGAAAGAAGAATAATGGATTGAGGCATATACTGTGTGTGTCAAGCATAGACAAGCATGAATATATGACTGCTCCACCTTTCCAGTTTGAATAGAATCCATTAAGCTACTTCAGAACTCTGTTGCTTTATTAACACTTTAGTTTATTACCTTTATAAACCTGTCCTATGTGAAAATTTATCTTACAAGTGCATACTAAGTAGGTACTATGGAACTTTACCAGCTATGAGGGTTTTCTTTCTTTAATATTAATTCTCTTTCACTTAGTTGCAATATACATGTGGACTAAGTGGCTAGCACTGTTTTGGATGAGGTTCTTGTGAAGGTTGGAAGGAAGCACCAATAAATTTGTTTGGTTCTCCTCACCTTTACTTGTGCGAGGCAGAGAATGAGTGAGAAATGGGTGGGCAATGTTAGAGAGATGCTGATGGATCAGTCCAATAACTCCAGAGACAGCTATTACCCTTTAATAGTATTTATTTCCACTGCCCACATGGCGGTCAGTGGTGATCTCTAGAGTCAGCAAGGGAAGTGAGGAGTGGGAAAGGTTAGGGTCCTTTAATAGGGTTTCTCCTGCCAACCTAGCAGTTCGAAAGCAAGAAATTGCGAGTACATAAGAACATAAGAACAGCCTTGCTGGAACAGGCCACAGCCCATCCAGTCCAGCATTCTGTCTCACACAGTGGCTCACCATTTCCTTCAGGGTATTCCCAAGCAGATGCCTTCACCTGCTTACGATTCCCTGGAAATGATATTGAGAGATATCCTGCCTATCTCTCCAACCCCGAGGTTGTCCTTCAGTATCCATAATTATAGCCATTGATACTCTTGTCCTCCATGAACTTGTCTAATCCTTTCTTAAAGCTGTCAAGACTGATAGCTGTCACCACTTCTTCTGGCAGGGAGTTCCATAGACCAGTAATCCTCTGGGTGAAAAAGTACTTTCTCTTATTTGTTTGAGAACTAGTACCCAAAAGTTTCATGGAGTGTCCCCTAGTTCTAGTGTTATGCGATAGGGAAAACAGTTTTTCCTTATCTACTTTGTCCACACCGTGCATGATTTTATAAACTTCAATCAGGTCACCTCTTAGACGTCGTCGTTCAAGAGTGAAGAGGCCCAACCGTTGCAGCCTCAGATGGTAAGGAAGGTGTTCCAGTCCCCTAATCATTCTGGTTGCCCTCCTCTGCACTTTTTCCAGCTCCATAATATCCTTCTGGAGGTATGGCGACCAGAACTGTACACAGTATTCCAGATGGGGCCTCACCATAGATTTATAAAGAGGCAAAATGACACTTGCTGACTTATTTTCTATACCCTTCCTAATGATCCCTAGCATTGAGTTTGCTTTTTTCACTGCTGAGGCACACTGGGTTGACACCTTCATTGAGTTGTCCACCAGGACGCCAAGGTCCCTTTCCTGGTTTGTCGCAGAGAGTTCAGACCTCATCAGTTTATAAATGTAATTGGGGTTCTTTGCCCCAACATGCATCACTCTGCACTTACTAATGTTGAAACTCATAGATAAATAGGGACCACTTCGGTGGGACGGTAACAGCATTCCGTGCACTCCGGTGTCTAGTCATGCCTGCCACATGACCACGGAAACGTCTGCAGGAGCAGACAGTGCTGGCTCTTCAGCTTAGAAACAGAGATGAGCACTGCACCCTAGAGTCGGATACGACTGGCTTTCGAGCAAGGGAAACCTTTACCTTTAATAGGGTTGGTGATGTCACCGGGTCATGGGTTATTGGGCAACAGTGTCATGATACATTAGAGCATTGCATTGTGGTATATGGGCATCGTAAGTGTGTGATATTATATCTGACAAAACTCCTTCTAATATCAGACACTTCGATCGCATATGACAATAGCCGTTCATTCACTCGCTAAGACATAATTTTTTGAACAAATGATTGTGTTGTGCTAATGGGAGTAGTTTGGTTAGTATGTCAGCAACCTGGTCCTTGGTGTCGCAATGAACTAGATCTATGAAGCCTCTTTTTGAAAGTTTCCCCATGTGTCTGTATTTGATGTCTATATGCCTGGACCTTTTTCCTATGGTCTCGGCCTTCAATATGTTTATTGCTGCTGTGTTATCTTCGTGGGTGATGATGGGTAGATTTGTCTCCCCCCCCCCCCCGACAGTGGAGATTATTTCATTGAACCAGATTAGATCATTTGCAGCGCTGGACACGCAGACATATTCTGCTTCTGCAGTGGATGTGGATATTAGATCCTGTTTTCCTATGCACCAGTATATGGGGCTCCCATTCAGGAGTACTAGGTAACCTGATGTGCTCTTCCTCGATTTTGAGTCACCTGCCCAATCAGCATCTGCGTAACATGCTAGCTTGATTTCGTTTGTCATTTGAGGTGTGAGCAGTAGTCTTGTGTCAATGGTGCCTTTGAGGTACCTCAATAACCTCTTGACTGCCATCCAATGGTGGACATTGGGGTTGTTTGAGTGTCTGGAGAGAAGATTCACTGCCAACATGATGTCCGGCCTGGTCCAGGTGGTGATGTTCAGTAGTGACCCAATGGTTGACCTGTAGAGGTGGTTATCTTCGAATGGCTCCCCTTCTTCATGTGCGTTCTTGAGGAAGTCTGTGTGCATGGGTGTCCCACAGGGGTGGGCATCTGACATGTTACATCTCTCAAGGAGTTTGAGTATCTTTTCCTTCTGGGAGATCGCAAAGCCCTCTTGTACGCATGAAATTTGTATCCCTAGGTACATGCTTATTTCTCCTAGGCTCTTCAGAGAGAAGTGTTTCTGCAGGTCTTGAGCAAATTTGTCACACTTTGATTTGTCCTTCCGAAGTACAATAAGTCATTAACATAAACCAGTAATTTCTCTGTTTCCCCTTGCAATTTCCTTACAAACGCGCATCTGTCGTCATCATTGGGAAAGAAGCCCAATCTCTCCAGTGCTTCAGACAGGCATTCGTACCATCTTTTACCAGACTATTTTAGCCCGTATAAACTCTTGTTGAGCAACCAGGTTTCTCCACTCTTACATCCAATCCCAGGTGGTGCTTTGACATACAATTCCTTGTCTAGTTCCGCATGCAGATAAGCAGTTTGTACATCAAATTGGTATACTTGTTCCCCTAGAATCGAAGCCATCACTAGGGCTGCCTTGATGCTCTCTGTCTTAACAGTAGGGGATTATGTTTTGTCGTAGTCGTCCGGGTATCTCTGGGAGAAACCCTGTGCTACTAGTCTGGCCTTGTACAGTTTCTGGCCGTTTTCTAGTTGTTTGATTCTGAATACCCATTTCGTTCCTATCACCTTCTGATTCTCCGGAGCTTGTGCAGGTGTGTACACGTTTAGGGCCATGAGGCTCTCCATCTCCTTTTCTATTGCCCTCTTCCACCTGTCCTGTTCCTCTAGTGACAGTTTGGTTATATTGTTGTAATTGATAGGTGTCTCGGTGTAGGCATTTATACCCATTACGTAATCCTCCAGCCCTTTCGGGGTCTGGCTCTTGGTTGACCTGGTTGACCTCCTGGGTGCCCTTTCTGGTGGACTTGGCAACTCGGCATCTTCAGTGTCTACAGAGCTCTGGTGTGATTGTTGTTTTCCAACCTTGTTATGTGTCATTTCTCCTCGCCCACTGGGTCTTGGATTGATTGATGATGCTTCAGCCTCCTCTTGTTTGTGCCCAGTCGTCAGAATTTCATTCGCATGTATCCTGCTCCAGTTCGTGTGCTCATGGAAAGTGGCTGACCTGGATACCACTATCCTGAGTTTGTGGTCCAGGAATCGGTACGCCTTTGAACCTGGTTCATACCCTAGGAACCTTAATTTTCCCATCATCTTTTCTCCCTTTTTCCTCAACTGTTTTGGTATGTGCACGTCTGCAAATACCCCGAAAACATGAAGGTGTGTCAGCTTGGGTTTCCGGTTGTACATGGCTTCGTAGGGTGTTTTTCCAATGACATTGGACCACAGTCTATTCAGCATGTAGTTCGAGTACAACAGTGCTTCTCCCCAATAGGAGAAGTTCAGGTCTGCATCTTCAATTGCACACCTGATCATGGTTTGGAGTACTCCATTCCTTCGTTCGGCAACTCTGTTTTGGAATGTGGAGAATGATGCAGTCTTGAAATGCAGCATCCCCTTCTCGACTACCCAATTCTTAAACTCCGTGCATAGGAATTCTGAGCCACAATCCATCATTAGTTGCTTTATGTTGATGTTGTGTTGGGTTTCTACCCTTTTATAGAATTCCTTGAATTTGCTGAAGGTTTCATCCTTGATCTTGAGAGTGTATATGAAGCCGTACCTGCTGAAGTCATCCACTATTGTCAGGAAAAACCTTTTTTGGCCCAGGGACTTCTTAAGTGGTCCTACTAGGTCAAGGTGGACCAACTGGAATAGGTGGTCTGACCTTCTGGTGGATGTCTTTGGCTGTGGTTGATTTGGGACTTTTGTATACGGAGCATTCCAGGTAGTTCTCGCAATTCTTGACCTTTAGCCCTTCCGAGCATTCCAGCATTTTCTTGACTATTGGAAACCCTATGTGTCCTAGCTTTCGATGTAGCAGGTGTGCACACTCATCGTGCATGGGTATCCCTATGGAGATGCGGGACGTTACCTGTTTTGCATCTGTGGCCCCTTCAATTTCTGCTGAATCATGGGGATTGTTTTCCTCCCCTTCTGAGCTCGTGCTCTCAGCCTCTTCATGGGTGCTTGGGTTATTCTCTTGTGTTACCTCTTCATCATTGTCCTCGAGTAGTCCGATCATGCCTCTGGCTTCGGTCTCCTTCTTGGCCAGGAAGTATGACAGGCCTCCTATGGTTTCCATGCTTCCTATTTCCTCTCCGCTTCTTTTGATGGATGCCTTACTATTCTTGAATACTATTGTCAGTTCTGGATCTTCGGTGAGCCTGTTGGCAGCAAGCACGTTGTATGGTATTCCAGGGACAAAAAGCACATCCTTGACCACACCAATTTTGGGAATGTTCACATTGCCCCTGCCGGCTACCCTTGCGTATTCCTGGTTGGCAACCTTGATCCTGAAGGAATCTTCCTTGAATGAACTGAATATTTCTCTGTGACATGATGTGTGAGTAATGGCCCCAGAATCTATTAGCCAGCATTGCCCATGGCCGTCTGTGGGCCAGTCTGCATTGTGGTGCCTGGTTTCATTGCTATGTTTCACCAAGTTTATGGAATCTGGCTTATGTTTCCTTGGTTCTGTCTGTGTCCTGAGTTCTTTCCCAGGGCTAGGTGACCTCCATCGTCTGTCATCCCTGTCTCTGTCACTTCCATATCTATGTGGATGCCCGTCCTGCGACCCATGCCTTGGCACTGGTGTACTGTCACGATGTACCCTTTCGTGTGAGCGTGATTGGTTGCTGATTCTCTTGTCCTTGTTGGACGTGGGACAGTCCCTTCTGAGGTGCCTGTTGGATCCACATGTATAGCACCCTGGGGGCGGGCTTGACCGCTCTGTAAAATTTACCCTTTTGGGTGGTCTACCTTCCCTACGCATTAGGGCCCTTTCTCTCCTAATGTTATCTTCGGATATGAGCTTTCTGGTGAGAAACTCAAGGCTAATGTTGTCACCACCCATGTTATCTAACTGACTCAGGAAGTAATCCCAGCTTGGGTTGAGAGAGTTGTAAATGATGCTTACTAGAGACTGCTCTGTGATGTTTTCACCCCTTCTTATCAGATCCGACCTCATGTTGCCTAATCTCATTAAGTGTTCACTCATTGGAGTCCCTTCCTTAAGTTTGAATGCGTACAGCTCTCTTAGCAGCAAGTTAGTTGTACTCCTGTTTGTGCAATAAAACATATTAGACAATCTCTCCCATACCTCAGACACGGTTAACCCATGTGGGATGTTGCCATAGATGGCAGAGTCAATGGAGCTTAGCAGCAGGCAGAATACCCTATGGTGCAACCTGTCTGTCTCTAAGTCCCATGGCTTCCTTGGTGGATTTCAGATCAGAAATTGAGCATCCTCTCACATTAGAATTACTTGAAATTGTTGAGCCCAGTCGATTAGATTTCTGCCATTCATGCAGAGCATGGGGAAGTTGCTTGGCAGTAAGCTTTCTTGGCTGGGGTTGTTGTTGGTGCTGTGTCTTGAACCTAGGTGTCCTGGTCTATCTTGGAATTGGCAATAAGGAATTGGAACACAATCTGTCAGTTTTGAAAAACCCACCTGTTGTAATTCTTGTGTCCTGTAGGTGGAGCTTTCCTGCCTTTCAGATGTTAGTTGGCTGGTTCTTGCTTGTTGTTCCTCCTTGTTCCCCCCTTCCGTCCGGTAGGTAGAGCTGATTTGGGATGTCTGTGCCTGCATGAAGCTCATTCTGCGCTGATCATTGTAGAGGAAGGACCTCTGTTCCAGAGATCCCGTCCGCCTGGAGTGAGGCCTTTTCGGGTGGCCTGCTTCCTCTCCGTTGGGGTCTGATGTCTCCTGGAAACCTTGTGGTGGCCATTGTTGGGTTGTTAAGGAGGTACTTCACTGGAGCCGTATTGCTTGGGATCGGTGCTCAGTTGGATGGGTTGCAGTAAGGTAGGTTCCTTCACTTCGCCTGTCTGTTACACGCATTCCCTCCCCGTAGGCATGGGATTTGCAGTTATGGTAGGGGTACCCGGGATCACCTCTCTCTCTCTCTCTCTCTATCTCGCGCGTGTCCATGTTCAGGCCTATCATTGCGCGCAGGTTCTGGTAAGGGGCCGCACTGAAGACCACCCGCACTCGGGTGCTCCCGAGGCTGTGGTCTTCAGGGTGCCTTATCGGGGGAAGAAATTCCAACACCCCCCCCCCCCCCGGAATGCGGCTGCATGGTTCCCAGCTTCAGCTGAGCCTTCCCTGAATGCTAGCTGTAAGCTGGGGTGACTTCTCTCTCGCTGTCTTCCCTGGGGAAGGAAGGACAGATTCACCCATAGGTCCTGTGGTGGGAAGATCTTGGGCCCTCGTGCTGCCTCCTGCCGTGAGTCCCAGCTCCCCTCCATATTTTCCATTGGGGCCCCTGGTGTGTCTTGTGCCTGCGTGGCCGGGCTGCTCAGTTTGTTTTTTGATCTTGTTTGCTCGTTTGAGCGGTTGCTTCATTCATTGTCTCTGCTGGGGCTTTCTGGGTTTCCCGCCCCTAGGTTTGAATCCAGGGCCACTGGTTGTGGTTGGTCGGCCATCTTGGCTGGATTCAAACTCAGCGTGGCGCTAGGGGTTCCTGCCATGGAGGTTCCCGGGGTTGGGCTTACCGCGCCGATGATGGGGGTTCTCTTTCCTCTTGCATCAGGCCCAGTAGCTCTGCCACGGAAATAGTTCCTCCTCCCGCTCAACTGATGGCCTTGAACAGCGTGTCCACTGTGATCGTGCTGCTCCGGTCGAAGTCTTCGGTAATTGCCCCTCCGGTCCCGGCCTTCGTCTGGCCATCCGGGTCCATCTCCATGATGGTCCAGTCAGGGATACCTTCTTCTGCCACCAGTTTGGGTTCTCCATTGGCACCCATGGGGCTGGCCTGTGCCTTGGCCCCCACCTTCTTTGCTCGGGTCTTTCTTTTGGTCATCTTTGTTTGTTTTGGAGTTAATTATGGACAAACCATCCTCTCTGCTACCATTTTGTTAGAGAGATGATGATGGATCAGTCCAATAACTCCAGAGACAGCTATTACCCTTTAATAGTCTTTATTTCCACTGCCCACATGGCGGTCAGTGGTGATCTCTAGGGTCAGCAAGGGAAGTGAGGAGTGGGAAAGGTTAGGGTCCTTTAATAGGGTTGGTGATGTCACCGGGTCATGGGTTATAGGGCAACAGTGTCATGATACATTAGAGCATTGCATTGTGGTATATGGGGATCGTAAGTGTGTGATATTATATCTGACGGGCAAGAGAAGAACAAGAGGAGATAAAGACCAACAGTAGTCTAGTTGCTTGAGGGATCCTCAGATATCATTAATGGATTTGCTAATTTATGGACATGGATGTAGCAGGAAGTGGACAACAATGGTTGGATGTAGGATTGCCTCCCTTCTAGTTTACTAATCTCCTTACTGGTTCCATCTGTCCCTGTCTGGCTGGACATCCTGCTATGGTAATGGAGTAGACTGTACAGCCAGTAACTCAATGCCGAGTGTCAGGATCCAATGACTATGGGTGGATGAGCCCCTTTAGGAGGGGTGATGGTCACCCTCAGTGGAGGAAATGCCACTGGAAACCATCATATTGGGCCCAATGGCAAAATGAGCAGAGGAGGAACTCTGATTCCCAACAGTGATGGAGGTGGAAGAGGCCATGCCAGATAGACTTGCTGTGAAGGTGCACCAAGGCTGCGGCAGTTTATTGCAGTCCCAGTGTTAAATCCTGCATGTCATGCTTCATGTGTGCCATGGGTGATGGCTCCAAGATCATAGTGTGTGGGTCACTTCATGGCAAGATGGGATCCACCTTAAACAAATGCACGCCAGTGACATTTTTCCTGCTTCAGGGGAAAAAATGCATTCTCGGATACGAGTTGCAGTCGATGATGACTGGTTCTGTGAGTACTCATTTGTCCCAAATTGTTAGGGAATCTTGGGGAGGTAGTCCATCATATGAACAGGGGTTATCTCTTTCATGCAATTGCAAAATGAATGCCAACCCAGAAGCAAAGGCTTAAGAAGGAGGGTGGGTTATGCAGAGTTTTCCAATCCAACTTTGGGCATGGAGTGTTTGAGGCGTTGGAGTGGTAAAGAAAAGGGAGTGGGAGGAGGAGTTAACACTCACATGTGTTGGAGCTTGGTGTTGGACAAAACAGAAAAGGAAGGTGGGAAATTAGCAGGCACTTCCTAAGGGAGTAAATTCACTTCCAGTTAGAGAACAACTTCAAAATCTGTTTCTATCAGTAAGACTTGAACATGGCAGGTGACTCTGAAAGACAGGGCTATCAGCTCTTCTCCCACACAAACTCCTGTAACTTTGACAGCTAAGTGATGCTGAAATAGGACTTCAACAGGTGAGCATAGAGTAACAATTTATTGTATGTTCAGTTCTTACATACACATGAGCCCCACTTGACAAAAAGTTGACAACCCTGCTCAAAGATGCCACTGTGCATTCTAGAACCTATCATTTTGTCAATATAGATGGACAGTAGACTGGTATAATGTGAGATATACAGGTAGGTGGATCTGTCTTGGGTGGTAAACAGAGCATGATTTAAGCATACACTTCATTTCCCACCAGGTGTTTATCAACCTGTTTACTTTTATGTGTTCCCTGAGTGGAGTTTCTTCAGCAAAAACCTTTCAACCCAGAGTAATTTCTGACACAAAGTTTATTCATTTACAGGGTAAATCAACAAATTACATTATATAATTTATATTCTCCCTATTGGGGAGTTTTTCCAGGCAAATAACTTGTATTGTGATTATCAAGCTCAGCAGCTTGCTGTAAACAAAATGAAATCACACAGACGTCTCTTCCTCTTTTTATTCTCTAAAAATGCTTGCAATCACCATGTGATGAATATGCACACAGAAATAAGTGCTGTTTTTGCGTTTACGTCAGATGTTACACTGGCAAAATGAAGCCACCTTTTGGTGAATTCATTTTGTAGTTCCTTTTGCCTGACCTAGTGTGTGAAAGATTAGCCAGCACAACAAGGTTGCCGTTGCCCAGGGTATGCCCAACTGTGGTTGAAAAATACCACAATCATTGAGGAAGCGTTTTCTGTGTACCCCAATAAGTGCTGTGAATGGATTTAACAAATCTTTGCCGACCCTGTCAATAGCAACAAAAACATAACATTGGGTGTGGTTACACATTTAAAAGGGGATACATTTTTGTGTCAGAGCTCCCATGGATGAAACCAATTTAAAGATCAAAGATCCCATTATTTGGCTCCAAAGCAGGTTATTTTAAAGCAAGGGTACCCAAACTTTTTGGGCTGTGTGCCAGTCACGTAGTTCAGGGGTCTGATCACTATGGCCTGGGGACCGGATTCGGCCCCCAACGCCAGTTCATCTGGCCCACGAAGCCCTCGTTGCTCTCAGATAGACAGATGTGCTATATTGCCGTGATACAAATTATGTATATGAATTTTGCTAAATGCCACTATGCAGCTTCACTCACCATCCACAAAAATACCAGTAGATAGCAGCTAAAATCCAGAATTAAAATAAGGCTAAAATATTAGGGAGCTGGTGCTTCAACTCCCTTATAGGTTCCAGTGATTCAGTGAATCTACTCTAGTTATGACTTACCATTGGCTTTTACCTATTCTTGGTCAAGGCAGGACAGGTAAGGAAAGTTTCCAGCTACATATCAAGTCCAGCTTATTATATATTCACAAAACAAGTAGACATTCGGAAATTGTGCTTATGACCCAGTCACAAAATCTGTAGTTAAAGGATGGACTGCTTGTGGGCCTCACACATGTACTGCAGCTTCCATGATTCATTACAGTTGGCTTTGTTGGCTAGGACTGACTGAAATTACAGTCCAGGACTTGTATAGGATAGAAATTCTAAAGCCTTGTTCCAGGGGACCCTCACATATACCATGCAAAAGGATGAGTTCTTGGGGCTGAAGGAAAGAGTCCTCCTTGAATATGTAGGGGATTCAGCTTTTAGAATTGAGAGATGCCTCTTTGTCTCTTGACCAATGTCCTAGTCTGAGACATGTCCAAGAAAGAGGAAAGGAGGATAACCCAAGTTCATCGCTGCTTGAAACAAAAAATGCCATCAAATAGGGGACTGCCCTGACAACAATTTAAATAGATTATCAATAAAACAAACATTTGGCCATCATATGTTAAATATTTGTATCAAGATCTGTGCCCTTGTCCTGTATGCAAAAAGTGCCAAACAAGGTCTTAAATGCAATTCAAAGAAGGGCAATAGAATGTAGGCATATATAGTATTAAATTGATTTATTTCCATATGATTCAAGAATCATTTATCTTTTTCCAGACGGAACCCTTATCTTTTGTTGCTGTCTTCCTAGATTACAGGAAATTTACGTCTCTTATTATTGTTAATTTTACGAAGGCAAAATTAACAGAAATACAAAATATGGATGGAATCAATGCATTCGAATTGTCAACAGCATATTCTGCCCCGCCCCCACTAAGGCCATTTCCATCCTTACTGGGAAAATATTTTATATTTATATGTTTTGATAAGGACTGCAGTGGCTCAAGTGGCTAAGACGCTGACTGGGAAGCGGAAGGTCAGCAGTTTGATTCCCGAGTACTGCAGGATGGAAATGAGCTCCCGTCTTCGTCCCAGCTCCTGCCAATCTAGCAGTTCGAAAGCAAGAAATTGCAAGTAGATACATAGGGACCACTTCGGTGGGAAGGTAACAGCGTTCTGTGCTCTCCAGTGTCTAGTCATGCTTGCCACGTGACTACGGAAACGTCTGCAGAAGCAGACAGCGCTGGCTCTTCGGCTTAGAAACAGAGATGAGCACTGAACCCTAGAGTCGGATACGACTGGCTTTCGAGCAAGGGAAACCTTTTATGTTTTGCTAAAGTCATACTTCTTTGTTCAGTAGAGCTGGCTCAGAAGAAATCATAAATTGTATTCAGAGGACAAAGATACTTTGTTGAGTACACTAAACTTTTCTCTTTTTATTCTGTTCAAAAAAAAGAACAGTCTGTCTCACTTATTTGCATATTATGAGAGACATAAAAGATGTCCCTTTTAAAAAAGTGTGGATATACGAATGATGCTGCTCAGCTTGATATGATGAATACCTCTGTCATCGTGCTAATCATAAGTACATCTAGTTTAACATGATATATCAACAGCTAAAAATAAATAATAAATATAAGAAAGAAGTGATTACTAACAAATTATAATTTAGTGGCTTTTTGACCAATATACATGACTTTTGCACAGCTGCTTGAGTTGAAACTCACCATTCATCACTCCTTAAGAAGTAGCTGGGAAACACTTTTCACTGCCTATTTATAAGCTTAAATTTAGCCTTCTACTTCCTCCACTCAGTAAATGATAAGTACTGTGGCTGATTGATGTCTTTCTTTCCTTACTCTCTTTGAAGGAGTTTGAGAGAAGAGAAGAAAGGAAAATTTAAAAAAAATCTGAATTGAAATCAGTTCAGGTCACCTGTATTGCTATCAGCAAAGGCCATTTCCATAAGCAATTACTCTGAGTTTACGTTATGTGCATAGACAAATTGTATAATGTTCATAGCAGTCATTTAACAGCACCACCACTGGATAGATTAAGTTAGCAGAAAATATGGTTAAGTCACAAGTGGAGTTTGTTACACTGATTTCTACAGGTGCTTGCAGGTGTCCATTAGTGAGATTCACAAGTGTCCTGCCTACTCCCAATTTTAGCAAAATCCTTCTTCCTGTAGTATGCTAAAAATACTACTGAGGAGACCAGCCCCTCCCCCATATTCTGGTAATTCAAGCACTGGTACCTAACTGCATGTGACTATGAAGCTGCATGTTTTCAAACACCCACACAGACATCATGCCTGATTAAGAGTCATGAGAAAGATGATTGTAGTCCAGATGTCTATGGAGGTCAGGTGGTATTGCTGGAAAGGAGGATAATGTGTGTTGGTATCGAGCCACAATTTGTGTATGAATGGAGTTGGGGACAAAGGAGATAGACCCTCTCCACTATGCTGCCATCCTGTTGTGAAATTCTGGTATCCATAACACATTTAATAACTACTTAACTGGTAGGGGATGCAGTGGCTCAGTGGTTGAGAAGCTTGCCTTGTTAGCGGGAAGGCCAGCAAGTCGGCAGTTCGAGACTTGGGTACTGCATGACGGATTAAGTGCCCATCTATGTTCCACCTCCTACAAGTAGATAAAGAGGGACCACTTTGATGGGAAAAGATCTTGGGGACATGAAAGGAGCCTCATTTGGGGATCCCCTCAGCGGAGTTTCTCCTGCAAAAAACCATTTAACCCAGAATAATTTCTGACATTTATTATTATTATTATTATTATTATTATTATTATTATTATTATTATTATTATTATTATTATTATTATTATTATTGTTGTTGTTGTTGTTGTTGTTGTTGTTGTTGTTGTTGTTGTTGTTGTTATTATTATTATTGTGGTTGTTGTGGTTGTTGTGGTTGTTGTTGTTGTTGTTGTTGTTGTTGTGGTGGTGGTGGTGGTGGTGGTGGTGGTGAATGTCATAACCGTTGTCGCTGCTGCTGCTGCTGTTACCTACCTAACTGGTTGTTTTGGAGCAAAACAGGACTTCTTTGCCACTTTAAAGTGTGATCTTCTTGTCTAGTCCACTACTAAACCAGGTGAAATGAAACAGTCCATGATTCTGGTGGCTGTTAACAGTATGGGGAAAAATTAGTTCTGGGTTTTATATGTGTGTTTGATTTTACATTCAATTGGTTAATTTGGTCATATCAGATTAGTCATTCTGAGATGTTCTTAACTGTGGTTTCAGGTCAATTTGGTCACACAGGATTCCTAATGATAGGTTTGTGCAGGAATTTTGTCAAGGGATTGGGTTGGAAGCACTCACAGGCACTTTTATGATTAAATGTTATATTTCAATGTGAACTTTCATGGATCAAGTCCACTTCATCAGACATCGGAATGAGGCTTCATGGCATCAATTTATACACATCAGGTACAGAGGTACAAAGTGATTGGTTAGCCATGATCTGATGTGTATAAATTGATGCCATGAAGCCTCACTCCCATGTTTGATGAAGTGGACTTGATCCATGAAAGCTCACATTGTAATATAACATTTAGTCTTTAAAGTGCTACAGTGATTTTGTTTTATTCTCTGATATGCCATATATGAGACAACAGCCTTCAAAGGCTGCCTCCTTCATCAACATCCAGTATGCTGACAAGGCTAACAAAGGGCAAGGAAAGTGTAATCCTCCCCCCCCCCCCTTGCCGACCATTATAGTGCTGGTCTAGCAAGGAAGAATCCCAGCCCATATTCCCCCCTCTGATCCCAAATTGAAACCACAGTTTACCAATCTTCCCCAAAGGCTCCCAAACCTTTTAAAGCCGGGGCCAGGTCACACTTCCTCAGACAGCTTTGGGGCCATGCGGATATTTTGCCCTTCCTCCAACACACAGCACTTCCTGGTGCGGTGGAGATGGTGAGGGGCCACATGAAATGGTGCCATGGGGCGCATCTGGCCCATGGGCTGCAAATTGAGAATCCATGGTATAAATTGATGCCATGAAGCTTCACTCCCATGTCTGATGAAGTGGACATGATCCACGAAAGCTCACATTGAAATATAAGTTAGTCTTTAAAGTGCTACAGTGTTTATTTTATTTTTGTTTATTCTTTGATATACCTGAAACACAGACTAACATGGTTACTATTTTTAAAAATTCTCATATACTGTATAGGTATTTTAAGTGTCCAGAGGCCACTTTGATGCCATGTTTTTCAGTGATTTAAAAAAGTAGAACCCCTTGGCAGGGGAAAATGTGGGCTCATTGTGCCTGACAGAGTATGGTAAGGGCTTGTTTGGACATGATTCTGTCAGGAATGTCTTGCTAGGAGGTTTATTGCCTGACCTAGTAAATAGGATCCTACACAGTTGCAGTTACAGGTAAATATGTGGCTCTAATGAAATTCATTTTGTGTGTCTGCCTGTTTATTAACTACTCCATCTTCAATGTTTGAATCAAGATATTCTTTTTCTTCATTTCAGATTTCTGGTCGTTTGTTCACATGTGTCCAAGAGAAGATGAAGGCTATTGGATCTTGCATAGTTCGGCTCTGGTTTGCAATATTCCTTCTTCCTATTTCTCATTCTATGGCAGTCACAGATAAAACAGGTATGTCTTTATTAAATATGCCCTTCTAATCTGGCACAAAATATAATCAGGATCCTATTGATTAGATAGTGTAACTTCAGGGGGAGCACAAAGGCACAGATGTCTAACCTCAGTGTTTGGCAGGTAAAGATATGTTAGCATAAATCTGCAACACACGGAGTACGTATAATATGAAATGCAGGGAGAGGCTAATGGAATTATTGAAGCCATGTTAAAGTTTCTACTGTTTAATTAAAGTTTTCTAATAAAAGATCTTTCCATTCTGGGTATCTTACAGCAATAATTCCATTTCCTGTGCACTTATAGTAGTCTGCATTTGGAATGAACTCACAGTCATTTACAGTTATGTTGTGGAGCCACTGATACTTCCTCGTTTTCTTAAGTTACATATCCAAAGAGCATCCAACCCTAGGCCTGAAAACTGAGCACAGATATGAGTACATTTTCCCTCCCTGTTCATTCTCTACACCCTGCACCACTGTTTTATCAACGCCTATTTCAAGATAACACCTCTTGATTTCAGAGGACGTTGCTACCAAGTAATCTAGCATGAGTATGCAACTTGAGCTGTGATCTTATAAAGTAGTTGTTTGGATATATGTTCAATTGAAATGAAAGGAGCTGATTTTCCAGTAAGCAAGTTTGTTTAGTGTCACTAATAACTTTTCTTTTTATTAATACATGACAGGAAAGTATTAGATAAGTACAGGGAAAAATGATAACTCTATACAAAGTTCATTAAAACAATAGATTTGTGGTGTATCTCTCTACTGTATGGAAATTTTTTTGTTGGCTTTGTGAGGGTGGTTGTCATCTCAGAAATAAGTTACATCATACTTTCTATAGGGCATAAATGATTGAGTTAGTAGCATCTCATTCAATATTCCATTCAATATTGATCTAACATTTCCCTGGGACTGGTTATAGACTGCACTCCTCCAGTGAAACAAGATGCCATTCCTTCAGTGAAACAGGATGTCTCTTATGGATTAAATACGTTCCCTCAGTCCTCCATGTGTTTCCCAGATCTGCTCTGAAGGACCTTCCATAGAGCAGATATGTAGGCAGACAGGCAGGATGAGAAAATCCTATTGTATATTCAGATAATATGGAATTCATGGGTTTGCCTGTCCTCATGACACTAAAGAGAGATTGTGGAATGACGTCTATAATAGGCTGCCTCATGCTGATGGATTTAGCATAGGAAGCTGTAAATAATATTTTTTTAAAAATTTAGATAAGCCCTGAGGGTAGGGGCCCTGGCTAAGTCTTATTGCCTTTTCATGTCTAGTGTTCTCTGTTTATTGGCCTGTTTTGCTTGGTTGTGAATCATGGCCTGTATGAGAGATTGGGAGAGGTACTGCAGTCTGGATAGGATTGTTGTTTTCCATGCTAATTGGAAGCTATCCTGGGGAGTTAGAGGTTGATCTGTATTTCTACTGCTCCTTTACTCATAGGAAAATTGATGAGGTAGAAAGGCCAACAAAGCATATTAAAAATTATTTTTAGTGTAATAGAAATTCAGTTTTATACATGAACTTAAAACAATATTGCAATATCAGTAAAAAGTATTGGATGATAACAAAAGTGCTGAACAATATTAAGAACTGTGACTAAGCAAACCTCGAATGCCAGATTCTTTCTTAAACTCTTAAGACAGCAAAAGTGCCAGAAGACTTGCTGATCTCAGCTCCTGAGAGAACAGGAAAGTAAACTAGCAAATGAACCTCTCATATCCATTACAAAGTTCTGAAGGAAATACAGTATATCATTAGTTGGATTGCTGACTATAAAGAGTTACAAATATTATCACAGAAACCTAGGTGACTCTTCATGCATATTACAGTGTTCATTTCTACACACATACATAAGAATGAAACAGCATCTTAATCAAGATTTCTTTTATCTATTAGAGCAGGGGTGGCCAAATCATCTGGCCCGCCATCCTCGCCACTACCCGGAAGCGGAAGTAAATCATGCCCACACATGCGTAAACACTGCTGTAAACCACAGATGTGTGTTTTACAGCAGTAGGAGCCACGTGACCAGCCCGCTCAATCATGTGACTGGTCCATAGCTTGAAAATTTTGGGAACCCCTGTATTAGAGGGTTGCAGTTAGAGACTGAAATGTGCATACACTCATAAGCAAAATGCTTAAATATTTATTTGTTAATCACTCTTACAAGCAGATATGCATATAAATCCATGTTTGTGTGTGTATAGAATTGTACGTGTCAAACAATAAAAAGCATCAATATTCTCTATTGATTTGAGACAACGTTTCCACTAGTGATAGTCAATATTCACTAGGAAGTATTTTATAATTAATATTCATTCTCCTATTTCTACTATTAATCAGCATATAACATGAAAAGGGCAAACTGAAAAGGATACAGTTTGGAAAGGCAATATATTTATATATGATATTTATTTTATTTGATCACATTTGTATTGCCGCCCCTTTGCTGAGGCAACTCTGGGCGGCTCACAGGTAAAAACATAAAAAATACACAAAAACATCCTTGATAAAACCATTAAAACCATCCACATTAAAATCCCTCCCACCCCATCTGTAAAAATAGGGAGGACCTTATACAAGCCAGCAACTGGAGGTCACACCTCCATCAGTGCCCCATGTCTGCCCCACCAGACAGGTTTTAAGTTCTCTCCTAAAAGGCAGCAATTCTGTCTGCAGCCATAACTTTATTGGTAGGAGGTTCCATAGGGCCAGTGCGGACACAGAGAAGGCCCTCCTTGTGCTAGAGAGACGAGCCCCTCTAGTCGATGGTACAATTAGAGAGCCCCTCCGGTTCACTCTGGTTGGACGGACAGACATTTTTGGGGCGACACGGTCTCTTAGGTATCCTGGCCCACTACCATGTAGGGCTTTAAAGGTCATCACCAGCACCTTGAATTGCACCAGGAGGTAAACTGGTAACCAGTGCAGCTCCCAAAGCAAAGGTGAGGCGTAGGCATGACGCTCTCACCCTATCACCACCCAGGCAGCTGCGTTCTGGACCAACTGCAGCCTCCAAATGGACATCAAGGGTAGCCTCATGTAGAGCACATTAATCTAGTCTGGATTAGTTTTTATTTAAGCACAAAACAAGAACAGTGAAAGATATTGATGCCAAAGGAAAAAATGTATTGAACTTACAAAGGATAGGAACAAAATTGTAGGAACAAAGAGTAGCAAATGATTCTAGATTTCCTTTTGATTCTGTTTACTACTTTCTATGAACATGACCTCTATGATTCTTCTCAAAGGCCAAGCTGCAGGGAATGAAAGGGGTCATGCTCCAACATATTTAGACAGCATCAGGTTCAAAATGAGTGGTTTGAAAAATACTGTATTGGTGAACTTGTTTCATAGAGGAAAGGAAGTTGATGTTGAGTGTCACTGCATTGAAATGCCTCTAGGAACACTTGGAACTTCAAAGAAAGCTCCCAATTAACCTTGATTGTTCAAGTGGCATATTTAGAAATTTGGAGGCAATTACTCATGCAGAAGAAAGGGGGAGATTATATATGTGGCCTATTATGAAGAAAGAAGTAAAGCTTGCTTTCTGCTTAGTACCGTGAATGAGCCTGGGGAATGACTTCATTTCATTAGCTAATATTGTATTAATTAAGGAAATGACATGGATTGGGGGAAAAAAGATATTGTGGAGTGGTAGGTTAGGCTGGTTATGCTTGCAGCAGATTGCCTAGCCATAAGCCAACAGTTCTCTGGTTTGCAGCAATGTTTCCTTCATTTTCACTGGTGCAGAACAGTCAGTATTAGAGCTGTTTCCTGAAGGAAAGTGTTTATATCTAAAAATAAAATATAACAAATTTAAAAGAGAGGATTTTACAATACTGAAGCGCCATGAATTGTCAATAGTTTTGCGTTAGAATCTAAATAGACTAAAGATAACTTGTAATTGTTATATTTCTTGACTTTTCAGAGATTAAGCTTGTTTAAGAACATAATGTTCCTAATGTACTGACAGGATCTTTTTTTAAAAAAAGGGATGAAAAAGTGTAAGTGATCATACATCTACTGTAGCCAAACATAAATAGTTCTTTAGTCTCTCTGTGATTATTACTGTGCTTCTAACATTCCTATTATCAGCATCATTCTACAGTCCCTGTCTATTTACTGTTAGTGTCAACTAAGGCTGTAGTTTTAAGAAAGTGTGTACACTTACTTCAAAAATTATATCCTGAATTTTTGTTTGTTCCTGGTTAAGAGGTGCTTTAGTTCTATTGTCAATTGATTCAGATGATTTTAACAGATACTCATGACATTATTGGAGTTTTGACTCAATCTCCTTACTTCCCTTCAATTTCAGTGTTATTTTCCCTTGCTTATGAATTGTTTTTAGTTTTTTGGTCATTTTGTGTTTTTTATAGTCTGAAGCCATTAAGATCTATTATCTCGACTGGTTCCTTTTTCTCAAACAAACTCAGGCCCTGTATAACTAGAACTCTACAACATCAGCTGTGGGGGAGTTCTCAGCATTGAGCAGGGCTGCCTTTGGCTGCCTCTCTAAAGTAGGGTAGAGGTGGAGTTCTCCGCAGCACAACTTCCTCTCGCCATCTGCTTCATGCCTTGCAGGATCAATGCAAAACAGTGTTTTATGTTTGTGTGCAGTGGTGGGATTCAGCAGGTTTGCACCAGTTCACCAGAACTGGTAGCAGAAATTCGGGCTGGCCCCACCCATCCAAGTTTTGAAATAAAGTAGTCCTAATTCAGGGGCAATGTAGGGTTTCCCCCCTGGCCACACCCACCGTACCACACCCACAGAGTAGGTAGTAAAAAAATTTGAATCTCACCACTGTGTGTGGTGGTGGTGAGCTAGTGGCTCTAAACTCAACTTCAAAAACTGCAGATTTCCCTCCATGTTAGGAAGAAATCAACAACCCATTCTTTACAAAATGGAAACTTCTATCAAAATAAGGCAACATCCAGGGATGGAAACAGACAAGGGTTGAAGACAGGGTGAAGAATGGAGATGCCATAAGAGGGAAGGAGGAGAAGAAGTAGGAGGAGAAAAGGAGAGAGTACATTATGGTATGAAAACTCAATCTGGATTATAAATATGGAAGTTTGGAATGAGTGAATCTGAATTAGTGTGTTGTGTATTGAATGTAATTGTAACCACACGAATGAGCGAATGTAACAATCTGTAACCACATGAATGAGCGAATGCAACAATCTGTATCTTGCAATAGAAACAATGTAACAAACCACATGAGAACGCGAGCTAGTGACCACTAGGGGGAAATAGCGAGCGTTCAGCTCACATGGTACACATTCCTAAAATACCTTCAGCTGCGTGGGAAAGATTCCCGCCCTCATCTCACCTGGACAAGAAGGGCGTGACTAAGGATGACGTCATACGGACAGTAGCCAACGCGCTATCGAGGAGCCACATTCAAATGTATAGCCACTGGATGAAAGGAGCTGTTTGTCTGCCATTACCACATGTTCGTACTGTACTCCATGCAATAAAGATGTGTTAGGCTAGTTTACAGCTGCTTCCATTGTCTTGATTCCCAAACACTAAATTGGCGACGAGGATGGTATATGGCTTCCCACGGGAACAAGACACTTCCACAGCAACGGTTTTCGACGTAAGCCAGCCCGAACGATGGGACTGGTTCGAGATGCATTTCAGGAGTACAGTAGCGGTTGCTGGCATCACAGATGCCGAAAAGGAGAGGGGCATACTCATCACGATGCTCGGCTATCACGGAGTGCAAACGTTGATGGACCTGGTGGCACCAAGAAAAGTGGAGCAGGTTTCCGTAGCTGACCTGCTGACTGCACTGAGAAGCCATTTCAAGCCCAAGGTGTCCTTCTTCTCGGCCAGAGCCACGTTCGCGAGGAGGGTCCAAAAGCCAGGTGAGTCCGTGACTGAATACGTGGCGGCCCTCCCTTTGGTGGCAACCCCGTGTGAATGGTGGGAGAACTTAGATATGGCCCTTAGAGACCAGCTGCTTTGCAGAATGCGAGATGGGGACACCCAAAAGAAGCTCATGACCCGCGGCCACGACCTAACCTTCCAAGAGGTTCTGCAAGAGGCGCAGATGGCTGAGTTCACAGGGCCGGGTTCAAGCTCCTCAAAGCGAAGCCACCACCATTCGAGGCGGCTGCATCAGCAGTCCAGGCAACCTGGAGGGCGCACCCTGCCCCATGCTCGCCCACATCTTCAGAGGCCTCCGCCAATGCAGGCTCCAGTGAAGATAGGGGGTCCGGAAAATTGGAAAGGGCGAGAAGAAGGAAAAGGGAGGCCGGCATTGGGATGGCTGCGGAGCGTCCCACGATCAGAGCAAGTGCCCATTCCGAAAGGCTGAGTGCCACAACTGCGGACGAAGGGGCCACATCACCAGGGTGTGCAGACGACGGCGAGACGAGAGCAAGGGCCCAGCAGAGCGCCCCACAAGGAGACGGGATGGCGTTGGCAGAGTCTACGACGGCAGCAACGGCCCAGAGGGGTACCACGTGTACCGAAGAGCATACGAGGGAGACGACCTGGCTGTTCACAGCGTGCCCTTAGGCACCCACGTTTTTATGTTGAGGTACTGTAGCAGGGGATCCCAGTTAGGATGGAAATAGACTCGGGGTCCACCTACTCCATTATTTCCCATAGAGCGTTTTTGCGCATTCCCCCCAAGGCGCGGCCCAGACTCAAGGAACTGAGGTCGAATTTAAGGGATGTACAGGGAAATGGAATCCCAGTGAGTGGGGGAGTTTGAGATACAGTACAAGGGACTCAGGAGGAAACTTCCCCTAGTGGTTTTAAAGGAGGGGGGGTTGTAACCTCCTGGGAACACAGTGGTTCAAACCCCTGGAAATCTTCATAGGAGGCGTCCACGCCATCGGGGGGGGGGACGAAATTCAGGCAGTGTGCAACGCACACTCCGAGGTATTCAAGAAGGGGCTCGGGAAGTACAAAGGGCCCCCAGTCCCATTCGACCTAGACCCAGAGGTCCGCCCAATTAGGCTCAAGCCACGATGGGTTCTGTTCACCCTGACGGACAAAATAGAGGTGGAACTGGACAAATTGGTGGGTCAGGGGATCTTAGTGCCTGTGGACTCTGCAGAGTGGGAGACTCCTGTCATTACAGCGCTAAAAGCAAATGGGGAGGTGCGGATTTGCGCTGACTACAAGTGCACAATCACTAAGGCAATCTGCTCTAATGCTTATCCGGTGCCAGAGCTTAGCCATCTGCTAGCTACTTTACATGGGGGAAAGTGTTTCGCCAAATTGGATCTGGCGCAGGCGTACCAGCAGCTAACAGTAACCCCAGCTACAGCTGCTGCACAAACCATTGTAACTCACAAGGGGGCATTTAAGGTGACACGCCTACAGTTCGGCGTGAACTCGGCGCCGGGAATATTTCAGTCGCTTGTGGAACATCTGTTGAAGGGGCTACAGGGTGTTTTACCATATTTTGATGATATTTTGATATCTGGGGGGAGCGAATCAGAACTGGCCCAGAGATTAGATAAGGTCTTTACAGTGTTCGAATCCACAGGGCTGAGACTGCGGAGAGACAAATGTGTGTTCCTTGCAAAAGAGGTAGAGTTCCTGGGGTTTCACATAACCCCTGATGGAGTGAAACCTGCTGAGTTCAAGGTCTCTGCCATTCAAAATGCCCCTCGCCCCACCACAAAACCTGAGCTGCAATCCTTCCTGGGGCTGCTGAATTTCTACCATTCCTTCCTGCCCAGGAAAGCATCGATTGCAGAGCCCCTGCATAGGCTGCTGAAGAAGGATGTGGTTTGGCAGTGGGGGGAGAGCCAGGAGTGGGCTTTCAGGGAACTCAAGCAGCTTATCTCCTCAGAGGCCATCCTGACCCACTTCGACCCAAAGAAGCCGGTAGTCTTAGTCTGCGATGCCTCACCTATGGGGGTGGGGGCGGTCCTTTGCCATGTGTCAGAGAGCGGGCAAGAAGCCCCGGTTGCCTTCTATTCAAGATCATTGTCTAAGGCAGAATGCAACTATGCCCAAATGGATAGAGAGGCCATTGCAATAGTAGCGAGCATAAAGAAGTTCCATGATTTTTTGTATGGTCGTCCATTCACCATTGTAACCGACCACAAGCCACTGTTGGGCATTTTCACCTCAGACAAGCCCACTCCACAGATCCTCTCCCCAAGGATGCTTCGGTGGGCCATCTTCCTCAATGCGTACAGGGGTTCATTAGTATACTGCCCCGGAAAAGACATAAGCCATGCTGACGCACTTTCAAGGTCTCCTCTTCCCCAGCTGGGAGACCCGAAGCGAAATAGAGAAGAACAGCCAAGTCCTCCTTATAGAAGCCCTAGATGCACGCCCCATACTTCCCGTGGAAATCGCTGCAGCCACAGCAAAGGATAAAATACTAGCTTTTGTCAGATCTTGGGTACAGAAGGGGTGGCCCATGGCTCCCGCCGCTGATGAGTTTGCCGCGTTTTTCAGGAAGAGGGTTGAGTTGTCCACAGAAAGGGGGTGCCTCCTGTGGGGGGAGAGGGTGATCATCCCAGAATCCTTAAGAGCAAGGGTACTCAAGCTTCTACACATCAGCCACCCGGGGATTGTGCGCTCTAAAGCACTGGCCCGAAGCTACTTCTGGTGGCCACAGTTGGATGAGGACATAGAGCACATGGTGAACACCTGTGAAAGTTGCCAGAGCTCTCACCCTGAGGAGTCCCAACTTCCACACAGAGAATGGGACACAGCCAGGGGACTGTGGTCTCGCCTCCACATAGATTTCGCAGGTCTGTTCAGGGGTTCTTTTTTCTACTGGTAGTAGACGCATACTCTAAGTGGTTGGAGGTGATTCCGCTGCACAGCACCTCCTCAGCCGCAACCATAAAATAGCTGCGCAAGCTGATAAGTACCTTCAGGATATTATTGTTAGCGATAACGCTAGCACTTTCACGTCCACAGAAATCCAAGCGTTCTTGGAATCAAATGCCATTCGGCACATAACCTCAGCCCCTTTTCACCCCGCAACTAATGGCCAGGTGGAACGCCTGGTGCGAACCATGAAAGAGAGGTTGTGGCGCATGGGCCCGGGGGATCTGGACCTGCAGCTCTGCCAGTTTTTGTTAGCATACAGGGTGACGCCGTTGGCGTCGGGGTTTTCTCCTGCTGAACTCCTCATGAAAAGGAAATTGCATTCGTTGTTAACCAGGTTGGATCCCACCAGGGTGGAGGATAGGGGAAGAAACATTGAGCTCAGGTCCACAAAAAACTTTGAGATAGGTGAATCTGTGCACTGTAGGAACTACGCAGCTGCAGGGCCAGCCTGGGTCCCGGGAGTAGTCATTAACCAAACGGGACCAGTTTCATACTGTGTCAAGACCAACACGGGTCTCCTCTGGAGAAGACACGCCGTCCAACTAAGGCACCGAGTGATTGGGGGGCAGGACAAGGGTGCCCAGCAGCAGAACTCAACGTTAGGGTCCTCCCCCACCCGCTTATCCCAAGGGGTAGAAAACGAGGGGCAACAGTCCCAAACAGGGGGGGGGAGAGCAGACTCAAATCCGTATCCTTTTGATACACCAGTTTTCCCCAGCGCCATGAAAGATAGGAATGAGTTTGTCCCTGTTACCCCTGGGTTAGATTTTGAGTTACCAAACCGGGGGGGTTTTCCGGAGTGTTCCCCCAAACGTCCAAGCGAGGAGCAGGGTTTTTCGTTAGTCCCTAGTGCCCCTGGTTTGGCCACATCCGCATCAGAATCCAGCCCTTCTCCTCCTGCCCAGCCCATAGCTGCAGATCCGCAGCAAGTCGCTAACGAGTCATCCTCTCCAATTGCAGGGCAAGAGCCAGGAGGACACAGATGAGGGGGCATGGCCGAGTCAAGCATAACGGCCACATGCCCAAAACACGCATGCGGAAAACCACTTTGGTTAAGGGACTTTGTCCCATCTTAGAGGGGAGGGATGTTGTGTATTGAATGTAATTGTAACCACACGAATGAGCGAATGTAACAATCTGTTTCTTGCAATAGAAACAATGTAACAAACCACATGAGAACGCGAGCTAGTGACCACTAGGGGGAAATAGCGAGCGTTCAGCTCACATGGTACACATTCCTAAAATACCTTTGGCTGCGCGGGAAAGATTCCCTCCCTCATCTCACCTGGACAAGAAGGGCGTGACTAAGGATGACATCAGACGGACAGTAGCCAATGTGCTATTGAGCCACATTCAAATGTATAGCCACTGGATAAAAGGAGCTGTTTGTCCGCCATTACCACATGTTCGTACTGTACTCCATGCAATAAAGATGTGTTAGGCTAGTTTACAGCTGCTTCCATTGTCTTGATTCCCAAACACTAAAAGTGAGAACAAACTACAGTTCCAACCCCTATGAATTCAAGCCCTATGGCTTGTCTAGCTGGGACTTGAGTTTTATTGAATTCAATAAAATTTGATACCAATGTGAAACATATATGATTGTCTCACTGAAACTAATGACATAAAATAATCACAGATAAATTCATTGTTTTAAAGGGCTTAGATGAGGAGTTCTCAACCTTTTAAAGCTAGGATGCAGGTTGTGCTCCCTTAGACAACTTCTTAGCCCTCTGTTAAAAATGGTATAAAAATTCTTTGTCTTACTCAACAAGTACCATTCTTGTTTGTGAACATCAAGGTTGCTTTGTTGGGGGAATTATTGATCTCAGATGAGAGAATACAGAATATTATTGCTTTTATTTAATATATTCTTTCCTTTAATAATGCTGGGTTTAGGGGTTTCAGACCCCTGTGTAGTTCAAAGGCTGAGTATAACTTTTAGGTTCCCCAAAATGTAACTAGAAAGTATTAACAAATGATTCACACACACACACACACACACACACACACACACACACACACACACACACACACACACACACACACACACACACACACACACACACACAGAGGTGAGTTTACTGTGTTAACTGTACCTATTAAGTGTGTGCATTAACCATACTAGACTAGAGTTCATGCAGTTAATAATTGTAATAGTGTACTATATTTACAATTCATACTTACAAAGATCTTCATCCTCACCATCATTTTAATTAGGTTGAGGAGAGATCATAACATGGCATGCTGTTCTGACATCCTTTGTTCTGGATCAGCCTGCCAGCATGCTTCAGCAGTCTCCCTGGCTGCCACATGGAACTGCCATGTCAGGCTTGCCAGACCACCACCATCAGACCGGGGGCTGTGGCATCACCAACAAGAGGGGCTCTCTAAGTCCAAGACCCAACGTTCTAATGCTACTTCCTGGAAACAAATAGCAGTACAATGTTTATTGAATATTTATTGATTTATAGAAATATTTATTTATTGGAAAAACCCAAGGATAAAACTGCTAGAACCCTTGCAATTCAAGAGAGGAGTATACATTACGGTATCTTGAAAGAAAATCCTGGTTCAGATAAGTTAAAATAGCACGCCAATGCAACATGGCATCTCTTTAAAGTATTGTGGAGAACAATCGGGCGAAGCGGAGAACACACTGGAGGAAAAGAGGAAATATCCGCTCGTGGCCAGTAATTGGCAAAAACTGCAACCTATATTGTCATATGTCCGTGCAAAATAAATCAATCGAGTCCAAGGCTTGAATTAACTTCTTGCAATAAATGTGCTAGCACACACCAGATTCCGCAAAGAGGCTAGGACGCCACGAGTTTATAATTGTCAAATAGTCACTTTAGATTGCAGTAACTGAGATTCCAGGATGAAAGGGTTAATACCCAGAAAAGCTTAATAATATACCAGAAAAGCTTTGGATACTGTTCTCAGTGGGCACTTATAAATTTATTGCAAGAAGTTAATTCAAGCCTTGGACTCGATTGATTTATTTTGCACGGACATATGACAATATAGGTTGCAGTTTTTGCCAATTACTGGCCACGAGCGGATATTTCCTCTTTTCCTCCAATTTCTTTAAAGTATACCATGCTTTATTGAAGTTAATTTATAAATGTGTGTGGTCATTTAGTCTACAGCTGACTGGACACATGTTGAATTCTGCACATTGTATGTGATTTTAAAGTTTATATTCTCATGTCTTTTAATTACAACTTACACTTTATTTATGGGTTAATGTCAGACAGTATGCACAACTTGCATAAGGCTACCTTCTGGTTTGTAAGCCTGTAATTTGTAAATATTTTGCTTGCAAGACTGCACTAAATTTAGAGAACACCAAAGATAAATATCTAGTTCCTCCTTCAGAAGTTCTATGTGATAGTGATAGTACACTGGTGATGGGCTTTAATACTGAGAGATATACTGTAGGAGAGATGGCATATCAGTTTATCTCAAAGGGGGAAATAGCTTTATTACAATGAAAGTACATCACTTATACTTCATTGTTTAATAGTCCATCAAAGAAAGAACATGGGGCTTTTCCATTAGCTGGGGAGGGAAGTTGTTCTAGTGGCAAAAATCAAAATATTTATTGGGACACATTTGTCCCAGATGTTTTATTTGTAAGTCTTTGATTACCACTAGTTCCAATGTGGGGGCATAACCTAAAACCAATTGTTAAGTAAATAATCATAATTTCATGTCGGAAATTATTCTGGGTTGAAAGGATTTTTGCTGGAGAAACTGTGGTCAGGGTGCACCCAAATGAGGCTCTTTTCATGTCCCCAAGAGCTGGGACAGAGATGGGCGCTCAATCTGTCATGCAGTACCCAGGTCTCGAACTGCCAACTTGCTGGCCTTCCAGCTAACAAGGCGAGCTTCTTAACTACTGAGCCACCGAAGCTCCTTTGTTAAGTAAATACTTATGAAACGTTCATTTATGTAGGGGGCTTACTCTAATAGACTACTAATAATTGGACTTAGACTATGTGCATATGACAAGGGAATAATGCCATAATATGATTTTTAATTTGATTTGTATGGCTTTTGAAAAAAAGGTGACTCTGGGCACCAAAATGACCCCATTGCAAGAATCTCAAACAGCTCTCTGTTTTTTCATTTTAACCATCTGCATTAGAACAGACCATAACTAATGAATACTTTATTTAAGCAATCTATAACTTTTTCAATGCAACTTTTCCTTCTCTGTGAAGGGCCTCCTTAAACACATTCCCATGCTGCTGCTTCCGTGTCTAGACCAGACGTAAAACTGCCAAAATGAAATGGTGAGTTCATTCTGCAGTTCCTTTCATCTGACCTAGTGTGAGAAAGATTAGCCAACAACACAAGGTTGCCATTACCAGGGTATGTCCAATTGTGGTTCAAAAATATCACCATCTTCAAGGAGGCTCTTTCTGTGTGCCATTATTATGCATTGCCTTCTTCTTTTGTACTTTCTGGATCTTTGGAAAGCCCCTGCTACTTTGTTTTTTGGCATTATGTCTTAGGGATGTCACCTTTCAAATGCAATGCAGATTCCATCTGTGCTAAATGAGTAGGCTAGAAATTGACTGAAATGCTTAACACATGGCCTCTGCTTTAAGCAATGTCTTGGTACTGAAAATTGCTGCCTGTATGTAATTTCAACCAGTAAGGGCCAGTCCATGCACTGACAAGACATGGAACTGTCTGCTGAAATAAAATACATTGGATTGGGTCCAGACTTGAATACAGTCAGATAGACCTGTTAAAATCAAGTGATCTAAGTGACTCTAGGTCTGTTCTGACCCACGAACTCTTTAAGGCAGGGGTCCTCAACCAGAGGCTGAATCATGGTGCCTCAGACTGATGAAGGGCTAGCTGTGGTGGCGGCAGCGGACAGTTCATTGTCCCTCAAACATGGAACAACACACCTTCTCTCTCTCTCTCTCACACACACACACACACAGACACACACACACACACACACACACACACACACACACACACACACACACACACTCTCTCTCCTACACTAGTACACCTTGTGTTGCTGGCTACTCTTTCTCATGCTAGGTTGGGCGAAAGTAACTGCAGATTGAACTCACCAAAGGTGGCTTCATTTTGGCATATCAGAGAGCAAGCAAAACAAAGTCAAAAAAAATTGTGGCACCTGAAGGACTAACTCCCGTATTTAAAAGTGAGCTTTTGTGGATCAAGTCCACTCCTTCAGATATTTTTACATTTTCACGTCTGGCCTAGAGACAGAAGAAGAACACACATTTGCTCACTCACTCATTCTCTCATTCTCTCTCTCTCTCTCTCTCTCTCACACACACACACAAATACAAATACACACACTCTCTCATACCCTAACTTCTTGTGTTGCCAGCTATTCTTTCTCACATTAGGTCAGGCAAAAGGAACTGAAGAATGAATTCACCAAAGGTGGCTTCATTTTGACATATCAGAGAGTAAACAAAACAAAAGCACTCCCCGGCCACTGCTTCCCATGCCTGGAGGAGCTGCATGACATGGGTGAAGGAGGGGTCCAGGCTGTCCTTCTCAACCATGAGCTTGGGCAGAACCTTGTTCTCGGTGGCTCAGCCTTGGCAGGCCTAGCCATGAGTGGGGTTGGGGCTGGTTTGCCGGGGGGGGGGGGGGGGAGAAGCTGCCTTTACCAGCTGGCTTTCCTTTCCCCATCCAGCGGGGGTGGGGGGCTGTGGGAGTGAAACCGCAGCTGGTTCGGCAGGGATGGGTGAAGGCAGATTTTCTGCTCAAGTAGGAAAGATCTATATGCTGTAAAATCCATATGCAGCTTTCCCCCCTCCTCTGAACCAGCCACTCTCAGAGGCCCCCTCCCTGGCTCAGCATGGAAAGGAAAGCCAGCAAAAGCAGCTCCCCCCCCATCGAACTGGTTAGTCCTGTCCCCCCAGCTCAGGGAAAGGAAAGGGGCGGCCATGGGAAGTGGGCAGACAGCCTTCCTTCCCATACCCATCAAGCGCAGCTCAGGAAAATACGGGAACTGTTCTGGCCCGGGCATGTATGCGAACAACAACTCCTTTGCGCATGCTCAGAACCCCTTTGCGCATGTGCAGAACCCCTTTGCACATGTGCACTGCTGCCTCTGATGGGCACACATGTGCATTAACCCATTTCCCCGCCATTCAAAATACGGGATGGCGGCAGGAAAGAGGAGGAACGAGCACTGGAATACGGGAAATCCCAGCCATTACGGGATACTTGACAGGTATGTTCCTTCCTCCGCCACTGCTTTTGCCGCTTCATCCCTATTACCACCTCATCCATGCTGCCTTGTCCATGCCACCACTGCTTCATCACTTCCGCTGCTTCGTCACTTCCACCACCACCTACCTTGCCTGCCTCGCTCCCCCGGGGACAAGGGAGCGATGGGACAAGAATTGACGTGGTGTCCATGGCACCACCCATGGCCACAGTGAGGTCGCAAGCTGGATGATTTGATGCTATGGGCCATATCTGGCCCACGGGCCATAGGTTGAGGAGCCCTGCTTTAAGAATTTGTTTACATTCTAATCTTAAACCTCTAGTTTGTCCTCACAAGACTAGTGAGGGCAGAGTGATGTTTGATTGCCAGATTCATGCTGCTACAACAATTTCATTATTCTTTGAATACTTGTGTAGATTTGAGCCATAATTCAGTGGCATATATCTGCACGATATATGCCACCATATATCAGTGAGTCTGCCCTTGTTTCTCTGTCTCCTCCTGTACCAAAAAGCTCCTCTGGGGGATTCAGCAATGCATTGAAATAGGTGTTCTATTTCTATGGATGGATGAAGTGCAAATGGGAGGGGGGGGGGAGGGTTGGGGAAGAAAATCACAATCCCACTGGTGTCAGCCACCAAAATATACTGTTGGATTTTAGCTTTTTGAATGTACAGCTGTTGAGAATCTACTTGTTATCTTAACAGGACATGTAAGACTCAACAACTGTGAATCAACAATTATTATGGTGGTTAAAAACATCACTCAGTCCTGACTCCTGGCAAAGGGAAAAACAAACTAACAGACTGGAAAAACTCACAGCACAATGCTATACATATATACTTGAAAGCACTTGGGACTGTTTGATAGGGCTTATTTTCTATAAATCAGGGGTTCAACCTGTAGCCTATGGGCCACATGCTGCCCATGGTGCCATTTCATGTGGCCCAGAAGTGCCGTATGGTGGAAGAAGGGCAAAATGGCCATCCAGCCCCCGAAGTTGTCTGAGGGAGCATGACCTGGCCCCTGGCTTTAAAAAGTTGAGAACTCCTGCTATAAATGGCCTGAACCTGAGACTGAGCTTGGACTTCAAGATTAGTGGCTCCAGCTTGGATTTTATTAGTAGTATTCAAATAGACAGGACTATGCTGGCCTGGTGGGACACTGGGACATGTCCCAGTGCGCCTCTACTTGTAATATAAAATGGTGCCCTTGGATTGGAAAACCCCCACAAAATTATTATTATTTTATTTATTTATTTATTTATTTATTTATTTTTATATTTATTTACGGTTCAAATTTCTATGCTGCCCAATCAGGCGAACCCGACTCAGGGCGGCTCACAACAAAATTAAAACATACATATTAAAAACAATTAAAACCCCAACATACCCACACACCTATTAAAAATAACCACATTAAAACTGCCCGCATTAAAACGATGGGGGCTTCATTTTATAAGCCAGCAGGCGGGGGCCACTCTTCCATCTGAGCCGCACACCTGCCCCGCCAACCAGGTTTTTAATTCTCTTCTGAAAGGCAGCAGCTCCATCTGCTCCCGCAACTCTACTGGCAGGAGGTTCCACAAGGCTGGTACAGACACAGAAAAGCGAGCCCCTCTGGCAGATGGAACAATTAGAGAGCCCCTCCGGTCCGCTCTGGTTGGACGGACAGACACTCTTGTGATGATGCGGTCTCTTAGGTATCCTGGCCCACTACCATGTAGGGCTTTAAAGGTCAAAACCAGCACCTTGAATTGCACTCGGAGACAAACTGGTAACCAGTGCAGCTCCCGAAGCAATGGTGAGGCATGAGCATAGCGCCCGCACCCCATCACCACCCGGGCTGCTGCATTCTGCACCAGCTGTAGCCTCCGAATGGTCGTCAAGGGCAGCCCCATGTAGAGCGCATTGCAATAATCTAGCCTGGAGGTCACCAGAGCATGTGTGACCATGAGCAGGGAGTCCCGGTCCAGGAGCAAACGCAACTGTCGGATGACGCGAAGCTGTGCGAATGCCCTCCTGGCCACGGCTGCCACCTGATCTACAAGTAGCAGTCCCAAATCCAGGAGGATCCCTAAGTTGCGTACCAGGTCTGTCTGGGGCAAAGCAGCCCCATCCAAGACCAAAGTTGGCAGCTCCCTGGATAACGTGGGGGGCCCCATCCATAGCCACACAGTCTTGGAGGGATTCAATTGTAGCCCATTGTCCCCCATCCAGACCCCGATAGCTTCCAGACATCTCTCTCTCTCATTCTCCCCCCTTGAAATCGGGCTGAGGTGGAGATTTAAAAAGGGTGTGCTGATGATAGTGCCCAATCTGGGTGTCTTCTTGTCATACCTGTCAAGTTTTGGATTTGGAAATAAGGGAAATTTCCTGGCAAATAAGGGATACTTGACAGCTATGCTTATCCTGTGCTGCCCTCCAATGGCATCAATAGGGCATTGCAGTCTAATTAATAAGGGATGACGGCGGGAAAGAGGGTAAAATAAGGGGTTTTCCCGGCCAATGAGGGATACTTGACAGCTATGCTTCTTGTGTGTCCAGATCAAACTTTTGGACTGCCAAAATGAAGCCACTTTCTTGGCTTTGCCGTTGGCCAAACTTAGATCCTCCTTGGTGCATGTTTCTAGTAGTCACTGGCAGGCCAGCAAATTAGCCAGATTCTGCCTCTCTCCCCAATCCCACCATGTGTTGTTGTCTCCCAGCAGCCCCCACTTGAGCAGGTCAGTTTTGCATATATTCTAGATGTACAAAGGAGACCGGTTGATTTTCAACCCTCAAATTATACACACATTTACAAGATGGGGAGTGAAAATTAACGATATGGAGTGAGGATTGGTTGGAACTTTTCAGAGCAGCTTGGAAAACTGTTGCCATTGCCGAGATGCGCGTAAAAGGGTCTGGAGGACAAGAGAATCAGAAAATTCACGAATCTACTCGGTCTAATAATTTCATGTCAGAAATTATTCTGCGTTGAAAGTATTGGGGTGTGTGTGTGTGTGTAAGAAACTCTGCTCAGGGGACACCCAAATGAGACGGGGGCGCTCAATCTGTCATGCAGTACCTGGGTCTTGAACTGCAGACTTGCTGGCCTTCCAGCTAATAAGGCACCCATAGGGGAGAGGGAAGGAGATTCCCCTGGGGAGATAAAAGACCACCTTACCGAAGACTAGGATCCTGCCTCACTCACTCCCTTTTGTCTCCTGTAAGCTGCAGTGTGTGTGTGTGTGGTGTGTGTGAGATCCTGTTTTCCCCACCCCACCTCCAGCCACCATGCCTGCCCCCAAGTTGGAAGCTTGTCCTGGCCCACTGAGGGCTAGTTGGTGGGGGTGGAGGCAAAGTCCACTAGGACCTCCCTTGCCTAGCTGGAACATGGCCACCAGGAGCTACCAGGCCAGTGGGGCTATTGCCACCACTTCCACCGCCGCCGCCGCCACCGACTTCCTGGAGGAGTGGAAATCCAAGTGGGAGACGTTAGACACCCTCATCACTCCCTGTCCCGTGCCCTCTCAAGGTACCCAGCACAGGCCTGCAAATAGCTAACTGACCAGATGGCTCAATGGTTTAGGTATTGGAGATTACTTTTCCATTTTACTTCCTAGAAGAAGAGCCAGCCAGGGTGGCCCTGGGCAAGCTGCATAATTTCAGGGTGCCCCCAGAAACAGGGAATAGTAAACCACTTGTGTATCCTCTACCTAGAGAACCCTATGAAGGATCACCATAAATCAGAATTGACTTGACAAAATTTTGTTTTTTTCAAATAGATAAGTATTGGGATTAAGTCATTTGCAGACAGGTATGTTGAGGATTTGGACAACATATTTTATTCTGGTAGAATCTTGATAATTAGATACATGAAATCTTTTCATGCATCATATTTTATTCAGTTAATCATGTAACATTTCAGTTCAAATTGGACTGTGGGCATCACATAACAAATATTAGGGTGTTATCTATTTCCTCCACCTTTGGGGCTTCTACCACAAGTGTTAATTTATATTTATAGCAGTCCCGACCAAAAAAGTCACTTAATTTTCAGATGTCTTTGAAGAGAACACGTGTGAGCTTATTAATTAACATTGTTCCAAAAACAAGATAGTATTAATTTAGCACAGTGAAAGAGATGCATAATTTCATGCTAAATAAAAGTTGATAGCTTCCAGTGCCTGTGGGATTGTGTGGGTAGCTGAGGATGTGACTACACAGAATGACAAATATGTGTGATGTGTTGTGAATTTGGACCTGGGAAGTTGGGTTTCATGTGAATTGCTTTAGCCAACCACAAAGAGCCAGCAGAGATAAAGAGGAGGAAATTGGCAACCACTGATTCTTCACAGCATGTTAAAATAGCTTCTACTGTAGCCATCTAGACTTGCAGGAGGCATATGGCAAAGTTACCTTAAACTGTAATGAAGTGCTGATTAGTAATTTCCTCCTTTCTCTCTTTTTTTCCTATTTCTTTTTTGGTCTCCTAGGTGCTCTAACACAACTTTGCTGTAGTACTGGCACCAAGACTTTTTTTAAAAAATAAGTGCCATTATTAACAAAGATCCAAAATCTCCTTGGTAGTCTCAAGACATTTGAGGGGAAACTGACACACACACACACACCCTGGCAGTGTGTGTTGCTTTGTTTCCTCTCTCCCCACTCTGCCAGCCACCAGCACCTTTGCACATGTTGCTGCATTGCTGGAAGCAATCACACTGCTGCAACCCCAAAAAGTGTGAAATTAAAGTAAAAAGGGATTGATGAAAGAAAATTATTTTAGAGATATGATTTTTGGAATATGTATTAGTAAAAGGGAAAGGGAAAAGCCAGAACAAGATATATTATCTTTTTGGAGGTGAAGAGGAGAACTATAGCAATGTAAGACTATAGAAAATAATCATTTGAAAATGTAGGTAGAGGGAACATGTAGATACTAATGTTTTTTTTAATGTTTGTTTTTACTTTTTGTAATTTTATTATTATAAAATAAAAATATATAAAGTAGAAGCTCCAAAGGTGGAGGAAAAAAGTTTGGATTTGAGGGGGAAACTTTGGCTTAATTCACATTGACTTGTACGTCATGTAATCAATAGAAATCAATGTATATCTGACTGTCTTAATCCCAGAGCATTACCCATATTATTTGCCAAAGTAGTTGCCTCCTTAGTTACAGAGGACACTGAAATGCTCAGTTGGAAGAGGGTGGGGAGGACAGTTGAGAAAATTACCCTAATCAAAATCATAAGCATTAAAAAGTTAAATCACTTTTTTGATCCAGCATAAACTACTCCTTACTTTATTCTTAATTGATACATTTTAATTGATACAATTGAAGTGCCTTGTCCTTTATATCTTGCTATATGCCATCTCCGTGCTCAGATCATGATGTTTCCCTATGAAATTTCCACACCTACCACCCAAAGTTGTCCAGATGTTTCTTTGAAACAACTGCCTTCCATTCTCCCTTGTTGCCACTTAGTCCTGGCATATGTCTTTCTACAGAATCTTCATGATCCCTTCTTTTAAATATTTCCTTTTCCAGATTATCTTTGTCAGAATAGTTTTGCCCTCATCCCTACTGAAGCTAACCCTCCATCTTTATTTATTTATTTATTTAAATTTATATGCCGCCCAATCAGGAGAACCTCTGATCCCTTTTTAAAATGCTAATTATGACAGTGTAAATTCACAAGGGCAGAAATTCATCTTTCATTTCTCCATAAACTACCATACTTATTGGTGAGAGAGAGATAGAGACAGAAAGAGGGCTATATTTCATTTGGAAAACTAGGTGTTACCAATACTGTACTAAAAACAGATTCAAATTTTATTTTAATGAACAGTGATTTTGTTCTGCAGTTTCTCCTAAACACTTAGGACATTTTACATTCTTTTCCAGCTACTGCATGCCCAACACTGAAAACAGAAGATCGTCAATTTAGCCACAGCTACAAAGAAAAAATTGGCATTTCAGGTGAGTTTTTTGTTTTAAAAAAATAGAAGTGTTAAAAACAATTCCAACACTAAATAAAGATTTTTAGAAATGAACAGTATTTGTAATTTTTAGAAACATGCATACATTAAAAGCAGAACATTTTATTTCTGAGTGTCATAGCTAAGGCACTTGCATTCATCTTTTAATTTCCCATTCATGCTTGTTGTAATTAGCATGAAATTAGCATCCTTTTCTGGAGAGCATTTCATTCTCATTCATTCAGATGGCAAAAGGAAGCAGTGAGAACATTTCTTTAGAAGGTTGCCAAGTCAAGTGCTAGAAGAATTTCACACTAATATTCCACCTGAGCAAAATGAGATCTGGACACTTCTGTGACCAAACTCATGGGATTTGAAATAACCTGTCAGTTCTTAGTCTAGCAGAACTGACAAGCTTATGGCACAAATCAATAGTTATCTCCAGCCTTGTTAAATTGAATTATGTGAACAATAAATTATACCATTCTTATATTTTTCAGGTTTTGACTTAACAGAAAGCTTTTCTTTGAGGCATTCTTCATGTGGGGCTGGAAAATCCTGTTTTAAATTGGGAAATGCACCTCTTATCAAAGATACTCAGTAAGTAGTACTATTCATTATCCTTGTATGATTACTCAGAATTCCTCTTTTCCCTGATTTTCTCTTTATTCCCTTGCCCCCCCCCCTGCACTATCATTTGGTTTAGTTTTAAACAGCACAGCTGTCTAGCCAGATGTAACATGACTTGTAAGTTCATCTCTTCTCCCAGAATATGTAAATAAACCCTCAGTATACAGGGAGTAGCCAAACACTCAGCCTTCCCGCTACAGGAAACGAAAGGGTATCTTATTAAGCTGACTTGCAAGTGTCAAGTAGCTTGGCAAATATCCCTTTACATTTCACTCATTCATAGCTGTAGCATGAATGCTTGTAAACTATGTAGTGCCACTACTCTTGCATAAAGCCTTTTTATTCTTCAATGGGACTCACAGTTATTGATATCTTTGTATAGAGTGGTGATTGCTCACTGTGAATATGGGAGAACGGTTGTACAGTATTTTTAATGTATGTGTCCTTGTACATAAATATAGTTTGCATGAGGTTCTATTTTAGTTTAGTTTTCTTTGGAGTTTGACTGTGGGTTAGCTGTTTCCATACCGTAAGAGGAGAGAAATTTAGAGCTAGAAAGGAGTGATTGGTTTGGTACTCAGAGTGTAGCAGGGGGGACTTCCTGATGCCACCTTTTCCCTACATGGGTGTTGCATCTGGGCAGGGAAACTGAAGGAAGTCAGCTTTAGAAACTCAGGAGTGCTGTTCTGCTCCGGATGAAAGCCATAGTCTTGTAACACCTTGAAGCATAAATTTTCTTCAGGTAACATCTATGGAAGTGCATGCCACAACCAATATGTTAAAGTTGTGTACCCTTTCCTTGAAAAGCCTTTCCCACAGGTTCGTGACATTTTTTTCAACTTGTGCTGTGTTGTATGAGGCTAATATTGCTATATCACCCACATCATTTATATGGGTTACTTGGTACGGGTTACTTCTGGAGCAAGAGTGGAACTATACACCCATTCCTTTCTAATGATATAGTGGAACTGTTAAATGCCTTTTGAATGACAGATTTTCAGGTTACAACTGCTTTGGTTTATTGCTGCTCCTCATATGTGCTGAATGGATCCACATAAGAAACATAGAATCATTATTGCTGCACCAGAATGTGACAGTGATATTGAGCTGGCAGAACAAATCAACATTTTATTTTATTTATTTATTTATTTATTTTTATTTATTTATTTCAGTTTCTATACCGCCCACTTGGCCAAGGCCAACTCAGGGCGGTTCACAGCATAATAAAAAACATAATTAAAAACATAGTTAAAACTGCTTTAAAAACTACCCACCTTTATAAGACAATTCTAAAAATGGGTGCATCCCCCCCCCCCAAATTTGTAACTTTTTACCTTGGCTTTAGATAAGCACTAAATCTGGCATCTTTATAGCAAACAGTTTGCATTTCATCGTTGCCAAATTTAGGGAAGATGGGACAAACCATTGTTGAGTTATGATTGTTAAAAAGTGAACTGTTTTGCATACCTAGTAAAGGTAAAGGTCACCCTTGCATGAAAGCCAGTTGTATCTGACTCTAGGGTTCAGTGCTCATCTCTGTTTCATAGCCGAAGAGCCAGCACTGTCTGCTTCTGCAGACGTTTCCAGTGGTCATGTGGCAGGCATGACAAGACACTGGAGTGCACGGAACGCAGTTTACCTTCCCACTGAAGTGGTCCCTGTTTATCTACTTGCAATTTCCTGCTTTCGAACTGCTAGGTTGGCAGAAGTTGGGACAAAGACGGGAGCTCATTCCATCCTGCAGTATTCGGGTATCGAACTGCTGACCTTTCGCATTCCAGTCATCGTCTTAGCCACTTGAGCTACTACGTACCTACCCATTCACAAATAGAGTACCCCAAAATATCCCAGATTTTAAAATGACTCATATAAATTGAAAAAAGACCAATCTTGCTTAACTTGAAAGAGAATGTTTGTTCCCAGTACCTTCTTCTTTATTTGGAAAGAATACAAATCATAGCGGCTGAAAAACTGGTCCTCAGAAAAGGCATTTCATATGCAAGAAATAGAGATTTCCTGTAAATTCAAGGAACTTCAAGTTCCCCTTTTTGGCTTGTAGATTTTATATTTGTTTTTAGATAATAGATGGCATGGCAGGGTGTGTGTGTGTGTAATATTGTTATGTTTTAAAGGGGTTTTTTAATTGTTTTGTATTGGTTTTAACTTGTGTGTATATTGTGTATTGTATATTGTGTATGTTGTTTGTTTACCATGTGAGCCGCCCTGAGTCAGGTTCCCTGATTGGGTGGCATACAAGTGTATAAATTAAATTAAATTAAATTAAATTAAATTAAATTAAATCAGAACACAATTTTGTCAGGCACATTCAAGCTATTTCTTCATTACAAAATAACAGAGCAGTTGTGTTTGTACCAGCCATGAGTGCTTTCAGTAAACATTCTCTCAAGATTTCTGAATCATGGCTCTTCACACAATTTTCTAACAGGAAAGGAGGTTCAGGTCGGGAGAAGTGTGAGCTTTTGACCCTGTCAGTCATGACCCAGTTATTTGATTCTTAGTTAACTTTTAAACTCCTTCTTGGCCAAAGAGGGATATGTGCTTGCAAAAGGATTCAGTACCTGGCTGTAAAAATATTAAAAAGAACAGAAAACAAATATTCAGAAACTGATTCACTGAAGCTGTGAAATCAATGTTTTTCTGCTTTGTAACTGGCATGGTCTTTCTCAATGCGCTGTGGTAGCTCAGTGGTTAAGAAGCTCGCTTTGTTAGCTGGAAGGCTGGCAAGTCAGCAGTTTAAGACTTGGGTACTGCATGATGGATTGAGCACCCATCTCTGTCCCAGCTCTTGGGGACATGAAAGGAGCCTCATATGGGCATTCCCTGAGTGGAGTTTCTTCTGCAAACATCTTTCAACCCAGAATAATTTCTGACACGAAATTATGATTATTATTCAATGTTAGAAGAGCTTTGATGCCTGTGTCCTGTCATAGTCTCAAACCATTCCACTTGTCACTTTATAGTTGTTTGTTAATTTAAAAAAAAAACTCCAAAAATTGTATGTGTCATCAGGTTAGTTCTAATCTATGATGACTATATGAGAATGTCCTCCAAAATGTCATATCATTACAATATCTGCTCAGTCTTGTAAACCAAGAGCATCTCATGTTAGTTCATTGTCTCCTCCTACTGCCTTCCACTTCCTAGTAATTTTGCCTTTTGCAGGAAGTTCCGCTGAAGTCTTGAAGACAAACAGCTGTGGCTTCCTTTATTGAGACAATCCATCTCATGTTAGGTCTTCTTCTTTTCCCACTTTCCCACCCCTCTCCCACCTCCTAGGATTATTGTCTTTTCTGATCAGTTCTATATGGTCATGATACTGCATGTACAAGGTAGGGTAGCCTCTGTTTACTCATTTTTGCTCTGACGAGAATTCAGGCTTGACTTGATTGAACATTGACTGCTCTGGCTTTCTTATGGTCTATGGTGTCTGTAAGACTCTCTTCCAACACCACATTTCCAATTAGTTGATTCCCCACCCCATTTTTCTTCCCTGTCTTTCTTTCACATAGTATGGATGCTTTTGATCTGAATTTCCTGTGGCAATCTTAGCAAACTCAGAGCATTCCCTTTTTTATTTAAAAAAAACAAGGGAACATGTTTTGGAAAACATGCATACAACATGTCTGGTATAGTTTTTCTTCCTTGGGTTGCCTAACCAAAGGAAATGGTTTGGAAATTTGAAGGTAGCTTTCTTGCCCAAAGTCTGCAGAGTGGGCATGACACAACTAGTTTACCTGTGAGATTAAATTGTGTCTGTTTCTCTGTTCTGCCTATTTCATTCACTCACGCTTTTGCTTCACTATTTCATTAAGACTAAAATAACCCTTCACAACATTTTGGCCTCATCCCAGCTGTTCTTTGTTCTTCTCTTCCCCCAGCAACTCTAGTATAGATTGTGTGCTCATCTTCTGGGATCCTGTAGTACTGGATAATCCTACATGAGGGATGTTGCTGTTGGAATCTGTGTGTAGTGTATGTATGCTTAATTGTTAGTTTTTAAAAAGCCAGACATTCTTTAAAAAACTGGTTTGTAACTGTGGCAAATTGTGCTTCTGTATCCATGATTCAAAACACCAGGAAAAGGTCTCATATTGCTGCATAATATCTTACCTTTGTTGGCAGCAGGAAAAGGGACGCTGAGCTCGGCATAGCAAAAGGCAGCCCAAATGTTGACAATCAAAGTATCAGCAGTCAAGATGATCTACAGCAATGATGGCAAACCTTCACACTCCAGGTGTTCTCGAACTTCAATTCCCAGAAGCCCTGATCAGCAGGAGTGTTCATTTGGCTTCTGGTAATTGAAGTCCAAGAACACCTGGAGTGCCAAGGTTCACCATCACTGATCTACAGGATATCCTCTTGTGCTTATTAACATTCACAAAGAGACATCTACCAGGGGAAAATTCCATAACCTACCTTGTTTCTTAATTGGTAAAACACCTCTCACCCAAATACAAAGTAGTATTTAGGGTTGCTTTCCAACAAGTTATCTAGGTACTGTATCTGTTAATTAGAAAATATAGATGATCACCCAGTGCCATGATGAAAACTCTGCTGTGGGATAAGTGAAATGACTTGTTCATCCAGATAAACAGACTACTGTATTTCATCAATGAATTGGCCCTTGAACTGCCTACAGATATGTGTGGAGAGAGATGGCTTTGAATTCACATTTCAAATCTTGAATTTTTGCAGATTCAGAGGATACAAGACTTCTGTCTTTCTTCTCATTTGCATCAGGAACCTTCCCTTTTTTTGGCTTGAATATAGTACCAGCTGAACTTCATCTTTCCTGCTGCTCTTGTATTTGAATCTGGATACTGCCAATATTTCAAACACAAGGGGATAATGCATAAATGTTGGTATTGAGGAAGAAACTGAGAAAATAATTGATAATATTTGCTGCTCTATTCAATCTTGATGTAGAGAGCAACTCAGAAAATACAGAAAAGTGGGGGATATTGAACTTGATCTAAGATAAATTTTCAATCCAAGTGAGACAGCCAATCATATGACTTAATTTAAGCCATTTTACTGCCCTCCCAAAAATTCAAGTAAATCTGTAGTAAGTATCATTTTATGAAGAAACCTACACTATACACCCCTGAGAGTGATTTAAAATGAGGTTTTGCAGCAAGTATATCTTTCCCTTTGCCTTCTCTCAAACTGTGGATGTGTTGTACTCTTGAGCATAAAATAACATCAATCCTGAAGAAGCATGGCTGAAACCTCACCCTAAGTACAGATTGCTGGGAGTGCTGTACACCAGGTTACATGTTCAATGTAAAATGTTGTTTGCTTTTAATTCTGTAATGCTGTAGAACTAGTGTGGTTCAGCCAGAGCTTAGAAGAGTTACATTTTGGACAAAAACATATGGAATCCCCTACCCAGTGTAGTCAAGCTTCAATTTCATCTTGATGTGTGCTGTAGGACAGCCAAGAACAAGGATATAAAACTATTCCATCAGTGCAGTCCTATATAATTATATTCCAGAGTATGTCTTATATAGTTCAGTGGGATTCTCTTTAGAAGGAAAAACCAAAGGAATTGGTATTAAAAGAATCATAATAGTGCATAGAAAACTATCATATCATATCATCAGTTGAAACTCAATCTGAGTGTACATTTTTCCTTCCCCAGGGCACCGGGAGATTTAGTCTTGGAGGTCAGTTGGCTCTAGGCCATCTTCACTCTCCTAGGCAAGCAAGAAAAATGCCACTGGTGTGAATTTGTTTAAGGTGGATCCCAGCTTGCCATGAAGTGACCCACACACTATGATCTCGGAGCCATCTCCTGCAACACATATGAAATGAGACATGCAGAACTGCAATGGACTGGCGCAGCCTTGAGGATATTATCAAGGTGCGCCTTCACAGCCAGTCCATCTGGCATGGCCTCTTCCACCTCTGTGGCCATCAGAAAGTGGTACCTCCTCCACTCATTTTGACATTGGGCCCAATATGATGGTTTCCAGTGTCATTTCTTCCACTGCGGGGGACCATCACCCCACCTAAAGGGGCTCATCTGCCCATAGCCATTGGCCCCATTTGGGAGTCAGGTTATTTACTGCTACCGAACACTCAGTGTTGAGTCGCTGGCTGTATGGTCTACTTCATTACTGTAGCGGGATGTCCAGCCAGACACAGAAAACTATTCTAATCACATAAAAGGTATTATGACAACTATGTGTAACTCATAGCTTTGAAGTCAGGGTCCATGTTTAGGCACATGCAGGAGAGTTGGTGGAAGTCCAGAAATTTTATAGTCTTCCAAAGTTGAAAAATATTACCCAAACTATGAGGTCTCATATGGTATGAGATAAGGTGGGGTTTGGGTGGTTGAGGGGGAAAGACAGGAATCAGACTCCTCTCCCCCACCCACCCTTATCCTCAACTCCATTGATCTCTTTCAGCAAACCAGGCTATGCTGAGGAGAAGTGAGCAGAACACCTTAGTGTGACATTTCCACTTGGGATTTGTTTGTTTATTCAAATGTGGGCCTGTTTAAACATGAAAGTTCCAAAAATTCTGAACATTAATGGAATATAACTAGTGATTTTAATGTTGGTTGAAAAAGTCATGTTAAGAGAATCTCCCATGAAGCAGAAAAGTATGCAGCCATTTTTGTCATGCTGAATTGGGGTTACTACCAAAAAAAATTGCTTGAAGTTTCTCATCTTTTACAAGTACTTCATAAGCAGATATGGCATGGTCCCCTGGAGAACTGGGAAGATTGTTTTTAGTCTGACCCATGGTAAAAGGTTGAGCTCTTAGTTTAATTCATTTTTTATGAGAACTTTGCAAAATGCATGCACAGCTACATTAATTTGATGGGGGGATGATAGTTAAAAATCTGAATGCAGGAGAAAGCAATCTGATAGATCTCAATGAGATTTATATTTCCATTTATCTCCTTCCATTTTTACTCCTTTCAAGCTAGCAGAATAGAAAAAGAAAAGAAGCACTAAAAGAATGTTGCTTAGCAGATATACTTAGATAATGTGACCAATGTGGTGCTACCAGCAGCCAGCCAGAATATAGTTGCCATAATTCTCTCTCACAAAACCGGGATGGAAATATACTTGACAAAAGTGGATGGGTTATCTACAAAATAGCCTTTTTAAAAAACAAACAAAACATAATATAATGATAGCTATAAAACACTTTCACATTAAATATAGCAATGCATAAATAAATTTATTTACAACAGTTAATTCTTACTGTAAGATGATCTGTTGTACTTCTGAGAAGTTGCATCATGGTTAACTCTTAACATCTTCAGTTCCAGGAAACACACTGTTCACACTTATTGGGCAGTGGTGTCAGGCGTGGATGTTAAGATTTATCTCTAAATTTACTTTGTTTTTTAAAATTTGAGACTGGGATGTATTGCTTCACCACAGGCCCAATTGGGTCTCTGGAGGAATCATCTTTTCCCACACCTGAGGTAATTTGTGTGACCTAGAGTTGTAAAAACCCCAGTGTCAATGCTCCAACTCCAATGTGGCAGGAAATCACTCATTTGTTGGCGAGAGTTCTAATTTATTATAATGATGTATTAGAATACACAATCAGTAAGTTTTAAAAATCTGGGACTTTAACATGATTTTTATTGAAACTGACCTTGAATCCGGGACAATCCCAGTTTTCCGGGACATATGGCAACCCTAAGCCAGAACATCTGAGAGAAAGTAAATGTCGAATTTGTAGAAAAGGCTGGGATTTAGTCAGGATTGTCCCTTTGTTTCACAGTCCTTCCTTTGGTGTCAGGAGAAGTCCTGGTAACCTCTATCTTGGATTGCTTTTGCTGTCTGCCTCTCTTTCTTTGTTAGCTTTTCCTTCCTTGATTTGAGAGGGGGAATTCTCCCCATTTCTTTGGATATTTTTATGCTGCAAGGCAACCTGCCTATCTCAACATGCCTCTTTGTGATCATTTTAGGGTTTTCCCCGTAGGAGATTTTTTCCTGTATGTTTTTTCCCATGCTCCCCTTTCTTTGATTTTTTTTTTTTTGCTGCCTGAGCCTGGCAGATGCTGCTTGCCAGACTCAAAGAAGGGAACACAAGAGAAGACATCAAACCATTGATAAATGTCACCATATTCTATTACAGTAGTTTTGGTTGACTGTATTTTTGCCATTTTTGGAAGAGAGTGCTATGATTTTGTTTTTATTTCTGTTTTGCCTCTGCTTTTCTTGTGTGTGCAATGCTTTCTGTATTTGATTATTTTTAATTTTGCATGTTTTTTGATAAATATTTATATTTTGATGGGAGAAATGGAAAGATTAAAAAAATTTAAAGAGACAACCTCTCCTCCCCCCCAAAAAAAGTGAATTTTTTTTACCCTGTGCATCCCTTAAAAAGACTAATCTAAAGTCTCCAATTTTGATTTCATTGTGGTGATTCAGTTGGAATAGAGACAAGAGGACAATTTTTATAATATGTCACTGAGACAAGGAAAGATAGGCTAATAAGAAGAGATGGCCCTAATGTTAGGATCGAGAGCTATCATAGATTGTTAAAGCAGAATATATATTTATCTAGATATTAATCTTCTTTGACGTTTTGTTGGTTTTGCTAGTGTTGTATTAGAAAATAGACCTAGTTTCACTTGTGTTCTTCCCTCAACACAAGGTTTTTCATACTAATATTTTTCTGCTTCAGACCTCAAACTCATTTTGCCCAGGGCTTGTTTTCACTCATGTGGAAATGATGCTCTCTGTTTAAAAGTTTGGCAATATTAATTTCACAGTTACATTCATTCTAAAGAAAGGGTCTCATAGATGCAGTTCATATGATGTACCTAATATTCAGGAGCGAATTACCAACCAGACCCAATTGGGTCTCTGGAGGAATCAATTCAGAGGTATAGCCAGTCCAATGTTTAAGTAAAAAATACAAATGTTTAGTGTTTTAGTTCTTACTGTTTTGGAGACCTTTCAGAACAAACAAACACACTGATAAATATATTTATCACTACTGAGTTCATAGTTAGAGCAAAAGAATCTCATTGCACTTTGCACATAGTTCCAGATGGTACTAAAAGCTATCAGTGGGCCCTATTCAGGACCTGAAGGAACAGATTTCAAGATGTAATCAACATCTTACTACAGCTGGGAACTCAATAGTAGCCATGGAAAACGTTGTGCATCCAACTTTTGTAGTTCACGTTTTTGGCACATAAACTAATATACATATTCCTATAAGATTTCCTGTTTCTAGCTCTTATTACCCTCAACATTCTCTGATCGGATATGAACCTCAAGTACGCTGGCTCAGATCCAGGAACAGCTTTATGACAAGAACAAACATTCTTGAGAGGACACAAGAGCAAAACCAAATTAGAATATGGAGGAAGTTGCTTACTGGGAAAGGAGCATCATTAAAGGTGGATATAGCTGAAGATCTCAATCTCCCCTATGCCACCTGGAGGACTCTGAATAAACTGAGGGTTGGAGTCCCTAATACACTACAAGCATCCTCAAGTAGGGGCTGCTGGAGGACAACAGCATACTGTGTGAATGTGGTCGCACAGTCGATTCCGACTCTTTGCGACCCCATGGACCATCGCTTTCTAGGCACCCCACCATCCTCCTTAGTCCACACAGCCCCGTGCCCATTGTGTCTACAATACCATCTAGCCATCTCATCTTTGGCCGTCCCCTTCTTCTTTTGCCCTCCACCTTCCCCAGCATCAAGGCCTTCTCAAGTGAATCCTCTCTTCTCATTTGATGTCCAAAATATTTCAACTTCATCTTTGTTATTTGTCCTTCTAAGGAGCACTCAGGGCTAATCTCTTCTAATATTGACCTATTTGTTCTCCTTGCTGTCCAGGGGACTCTCAAAACTCTCCTCCAGCACCACATCTCAAAGGCATCTATTTTTCTTCGCTCAGCCTTTCTAATGGTCCAGCTCTCACAGCCATACATTACTACTGGAAATACCATTGCTTTGACTATGCGGACCTTTGTTTGCAGTGAGATGTCTCAACTTTTCACTATGTTCCTCAGGTTTTTCATAGCTTGTCTCCCAAGAATCAGTCACCTTTTTATTTCATGGCTGCAATCCCCATCTGCAGTGATCTTTGATCCTAAGAAAGTAAAATCTGTTATTGCTTCTACTTCTTCCCCATCTATTTTCCAGGGACTGATGGCCTGTTGACATTATCTTGGTTTTCTTGATATTGAGTCTCAGGCCAGCTTTTGCACTCTCTTCTTTCAACCTAATCAGGAGCTTCTTTAGGTCTTCCTCACTTTCTGCCATTAGGGTGGTATCATCTGCATATCTCAAATTGTTGATGTTTCTCCCAGCAATTTTGATCCCATATTGTGATTCCTCCATCCCTGCATTGCGCATTATGTGCTCTGTGTATAAGTTGAATAAGCAGGGTGACAGAATGCAGCCTTGTCTTACTCCTTTTCCTATTCCAAACCACTCCGTCATTCCATACTCTGTCCTAACTGTTGCTTCTTGACTCATGTATAGATTTCTCATGAGACATATGAGGTGTTCTGGTATTCCCATCTCTTTAATTACTTGCCACATTTTGTTGTGGTCCACACAATCAAAGGCTTTGGTGTAGTCAATGAAGCAAAAGTAAGCTTGTTTCTGGTATTCCTTTGTTTGTTTGTTTTATTTTTAATTTTTCAATAACATATAACATATAACATATAACCCTCCACCCACCAACACGCAACACTCAAAAATCTCATTCCCCCCCCCCCCCCGGCCAGGCAAAATATTGCTCCCATTTAGGGAATGGGGGAGGAGTAGGAGGGAGAGCCTATCCCTTCTATTCTTAATCCCTCCTTTCACTATTCCCCATCTTCTTCTCTAATTTCCCCTCTATTTTAATTCTTTTGGTCCCTATACTATTCGTATTCATATTCCTAAATTGTTAACACTTTCTTGTCTGTGCCTATTTATATTTATATAGTTTTTTTACTTTTTGGCTTTTGTCTTTGTCTTTGCACCAGACAATTCTGCATCCTTTTCTTCTCTTATTTCCTCTCCACTTCCATAACCCAAAGGTTTCTCCCTTTGTTTCTCCTTTGAATGGTCTCTCCCCTTTGCTTGATACTCCTCTTTCCCCTTTGATCCTCCTGAACCTTCTCCATAGAGATTTTTTTTACCAGTTTTTCCCAGTTTTGGTCTCCCGTTGCTATAATCTTAAGTAATTCAAGTTGCCTCATTGCTCCCTTTGGGTCCTCTGTTTTCTCCATGATCCAATGTATGTTGGCAAGGTGGTCTCTGGTCCCCCTGCCTCTTCTGAACCCAGCCTGCACCTCTGGTAGTTCTCTTTCTACATGCTGCTGCAGTCTATCCTGTATTATCTTGAGCATCACTTTGCTAGCTTGTGGGATGAGTGCAATTGTTCGATAATTTGAACATTCTTTGGCATTGCCCTTTTTTGGGATTGGGACGTATACTGATCTTTTCCAATCCTGTGGCCACTGTTTCGTTTTCCAAATCTGCTGGCATATAGCATGTAGTAGCTTGATTCCATCATCTTTTAGGGCTTTGAAGAATTCAACTGGGATACCATCATCTCCACAGGCTTTTGTTATTTGCCATGCTTTTCTGACTTCACTCTCTAGGATGTCTGGTTCAAGTTCAATTTCCCCCTCATTTTTATTATCCGGGGTGTTTAGGTCTTTTTTGTAAAGTTCCTCTGTGTACTCTTTCCATCTTTTCTTGATACAGAATCTGGATGTGGAGAGATACAGCTTTTCACTGGAATAGCATCTGAGGAGGGAAGGCTCAAACTTTGCCAACCATCTTGATAACAACCCTACCCTGAAAGCCTGGGATTTAATTTTTAACAGCAAATGATGTGATTGCTAGTCATATTGTTAACATTACATGTTGTTTTTTGGCCTTGAAGACAGAAATAGAAAGATTTATGCATAATACAGAAGAACATTTGGGGCCATATTTTCCTGTTTCCATTCACCATAGTTATTAGCCTCAGCCTTTTCTTAAAAAAAAACACAACACTGATTAATCCTAACTAACATTTAGATAAATGTCATTGGATAACAGCAACAGCAGCAACACCAACTGCTCTATATGGATGATTTAAAATTGTTTGGAAACATAAGAACTGAATTAAATTCTCTGCTTTAAAGCACAATGTATATGTATCAAAGCAATAACATCAGAAGAGGGATACAAGTACAGCACCTGGAAATTCTGGATGTCTCTGACTGCTACACACCCAAGTCCAAAGAACTACTTCTACAAAATATATAAAGCAGGTCCAGAAAATCTTGAAGTCAAAACTGAGTGAAGGCAATATCATAAAGGGAATTAATGCCTGGGCAGTGCCTGTTATACACTATTCAACTGGAATAATTGATTGGAAACAACCAAATTGAATTAGACATCCTAGACCAAAAACAAGGAAGCTAATGACTATGCATCACACGCTTCACCCAAAAAGTGATGTTGATCATTAGTACTTATCAAGATCCGAGGGTGGCAGAGGACTCCTACAGGTGAAACAGACAGTAGAGGAAGCATAGCTTGAATGACCACATTAAGAAAAGTGAAGAGCCTATGCTTCAGGAAGTCAGTAAAGGAGGACTTTTGAAAATAGTGAAGAAAGCTGAATACAAAAAGGAAATCATTGAAAGTTGAGCTGCAAACTGGAAAAACCAGCCTATGCATGGTCAATACTTGAAAAACATAGAAGGAAAGACTGAACAAGAGTTGGCATGGGGATGGTTAAGAGCAGGAGTTTTGAAAAAGGTAACTGAAGGATTGATATTGGCAACTTAGGAACATGTTTTGCTAACAAATTGCGTGAAGACAAAAATACAGCACATATCCAACAATAGCAAATGCCAGCTTTGTAATGAAAGAAACAGTAGATCATCTGATCAGTGGATGCAACAAAATGTCACAGATTGATTATTTGCAACACCATGACAAGGTTGCAAAAATTATTCATTGGAAACTTTTCCAGAAGTTTGGATATGAATGCAGTAAAATTATTCAGAACATCAGGTTGAGAAAGTATTAGAAAATGATCCTGTGGGACTTTAAAATTCAAACAGATATCTGACTTACAACACACCTGATATAATTTTGTGGAAAAGGAGAAGCCCTGGTTTATTGACATTGCTATACCAGGGAATGCACAAATTGAGGCCAAACAGCTGGGGCAAATCTTAAAATATTGTGAATTGCAAAATTGAAGTTGAGTTTTTATGGGGAAAGAAATGTCTTAATACCCATAGTAACTGGAGCCATTGGAGCAATACCTAAATAAATCCCTAGATATTATGAAATTTTGGATTTATTGGACTTGAATATCCTAACTTTACAGAAAACAACTTTACTTGGACTGCCTATATACTTAGATGTTACCTTAGCAGTTCTTAGGTCCTTGGGTAGGTCTTGAGTAGTTAACTTTATGGCAGTCTTCGGACTGTAAATCTAAGAAGAAGAGGAAGAGGAAGAAGAGTCGCTACTGACTTACAATGACCCTTTCCAGTATTTCCTACATAAGCAGAAGAGGTTTACTATTCTCTTCTTCCAGGAATGCTCAGCTTGTCCAAGATTACAAAGGCCAGCTCTTCCTCTTCACAGTGGAGAACTGAACACCAAACCATACCTAACTTGTTGAGCTATCCAGCCAGGAGTACATAGAATTAAAGTCATGTTCTACAAGAGAAATTTGGAGGGCTGAGTATCAAGATGAATGATTTCTGCCATTATGTCTACCGATTGTCGATTGCTACTCCCTACCATCTTTTTAATCTTTTACGAGCTCAGCACACTGAGGTCTCATTGTGTCAGTTAGGAATTTAAAGCACTCAGCATAAGATCTGACACTTTTCATGAAACTAAAAGAATCATAAAATTGAACATTTTCAACTGCCAACTTAATGGACTTAACTTTACAATTGAATGTTATCGTTGATCTAGGGCCTTCCAAGTGTCCCTCTTTACAAGGAGAGTCCCAGTTTTCATATATTTGACTATGGTAATTCCTTCCGTTTTTTCTTTGAAAGAGATAGTTGTCTTCATAGACCTGGGATCTGGCTCTCACAAACTATATTGCAGAATCTGTACATAACTACATCGTGGACCTTCTATTACATTGTGGACCTTCTATGATTTTCCCTAAAGATTTGCAAAGAATGCCCCCATGTTTCAGCCTCTTACCCTGAAGAGGTATTTTCCTTGATTGTATGTTTTTTAATGGACGAAAGACAATTAAGGCAAAAGTTGTCCCCCAATAAATATATTCTCTGCTTTTGGTATGCCTCCTCCTCTTCTTTTTTCCATCCCAGGCAATGAAATGTATTAGTACAAAAATGGCCCATGCCATTTTTCAGTGAACTTTGATTTTAAAAATGCAAAAATGAAGTACTCAAGCTATCTGCAGTCTGACTGCATTTGCTAGGAAGGGCAACAGAATTCTGAATGGATTAGAAACTAAAACATTAATTCTACAGCTAATTCTCAGTACAATGGATTTTCAGACAGGTCAGAAAATAACCCAGAGTTCACTCAGTACTAGATTGAATGTATAAGAGTTAAGAAGGTTGTTTTAGTGGGGGAAACCATACATGCTAGTTCCATACCGGTCAAGCGCGGCTCCGGAAAATATGGGAACTGCTCCAGCCCGGCCACGCATGTGCAGCAACAACTCCTTTGTGCATGTGCAGAACTCCTTTGTGCATGCACAGAGCCCATTTGTGATAGGCGTGCATGCACAGTAACCCCTTTCCCCGTCGTTCAAATACAGGACGGTGGCGGGAAAGGGGAGGAACGAGCACCAAAATATGGGAAATCCCAGCCAATACGGGATACTTGACAGGTATGGCTAGTTCTCATTCTTCAGTTTCAACCTTCTCTGTCCATATAAGTTAGGAATGTTTGCATCATAGACAGGATGTGTCTTTTCTGCAGATCACATGCATGTAAATAAATATTCTGTCCTGGATGCTGAAGTAGGCAGTTTACTAATTTCAGAAGCTAATTACTTAACATTCAGAATTTGGAGGTAATTTGTTCATTGTATGGAGTTAGAAGTTGGCAGCAATGCTATTTTTGCAAAACAATATAAGGATGGTAACATCATTAAATTTTTGCCTATAATTAATAGTGTTTACTCATTAGTTTAAATACCTTGCTTTTGCCTTTGTTTATATTTATTTAAAATTAATTCAAAAAGAAGGAAAGAGTAACACATTAACACTGGGTTACCCATAAAACAGTGAGTTAAGAAATGATGAAAAATTTGTTGGGTGAGGAAAAGTTAACATTTGTTTAGGATGTTAATGGCTTTGATGCTCCCTCAAAAATACTTTCCAAGCTCTGTGCAGACTTAACAACCCAAATCTTCTTGCAAGTAAAGTTATGCTAGTGTAACACAAATGGTGTAACGTTTGGAGATAAATTGCTTTAAGTTAAGAAATCACTATAGATGTTATCTATTGCATTCAAGTTGGTTGACACAGTGTGCTACTGACAGATGGACAAGCATCTGTCTGATCTGCTTTGATTCATGCTCCTGCATTATGCACGGGGCTGGGCTCAATGGCCTAAAAAGCCCCTTCCAACTCTGTTATTCTATGATGATGACTATGGTGATTTCTTAACTTGGGCAATTTACACCCCAAAAGTTATGTGCAAGAGGAATTTGGCCAACAAATGAAACATATTCAACACTGTGTAATAACTGACCAGTTCAACCTAAAGGCAGCAATCATGGTATCAATTGTATTACAATTAAGAAATAACAACTCTGCTTTCATTTATGACATACTGATGGAAGGGTTTAGTTCCATCTGCAAGCAAATTATATGTTGCTTTTATACTGTGGAAGGTTATAACCTGAAAATATCTTCTGTTAACTGAAAAACACTAATGAAAATAGATTTGCATTGGATCAGAAAAAAGCACGTATATAACCATATGATTTTTTAAAAAAATTGTGTCAGAAGCACACAAAAGTGCTTTCTTGGTTGAAATGATTTTTACTGGAGGAACTCCACTCAGGGGACAGCCTAATGAGGCTCCTTTTATGTCCCCAAGATATTTTCCCACCAAAGTGGTCCCCATTTATTTTCTTGCAATTTCTTGCTTTCGAACTGCTAGGTTGGCAGGAGCTGGGACAGAAACAGGCAGCTAACAAGGCGAGCTTCTTAACCACTGAGCCACTGCAGTCCCATCCTATGATGGTACTCCCACATTTGAGTACTCCATACATCTTTTTTAGTTCAGGGGAGAACCTCTGAGAAAGAACAGAAGTGAAGGTGCATAAAGGTGAGTGTTTGGAAGGTGAAAACGACAATTGCTCTAAAGGCTATAATCTAAATCACCTGTATTCAACCAGTGGAGTTAGGACAGAGGTCAACAGATGTTCATCAAGAAGAACTAGCACATTGTTGCCAGGGAGTGTATGTTAGTTTGGTTTTGTTGCTTCAAATATTTTCTCACCCTGCTAGGCGTGTCATATGATTAGATTTGGGTGGAAAGGCTTTCAAAGTCGGTTTCTAGGTCATGTAGGGAGCATTAAATCCATTCCATTCATTCTCTGAAAGATAATACCATCTGTGACATCTCATTTCCTTGATTATATTTCCTTGGGACAGAGGGTGGGGGAGGGTTCCAGATTTTTGAGTAAGGCAAAGTATATTTTAAAATGTTCTTTACATATGGGAAGGTAAAATCTGTTAGCATTGCTGTAGATGAATTTTCAGCTGCCTTGAACCACAAAGGCTATGGACTGAAGCTGATCAACTTAGTGAGTCTCAAAATACAGAACTCAGCTAAGTTACAGATGTTGAAGGCTAAAGCAGTGAAGCTCATAATTTCCTTTATTTTTGGTATACCACTTTATTCATACAGGATAGAGTGTTGGAAAATGTCTGAAAAGTATATTTGGGGCTTTGCTGATTTAATAAACAAAGTGTACAGTAATCACTCTTTCTAAATTGAAAAGCACAGTCTTTTTAGACATTTCTGTATAAGACTGCCTTTATAGGCTATTTACGCTCTTTCTCTCAGAGGCATCTTCAGTAATTTTTACTAGTTCACAATAAGGTAAAGATCTCCCTTGCTAGAAAGCCAGTTGTGTCTGACTCTAGGGGGCAGTGCTCTTTTGTATCCAGCCAAAGAGCCATTGCTGTCTGTATCTGCCAATGTTTCTGTGGTCATTCAAATTCCAATTTAATTTATAGCCCGCCTTTCTCAAGCCGAAGCTGACTCAAAGCGGCAAACAACATAATAAGTCATACAATAATACATAAACAATTCATAATGATACAGTACAATTTTATATATATATATATATATATATATATATATATATAGATAGATAGATAGATAGATAGATAGATAGATAGATAGATAGATACACACACACACACACACCCCACAAAAATGCACATTTATCACCACACGGTTTACAATACAATTAAGCAATAAAAACAATTTAAATAACAGCATAACAGAATTAATTACCGGCCTCACAACAGGGGGCAGGGGGGGACCAAACAGATGTGCAAGTCCTAACACTCCTGGTAATTGGCAGGGCAGGGGCCCCCGCAATGGCAGAAACAGTCCTCGGGCGGCCGGGCGGCGGTCTTCGGCCTGGCCCGGCAGCCCAAGGCACTTTTTATCCTTTCCCATGATGGATGGGATGGGAAGGGGGGGCCGCAGCCATGGAAGCAGTCCTCAGGCAGTCGGGGCAGTGGTCCTCGGCCTGGCCCAGCAGCCCAAGGCCCTTTTTATCCCTCCCTGCATGGGACGGGCAGGAGGCCCCTGCAGCCACAGAAGTAGTCCTCGGGCGGCAGGGGTGGTGGTCTTCGGCCTGGCCTGGCAGCCCAAGGCCCTTTTTATCCCTCCCAACATGGGACGGGAAGGGTGGGGCCCCCAGCAGCCATAGAATCAGTCCTCGGGTGGTGGGGGCAGCGGTCTTCGGCCTGGTCCAGTAGCCAAAGGCCCTTTTTTATCCCTTCCCGCACAGGCCGGGCAATGTGACTAGATGCACATGGAATGCTGTTACCTACAACCAAAGTTGTACTTATTTATCTACTTGCAATTATGAGTATTGGGATACTGCTGCTTTGTGACTGTATTGTTTCTAGGATGTATCTGTTTTATATTATTGTAATTGTATTTCTATCATCTTGTTGTTTGATGATATTGTATTTTTATATATGTTGTAAGCCGCTTTGAGTGGCACTTGTGCTAGTAAAGCGGGACAGAAATTAAACGTAATAATAATAATAATAAATAATTATAATAATAATTTCTTGCTTTCAAACTGCTAGGTTGCAGGAGCTGGGACAGACAGCGGGAGCTCACTCTGTTGTGCAGAGCTTGGGTCTCAAACTGCCTACCTGCCAACTTTCCAGTCATTAAGCTCAGCACTTTAGCCACTAAGCCTCTGTGGACAGACAGACAGATAGACAGACGGACAGACAGATGGATGTACAGATGGACACTATAGGTCCCCACTCCTACCACAAAAAATAGCAGATATCCTAGTCAATCTCATGCATTTTGCTAGCAGAACACTTTGGGTCACAGACAATATAAGTGATTGCTTTTTTGAGGGCCGGGGGAGGCAAACCATAATTGTGAAAAGCAGAAGTGAAATACTGTGTTATCAGTAGGTTGTCCCCATTTATGGGAGGCACCGGAATTGTCAATGGTTTCAGAACAACATATTCTAACTCTACTCAATCTTAACTTTACTTGTACTGCTAACCCACAATATGTTGGAAATTTCAAAAGATATTAATGTATTTCACAACTCTGTTTATACAAGTCCCCCTTTTGCATATTGCCATCTGAGGGTTAAATACAACAGGGTTGCAACATAACTCATTTACCCCTAAACAAGGAACAAAGGAAATTCTTCAGATAGAATGACAGTAGCCAAATTGCTATTCATTCTATGTAACTATCACACTCCTACCACCTTATATTTCCAGTTTCCTGTACTAATAGACATCTTATTCTTAGTGTGTGATGTGATTAATGTAATACTGCATTTTTGGAATAAGACAACTACTTTCGAAAAGCATATTTACCCATTTTTCCTGCATAATGAGTTGGCTGCTATTAAATTATGTCTATTATTCTAAATTTTATTTGGATACAGTAAGTGATATGGAAAAAGTGATTGCCTGCAACTAGAAATGTTGTGCCTGCAGATATAACAAGGGAGGTGATCACAAATTAATCAGGCCCAGGAAGGAAATACATAATGGAATGGGGCTCCTGGTTTGTGGTTCTCAAACAAGCTAGGAACTGTAAACTAAAAGTAAAGCCCAGGTTGCCATTTGTAAGGAGAGTAAGATATCATGATTCCTGGCTTGATCAAGATGATAAGCCTTTGTTAAGCCGCTCCTGCTGGACTGTGTTCAAGGCAAACATGCCCTTCTGAACTCTACATATGACAAACAGGACAATCTCTGTGAAAAAGAGCTAATGGACATAAATCAGACATCAGGAATGGCAACACACAGAAGCATAACTGTCAAGTATCCAGGATTGGCCGGGATTTCCCGTATTTCAGCGCTCTGTCCCCTCGTTTCCGCTGCCATCCCGTAATTTTGGACAGCAGGAAAGGGGTTACTGCGCATGCGCACAGAGGTTTCTGCACATGCGCAGCACTGGCTATGATGGCCACGTATGCGCAGTAACCCATTTACTGGAAACTAGGTTTGAATAGTAGTCAAGGGTTTATGGGACATTACCAAATTTGATACACCACAACCAACAGGTTGTTATATGCTGCTATATATGTTGTATATTGTTATATTGTACGACATTCACAGAAACTACTTCAGTAGAATTCTCATCCATAGGCTACCTCACAAAGCAAAGGATGAACTCACATGATTGTCAATAGATGATGATGATTAAACTCATTAGCAAATGTTTAATGCCAGATATTTATCTTGCATCCTCCTACTAACCATTTGCAATTCAACAGGCTGAAACCTCACAACTAATTTGAATAACAACCATTGATCTTCTGCTATTACCAGTTGTAAAAAGCCATATTGATTTGTATACTTATTTAGCACCAGAAAGAGGGCCTTCTCAGTGTCTGCTCCGGCCCTATGAAACCTCCTGCCTATTGAGTTGTGTCTCCAGACAGAGTTGCTGCCCTTCAGGAAAGGGTTAAAAACCTGGCTGGCAGGGCAGGTGTGGGGCACCAGCAACGTGGTAACCCCAGCCTGCTGGCTAATTTAGTAGAACACACACTCTCTCTTTTAATATTTTAATATTTTTTTTGTTAGTAGTTTTTAATGGGGTTTTATTGCTTTTTAAACTGTGATTGGTTAATTTACTGTGAGCCGCCAGAGTCTTCGGAGTTGGGCGGCAATACAAATTAGAAAATAAAATAAAAACATCTGTTTCCCTTGTACCTGATGTGTATAAATTGATGCCATGAAGTCTCACTCCTATGTGAGATGAAGCAGACTTGATCCATGAAAACTAACATTAAAATACAGCAGTTAGTCTTTAAAGTGCCAGAATGTATGGGTTGTTTTTTTGTTAACTCTCTGATATGTTTGAAACACAGACTAACATGGCTACAATTAAAAAAATATTAAAGTATTCCAATGATTTCTAACTTCCAGTTGTATTTAAACATGAGCATAGTTTCCATCCCAAATGCTAATCTTGCATTCTTAGTCTTATACTCCTTATTATAAATGTACATATGAAAAGTAAGAAATAGAATAGTCTTCTGCAACCTCCTTTCCTTTGTCATCTGTCTTGTGCTGTGGCTGGGCTCCTTTGTGTATTGCAAAATACTTTGTACAGTGAAGATGCTAAACAAAATATCATCAGCATCATCTTGACAGAACATTGTTCAGTGCCATCTCTATAATGGTGGTGTAGGTAAAGACTGTCCTCCATGCAGCTGTGCTTTATTTGTTGAATATTTTATTTCAGGAAAACTGTGAAAATCAGGGCTTTGGTGATGCTCTGTGAAGTTTGCAGTGGTGCCATTCACAATATCACACCATTTTCACACTTCTATTGAAGGTGTGATTTTATGATTTGTCTACATGTGTTTTGTGTGGGTTGCATATAGTCTATTCTAGCTGCATTTGAATGTTACTAAAATCAAGGGAAACCAAGCCAGTAATAATAATTTCATGTCAGAAATTATTCTGGGTTGAAAGGAATGTGAATCTCAACTAAGTTTTTACATAGCTTGTACTGTGGTTTTCGTGCAACAGATTTATTTTGAGTCCTCCCCAATGTATTTTCATTTGTTGAGCAGTTTATTGAGAAATTTTTTCTTGAATGGCAATTAATTTCTTCATATATAAAATAAAGAATAAAAGAGAGTTAGTTGTGTGGTATAATCCCCCCACTTTATGGCTTCATCCTTGTTTTGAATAGGAGGCAGCTGAGCTTGAGTTTTCGTTAAATAGACTTCCAAGGCTCCTGTGTTAGCATCAACTTGCAGCTGGACCTTATTAGTTGCTTTGTTGTTGTTCTTTCATAGGACATATGTTTATAGTCTGACTTTTCCCCACATTGCAAATGCTACATCTAATTTGTTTCAGTCAGGAAAATGCATTATTCTTTTTCATCTTCTGGAATTTGCCTTTTCATGAGCAACCTGCTTCTGTTTGTCTTTTTCCTCCTTCCACAAACACAAAATGATAAGATTTCAGAGTCTTGGTTCCAGGCAACATTAAATACATCACCACCCATCCTAGGACAGAGGTTGAGCATGCTAACTTCACAACCACTGATCATCAAATTATTTGTAACATGACAGGTGATGGTAGGTGTCAGCTGGAAGAAGCAGTGTCTTGCCATCAATGCCAAACATCTCTCACTTCACTCTCAGGAAATGTAACTTGGATCATCTTTCTCTTCCTGGAAGACATTCAGCAAGCTGGAGGCCCCATTGATACTTGTAAATACGGAAGTTAATCACAAACTAATTTTGTCTCATTCAGTGTGGAAGAATAAGTGTTCCAACGATTTAAAAATAGCAACTTTTTTTCCACCAGTGCTTTTTAAAGCAAACCCCAAAAGGTAAATAAAGATTGCCTTACTAAATTTGATACTACTTCATAAAAATAGCACAGCAAATGAATTTGCCTATAGTTTGATGACTGCTATGTTCACTTTATTGATAGCGAGCATGAAAGCATACAGTACAATTCTTAAGAAAGGTAGAATGAAATGTCATAGAACTGGGAAGTCATTATAGCTCAAAATACTCTCTGTAAGCAGGGTTATGCCTACAGTAATTCTTATAATAGCAGGCCATGGTGTGCTTTGGGTATGTGTGTGCACATTTTATGTGTGCTGTATGTTTTCTGCTCCACTGGATGAAGGGTTCCCAAGCAAGTGGTACATGAACTGTACATGGGACTCAGAAACAGTCTAGGTGGGATATAGAACTTATATAAAAATTACTAAGAATGAACTATGGTGTGCTTTATAGTGAGTATAGAAGTAAAATGTATCCTTAATAGTATTATTACTGAGTACTACTGGAATTATTATTATTATTATTTTCTTTTCAGCAACATAACAGCACATTGGATGCCCTTATGAAAAATCCCAAGTATAATAATACAAAGTTTGAAATCATGTTGCATTGTGTCATCAGCTGCAGACATTTATTGCTCATTAAAGGTTTCCTATTCCATCCCCACCCCTGAGGTTTTGAGGCTCCCTTGAGATCCCTTTTGATCCGAACAAACCTTTAGGAGATTCAGGGTAGAACTGGGACCCCTTAATACCCCCAGACTGCTTCCAACAGGCCTACTGGCAGGAACAATTATAATAATAATAATTTTGTGTCAGAAATTATTCTGGGTTGAAAGGATTTTTGTGGAAGAAACTCTGCTCAGGGAATGTCCAAATGAGGCTACTTTCATGTCCCCAAGAGCTGAGACAGAGACAGGCACTCAATCCATCATGCACTACCTGGGTCTCAAATTGCCAACTTGCCACCATTCCAGCCAACAAGGTGAGCTTCTTGACCAGTGAGCCACCGCAGCCACCACAATTCTCAGGCATTATAGGCTCCCATGTCCCATCACACATCCAGTGTGAGCCTCCCAAAAGTACCGTAACCTTACAGGGTAAAAGAGGGGTGAAATAGGGTGAGGAGAACTGTAAAGCAGCCATATACATTGCTGGTAAAGGTTTCCCTTGCCCGAAAGCCAGTCGTATCCGACTCTAGGGTGCAGTGCTCATCTCTGTTTCTAAGCCGAAGAGCCAGCGTTGTCTGCTTCTGCAGACGTTTCCGTGGTCATGTGGCAGGCATGACTAGACACCGGAGTGCACGGAACGCTGTTACCTTCCCACCGAAGTGGTCCCTATTTATCTACTTGCAATTTCTTGCTTTCGAACTGCTAGGTTGGCAGGAGCTGGGACGAAGACGGGAGCTCATTTCCGTCCTGCAGTACTCGGGAATCGAACTGCTGACCTTCCGCTTCCCAGTCAACGTCTTAGCAACTTGAGCCACTGCAGATAAATAAACAAATCATGACATTTTTTCTTTTGCAGGAACCTCTGGTGATATTTTCCTCATCATCACCATCAGATGATGATTTTATTGGTTATCAATTTTAATTGATGGTATTCTACCATGCATGCACACACACATCCCTGTGGCACATGGTCGCCTATTGTATTTTAGTGTGAATGCCTATTTGCTTTAATGCAAAGTGGCTGATGTGAATTTTTTTTTGGAAATGTGCCCATAATCCTGTCCTCTGCTATCATAAATTTATGAAAGATGGCAGTAATATCTGACAATATCCCCTGTTATCTGTTGGTCAGTTTAATCTGGTGTGTCCCAGTCCTGTCATCACCATCCACACAGGGGCTATGGTGGCTCAGTGGTTAAAAAGCTCACCTTGTTAGCTGGAAGACCTGCAAGTCAGCAGTTCAAGACCCCAGTATTGCATGATGGATTGGGTGCCTGTCTCTGTCCTAGCTTTTGGGGACATGAATGGAGCCCCACTCAGGCATTCCCTGAGTGGAATTTCTCCAGAAAAAAATGCTTTCAAACCAGAATAATTTCTGACTTGAAATTACTATTACCATCCACACAGATTGACAATACAGTGTGTATCCTGGAGGATTGGGGTTAAATCATCATTATCTTGGATTTCAAGAAAGGAAGTAGATTGGATCCAGACACTCACCATCCAGTCAGTCAGTTTGCTGAGTATTATTAATAACTTATATGCACATTATCTGCTTTAAAAAACCCAATTAGATGGATAACACAAGGGACTTCTTGAGGAAGAATGAGAAGGATTTAGAACTGTGGGGTTTTAATTAAGGGGTTATTTTTTGACAGATTTTAATTTTTTATCAGTTTGATCAGTGGGTTTTTAATTGCATAAGTTGTTTTATTTGATGAAAGCCACCTTGGGTCGCTCAGGCAAGGAAGGTGGCCAATAAATTGAATAAACAAACAAACAAACAGGAAGATTGACTGTGGACCAGAGATTTATCCTTCAGCATCTGGTAGAGAAATATCTCTTACCTGAAAGGTGGTGCTCTTTTATCAGCTTTTGTGGATTGCAAGTCAGAATTCAATCGTATTCCTAGACATAAATTATGCAGTAAATTGGTGGTAATAGCAATTCTTAACATTCATGTAGTACTTCCAAGTATTTAAAGGACTTCATGTGTATTTCCCAGTTGTAATCCCTACCATAATAACCTGACTGCTGTGCTAACCTCACAAATGGATTACTATAAAGCATTGGACTTGGGGCTGCCCTTGAAGACATAGCTGTCAAGTATCCCTTATTGGCCGGGAAAACCCCTTATTTTACCCTCTTCCCTGCCATCATCCCTTATTAATTAGACTGCAATGCCCTATTGCCGCCATCGGAGGGCAGCACAGGATAAGCATAGCTGTCAAGTATCCCTTATTTGCCGGGAAATTTCCCTTATTTCCAAATCCAAAACTTGACAGGTATGCTTGAAGATGAACCAGAAGCTTTGGTGGTAAAGAATGTGGTGGTCAGAATTATAATAAGTAGAGCTAGGTAGAATCAAATTACATGCATAGTGAAGGAGTTGCTTTGAGTTTTTGTTCCTAAACCCAATTAAGATATTAATGTTAAAGTATAAACCAATTACCTTATCTTTTGGTCTTTACCTTAATAGTCTTACTAGCTGCTGTCCTTGGGCTTCATAGCTTTAGCTTTCTGACTTTACTCCTCTTTAGAACTCCAGTATAATCCAATCCAATCCAATCCAATCCAATTTTAATTTTAATTTATACCCCGCCTTTCTCAGGCCGAAGCCGACTCAAGGCGGTAACAACATATTAATCCATAAAATATAACAACATAATAATAATACAAAAATAGATTCAGTGCAATAAACAGACAATGATACAGTATCAAATTCAAAAAAAGAAAAAGCATAGTATCAGTACATCGCACAATACATAATCACAAGGCATCAGATATATTCAATATTAACAAAATCCCCAGGAGATGGAGTGCAGCTCACATCCCATATGGTGCCCAGCCCAACGACCACAGCTGCAGCAACATCAGCCTGTCTTCCTATCCCTCTGTCTCTCTCCCTGCCCCCCTCCCCCCTCTCACCATGGGCGGGAAATGACGGGAAATAACAAGTCCAGCAGCTCTGGCATCAGCATGACACTGAAGCTGCGATGGTTGACCCACAGCTGGGGGCCAGTCCCCCTCCTGTCTCTCTCCCTGCCCTTGCTCTCACCAAGGGCAGTGGTCCAAAGATGCTGGTGATGGGAGCGGTGGTGGTGGATTTTCACGGCCCTGCCGCAAATGGACCTCAGCTGGGCTCCCACCTCCCGTGACCAGCAAGGCCACGGGTGGGAGCCAAAGGCGTTGCACAGCTGGGGCCAGTTTCGCTGCTTCCCTCCTGCCGAACTGGCCAAAGGGGGGAAGGGCGGGCGTCTGGTGTCCATTGTGGTGGCGGCCAGGTCTTCTTGTAGCCGCCGCACCGGCCTCACACAGCTAGGGCCCGTCTCGCTCCTTCCCTCCCACCATATCCGATTCCAAATATTGGTGATCATCATGACGATCAGACATGAAGACTGTCTTGCAAATATAGTTTTTTTCTTTAATTGCTAATTATCTGGAAAAGCCAGTGGATATTCTTAATCTTAGCATGTGTTGACTCTGCAAGCATGCCAAAGGCTTAATCAGTGTCAGTGATCTATTTGGCCTCTAAACAAGCAGCATATACCAAGGCAAAAGTAAATTTTCAGACATGTAATTGGTGTCTAGGTAAGCACAAGCCATTTACAATTTCACCCAAGGATGGACACTGCATTTCATCTTCCAAACCAGATGGCAAATGATATAGTACCAGCAGTTATGACACGGTTAATTGAAAAATTGGCCTGCTTGATCATGATTACCTCAATATCACACACACACACACACACACACACACACACTCAAGATATAAGTATATAAAGTTGTATGGTATAGTATGTGGAAAGACTGGCTAGCTCTCTTGCACTTATACAAAATTACCTCTGAAAGAACTCTAATCTTTTCTTTTCAAGTACAGTACTACCAAAAGCAAAGTAGAAAAGTTGTATCATACTTGCTGCAGGTCAAGGAATATAAATTTAGTTAAGATAACTTCCCAGATTGTGTGCAAAAGAAGATAAAATGTTCTCAATATCTTGAAGCCCAAATAAATGACCTGTGCCATGCATTGCAATATAAATGTTTTCAAATTTCTCAGGGCCGCCACTTGTTTTGGAGAAAGGATCTTAAATAAAATGATTGTTTATATCTCAAGCTTGAGATAAAGTTTGTGCTTTGATCATGTTTCACAGAAATATCCAGTTATGCTGTAGTATACCCTATTTGCTGGCATATAAAACCCAACCACCCCCTTAAAGTACACTGGAAAAATGGAGTGTGTCTTGTACTGTATATAGTGGCCTATAGTGGGCTATTTTGGAAATAATGGGGTGTATCTTATACTCCAATGCATCTTATACACCAGCAAATACGGTAACCACTTTCTTCACCAACAGCCCTTCGCTATTGTAGTACAGATACATTATTCCTTAGACCAAATGGGATCATTTCTGTGCATGTCTGAGAACTTACAGGCAATGCAGTGAAGACAAAAATAAGCTTACAAGTGACTTTCCCCACCCAAGGGTTGACAGGATGAGGTCAGCAAACTATAATCCTGCTGGGGCTTTGGCATGATTGATTCAATGTAGCTATCTCTAGGCCAGGGGTTCCCAACTTTTTTACACCACAGGCCTGACCACACCCCCAGACAGCTAAGTGGGCTGAACCATACCTCCCAGAATCAGGTGCATTTACGGTTGTCAGAAATGCACTCAGTTCTGTGTTCATGACAGCTGTGGGTGCATTTATGCATGCATGGGTGTGTTTTATGGTGGATGTAAACACATCCACTTCCACTTCCAGGTACAGTGGTGGGCCACATGAAATGGTGACATGGGCCATAGGTTGGGAACCCCTTCTCTAGGCCAATATTTCCCAACCCACTGCCTTCTGGACATGTGGAACATCAATTCCCTGCTAGCATTACCATTGGGGAAGGCTGGTGACTAATTAAGCCAAACACCACCTGTCTCCTGTATGTAGAACTCTGCATATTTATGCTCATAAGTAGCATATGTCTGTGCTTTAATCCTGTCTCACCGCTCCTGTCTTGCAGCTGCTCAGTTAAATTTGTTTGCTCCTTTATTTCAGAGATTGGATAATTCTTTTAGCCTGTGTAAGGTCTCAGGGGCCCATTCCAAGCCATGGATAGGACCAATGATGGAGTGGGCAAGATCACGTCACAATTTGTCTGCAGCGATTTGCAATTTAAACTTTTTCCCCACCAAGCATGGCACACAATTCAATTCCGCACGTGTTTGTTTCAAGATTAAGTCCCAGTGCAACAGCTTTCTGACCTGCAAAACACAACTCAGTTTAATTCAACAGCATTAAATTACACCATGGGCCTGACCACACACCCTGGACAGCTGAGCGGGCTGGACCACAAGCCCGGATGCAGAAGTAAATGTACCTGTTTCCGTGTTTGTGATAGCTACGGGCACATTTACGGCTGATGTAACTGCATTTACGGCTGATGTAACTGCATTTACGCATGCACAGGTGGGGTTTATGGCTGTTGTAAATGCACCCGCTTCCACTTCCAGGTAGGTTGGGAACCCTGACCTAGTAGGTCAGGAGTTTGAGGATTTCTTCAAGCTATGTCTTCCATCATTAAGAAACCATTAGGAGCCACCCAGAGAGGCACACATACTAAATAGTTGGAGCCATCAAGAGGAATGAACAATTGTTATAGAAAAGTGGGATTCTCAGAAAAGGAAGATGTCTTTTATCCATTCCACTTGAGGGAGCAGGATAAGGTTTCAGAGATCTCCTATAGAAGCAATAGGACAGGGAAGTATCTCTATCTAAGAAACATCTAAGGGGCTTACATAAGCATAAGTGAAGATGATGGGAGATAGATTTTGTTATGTTTTTATGTGTGCTTGCTGTGCACTTTCCATCTGTGTATTTTGTAGAAATTTGCAACTTTTATCCTATATTGTATCTACTTTTTTTCCCTGCTTTCTTTCCTTTTAATAAAACCTCCAAAATCCATTCTAGCATTTTGAACTAGATTTGGTTAAAGGAAATATTGTACTAATTATAGTACTTGACCATTTGGGCTAAATTCTACCAGAATAAAATATGGGTATTAAACAGTTTTGGCTTTGATAAAGTACAGGAGGTGGTGGCAGCATAGATTTTACACAAAGAAACCCACACTCACCTGATCAATTACCTTAGCCTGGTTGTGTATCCTCTGGGAATTACTCCAACCTCAGGATAAGTAAAGCAGGCAGGTGGGAAATATACTGGAAAGCCAGGCTGAGTGTTGAGTTTCTTGACAGGAGGAAGGAGAAAATAATTGGGTGGAAAGCATGTGTGCCCATTTTGAATTGAAAGCTACAGAGCTCTGTCCCAAATTTCACACAAAGATCATTTGGGGTGAAATCTATCCCCCAGCAAGTGGCCAGCAGATGGTGTATCAGATGGTGCTTAAGCAACGTGTGTAGCTTTTGGGCTGCTGCACAAGGCTGATCTGTACTGTCTCCTTATGGGCGTGTTGCCCAATTATTTGCCCAGGGAAAGATAAGAGCTCCTCTCTGTAGGGTGTGGTGAAAAAGCAACAGAAGGAATTACTGCCAGCAGACATGACTGAGAATGTGAGCTTCCTCCATTTGGCCTTCAGTGAGCATTTCACAGGCCCTCTTCTAAACTGAGAGAGAAAAGGAGCAGTGTCATTCATCCTTTTAGTATTTCTGGAACAACCAGAATTATCCTTGGATAATTAGATGGTGGTTCGTAGACTGCACCTTGGCATAATTCACCCCAAACATATTGTAGAAACTTTGTTCAATTGTTCATCTGGCCATTAGACTGCAGAGAAAGGGTGTTTTGCTGGCTTCTCCTCATGTTTACCCCAAATCTATTCATATACACCCAGATATAAATATGATCCTATGAATGTGATCTAGAAACAAACATCTTCTAAGCTTTCAGATCCCAAACACAGGATACCACAATCACTGAGGTGTCAGAACTTTGGCTCTGTAAAAATGTCCCTTTTCAAGTTCAGCAAAAAGCTTTTTGTCAACTTTCTTGGCAGTTCTCTTACTGTAAAAGTAGGGGCTAAATGGAGCAATCTGAGAGGGATAATGGATGGCAACCCCTACTATGAGGCAAAAAAAGGAACTGCCTCAGACAGATTAGTTGTAATGTCATGAAAAGACAGTTAATTCTTGGCTATTTAATTTGGTTCCCCTGAATTTTTACTGTTTTTTTGGTCCCACAAATCAATGAGGTGGCTAGCTCCTAGGATGACAGTAAATCTTGTGGTATTTTAGAGAACTACATAGTCCACATGCATTTGGAGTATACAATTTTTTTGTACAATACAGCTGGAAGGAGAGTACTTTTTACTGTTTGCTTCAAGCAATGAAATATCTTGAACTAGCCCAATTCATGGGAAATTGTTGACAATAAATGCTGGGAGTTAAAGCAGAAGGTCATGAAACTCTTGATGACAAGATTTTTCAAAACTCCTTCAGCACCTGATACTGAAGTGCGTTGTAAGATGTTCTGTATTTTCAGGGAGACTTTTGATGCTTGTTCAAGTAACTCTCCACACTTTAGTGTTTGGGAATCAAGACAATGGAAGCAGCTGTAATCTAGCCTAACACATCTTTATTGCATGGAGTACAGCACGAACATGAGGTAATGGCGGACAAACAGCTCCTTTTATGCAGTGGCTATACATTTGAATGCGGCTCCTCGATAGCGCATTGGCTACTGTCCATGTGACGTCATCCTTAGTCATGCCCTTCTTGTCCAAGTGAGGTTAGGGCGGGAATCTTTCCCCCGCAGCTGAAGGTATTTGAGGAATGTGTACCATGTGAGCTGAACGCTCGTTATTTCCCCCTAGTGGTCACTAGCTCGCGTTCTATTGTGGTTTGTTACATTGTTTCTATTGCAAGCTACAGATTGTTACAATCGCTCATTCATGTGGTTACAGATTGTTACATTTGCTCATTCGTGTGGTTACAATTACATTCAATACACAACATCCCTCCCCTCTAAGATGGGACAAAGTCCCTTAACCATAGTGGTTTTCCGCATGTGCATTTTGGGCATGTGGCCGTTATGCTTGACTCGGCCATACCCCCTCATCTGTGTCCTCCTGGCTCTTGTCCTGCAATTGGAGAGGATGACTCATTAGCGACTTGCTGCGGATTTGCAGCTATGGGCTGGACAGGAGGAGAACGGTTGTATTCTGATGCGGATGCAGGCAAACCGGGGGCACTAGGGACTAAAGGAAAACCCCACTCCTCGCTTGGATGGGTAGGGGAACACTCCGGAAAACCCCCTTGGGATAAGCGGGTGGGGGAGGACCCTAACATTGAGCTCCGCTGCTGGGCACCCCTGTCCTGCCCCCCAATCACTCGGTGCCTTAGTTGGTCGGTGTGCCTTCTCCAGAGGAGACCCATGTTGGTCTCGACACAGTATGAAACTGGTCCTGTTTGGTTAATGACTACTCCCAGCACCCAGGCTGGCCCTGTAGCTGCGTAGTTTGTACAGTGTACAGGTTCACCTATCTCGAAGTTTTTTGTGGAACTGAGCTCAATGTTTCTTCCCCTATCCTCCACCCTAGTGGGATCCAACCTGGTTAACAACGAATGCAATTTCTTTTTCATGAGGAGTTCAGTGGGGGAAAACCCCGATGCCAATGGCGTCACCCTGTATGCCAACAAAAACTTGCAGAGCTGTAGGTCCAGATCCCCCAGCCCCATGCGCCGCAACCTCTCTTTCATGGTTCGCACCAGGCATTCCACCTGGCCGTTTGTTGCGGGGTGAAAAGGGGCTGAGGTTATGTGCCGAATGGCATTTGATTCCAAGAATGCTTGGAATTCTGCGAACGTGAAAGTACTAGCGTTATTGCTCACAATGACATCAGGCATCCCGAAGGTACTTATCAGCTTGCGCAGCTGTTTTATGGTTGCGGCTGATGAGGTGCTGTGCATCGGAATCACCTCCAACCACTTGGAGTATGCGTCTACTACTAGTAGAAAAAGAGAACCCCTGAATGGACCTGCGAAGTCTATGTGAAGGCGAGACCATGGTCCCCTGGCTGTGTCCCATTCTCTGTGTGGAATTCTGGACTCCTCAGGGTGAGAGCTCTGGCAACTTTCGCAGGTGTTCACCATGTGCTCAATGTCTGCATCTAACTGTGGCCACCAGAAGTAGCTTCGGGCCAGTGCTTTAGAGCACACGATCCCCGGGTGGCTGACGTGTAGAAGCTGTAGTACCCTTGCTCTTAAGGATTCTGGGATGATCACCCTCTCCCCCCACAGGAGGCATCCCCTTTCTGTGGACAACTCAACCCTCTTCCTGAAAAATGCAGCAAATTCATCTGCGGGAGGAGCCGTGGGCCACCCCTTCTGTACCCAAGACCTGACAAGAGCTAGTGTTTTATCTTTTGCTGTGGCTGCAGCGATTTCCACGGGAAGTATGGGGGGGTGCATCTAGGGATTCTATAAGGAGGACTTGGCTGTCCTGCTCTACTTCGCATTTCGGGCCTCCCAGCTGGGGAAGAGGAGACCTTGAAAGTGCATCAGCATGGCTTATGTGTTTTCCAGGACGGTACACTAATGAACCCCTGTACGCATTGAGGAAGATGGCCCACCGAAGCATCCTTGGGGAGAGGATCTGCGGAGTGGGCTTGTCTGAGGTGAAAATACCCAATAGTGGCTTGTGGTCAGTTACAATAGTGAATGGACGACCATACAAAAAATCATGGAACTTCTTTATGCCCGCCACAATAGCAAGGGCCTCCCTATCTGTTTGGGCATAGTTGTTTTCTGCCCTGGACAATGATCTCGAATAGAAGGCACCTGGGGCTTCTCGCCCGCTCTCTAGCATGTGGCAAAGGACCGCCCCCACCCCCACTGGTGAGGCGTCGCAGACTAAGACTACCGGCTTCTTTGGGTCAAAATGGGTCAGGATGGCCTCTGAGGAGAGGAGCTGTTTGAGTTCCCTGAAAGCGTGCTCTTGGCTCTCCCCCCACCGCCAAACCGCATCATTCTTCAGCAGCCTATGCAGGGGCTCTGCAATCGACGCTTTCCTGGGCAGGAAGGAATGGTAAAAATTCAGCAGCCCCAGGAAGGATTGCAGCTCAGGTTTCGCGGTGGGGCGAGGGGCGTTTTGGATAGCCGAGACTTTGGACTCAGCGGGTTTCACTCCCTCAGGGGTTATGTGAAACCCCAGGAACTCTACTTCTTTTGCAAGGAACACACATTTGTCTCTCCGCAGTCTCAACCCCGCGGATTCGATCACTGTAAGGACCTTATCTAATCTCGGGGCCAGTTCTGCTTCGCTCTCCCCAGATATCAAAATATCGTCAAAATATGGTAAAACACCTGGTAGCCCCTTTAACAGATGTTCACCAAGCGACTGAAATATCCCCGGTGCCGAGTTCACGCTGAACTGTAGGCGCGTCACCTTAAATGCCCCCTTGTGAGTTACAATGGTTTGCGCAGCAGCTGTAGCTGGGGTTACTGATAGCTGCTGATACGCCTGCACCAGATCCAATTTGGCAAAACACTTTCCCCCATGTAAAGTAGCTAGCAGATGGCTAACTACTGGCACTGGATAAGCATTAGGGCGGATTGCCTTGTTGATTGTACACTTGTAGTCAGCGCAAATCCGCACCTCCCCATTTGCTTTTAGTACTGTAACGATAGGAGTCTCCCACTCTGCAGAGTCCACAGGCACTAAGATCCCATGACCCACAAGTTTGTCAAGTTCTGCCTCTATTTTGTCCTTCAGGGTGAACGGAACCCGTCGTGGCTTGAGCCTAATTGGGCAGACCTCTGGGTCTAGGTCGAATGAAACTGGGGGCCCCTTGTACTTCCCGAGTCCCTTCTTGAATACCTCGGGGTGTGCGTTGCACACTGCCTGAATTTCATCCCTCCCGATGGCATGGACGCCTCCTATGAAAATCTCCAGGGGTTTGAACTACTGTGTTCCCAGGAGGTTGCAACCCCCCTCCTTTAAAACCACTAGGGGAAGTTTCCTTCTGAGTCCCTTGTACTGTATCTAAAACTCCCCCACTCCCAGCACAGGGATTCCCTTTCCCTGTACATCCCTTAAGTTCGATCTCAGTTCCTTGAGTCTGGGCCGCACCTTGGGGGGAATGCGCGAAAACTCTCTATGGGAAATAATGGAGTAGGTGGACCCCGAGTCTATTTCCATCCTAACTGGGATCACCTGCAACAGTACCTCAACAAAAAACATGGGTGCCCTAAGGGCACGCTGTGAACGGCCAGGTCGTCTCCCCCATAAGCCCTTCCGTGCACGTGGTACCCCTCTAGGCCGTCGTCGCCTGTGGCTCCTCGATAGCGCATTGGCTACTGTCCATGTGACGTCATCCTTAGTCACGCCCTTCTTGTCCAGGTGAACTGAGGGCAGGAATCTTTCCCGCGCAGCTGAAGGAATTTGAGGAATGTGTACCATGTGAGCTGAACGCTCGCTATTTCCCCCTAGTGGTCACTAGCTCGCGTTCTATTGTGGTTTGTTACATTGTTTCTATTGCAAGATACAGATTGTTACAATCGCTCATTCATGTGGTTACAGATTGTTACATTTGCTCATTCGTGTGGTTACAATTGCATTTAATACACAACACACACACAGTTAGTTCTGTGGCTATCTATAAAGCATTATCTGGAGTCAGGTAAGAATGGCACAGAAGAATAGGCCAGCTAGCTGAGATGCTGGCAGGTTGCTTCTGAGGTGCCACTGGAGCAGCATATGGGTCATAGCTTTGAGCATGTTCAGCAGACGTAAACAGTGACATCAGAATAATCTGGGTTTATAAAAAGGTGTTGGGACATATGCCTATGAGATGTTTGCTGTTCGTTTTGTTTGTTTCTTGCAAGAGGTTGCTCAAGCACCAGCCACAATGCTGGCTTCATTTTGAGTTTGACTACAACAGTGTTTGGATAGTTAACAAATGCCTGAGCCTTGGTTTAGAGCAGACATCCTCAACCTATGGCCCGTGGGCCAGATCCAGCCTGCGGTGCCAAATCACCCTGTCTGTGCCCTCGCTCCAGCCGCTGCTGCCGCCACTGCCAGAAGCAGCCATAGGCGCATTTACAGAAGCCTCAGCCTCGTTTACGGTAGCGTTTATGGCAGGGGGCCACCAGTCCAGCCCCTTCAGCTGTCTGAGGGAACGTGACCTGGCCCCCAAATTAAAAAGGTTGAGGACCCCGGTATAGATGCTTGCAATTTCTGATTACACATTTACTTCCATGTGTCAGTGTATGAAGTGTCACACAAGTTGGATTGGTACTACATTCATTCCTTTATGAAAAATAAAGCACAAGTGTGTATTTCAATATGTGTATCAATAATCTGCTTTGTCAATATCAGACTGAGGTGTACATTGCAAATTATTTGATGCCCATACCTAAGTATGGTCTTTTCTTCCATGTTGATAGAATTGTCTCATTTTAGGTTCTTATAAAGTTTTAAATAGGTGCAATTTGAAACATACTTCTAAGGGAGGTGGAATTAATTTCTGAGCAGACATGCACAGGAGGGACCTATGCATTACTTGCAAATGTCTTCTGTAGTAGTAGTAGTAGTAGTAGTAGTAGTAGTAGTAGTAGTAGTAGTAGTAGTAGTAGTAGTAGTAGTAGTAATTTATTAATTAAGTGTGTCATCAAATTGATTCCAACTTAATGGCATTCCTTTACAAGGTTTTCTAGGCAGACAGTACTTGTAAGTGGTTTATCACTCCATTTTTCTGGCAGTACCCTGAGACTCTATAGCTTGCCCACAGCCACACAGGCTGGCTCTTCTCCAATACTCTGGCCCTGCAGCCAGTTACTTAAACCACTGAACTATCCAGCAGCCTGTAAATTTACATCAAAGATTTACACCACATAGTTATTTTCTTCATATTTTTTATTGTTGTAAGGTGTCTTGAAAAATAAAACGTATGATAAATTTTGCAAATGTTGATCACAAATATAAGAATGTCTAACGATTCAAATTATATTTGGGATGATCTTTATTGTGTGTTAGAACTGGATAATTTTTTTGACAGAAGTGAAACGTTAATTTCACTGGCTTCAAGAGAAAGAATGCAGTACTCTCGTTAAAATGGTACAGATGCAAGTGCATGTATGAGGCTGTAAATTGGGTGCCCTGCAATTCAGCATAGCTTGTTTTCCTCTCTTGCAATATTATATTTGAACTAATGAGAGCATTCCTCCAACATCACTTAGGCAAGTGTTTCCAAATGGGCTTCCAGAGGAATACTTCCTAACAGCCACATTCCGTGTTAGAAGAAACAGCAAAAAAGAACGGTGGTATTTGCTGCAAATTTTAGACCACCATAACTTGCCACAGGTAAGAACAAATTCCCTTTCTCATTTCATTTCATTTCACACACACACACACACACACACACACTTTTTATCCTATCTCTACCCCCATCCCCTTAAGGCAGTGTTGGCAAACCTTTCCACTCTAGCTGTTCTTGGACTTCAATTACCAGAAGCTCAAGTCAGTACACCTGCTGATCAGAGCTTCTGGGAATTGAAGTCCAAGAACAGCTGGAGTGCCAAGGTTCGCCACCATGGCCTTAAGGTGATAAGATATAAAAGTTTCCCTTCCAGAATTAGACTGCATTCAAAATTATCCCCACCTTTTAAAATGAAGTGACCATACTCTAACCTAGCTAATGCAGTATTAGCACCCCGTCTCCCAAACAGCCCTGGAATGGTAGGTGCATAAGTTAACACAAAGAATCACTTGGAAGCAAAAAAACCAATGTCCCCCCACTTTTTTTGGGCAGTGATAAAAGATGTACAGCATGGCACCTAAGCCCCTACCCACACAGCACACAGATACACTGGATACATAAATATATGGATGGGTAGGGGCTTACGGGCTACCTTGAAGTACACAGTGGAAAATGATTTACACAATAAAGGTTTTAATTTGCTCTTCAATTCATTAATTGATGCTTAATAACAAAATCACATGGTTGAAAAGGTGTGGAATGCAGATAGCATGGTGTGCAAAGAGGAGACTTCCATTAACTTTTCTCATCAATAGTCCCCTCACCACATCCTACCTCATTCTGGAGAGTCCACTGACCCACAAGAGTAGCTTTGGGGAGACAGGAAGGCCAGAAAGCCCCACAGACCTACTAGAATTTCTACATTCCATGTTGTTCTTCACTAACTTGCAGTTTTCACATTTTGAAATGGTTCTGGATTATTTTAAAGTTCCTTTCTTATATTTTCTTCCAGGTTTACATCACAGTTGATGGTTCAAAGAAACTTGTAGAATATGTCACACAATCTACCCAAGGGCACTCCTTGCGCTATACATTTAAAAATCGAGAAATCCATCCTATCTTTGATAGGCAGTGGCATAAGCTTGGCATCAGTATACAGTCAAGAACGATTTCTCTCTATGTGGACTGCAGCTTACTTGAGCAAAGGCAAGCAGATGAAGAAACTACTTCAGAATCCCAAGGAAAGGTTCTTATTGCAAGCCGGTATTTAGATGGCAAACCTGTAGATGTAAGTGACCCATGAAAAGGTATTTCAACAATACAAAATTACAGGCTTTCTGGTAAAGTCCAGATTTCCCATGAGCAAGGCTGAGGTCATGGTGTGCAAGAAAGGGGAAATGGTTACCTCCAATTTCCTTTCACCTGGACTCTATCCCCTCTTCTCTATAATGGTGCTCTGGAGGTCTGGGGATCCTCTTGAACAGCATGGGAGATAGCCCAGGGAGATTCAGAGGGAGGGGGAAAATAAGGAGAGTCGTTTGTCGAGTAGGACATCCACTGGGTTGGGAGAGGTACTGGGCAACCAGAGGCATGAATGTGGAAAAAAGAGAAGGTGGGACATGCATCTGAGTAAGAGTGGGTAGATGTGATTGGCATGGTAGGGTGGCATGGAAGAAATGGGTCCAGATCAATAACTGAAATCCATTTGTAAATCTCAACCAGAGCAGGCTCATTAAATCAATGGAACCTATATAAGAGTAAGGTTTAAAACATCCACCCTGCTACGGAACGCCGGCAGGGACACACCAAGCCAAATGGAGGGGACAAGGATTGAGGAAGAGGAGGTGGCAGCTGCAGCCGGGGGGGGGGGGGGGTGCCGGGTAGACCAGAAGATTTGATGCCATGGGCTGGATGTGGCCCATGGGCCATAGTTTGGAAACCCCTGCTTTAAACTGTCAGGTTTGTGGTATGTGTGTGTTTTTCTCTCTACTAATAAAATAAGTTATGAAGCAGACCATTGGAGCACTCCAAACAATTGTTTGGCAAATGGTGGATGAGTCAATATTTTCTATTTAATAAGAGACACACACACCAGGATCATATGTTACCTGTTATGTTTCCGATTTGTGCAGGTTTTGCTCTAGGTACTGCACGGGAAAGGAAAGACTTCTGCCCAGTGTTTCTGGCTATTATCACATTCCTTTTATTCCCCCAGCCCCTTTCTTTTGTCCCTACTTCACAGAGGTCTCCTTTTCATCTGGTTTCTTTCTCTTGGTGCTATAAATGTCTCACAAAACCGTTAGCATACAGAGGCTTTCATCTGCAGCATGAAAACACTTGCAGAATATGCCCACTTATGAGAGGAAAGGACTCTCTTGCCAGCTTCTCTTCAGTTCAAACATAGCCCAATATTTTCCAAGCACTTGTCCACATTGTTTCATTTTTTAAAATTGCATCTTGCTATGGAGAGGGTTCAGTACACTGCCAAACAAATATCTGCTCACACAGTTTGATCATCTTTGAAATGTACTGTATTTTCTGGCGTATAAGACTACTTTTTAACCCCGAAAAATCTGTGCCAAAGTCGGGGGTCGTCTTATAGGACAGGTACTTAACTGCAGCTTGTTTCCCCTTGCTTCATATGTCCGGCGCATATGGTGGGGGGTGCCGCGGCCGAGTCCCTGCTCTGTGCGGGGAGTATGAAGCAAGGGGAAGCAAGCTGCACACATCTTCCTGTACCTCGAGGAGGAGAACGTGAGCGTGGATTGGCTCTCCACCAGAACCTGCCCATTCGACCCGGAGGGATGCGCGTCTTCAGGTTGAGTGTGGGTTAATTTTTATTTGGTGTGCATTGGAAGAGAGGTAGTCTTATATGGCAAGTATATTCCAAACTCTATATTTTAACTGGAAAAGTTGGGGGTTGACTTATACACCCAGTCGTCTTATATTTTTTTTTGGTTTCAGTTTTCAAACTCCACAAAAATGTTTACCCTGTCTAACAAGTTATTTGCTTCTACTGATTCACTGATTTGTCTGATGTGTATGGTTTTGTTGCTGTTATCATTACTGTTGTATTTCTTTTCCTAGATCAGCTTCATAGGTTATACTGGCTGGTGGGAACCCATAGATTCCCATTGATTAGTATTAGATAAACTCTCAGATCTGACTTTAAGACAGCTTCTCTGATGGCAGTTGAAATAAATTCAATACAAGATCCATGCTTTCTAGATCAGTCACACTAACTGGTCAGTCAGTCAGTGGGAGATCGTATTATAAAGGAAATTAGTGCAGTGTTAAAAGGGCAAATCAAATCTGTCCAAATAAAGACCTCATTGATAATAATGAAAGACAGTTGAAAGAGGAGAAAAGAAGTGAAAGAGGATCATATAAATCATCAGGTATTTGAACAAAACATTAACAAGCATTTTTTAAGAAGTATCTGGTGTCTTAAATATTTTTTGTCCAGAATCCAAAATAGATATGGGTACATATAAACCTGTTTATTTAAGTGGGCTTAAGCTTTTAAACCCTACTGGATTGTGCTCATGGAAATAACATTAGTTTCAGTATATTTATTTATTTTCAGATTTGTCTGGCCACCTTTCTCGCATCGGCGACCCAAGGTGGTTCACAGCATTGGCTAAAACTCATCCCCCATACAATTAAAACCATATACTAAAACTATATAAAACATCTAAAATATCATTAAGACACCCCTGACCCCTTTAAAAGAGGGGCACCTGGGCAGGAGAAAAACCCTGGACAGGGCTAAATAAGCCAGCAAGGCTGGGTTGTGATGCTAGATTCACCCCATGTCTGCTGGCAAAGCCATGTTTTTAAAGCCTTCCTGAAGGAGGCAACTCCGCCTGGAGGCACAATTCTGGTGGCAGGAGGTTCCAAAGGGCCAGAGCAGAGACCGAGAAGACTCTCCTCCTGGTCCCAGTGAGGCGTGCCTCCTTAGCTGATGAGACTACTAGGGAGCCCATACAGTCCGCTCTCGTAGGACGGGTCGAAAACCTTGAGGCAATGCGGTCTCTTAGGTACCCTGGCCCACTACCACGAAGGGCTTTAAAGGTCAAAACCAACACCTTGAATTGCACCCGGAAGCATGTATTTTGCTATACACAGATGATAACAACCTTGTTTCTATTAAACAGATCGAGCTTGGTCACATGATGTTATACTGCAATCCCCACTTTGCTGCTCAGGAGACTTGCTGTGAATTATCTGAGAGTATGGTAAGTTATGATTATAAAAAATGCAAATAAAAGATTTTTTCCACACCATTCCAAAGTTTAGAAAAGTATGTATAATAAGAATCAATATACAGTGGAACCTCATACAACAATCACCTCGTATAACAATGAAACCGCATAACAATTAGTTTTTTTAGGGGGAAATGGTGTCCCACATAACAATTTTCCCTATGGAAAAAACTGTACAACAATTTTTTTAATGAGAAAAACCACTTAGCAAAAAAAAAAATCATTGTATGATGCATCCCATAGGGGAAATTGCTATACGATGCATGTATTGTATAGCAATTGTTTCGTACAACAATGAGCCCCATGGAATGGATTAAAATTGTTGTATGAGGTACCACTGTATAATGATGTGCGGAAGCCATTTGTACTAAAGCAGTGGCTGTGATGCTCTGACATCAAATTACTGCTACTCAGTTTTTATGGTTGGCTTCATATTGTCATTATATTCATTTTTTGTTTTTAAAAAAACGCATTACGAGCTCTGCTTCTTTCCTCGTTTAGAAAGTTAAATAAACAAAGCATGCAACCAAAAGAATACTTCATGATGAATCTAATTACCTTTCCCTTGTTCGTTTCCCCCTTACTTTCTATCCTATTTTTCCATTTCATGATTAATGTAAATATAGTTAGAAAGCGAGAAAATTGGTTCATCTGCAAACCGATTGTCATAAATATTTTAAAAAGTGAGATTTTTTTTTAAAAAAAATGTCATAGTGTAGGGTAGGGTAGGTGGGTATTGGTTGCCCCTATGTTGTCTCCACATGTGAATAGTTTTGATAGCCTTGGTGTCACAGCCCATGGGCTCAAAATGCTGTTGTTAAATCTCAGGTCAGTAAATGAGAAAGAAACAGCCATGTGGGACCTGGTTGAGTATGTTGACCTGGCTTCCATTACAAAGACTTGATCTGATGAGGCTGAAGGTGACAACTTTACTCAGCTTTGTCAATGGGGGTTCTTTTATAGCAAGAGGCAAGATCTTGAAGGGCATGGATTCAGAGTTATCATCGTCTAATGTGACTATGTCCCCCTCACCAGATGTTATAATCACCCCCAAATTCTGGGTTTGAACATTTATATTTGAAAGTGGAAGACCAGGACAAACTTGGGTTTCTCCTGTATACTGCCCATTCCACAGCTCCATAGTCTCCCTTTCTCAGCTAGCCAAACTGGTCTTGAGGGTGGTGTTTGTGTCCCCACAGCATTTTTTGCTGGGTGATTTGTTGAGTCCAGAACAAGAAGTACTCTAACCAGCAGGATCGGGTTAAACACTTCGGACTGGGGACTATGTACAGGGGTGGCCTCTATATATACAGTGATTTAACCATTACAAACAAGATACATTTAGGCGGGCTTCCAGAGGAAAACAAAGTTCAACATTTCCTGCTTTGACATACATTTGAATTTCGTGCCTTTAGAAATGGCGCGCGACTGCTCTTCCGCTTTGGTGCGGTCCGTCTTTTTAAATTGAATTTAGCTTTGGACACAACAGGATTCCACATTCATACCAAGGCAGTGTTGTCAGGAATGGCTCAGGATTTCATTTTCTCCATAACAACTATGAATCCATCCCAAATGGTATCTGTTCCAGCCCATGCTGCAGGGTTCAGTTTAGGCCTGGTTTTTTATACAAGGGTAAATGTTAGTGACCTGGATGTGGAAGAACAGTTGAAAGAAGAGAAAGAGCAGTTCTGTTATCATGGACAGATCTTTACCTGGTGGGCTTGAGACTCACTGGAACTCAGAGTCTCTGCAGGGGTGGGCGATTGATGGATCCAAATGGTTTCCTACTGTCTCTTGTGGAGTTTCCTGTTGCCTTGGCAGGAAGTTCTTTTCAAGCCATGATTGATCTCTGGAATGAGAAAATGAATTGTTCCTAAGCATCCCATCTCATGAAGCAGAATCAAATTGACTGCTTGGTTGATAGCGGGGAGTTGGTGGTGATAAAACAAGTGTGACAGAGGCTTGTGTGAGAATGGTGGAAAACTCAGAGTGAACCTAACTGAACCCAGGCCGCTGGAAGGTCTGCTCACCACAAAGCATATAACAGCATGCAAAGCTAAAACCATCATATATAAAACAAATAGGAACTAGATGACATTTGCCCAATAATGGGCCACTTCAATAGCATTTCCTCTTGCCAACATAAGGTCCTTCTCAGTGTACGATGAGGGGCATTGTGTGCATTGCATCATATGAACGATAGTTTGTTCTTCACCACATTCACACAGGCTACCATCTACAGGGAAACCCCACTTTCTCAGATTAGCCATTGATGTTCCTACCCTTGCACGCAGTCTGTTTAAAGCTTTCCACACAGGCCAAGGTTATTCTTGGCTAGGCTGTAGAGAATTGTGTGGTTCTGCCCATTTATCTGGTAGCTGCTTATTCACCTTCCATAGTTCTAAGATGGTCTGTGGGTGCTGGTTGTTTGGAAGGGCAGGAGTTGTGAGGAAGTTATGCCTTGATTTCAGTCTCTGCTTTGGTAGTTGGTGATCAAATAGCAGGTGTGTTTTCGAGGATCTTGCTTTGACCCACTCTTTCTGAGGAGCACTTTGTTGGCAGAATTTTGGTGGAGGGATGTCAGCTAAGTGGCAGGGAAGGAGTTATTCTTCTCTGCCACCATTGATTCAGCACAGAGTCATCCTCAATATTTCACTGTCCGTATTAGTGATATGATGTGATGTGATATGATGCAAAGTGATTCAGTCTTCCCACCTTCCCTCCCTACCATCTGGCTCCTTTTCTCTCTGTAGGATCTGCCTTTGGAAATCTTTTTATGGTCCACTGTGTTGCTCCCTGGTTTTGAAGGGCTGCACAATCTTAACCTATAAAGAGGGGGGTTGACCATTGGACTCCGGTATACACGCCTGCACCCGGCTATTGTATTCCATACCGAGCCGCCTGCACTCGCCCGAACCCAGACCGCAGAGCGCTGTAACATTGCCGAAGCTGCCAGTGGGGCAACTGCCCCATGAACGGGAACAAAAGGAAACAACTTCAATTCCCAATGTCCTCCACACCGTGCCATGCCTCAGCCAATCAGGCTGAGAGGCGCGAGCAAAAAAAAGTTGGGAAACGCAGTGCGCCCAATTGAAATCGAGCTGCAGAAAAAACCCACCGCACGAATGTAAACAAAACAAACAAAGCTCCAAGTCCCAGCGTCCTACACACTGTGTGCACTTCAACCAATCAGGCTGAAGAGCACGAGCGCGCAGAATGCTGAAAAAGCCGGTGTGCAAAAAATAAAATAAAAACACGCCAGCCTCCCGCAATGGGAGCGCAAGTCCGCCACAGCCGGACGCAGCGCCTCACGGCTTCACAAACAAACACACACAAACAACCATGGTGAGACACCTGCCAGCCTTCTTTCCCAGAGCAATGGGGAGAAGAGGGACTCCCTCTCCTCCCCGCTACCCCGCCGAAGGCACGGCGAGACCACCGCCGGCCTCAAGGTCAGTTGAGACATGGTGGAAAAAAATACCACCAGTAGGCAGCAGTTCATCAGGGGAAGCACCCTCCCTGGTGAATGACTGGCTGCTGCTTTTGTACTTCCGATGGAGGTAATAGAAAAACAGCAGCCAGCAATCCGCAAGGAAGAGCACCACCCCTTATGGATGCTGCCTGCCGATCTCCGGTTAGGTAAGCCAGGAGAAAAAAGGAGACAGAGAGGAGAGAACCATTGTCAGGCAGATAGCTCTTCTCTGCCTCTTTCTCCCCCGACCTACCTAACAAACCTTACCAGGCGAAGAGTGGGCTGACTGCCGGCTCCTCCTTTTCCCCATTGCTGCATCGATACCAAAATTTGAAGCAGCAATGGGGAAAACAGGAACCGACAGGCAGCCTGTTCTTCAATGAAGAAAACACAACAACAACAAAACAAAACATTTACCTAAAATGCCAACCACCAAAATTAATAAAACACAAATACATAAATAAATAAACACTAGGTAAGCCAGGAGAAAAAGGAGACAGAGAGGAGAGAACCATCGTCAGGCAGATAGCTCTTCTCTGACTCCTTTTCACCCGACTTACCTAACGAACCTTACCAGGGGAAGAACGGGCTGACTGCTGGCTCCTCCTTTTCCCCATTGCTGCATCGAAACCAAAATTTGAAGCAGCAATGGGGAGAAGAGGAACTGACAGGCAGTCCATTCTTCACGCAAAAGTACACACCAACAAGAAAACCAAACATTTACCCAAAACGCTAAACACCAAAAATAATAAAACACAAATAAATAAAAAATTAAACAAACACATTAACCAACAAAACAATAAACAACAAAATCCACAAACAAAAACACCCAAAATACCATGAAAGCACAGAAAAAACACCTAACTACAACACAAATATACCTAATTCAAACAACAAAATACCACAAATTAAACGAATAATCACAAATGAAATCAGAAACATAAAAAGCAACCAGAAATAAACAAAACAATTAAACACATCTAACCCCCCCCCAAAAAAAACCAAAAAGAAGAAACAGAAACACCTACCAGTCCAACACCAAAAAAACAAAAACAAAAAAAAAACAAAACCCAGATAAAAAAACCCAGAGAACTCACCAGCACGTCCTCCCTCCATGACTCCAGAACAGAAATGAAGAAACAAAGACTACTTATCGGAAGAAGCCCCACCTAGAGGCCAGAAGAGAAAAAACAAGTCAAACAAAAAGAAAATCCAACACTATTACTAACAGCCCCACCTAGAGGCCACAAGAGTAAAAACAAGTCAGAAAAATAAGAAATAAATCCAAATCACAAATAAATCTAATAAAATAGATCAAAAAAGTCACAAACCACAAATGCAAAACACCAACACCCAAACCACCCTTAACCAAAAAAAACCAAAACAAAAAAAACCCCACAAATAAAAACCGCCCGGCTGGCCGGGCACAAATATGCTAGTGTTCTATAAAAGTAGCCAACATTCCAAACACATCAAGAGAGAGGTTGTCATTTCTTTTCTTTTCATCTTGATTTCTCCTTTTTGTTACCATTTCCCCCCCCCCCCCCCAATTTTCTTTTTTCCTTTAGTGGTGCTCTACAGCTAAGGTACCCTACAGTGGCTCAGGATGCTGAACTCGCTGACTGGAAGGTCGGAGTTCAATTCCCGGGTACTGCATGATGAAATGAGCTCCCGTCTTTCTCCCAGCTCCTGCCAACCGAGCAGTTAGAAAGCAAGAAATTGCAAGTAGATAAATAGGGACCACTTTGATGGGAAGGTAAACAGCATTACATTCGCTCCGGTCTTGAGACATGCCTGCCACATGTCCATGGAAACGTCTGCAGACGCGGACAGCGCTGGCTCTTTGGCTATAAACAGAGATGAGCACTGAACCCTAGAGGTGGATACAACTGTCTTCTGAGCAAGGGTGACCTTTACCTTTACCTTACAGCTAAGGTGATATAGCGTATGACTCAATCATCACTCCTGTGGACAGGGCTAACTTTTGTATAATTTCTATTTTGTTTTCTTATACAGTAGAACCTCGGATAAAGTCCAAACTCCATTCCACAAGTTTGGACTTTATCCAAATTTGGACTTTATCCGAATCAAATGGGCGATGCATCGGATAATGTCAAAAAATGGACGTTATCCAAGGTTCTTATACCAAATACCTTGTATATATCGTCCATTTTTAAAGCGGTTTTGGACTTTATGCGATGCTTCACATGTGCATGAAAAACGCAACTTTATCCGAATTGGACTTTATCTGAGGTACCACTGTATTTCATTTTGCCACCCTCTTTTATGGATGCTGTTTGGAGAATGGACAGGAGATAAATACAACAGAATGAAGACTTAGAAATAAGGTGATAGTGTTATATACTGCTAATCTCATCATTATTTTTTAAAAAGGAGATTGATTGGGACAGTAGAAACAATGCAGACACACACTTCAATCTATAATGCATCCCCACAGGAAGAAACAATTTTGAATCATACTGACATGAAAAAAGTAGAAGCTCTCAAGTGGAAAAGAAAAAAGTGGCTATGGAACAAAAATGCCACTGATGAATTTAATTTGAGTCATTAGGACAGTGAAAAAATCAAATTCGCCAGTTTTATAAATGGGTATTACAACATATTTGATGGTATGGTCAACTGCTAAGATGCTGTAGTTGATGCAGTTCCTGTGAAAGTAACTTTGGTCCCTGCTTGTCCTGTGTTAGTAGATAAATGTCAGTTTTTGCAGCCTGAGGATGTGGGCAGGACCCTTGCAGAGGTGAAGGCTATCTTATGTCTCTTGGAACCTTGTCCTTCTTGGCCTATAAAAGCTGCCAGAGAAGGACTAGTTGAGTGTGTAATAGGAGTGGCGAATGTATCTCTGCAGCAGGGTAGGATCCCAACATGCTTAAAGGAAGTAGTTATTAGACTATTACTGAAAAAACTCTCCTTTGGATCCCAGTGTATTGGAGCAGGTTGTGGCTTCATAGCTCCAGGGTTCTGAGATGAGACAGATTATTTAGATCTATTTCAATCTCCCTCTAGGCCTGGTTATGCAACAGAGATTGCTTTGATTTATTCCTCAATGTAAAAAAGACAAAAGAGATCATTGTGGACTTCAGAAAATGCAAATTGAACATTCAGCCACTTATTATTGATGGGAATTGTGTGGAACAAGTCTCGGTGTTTCAATTTCTGGGAATGGAGCTGAGAGATTATCTAACATGGGGAGCAAACAGCAAAGATCTGATGAAGAGAGCGGAGCAGAGGTTATACTTCTTGAGATTCCTCAGGAAGAACAATATTTCAAAGGATGTGCTGTTGGCATTCTACCACTGTACCATAGAGAGAGTGTTAACCTATGGTCTGTCTGTATGGTTTGGGAGTTGTACAGCTAGGAAAAGAACAATGCTGTCCAGGATGGTAAAGGCTGCAGAGGGAATTTGATCCCACTCTAGATCAAATCTATGCCTCCAGGTGTTATAAGAAAGCTGTAGAGATTGCGCAGGATAATACGCACCCCAGAAATGATCTCTTTCAGCTTCTGCCTTCTAGAAGAAGGTATAGGGTAATAAAGACCAGGACCAGCCGCTTGAGAAATAGTTTCTACCCAAAAGCGGTTCTGGCTTTGAATGCTGTGCAATGCAGTCTATGAGGGAGCTTCTGTATAGAGTTTTTAGAGTTTTAGAGCTTATTAGGGGTTAAATGTGTATATGTGGGGTGGGAGTATGTTGATAATTTTGTACAGTTGTATTTTGTTTAGGTTTTGTTGGGTCGATAAGTGGATTTTCAAACTCGTTCTGTGCAGGACAATGGCAATAAAGATTTATCTATCTATCTGTTATTGATCACTTGGTGGATGACCTATGCTAGGAACTGGATAGGGGGAGTATGTCCTTCTGTGTTCTGCTGGACCTCTCAATGGCTTTCAGTACCATTGGCCATACTATTCGTCTGGGCCGTATTTCTGGGATGGGTCTTGGAGGCATTCTTTTATGGTGGCTGTGAGCCTTCCTGGAGGGAAGAACTCAAGGTGCTGCTGTAGGACTTGTGTTTAATACTCTGGCAATTCACCCTGTTGAACCCTGTGTTGTTTTTCAGGGCTCAGTGTTGATCTCCATGCTATTTAACATCTACATGAAAAATGCTGGGAGTGCTTGTCCAGGGGTTGTGGTGTCATCAAAGTTGTGGTGTCATCTATCTCCTTTTCAAGCTAAATCCAAAGAAGCTGTTTTGTTCTAATTTGGTATCTGATTGTCAGTGATCGACTGGATTAGTGTGAATAAAATGAAATTTATTCCAGACAAGGCAGAGATGTTCCTGGTCAATAAAAAGGCAAAGCAAGGAATAGGGATCCAACCTTGCTGGATGAGGTTACACTTCATCTCAAAGCACAGGTACCACAGCTTGGGTATGCTCCTGAATTAATTTCTGAGCCTTGATGCCCACGTTTCAGCACTAGCTAGGAGTTCATTTGCACCATTAAAATTAGTATACCAACTACTCCCATTGCTGGAGGTGTCTAATCTGGCCAAGGTAACATATGCTTTAGTTTCATCCTGTTTGGATTACTGCAACTTGCTCTATGTCGGGCTGCTTTTGGGAAGTTTCAAAATCTCAACTGCAGCCAGATTGGTAAATGGGGCTGGTTACAGGGACCACACATATCCCTTGTTACAACAGCTCCACTAGCTATCAGTTCATTTCCGGACACAATTTAAAGTGCTGTTCTTGATCTATAAAGCTTTAAACAGCTTGGGTTCAAACTATCTCAGACACCATATCTCCCTTTATGAGGCTGGTGAAGTATGACTGACCCAGTCATTAGTCAGAGTGAGGCAACCACCCCAGGCAGCAGGTTTAAAAGGGCCACAAACTGTTATTTACTATGTCAAGACAGTAACCTTTTTACTGCCAGAAGTAGGTATAGGTAGGATCTTCTGCCTTCTGTACCAAAATAACCTGACTTTCTGTCAGGACAATGCATCTTGATTTGTGGGAGCTGGGAGCAGCAGTCATAGTTCTTTTCTTAGGAAGTAGGTTTCTTGGGCTGGCATGAAGAGATGAGAATGATGAGGTGGCAGATTTAGGCCAAGTGCATTCCTAAATACACTCAATAATATGCTCCATTGAACACACTGGGATGTATGTTTATTTGTTTAACATCAAAATAATTTTCTCTTGGTCTGACTTTGGATTCATTTCACTATTTTTATGTTTGCATCAACACAGAGTAATTTTCCTCCATCACCCTCACTAAGTGTGGCCTCTGCAGATGAAGAAGATGCTGTCAAATATGTTTATTTTTATCATTGTTGATGAAATTGATTCAAATCAGAATAATGTATATTTATAATTACAGTGTCTTTTGGAAGAAAATGTGAAAGCTGCTACTGCATCCCCATCAACTGTTCATGTTGATGAAATACATGCCCTTCCAATAATGGACAAAAACCCTGAAGAAAAATGCTTTTGTTATCCAAATAAGGTATAAAATTCATTTATTTCTATCCATGCCTTGTGTGGTCTATAAAGTTTATTCTGAATTAAGCTATTCATTTTACATGTACCTTTGCTTGTTTTATCTCAGCTAAGAGTTAACATTTGAGGAAGTTGCGTTCTGTTGCTTTTTCAGATTTAGACATGCTAACAGCCCGAAAAGGGCCAGTGATTATATAAAGTCACTAGTATTTTTTACCCGGCCTTGCCAGGCAGGTATATTTTGTGTGTTGGTGGTTGATTTTTTTTTTGGGGGGGATATACAGAGAGAGGGGGGGTGGATCTCCACATTTGGCCCTTGCCTGTTGGAGAAAGCAAGCCCCGACAGGCAAGAGCTGAATGTGGAAGGTGATCGTTTCCCACCGGGAGGTGAAGCCGTTCCGCCTTCATCTCCCGGAGGGAAGTGGTTTGCTTTTCTCAGTTGGTGGGGGCCAAAAGCTTTTGGCCCCCCGCCCCCATGGAAGGCGATAGCTTCTCTCCATGAGGCGAAGGCGGAACGGAGCACCGTTCTGCCTTCGTCTCCCGGAGGGAAGTGGATTGCGCATCAGCCATTTTTTATGTGCACGCAGGCTGTCCCACCTCCTCCACACTCACATCCTTCAGCCTCATTGGCTGAGGGGTGGCACAGCATGGAGGATGCTGGGAAGAATAGTTTTTCCCCAGGTTTGTGGGGCATTGGCCCCACTCTCAGCTTCCAGACCCTTGCGGCGATGCTCACAGGGTCAAAAGGTAAGTGTGGCCAGCTCATTACAGGATAGTCAGGACGAGTGTGGCCATGCATGCCAGACACACACGGCCCATCCACCATTTTATAGGTAAAGATGCAAATGGCATGCCACTGAACTGCTAAAGGTGACATAAATCCAGATTATTAGTCCTGATAAAATGATGTTTGCTCTTTAAAAGCACAAAGGGCTAATCCAATGATTTATCATGGACAGTCTCAACTGTCCAGAGATAAGGCAGATTAGAGGATTTTTTTTACCAGAGATACAAATACTATAATAAAGGGTGGTTTTACCTACTTCAACTTGATCAAATAAGTATCACTCCAAGGCTGTGATGGCAAACTTTGACACTCCAGCTGTTCTTGGACTACAATTCCCAGAAGCCCAAGTCCCTGTGAATCCACACGAATGGGTTTACTGCACATATGCATGTGGATTCACAGAGAGTTGGGTTTTTGGGAATTGAAGTTCAAGGGCAGCTGGAGTGCCAAGGTTCACCATCACAGCTCCAAGGTATGCTACAGAGTAGAAATGTCCAAGCAGTATAAATTATCATTATCTAAAATAGCTAGTTTGAGAACTAGTTTGTGGCAACTCTCGGCTTACTCCTATATGGAACACAGGACTTAGGCTAAGATGTTAGTATAACTGGGGTACAGTGAAAAACCAGTATTCATACGGTTAAATCCCAACTTTGCTTAGACAGAAGAGTCTGGAGAAGCGCAATTCTGTGATTTCTTATTCATTCAAAGGTGAATGAAAGAAGTATGAAGACAAACATAAACAAATTCTGTCATAATTCTGTCATAAGGTTTATGACAGAATGCATCAGTGTAATCTCAGTAGGAATCAATTGCAAATCACCGATAGATGCTTTACACAAAATCTCCAAGGAAATAAAACACCCCTATGAGGTTTTCTTTGGGAGTGACTATTTTAATAAAGCACTGCCACTTAAAATAATGTAACTAGAATGTTGGTTTAATAAATATATCAGATCTTCAGACATTTTGAAGTTAGAAGACATTTACTTTACTTCTATATAGAGTGCTTCTACGATGCAAGCATCTCTCCCGACTGTAGTAACATATGTGTTTTAGCAACTGAGCTTTTTAAAAGCTGTTTGCCAAGTACCACTTCAAACTCTTATTGCTGTTTGCTTTGAAGCATGAAAAAAATTCCTTAGGAAAAAATAAAAAATAAAAACTTGGAATACTAAAGATTCTGAAGCCTTAAACATATACAAGTGCTTTGCATGTTCTGTTGCCCAAGCAATAACATAACATAAAATTTCAGATTAGTGTACTGCAAAACTCCTTGATGTCAATGGTATGTTAGAATATAACAGAAAATGCAATTATAACACAGAAATAAGATTTCAGACATGAGTGAGCATTCAAAATAATGTGTCTTCCTCTTCAGCATGATCAGCTATTGGCAATGATGCAGAGACTATAATAGACTATACTTGAAGAACATTGGGACACTAGAAGAAAGTTCTTAAGGCTCATTGCCCAAATAAATATATAGGAAATAAGAGACAGTTTTTATGCCATTTAGTTGGTATAAAGGTTGTCAATTTTTAGTTCCAACCTCCTGCACGTTCATTAGTAGTAGTGTTTGTAAGGAGTGGCTCAAGTGGTTAAGACACTGACTGTGAGGCAGAAGGTCAGGAGTTCAAAACCCAAGTACTGCATGACGGAATGAGCTCCCATCTCTGTCCCAGCTCCTGCCAACCTAGCAGTTTGAAAGCAAGAAATTGAAAGTAGATAAATAATAAATAGGGACCACTTCGGTGGGAAGGGAAACAGTGCACTTCGGTGTCTAAGCATGCCTGCCACATGTCTACGGATACATCTTCAAACACAGACAGTGATAGCTCTTCAGCTATAAACAGAGATGAGCACTGAACCCTAGAGTCGGATATGACTGACTTTCGAGCAAGAGTGACTTTTACCTTTACCTTTTATGCAAAGGGGGAAAGCATGAGTCAATAGTGGAGATGGATGAATGAGTTACAAAGTCCCCCTCTCCCAGAACATAGCCGTAGGGATGATTTTTAGCTGAATATGATTAAGGAGGAAAAGACTGAAGAGTCAAACTTGGGGTGGGTGGGATGGGGTGGATTGCTTTAGCAGAGACTGAACATGTCAGATGTTGCTGGACAAGCCTTACAAAGTGAGGGTGTATGGGAAGTGTAATACAACAGTATCTGGAACCGCATCTTCTTCAGCCCTTCTAGGTGGTATTACTTTCTGTTTCCTTGTTTTTCAGACTTCAAATTTTAGAATAGAACACTCAGCTTTCTTTTGTTTTCACAGGGAGAAGCAGGCTTACCAGGGCTAGATGGTTTGCCAGGTCAAAAGGGAGAAAAGGTAAGATATCTATTATGTCATGAAAAACTTAACTGTCAGTGTTCACATTGTTCTTTCATTTTTCTCTTTGGTTCTCCATTAGCAGTATATTTTAGAGAAACTGAAAGAAACGTAATTCCTACAATGTACTCTACTTCCTTCTAAAAACCATACACTGTCCCAATGCATATTGGCCCAATTATTTCTCTTCTAGCATCCCACATTCATTGTTCTATACCAGAGGAAAGCAAACGTGCCTCTTCAGATGTTCTTGGACTTCAATTCCCAGAAGCCCTGATCATCAGGTGTACTGACTTGGGCTTCTGGTAACTGAATGCAAGAACATCTGGAGAGCCAAGATTGCTGACCCCTGTTCTATACACCTATAAACTATATGAGACATTTGAATCTGAAGAATCATGTTTCTGAACCTCACCATGTGTAATTGGGAAGCACCCAGCTTTGAGAGTTTCTACCTTCCGAAGTTACACAGGTAGTTAGGAAGACCACATCTGTCTTCAGTACAATTTTCTGATTGCAAAATACTATTTCAAATATCATTCTTTGGTATTTGGCCTATTAGTAATATCCAAAACATATGGTGTATGCTATCTCAATTCACACTGAAACTCATAGCCCTAATTTCTGTTAATCATGCCTCTTAATTTTACCAGGATATTTCATTGAGGATCATATTTCCCCAATATCTACCTATTCTCACTGACACCACCTAATCACGAGAAGAGAACCAACTTTCTACATCAGATATTTGATGTATTTGATACATGCCAGTCTACAATTTTTTTAAAAAAAATAAGCTTTATCATTAAGTCGTTTGTGGATTGCTTAATCTACAATACTATCCTGAAGTCCATGACTTCCAATTTAGATGGTACAGTAGACCCTTGCATAATGATGTTACTTGGTTCCCCAAGTAACTTTGCTAAGCGATTTTTGTTGTTATGCGGGTTTCTATGGAGTTTCCTGCATAACGACATTTTTGTCCGGATAATGACGGTTATTTTAGCATTGTTGTCTGGACAATGACACTAGAAATGTTGTTATGCGGGGGAATACGTGGTGCATAATGATGCATTGTTAAGCGAAAATGATGCTATCCAAACACGTTGTTATGTGAGGGTTGACTGTAATCTCCCCTATAGAACAGTAGCAGGCACATTGGTGAAAGCAAAACAGACTAACTATATTTCCCTGCAATGGCTCAAGTGCCTAAGACGCTGACTGGGAGGTGGAAGGTCAGCAGTTCGATTCCCGAGTACTGCAGGACGGAATGAGCTCCCGTCTTTGCAGGCGCACCCCCCAATAAAGGACTCAGACAATAATGAAAGTGGATAATGGCATTGGGCCACATTTATTGATTCATGCCCTAGTCCGAATTATAAATTTCTATTGGTAAAATGACCAATCATAATTCTTAAGGCAAGCAGGCCGAAGTAACACTGGTAAGGTACCACCCAAAATTGCCAACGGCAATTGGTTACGATGTATCTATTTGTATCAATTTGTTTGTTGTCAACAAACAAATTGTTGACCGTAGTCAATATCTAACTAATGACCCCACCCTCTGACTCGTATCCATGAAATCACGGGGTGATGCATGCTGTCTAGCTATAGCCATCACCCCGTCGCCTAGTTCGTCGTTGACCGGACAACGTTTAACCAATTTATGCCTGTCTAGTGTTGTCCAGTCAATTGCGAACCTGCCGGATACCTGTGGGTCATAAATGTTTACCTTACCAGTGCTACCCGCCACACGGAGGGGCTTCAAAGAAGGCCTGACGCCCCCCCCAGACCGTCAGCTCGGTCAACAGGCCTGCTCGCCAATCACCCAACAGGAGGTCCATACCTCCTCGCGACAGATGGACCCCATCCCCTGCATACAGGTCATAATTTTGTAGACTAATAGCGGGGTGACGACTGACCCTCCCCCAAGCCCTGTCGACGAGGAACCGCGCCACTGCCCTATTCACCATGCGTCTAGCGCGGTGAAGGGCCAGGAGGTCGAAACCTCCTCTGTAGGCATGGCGCGGGACCATGTCCGACCAAACAAGGGTTGTGGTGGGCCAGACGTAATGCAGGTAGGCGAGGTCCTCGCAAATCGCATGCTTGAGCGATAAGCCGGTGACCTGGCCCAAATCATTGCCCCCTAGGTGTATGATGAGAATGTCAGGCGGGTCAGCATTCTGGCCTGAAAAAAGGAAAGGCAGCAGCTCCCGCCATAACATTCCGGGCTTACCATGCCATGTGAGACTTGCGTATGCACCCAGTCCCAGTCGGGGTCCCCACTCTGTCGCCGCAGCATAACGCGCTGCCCTGTGCACGTAGCTACGGCCCACCAGCCATACTGTCACCGGTGTAATACGACACCCAGGGTCTGTAAAGAAAAAACGAGGAAGAGAAGGTGAGGTGACTGAAATGGTACTCACTGCGGAAGTGGGCGCACATAAAACTGAAAACATTGCGAACCCCACCTTCCCACGCTGCGTATGTCAGCCCCGGAGTACCCAAAAGCAGCTGCAGTGGAGGCCGCCCCTATTCGGAATGAATGGGTGCCATAACGTGCGCCCGGGAGGCCCACACTGGCCAGCGCTTTGCCTGTCACCTTCCAAAATTGAAATTTAGTAAGGGGAGACCCATCATGGTGACAGAAAAACGGGCCATGGTGCGTGCCACACAGTGCAAGAAACTCCTGTAGGGCACCAACCGGACAGATGTCAGCCAAAGAACACCGTAGCAGTCTTACACTACTGCCTACGCCATGCTGATCGGCTTTAGAGGAGCGAATCCTCAACTGAGCCCAGTCTTTGGCAGCATATACATCCTCGAGTTCCAGTGCCCTACAACTTGCATCCGCCTTAGACAGCATCACAAGCTCGCTGATGCGGAGCGCTCCAAAAAATGCCACCGTTGTGGCTGCGTGAAATAGGGCTGCCTCGTATCTATCAAAACAGAGGCCTGGCCAGCCCCGGGCCAACTGGGTAAGAACCCCTGGGGAAATCGGGTGGCGGTCGTCCGGGCAACGCCCGCACTCGCGCACCCACCCCTCCAAAACATGTCTCACACGGAAGTCAGTGGTGCTGTCCACATGACCTCCCACTTTGGCCATAAAAGCCAACGCTGACAGCTTAGATGCTATGGTGCGAGGTGCAAGGCCCTGAGCGTGCAGGTAAACCATGAACCGCAGAACATGGGTTACCGGGATCGGCCAGGTTCCTGGCAGTTGAAATTGGGTACAGAATGCTCTGAAAGAATTAAATGCGTGGTGATACGCCTTGCGCGTGCGTGGCGCTAGTGACAGGTCAATCGCCCGGTTCACCTCTCCTTGCCAATGGTCCATATCTCGTCCGGGAGTGGCGAGGGAAATTCCTCCGCATCCGGGGCCAAGGCACGGAACCGGGAGATCTGCAGGCGGGACAAAGCGTCAGCGATATCATTATTAACCCCTGGGACATGCCTGGCCCTGAAAAGAACGTTGAGGCGCAGGCTGCGCAACACAAACTGGCGCACTAGGTCCATAACCCTGGGCGATTTAGAAGTCTGTGCATTGACAATGTGGACAACAGCCGCATTGTCACACCAGAAATGCACAACCGAGTTGGCCCACTCCTCGCTCCATAGCATCAAAGCACCCAATATAGGGAAAAATTCGAGATATGTGAGATCCCGCAGGCGATCCGTGCCTGCCCAGGCCGGTGGCCACCCACCATAGGCCCACTTCCCATTGAAGTACATCCCATAACCCAGGGATCCTGAGGCATCGGACTGAATCTGAAAGCAGGGGGAAGCCAGGAGGTCAGACCTCCAAAATGAGACCCCATTGAACTCCCTCAGGAACTGTAGCCAGACAAGCATGTCTGCTCTGACACCCCGGGTAAGCCTGACCCTATGGTGGGGCCTGGATAATCCTGCCATGGCGTCGCACAGGCGCCTAGCAAATGCCGTGCCCGGTGCGACCACCCTGCAAGCGAAATTGAGGTGACCATGGAGCACCTGCAGTTCCCTCAGTGATGCCTTGCGCTTGGCCAGCAAGTCCGAAATGAGGGCCACTATTCTGGACACCTTATCCCGCGGCACTTCCCAATAAAGAAATAGTAAGTGAGTTCTGATGAAAAATGTAACCCAAAGTGTGTGTGTGTGTGTGTTGGGGGGGGGGGGGGCACTGAGAAAATAAATGCTGGTCTGTAAAATAAAACAAATAGCTTTTTTAAAAAGACTGGAGAAGAGAAGGGAAAGGAAGTTTTCCATTTCTTTTAGTTGTTGCTAACCACCATAGCACACCAGCTATGTTTTTTTTTTAAAAAAACCTTTCCATTTTTCAAGTTCTTTAACTGGTTTGGGCAAAGCCCAAAGGAAGAAATCATAAGGGGTTTCTTTTTCTTTCCATTTAAAAGGAAAGAAGACAAATTTGTATCGTGCTAAATGGGTTTGCCTGAGGTGTGATGTGGTAGATCTGTGCATGAGGATGCAAGGATTGTATCAAATGATATACCATACTGGAATGTGACCCTGGCTACTACTATCTAGATCAATGTTTCCCTACCTTTGGTTTTTGGACTTCAATTCCCAGAAGCTTACATCAATTCCCTAAAAGCACTGATCAGTCAATGTACTGACTTAGACTTCTGGGAATTGAAGTCCCCCTGTGAGGCCTGGGCCCCACATTGGGAACCACTGATCTAGACCAAACCAGGGGACGATAATTAGGCCATATAATTGCACCTTTGGTAAAAGATCAACCTGTGAAGCAGCAGCAGAATAAAATATAAAGGATAATAAGAAGACATATAATACACAAAAAGCATTAAGCCAGTTTGTTAACTGCCTCTATATTTATTTGTTAATTGCCTCTATTAAAATGAAAACTATATATCTATATAACTATATATCTAATAGATATATATCTATATATCTATTAAAATGAAAACTATACAAAATAGGCATACATTTATTCATCTAATTTGTCTTGAAATTTAGTTAAAGATGGGGGAAAGTAAATTTTCTGGAGTACATTTCTCAGTATTCTCTGATTATTGCTATCAAGAAGGCTTAAGGAGACAATCTGGTTTATTGTTATGGAGCTGTTCTACATATTAGGAACTGACTTATAGTAATCTTAACAGAGATTTCAAGGTGAGACATTTAAGGACTGATTTTGCTAGTTCCAACCCTCCCTTGAGTTTCCATAATCAAGTAAGGTTCAAACCCAGCTCTTCTGAGTTCCAGCCTGTTACTCTATCTAGTACACCACACTAGATATCACATGTTGTGCATGATAATAATAACAATGTTTGTTTGCCATTAAGTCAATGTTCACTTATGGCAATTCCTTCCAGGATTTTCTGAGAATATTCAGAAGTAGTTTGCCATTCCCTTCTTTTATAGACACCCTGGGACTGTATAAATTGCCCATGACAATATAGGCTGGCTTTTCCTATAGAAGGCAGAGTGAGAAATCAAACTCCCAGCCTTTAGCTCCACAGACAGATACTTAAAAGTATGTGATATCAAGCCAGCTACATTGTGCATAATTAATGAGTAAAGGTTAAGTCATTTTTGCCCTCAAATATGAATAGCAGACACAGAACTACAGAAATTCTGAGTATGTTGCCTGTAAAAATATACTATTGGTGACAAGAGTCTATTTCAGAGCTCTCTTAAAATAGCTGGCAACAGAACAGGAAGAAGAAAACATGACGTAAAGCTCATTCTATGGGAACTTACAGGAGTTGACATGAGTCACTTCTGATCCTACTGTTGTCTCTTCTCCTAAACACTGATGGCAGTTGCTAATAACATAGTCATCAGAGTGTCATCCTGTTGCTGGTGAATGAGCCAGCTTCACGTGCTTGCATTCAAAATCACTTCAATGGGAAGTACTAAACATAATCACTTTGATTCACTGGATTTGAATTTCTGGGTCGAGTGCAGCATGTGTGGCTCATTTTGCTTGATTTGTTCATCTTTCTGAGCCCATGCCAAAAAATAAGTGTTGCCAGCTGGATTGTACAGGTGCAACCCGTTGAGCATCTGCAAGTGAAATCTGTGATTACTGGAACACAGGTATAAAAGCAACAGGCCATTACATGTGGAGGAAAATTAATATGCAGATAGCAGTAGTGACTTGTAGATATGGTTCACTTTTTACTTCACATCCCTTTTGTGCATTAGCTAATTACTTCGCATCCCTTACACTGCTAGTAACATTGGTTTAAAACCATGTTCTAACCTCGGGCAGCTTTATGGGCACTTGCATATCTCGGGAATTTTCCTTGCAGATTGGGGTGGCTCATCTGTAAACTTGGGTACACAGAAAGAGCCTCTTTGAAGATTGTGGTATTTTTGAACCACAATTGGGTCTACCCTGGTAATGGCAACCTTGTGTTGTTGGCTAATTTTTCTCACACTGGGTCAGGTGAAAGGAACTGCAGAATGAATTCACCAAATATTTATTTATTTAAATTTATATTGCCACCCACTCACCATGGCAACTCAGGGCTGCTTACAACCAGCAAAACAACATACAAAACAATATGCCTTCATTTTGGCAGTTTCACGTCAGGCCTAGACACAAAGAAAGAAGAAATCTGTTAACTGGGAGCCTTGCCTCTATTGTCCATCCCATCTTCTTTTTCATAAACTATTATTTATATTTCATTTATTATTGCTAGTTTTAGATACAACCTTGTAGATGCCATTTCATATTCCACTCTGCTATGAATCTAATATTTCATGCCCCAACTCCACTTAACAAATTAGCGATGTATGTTTTTCTTTGCTGGGTTTGTAGAAGGTATTAATAATATGCACTCAGAAAAGTCAGCTAAATTTTGTAATGAATCATGGCATTTTAGGGACAGTTTAACCTAACCGTATTTATGAGAGCATGTGGATGGTCAAAAGAAATTGAAACTTCCCAAGTGAAAATTCTTTGTTTTTGAAACCCAGTTTTTAATTAATGTTGACTCATTGAGCTAGCATAACCATAGGTTTGCCTTACAAGATTAACTTTAGCCTCCCAACATGCCTTTGTGTCTACACATCTCAGGAACACTTGTGAGGAGGAATCTGTAAGCTTTTGCTTTCATTGTTATTAGCCACAATATAGGTCTCCTCTTCATTTGAACCTGGATAAAATGTGATTAATTTTAACTATAGGTGAGTTTAACTTAAGGAACAAAGCTTTTTCCATACCACATGTTACGAAGCCAGATTGTTCTTAAAAACCCTGGGTAGGATTAACCATAATAGAAGGTTCAGATGACTTTCTAAACTACAGTTACTTTACAATAGATGTAGAAGATGGGAGAGTACTATAGTCTAGAAATAAACTAGACTTTTTACTGTAATGCTAAACCATAGTTTAACCGTAGCTTACTGTTTTGTGTGGTACCTTGGATAAAATCCGATTCGGATAAAGTTGCAGTTTTCATGCACACGTGATGCATCACATAAAGTCCAAAACCACTTAAAAATGGATGTTATCCAAGGTATTTGATATAGGAACCTCGGATAAAGTCCATTTTTGGATGTTATCCGATGCATCGCCCATTTGATTTGGATAAAGTCCAAAATCGGGTAAAGTCCAAACTTGTGGAATGGAGTTTGGACTTTATCCAAGGTGCTGCTGTATGTCAAGACTTTCTATCTGGTCTATTAATTACATTCTTCTTCACTATCCTACTTATTTAAGATCTAATCTAAGATCTCAATAACTGTCAAGTAAGGAAGAGGAAATCTATAACTATACTTCATGGAAGAGGTGCCTAGACAATCAGATTAGTTTCATAATGTAGGCAAAGCATATTCATTTATTTATTTACATATTCATTTATTTATGCAGTAGGATGGAGGCATTTGTGGTACATTATTATTACTATACCAGATTGCAGCTTCTCTGTTTTTCTTTAATTTTTGATTCATAATGTTTCATCAGTTGAAGGACATAAAATGTTTAAGTTAATTAATGGACCGTGTTCCAGCCCCTCAGACTCTCTAGTTCCTGAAGTCAGTGGAGTTTGGCTTAATTATATACAACTGTAGATTGTAGATTTATTCTTTACAAATGTTAGAGATAAATCATTTGACAATGAGAGTGAATTTTTTAAAAAATCAATATGAGTTAGAGAGCCTTCGTTTTGAATACTGTGTTAAGACAACTCACCTTTAATTTCAGAAGTTATATTTGGTGGGTAAAAAATAGTTGAATTTTGAATGATACTTGTTCAGATGGTCATAGTGTAAGAGCAGTGAGTTTTACATGTCCTTTCAGTAGCAAATTTTTGTTATCCTCTTTCTAAATGGTTAAAACCTAAAGCATACTAGTTTTTGAATTCACCACTTAACAGAGCTTTGTAGTGAATATAGTCTGGCACTGGAACACTTGGATTTAGCAAATTAATTTTTCCAAGTGGAACAGTTCTTTCCTCCACTAATCAAAGATCCTTGATATTTCTTTGTGCAATGCCAAGAGACCATGAATGCTATGTCATGAACTCAATGCAAGAGTGAATGTGATTTTTGCATTATCTTACTTGAAACATCACTGTAGGTTTAAAACCTTGAAGCTCTAATTTGCTCTGTAATTTGTGCTCTTTACAGTACAGTACATAAAATTGAGTTTTTAGTTTGTTCAGTAGAACACCTCTCTCTTACTTTCTCTGTGTGTGCGCATGCACCTATATGTGGTACTATTTTGCCACTAATGTTTAGCAGAAATGAGAAAATAATATGTATAAAGCAAAATTTAACATTTAAGAGACTCAAATATTTTGGTAAATAACTTAAAACTTTGATAAAAGCACAAAACTATCTATATAGTTGCTGTGGCGAGCGGGCGGCGATATAAGTCTAATAAAAAATAAAATTTATTCTATAGGGTGAAGAAGGCATTAAAGGGGAAATGGGAATCCCAGGTTTTCCAGGAGCAAAGGTAAGACTTTCATGAATTGCAGGATACATTTGTTGTTGTTCAGTTGCACAGTTGATTCTGACCTTTTGTGACCCCCATGGACCACTGCATGTCAGAATAAATTAATTGAGTGTAAAACTGTATTTAATACAATAAACTGTTAACAAAATTAGAGCAAAATTGAAAAAACAAGGGTTGTAAACAGTTGACTGTCTAATAAACAGAAATCATTACATATATTAAACAATGTTGCTGATTCACTCTTTTTAAAAACTGTTAGCATTTCATTAAAATTATTCTATTTAGTTTTGGAAAGCATGGATTGGCTCTCAAAAAAATCAAAATTAATGTAATGAAAATGAAAACTCTCTCCATTCTAATGGTTTTTTTAATTTAATCCACTCATTAAATCAGGACCTGTGAAACAGGTAGTTTCACCCCTTTTCTCAGATAACCCACAATAAAAAAACGTATTACATGTTATTTGAAACATAGTTTCTGCCCTTGTATTCAACCCTTTTCAGTTGTTGGATACCTAATTTGTCACAATGCAATTAGACAGTATATTTTTAATCCATAGGGAAGATTTTAGATATTTTTTTACACCCATCTGCTCTTTCTTGGACTCATCTGCTAGGCTGTGTTATGCTTCTCGTTAGGTGATTTTATTGCTATTGTTATGTAGGACAAATCTCTGTGAGTTGCTGAATTCTATTGAGGGGTGGTATAACTGGTGCATTCTTTGTGCTATTTTTTCTCCTGCTGGATAATGGCCATCATCTTTTTGGGTTGTGCCTGTTCTTACGGTCCCTGCTTAAATCAGTATAACATTTTCAATGGTGCTTTGTGATGGTTGAGAAGGCAAAGTTGCTTCCGAACTTGCCTTAAATCATGCTTGAAATGGTAAATTAGAAATCTGTTCCATCATCCAGAGTTGATCTTCACTTGGCTAATGCAGTGTGAGCTAAAATGTATTAACCATTCTGGAACCAGAAACAGGCTCAGTGAATTTAGTAATTACAGGTAACATATTGTGTACTGCAGATCAGTCTACGTTCTTGTCTAAATATTTAGATCATTTGAACTCTATACATGCCATATTATGCCATGGAAATGTGTGACACAGTAGAGATCTGAATTTTAAAAATTCTGAAATTTCTTGATAAATAATAAGTGACCAATAATAAGTATTACATGTATTTTATTTCAGGGAGAAGATGGCCTGACCGGTTCTCCTGGAGATTCTGGCATTGCTGGTGAGAAGGTAGAATCATTTATATCCATTTTAGTACAATCAAAGTTTTTCAACTTTCTTCTTCATTCCTTTGTGGGTTTTATAGACAGCACAGGATTTATCTATTCATTCATTCACTCGCTTGCTCATTTAATACACTTTTTATACCTCCCATCTGAGAGACATTCCCAGTCTGAGTGGTTTATACTCTTAAAACCAAAGGCATAACAAATAAATAACCAAGCATAACTGTGAAATAGCAATAGAGTAAGAAGAAAATAGAGTATTATGTTTGTTTGCCAAAACCCTGGTTTCCTCTGCACCTATCAAACTCAGGGGATGATCTTGCAAATATATTGATGAGATGGTGAAATGAGGGTGCCGTGTATATCGTGCTAAATTGTTCGATGGAAATATAAATTGGAGAAATAAGTAAATAAACCCCAAGGTGGCGAACAAATGGGCAAGTTGGAAAACACAACACTGTAGGGGCTCTCCCAACTCACTAGGATCTCTTGTTTGCTATAAAACAATATATTGTGGGCAAAAAATGTCTTGGAGACAGAAAATCACATCCAGTGAAATCTCATTATAAAGGGAAAGTGGTTTTCCCCCCTCCTTACTTTCTTTGTGAGAGTTATAGACTGTAAGATTCATATTCTTGTTCCAGACTATTCACTGTCTTCTTATACAATCATCTTAATCTAAAGACCTATGGCTTTCCACTTTTCCAGCTTGAGATCTCTGAGAAAACAAATATGTCAAATTGCAATGATAACAACTGTCTAGTAGTTCATGGTGCTACAAATGTTGATCTGATAGGGACCACTTCGGTGGGACGGTAATAGCGTTCTGTGCACTCTAGTCATGCCTGCCACATGACCACGGAAACGTCTGCAGAAGCAGACAACGCTGGCTCTTTGACTTTGAAACAGTGATGAGCACTGAACCCTAGAGTTGGATACGACTGGCTTTCAAGCAAGGGAAACCTTTACCTATACTGTTATTTAATGTTTTGTCATTTGCTGCTGATATCTCTTACCAATTACTTTCTCATCTACTGATATGCTGTTGTTTAAATTTAATACCACTATTTTGTGCATTACTTTTACTGACTATTGCAAACTTATCCTGAGCCATTAAATAAATGTTTAATATGTAAAGTAACAACATGTGATATCAGTAAGTCTGTGGGTTCTTTCAAAGTCATCTAGCCGAAAATCTACACAATATAAGGTCATCCTGTCCCATTCACAATTGTTAATGTGGGCACCCAGATTTTATTGCCTTCCCTTTGTAATCTTCCCTTGTTTTCCACTGCATTTTCCATCTCCTTTTTCTTACCACAGAAAACCTTCTAAGAAAGTATGGATGGAAGAGGCTCCTCCTTTGATTGGTAGTGTTAGGAGCTCTCTATAGAAGCATACTGTATATCCCTCTGGATATTGTTTTTTCCATATTGGAAAATATGGAAATTTTTTATAGCTTACGTTATTTTTATGGGGTGTCAGTACTCATGAGAAAATCTGTGTTGTCCATGATTAGTTCAGCTTTGTTCATTGTGATGTGTGTGTTTCTTTTTGTGACTCTCTCTAGCTTTGATAACAGCATTTGCAGTTAACGCCTAATTTCCCCCAGTTTACCAGCTCAGCAGAAAATGGCACTTGGAGGCCACTTTGATCATTGACAAAAAGCAATAAAACTCCTGCTTGTCAGCTACTCTATTGATAATAAAAACAGTGTGAAAAATAGCAGACAACATTTTATATGTCTTGAATACTTCAGTGGCAATCTTAGCCATTAAGTCAAGTTGGGGCCCTCTTGGCACTCATATTCATACCTATCAAGTTTCGGGAAATTCCTGTCAAATAAGGGAAATTTCCTGGCCAAAACGGGAAACTGGACAGCTATGCTTATCCTGTGCTGGCCTCCAGTCTAACTCCAGTTTAATTGCAGTCTAACTAATATGGGATGACGGTGGGAAAGAGTGTAAAATACAGGGGTTTGACAGAAATTTCCCCTTGACAAGTATGCATATGACAATTGGGTATATTACCAAAAGGAGAAGTGAACTACTGGAGATTATCAGCACACAATACTATTTTTGCAGGTCCAAAGATTTTCCCTATTGCCCTTATATAGGCTTGTCAAAAATGTGTTAAGGGATATACACCTCATTTCCAGTTTGTGAAATAACAAAGATGGTTCAAAATGTTCAAAAGTAATTTGGAATTGTCAGGTTCACTGAAGATGTTTTACGTAAAATTGCAGATTTTCTCTCTCTTACTTTATAATGGGTGTTTCTTGGTTAAACGTATTTTAGTGCTTTTTTTGATGAAGAGGAAAATATTTTAGCATTATTGTAAGTAAACAAAATAAAGTTCCCGTGAGCCTTCTGCCTTTTAAAATAATGTGTTTGTCTCCATCTAGCAGAAACATTAAAAAAATATAACATAACTCTCACTGCTGTGTTATTTTGCAACCATTGTTTTAAAAGTTATATGTGCTATCTGACTCATTTTCATATCTCCCATGAATAGGGTGAACATGGCTTGAAAGGTGATAAAGGAGAAACAGGTGAAAAGGTAAATAAATACCCAGTTTGTCAGATTGACTTGGCTTGGTGTAACTAAATTTTCAAATTAGAATTTAGATTTTCACAGGAAATTCAACCCTCAAAATTTATGGTTGGATAATGATGAAGTGGTTTTTGTTTTACTTTAAGATGTGTGCTTTTCAGTCTAGGAATGGGACATTTCAATGGGTGGCAATTATTGTGTTGTTTGATTTGATTTTGATTTGATTTGATTGAATTGTTGTGTTGATTGGATTTGAGTGCACCAATCACATTGCATCTTAAAGAGTAGTCTAGGGGAAAATACGTAGTAATTTCTATTCTAACTTTGTTAGTAAATATTTGCAGTGTCTTTTCACAGGGGCTGTTGACTCTTTTTAGATGGTTTTTGAGGTTTGACGCTATCTGCTAGACAAGAGGTTTAGTTTGAAAGAGGAACACAGTGAATAGACCCTATCTGTCAGTGCTAATTTGATTGATGGCTTCATGGCATCCCCACTAGGTTGTGAGCTTGTTCACCTTGTATGCCTGCAGGCTGTGACAGAGTGTGAGAACTAGATTTTTCTGGATGATGTGCCAATTTATTACATTCAGAAGAAATGGCTGGAGAGTAATTGTGTTGCTGTAGAACATGGAGCAGATTGGGAATTATGTATTTCATTTTAAAGACTGTGTTATTTTGATGCACGTGCCTTGTGTGTTGTGTTAAGCAGCTATATTGGAACTGAAAAACTCAAAAGCCAGCAGGATTTGCTTCACTTGATTCACATTAGATACTACTCTAGTTGACTGGCTTGATGGCATGTATCTACAATACATACATCTTTAGGGAAGGGAAGAAAGTAATAATGTGTTTTTTTCTGAGTACAGATGGTCAATTAATGAAAACTATAACTTTGCTGATGGTCCAATAATTGGAGTCATTGGCCAAAATCCAACAAAGTTTTCTATGTATGTAAAGGTGTTTGTAGAAGTGGCTTTCACTTTTTCAGGCCCTCCTGTTGCACAACCAAATCCCACAACCAGAAGAAAGACCCAGCATTGGTGGTACAGCTGGGAAAATGGTTAAAATCCATTGACAATTGCCCTCAAACAATTTCATAAGCCTCCAGCCCTTGTATGCAATTGGATAATACTTTTCAACATTTGAGTCTATATGCACCACTGCTGCTACTTCTTGATAACTGATGGAATACATTTGTCCCATCTTACTCTGCTCTTCATTCTAGGAGTATATGTAACTTTACTCACAAAATAGATTTCATAAGATTCCTTTTTGGGCTGTATCAGGGGTTCCCAACCTAAGGCCCATGGCTGGATCTGGCCAGTAGTGCCATTTAATGTGCCCCCCCCCCAAAAAAAAAAGCATTCGAGGGAAAATGGCACCACTGAAGTTGTTTGGACAAAATGGACACCCCATTGTGCAGGCAGGGCAAAATAGCCATCCGGCCCTCAAAGCTGACTGAAAGAGTGTGACCCAGCTCCCGGCTTGAAAAGGTTGGGAACCCCTGGGCTATACAAACAGCAACCATTCGCCTTGAGCCAGTTTGTAACCTATTTGCTTAAATTTGCATCTGAATAGTCAAAGGTATTTGTACATATTTGCAGGGGGGGGGAGGGAGAGACACATGAAAGGTTCCAACCAGAGATGGGATGTGAAAATCAGTGTCATCAACTACTGCCGGACATCTAGTGTGCATTCAAAGATCTCATTTACTTCCTTTGCAGGCGCACCCCCCAATAAAGGACTCAGACACTGATGAAAGTGGATAACGGCATTGGGCCACATTTATTGATTCATGCCCTAGTCCGAATTATAAATTTCTATTGGTAATTGACCAATTATAATTCTTAAGGCAAGCAGGCCGAAGTAACACTGGTAAGGTACCACCCAAAATTGCCAACGGCAATTGTTACAATGTATCTATTTGTATCAATTTGTTTGTTGACAACAAACAAATTGTTGACCGTAGTCAATATCTAACTAATGACCCCACCCTCTGACGCGTATCCGTGAAATCATGGGGTGATGCATGCTGTCTAGCTGTAGCCATCACCCCGTCGCCTGGTTCGTCGTTGACCGGACAACGTTTAACCAACTTATGCCTGTCTAGTGTTGTCCAGTCAATTGCGAACCTGCCGGATACCTGTGGGTCATAAATGTTTACCTTACCAGTGCTACCCACCACACGGGGAGGCTTCCCAAAAGGCTCACCGCCCCCCCCCAATACCGTCAGCTCGGTCAACAGGCCTGCTCGCCAGTCCACTAACAAGAGGTCCATACCTCCCTGCGACAGATGGGCCCCATCCCCTGAGTAAAGCTCGTAATTTTGCAGACTGATGGCGGGGAGGCGAATGACGCGTCCCCCACCCTTGTCGAAAAGGAACCGGGCAATAGCCCCGTTCACGGAGCGTCGGCTTGGTCAAGAGCCTCGAGGCCGAACGCTCCCCTGTAAGCGTACCGCGGTATCGTGTCCGACCAATTGAGGGTTGTGGCAGGCCACAGATAATGTGAGTAGGGCAGGTCACTGCAAATCGCAAGCTTCCGCGCTAGGCCAGTGACCTGTCCCAAGCCATTGCCCCCAAGGTACATAACCAGGACATCAGGCGAGTCAGCATCCCTGATGTAGAAAAGGAATGGCAACAGTTCCCGCCATAACATGCCGCGCTTACCATACCACCTGAGACGTGCGGATGCACCCAGTCCCAGTCGGGGTCCCCACTCTGTCGCTGCAGCGTAACGCGCTGCCCTGTGCAGCGTAACGCGCTGCCCTGTGCAGCGTAACGCGCTGCCCTGTGCACGTGGCTATGGCCCACCAGCCATACTGTCACCGGTGTAATACGACACCCAGGGTCTGTCAAGGAAAAAAGGGGGTGGGAGAAACAGTGCAGTGACTAAACTGGTACTCACGGTTGAAGAGGGCGAACACAAAACTGAAAACATTGTGGTCCCCACCCTCCCATGCGGCGTATTTCAGCCCCGGAGTACCCAGAAGCCACAGTCGTGTACAGAAGCCACAGCTTCTGGCAGGGCTCGTCCCACCTCATCTCTGGGTGCAGGGGAATTCGCATACGGAATTCTTCATCGTAAGCCAACCACGACGGGCCCGGGAAGTCAACCATCGCCCGGTATATATTGTCCAAATACTGGACCATCGGGATTGCCAGATCTGGCCTGGCCCTGAGGCAAACCGCCATGTATATGAGGTACGCTGGCAGCCAGTTGGCCCACGTGCGTGGCGGCTTACGACGACGTGCCTGTTCCTTATCCTTCTCATCCTGCCCCTCCCTCTCCTCCTTGGTGGGCTCTCTGTTAAGAAGGGAGAAGATGTCCACATACTCCCCACGCCAGATCTTTGCCTTGGTAGCCTGGGCCAGATGATCCCCAAGGGGCAAGGAATACCCCGCTGTCGGCAATGCCGACATCGGCACGGTGGGAACTGTGGGCATTGCGAAAGGAGCCTGGACCAACCCGGCCACCCCTAACACGTTCCCCACTGAGCAGGAGGTGCCACCCCAAACAGGGCCCTGGGTGGGAAGTGAAGTTGCCAGGTGGGACGTCGGCGACTGAACCGTCGCGCCACCCGTGCGAGGCCACGGCCACTGAAATGTTCCCCCCAAGGTAGCCAGGTGTGTGGGTGTACTAGATTGAACCGCATACTCACATGCTGCACCCCCGTGGGCCGCCCCCACCGGGGGTTCCGGCCCACTGGGGGCGTCGGAGCTCACGACCGCGACTGAGCTCACCGATGGGGCCTGCTCCGCACCAGCCTGTTGATTGGGGAGCTGCGAGGCAGTGGCCGATGCCGGCCCACGCGCCTCGGGCAGCTCGACCCGTCCAGCCGCCTGCCGGAGCCCGGCAGACGAAGCATCAACCTGCGCCCCAAAAGGGACCCCCGGGTGGTTAACCCTCGCAAGGGATGCCTCGAGGGCCGCAACACGGGCCAGAAGGGCCTCAACATTAACATAGCCCCCTAATCCCAGGGGGGGCAAATGGCCAGCCGGCCCATGGGCCGCAGGCGCCGGTCCAGGTCCCTGGATCCCAGGGCCCGAATACGGCCAAGAGCTCAGGCCCGGCCCCTGCAGGGCCAGGGGCATACCCTGCCGGGGTAGGGAACCCAACCACCCCCCATGGCTGGAACCCCCCCGCAGGAAGCTGCATACTAATAGAAGAAGGCCCCGAAGAATGGGCCATGCCAGGGGCAGTGGCCATTGCTTGCGGGCCGGGGGCCGCGGCCCCTGCCGGGCCGGTATGCGGACGGCCCGCCTCAGGCCAAGGGGCTATCAACCCCATCCCACCGGTCCCGGTGGGCTCTGGCAAGGGGGGCTGCTGAGGAGGCGCAGTCGCGGTCCTCTGACCCGGCTGGCGCCTCCGCGCGGAGCGAACCGCGTTCGCAGTTGCCTTCTTCTTAGAGGGCATAGCAGATCTGCTGGGAAGCCGGAGAAAGATAAGGAAAAAACGCCACCCAATAGGCTTCCCGGCGAAGGAAAGAGCGACGGAGGTAAGAGGGAAAAAACTTCTCCGCTCCTTCGCTTCGCAAAATGGCAGCCCAGCTGCCTCGTGGCCACCCCTTTTATAAGGGAGCTGGCCACGCCCCCTAACTACCCGGATGCCTTCGTCCGGTGGGGGGGGGGCCCGCAAAGAGCGCGGCGGCCATTTTGGCGCCATGCTTGCATTCTCTCCAGGAACTAAGCAATTTACAGAAATTTACTTAACAAAGCCTTTTGCTGAAGAGGGAAGGTACATAGTACCTGATTACTGTCTTGTATATCAGTCTGGAACACATAGCACATATACACAAAAGCCAAAGTGCTGAAAAAATAAAAGCCAGCAGTAATCTTAAAAAGGAGTGAGGGGATATCTTAGGTCCTATTTCTAATGTGACCTGCTCAGTCCTGTGTGAGAGATTCAAGACTTCTATGACACATTCACTTTAGTGTTCAAGGAATGAAGAAGCAGACGAGTGAAGTAGCTCTTTATTAGTGGGGTTTGAACACAGTTTGGATGGGGGAAACTCGGACTTATATACACTATAAACAGTAACAATAATACAACAAGCCCATTGGCTAACAGAGCGTGCACATTTTTCGATCCACTCATTTGCATAAGAATAGATACATGAGAAAAGATACATTCCGCTCCTGTCAGAAAACACAGTTAACATACATAACATTCACACAGAGAGGTACTTCATTAATTGGATTCCAACATGTAATGCAAAATGAAATCTATCTATCTCAGTGTTTCCCAACCTTTGGTTTTTGGACTTCAGTTACCAGAAGCCTAAGACAATTCCCCAAAACACTGATCAGCCAATGTACTGACTTAGGCTTCTGGTAATTGACATCTCCCTGTGGGGCATGTGTCCCACATTGGGAACTACTGATTTATCTGAGGCTTCCCAGGACCCACATGATTGGGGTTAGTAGGAGCGCTTCGGCTTCTCATTGATGCTTGAGAAGTCTGTCTCCTTTTGTTCTGAGCTTCCTCATTCAGTCAAAGCATCACTTTCATCTTCCAAGTGAGATTCATTGACACCAAGAGTTTCTTTTTTAAAATTCTTTTAAAAACTGAAGCACTGAAGTCTCAGTTTGATTAAAATGCCACTTGGGGCTTCCTTGCATCACTTCAGATCAGTTAGGAAGTTGACAGCATACCCCTGCTTTGGATTCTGAATAATTTCTGAACCCAAGGCATATCCCTAGTTTCTTTCACTTCTATATCAAACATATGTGTCCTTGTTATGCTTCTCTTATTATGTTTGGGTTTTTTTCCTACTGGGAAATCCCAGATTGCATTCTATATCATCTTAATTATAAATGGAACATTGTTGGATACAGTACGATATTCTGAGCATTTCCACTGCAGAGCTAGGATGACATGTTAGAAGGACATATAGAGCTTTCAGGCAGCATGGCGGGCATTGTTCTTGGTGGCAAGGCAAATGAAACAGAGGGGCTTCTTGTAAATTGGAGCAGTGTAATGCCCTGAGGCCTATCCATTGAACTCATATAACAGTCTTCTTTCATAATAAATAGTCATACATCAGGAGTGGAGGGGACCCTGTCTGTATCAAAGCACCTAAGTAAAGGTTTCTGACTGCTGTGTGTGCATCATGAATAACAGCCCTTTGTGGCCTATGAGAAGTTATATCTGGAATTCTGGATGCTTCCAACATTTCCAGGGACCATAGGCTCATCCAGCTAGAGAAAATCTTTTAAATGGCAGGTCTTTTATCACCAGAGTTCAACACATTAGAAGGAATTGAATCATAGAGGTGACAAATAACACACCAGAGAGAGCAAACCAAGTGTCAACATTCATTATTATTATTAATAATAGTTGTGTGATGGATGTGATAAGCTCCTCCTGGGAAGTATGTTAAGGATGTTTTTATTTTTAAATTATTATCCTTTTAATGACTTTAAGTAGCTCACCAGCAGTTGGCCAAAAGCATCCTAGTGTCTTATGATTGGATTTTATTTCTACTTCAGGTCATGACTCCAGCTGTTACTGCCACTCTGGTTGAACTATTTATGTACAGTTTTTCATCACTTGAAGCAGCAGCCTTTAGGAAACTTTATACGAAGTGCTATTTGGTTTGTGTTGGGTTATACTTTAATGATTTTCTAAAATATTACAAGAATAAGCAAGTATATAAAAATGAGGACAAAAAGGTGGTTAAAATGATTGGACCCATCAAAGGTCCTACTCTATTACTACTGCTTCTGAACCATATGTTTACAAGAAGAAAATACAGGAAACTGTCTGGGATGTAGGAAAGTATCAAGCCCATACTCACCTGATGGAATCTAGGCATTTAAATGAGCATTGAGAAAGAGTTAATTTGAAACTGTGAACAGGAGGAGAGTTCTAGTCTTGCCTCTTTCTTGAAACCCTCCACATGAAGAACAGTCTCTGAAGACGAGGTGTTGTGCTAGATGTAGAGTCTTCCCATACAACCAGAAAACCGAATTTGTTTAGGCTCTCCATTTGTATGGAGAGACGCCAAACACAGCAGAAACTTTCCTCTTCAGATAGCCCTTCTACCTGTAGATATAGTGACAAGCAGAGGTGGGGCTAGAACTCTCCTCCTGTTCACAGTTTCAAATTACCCATTTTTTGAATAATTAAATAGGGCTTGGGCCATATAAGGTCAAATGAAAAGTCTAATTCTTGTTATTTTACCACAAGGTTAACTCAGCTCTGGCATTTTTATATACTTTCATTACCTGTGTGCTTCCAGTCAAATTACAACCTCTCCACCAAGTTGGGGGTTGCCATTTAAATGTTTGAACAAGATGCCTTCTCTTGGATCATCTCTATTACCATCCAAACAAACCAATGTTGTCTAAAATTCTGTTGCTTGGTGTATTAAGTTACAACTACGATAGGCTTATTGAATCAGTGGAGATCTAGAAATTCATCTAATATGCTAAGCAACAGCATTTCAGCCTGTATTCCCTTTTACACTGCTGCACTAACTCTGTCAGAGCAACAGGCTTATTTTACACTAACCTTTTAAAAGTAAGAATGCTTCTGGTAAAACACAGCTTTCTTTAAAAATATATATATTATAGATCAATGTTTCCCAACTTTTGGTTTTTTGACTTCAATTCCCAGAAGCCTAAGTCAACTCACCAAAGCATTGATCAGCCAATGACTTAGGGAAAGCTGTTTAATGTACTCACTGAGGCTTCTGGGAATTGAAGTCTCCCTGTGGATTGTGGGCCCCATGTTGGGAACCACTGCTATAGACATTTTCACTGAGTAATTCATCTACCTTTTATTTTGCATTGGCTGAACTACATCACATCAGGCTGGCATATTCACATGTGGAGGTTTCCACTGCAGAATAGCATATGGCTAAAGCTGTACTTCTTAGTACAGTGGTACCTTGGATAAAGTCTGATTCGGATAAAGTCTGATTCAGATAAAGTCATAGTTTTCATGCACACGTGCTGCATCACATCAAGTCCAATACTACTAAAAATTGGACGTTATCCAAGGTATTTGGTATAGGAACCTCTGATAATGTCCATTTTTGGACATTATCTGATGCATCGCCCATTTTTTTCAGATAAAGTCCAAAATTGGATGAAGTTAGAGTTGCCATAATTCTCTCCCACAAAACCGGGACAGTAGTATACTTGACAAAAATGAGCGGGTTATCTACAAAATAGCTTTCTAAAAATAATAATAATAATAATGACAGCTATAAAAACACTTTCATATTAACTATATCAATACATAAATGAATTTATTTACAACAGTTAATTCTTACTGTAAGATGATCTGTTGTACTTGAGTCGTGGTCAACTCTTAATGTCCTCAGTTCCAGGAAACACACTGGTCACACTTATCGAGTGGTGGTGTGAGGCGAGGATGTTAAGATTTGTCTCCAGGTATACTCCAACTCCAATGTGGCAGGAAATCACTTGTTTGATGGCAAGTGTTCAAATTTATTTTAATGCTGTGTTATAATACACAATCAGTAAGTTTTAAAAATCTGGGACTTTAACATGATTTTTATTGAACTGGCTGGGACAATTTTTCTGACCTAGAATCCAGGACAATCCCAGTTTTCCGGGATGTATGGCAACCCTAGATGAAGTCCAAACGTGTGGAATGGAGTTTGGATGTTATCCGAGGTTCTACTGTATTTGTGACTGTGTGTCCCTAGCTGGTTCCCAGTAGCTTTCAGAGAATCATTTCTTGCAGAGAACATTTGCTTTATATTTTTGAAGTGTTTCTTGCAGTTCAGTGTACAATCCAAAGTAATGCTTGAATACCTGGGGGGGAGACATTGTTGTTGGCAGAAGTTGGTCTTCTTTTTCCTCTATGCAATATAACTTTCCAAAGATTTAGACATGTTAATTCATTTCAGAATGTGTAACAAAAATGAAGGGAGAAAGAGATTGTGGCAATTTTAGGACTAAACAGGCTTATATACTCAGTGCACATAGGTTCTGGGGGTGAAGACCACATGAAAAGTGACACCATCCAGTATCAAATTTTGATGGCAGATGAAGGGGTGAAGTGGGGCTAGCAGGAAGATCCTGTCCTAATGCATTCTTTCCCTGAACTCAAATCAACTGCAGGGAGGAAAATATAACACAGCAGCAGCATTGAATTACAGAAGTGGTTGGGAAGTTATCCTGGATGCAATCTTACACTTTGCATTCTCTTATTAAGCTTATAACCATCTGCTGTGCATCAACAGATGTTTGAGAGCAACTGTTAATGTGACACAACATCTGTGAAGTGTTCTTATGGAAGAAGGTTCTTGCTGATGCCTGTTGTAGCTCCCAGGTTTAAGCCAACTCCCTTTTGGGATAGTAGCTGATTTCATTTAGCAGATGTATGATTAATTGTTTATAGAACAGAGGGCTAGAAGCTTTAATACTCCTGAGCTAGTATTGTGAAGATAGAACTGTCTCCATGAAATTTTGTTAGCCTTGTCAATTCAACAGGGGAGGGTAATAGCTTGATGTGCAAGAAGAAAATAAAAAGCAGTTAATTTGCCATGTGTATTATAGCTTGTCTGTCTGAACAGAAGTTTAAAATAGTATCCTAGGCAGAGGTATGTTCTCACTAACCTTTTAAATTTGCTAGCCAGGTTGGGTAACAAATAAGATGGAAAGTGGGTTTCTTTTTGTTAGTAAAGTGTCATCCCCCTTCACATGGGCATTTCATTCACCCCAGGCTGCAACAATATTCCCTGCATACCTTGCTCTGTTTCCTTTATAAGCTAAGCATGGGGAGAAGGTTAGGATATGCAGACTGCCATAGGCCCTCTTGCTGCCCTCATCGTCAACAGGGTGCTCCTTTTCATCCTTATCCTGTACCTCCATTCAGCCCCTCCAGTCTTCTTTCAAAATATATATAGAGTATATTGCCTGCTGGCCCAGATGATGAAGGACTAAGTGAATCTGTCCATCCATTTTCAGTAGAGCTCTGTAAATTATTTCAATCAAAGTTAATTGTTTGTCTTTGTAAATAATTTTCTGGTAGGATTGCTCTGATTTATTAGTACTGCATCTGAAACAAATTAATATGAGATTTTCAGTAAGCTCGTTCTCCCCATGATGGTGAACTCTGGCACTCCAGCTGTTCTTGGATTTCAATTCCCAGAAGCCCAAGTCAGCAATCCTGTTGATCAGGACTTCTGCGAATTGAAGTTGAAGAACAGCTGGAGTGCCAAGGTTCACCATCACTGCTTCCTGGCGCATATTGGTATATCGGGCAATTGGGCTTTGTCCCACCCCGCCCTCGCCTATGGTGCCCTTGGGTGCCAATAGCAATGTATTGGATTCCCCCCACCTCCCCCCCCCCATAGGCACCCCCACCACTCCCTGTCCAGCGTCTTCCCATGGTGCCCTGTACACCCCTGACTGCTTCTCCTATATCTGTGCAAACAGTGGCTAGTTTCATACACCACTAGCTACCTTGGGTTACCTCAGTTATCCTGAATTGGCATAGAATCCTACTTTATGCCTTATGAAAGTTGTTGACACTTGACAAATGGAAGACAGTGGCACAGGAGACACAAGAAATATGTCTTGACTGCTAGCTTCACTTATTTTCTTTCTCCATAGTCCATGCATATCTGTGTAAATACAATTTTGTTCCTCTTTAAATGCAGCAAGATCATTTTGCAAGGATGAAAGCATTGCAGCAGTGCAATACAACATTGTTGCTTTTTAGTTGGCAGCTTTATTACATCAGATCAAACAACACATCAGTTGAATTGGCTCAATTCCTGGCAAGGATCAATGTTTACTCATGGAGATGTAGTGGTGTTTTGAGCTAAGATGAGAAAAGGGTGGAGGGACAACAGATTCAAATATATGCTCTCTATTAAGCTCATTGACTACCTGAGGATAGTCTTCATGCCTTAAGAACAAAACTTAGGGCCAAAGACTGTTGGAGAGGGTAGTCATCTGCATAGCTGTGAGCTTTGAAAAATGTAGTTGGGTTGAAAATGCCATAAATTAAACAGCACAGGTGAAAAATAGTAACTAGCAATTACCTAGTTGGTAAATAATACAGTAATACCTCATACAAAGTCTGCTTCGTACAACATCGAATTCATACAACATCACCTAATTCCTTGAAAAAAGTTGCCTCATACAAAGTATGAGGCATTAGGGGTTTTCCGAGGTTGCATTGTGCCAGGGCAGTATAAAAGGCAGGACATATGCATGCATTGCTCTTGTGGGTTTTGCACGAGGTGAAGAGTGTTTAGGAATGGTTTTGAGCGCAATTTTGGAATTTTTTAAAAAAATTCATCAGAATTTTTGGAAGCATTCCTGGGATTTTTGCAGCATTCTTCAGGTTCTTGGACCATTCTTTGGCACAGTGGATGATGGGACATGTTGGAATCCATTTTGTCCCTGCTTCCATCCAGTAATTGTTTACAGTAGCTTGTACAAAATGGATGATCGGCCGCATGGCTGCAGATTAACACTGTGCTGCATGATGGGACATGTTAACTTTTAAACCTGCACTTCATAAAGTTTTCAAAAGTTAAAAACTTCTTGTATGGTTTGTCCCCTAAAATCATGGTTTTGACATGTTTTTGTAATGTATTTAGCCTTTAGACAATGATTTCTTAAAGTTCTGTCAATTTCCTGTCTGTTTCCTTGACTTTGCCTTGAAGTCTGTGCTGTTACAGTACAATGTATCTCTATGGAAACGACGTTGTACGAGGCATCGTGGCAAGGATTTGGACGTTGTATGAGGCATCACGGCTAGGATTTTGCATGCCTCATACAAAGTCCAAATCCGTATAAAGTCCAAACTTGTGGAACCAAGTTTGGACGTTGTATGAGGTATCACTGTATTATGGAATTGTGTGAAGCTCATACTTTACAGTACACTATCACCAGTCAATCACACAGTTGACTTGGTTGCAATCACTGACCGTATAGCATCTGCTAGTCTTTAAATAAAAAAAGCCACAGTCTGCCAAAGCTTCTGAAAATGTTGGAGTCTGAAAAATAAGTTCTGTGAAAGTAATGTCATTTGTCAACTACTGACAGGTAAAGATTGGTTCTTCACTTGCCTGTAAAAGTAAATAAAATGTGCTGGTTTCTTTTTCTTGTAAAATCGCAAACATTTTCCAGCTAGAAAGAAATGTTGGATAAGAAATCAGACTTCAGATATGATTATGTATTGACCCCATTGTCTGAGCTGAAATAACACTTTAAACCTTTTTCTTTCCTTGGGTTACTTTGGCCAAGGTTGATCCTGTCACCCTATGGTGAAGTTAATTTTATGTGCATGCTAATTAAGTACTATATTTGCTGGTGTATAAAATGCACCGGAGTATAAGATGCACCCTGTTATTACCAAAATAGCCCACTATCAGCCACTATATACAGTACAAGACACACTCTATTTTTCCAGGTTTTTTTTTTTTGGGGGGGGGGGAGTGGGTCTTATATGCCAGCAAAAATGGTATTTCATTTCCACAAATTAAATTGTCCATGTTATTTTCTGTTTTCAATTTTTTTCTACCCACACTGGAAGCATGACCACAGTAATCCATAGAAGACTCTGGTTCAGTCATCATGAAGGCACCCAAGGAATGCCTCCAAGCTGGAGAGCGTCCATACCAGATCTCTGTCTGTAAACCAGAACAAAGACCCAAAGGCCTGTGTCTTCAGCTCAGTATTCCAATTTGCTAAATGCAAACATCTGGAGAGGAAACAACTGAGCATTAGTGTTATCTGAACCCAATTAATATTGAATTGTAAATTGGAAGCCATGAAAACACAGGGATGATTATATAATTAAAGCCTGGCACTAACCCAAATATCATATAGTCCGTCCACTAATCCTAAACAGATTTAAGGCTGTGCTTTTCTAATCTGGTTTTTAAGTGTTCCACTTATTTGAAGATTCAGTTATGTCCCTCTTCCAAGTCATTATGCTGCAGATACTGCTCCAAGATGAATATTCAGATATCCAGTCAGAAAGACTGAGATGACAAATGTTTCCGCTCAAGACTGTTTTTTCAGAATTCGAATCAGAGAAGGAAAACGTTGCTTCCTCTGGATCTTGCCAGGCCACAAGTTTTATTACAAGTCTGCCACTAGCCATAACTGCCAGGACTGATAGAAACTGAGGATCCAGCAAATGCATTTGAAGAACCACGGCTCTCTCACCCAGATTTAAAGGCTGTTAAGTTCCTACAACAGAGAAATCTTACCTTCTGGAAATCAGTGTTCATTCATAGCATCCTGAATAACTGCAAATTCAGTCCATCCTCACTTGGAACTACATGCAGATGGACTTGTGCATGTCCATTTTTTCCCATTAGTAATTATAATTTTTGAAAAACATCTAAGTCTAGCACAACAGTTTAGTTATTTCTTCCAGAAGCCAGGAGCTTTGATTGACTTGGCTTTGTGGAAATTATGAAATCAGCTCCCTCTCTTTCCCCTGGTTTACCTTATAGCAGGGAACAGAAACCTCTGTTCCATAGGACTATTACTGCTTTAGAAATTCTCCATCTGGCCTGCAAGCTGTTCTGTGCTTATCACTGGCCATTCATCAGAAACATGAGTCTGTAAAATCTTGGCATGTTCTGCATGAAATGGGAGCTGTGGTTTGCAGCCCTGGGTAGGCTTTAAATGATTAAAGAGCTCTGGTTTGCATTTCTGTAAGGTTTTGTACATAAAATTGCTGCCCTGCTTTGCTGCTTGGAAGTCGGGTCTATGGAACTGAGCAGCAGTTTGTAGCTTTTGCAATTATTCTTCATAAGACACATCTAGAAGTGAGCTGTGCTTTGCATGCCTGACAGGTATTGCTGGCATTTACATCTAACCTTGCGATCTAGATACTGCCTGATTTCAGTCCTAATAAGAATTAGACTCCTGGCCTAACAGAGATTTCCCAATCCCTCTAGTCTGGCATGCAGTTTAGATAGTTCTTTAGGAAGTCACAACATCATTTCTCTTCTATCCAAACAATATTTCAAGTTTGTTTGTTTTTTGGGGGGGCGGGAAAGCATTGAACCCCTTTTTAAAAGAAAGATCATAAAATAAGTCCTTCATTTGATCAAGGTTCCTGTTGTGTCCTAATGGTTTGATCCTCCACAGGGATAACAATGTATCTGAACCAATGTAACCTTGCCTATGGGCAACAATGTAACCTTCAGCTGTATCACATAAACCCTGTAATAGGACGCGAGCTAATGACCACCAGCTGGCAGCAGCGAGCGTCCAAAGCTCTCTTGGTCCAAACTCATCAAAGGCAACAGCGCGGGAAGTTTTCCCGCCACCACCTACACCTGGACAAGAAGGGCGTGACTAGCAATGACGTCACGACGACAGTAGCCAATGGGCTATCGTGGAACCACGTTCAAATGTATTACTACTGTATATAAAGAGCTATTGATCCGCCATTACCTCATGTTCCCTCTGACCACCATGCAATAAACCTGAGTTAACCCAGCCCGAGGCTGTGTCCTGTGTCTTGGTTTTCATACACCAAATTGGCGACGAAGGTGGGATTATGGATCCCCAAGGAGCAGCCAGGGCACAGAGCGGGTTCAACATCACCAAACCGCAAGACTGGGAGCTTTTTGAGATGGACTTCCAGGCGGCGCTGGTGGAACTCAAAGTCAAAGAAGACGATGAGGAGAGAAAGAGGGCCATCCTCACCAGAATGCTTGGGATAGAAACCAAGCGAACGCTGGTGGGCATCATTGCACCGAAGAAGGTGAGCGAATTCAAAGCAGACGACATCATGAAGCTGCTGCGTGAGCGTTTCCGTCCCTCGAGGGCAATGTTTCCCGCTCGGAGCGCGTTTTGGAGGCGAGTCCAAGCGCCGGACGAGTCGGTTGAGGCATTCGTAACAGCCATGAGGATAGCCGCCGGCCCCTGCCGATGGGACGACCTAGAGACGGCCCTCAGGGACGGAGTGCTGTGTGGCCTGAAGGACAAGGAGGTGCAGCGCAGCTTGATGAACAAGGAGCCACCACCCACGCTGGCGGAGGTTGTAGAGGCCGCGGAAGCCGCGGAGTCCACGAATGCCGGAGTGGACGAAATGCACCAGTGGCGTGAGTGGCGTCCTAGAGCCGACAAAGCGGAGAATTCGGTGCACGGAAAGTCCGGACAGTCGGTGCACGCAACCCGAAGGGCCTCAAAGTCGTCTACGGAAGGCAGCGACGGCGAGGAGGTTCAGAGGGTCCGAAAAGGGGGGCGCCGCTGCGATGGTTGCGGAGCGGCCCATGAGCGCGCAAGGTGCCCATTCAGGAAAGCCGAGTGTTACACCTGCGGCCGTCGGGGGCACATCGCCAAGGCGTGCAGAAAACGGAAGGAGGGCCGGAGGCAGTCACAAGACCGCTCAACCAGACCGGACCGTCCAGCAAGGTCCAAAGATGGCGCCCAGACCACGAGGAAGCAGGACGGCGTGGGCCGCATCTCAGACGACAACGAGGACGACGCTCCGGTGTTCAGCGTGGCCGCGGGACAGTCCCATTACTTTGTTGAGGTACTAGTACAAGGGGCCCCTATCAGGATGGAAATTGACTCGGGGTCCTCCTATTCTATAATTTCCCAGAAAGAGTTCTTGAAAATCGACCCCCACGTGCGACCCAAACTTAAAACGTTGAGGTCCACGCTACGAGATGTACAGGGGAACAGCATTCCAGTATTGGGGGTCGGGAAATTTCGGGTCAGTTTTAAGAGACATTCCGCGGAGCTGCCCCTAGTTGTCCTTAAGGGGGGTAGTTGTAGCCTCCTAGGGACGCAGTGGTTTCAGCCCTTAGGTTTGTTCATAGGGGGAGTGCATACCGTGGGGGTGGATCCAATACAAGCGGTGTGCGACGCGCATTCCGCCGTTTTTAAAAAAGGACTCGGAAAGTTCAAGGGACCCCCTGTAGCCTTCGACCTAGACCCGGAGGTCCGCCCGATAAGACTCAAACCGCGCAGGGTGCCATTCGCACTAAAGGACAAAATAGAGGCGGAACTGGACAAACTGGTGGGTCAGGGGATTCTTATTCCTGTTGATTCCGCGGAGTGGGAAACTCCAATTGTAACCGCTCTGAAGGCTAACGGGGAGGTGCGCATTTGCGCTGATTATAAGTGTACAATTAACAAGGCGATCCGCCCTAATGCATACCCGGTGCCGGTGGTCAGCCACCTTCTGGCCAGGCTGAATGGGGGAAAGTGTTTCGCTAAACTCGATTTGGCTCAAGCTTATCAGCAACTCCCTGTAACTCCCGCCACGGCCGCGGCACAAACGATAGTCACACATAAAGGAGCGTTCCAGGTGTCGCGTTTACAGTTCGGCGTGAACTCGGCACCCGGCCTTTTTCAGTCGCTTGTGGAACGCCTCCTGAAGGGGCTGGAGGGGGTGTTGCCTTATTTTGATGACGTGTTGATAACAGGGGGGAGTGAGGCCGAACTGGCAAAGAGATTGGATAAAGTTCTGACTGTCTTCGAGAAAGCGGGGCTACGACTGAGAAAAGACAAATGTGTCTTCTTCGAAACTGAGGTTGAGTTTCTAGGGTTTCGAGTCACGCCAGAGGGTATTAAGCCATCCAAATCCAAAGTAGCCGCCATCAAGAATGCCCCTCGCCCCACATCCAAAACCGAGCTACAGTCATTTCTGGGGCTCCTCAATTTTTACCATACCTTCCTTCCACGGAAGGCGTCCGTGGCCGAGCCACTCCATCGGTTGCTAAAAAAGGAGGAAACATGGGTGTGGGGTGATGAGCAAGAGAGGGCGTTCAAAGAGTTGAAGCAACTCCTAACATCCGAGGCAATCCTAACGCATTTCGATCCCAAACGGCCAGTGGTCTTAGTCTGTGACGCATCCCCGGTGGGGGTGGGAGCGGTGCTTTGCCACATGTTGGACGACGGAAGGGAAGCCCCGATAGCGTTTTATTCAAGGTCCCTGTCCCAAGCAGAGCGTAATTACGCACAGACAGACAGGGAGGCACTAGCGATAGTAGCGGGAACCAAAAAATTTCACGATTTTCTGTATGGTCGGCCGTTCAAAATCGTGACGGACCACAAGCCCCTATTAGGAATTTTCACTGCAAATAAGCCCACACCACAGATCCTGTCCCCAAGAATGCTGCGGTGGGCTATTTTTCTCAACGCATACCAGCATGAGCTGGAATACCGGCCCGGGAAGGAGATCAGCCATGCCGACGCACTCTCGAGGTCTCCTTTGCCCTTGTCGGGCGTCCAAAAGGAAAGGGCAGAAAGAGATCGCCAGGTTTTGTTAATAGAGGTTTTAGACTCACCCCCAATAGTACCAGCCGACATTGCCAGGGCCACAGGAAAGGACAGAACGCTAGAGAAAGTTAGCTCATGGGTACAGAAGGGGTGGCCGGCATCATCCCCAGGTACGGAATTCGACCCATTTTTTCGAAAAAAGATAGAGTTGTCCCTAGAGAGGGGCTGCCTTTTGTGGGGCCAACGGGTGGTGGTTCCTACGTCCCTCCGACCGAGGGTACTCGAACTGCTCCACGTCAGCCACCCCGGCATCGTCCGGTCCAAGGCGCTGGCCCGGAGTTACTTCTGGTGGCCACAGCTGGACGCGGACATTGAGCACATGGTCGGCACTTGTGAGGCATGCCAGGGCTCCCGACCAGAGGTGGCCCGTCTTCCGCATAGGGAATGGGACACAGCAAGGGGGCCATGGTCCAGGGTGCACGTAGACTTCGCTGGCCCTTTCCGAGGAACAATGTTTCTCCTGGTGGTGGATGCATTCTCCAAGTGGTTGGAGGTTATCCCAGTAAAGAGTACGTCCTCCGCCACCACAATTAGCCAGTTAAGGAGAGTCTTTTCCACGTTCGGTTTACCCGACACTTTAGTCAGCGATAACGCTAGTTGTTTCACCTCCGCTGAATTCAAGGCATTCATGGAGGCAAACGCCATTCGGCATGTCACATCCGCACCGTTTCACCCCGCCACGAATGGCCAAGTGGAACGGCTGGTGCGAACGACAAAGGATGCGCTGCGGCGCATGGGCCCGGGGGACCTAAATCACCAAGTATGTCAGTTTTTGTTAGCGTATAGGGTGACCCCCTTAGCGTCAGGTTACTCGCCGGCAGAGCTGCTGATGCGGCGAAAACTGACCACGATCCTGTCCAGGCTAGACCCGACGAGAGTCGAGGACAAAGGAAAAAACATAGGGCTGGCAGTCTCGAAAGGTTTCGCCGCCGGCGATCCTGTTCACTGCAGGAACTACGCCAGCACAGGTCCAGCCTGGGTACCAGGGACGGTTGTGGAAAGGACGGGGCCAGTGTCGTACCGGGTCGAGACTAGCACAGGTCTCCTCTGGAGGAGGCACGCGGACCAACTTAGGCACCGAGTGAGTGGGGGGCCGGTCAGTGGAGCTCAGCGACAGGACTCAGCGTTAGGGTTCCCCCCCACCCGTTTAGCCCAAGGGGGGGACAGCAACGGACAACAGTCCCAAGCAAGGGGGGAAAGCAGCGGCCCCGACTCATACCCTTTTGATACGCCAGCTCTATCAGAGGCTGGGGAAGGGGGAGAGGAGTTCGCGACCGCTGCCCCCGAATTTAATTCTGATTTTGATTTTGAGAGCCGGGGGGGTTTTCGGGAGTGTTCCCCCACCCGTCCAAGCGAGAAGAGGGGTTTTTCGTTAGCCCCCAGTGCCCCCGGTTCTTCCCCAATAAAGCACACACCTCCCAACAACGCCGCGGAGCCGCGGCAAGTCACTAACGAGTCTCCCTCTCCAATTACAGGGCAGGAAACCAGGGGACAAAGAGAAGGTAGCAAACCAGGGGGAAGGCAGCCCACACCGAGACCCCAGCGTGTTCGGAATAAGCCATCTTGGCTGAGAAACTTCGTCCCATCCTAGGGGGGGGGGAGAGTGTGGTTTCGAGACTTCGTCTCATCCTAGGGGGGAGGGATGTTGTGTCCTAATGGTTTGATCCTCCACAGGGATAACAATGTATCTGAACCAATGTAACCTTGCCTATGGGCAACAATGTAACCTTCAGCTGTATCACATAAACCCTGTAATAGGACGCGAGCTAATGACCACCAGCTGGCAGCAGCGAGCGTCCAAAGCTCTCTTGGTCCAAACTCATCAAAGGCAACAGCGCGGGAAGTTTTCCCGCCACCACCTACACCTGGACAAGAAGGGCGTGACTAGCAATGACGTCACGACGACAGTAGCCAATGGGCTATCGTGGAACCACGTTCAAATGTATTACTACTGTATATAAAGAGCTATTGATCCGCCATTACCTCATGTTCCCTCTGACCACCATGCAATAAACCTGAGTTAACCCAGCCCGAGGCTGTGTCCTGTGTCTTGGTTTTCATACACCAAAGTTCCATTTTAATATTTATCGAAATTTTTTTTTTAAAAAAACTCAAAATTAGAAAGTTGGATTGTTGAATGGAGATTGAGGAAAACATTATGGCTGGTTAGAGGTTTCACCGTTTATAAAATCTAGGGCAAAATTAGTGCTGGTTGTAAGATATCTTCCAAATGTACTCATTGAATTACTGCTTGTGGTGTGGAGCAAAAATAAATAAATCCAGATATTTTCCAGTTCTTCATTTTTCTACAGAAAAAAAGTCAATTTTGTTGTTGCTGCAAGGATGCTTATAGGAAAATAGTGAAGCTTAATTAAAAAGTCTAAATTAGTTATACTCTAGTTGTTGCAAAATTGATCACCTCCCCTCCAGATCATGAGGTACATATACTCATTTGGTTCAAAGTGGGTACCATCTGAGTTGGGTATGTAAACTAGATGATGGAGTCAGATGGTCTGTAGAGTTAGATATGGGGGATAATTGTTTGGTTGACAGTACAAGGGAGTTTCTCTGATTTTCTAGTGCAGTTCTGTAGATAGAAGAGTATCATCATACAATAATCACCCTTTGTAGATTGCCTACTTCAAGTGCCAGTGAAAGTTTTGGGGATCCAGCTTCACAGACTAAAACATGAAATTAGGGTTCTGCTGTGGACCAGCACTAAGTGAAAATCATTGCTGAATTTTAAACTATGTGCATGACATAGGGACTGCGGTGGTTCAAGTGGTTAAAACGTTGAACTTAATGTCTGGAAGGTCAGCAGGTCAGCAGTTCGAGACCTGAGTACTGCATGATGGAATGAGCTTCTCGTTTCTGTCCCAGCTCCTGCCAACCTATCAGTTCAAAAGCAAAAAAAAAATGCAAGTAGATAAATAGGTACCACTTTGGTGTGAGGTAAACAGCATTCCATGCACTCCACTGTCTAGCATGCCTGGCATATCCACGGAAACATCTGCAGATGAAGACAGCGCTCGCTCTTTGGTTGTAAACAGCAATGAACACCGAACCCTAGAGTCAGATATGACTGACTTTCAAGCAAGGGCAACCTTTACCTTAAATGGCGTAGAAAAGTGAAGCCGCTGTTCACTCATAGCAGGGGGGGAAGCTCTCCCTGGCTATTATAGATTGGTACATCTGTGATATGGATGTACCTATGTAGGTACTGTATAAGTATTCTTTGTCTGCTGGAAATAAATTCAACATGTACTCTAATGATGCCATACACAGAAGATGAATGCAGCATTTGCAGTCTGGCAAATTGTAATCACACAATTGTTTTACCAAGTGTATAGGAGCAATCTGAGAGCTATTCTGCCATTCCTCAGCTGAAACAGTTTGCATAGGAATGGTAAATGTTATTCAGGCTGCAAGCTTGGAACTTGGGCATCAATTAGTAGCATTACAATATGTTAAACTAAAGCCTGCATCAATCAATTCAACTCATTTTCTGTTCATGCCAAAGTAGTGGTTGGCCATGGTTTAAGTTCCTTGGGAAAGTTCTTGGCTCACAGAGCTTTTCTTCCTTCTTTCCTTCTGAACTGTACACAAAGGTGCTGAAAGAGATCTCAATAGTATAATGTAAAATGGTAAATTCTGCTCACGGTGAATAAATTGAGCAACCCTGGTACATTTGGAATGTTTTGTGGCAATATTAGAATTCAATAGAAAATTAGTAAATGGTAAACTTTTCATGAGTGGTTGAAGTGTAGCATGGAAAAATCAAGAAATGAGCTGCCTTTGTTTTTAGGTAAAAGGTTAAGGTAAAGGTTTCCCTTGCTTGAAAGCCAGTCGTATCCGACTCTAGGGTTCAGTGCTCATCTCTGTTTCAAAGCCGAAGAGCCAGCATTGTCTGCTTCTGCAGATGTTTCCGTGGTCATGTGGCAGGCATGACTAGACACCGGAGTGCACGGAACACTGTTACCTTTCCACCAAAGTGGTCCCTATTGATCTACTTGCAATTTCTTGCTTTCGAACTGCTAGGTTGGCAGGAGCTGGGACAAAGACGGGAGCTCATTCTATCCTGCAGTACTCGGGAATCAAACTGCTGACCTTCCGCCTCCCAGTCAGCATCTTAGCCACTTGTGCCACTGCATTTTTTAGAGTTAAAGAAATAATGAAGACATAAAGGGAGGAAGAATATACATATTAACTGAAGATGTGCAGCTTCTAACTGTTATTTCCTTAGTCATCATTTTCTGCCTTCCTTTCCTCTTTGTATCTTTACCATCTCCCAGGATATTGCTGTCATTTGCTTTGGGGCTCTAGAGCCACAGGTGATTGGGCCAAAAATGATGGGTGTGATCCCACAGCATCAGTTTAATGTCATGGAACTGAACAGACTTGTAATGCTTTGTATATTTGCCAACCTGCACAAAAGGAAAGCTGGTGATATGGAATGTGAAGGGAAAATGCACTGCCATCTCAGAAAATTTTCCAAAACTTAAGAATTCAAAGAGTATATTGCAAGCACGTTGAAGTTTTTGAAATGGTAGTGGTATTTGTCTGTGCAAGCATATTAGATAGTAAATAAAACATGACCAAGAAAGAAAAAAAAATTTGTGACACCTTAAAGACTAGCTGCTGTATTTTAATGTTAGTTTTCATGGATCAGACATAAGGGTGAGACTTCATGTCATTAATTTATGCATATCAGGTGGGTATAGAATGACTGGTTACTATAACAGGTAAAGTTGCAAATAAATATAGATTTTTTACAATTGGTAATGACCAAAGATCCCTGATTTGATATTCAGATTTATTTCTGTGAAGTTTGGTTCTAGCTAATGTTTCTTTTCACTCTAAGTTTCTGAGCTCTGGCCATCCCCCTTAATCATACACCATAGTAGGGAGATTTCATTAAAACCATCTGTCTCTAAGGATGATGTTCTTTTCTCTGTCACAACAAAACAAACTCACCCCTAACATTAGAGTTATTTTCCTAAGGTGACAGCTAGTGTCCTCAGGAAACAAAGATTTCATCATGCTCATCATGTTCTTGTTGGACTATTCTGGATGTGTCATGGGACTGTGTGTTTCCCCATGGATTCTAAATTCTACCACTGAGCTACAGAATCCAAAGGCTTTGAATATATACACACACTGAGTTTCTTGATACGAACTGACTACAGACAGAACACAACCCTTCTAACATGTCAACAAACCAGATGCTAAAGAACAGTTAATGAGCTCCTAATGACCTCCAGGAGTGAAAGCAGGACTTTTTGGAGAAAACCAGGGAGGTTTCTGGGCTTGATTTGGGGGCTACAAAACTGCTTTCAGGGGGATGCATTATTTATCTTAATACTTTAAGTCAGGGGAGGACCACATAGAGTCTGCAAATGTTTCCCATTGCACTGAGTTGCTCACTACCAGGATGGACAAACAGACAGAAAGATAGATAGATAGGTTTGTTTTTTAAATTGGACCTAAAAGAAATCTGCTTATGCTGACCAAGAGGGCTGCAACAAATTTGTTATCCTTTTTGTCCACTAAAGGATGATTTTCATTTTAAAAACCCTATTTTCTAAGACAATTTCCCCCCAAAACAAAAAGATTGATTGTATTTGTTTTTTGGTTCTTGTTTTCTAAGACAAAAAGTTTTGGAGTAGCGGAGTCACAGAAGAGAGCAACATTGATGCATCTAGTACAAAAAGCCTATTCTCCCTCATGGGACTCATTCACCACCACTTAACAGAAGAAGAGAAAATATTTACTATAACATTTAGCAAATTTCTATATTTGACAATGGGCCTGGGGGCAGCAAAAATTGTCTTGTAGCTGCATATAGCCCTGAGACTATGCACTGCCCACTCTGCTATACACTAGTTTTGGGTTCACTATCCTGATATTGGGGAGCACAGCCATTGTATTGGTATATTATGAGCAGAAACTACTGACTAAGATCAGCAAAAACATGTAGTTTTTATTTTACATATTTATTGAATGCAAGGAAGATGTTGGGATAATGAAGCTGTGGTGACAGAAGAAAGTGAGAATTAACAAATGTAGATGTAGCTTTATATCCGCATTTTCTCAGGAGATATAGAAGCCTCTCTGAAGAATGGAAAGCTTCACATCCCTTGGGCAACTGTGTTCAACTGGCTAATCCTTGTTATCCAGAATTGTTGCACTGTAAACTTGCAGACTAGCAAAAGGACCCAATGATTCTTTTTACGACTGCAAATGACAATAATTTCTATTAATATAGAGGCTATCTCTTCAACCAATGAGGAACTCTTAGCTTCACTTTGCTGTGAATGGATATGTGATATCCTTTATGTCCAAGAAACTCGCAGAGGATCTGACCAGCATCAACCAAAGGTTTCTGGGATGTATCAAATTGCTGAGATGCCCCCCAAAAATACAGAAATGCAATTTTTGTAAAACCATTATTACAATATTTTCTTTCTTTCTTTTTTAATTTTTATTAGAATTTTTCAAAAATGCATATAATAAGTAAAAGATAAAGCATAAGATAACTAAAAAAATAAACATACAAAATCAATACAAAAAAGAAAAATAATCACAGTCCAAGGAGAAAAAGAAAACATTATACATTATCATCAAGACTTTCATAATCAGATAATAATAATAATAATAATAATAATAATAATAATAATAATAATAATAATAATAATAATAATAATAATAATAATAATAATAATAAATCCCTTTTATGCTGATTATCACAATTTCTAAGATTCTCTTTCTCATTAATTATTAACAATAATAAATCACAATAAATCACCCTGTGATATAGTACAATGCCAAAGGGGAGCTGTGGCCTGTCCATTTATAACCCTTTTAACCAAAAATTCAATTGATCCGGTACTGGCATAGAACCACCTCTTTTTCTTAATGTATAATCAAGAAATGGTTTCCAAATCTTCCCAAATTTATTTTCTTTAACTATCCCTTTCTTTTCATTTAGTTCCCATGTCATTTTATTATTTAGGGCCAATTGCCATGTTTCCCTATACCATTCTTCTAATACCAATTTTGCTGGGTCCTTCCACTTTCTTGCTATACACTGTCTACCCGTGTACATAAATATCGCGATTAATTCTTGTTCCTCCTTATTTAATATTAGACTGTCTAAATCTGTAAGCATGGCAGTGCCTGGTTCAATCTTGATCTGTCTTATTACAATATTTTCAACAGACTATGCTGAAGAGGACATCAAAGAACTCCTGACAGCTGATTGGCTAAATGTATAGTAACATCATTTTATACATCACCTAATATATCATTTGCTTTAAGACATCATCTACCTTGTTGTTGTTGTTATTCAGTCGTATAGTTGAGTCCAACCCTTTGCGACCCTGTTGTGTCCAAGCATTATTTCTAAAAGATGCTATGAGCTCCGTAAAGTCTACGACGGAATAGCACGCCTTTTGCAAAGGCACCAATTTCAAACTACTGTCAAAAAGAGCTGATTTGTCAGTACAAACTTTCCCACTTCTCCAGAAGCCCGCCGATAATGTATCCACCTGTGTAACTGCCATTCTCACTGTATATAAGCTGGCCACCTTGTACATGTTCCCCAGTCCGATTTACTGAGCTGATAATAAATAACTTGTGTTTGACCCAATCCTGCTGGTCAGAATACTTCTTATGCGCCGGCTCAACAGACCTTATGGGCCATCATGTGCCAGGCTCCTCTATCTTCCACATCCTCCTCAGCCCACTCAAATCTATGCCCATTGCATCTACAATGCCATCTATCCACCTCATCTTCTGGTGTCCCCTTCTCATTTTTCCTTCTATCTTTCCCAGCATCAATGACTTCTCTAGTGAGTCCTCTCTTCTCATTTGGACTATAGAGTACTAAAATCCTCAGTTTCTAGTTGGAGATTTCAACAGAAGAGAAGAGAGAAAAAGCCTTCTACTTGCAGTTCCACTTGGTGTCTGTAGGTTAAGAACATTTTCCTTCCTCATTTCTGTATCTTGTCTTGCTGGTAGCAGAGTGAAGCTGTTAAAACCCAGTCAATAAATGCATCAGTCAAGAAATAAATAGGAGTGCCTGCCAAAAGGGCAGATGTTAAAAGGGAAAAGAAGTAGAATTGTCTTGAGAGAGGAGAGGTAATGTGAAGGGAAGTGAAAGCTGCTGGTATGTGTTTATGTATGTATGTTCATGTGCAGTGATGCACTGCAAAAAAAATTACTGCCCCCACCATGGGCGTGGCTAACTCTGTGGGTGTGGCTAACTCTGTGGGCCATGCCCACTTGGCCTCCCTATCCAATGACCTGGGGTAGGGAGGTGGGTGTGGCCTGGGGGAATTTCCGCTACTGGTGCCCGGACACCTGGAGCAGCTCGACACTGCAATGCACACAAATGTGTGTAAATGTGTGTGTTCACATATACATGAGAGACAGAGAGAGAGAGAGAGATCCTTGTCTTCCCTCAAGAAGCAAGAGGGAAAGGGAAAACAACATTTAGCATACAGTATGTGTATTTGCTTAGTCTTTCCTTTCTGCATCAGTTCAACACAATCATAAACATCACCAAAGTAAAAGGATTTGATTTTTTAGAAAGTAAAAAACCTTCGGTGGTAGGGAAAACTATGAATTGGGACTCTGGGACTCCAGGCTGATTTTCATTTCACATTACATCATGTGGTTAGCGGGGGAGGGGAATGTTTATTAGCCTGCCCTAAATTTGTTTAGGACTTGACTTAGTGGTTAAGATGCTGAACTTACAACTGGAAGGTCAGCAGCTCAGCAGTTCAAGACCCGAGTGCTACACAAGAGAGTGAGCTCCATTCTCTGTCCTAGCTCCTGCCAACCTTGCTGTTGGAAAGCAAGAAATTGCAATGAGATAAATAGGTTCCACTTCAGTGGGAAGGTAACTGCATCCAGTGCATTCTGGTGGCTAGTCATTCCTTCCACATGACCACAGAAATGTCTGAAGACACAGACAGCACTGGCTCTTTGGCTATAAAAAGAGATGAGTACCATACCATATAGTCAGATAAAACTGGTTTCAAGCAATGGTGATCTTTCTTAGCCTTTGCTAACTTGTTGTATTATCTGCAATTTCCCCATGGGTTTGAGCCCTAAGCTGGGAAGGTAAGATTTTGGAACATTGCCTGACCTAAAGAATTTGGGCATAATTCTAGCTCAAATCCTGACCTATCAAATCCTGCTACTACTCCTTTACAGCAGAATATGCTAGTGCTGTATGGTATAAATCAGCATAGGCCAAAAAGTGGAAGCAGCTCTTAATGATTCGTACATGATTATTACTGGCTGCTTGAAACCTGAAAAAGTATATTAGTTGGCTGGCAATTTATTTCCAGAAGTACATCAAGAAGTGGTAACAAATAATGAACAAAATTAGGTAATACAGAACCAAACCCATCCACTTCAAGGACACTTACTTCCTAGACCACAGCAAAAATGAAGGAGATGTTATCTTTATATCTCTCAAGCTCTAAATATTAAACCAGAAGAGGTTATGGAGAAGAAAATCTACAAAGAGCAAAAACAATACACCTTTTTAAATGGATGAATGTCAAAAAGTGTCTCCCACCAGGACAAGATTCTGGCTGGGCTGTTCACTTAATAGACTTCAAAGTGAAGTTGTAAGACAAAAGAGTAATCAATTAAAATAGGTCTCCTTACTTATATTACAAATTTTCCATGGATGTGAAGAAATACAATCAATGCAACAATTATGTGCATGCAGTGTGCATACGATATAGGGTATAGGTATAGTGGCAAAGGTATTGCTACTGGACTTGGCCACTTCTTATCAAACATAGTTTAATCATTTTAATATCTGTATTACTTTTAGGTCCATAATTTTAAATTGAACTAATAAAAAAAGAAATAAATTCTTTCCAGGTTCAAACTCTATGGGTAAAATGGGGAGAATTTCCAAACCTTTCTCAGAAATTCTCAACTTCATCCAATGCAAAAATAAAATAGTTTGTCAAAGGTAGAAGAGGTTATACCAAAAATGTCATTATTGTTGTTCTTAATATTTTTCCATCTACATACGTTTGTCTTTTAAAATTTAAAGTAATTGTGTGTTCCCCCCCCCCCCCCCCTAGGGTGAAAATGGAGATAGAGGAGAGCAAGGACCAGAAGGCATACCTGGAAAAGAGGTGAGTTGGTGTGTTACCTTTCTTCTATAATTTATATTGTAACTTCTCTTCATATCATTAATCCTATATGGGTGTTATTCACAGAACTAATTGTGGAAGCACCAACTAGAAAATGCATAATACTTTACAGAGTTCTTGACCACTGATATATCATTTCAGAAATACAAGTTTTCTCTCCCCCAGAGTATCTGCCAGGGATTATGTTCCAAAAACCTACTGTGGATACCTGAAACTGTGGATAACAGCAAACCCTATCTTTTTAAACATTGTGACAATATTCTTTACTAGCCAGCTCTACAATACCATCTAGCCATCTCATTTTTGGCCGTCCCCATCTTCTTTTGCCCTCCATCTTTCCCAGCATCAAGGATTTCTCAAGTAAACCTTCTCTTCTCATTTGATGTCCAAAGTACTTTAGCTTCATCTTTACTATTTTACCTTCTAAGGAATGGTGGCAATGGGCACAGAGGTGGGCGGGCTGAGGAGGATGGTGGAAGACAGAGGTGCCTGGTGGGCAATGGTCCATGGGGTCACAAAGGGTCTGAATCGACTGTGCGACTGAATAACAACAACAACACAAAAGCCGGCTCTGGTAATGCACTATAGAAATACTGTGTACTTCAGGATTCTTGTTTAATACTAGCAGAGTTGCCCAGCTTTTCCGGGGGGGGGGGAGCTTGGGGAAGGGTGCACACCTCTCTGGGTGGGTGTCCCTGGATCCCCCTCTCCATCCACATGTGTTGTACCCGTGTCTCTTCTCCGCTCTCCCCCTCCCCCCAAAAGGGCATCGCTTCCTCACAAAGAACACGGTGAGCAAGCTCCGGCCGGAGAAGGAGGAGGGAGGGGAGGAAGGAAGGAAGGAATGACGCAGGCAGGAGAACACACACACACACACATGCTGGAGGGGCAGAGGGAGCAGCCAGGTGTGTGCATACCCGGCAACTGCCTTCCCTCGCTCTCTGAGCGCATGGCCTCTGCCCCCCCCCCCCGTGCTCTCTCTCTCTCACACACACACATACATACACACACACACAGGAGGGGCGGGGGGCAGCCAGGTGCATGCATGCATGACAACTGCCTTCCCTCGCTCTCTGAGTATGTGGCCTCTGCCCCACCCCTCCTGTGCTTGTTCCAGCCTTTTTGATTGGCTCACGCCCCACCCGCTGCCCCCAGACTCGGGTTTTGCAATCTGTGGCACCAAAGGTAGGCATGTGTAAGCTTTCAGGGGGCTCCGTTCAGGGGTGTAGAAATGCACAGATGTACCTTTCTGTTTTATTTCTATAGATTTTTAGACTCATGGATAACTGAAACCATGGATACCGAACCCAGGGATACGGGGGTGACCAGTAGTATTCAAAGCCCATTATTCTTAGTGTGAATTATGTTTTGCCTATGTAAAATTCTTACTGTCAAACACTGAAATGACTAAAGTGACATCCCCTCCTTCATGTATGCCTGGAGTGCCCTTCCTCCCTTTCTTTACACTAAGCAACAGGATTTTAGCCAGTGTACCCCACGGAATAAGGTACTCTAGTTATTTTGAAAGGGCAAGTTTTCATATTTTATATGGAGTGGTACCTTGGATAAAGTCCGATTCGGATAAAGTCCGATTCGGATAAAGTCGTGGTTTTCATGCACACGTGCATCGTATAAAGTCCAAAACCGCAAAAATGGACATTATCCGAGGTATTTGGTATAGGAACCTCGGATAAAGTCCATTTTTGGACATTATCCAATGCATCGCCCATTTGATTCAGATAAAGTCCAAAATCGGATAAAGTCCAAACTTGTGGAATGGAGTTTGGACTTTATCCAAGGTTCTATTGTACTTTAATATACTTTATATTTATATGTTCCTTTCAGCACTGGCTTCCATGCCTGTCCATTTCTTATCGTACAGGGGCTTGAATAAATAATATACAGTATAAATCACGTTTGTTCATTATATTTGCTTTGGTGTTTATTAGTTTGTGCTTTATATTACTTTAAGCATTGTTGTAAATCACATCAAATTATGTAGAGTCAGACTATATGCATCTTAAATAAGCAATATTACATTTTTCTGAAACATTATCCTTTGTCAATTTTCGTAGTATGTTTCCATTATAGTTCAGCATTAAATTAAGCAAGTTCAGATGAAGCTGAAGAAGTGTTGTAGTCAGTATGGGAGAGAAACCCATTATATGTCACTAGTGGATAGAAAGGTGGTTTGTACCTAGTGAAACTTTTGATCTATTTTTTAAAAAGAGTCTCATCCATAACAGTGATTAGCAGCAGTTCTTTAGAACTTCATAAGAGGTATTTGCTGAACAAAGCATTCACTGTAGCACTTAAGAACATGGGCCATTGCAGCTTTATGCTAATGGAAGATGAGAAACCAGCTTCCTGGATTTCCTTCAATACTGCAACATTCTCCAGCCTTTGAAGATCTGCTCCAGAAAACTGAGAAACCCTATAGAACAACATGAGAGGTGGCACAATGGAAGGAGGGAAGAACAACATGAGAGGTGGCACAATGGAAGGAGGGAAGAGCAATCTGTGAGAATTGGCTCCCACTTTCTGATAATGGAGGTTTCCACTGAATGAAAGATTTACTATAGTTTATTATATTGGATGTAATGGGACTGCAGTGGCTCAAATGGTTAAGACACTGAATTCGACAACTGGAAGGCCGGAGTTTGATTCCCGAGTACTGCTTTACAGAGTGAGTTCCCGTCTCTGTCCCACCTCCTGCCAACCTAGCAGTTCAAAAGCAAGAAATTGCAAGTAGATAAATAGGTACCACTTCAGTGGGAAAGTAAACAGCGTTCCGTGTGTATTGGGAATCTGAATGGCTTTTACCATTTAAACAGGGACATGAATGTGCCGATGTGATTTGCTTAGTCTGCTGAGTTATGCTGTGAAGAAACGAAACTGTTTTGACCTGTCATTGTTTAGAATTCCTGAAGAAGAGGGCATTGTGCCAAGTTTAAACAGAGCCTCTACCAGCCCACGTAATTATTAGGAGAAGAATTTACCCAGAGACACCTCACACAGGGTTCACTCACCCATGAGTGGGGGAAGGGCAGCCTTGACCTTGAGAGTGGGGGAAGGGCAGCATTGACCGTGAGAGTGGGGGAAGGGTGACCTTGACACTGGGGAGGGGTAATCCCTAGATAACGAGGAACATTCCTAAGGATGGACATCTGAAGCGAGATGCGGCCTCTGAAGGCCGTCCCTTAGAAGATAATGGCAGGGAGTCTTCGGACTTAGTCTATTTTTCAGAGACTGGACTTTGATTAATTTCCACCATTGATACTTTGCCATTTTCCCAGCTTCTCCGGACTTTAAAGATTATTTTATAGCTTGCCTAGCTATACTTAGAAATATCATGTTTTTTGTTTCCCAGTTAAAGTGATAGGTAGGATATTGCGCTTAGGAACAGAATAGTGATAGTGAAAGGTTTAGAAGCTCGATAGCTTAGATTTTACCCAGGAATGGGATATTTCATTTTGGTTTTGCTGGGCCAGATGTTATTCTTAAGTTTAGCTATGCTTTGCTTTTTGGAGCAGTATTTTGCCTTATGGACAATGCTTTGCCTATTATTCAAATAAACGCATAAGACCATCCTAGGCCTTATTTCCAAGGAATATGGACCTTGTTTACCAATGAGCCAACTAACCACCATTTTACTTCTAAAACACTACCACACCCAAACCTTCCATGGCTCATCATTGGGAAATCGTGACCGGAAGGGAGGAGAGGCCGACCCAGGGGTAGCTACAGGGCTGGAGTTTCGGGACTGTGGAAGTCAAAATAACCCTCATTCGGGGATTTCATCAGGTGCTGACACTGTCTCACCGATCCCCATCTCCCCCTCCCATGGTTCGTGACACTGTGAACTCAGGTGTTGAGGCATGTCTGCCACATGTCTATGGAAATGTCTGCAAATGCAGACAGTGCTGGCTCTTTGGCTATCAACAGAGATGAGCACTGAACCCTAGAGTCGGATACAACTGGCTTTCGAGCAAGGGTGACCTTTACCTTTACCTATTATATTGGATGTAACCTTGATGTGGAGCCAGAAGATGGGAGTTTAAATTTTCTGCTGTGCCTTGTGTGAGAAGAACTAGCATGTGTGTTCTTGGGCAAGCTACATGGATCCAGAGTGTCCCCAGAGGAAGAGAATTGTAAGCCATTTTTGAGTATACAATAGCTGGAAAATCCTGGAAAAGCTCTTCATTAGTTGGAATTGACTTGATGGTACAAAATTAATATTATGAATGAAAAGGTGTCTCTTTTTTAGCATTATTCCATTCCCCGTCAGGCTTTGTATGCTTCCAGGAAGATAGCTCCTAGCAAGATATTTTGAAAACCATTGAGTATCTCTTCTGTCTTTCCCACCTTCACATATTTTTGTAGCCAAGAAAAAGTCAGGAGAAATGGTTGGAAAACATGACAGAAATGTTATACAGGTAAATGAAAGGCAATGTCTGAATGCAGCATAAAAATCCAATAAAGGCTATGCCTGGAAGCACTCTATTTCATCCAGCGTGAAATAAATTCCTTTTGTTTCTGGGTTTGTCAACCTTGGCACAGTTAAAGTTAATGTTAAAAAATTATTTCTTGCTCTCATGTAGATTGCTGTCTCATTTAGTTAGGATAATTCAGAAATAGATTTGTAAATAAGAATTGTATTTGTATATAGGAACTGTCCATCAATTTCCTGTGCATATCTTCAATTTGACCATGCATCACACTAGAGACACAAGGCATACAAATCAAGAGTTACAATTCACTGACAATGCATATATTTATGAATGCCTCTCATGTTGTTACTCACCTTTCGTCTCCCGTTCAGACAAAGCTGACTGATAATTGTCCTTCCTGATGTACTGATGTTCTATTTTAAGGATGAACCTGAAAATAGACAGCTATTTTTAGTTTAAAAAGCAGGGTAGTCCTTTTGAGTAATGTACAGAACCATTGTTCCATGGGAGTATTTGAAACTATTTTCATCTCAGATATTAGTTATACTACTTTATTTCATGAGAGGAAGGACAGGTTAAACAGGTACATGAAATAGTGGCTTTTTCATGTTTTGTTGTGTATTTGCATAGTTATGTTGATACCTGTAGCATGTCATCTGACAAGAATGTGCATGACGAAAGACATTCATGTTTAAATTGTTCAGTCACACAGTCAATTCAGTCCCTTTGGCAACCCTATGGACCATTGTCCTCCAGGCACCTCTGTCCTCCACCATGTTCAATCAATCAATCAATCAATCAATTCTTTATTGCGGCCGATGGCCAGATACAATAAAAGATTTAGGACAAGCAATTGTTAATGAGATACAGCCCAATCAACATCCTCATTAAAATCAAGACAAATAAATAATATGTTAGTAGCAGAATATTAAGAACACAATTGAATCTCACCATGTTCAGAATACTGGGAAACAATAACTATTTTAAAACTATATTTAGATTATTTCAAAGATGGAGGGTGCTAACATGCGTGCAATGATCGCAGTTGATGCACTACATCTTCTTTGTACTCTGAGGCCAAATATAAAATTAAATTATTTTCTCTGTCTTTGAGGACCAGCGCTCTCATGAGTCTGCTATTGCAGAAACAAATAGGGAAAAATTTAGAGTTTAGATTAAAGCTAAAGATCTAGATTTCTTTCCATCATGGCTTCTATAGCATATGCAGTGAGAATATTTAACCTGCGGTTAAACACTGCTGCCAGCTAAGGAACTGCCAAAGAGCACTAAGAAACAATGGCAGTGCTATTCTCTTAGGCTGTTGTGACCTTGGATTTATGAGAGCTGTGATCATAAGGGGGAGTCTAGATGACATATTCCTTAAAAACAAATTGCAAGATAAGGTTTGTTCCAAGACTTGAGACTGATAATCCCCATATCATAGGACCTTCAGATGATCAAAACTCCTTCACAACTATAGTTCCAGTCCTGGGCTACAGCACAGCTTAAACACTTGGATCTTCGCTCCTTGGGGATAAGGGATGATGGACATATCAGTTTTGATTCAAGTGCAAGCAGTAAAACAAAGTAGACTATGGAAACTCACATAGCTTGTCACAAGTTTTGGTGATTTACAGTGAATGACTGCACTGGACGGCCATCCACTAGAAGTTAAAACCATGAAGCTTCTTCAACAGAGGTAGACTCTGCAGAAGAAGTCCTGGCAGAAGCCAGCTATACTTCAGCAGAACAAAGGCAGTTCACTTCAAATCCAAACAGAAAAGTATGAGTGCCTCTGAACATAAGTAAAGTAACTATTTCACACTACAGAATATCCATGGTCAACCAAGGACAAGGAACATGGTTTCCTGTATTAATCTAGCACCATTCATTTTGCCAATTCAGGTCTACTAGCAACAACACATACAGTTCTGGATGGTGACATGCTGTATACACACCATTTACAAATGTGTAAAACTCATGGATTTAAATAGTTTTTAATTTATGCAATTTTCCCACCTGGCATGGTATTTCAAGATAAAAATCACACAACTTATTTCTTCGATGGAATATATAATTCAATATGTTCTCTAAATTTATCGTCTACTGAATTCAGCTCATAGTCCACAGCAATTCAGATACTGTACCTTAAACCTCCATTCAGAAATGAAAATATTTCGATTTGCATGCAAAATGTTTCTTGTTTTAGGATTAATATGTTACAGAGAAGCCTTTTCTTCCTTTTGTATCTCTTTTTCTTGTGCTGTATCCTTTTGGTAGAATAAAGATGATTTCTGTTCAACTCTTCTAATGCTGGCAATCACAATAAAGGTCATGTGAAAGCTAAATCAGAAGTATTGATAGCATCTTATCCAAAGTGGATACTTAAATGCTCATATAACTGTAAATGATATTTCTTCCAGATGGTGTGTCAATGTAATTTTTTCAGAAAGTTACACAAATATAAGTATTTCGATTACACAAATATAAGTATTTCGAACATTTGCTGATTTAATGGTTCTATGCCTATTACTGCCTATTGAAAATGAGACAAACTTTAAGTTGAGGATAGAAATTTTAGGAACATTCTAATTCTTCTATGGAAGACATATACTGTATTACTTTCTAATTGCTCCTGTCACATTCAAATAAGCTGAAATTGCATTAATGATTTGTTCATTTATTGTGTTGTTTTATGCTCCCCCCCACACACACACACACCTTTAATCTAAAAATTTTGTGGTACCATCAAGTTACTATCAACTTATGGTGTCCCTACAAATTAGTGATCTCTGAAAGGTCTTGCAAACTAAAAGCCATGGATTCCTTTCTTTGAGTCATTATTATGTTAACCATGCCAAAATGAGGGTCTTTTCTCCAACGTTCCCCCCAACTCTATAAACTTTAAGCATAGCTGTTCAGGGGACTCTTAAATTGGTTTGGGACCTGATATGGTATTTAGATTGATACTTGATTTGTACTTTTCATATCTGAGTCAAAATTTGGGAATTTGAATTTTCGTGCTGCCCATTGATTTGTAGTGGGAATCTGAATTGGCTATAGTATTTTTGTTTTCTTCTGATTGTTTTTCACATGAAATTTGGAGACATTGTAACTGCTTAGAGCAGATTTAACTTGCCAAGTTGCAGACAAATGAATTCAGTGTCTTTTGTTTTTGGGCACCTTAAAATGCCTGAAGAACAGCCATAGCTGCTTGTGTAATGTGCATTTAACAAAGTCTATGAAATAGTTCCTTTAAATGGGATTAACCAGAACAAATTTCAGGGTTCAGGGACTAGCCAACTATGATGTTTTGCTTCAATGTGTTGAAGATTTTCCTGAGTCTAGTAGAGTATGGCTAAAATCCTTACCATAGTAAGTCATTATATTAAGCAGGCCCATTGAATCCCACCATCTTCAGCAACACACTTGCCAAGGATATAAGTGATAGACTTTCCAGTGGGCCCTCTCAGACCATGGAACACTTTGCCTTGAGAGTCTAGTTCATTCTTTTTTAGGCTAGCCTTCAGTAATTATGAAAATATAATAATTGTATGACATCCAGTCAATTCAGACTCATGGCAACCCTTTTCATGGTTTTTAAGGTGGAGAGTACTCAGGAGGAGTTTAGCTTTCCCTTATTCTTGGACACCCAAGGACTGTACAGCTTGTCCATAAATACACAGGCTAGCTCTTCTCTCAGGAGGCACAGTGGGGAATTGAACTCCCATCTTCTGGCTCTGCAGTCAGATACCTAAGCCACTCAGTGAGCTAGACATCTGACATTGGAGAGTTCAATAGTAAGCCACTCCTGAGTACTCCCTACCCAGAAAACCATGAAAAGGGTTGCCATAAATCAGAACTGACTTAATGGGACATTATTATTATGAATTGATTGAGAAGTGTAAGGACTTTCAAGGTCACTGCACTATTCTATCTATATTTTGGAGTTGCTGAGTGGTTTTAAATGTTTTATTGTATTTTTTAAATAAACATAATTTAATTAATTTTAATATTTATAATGTGAGCTTTTAACTGAAAATTGTCTTGGATACTTTTGAGAGAAGGATAAGCTATAAATCAACAAATCAACAAATCAAATTAAATCAAATCTAAAGAATGAATATGGAGTAGAACCCCGGATAAAGTCCAAACTCCATTCCACAAGTTTGGACTTTATCCGATTTTGGACTTTATCTGCATTGGATAATGTCCAAAAATGGACTTTATCCTAGGTTCCTATACCAAATACCTCGGATAACGTTCATTTTTTAAGCAGTTTTGGACTTTATGCAATGCATCACATGTGCATGAAAACCGCAACTTTATCCGAATCGGGCTTTATCTGAATCGGACTTTATCCAAGGTACCACTGTATGTGTAATGCTCACATGAATACAGATATTAAAGAAAATCTAAAAATGCACAACACATTGACCCACGAATAACAACCAGACAGCAATAATTTTAAAAATCTCAAACTGAAATCAAATTGATATTTAACCTAGAAACTAGGGCCACAATGAGGGAGGTAGTAATAGGCTATATATAAAATGTTTCCTGAAAACTTTGAGAGGCATTCTTGTCATTCTTCAAGATTCTTCACCTTTTCAATGATCCCCAGATGCTACAGATGTTCAAAAACCATCATAGACACATTTTTGCTGCACTGCAGATGTTTATAGAACAATTCCTCTCTTGTCAATCCTATAGCAAATGAGAAGGAAGAGTTTTGTGCCACACTGTAGGAAGAAGAGGAAGTTAATATTGTAACTTATTTACCCCCTTATTATTTTCTAATTGTATGTCTGTAAAGCATAATAGCTTTTGCTCAGGCTAAGAGTTAAAATTTATTTAGTGTATATCCACGGAAAACAAAGATGTTAAAGTTTGCCATTACTAGTTTGTCTTTAATTTTAATGAGGACTGCATACAACATACAGAAAAACCTTTCCGTAGGCTTTTGCTTAAATTGTTTTTTTTATGTAACTCGAAGTAAACCCATAGGAAAAATGACATTTATATGTAAATCGAAGCAAACCCACAGGGAAATGAATCCTTATGTAACTCGAAGCAAACCCATAGGAAATCATGTAAATCGGGACGTGGTTTTAGCCATACCTGTCAAGTTTTGGATTTGGAAATAAGGGAAATTTCCTGGCAAATATGAGATACTTGACAATGCTTATCCTATGCTGCCCTCCAATGGCGGCAATAGGGCATTGCAGTTTAATTAATAAGGGATGATGACGGGGAAATAGGGTAAAATAAGGGGTTTTCCTGACCAATAAGGGATACTTAACAGCTATGGTTTTAGCACAAAATCATTATGTAGGTAAAATTTTATGTACAGGTGAAAGTCGGAAAATTAGAATACCGTGTAAATGTTCAATCAGTTCAGTAATGCAACTTAAAAGGTGAAACAAATATATGAGATAGACTCACTACATGCAAAGTGAGATATTTCATGCCTTAATTTGTTATAATTGTGATGATCATGGCATATAATGTACATGAGATTATGTGATGATTATGGGGTACATGAAATTGGGGGATTGGGGTTTTCATAAGATGTAAAGACATAAGCATCAATATTATAACAAAGTAAGGCTTGAACTATCTCACTATGCGTGTAATGCGTCTACCTCATATATTTGTTTCACTTTTTAAGTTGCATTACTGAACTGAATGAACATTTGCATGATATTCTAATTTTCCAAGTTTCACTTGTAACTCAAGGCATATGTAAATTGGTTTTTTTACTGTACATTAAGAAAGAGGTTGATTTTCATTAGTTTACATGACTTGACTTGTTGAAACAAACAAGCACAAATTACATGAGTAAGAAAGGGTAAAGCAGTTCCCCAATGTTGAAAATGTTTTGTCAGATAATCTGTACAAACGGCTACAGCATTTCTCTCATGCTTTGCTGCCCTGGTTGCAATTCTGAAGATGCCCAAGGCTCCATTTCTATGGTACACATATTAAATATGCTGCTGAATTAATGTTATGTATCTGTGTTTCACAGGGTTTGAAAGGTGATGCTGGTGATAATGGAATACCCGGTCTCAAGGGAGAAAAGGTATTTGTTGTGTAGATCTGTGTATTCACTAGCTAGCTGTATAGCTCAGTACACATGGTATCTGGCTGTAATAACAACAGTCAAGAGTTCAGTTCCCCATTGCGCCTCCTGGGAGAAGAGCCAGCCTATATGGTTTTTAGCAAACTGCAAAGTCCTAGAAAACCCCAGAAGGGAACTGTAGCCGCTTCTGAGTATGGTAATACCTCATACAAAGTCCGCTTCGTACAACATCGAATTCATACAACATCACCTAATTTCTTGAAAAAAGTTGCCTCATACAAAGTCTTTGTATGAGGCATTGGGGTTTTTCCCAGGTTGCATTGTGCCTAGGCAGTATAAAAGGCAGGACACATGCGTGCATTGCTCTTGTGGGTTTTGCAGAAGGCAAAGAGTGTTTAGGAGTGGTTTTGAGTGCAATTTTGGGTTTTTTTGTTTTATATTTGAATTTTTTCATCAGAATTTTTAGAAGCATTCTTGGGATTTTTGCAGCATTCTTCAGGTTCTTGGACAATCAGGGTTGTTTGACATGTTTTTTGTAATGTATTTAGCCTTTAGACAATGTTTTCTTAAAGTTCTGTCATTTTCCTGTCTGTTTCCTTGACTTTGCCCTGAAGTCTGTGCTGTTACAGTACAATGTATCTCTATGGAAACGACGTTGTACGAGGCATCGTGGCAAGGATTTGGACGTTGTATGAGGCATCACGGCTAGGATTTTGCATGCCTCATACAAAGTCCAAATCCATATAAAGTCCAAACTTGTATCACTGTACTTTCAGTATACTGCAAACCCCTGTAAATGGTTTAATAAGCTGGAATCATCTTGATAGTGTGTAATTATAAACAGCTATTATTAGTGTGTAATAGGGACTGCAGTGGCTCAAGTGGCTAAGAGACGCTGACTGGGAGGCGGAAGGTCAGCAGTTCGATTCCCGTGTACTGCAGGACGGAATGAGCTCCCGTCTTTGTCTCAGCTCCTGCCAACCTAGCAGTTCAAAAGCAAGAAATTGCAAGTAGATAAATAGGGACCACTTCGGTGGGAAGGTAACAGCGTTCTGTGCACTCCGGTGTCTAGTCATGCCTGCCACATGACCACAGAAACTTCTGCAGAAGCAGGCAGCGCTTGCTCTTCAGCTTTGAAACAGCGATGAGCACTGAACCCTAGAGTCTGATACGACTGGCTTTTAAGCAAGGGAAACCTTTACCTTTACTAAACCTAACAGTTTAAAGCTAAGAGTAAAACAGGTGTTTTTTTTTTTAAAGTACATCTGGAAAAGGCCAATGTTGCTTACAGATATTATACTGATGTTGTTTCCAATTATGTTGACCTTTTAGTTAAGATTCAGTTGTATTTTGATTTAAACTGTATAGATCCTGGGCCACTGTGCTTTTGTTCTCAGATAAAATATTTTTGAAACCAATTCTCGATTTCTGTAATACTAGCCACACATTTCAAAATGTATTGTCTCTGAATATATGAACACTGCTTTCAAAAAAAGTGAGAGAATATGGTATAGTATGGAGGCTGGTACATTAGACTAGAATTGAAAGACTTTACACTAACATTCACCATTTCTCATTTGACCCTATTGCATAGGATTTTTACAGGATTTTTGCAGTGGCTCAGTGGGTAAGACGCTGACTGGAAGGCGAGAGGTCAGCAGTTCGATTCCCAAGTACTGCAGGATAGAATGAGCTCCCATCTTTGTCCCGGCTCCTGCCAACCTAGCAGTTCGAAAGCAAGAAATTGCAAGTAGATAAATAGGGACCACTTTGGTGGGAAGGTAAACAGCATTCCGTGCGCTCCAGTGTCTAGTCATACCTGCCACATGACCACGGAATAGAAGCAGACAGCGCTGGCTCTTTGGCTTTGAAACAGAGATGAACACTGAACCCTAGAGTCGGATACAACTGGCTTTCGAGCAAGAGAGACCTTTACCTTTTAGTGGTTAAGACACTGAACTTGATAACTGGAAGGTCAGCAGGAAGCAGTTCAAGACCCGAGCATCTCTGTCCCAGCTCTTGACAACCTAGCAGTTCGAAAGCAAGAAATTGCAAGTAGGTAAAAAGGTACCACTTTGGTGGGAAGGTTCCACAGCATTCCATGTTCTCTGGTGTCTTGTCATGCCTGCCAAATGACTACAGAAACTTCTGTAGACACAGACAGTAGCTGTAAACTAAGATGAGCACTGCACCCTAGAGTCAGATATAACTGGCTTTCAAGCAAGGGTGACCTTTACCTTTAGGATTTTTATGAGGATGCATTGGTGAAGGACCTGTATGTTGGTGAGGGATCAGTATGGAGCCCCGAAAATATTGGGGGAAAGGACATTCCAAAACAAATGTGGTAGAATTCAGTCTTTGAAATACATACCTAGGGACTGACATACAAAAATTACTGACTTCTGGTTTCTTCCTAATTTTATAGGGTGATACAGGACCTCCAGGACCAGCTGCACTTAGTGTAAGTACAATAGTCAGAAGGATTGCTTTGATGGGTGTTATTTTTATGTTTATTTTCAGACTGTTTAATGCTTTAGTTGTTTGTGAATCACCAGTGTGTTGTGCTTTGAATGTTGGGTTGTAATTCAGGAGTCATGTATTCTAGTCCGCACTTGGTAATAAAACTCAACAGGTAATTTTGAGCCAGTCAATCTCTCAGTCTGATCTCTCTTACAGGAGAGGAGTAACAGAGTATGCTGCATTGAGCTCATTGGATAAAAGTTGGGATATAAATGCATCAAGCAAGCAAACACTAGAACTTAAAGTTCTATAAATGGATGCCAACTCCTATAAAATATGTTTACTATATTACTATAAAGCTATGTGTATGATATGTGTAACACAATATGAGGATAGCCTGCTGTGTTTAGTAACTAACTTCAGTTGAACACTGTACATTTCCATATCCATCTCTCTTAAATGTGCTTCAGTCACAAGATACTTCAGCATGTAGGTTAACTATGTTAAGAAAGTGCATGACTTTATCTGTGTTGAGAAAATGCATTATTTTATTAGCCATCATTATTGGCTTCTGCATTGGCTGAATTTTGTTCAATTCCGACCATTTGCGACCCTATGGACCATTGCCCACCAGGCACCTCTGTCTTCCACCATCCACCTCAACCCACCCAGCTCTGTGCCCATTGCATCTACAATACCATCTAACCATCTCATTTTTGGCCATCTCCTTCTTCTTTTGCCTTCCACCTTTCCCAGCATCAAGGCTTTCTCAAGTGAATCCTCATTTGATGTCCAAAGTACTTTAGCTTCATCTTTACTATTTGACCTTCTAATGAGCAGTCATGGTTGATTTCTTCTAGGATTGACCTATTTGTTTTCCTCACTGTACAAGGTACTCTCAAAACTCTCCTCCAACACCACATTTCAAAGGCATCTATTCTTCTACGCTCAGCTTTCCTAATAGCTCAGTGAATTAAACATCTGACTGTGGAATCAGAGATTGGGAGTTCAGTTCCCATTTGTGCATCCCAGTAGAGCCAGCCTATGTGGCTTGGGCAAACTGCACAGTCCCAGGATGCCCTGAGGAGTATGGAATGGCAAACCAATTCTAAGTGCTCTCTATCTAGAAAATCCTGAAAAGAGTAGCCATAAGTCAGAATTGACTTGAGGACACAGAATTGTTATTATTCAGTAAGTCAACTAAAATCTCATATGGCCTTCTTTCCAGAAGAAGTTTACACACAATAGTGTTTCCTCTTTTGGGATGCGGAAATGTGTAATCCCAGTCAACAAGGGAAATTGATGCTCCACCAGAGAGCTAAAGCATCTACTTTGGCTGCTTCTCCCTCCCCCTGGTCACATGTAACTCTCTGGAGAAGAGATGAGGGGGAAAGTGTGCAGACAGGCACTTGAGACTGGAGTCATGCAGGAATTGTTCAACTTAAAACATATTTTCCAGGACTCTATCAAGTTTCTCTCAACATCCCTAAATAAGATTCCACTTGCTCGCTAACACCCATACCCAATCCAAAATGTGCTCCAAATGTTAGTGCCTTCTACTGCCTCCCTAAGATTAGATCATAGAAATGAGAGGCAACGCTAGGTCTCATTTGTATATTGATGAAGCAGGTGGCGATTAAAAATATATATTTAGAACACTCAAAGAGAGGGGACTAACATTTCTGCAGTATTGGTTGTACTTCCCAGGGTGAATGAGTTCACTTCACCCATTAGCCATCGTTAGAAAAAGCAAAATATATAAAGTACACTTGTATTTTTAATGTGTTTTTAAAAGCATCTTTTCAGCCCAAGGCTTAGAGTCTTGTATCCAAATATTTTCTGTGTTTCTACCTTTGCTCGCAGCATCAATGTACTGCAAGAACATAGAACATGATTGGTAAATGAAACAAAACATAAATAGTTAGGATTTCTGATTTGGGCCCACTATATATTTAATGGGTCTGGGGGCCGGGATTGTCAACAAGCTCCTCTTTTTGGTTCGTCTGAGGCTCCCCCTCCTGTAATTAATTAATTAATAAAAAATAATGTTAAGGTTTTGTAGATTGTATATTTGTTTTTTAGATAGGAAATGGCACAGCGGGGGGGGGGGGTAGTATTGTTATGTTTTAAAGGGTTTTAAATTATTTTTATATTGTTTTTAACTTGTGTACACCACCCAGAGTCCATTGGATAGGGTGGTATATAAATCTACTACATTAAATTAAATTAATGAAAAAAGTGAAGATCTCCTGCTTGTGGTGGAGAGCAGTTATTTTAAAAAATGTAATAGTGCCATTTATTTTCAAGAGAAGCTGATGGAAATTGGTTTGAAAGTGTTGTCTGGGTTGATAAATGACCATTTTTATACTCCCTTTTTAAAAGTGTTAACTAGATGCCTTAATCCAGTTAATTCTTAATCTCTTCACATGAGGTAGGTTGTTTTCCCAATATCAACAATATTTAATTGTCTAAGGGCAGCACACGTATTACTTTCAAATCCAGATATCCTTAATGAATGAATATCACTAGAGCCATCCAGTGACTGAGCAACAGGGATGGCAGGATTATTTTCACAGTTTTGTCAAGGTGCTGAATTAAGGAGAAAGCAGCCAGGGACTTTTCTCTGAAATGACACACTTGGCTAATCTCCTCTCTTCTGTTTGGCATCCAGAGCTTAAGCCTGTGCCTGTCATTTCACAAGAGTGACAGGTGAAAGAAGGTGGCACAGTGATCTCTCTTGTAAAGTATATGAAAACTATTCCTCTCGACACTTGATCCACATCTTTCAGCTCCCCAGGAAAATGAGCGTCCGTCTCTACGTTCCTGCAGAGCCCATCCCTTTGGGGAGTTATAAAATACTCATCCAGATGGCACAAAATGTTTACACAGAAGCCAAGGGTTAAGACAGTTGCAAGCAGGAGCACCTAAGATTTGCTTACTAAATAGATGCTTGGAATGCTGGCTCTGTAGTCTTTGGGGCCTGGTCGAATGATACCAACATGTTGGTTTCAAAAGCAAACAAAGCAAGGAAGTCAATCACTCAGGCCTAGACATGCTCTTTGGTCTCTTTTGCATACAAACTCAGTAAACAAGTGATGTATCAATAGTGCATAATACAACTTCAATGCTGCAGATTATTCGGTGTTATAAAAGAGAGATGGCTGTTAGGCTCCAACTCTCTTAAAATAAAGGCTTGGATACTAACTACAGAAGTAGTAACAGAAGCATCCCTTCAGTGGGGTGCTGCCCACAGAATGTATCCCCTCGAGGGAGAAGAAGGCAAGTTTAGTGTCTTGCACAGAAGACAAGCAGGAGCCGCAGTAAGGGCTAAAACCAGACTTTATTGCATTGTAGTCAGAGTGAACATGGAAAACAGGTGGACCAAACAGCCTTATTTATAGTACATTTTGAATAGCCCGGGTGATAGTTCATTGGTTACTGTCCACGTGACATCATCACATCATCCTTTAGCCATTGAGGCTTTCCGCATGTTCGCTTTGGGCGAGGGGTGGCCGCACCCCGGGCCGGAGTTCCGGCATTGGAGCAACGTGACTCGTTAGCGGTTGGCTGCAAGTCGTGAGCCGGGGATTGGGGAGGTCTAGGTGTGGGAGTAAACTCCAGGGATGTGAGACCAGGGGCTCCAGGGACTAAAGAAAAACCCCGCTCCTCGCTTGGATGGGTGGGGGACCACTCCGAAAAATCCCCCCGGTCCCCTAACTCAAAATCTAACAATTCCTCGAAATCTCTCTCATCTAAATTGTCCCTGTTACCCGGCGTGTCCAAAGAATACGGGTTTGTATCATTTCCCTCCCCCCTGTGGCTGTGTCTCCCCCTTGGGATAAGCGGGTGGGGGAGAACCCTAACGCTGATTGCTCCCTTTGGTTACTCACGTCTTGCCTTTCCACTACTCTGCCTCTGAGTTGGTGGGCGTGCCTCCTCCAGAGGAGCACTGTGCCTGTCTCGACATTGTCGGATACTGGCTGGTGGATCTCGAAACTCTTGGTGCCCCCCGTTTCTATGTTTCTACCCGTGTCCTCCACCCTGGTTGGGTCTAACCTTGAGAGAATCGTTGCAGGTTTCCTCTGCATGAGGAGCTCGGCGGGTGAGAGCCATGACGCTAAAGGGGTTACTTGGTACCTTAACAGGAATTGGCAGAGTTGCAGGTTCAATTCCCCGGGGCCCATTCTACGCAGTGTGTCCTTCGTTGTTCGCACCAGGCATTCCGCTTGACCATTTGTAGCGGGGTGAAATGGGGCCGCAGTAATGTGGCGGATCTTATTAATCTCTATGAAACCCTGGAACTCCGCTGACGTGAAAGTTGTGGCGTTGTCGCTCACAAGTACGTCAGGTAAACCGAAGCAGCTGAATACCTTGCGTACTGGCCATTGGAATTACCTCCAACCACTTGGAGTAGGAGTCCACTATTATGAGGAAAAGGGTACCTCTGAAAGGACACGCAAAATCCATGTGTAAGCATGACCCCAGACCCCGGGCCGTGTCCTATTCTCTGTGCGGAAGTCGGGACTCCTCAGGGCAGGTGTTCGGGCAGCTCTCGCAAGTGCCTACCATGTGTTCTATATCTGTGTCCAGTTTGGGCCACCAGACGTAACTCCTAGCTTGCACCTTGGTGCGCACGATTCCCGGGTGGCTGATATACAGCATCTTTAGCACCCGGGACCTCAGAACTTCGCGGATTACTACCCGCTGCCCCCAGAGTAAACAGCCCCTTTCTAGGGAGAGCTCGTCTCTCCGCCTACCATAAATCCTGAATTCCTCCATAGGGGAGCTTGCCGGCCAGCCTTTCTGTACCCATGAACTGACTAGGGTCAACGACTTGTCTTTCGCCGTAGCCTTGGCAATCTCAGCTGGCAGGATTGGGGGTGACTCTAGGGCTTCAATCAGGAGCACCTGGTGGTCCTGTTCTACCATGCACTCAGAATCCCCTGCCTATGGGAGGAGTGACCTGGAAAGGGCATCGGCATGACTAATCTCCTTGCCGGGGCGGTAGGTCAGCACGTACTGATACGCATTGAGGAAGATCGCCCATTGCAGCATCCTTGGGGACAAAATCTGCGGGGTTGGCTTATCTGTAGTGAAGATTCCTAAGAGGGGCTTGTGGTCGGTCACGACTTTGAATGGCCTGCCATAGAGAAAGTCGTGGAACTTCTTGGTTCCTGCAACGATCGCTAGGGCCTCCCTGTCAGTTTGCACATAGTTGCGCTCTGCCTTGGACAGGGATCATGAATAGTATGCCACTGGGGCTTCTTGCCCGCCCTCTAGCACATGGCAGAGGACTGCCCCCACCCCCACCGGTGAGGCATCGCAGACCAGCACAACGGGTTTCTTTGGGTCGAAGTGGGTCAACACAGCCTCGGAAGATATAAGCTGTTTGAGCCCCCGGAATGCCCGTTCCTGACTGTCCCCCCCACCGCCAAGCCGCATCCTTTTTGAGTACTCTATGCAACGGTTCCGCAACAGACGCCTTTCCCGGGAGGAAAGAGTGATAGAAATTTAGGAGTCTTAGGAAGGACTGCAATTCGGGCTTGGTGTTGGGGCGAGGAGCATCTTTCACTGCCGCTACCTTGGACTCGGCTGGTTTAATGCCCTCAGGGGTTATTCGAAAACCCAGAAACTCTACCTCTTCAGCAAAAAATACGCATTTATCCTTTCTCAGCCTGAGCCCCGTTTTTTCGAACACTGTTAGTACCTGGTCTAACCTCTTGGCCAATTCGTGCTCCCCTCCCGCTGTTATCAGAATGTCATCAAAGTAAGGGAAAACACCTGGGAGCCCTTTTAACAATCTTTCTATGAGGGATTGAAAGATCCCCAGAGCCGAATTTACGCCGAATTGGAGGCGCGTCACTTTAAAAGCTCTCTTGTGGGTCACAATTGTCTGAGCGGCAGCTGTAGCTGGGGTTACCGACAATTGTTGGTATGCCTGAGCCAAGTCTAATTTGGCGAAACACCTCCCCCATGCAGGGTTGCAAGCAGGTGGCTTACCACCGGTACCGGATACGCATTTGAGCGAATTGCCTTGTTAATCGTGCACTTGTAGTCAGCACAGATTCTGACCTCCCCGTTAGCCTTCAGTGCTGTGACAATGGGGGTTTCCCACTCGGCGGAGTCCACCGGCACCAGAATCCCCTGACCCACCAATTTGTCCAGTTCAGTCTCTATTTTATCCTTTAGTGCGAAAGGCACTCTTCTTGGCTTCATCCTGATGGGTCCAATGTCGGGGTCCAATTCGAAAGAAACTGGGGGCCCTTTGAACTTCCCTAGCCCCTTCTCAAAAACGGCAGGGTGTGCGTTACACACCTCCGTGATCGGGTCAGCCTGCACGGCGTGTATGCCTCCAATGAAAACTCCTAGGGGCCCGAACCACTGTGTACTCAGGAGGCAGCAGGACCCTTCCTTTAGAACTACTAGGGGCAACTGCGCAGAGCGCCTTTTAAACTGAACCTTGAACTCTCCCACCCCCAACACTGGTATACTTTTGCCCTGAACGTCCCGCAAATTAGTCTTAAGGGCCTTCAGCTTGGGGCATGACTTTTGGGGAATACGCAGAAATTCCCTGTGGGAGACGATGGAGTATGACGACCCCGAGTCGATCTCCATCCTTATTGGGACCCCCTGTACCAGTACCTCAACAAAAAACTGGGGCCACCGCAACTGCACACTGTGGACCGCCTGGTCGCGGTCTTCGGGAACCCGTCAAGACGCGCGGTGCTCCTGGGGCTCGTCGTCGAAGATGTGCCCGACCCCGTCTGCCTTGCGTTGGGGCCGTTCCGCCTGACCCTTGCCGTCGTCTCGATGCCACTTGCAGACCCTTGTGATGTGCAAGCGCTGCCCGCAGTTATGGCACTCCACCTTCCGGAATGGACATCGGCTCCGGTCGTGGGATGCCCCGCATCTGTCGCAGCGGCGGTCCTCTCTGGTGCGGTCTCACCTCTCCGGTCTCCTCTGCACCCGTTGCACGTCCTCGTCCTCGCTGAAGTCAGAGGTGGACGTGGTGGACTCGGAGGCCCCTTGCTCTCTGTGGGAGGAGCAGCTGTGGACTGGGACCGCCGGCGGGGGGCCCCCAACCGCGGCGGTCCTGGCCCGGCACACCCATTCGCCTTGTTGCACTGATTCGGCGGCTTGGGCGATGTGCAGGACATGCTCGAACAAGATGCTCACATCTTTGGCCAGTAGTTTTTTCCTGGCCCCCTCATCTCGCAGGCCCAGCAGGAGCCTGTCTCTCAGCGCCTCGCTCAGGGATGCTCCCCACCAGCAAGGCATGGCAGCCACCCGCAAGGCTGCCATGAAGTCTGCCACGGACTCACCGGCCCGCTGGCACCACTACTGGAACGCCAACCTTGCCGGGAACACGGACACTTTCGGGTGAAAGTGCTTCCTCAACTTGGCGAGGATCTCATCTAGGGATATGGCCCTGAGCGATCTCGGCGTCAGGAGGTTGGTGGCCAGTTCCAAAGTCTCTAAGCCGCACTGGGCCAGTAGGAATGCCCGGTGCTGGGCTTCCTCCTCGATGCCTTCGAGGTCCAAAGCGTAGAGGAACTGCTCCTCGTAGAGTTCCCATCTCTCTGGCTTCGTGATGTCGAATGGCGCGATGTTCACTTGTCGGGACGCCATCCCATCCTCGTCGCCAATTTAGTGTCTTGCACAGAAGACAAGCAGGAGCCGCAGTAAGGGCTAAAACCAGACTTTATTGCATTGTAGTCAGAGTGAACATGGAAAACAGGTGGACCAAACAGCCTTATTTATAGTACATTTTGAATAGCCCGGGTGATAGTTCATTGGTTACTGTCCGCGTGACATCATGGGGACGTCACACCCATCTTCTCCAGATGCAGTGCGGCAGTAGTATCCTGCCCTTCAGGTATTCAGGTGAATGGGTATCCTGTGGCCAACGCTGCTATTGCAGGAGCAGCATTGTTCTTAACAGCTTGTTACAATGAGTCAATGATTGCTTACAGTAGATACAATTGACGGATACAATCCGTTAAAGGGGTACTTGTCACAAACCATTCAGTACATAACAGCAAGGGTTTTTCCCCAATTGTCCTTCCCCTTGAAGCACCTCACTTCCATGAGAAATTGCAAAGGCTCTTCAAATGGTGTGCTTCTTATGGGCTGGGAGCTGCAAAGAAGGAGGAAGATTGTGTCCATCCTCCTTACTCCAGGAAAAAACTTTGCTGCCTTAAAGTCTCTCCAACAGATGGAATTTCTTCTGTTTCTGAAAGAGTGTTGTTATTCAGCCACACAGTTGAGTCCAACCCATTGCAACCCCATGGACCGCAGCACGCTAGGCTCCACTGTCATCTGCCATTCTCCATAGTCCACCCAGATCTATGGCCACTGCATCAACAATGCTGCATAAGCATCTCATCCTCTGCTGCTCCGTCTTCTTTTGCCTTCAATCTTTCCTAGCATCAGGGCCTTCTCCAGTGAGTCCTCTCCTCATTTTGTGACCAAAATACTTGAGCTTGAGTTTTAGTATTTCTCCTTCTAAGGAGCAGACAGTGTTGATTTCCTTTGACTGAATTAACCTCCTTGCAGTCCAGGGGGCTCTCAAAAGTCTTCTCCAACACCACAGTTCAAAGGTGTCTATTCTTCTGCACTCAGTCTTTCTTATGGTCCAGCTCTCACAGCTATACATTATTATGGGGAAGAACCATTGCTTTAACGATACGGACTTTTGTCCCCCCCCCCCTCCTTTTGGCTTTACTTATTTTCTTTGAGAGGAAGAATGACTGAAGAAACAAAAATAAAAGATGGGAGGGTTAGAAGCAGAAAATAGTGATTTCCAGATCTCCATAAAATTCCATGAGTGACACTGAGCAATTGCACAGTCAAAGTCTCTTATTGAAGCTCTTGACAACTCCCAACAAGGCATAATGGAAGAAGATGCTCAAGAAGACAAAAAGATTGATAGAAAAAGGAAATTATATTGCTAGTTCTCTTTGAAATGTTCTGTATATAAATTGGGGGAAACTGAGATTGTAACTAAATTATTTCCTGTAATACTCTTTGAGTTCATTCACAGCCAGTTCCATTAGAATAATCACAGGTTAATATTTAATCTTCTCAACAGTATATCCTGTTGGATTTCTAAACTTGTCTAATTTTATTTGCATGCAGTGGGTGAATGCTGTCAAGGTAAACCTTTGTAGACAGTTCAAATATATTGATGTAATTTCAGGCTGTTTTTATCCCCTCTGTGCAGTAATGCAGGAAACCTTTTAAAAACATGGTTTTGGCATTGCAGGAAATGTATGGTTTGTTTTCACTTTGGGGGGGGGGGAGCCTGCCACTTGTCAAATTGACACAAAATGATTCATGCAATATTTTAATTAGAAAAGGGACCTTCAGATAATTCCCTGTTCACTTTCCTAGTTAAATGTACTAATGTAGCATTTGAAATGTCACCACTTCTACCCTAGAATTTAAATGGCATAGGTAGAATACTCATCACTTAGTTACACATTCTTTGAAATACTATGGAAGAATTCCCTACTTGACAATAGAGAAGATGCCAAATAGTGTTGCTACTAACAAGTGTAAGATTTAACAGGCACATAGGGAAAATAAAACAAGGTAAATACTTGAAAACTAACTTTAATTTGACCTTCGTTCTGAATATTTCTTTTCTCTAAGTTCATGAGCAGTCTGCTCACTTGCCTTCTGTTCCAGTATCACCACAAGGCATCACATCCTCTATTTAAAAGCACGGAGCTCTTTTCTAATACTTTCTGATGTCTTACAGTGACCTCATTTGCATATGCAGAAGAATGAGATAGCAAAGCTCTGGGATAGACGGACACACAATACTGGAAAAACTCTCCAGGAAAAAACTAGCACAATAAGACTGCGAATGTTGTCTTAAAAATTGTGTCTGTCTGCTTAAATATGCTTCATTTAATTTTATTAGATTTTAATGCTTTTTCTCTCTCTCCCTGGAATAAATTTATTTTTATATGAGCAATCTTTCAAGAATAGTCTCCCACCCTCATTTTGAACTGAAGAACAACAATATATTATGTTACTTTGGGACTCTGCCACTCCATTATGTCCAGTGGTGGGCTCCAAAAATTTACTGCCTACACTGTGGGCGTGGTCTGGTTGTCGTGGCCAAGGGGAAAGCCCTGTGTTGCACCCAAATTAGGACTACTTTATATCAAAACTTGGATGGGCTGGGCCAGACAGAATTTCTGCTACCAGTTCTGGTGAACTGGTGCGAACCTGCTGATGCCCACCACTGATTATGTCAGTCAATACTCTAGACCTGTCTTTGGAAGCTTGCCAATGCATATGGAAACATTGCAGGTAAAGAATTAGTCCCATCAATTGTTACTGTGTGTATAGTTCTGTTTTTATTTGTTTATTTATTAGTTCAAATTTATATTGCCGCCCACTCACTGTATCGACTCAACTTTAACTGTTGTACACCACTCAGAGTGGAAAAATATCCCAGATGGGTGATATAGAAATCAATCAATTAATCAGGCAGGCAGGCAGATAAAACTATCAGTTCTGACTACAGATAGATCCAGACATGGAGGACCTGTTTCCAATCACATGTTCTCTTTAATAGGAGATTCCAATGACAACCTTCAATTAAATTAGTCATGGGTGGCAACAGAAAGGATTGGAATTGTACAGTACGATCTTTCCCATAGGGAAAATTGTTATGCGAAACGCCATTTCCCCCCCAAAACCTAATTGTTATGCGATTTCGTTGCTATACAGGGCGATTGTTGTCTGAGGTTCCACTGTATTATATGTTGATATCTTCTTCAGGTATCCAGTGTTTAATTAAATAAAGACAATATAAGTCTCTGATGTGTTTGCCCCTTGTGCGACTATGCCTAAGCTATACTTAATGGGAAACATTATTATTTTTTAATTGCTTCTGTTGACAGGGTATGCCAGGAATAGAAGGTCCCCAAGGTACACCTGGAAAAGAAGGTCAGAGGGTGAGTAAGGACTTGAACAATGAATGTTTGCTAGTTTACCTCAACATACATTTTCTGAAAAAAAGCTTGCTTCACTGCAGGTGAATTATAATTCAGCTCTTATTTTTGTGAGCTTTGTAATCCTGGAAGAGATTTGGGCCATTCTGGTTTTCTGCTAGCTATCTGAATATATATGATGACTGTGGCACATACTAAAACTGGGGATCATGGTTTCCCCTTGTGAATAGACAACAGCTATCTCAAAAGGAAGGTGAACAGACATTTAAAGCTTCTTACTTTATACCATAACAAACACACAATGATTTTGATAACTATCCATCAGAAGAATATGGCAGTAATATATTCATATCTCTTTACATTTTGATTTGTGGATTCCTCAGTGTTGCGTAATATGCTGGTTGCTGCCAATGGAACTTTCCTATACAGCAATGCAAATACCTCTAATTTATGTGTCCTTGACGGCATCATTATTTCCCATGTATGTCTCCATTTGGTGGTGTTTCATAAGTGTCACTGTTTAACTGAATTATCAAGCTTAAACTTTGTTTTCTTTGGGTTTGATTATTCCTGTGCTGTACATAGGTAGTAGGACTGAATAATCTGTGGTTCTCATCAATCCCAGCCAGCCAGACTCATGGAACGGGAAGGCTCTAGATGACGTTTATAATTTTCTGGAAGTCCACAGTTCCTGTACCCCAACACATATTTTTCAATAGAAGGAAGGGGAATAGATGCATGATGTGAAAAGGAAAATTTGAAAAGCAAGCAGAAGTCTATTCCTGATATAAAATTTTCAAGCAGTTCTCCATTCTCCTTACAGGGTGGGGGCTTGTGTGTGTGTGTGTGTGTGTCGGAGAACTTGTGAGGCTACATAACCTTTTTCAAGGAGGAAAATGTTAACATCAGCAGCATGTCAATCTCTCAGATGTTTTCAGTCACCAAATGGAACCAGTCTTGCTGGTAATTTAATACTGACCCAGTTCAAAATGTGGCCTTGGTTAAGAATAAACTGCCAACCAGCAATTAGGAGGGAACAGAATGCTTCTTCTTTTCAGAGTGTCTATAATGTGAGTGAACAATAATGAATCAACTCTGAAGTCAAAGAAGCAAATCAACCAAAAACTGGGCAAAGAGTTTTAGCAAGGCTAAGGTATTTAAAATTTATGACACCTCTCTTCCCAGCACTGGATCTGCATTACTTGTTAATATTTTTATATGTGGCTTCAAGTCTAATTACCATTAAATCAGTTTCGGTGCTGAACAAGAATATTATCAGTGCCTCTTTCATTTTTGCCATGCCATTTCCAGTAATTAATTTCCGCCTTCCTATTTAGAGCTAATTTCAAGAAAAATGAACATGAAAACCCATTTAGAGGACTAATGGAATAACTCATCCATTGCATTTTTAGTGGGAACCAAACCCTATATAAGGACATTTCTTTTTATTTGAATTTTAAGCCATGTGAATATGTTATCGCATGGACCTTCAAGCCACATTACAGTTGTTCAGATTAATTTAGACATAGCTGAAATGACGCTCAGAATGTATGAACCCAAATCAACCAAAATGATTTAAATGTTTTTACAAGTGTTAATGCTGTTGGAAGACATGGGATTTTACTGAATCCATTTAATATGGCCCTGCTAATGAGAAGGGCTTTTCTAGTTCAATGTCCACCTACTTGGAAAAGACAGAGAATCAAATATTACTTGTTTGGATCCAGTAACAACTTTGCTTTGGAAGAAATATTTTCTAAACATAGCAGAGCACATTGTTTTGTTGACTCATCTCCCTATTTATGAACATACACAATACACCAGCCACTACTGAGTTTTATGGAATTCTCTAGAAGAGGATCAGATATAATCTAGAGTAGGGGTCCCCAACTACCTGGCCACAGTCTGGTACCAGGCCATGGGCTATCCTGAACTGGGCTGTGGGGTTGGGTGGCGCTGGGAGCCCCAATGGCAGCCTTCTCCCATCAACGTGCTCTGCTGGGTCAGTCTCATGAATGGAACAGTAGCATGGGCTTCAGACACAGCAGATAGGCAAGAGGCCAGGCCCCTCCTCCATGTTGCTTAACAATGGCAGGGCTCTCCCCACCCGCCTATATACAGAGCGACACCTCACTGCCCAAACCGAACGGTGTGGATGGCAGGCAGCTGGGCCCTCCTCCTTGTTTTTGAGCTACAACAAGCCCCCCACCACCACCACCTGTGTGCAGTGAGGTATATATTATGCACTTTATTGTATTTTATTATGCTCTTGCACCGCCCAATCCAACTATCCCCACTTACTTGTCAGTGGAAAAATTGTTTAGCATGAAACCAGTCTGAGGGGCAAAAAAGTTTGGGGACCCATGATCTAGAGGCTACAGTAAGCTAAGAGGGGAGGGTCTAGGAAACCCAGGGAATCTATCCTGCATAATTCAAAACACTTTCTGCTTTTTTCCTTTTTCTGGGTAAATCACCAAAATATATATATTTTATTTACATTTATATCCCGCCCACTTACCCTAAGGAAACTCAGGGCGGTGCACAACACACAGACAATATACACACATCCCCAGAAAATCCATAAAAATATTTTAAATATATATAGTTATTTTACGGTGAGCTTATTTTGGGACACATGTTTATCATCACATTGTGCATTAGAGGTTTTTGGTGTAGACTCTAGCGTTTCACCCAGCATTCATGTTTCTTATGCAGTAGGGAACAGTACTATGAAAATTTCCTTTATTTCCACAATTCAGCAGTGAGTCAGGATCTTTATGTCCCCAAAAATAGCGCCATCTACCTTGACAGAGGCAAATCAGTAGTTTTCAAATAATCCTGTTGGTCACAGCAGAACTAAAACAACAACAAATCACTTTAAAGGCAGACTGTAGTTCTCCCCCCCAAAAAAGGCCTAAGCACAGTTAGAGGATGCAAGATGCTGTATAACTTGAGGGGCAAGAACAGGATCCCATGCAAAAGGGGAAGGGGTTTGTTGAGTCCGGTGTAAGAAGTACTCTAACCAGCAGGATCGGGTTAAACTCAGTGATTCTTTATTCAGCTCATAACTTGGACTGGGAACTATGTACAGGGGTGGCCTCTCTATATACAGTGATTTGACCGTTACAAAATAAGATACATTTAGGCCGGCTTCCGGAGGACAAGCAAAGTTCAACATTTCCCGCTTTGACATCTATTTGAATTTCACGCCTTTAGAAATGGTGCGCGTCTGTTCGTCCGCTTTGGTGCAGTTTGTCTTTTGAACCTGAAGTAGGCTTTGGACACAACAGGGTTGGAATGTAGAGTTCTGAAAGTAGGCATAGTTCATTGTCTGTATTGTTAACCTTATTCACCCCATTTATGTGTGGAGTTCATATTTTATAGAGGGGCATGCTAGCCTCTCCCTTTGTTATCACTTTAATCATGGAAATGAAGCAATCTTAAAATGGGAGGCTGCTGAATCTGAGCAGTCACTCCACATAAACCAGAATGAGAAGAAAAACAAGGGGGTGGGGGAGTTCTTGGTCAAGATGCGAGACCACCCAGATACAGACTGTTTGGTTTCCATAATTAAAAGAGGGGAGGGGATGGGGAAAATGAGAATGTTCATTGCATGCTGCTTCCACCCTCAAATGAGGCAACTGAATTGAGCTATTAAAGGGAACCATTCCACACTCCAGATTTTATTTATGTCTTCCATAAGATGCTACTCCATGTGACTTCAGAGGGAGATGAGATTCCAAATGAAATGCTGTCCGGCTGCAACATGTTTTACAAGCCTCACGTCTTAACATGTTTTCATTACCCTCCATAACGCAGAAAGAGCCTGCTCGAAGGTTGTGGTATTTTTGCACCACAATTGGGCAGACCCCAGGCAACAGAAACCTTGTACTGGCTAATATTTTTCACACTAGGTCAGGCGAAATGAACTATGGAAAGAATTCACCAAAAGGTGGCTTCATTTTGGCCTAGACATGGAAAAAGAAAAATTACCCTCCATACTCATCCTTTTTGAAGTTGCTAAGAAGTAGGATGATTCTTGTAAGCAAGGCAGAAAATCTGCATGGTAACTCTGCATGAGCCAACCAACTAAGGACAGAGGACAGCCCACTTTTCTTCAATGGGACTAAAGATATATCAACCAAAATGGCCACTTATTCTGTCGAATAACATAAGGGAAAGAGACATGCAAATGTGTGTCATAATTATGTGACCTTGGCTGCAATGACATGTACCAGACATTGTGAAGATGCGGCTTTGGTTGCTGCACATGATGCAAGCCATGGTGTGGTTTTCAAAAGTGCACATCGGTGCCATTTTTAACAGGACTTCTGTTGCTGGCTAGCCAGTCCTAGGAGGCTTCCTAACTACCTCAGCATTAGCTGATGATAAGGTAGTTCTCACAGCTTGGTTTTCACTGCATGTTAAGCAGGGAAGCTACTGCACCAACCCTGGGGTTGTCAAGTGGCAGCAGAGGCTTCCTAGCCCTGGCACTGCCAGAAGCTGTTCCATACCCTTCTTTAATGTGAGGGACCACATTAAGGCAAGATGTGTTGAACAGGTGGCTTCATGCCTGTTTTCAGATAGCCCACACTAAGATGCTTACAGCAAAATGTAGTTCCTGTCCTTGTTTGTGTGCAAGAGAGGAAGAAGCTGCATTCATTTTTCTTTTACATGACATCTCCTATTATCTCCATGATGTGTGTCCTCAAACAAAAATGAGGTTGGGAAAGCTGGAGATATCTCTCTTTCTGTGTCTTTCTCTCCTTCCCTCCTTCTTTTGCTGACAGTCTGAAGATTGGTCTGCTGTTGTTCAATCGAACAGTCAAGTCTGACCCTTTGCAACCCCATGGAAGACAGCATGCCAGGTTCCTCTGTCATCCACCATCCTCCAAAGCTTCCCCAATGTCATGCCCACTGCATCTATGCTACTGTCTTACCATCTCATCTGCTGACACCTCCTTCGCCTTTTGCCTTTGATCTTTCCTAGCACCAGGGCTTTCTCCAGTGAGTCCTCTTTTCTCATTTTGTGGCTGAAGTATTTGAGCTTCAGCTTCAGTATTTGTCCTTCCAAGGAACAGTCAGGGTTGATTTCCTTTAGGATGGACAGGTTTTACCTCCATATGGCTAGGGGTACTCTCAAAGGTCTTCTCCAGCACCACAGTTGAAAGGCATCTAGAAAATAGCTAATAAGGTGGTAAAACTGTCCTCGGAATCTACTACCACTTTTGTAAGCATGAAAGAGTGATGTTCTTTCACTTTAAAATTCCCATTGCACAGGAATTAGAGTCCTTTGTAGGTACTCTCCTGGAAACAGCTTCAATGAGAAAAAGACATGGGCATCCTGTCAGTCTGACTTGGACATACTGTTTGCTTGACTGTTTCAAGAGATCTTTACATCCTTAATGTGAAGATTAGAAAGGGGTTTATACACCCACATGTCTAAACATTTCTTTAAAAAATACTCCTCATACAAGGGAAATATGCTTTACCAAGGTTCTAGATTGTGAGCAGGTGGCAAGGGTATTCAGCAAAATAGATTTCCCCACGCTCTTCCTTGGATTTTAAGCTAAATGTGGTGGTTGGGATCTCTGATAGCAGGTGGGTCCAGGCATGTGGTGGTATATCAGGCAATCTGGCTTTGTCCCACCCCACCCTTGCCTCTGGCACTCTGGGGCAACAATAGCAATGTATGGGATTCCACCCCAACCCCAACTGCCAAAATATGCACTCCCACCACTCCCTGTCCAGCGCCTTCCCATGGTGCCCTGCACACCCCTGGGTGGGTGCATGAAGACATTGGGGTAGGGTTTGCACACAAGCCTGTACCACCCTCACCCCACCCCACCCCATTGAGCACTCTACATTTTTGCAGGCAACAATTCCATAGGGTTTGTAAAGAATTTGTTTCTTCATCATTTGGAAGAGGGCAAAAGTATGGAATCGTCCATAAAGAGTTTCACCTGAATAAGGTGCTGCTCAGTTGGATTCGGCCTAATTGTCAAGATAGGGTCATGAGTAGCAATCTGGAGTGAATCAAGAACCTGGTACCTGAATTTTGGAAGTGAGAAGCAATTAAAGGGGAAAGCACAAGTCATGGGCCAGAAGTACATGGCTTACCAAGACCTAGATAGACGTTGGTTGCTGAAGCAAACTTCCAGTGAGGCAACAGGATGTTTTTCCCCTCGTTCTTTCTTTTATTTTTTCCCAGAAGAAGAAAAAGTTGAGCCTGGGATATTCAGTCTGGAAATGTCTCCCTAAAAATTTTTGCTTGCCACATGGAGCAATGGAGATAAAAGTACAAAAATGGATGCTATGGGCAAAATTCAGTGGCTCTGCCAGCTATTAATCAAGCTAATTTTATCAAGAAGGATGATGTAATTTTTTAGTCAAATGCATGTTGTTAATTATGACATTTAGAATAAGTGTTAGTGATCAAAGATAGGAAAATACCTGCAAGGCTCCTCTCAGATTGGTTTGACCTGTCATTTAGAAACCCCCTACTCTTCTTTTGCCTCTAGTGATGTCAAGATTCTTGCTTCCTACATTTTATGTAGAGCCAGTGTGGCAAAACCACTGGAATTGTGATCATTGATTATGGGATTTTAGTCCAACTACATCTAGGTCCTCCAGTTTGGGAACAACTTAGTGAGTAGCAAGTCTAGTGCATCTTAGTCCAGACATAAATGGCCTAAAGGAAATCCTGCCAGTTTTTTCCCTGCTGCTGCTGCTGCAGCTGTATGGTAATATCAGATATTCACCATGAGTTTGAACACTCAATCTTTATTGTACTGAGTGTTTTCCACAGGGAATGGTCTTTATAAGAAGGCTTGTTGATCTTGCCACCACGAGTTTGAACACCATCTGGCTGTGTAGATTTCTCCTTGTTTCAGTAACAAAAGGTTCTCTACCTCGTCCCACACAGGACAACTTTATTCTTACAGCTTCTTATGCTTTAGTGAGAAGAAGAATTAGAAAATCAAGTTCCATTTATAGTACTGTTGTTAGGCAGGATGGGATAACTACAGCAGAGGGATTTGAGAAATTTTGAATATAATGAAAGGATTCAAATTTGTTGTCAATTGTGGTTGTATATTCTGTCAGAGACAGGAAAACGGGATTACCAAATGTTCTGCCTCCTGTGCTTTAGTGTATGAAAACCAAGACACAGGACACAGCCTCGGGCTGGGTTAACTCAGGTTTATTGCATGGTGGTCAGAGGGAACATGAGGTAATGGCGGATCAATAGCTCTTTATATACAGTGGTAACACATTTGAACGTGGTTCCCTGATAGCCCATTGGCTACTGTCTGCGTGACGTCATTGCTGGTCACGCCCTTCTTGTCCAGGTGTAGGTGGTGGCGGGAAAACTTCCCGCGCTGTTGCCTTTGATGAGTTTGGACCAAGAGAGCTTGGACGCTCGCTGCTGCCAGCTGGTGGTCATTAGCTCGCGTCCTAATACAGGGTTTATGTGATACAGCTGAAGGTTACATTGTTGCCCATAGGCAAGGTTACATTGGTTCAGATACATTGTTATCCATGTGGAGGATCAAACCATTAGGACACAACATCCCTCCCCCCTAGGATGAGACGAAGTCTCGAAACCACACTCCCCCCCCCTAGGATGAGACGAAGTCTCTCAGCCATGATGGCTTATTTCGAACACGCTGGGGTCTCGGTGCGGGCTGCCTTCCCCCTGGTTTGCTACCTTCTCTTTGTCCCCTGGTTTCCTGCCCTGTAATGGGAGAGGGAGACTCGTTAGTGACTTGCCGCGGCTCCGCGGCGTTGTTGGGAGGTGTGTGCTTTATTGGGGCAGAACCGGGGGCACTGGGGGCTAACGAAAAACCCCTCTTCTCGCTTGGACGGGTGGGGGAACACTCCCGAAAACCCCCCCGGCTCTCAAAATCAAAATCAGAATTAAATTCGGGGGCAGCGGTCGCGAACTCCTCTCCCCCTTCCCCAGCCTCTGATAGAGCAGGCGTATCAAAAGGGTATGAGTCGGGGCCGCTGCTTTCCCCCCTTGCTTGGGACCGTTGTCCGTCGCTGTCCCCCCCTTGGGCTAAACGGGTGGGGGAGAACCCTAACGCTGAGTCCTGTCGCTGAGCTCCACTGACCGGCCCCCCACTCACTCGGTGCCTAAGTTGGTCCACGTGCCTCCTCCAGAGGAGACCCGTGCTAGTCTCGACCCGGTACGACACTGGCCCCGTCCGTTCCACAACCGTCCCTGGTACCCAGGCTGGACCTGTGCTGGCGTAGTTCCTGCAGTGAACAGGATCGCCGGCGGCGAAACCTTTCGAGACTGCCAGCCCTATGTTTTTTCCTTTGTCCTCGACTCTCGTCGGGTCTAGCCTGGACAGGATCGTGGTCAGTTTTCGCCGCATCAGCAGCTCTGCCGGCGAGTAACCTGACGCTAAGGGGGTCACCCTATACGCTAACAAAAACTGACATACTTGGTGATTTAGGTCCCCCGGGCCCATGCGCCGCAGCGCATCCTTTGTCGTTCGCACCAGCCGTTCCACTTGGCCATTCGTGGCGGGTGAAACGGCGCGGATGTGACATGCCGAATGGCGTTTGCCTCCATGAATGCCTTGAATTCAGCAGAGGTGAAACAACTAGCGTTATCGCTGACTAAAGTGTCGGGTAAACCGAACGTGGAAAAGACTCTCCTTAGCTGGCTAATTGTAGTGGCGGAGGACGTACTCTTTACTGGGATAACCTCCAACCACTTGGAGAATGCATCCACCACCAGGAGAAACATTGTTCCTCGGAATGGGCCAGCGAAGTCTACGTGCACCCTGGACCATGGCCCCCTTGCTGTGTCCCATTCCCTATGCGGAAGACGGGCCGCCTCTGGTCGGGAGCCCTGGCATGCCTCACAAGTGCCGACCATGTGCTCAATGTCCGCGTCCAGCTGTGGCCACCAGAAGTAACTCCGGGCCAGCGCCTTGGACCGGACGATGCCGGGGTGGCTGACGTGCAGCAGTTCGAGTACCCTCGGTCGCAGGGACGTAGGAACCACCACCCGTTGGCCCCACAAAAGGCAGCCCCTCTCTAGGGACAACTCTATTTTTTTTCGAAAAAATGGGTCGAATTCCGTACCTGGGGATGACGCCGGCCACCCCTTCTGTACCCATGAGCTAACTTTCTCTAGCGTTCTGTCCTTACCTGTGGCCCTGGCAATGTCGGCTGGTACTATTGGGGGTGAGTCTAAAACCTCTATTAACAAAACCTGGTGATCTCTTTCTGCCCTTTCCTTTTGGACGCCCGACAAGGGCAAAGGAGACCTCGAGAGTGCGTCGGCATGGCTGATCTCCTTCCCGGGCCGGTATTCCAGCTCATGCTGGTATGCGTTGAGAAAAATAGCCCACCGCAGCATTCTTGGGGACAGAATCTGTGGTGTGGGCTTACTTGCAGTGAAAATTCCTAATAGGGGCTTGTGGTCAGTCACGATTTTGAACGGCCGACCATACAGAAAATCGTGAAATTTTTTGGTTCCCGCTACTATCGCTAGTGCCTCCCTGTCGGTCTGTGCGTAATTACGCTCTGCTTGGGACAGGGACCTTGAATAAAACGCTATCGGGGCTTCCCTTCCGTCGTCCAACACGTGGCAAAGCACCGCCCCCACCCCCACCGGGGATGCGTCACAGACTAAGACCACTGGCCGTTTGGGATCGAAGTGCGTTAGGATTGCCTCGGATGTTAGGAGTTGCTTCAACTCTTTGAACGCCCTCTCTTGCTCATCACCCCACACCCATGTCTCCTCCTTTTTTAGCAACCGATGGAGTGGCTCGGCCACGGACGCCTTCCGTGGAAGGAAGGTATGGTAAAAATTGAGGAGCCCCAGAAATGATTGTAGCTCGGTTTTGGATGTGGGGCGAGGGGCATTCTTGATGGCGGCTACTTTGGATTTGGATGGCTTAATACCCTCTGGCGTGACTCGAAACCCTAGAAACTCAACCTCAGTTTCGAAGAAGACACATTTGTCTTTTCTCAGTCGTAGCCCCGCTTTTTCGAAGACGGTCAGAACTTTATCCAATCTCTTTGCCAGTTCGGCCTCACTCCCCCCTGTTATCAACACGTCATCAAAATAAGGCAACACCCCCTCCAGCCCCTTCAGGAGGCGTTCCACAAGCGACTGAAAAAGGCCGGGTGCCGAGTTCACGCCGAACTGTAAACGCGACACCTGGAACGCTCCTTTATGTGTGACTATCGTTTGTGCCGCGGCCGTGGCGGGAGTTACAGGGAGTTGCTGATAAGCTTGAGCCAAATCGAGTTTAGCGAAACACTTTCCCCCGTTCAGCCTGGCCAGCAGGTGGCTGACCACCGGCACCGGGTATGCATTAGGGCGGATCGCCTTGTTAATTGTACACTTATAATCAGCGCAAATGCGCACCTCCCCGTTAGCCTTCAGAGCGGTTACAATTGGAGTTTCCCACTCCGCGGAATCAACAGGAATAAGAATCCCCTGGCCCACCAGTTTGTCCAGTTCCGCCTCTATTTTGTCCTTTAGTGCGAACGGCACCCTGCGCGGTTTGAGTCTTATCGGGCGGACCTCCGGGTCTAGGTCGAAGGCTACAGGGGGTCCCTTGAACTTTCCAAGTCCTTTTTTAAAAACGGCGGGATGCGCGTCGCACACCGCTTGTATTGGATCCACCCCCACGGTATGCACTCCCCCTATGAACAAACCTAAGGGCTGAAACCACTGCGTACCTAGGAGGCTACAACTACCCCCCTTAAGGACAACTAGGGGCAGCTCCGCAGAATGTTTCTTAAAACTGACCCGAAATTTCCCGACCCCCAACACCGGAATGCTGTTCCCCTGTACATCTCGTAGCGTGGACCTCAACGTTTTAAGTTTGGGCCGCACGTGGGGGTCGATTTTCAAGAACTCTTTCTGGGAAATTATAGAATAGGAGGACCCCGAGTCAATTTCCATCCTGATAGGGGCCCCTTGTACTAGTACCTCAACGAAGTAATGGGACTGTCCCGCGGACACGCTGAACACCGGAGCGTCGTCCTCGCTGTCGTCCGAGATGCGGCCCACGCCGTCCTGCTTCCTCGTGGTCTGGGCGCCATCTTTGGACCTTGCTGGACGGTCCGGTCTGGTTGAGCGGTCTTGTGACTGCCTCCGGCCCTCCTTCCGTTTTCTGCACGCCTTGGCGATGTGCCCCCGACGGCCGCAGGTGTAACACTCGGCTTTCCTGAATGGGCACCTTGCGCGCTCATGGGCCGCTCCGCAACCATCGCAGCGGCGCCCCCCTTTTCGGACCCTTTGGACCTCCTCGCCGTCGCTGCCTTCCGTAGACGACTTTGAGGCCCTTCGGGTTGCGTGCACCGACTGTCCGGACTTTCCGTGCACCGAATTCTCCGCTTTGCCGGCTCTAGGACGCCACTCACGCCACTGGTGCATTTCGTCCACTCCAGCATTCGTGGACTCCGCGGCTTCCGCGGCCTCTACAACCTCCGCCAGCGTGGGTGGTGGCTCCTTGTTCATCAAGCTGCGCTGCACCTCCTTGTCCTTCAGGCCACACAGCACTCCGTCCCTGAGGGCCGTCTCTAGGTCGTCCCATCGGCAGGGGCCGGCGGCTATCCTCAGGGCTGTTACGAATGCCTCAACCGACTCGTCCGGCGCTTGGACTCGCCTCCAAAACGCGCTCCGAGCGGGAAACATTGCCCTCGAGGGACGGAAACGCTCACGCAGCAGCTTCATGATGTCGTCTGCTTTGAATTCGCTCACCTTCTTCGGTGCAATGATGCCCACCAGCGTTCGCTTGGTTTCTATTCCAAGCATTCTGGTGAGGATGGCCCTCTTTCTCTCCTCATCGTCTTCTTTGACTTTGAGTTCCACCAGCGCCGCCTGGAAGTCCATCTCAAAAAGCTCCCAGTCTTGCGGTTTGGTGATGTTGAACCCGCTCTGCGCCCTGGCTGCTCCTTGGGGATCCATTATCCCACCTTCGTCGCCAATTTAGTGTATGAAAACCAAGACACAGGACACAGCCTCGGGCTGGGTTAACTCAGGTTTATTGCATGGTGGTCAGAGGGAACATGAGGTAATGGCGGATCAATAGCTCTTTATATACAGTGGTAACACATTTGAACGTGGTTCCCTGATAGCCCATTGGCTACTGTCTGCGTGACGTCATTGCTGGTCACGCCCTTCTTGTCCAGGTGTAGGTGGTGGCGGGAAAACTTCCCGCGCTGTTGCCTTTGATGAGTTTGGACCAAGAGAGCTTGGACGCTCGCTGCTGCCAGCTGGTGGTCATTAGCTTGCGTCCTAATACAGGGTTTATGTGATACAGCTGAAGGTTACATTGTTGCCCATAGGCAAGGTTACATTGGTTCAGATACATTGTTATCCATGTGGAGGATCAAACCATTAGGACACAACATGTGCTAAAATAATTTGCCTAGTTTTGGGTTTAATTGGATAGACAGACTGCACTATTTGCTGTTCCATGTCATGAAATAAGATGCCTTATTGCATCCCACACCAGATTTACTTTTAATGAAAGTTAGAGCATAAATATAGAAATGTCTTCATGAGAGATGATAATCCATCCGTTCCTTTTTCCCCAAGTGAATGGTTTAGATGCAATTTTATATGAGACAGTTTTTGAACAACTCCTTACTCTTGGTTATCACTACAAAGCAGTAGCATTTGAGTTGATGAAGTAAACAAGGAACACAGGTAGATTTTGAAAATATCGCATCATTTACAAACAGAAAAGAAATATGATGACAGCTTTGTCGTCACAAACCTATAGGGAAAGAATACGTAGGAAAAGAATGCAAGAAAATATCAGTAGGTATGTGACTCATATTTGACTGGCATTAGAGATGTGTTGATTTTGCATCTTCATTACTGTGTGTCCTCCCCATCATAAAGCATCTTAGAACAGTACTTGTCTTCATAGGTTGCAGGGTATTCCATAGTGTTTTCTGGAGCAATAGCACCTGAGTTACACCTCTGCCTACTGGTGAAAATCTCATGTTGTGTGGCTTAATAGCAATCACAATCAAAGCAAAGCAATCCCACTTCTATACTGCCCCATACTGCTTCATGCACTCTCTGGGCAGTTCACAAGTTAATTAGCATTTTGCCCCAAACATGCTGGGTACTCTTTTTACCGATCTCGGAAGGATGGAACGCTGAGTCAAACTTGATCTATGGTCACGATCGAACTCACAACCTTTTGGTTGCAGTACAACAGTTTAACCACTGCGCCACCAGAACTCCTTATAAAACCTCTGTTATAAACATATGTACTTCTATAAACTTTCATGTACTTCTTTTTTAGATTCATGTTACCTAACATATTATATGGCTTTGTAAGAAAATTCCCCTGATACAGTGGTTCTCAACCTTGGAGACCCAGATGTTCCAAGACTAAAACTCCCAGAAGTCTTCACCGTTGGATGTGCTGGCCAAGATTTATGAGAGCCATAGTCCAAGAACATCTTACACCCCAAAGTTAGAAACCACTGCCCTAATGTAAGATCAGCAAGAATCCTGGAATCTGACTGTGATTTCATTCACTGGATTCATTAATACATGCCTTCTTGGGTACGTTTTCCTAATGTATGTGTTTGTATGCTCCTGCCAACCTAGCAGTTCAAAAGCAAGAAATTGCAAGTAGATAAATAGGGACCACTTCGGTGGGAAGGTAAAATAGTGTTCCGTGCACTCTGGTTTCTAGCCATGCCTGCCACATGTCCATGGAAACATCTGCAAAAACAGACAGCGCTGGCTCTTTGGCTATAAACAGGGATGAGCACTGAACTCTAGAGTAGGATACGACTGGCTTTCGAGCAAGGGCAACCTTTACCTTTACGCATTCTTAATTGGAGTGTTGCATCAAAATATTTAGAGGTACAAATATCAAAGTATAACTGATTTCATTTATTAGTTTGGAAAATGTGAAAGGGATAAGTTCATATTAAAATAATGTGTGAACAAAATCCCTACTACAGGAATTTATGGGGGAGGAAGATGATTTGCTCAATAACCAAGACTTCAATCAAACTGTAGACCCAACTAGACTATATCCATGTATATGAATAGAACTTGCAAGTAATGAGTAGGGATGTACACTGGCTTTAAAAAGTGTTTTTAAATGGCTGAGCAGGGATATTTGAGTATTTCTGGATCAGCTTCCGGTTCAAGAAGCCTACAGTCACACTCAAGTCAGTTTGTGTGCTCCTGCTGATCATTTATATTTGCTGTGGTATTTTTGGAATTAGAAATGCTGAAATTTGGGGGTGGGAGTACTAAATACTTGGCATGGTTTGTGTAACAAAAGAAGGTAGCACCAAAGCAGAAGGAGAATGATATTGGAAGTTCAATGTCCTGAAAACTCCAATTTATGAGCCTTGGGGATCAAACTTATCTGACCCTATATATTTCCCATATACACAACTGAGCAGTCTTTTTACATCCAAGCATGCAAAGGGCAGATGCTATATTGCTTTCTCAGTGGGCTTTCTAGTATTTCCCCCAGGTTTTTTTTCCTCTTAAGGTAGCTACACAGAGTCTCCATTACTCAAAGGATTAAGCATGTCTGTGCATGTGGCTGAATCTTTTGTGCAGGTGTTTCTATTTTCTTTTTTTTAAAAAAATGCCTGATTCTGGCTTCTGGCTGATATAAGGTAGATTCACAGAAGGCTGGAAGCTAGGCAAGTGCATGATGCCAGGTGGTAGAGAGAATGGAAAGATATAAGAAAGAAGCAGGTAGCAACCACCATTCCAAAACTAATGGCATTGGGTGGTACTCATGTACCTCTAACATCAAGTAATGCAACTTCTGTTTATTTCAGAGGGTCTATTCCATTTGGAATTAAAACTGGATTTAAGTCCAGGTTATTTTAGACAAATCACTCTTTGAACCCTGTGTTATGATGACTGGAAGTTTGGTTTAGATATGAGACAACATCATTGCTTATTGCTGCTTAAATTCAAACTAGCCATTATAGTGTTAGTGCTATTGAGTAAAATAAATGAAACTAATCAGCTTTTAAAGAAGGATCATTCATACATCTTTGTCAGTCTAACTTTAAAATGCAAACCTATGTATGTCTGAACATGATTATTTTAAAAACCTCTTTAAAATAGTTAACTAAATGTGAAATTAACAGCTAACACATTGATCTAAAAATGTATGGCCATATGTGAAATGCATATCCATTAAAATGGATATCACAAGACTTCTTTTCAGGTCTTAATTTAGCTCTTGGAATCAAGGTTTAACTGGCTGGAAATCTCAGCAGGTGACAGATGACTTACGTAATGGGGATCAATAAGTAAGAAGCACGTAATTCACTTCATTTACAACACAGCTGAAAATCAGGGTACCAAACGAGAGCAGGACATTTGTAAATCTGTTACACACAGCCTATTTTAAATAACTTAGGGTGACAAATAACTTAGGGTGACATGGATATATTGTAGTTTTAAATCTGTGCATGTTATGAAATTTATCAGTGTCTGTTGTATTGTGATAGGAGCAGTGATGCACAGCAAAAAAAATTACTACCTACTCTGTGGGTTGGCCAAATCTGTGGGTGTGGCCAAGCATCCTGCATTATGGGCTATGGAGGTGGGCATGGCCTGGGGAAATTTCCGCTATTGGTTCTGCAGAACGTGACAGAACCTGCTGCAGTGCATCACTGGATAGGAGCCCTATCAAAATGCTTCCCTCCCCATAAGAACATCCAAAACAATGCTAATTAAAATTAAAGTGAAAGAAACTTATTTCATTTGTTACATAATTATTTAGATCTATCATTTAATTGTTGGGTCAATGGCTCTTTTATATGGTACATATAATTTATTTCACCACAATTTTAACTATCATTTCTTTGATATAAAGCTATATTAAACAGTGAGACCTAACTGATTTCATTGCAACATATTCATCTCTAAGACCTCATCCCTTTGTTTGTGAGGATAGTGTGTATTATAAGTGTCACAGTATCCATTTTTGGTTGTGTGCAACTGTACCTGCAAAGAATTTGAGCAGACATTGACATGTTGAGGCTCTAAATGTTAAGGGCCATTGAAAGATACAACTGAAGTGTTCTTCAATGTTTTCTAAAACATCAGCTACTTAATTGTATGAATGTTCACTTTTTGTAAATCTGTTCACCCCCATTTTTATTTCCTTTCCTGGACAGGCAAAGAGGGGCTTACAATGCTACATAGCCAAACATCTATGCTGGATTTCACCAAGAGCAAGCAAAACCTGTTCACATTAAAATCCATTTATTTAGACTGGTTGTATGAAGGAGGATAGACAATCAAACACTGTGAAGTGGACATGATGGGAGGAAAGGATATTCCCTGTCTAGGTGAAGCTGTTCTCCAAAAGGAGAGGAATTTTTAGCACTAAGAAATATATATATAATTTCTTCCAATTTGGAGTCAGTCCTCTTCTAGTCCGATCACACTGTTTGCTCCTCTGCACGTTAGGCCAAGTTCATAATAAGATGTGCTGAAAATTCTACTTCTTGTGGCATATTTGAAGCAAAATTTAAAAGTAGCATATTTGGAAAGAAATTTATCCAGAACACGTTGTTACATTAAAGCAGTGGTTCCCAACATGGGGCACAGGCCCTACAGGGGGACTTCAGTTCCCAGAAGTCTAAGTCAGTACATTGGCTGATCAGTGCTTTGTGGAATTGACTTAGGCTTCTGGGAATTAAAGTCCTAAAAACAAAGGTTGAGAAATACTGAATTAAAGGTTCATGTAACAGAGGTTTTGCAAGCTTGACTAGTAAGAGCCACCAAATTGATTTCCACCTTGCATTGATGTAACAATGTGTCAAATAGCCTCCTCTCCCCCAGTGTTGTCTCTGCTCCCAATTTCCAAAACAACACATTTCATAAGGAGTGTCATATTTGCTAACATGTGCCAAACATGTGCTGTGTTGGAAGATAATCATTAGGCAGCCAAGTGAAACTGCAAGCGAAGGCAGGAGGCTGACCATGTGGTGGGATGGGATGGGGATATAATGGAGGAAGTGGTGGCTGAGTAGCACATATATGTATGACTTCTTTTATCAATTGGTAATCTCACATGTTTAGCTGGTTGGATAGCTTGGTGGATTAGGTAGAGATTGGGAGTCCGATACCCCACTGTGCCTCCTATGAGTAACATCAGCTTCTGTTGCCTTGGGCAAGTTGTACACTCCCAGGGTGCCCCCCAGAAGAAGGGAATAGTGAATCATTTTTGTATACTTTTTACTTAGAGAACTCTGGAAAAGGTCACAATAAGTTAGAATTTGCCTGACAATACACAGTTGTATTTTTCTTTAGCACAGGTGCTAGAAAAGATAAGCATTGGCTCTGTTTGTGAATGGATTTTAAGGCATTAAGGAAGGCACCTGGAAGAACCTAATATATGTAGATCTGTTTTATCTGCTTTGATATTGTTTTAACTGCAACAGTTCCATTAGCATGGTGGGAACTAAAACTGCAGCATCAGATCAGGCTTCTAGATGTTATTTTTCTGCAGACATTTTTGTTATTCCCAAAGAAATTAGCTTTATTACAAATAAGTCCTGCTATCTTAAGGTTTATGGATTTTTCTAGTTATTGACAATTTATTTGTCTGTTTATATCCAGGGACGCCGTGGTAAACCTGGACTTCCTGGAAAAACTGGACCACCAGGACCACCTGTGAGTAATCACACAAAGAATGTAAAACTTATTTCAGTCAGTAACATCTAGCAGATGCTCCAAAGCAAACTTTAAGTGAACACAGCAGATCTTTGCTGTTATTAGTTTCTGAAGTAAGCTAACAGTAACAAAATACTGAAAAATAAAAAAGGGAAGAATAAGATTGGAACTGAAAACACATATAGCAGTGTGGGCAAGGGACCCATTGAGATGGAGGGAATGTCATTTCTAACACAATGGAAACAGAGGAAATTGGTTAGTATTTCAAGGACCAGACTGTATACATTATCTGGGGGATATTGTTAATTCAGTTTTCCCAAACTGATGATGCTGCATGTTCAAGATGGGATATTTTCTATCTCAGTGGAATAATTGAAAGATGAAGGGCTGTATGGTGAGCCTGCAAATTGTCTGAATGGAGGAAAGGATTATACCCAACACTGGAAAGTAGAGTTGCAACAGAATTTCAGAAAAGGCATTCCAACAAATAATGAGGTCCCAAACCATTCAGGGCTTTGTATGTTAATACTAACATCTTGAACCTTGCACAGAAGTGAATTGGAAACCAGTGCATGTATCCTAATATCCATCCAAATTAGGGCAATTCACGTGGTTTGCACAATGCAGAAACTGTGCCATTTGTACAAAACAATAGGGAAATTTCCACACAGTAAAGGTAAAGGTCGTCCTTGCTCAAAAGCCTGTCGTATCCAACTCTAGGGTTCAGTCCTCATCTGTTTATAGCCAAAGAGCCAGCGCTGTCTGCAGATGTTTCCGTAGACATGTGGCAGGCATGCCTAGACACCAAAGTTCAAGCAATGCTGTTACTTTCTCACCAAAGTGGTCCCTATTTATCTACTTGCAATTTCTTGCTTTCAAACGGTTAGGTTGGCAGGAGCTGGGACAGAGATGGGAGCTCATTCCATTGTGCAATACTCAGATCTTGAACTGCTGACCTGCCAACCTTCCAGTCAGCTTCTTAACCACTTGAGCCACCGCAGTCTCTAAAATTCCCACATACACTCCAACAACTTAGTACAGTACATTATTCTCTTAATGCCAAAACTCTGTTCACCATCATAAGTGGCAAGGAGAAGAATGTTGCAATTCCTCATCTTCTCTTGCAAGGATGTAATTAATAAGGATTTACTTTCCTACTTTCTAATATCTTTCCCCTTTTTTTCTCTAGTATACAATGTGCAGAAATCCATCAGTCTTTCTCTTCCAGCTGCAGGAATTGTGAGCTATTACATTTCTTTTGTAGCAAAAGTATTGCTGGACATGGCAAGAAAATAAATACAACTCTGACAGGGAAGGTTAAAGAAATAGAAATAGATGGCACTTTCCCTTAACTAAAGGCAAAAAGAAGCAACAGCATAACAATATATCTCAGGAAAGGAAAACTAAGATAGTGACCTAAACAATGCCCCCATTTATCACTTATAAAAACTAGAGGATAGTTATTCTCTAGGTGATAAAGAACTACCGAGTGGAATGTGGAGTATTGAGACTAGTCTAGAAACCAGTTTAGCTGACAATGGAAACCAAGAAGCCAAAATAAATCAAGAAGAATGAAAATGTACTGGCAAAATTAGTGTTTGATTAAAACTTCGATATTTTTTTAATGGAACTATGATTTGGAAAAGTGGTGAGTTAAGTTATCACTGCTGTGAATATTTAAATAATAGCAGCATTTTTTTAAAAAAAAATATTTAACCTAGTTATGTCTGCTTACTGGAGCAGCTTTTTTGGCATGTTATAATGGCTTCCCACCTTCAGTGGGAAGGTAACAGCGTTCCGTGCACTCCGGTGTCTAGTCGTGCCTGCCACATGACCACAGAAATGTCTGCAGAAGCAGACAGCGCTGGCTCTTTGGCTTAGAAACAGAGATGAGCACTGCACCCTAGAGTCAGATACGACTAGCTTTCGAGCAAGGGAAACCTTTACCTTTACCTAATGGCTGTAACAGCATAGTGCATTACATTAATATCATAACATTAATTATGTACAAAGTGAAAAAGTGATAGCCATTGTTTTAAATAAGGATGTAGTGGATTCTCACACTTTTTGTCATCTTTTATTTTTAAAAACCTAACCAATTGAAAACAATGCTCAATCCCTCTGAATTTTTCAGTCTTTCATAGGAGCAAAAAAGTCAGTGTTTTGATTTGGTTAACAGTATCATTAGCAAAAAAAAAAAAGATATGGTGCAAGAACTTTCTATTTTGCACAACATATCTATTGGTTGCAGGCCATGGGTATTCAATTGTGGAGAAGGGATGATGTTTATAGTGATGATGTCATAATGTATACATTCCTGCATCTCCAGATAACTGGATAAATTCCAGTGAAATTAGGGCAAATATATTCTGGTCCATATACAGTATACAGATTTCCAGAATGGGAAAGATGCTAATAGTAATAAACCCATATGAACATTGGAATGACAACCCCTTTACTATGTAATCATTGCAGATATTACCCGTTTAACTGGATATGTTGCTCTGTTCCAGCTGGACCACTTTCTCTTGCCATGGCAAATTGTGTTAAAAACCTGAGACAGTCATGATGAGAAGCAATGAACTGTCTTGCCTGTTGCTGAAACTAATGATGTGAATTTGCCCTGTGGAGAAAGGTCCTAAAATAGAATATAGAAGAGTAGGAAAAGGTATGTGAAATTTGGTAAGGCAGCTACATCGAAAGAGAAGAAGAATTTTGGAAAATGAGGTTCTATGAGACCATGATGTAGAAAGTGCCTACATGCAATTACAAACCAGCTCCTCCCTGATGTTTGCCTACCTGCACATTTTGGGTCTCTGGCAGGGCTATTGGTTTTGAGTGGGTAAGTAGGTAGAATTGCTCCATTTTGATTCAGTTACAGCGTCCACAATTGCTGAGATTGATCCAAAGCAAATGCACAATCAGGCAGCTTAAGCTAATTGATGGTATTGGGAAATTGAAAGCTTCCTCCTGCTCCTCATGGAGAGAGAGAGAGAGAGAAAGCAGAAGTTGGTGTGTGTGTTTTTAACATTTATAAGAAAGTGTTACTGCTCTGTGCCTGTCAGGGAAAACAATCAAAAATAGAAAGCTTCCTCTTGGAAAGGAAAGGAGATGGGAGTGATCATAGGGGGGGCCTTTTTTGTTTTCTTTCCCCCTCCTATTCCTATTCCTTTAAAGCTCCTGCCAACCTAGCAGTTCGAAAGCAAGAAATTGCAAGTAGATAAATAGGGACCACTTCGATGGGAAGGTAGCAGCATTCCATGCGCTCCGGTGTCTAGTCATGCCTGCCACATGACCACAGAAACGTCTGCAAAAGCAGACAAGCTGGCGCTTCGGCTTTGAAACAGAGATGAGCACTGCACCCTAGAGTCAGATACGACTGGCTTTCGAGAAAGGGAAACCTTTATTCCTTTAAAGAAAGGAGTGCAACATAGAGTCGCTTGAGGTGTGGTATGGTTTCCTGACCCAAAACCATATGATCCTTGAAAATGAATGCAAGGATCCCATTAAATGGCATACCACATCTCTGTGCAACCTGAAGCAACCCTAATTAGTCCAATATATCCTCTTTCAATTTGGCTGCCTAGTCATACCGTTAGCCAACTCGTGGCAATAGATGCCCTTTGTGTTTGGTGAGGTGTCATTCACAAAGAATGTCATTCTCTCTCTCGCTCACACTCTTGCTCTTTCACCCTCTCTCATACATACAAAGTCTCATTGTCTCTGGTAAGAAAATAGGTAAAAGTGGGATAGCTGGACCCAACCCGAGCTTTAGGTGGACCAGTGCCCCATTTGCTTTCACGAATGAGCTATCTCTGCAGTCACACACAGGGATGCAGTTAAAAATAGTGAGTGACCATTTTAGTTCCTCCTAAATGATATGCAGCTATGCCTGAAACCCCTTCCACCCAACATCTGCTCTCTCTCCTGCTAACTACTTGCAGATAGACAGAGTGCCAAACTCCGACATCCTAAACATTCAAGCTCAGGCACGGCCAGGCCCTTATATTTATTTATTCTAATTTTTATTGCTGCCCAACTCTGAAGGCTCTGGGCAGCTAACAGAAAATAAAACCAATGGCAGTTTTAAAAAAGCAATAAAAAAACCATTAAAAACTACTGACAAAAAATTTAAAAAGATAAAAAGCTTAAAAGAGAGAGAGAATGTTCTACTAAATTAGCCAGCAGGCCGGGGTTACCATGTTGCTGGTGCCCCACACCTGCCCTGCCAGCCAGGTTTTTAACCCTTTCCTGAAAGGGAAGTAACTCTGTCTGGAGACGCAGCTCAATTGGCAGGAGGTTCCATAGGCCGGAGCAGACACAGAGAAGGCCCTCCTTTTGGTGCTAAAGAGATGAGCCTCTCTAGTGGATGGCACAATGAGAGAGCCTCTCCGGTCTGCTCTGGTGGGATGGACAGATGTTCTCGGGGTGACGCGTTCTCTTAAGTATCCTGGCCCACTACTATGTAGGGCCCGATAGTAAATCATATCACATTGTTGATATCATGTGTAACAGGCCGGTCTCATTATTCGTCTCATTTTCTTCTTTGAGATGATAATGTTTGTTCTGACATAGGCTGATGTCAATTGATTTAGTAGAAATGTTTGACATCAAGAATTTTGTTACAGGCTGGACTGGCTGACCCTCAGTTCTGGAATTACTCAAATAGATTTTATGCATTTGGGATTCAAGTTATTTTACTGGCTGTCCCTGAATATTTTTGTTTTGAAAGGATCTTTAAAATAAGACAGGATTCATTTAGGATAATTATTTTTAAAAAAGAAGAAAATTATTCAAAAATAAAAGGAATTTTAGGGTGCTTAGAGCAACACAAAGTGACATTGCAGCATTTGATGAGAAAATATGGAGCACTGCAGTTGCTTTAGCATATGTAAGTATAATACATATGTAAGTATAATACTTATTACACTTACATATGTAAGTATAAGACTCTCTCTCTCTCTCTCTAACAACCAATATTAGTTAAATATACAACTAATTGAGCCAGCTGGTGCAGTTTTATGAATACAATACACAGCAAGTATAAATATTTTCTACCCTGCCTCTGGTTGCCATTATGTGTTACCTCTCACTTCTAATTTAAATTATAAAGACCTCTGTATTATTTCTTATACAGCGGTGAGATCCAGATGCAGAAATAGAATTTTCCATGTAGGTCTGCTGGAAATGGATTAAAGTGGATTGATGCACAGGAGAGGAACACAGCAATGTGTTGCCTGTATTTGCATGTAGGGCTGCGAGAGTGTTCGTCATTCCTCAATAAATGGTCCAGCTACTATGCACAGTGTCTCAACGAGCAGTAAACACAGTCTTGATTTAAAAAGTGTCTCTGTCATGGGAAGACAGTGCATACAAATAAACAAATCAAAAACCAATTTTACACAACACAAAGTTATCTGAAGTTTGTAGTGATCTAATATTTATGTGCTGTAAACTTTAAGCCACCTCTTAGGCAATCAGTTCCCACCAGGACCTTCCCAACCTCTCTCTCTGGCACATATTAAATAACTGCAGAGCCATTTCCTTGTTTATGAAAAACTGTATGGTTGCATATACAGAGTTGGTAACCTGGACTTAGTTTGTGATGTCAAGGAGTAGTCTTCCACTGAGCAAAACCCAGATTCAGCAGAAGTTATGAAGACTATTAATTGCTAATGTAAAAAGGTTTGTCTCAGATTACTTTATCTTTTACCTTGGAATATGGATTAATTCTTGTCAATTAAGGTTATGAAAGAGAATTGTAACTCCTTTCTGGTGCAAAATGTTTTATTCATTTGTTGTTGCTTTATCCTCCTCTCTGTTTTATTATTTCATTCCTAAAACTCTCATCAGTATTCACTACAGCATGGTCCATCCATGCTGAAAACCTAGCCAACAAATTCATCTTTTTAAATAGAACATCAGCTCCCTCTAGTGATTCTTTATCTGCATCCTTAGACACAGCAGTAGAAAGTTTCAATACTGGAAGTTTCATAGCATTTACAACTTCAGAGTAGGTCCCTAAACGTAAGCAGTAAAGAGCAGGAGAGAGGATATCTATTATAGAGCAATTAATTATTTAAAATATTCCAGCTGCCTTTTGGAAGGGCCCATTTCTTTATCAAATAAGCAAGAAAGATGTTTGTAGAAGAACATGCCCTCTTAGATGTTATGAGACTCCCTGGGTATTTTGTGCGCTCATCTTACAGTATTTGTTTATGACTGTGTCTTTTTTAAAAGAGTAATAGCAAAACACATATAAGCATTCTAGAAATTTGCTATAATTTTTAAAGGGATGTCATTTTTATTTTATTTTTGCTAGAGCAAATCACAATGTCAATGGTTGTCCAGCCAGGACTGGGATGAAGCTCATGCAGAAAGGAAGATTACTTCAAGGTGCAGATAACTAGAGGAGAAAAATTAGAGTCAATAAATTTCAACCAGAAATGACCACAGCACTGTTAAAGGACCAAGAAATAAAACAATGAAATGCAAAATAGGCACCCTAAACACAACTGCCTAGGGGAAAAAACCAGAAGAAATTGTAGGCATAATGGAAAGAAGAGGGATTAAGATAATGGATCTAGCTCAGGGGTGGCCAAACTATGGCCCATGGGCCAGACCAAGCCCATGGCACCAAATCATCCAGGCCGCACTGCCCATGCTACTACTCGAAGTGGAAGTTAAACGCGCCCATGCATGCAAATAACACTGTCGTAAATGCACCCACAGTTGTTGTGAACACATTTACAACAGCCACGGATGCATTTTACAGCAAGACGAACCATATGACCAGCCCACTCAACCACATGACTGACCCACGGTGCGAAAGGTTTGGCCACCCCTGGTTTAGCTGATACAATACGCAAAGGACATGGGAATAAGAAAATCCAAAAAGGGTACTTGCTTACTTACTCAGGAGGAGTCATAGCAAAGTACAGAGTGGGCTTCTTGGTACATCCATACATAGCAAAATGCATACTAGACATTAACAACAATTCAGACAGAATAATGATACTGAAAATCAAGAGAGGAGAACAAATGGAAATGTACATATAAATATATGCTCTATGTAATGACAACTACACAGAAGAACAAAAGGTCCAGTTTTTTGACAAAGTATCTGAGGTGATAGAGCCGTGAGGGTGAACCTTGGCACTCCAGATGTTTTTGGGCTTCAATTCTCAGAAGCCCAAGCACCCTGTGAATCCATACAAATGGGTTTACTGTGATTCATCCGGCCCGCGCTGCTCTCATCCCTCCCGGAAGCGGAAGTAAAATGCACCTGTATGGGTGTGTTTTACTTCCGCTTCTGGGAGCGACAAGGACAGTGCGGACCGGATGAATCGCAGTATACCCATTCATGTGGATTCAAAGGGTGATTGGACTTCTGAGAATTGAAGTCCATGAACATCTGGAGTGCCAAGGTTTGCCATCACAGCCATATGCCATCCATTTAAAAGCCTCTTGGCCTTTTCCTTAGTGAGGACATCCATTCATCCCTTCTTGCTATAAGGAATCCCTCAAAGAAGACATTTATCTTGATTAGGTGTCTCACCTTTGGCATCCCTTTTGATAAGCCGCTAATCAGAACAACAGTTTATGCCCACGCCAGACTGTCTAGGTGGCCAATCTTGGAATTTCGCCAAAGGTTTTCTGAAGGAAAACAACCATTGCAAACATGGAATGAATTTTCAGATTTTTTTTTAAAGGCTGCTTAAACAATCCACACTCCAAAGGGAGATTTAGATAATGTCCATGTTTCTCAGTGTTAGAAATAGGTACTGCATTTCTTTCATCTTGTTATTGGCGGATGTGAAGCTTCCACAGCTCTTCACAGCTTCGTTTTGACACTGTTGCCCTGTTCAACAAACCGTGCTAAAGATCTCCATGTTTCATCACAGTAAGGAATAACATTTCACTGCAATGAAAAGTGAGGTGGGGAAATCAGTTTACCAAAGGAGACATTAGTGGATTGAAGTGATGACTCAGAAATATTTTCCAGATGGCTAGATAAAAACATTTCTTTTTCTTGTCCTCTGAAACCATTTCAGAAATGTTACATTATCATAATACCAATTGTGGTGCACATTTCTTATAAGTTATATTGATTTAATGTACAGTACACTGAGCCCCTTTGTTCTTTATGACAATCTCATTCTGCCTGAAAGGCAAGATGATAAACAGTTTTAAAAGGTGTACAAAATCAGGTGTTATATTAAAGAACCCTTCCAAATTTCATTCCTGAAAATCTACTCTTTCTCAAGCACTGTATCAACTTTCTTTTTCCATGCTCTGTCCTGCCACCCAAAGCTGTGAAGCAATTGAAAATAATAATAAAAATACAAACTCATTACATTTCACTGAGCAGAATCACATTCTGGCCATGCTTTCATTATCTTAACCTCACTGGGTTTCATCCAGACATTTGTACATAGTTTCCATTGTGATTAAATCATAATTTGACTGATTAATTGCTCTAAATGCAACTAATTTAACTCAGATCCTTTAGCTCATTAGCTGAATATTTTTATGAGATCTATTAAAAAGTATATGTGGGAGAAAAAAATCCAGTATTGCAAAATATTGTACAAGCTAATCACTCAAGATAAAGAGATCATCTTCTGGATGACTGATTATATCATATATCAACTCATTAAGCAGAAATACACACATTTTTGAAGATTGAATGGTACATGGCTTTGTATCTTTAAGAGACAGATTAAAATAGATTAAGCATGCATGCCATTGGAGAATACTTCACAATTTGCTCTGGAATTGGCATGGAAGAATTCAAAGTATGTTTGAATGATCACACAATGAATAGGTCAATAAGAATCAACTACAAAAGGATGGGGGCATGACTTGAGGTGGTTTTCTGGAGACATAAATTGGGGCATGGTTTGAGACAGCAGGTATATCTACCCTCATGATTTCCCCCTAATCTCCATAAATGATTTTGTTTATTTTTTTTGAACAAACTGTTGAATCTAGCACTAGATTACCCTGTCACTACATTGCTATAATAGTTTAGCACTAGATCATGTCTGCATAGAAAAAAATGATATAAAATTGAAACAACTCCATCAAACTCCAGCATACTACAATGCATCCATGGTACATGTGTACATTTGTACATGTACAGACAACTCGAGGAAATTATCCTTCTTTCCCTATCACCATGCAAGACTTCAAACCATCCCAAAAACTTGTAAACCATAAAAGGAGAGCCAAGGATTGGCAGAAGGGCAGTATCAGAGGAAAAGTGGCTGTGGGCATGAATCAAACTGCATTGGATTAAGTGTTCAATGTGAACAGGGTACCAAAACAACCTAAGGTGAATGCAGCTGCAAATAAGCCTGCTAGTAAAGCAAATTACCACATACTAAAACAGGAGTTCTCAACCTATTTCCCATGAGCCAGATCTGGCCCACAGCACCATTTCATGTGGCCCATGTCATCACTGGAAACGAAAGTGGATGCATTTAGGACAGCTGTAAATGCACCTGCCGTAAACACATTTACAACAGCCGCCAACGCATTTTATGGCAGCGTTTACGACGGGGGGAATCACCAGTCTGGCCTGCTCAGATGTCTGAGGAGGCATGGGTCCAGCCCATGTCTTGAGAAGGTTGAGAACCCCTGCACTAAAAGATACATACTGTATTACTTCTATATATCCACAGAGCTGTTAAATTTTCCTATGTTGTTCTCATCATTTTCCTCACCAACTACTCAGTCCTTGGATGTATGCTCACTTAGCTGACCTATTTATTTCACAGCGAAGCTTTGGGGCAGGGCAAGGAGTAGCAGAGGAAAGGCAACAACCTAAATAGGCTTACCTTAAGCTCCTTCCCCTGACTGACAACACAGCTGTATTAGAGTGACACTTCCTACTCAATCATTCCTAAGAGCTTTATCCTACCATACCTTGAACAAGGGGAGGGAACAGTGATATTCCCAATTATGGAGTGAAAAACATGATCACAAAACTGGTATGGATGCACAGGCATACCTAGGTCATTGCACTGGGGTTGCCTCAGGTAAGGAATGTGTTTCTCTTCTGCTCATCAGTGGTCTAGCGTTACATGTTTTAAACTTCTTCTGATTATCATTAGCGTATGAATCAAATAGGCTTATACACATAATGTGGATAATCACGACAAAGCAAGTTTGTTTTGTAGTGGCCAGCTTGAAACTCATTAAACACCTCTCAAGAAAATACAGGAAAAGCCTGCTATAGTTGTGGCATACTGCTTTTAGGAAGTTCTCTAACTTTTAAAATATTTGCCCATGAATGATTTATTTTGCATTGTATAGCATGTATATATACAGGCCATGATAGCATTTCATTTTAGAGTGCATTGCAGGCTTGTTTTATTTGTGACAGGAAAAGAGTGCAGTGGCACGATTATATAAAACCCATCATTCTTTTAGTGCTGAAAGGGAGTATATGATTCTACTCTTTGATCTTTTAACATGAGAAGAGCTCAGCTAGGCCCGACCATAGGCCTAATTAATCCAACACTTGGTTCATAGATTATTTAATCAACTTTGTCTATAGCAGTGATGGTGAACCTTGGCACTCCATGTGTTCTTCAACTTCAGTTACCAGAAGCCCAAGTCAGCACTCCTACTAATCATCTGGAGTGCCAAGGTTCACCGCCACTGGTCTATAGGAAACCCACAAGCAAAAGGGGACTGACATTTTGAAAACCTGTCTCTGGATACAAAGATCCCTTGACAGAATTGCATGTAGCTAGCCAAGCTAGCAGTTCAAAAGCAAGAAATTGCAAATAGATAAATAGGGACCACTTCGGTGGGAAGGTAAATAGCATTCTGTGCACTCTGGTGTCTAGTCATGTCTGCCACATGACCATGGAAACATCTGCAGAAGCAGACAGCGCTGGCTCTTCGGTTATGAAACAGATGAGCACTGAGCCCTAGAGTCAGATATGACTGGATTTTGAGCAAGGGTTACTGTCGTGTCTGGCCCTTGGAAAGAATAGTCCAGGCAATGATGAACAGAACAACAACAAGGGTTTATTGTAAAGTCCTTCTGGTTACTCTTACAAGGCTACACCCTGTAGGTGCGCGTATAGAGAAGACCCCAGGTTAGCCCTCTGTGGCTTAACCTGCAGCGGTAATGGGAAGCATAGATCCGGCCTGGCCCCACCCTTGTTTACCTGTGGGGCTTATATAGTGTCTCCCTGGCGGTGACTCCTTGCTACAATGTAGTAACCCGCCGGACAATCATAACTAACCAATCATAACATGATATACGAGTATTAACCAATCAGGAACATGACCCAAAGTTCTAACCAATCACAGAACTCTAATTATCATAATGAGCGCGCCCTGAAGGGGAGATTGCATGCCAAATCTAGCTTCTAATTCTGATGGCGGGAAATCGCCATTTTGTCTTTGCAAGGCATTGCTTGAGCAACTTGCAATTCTGCCTGAATGCACAACAGTTACCTTTACCTTTAGAAAGCAAAATCACATTATACTTCATTTGGGTCTTTGTGGCACAGTATCCTTTGGTCCAAATCAGTTAATTTTTCATGAAACTTTACATATTGGTTAGCATAAAAGAGTTACTTCACACCTTGTCATAATGCACATTCATCCCGTCTAATATTGTCTGTTCTGAGAGGACGTAACTGTTCTAAGGTCCTAGGCAAAATGTTTTCCAGTCGCCTGTTAAAAGGTGATAAAACTGGAATTGAATCCTACAGCCTTCTACAACCACAAGGATACCGTCCCTCTGCTAAATGTTATGAAGTTATGCCATTTTCTGTCAAGGTTCATTTCATATTTTTTTTCCCAGTCTTTTGGTTCAAGAGCTGACTATTTGAAATTGTAAATTATAATCTCCCAGTGTCCACAATATACCGGTTGTATCTATGACTATAATAAGGCTCATATATGACTCTCTAGAGTGAAAAACTGACATGAACTTTGTAGTGTATCAAAGCGATTCAAAAAATCACCTGGGGCATGGAAAAGGTAAATAGCAGGTTACAATAGAGTTCGGTTGCTTTTCTGAGCTGCCCCGCTGCCCTCCGGTGCTTTGCTTCTGTTATTGCTTTGCTTCTGTTATTTCTTCGTTTCTCTTCCCTTAGAAAAAAATATCTTTGTATTTGCATAGCTATAAATATTTATAATGTTGGGATTCTGGGCTTGGATGGCTACAGCTATGATGAAACTTGTTTGGCATGTTTCATGGAAAACTTTCCTAGGATGGTGCTCAGGCCAATTATCTGTTGAAATATAAGGGATTTAATGGGGGAGGGAGTGTATATTTCCTTGGCAGCCCACTTTTCCCTTTTGTTTTGCTACTTCTTTCAACCTGAAAAATCTGAATTTACCAAAGCAAAAAAGTTTCAGTTGTAAAAAAATTGTGACCTTGGAAAAGTTACTTTTTTTACTATAATTCCCCTGCCAATGTAGGTTATTGGATTCATAGCTCTAGATATAACATTTCAGTTTCTTTGAATTTCAATACTGAATATCTCAAAACCCAGTTAATTATATTATCACTCTAACTATGAGGGTTTCTCAAAACAACACAGTTATTTTCTATAATTTTTCAATGTATTATTCAAATATTTTTCTTAGAGCTGGCACTGTCGGATGAAAGAGAATGGCAATAATTTAGAGCACACGTTTTGTACATAAATGTGTATAGCAGCCTGAGTTCAATTTCTCCTTAGAGAGTTATCACCAATCAAAACAATATTGGACCGAATAATCCGAATTATAAAAAGCTAGATGTTTAGAAATCTTGCATGTCTTTTAGAAGTTTATTTGATATTTGCCACCTTTTCTAAGGAAGTACAATGCATATTAAAGTTGTGAACAAGTCTTCAGGAAGTATTTTTGTTGATTATAGCAGATGAGACACAGAATAAGATGGAATTCAGACAAAGCATCATTTAGTTGACCTAAACCATTAAATTACTTCTACTTCTAATAAACAACTGTTGTGTCTGGTCATATGTACATATGCAGATATTTTACAATTGTGTTATTGTACTTCCAAAAGTTATAATAAATGAATAATTGTAGTAACATATTTTATGCAGTCAGAAACTTCATATTAATTGGAATATACTTATCTGAGGGAGAAAACTCATCTCTTGATATTATTCTATTTTAGGGTCCTCCAGGCATTCCAGGATTTCAAGATTCCTTTAAAGGGCCATATTACCAGGTATGGATAATTAATTCCTGTGGGAAGCCATGTAAGATAATATTCATATGCTAAGACAGCTCCCATTATCATGAGTTTCCATTTGTATATGTCTCTGAAGCTCTCTCAACATGATGAGATGCATGTGGCCAAGAATAGGACAAAGAGTTTTTCAGTAGTACTTCCAATTTAGAAAAAGTAATGTAATTTGCACAATTTTGTGAATCACACAAATGTTTGCACAAAAAAAGGGCACAAGATTGTACAATACATCAATTTTGCCTGTGTATGAACTCTATCAAGAGTGCCAAGATAAACTTTGTCACCTTTGCAAACAAGGAGAAGGAAATTGTGGTTCTCAATCCTCATGTCTGAAAACAAGAGAAGCAAGGATTTACATTATTATGATATACAGGGTAGCCCGAAAGTCTCCATACACAGTTCTACAAAATTGCATAAAAACAAATATCTCAGACTTGTTGGCCATGAGCAGGAGATAAGACTTTGTGTATGTGAGGTGGCCAACATGTAGAGAATATTTTGTAAATATTTTGTGATTAATAATTTGTACATAAAGTACATTTTGCTACAATTTCCCATTTCCCCTAGGTATGGCATCTTTTAAGGCACCCTGTATTAATCTAGCCTTCTTTGTTCCTCCAAAACCTGAAGTAAAATAAAATTGCATTATTTGTCAATTAGCTAATTTTCCAGTTTTGCTGAAGTGAAGAAAACAAATATGGTACATGTGCATCAGAGCTTGGAAAAGTTATCTTTTTGACTCACCAAATCCTGTAACTAGAGCAGCCAGTATTCATTATTTTCCATGTTCTGGTATACACATTACCAATCTTTTTCGCGGATGGACACATGCGTACCCATGTAAATTTGGGTGAATATAAATGATAAATTTATAAATTAATTGGATACTTTGTTGTACACATTTACTTGTAGTATAGATTTTACTGTTTTGAAACCTTCATTTGAATGGCTACTTTTCTCAATACAATTTCTAACTCATTGTGTAAGAAAATCTAGTTGTACTGGGAGATATTTTTAATCTTTAAGTATCATTTGCTTCTTATTATTAATACATTTTGAATCATTTTTAGTAGACTCCTAATTCCAAACTTTTAAAAATTAAGTTAGTGGCAGGTGACATGAACCACTGTTGAAGTCCAGAGGGTTTGATAGCCATCTGTCTACATGAGTCATATTTCTCACTGCCATATGACTCTACAAATTCCTAAGGCGCATCGTCTTTCCCAATTAATATCTTCTTGCAAAACAAGGGCCAGCTGTTTTACGTTTGAGAAATTAACCATCTTATAAATCTTCTTACGATACACCAAAACACTTCTCATTTCAGCTGGCCATTTCAAAGCATTTAATAACTTATTTGCAGGCAAGCAACTTGTCAGAAATTGATTGCTATGTTTAGTATTTAAAACAGTGAAAGATGGTTTACCAGCCTAACTTTTAGATGTAAATACATAGATTCTCTAACAAAGTCTTGTCAAACCTAATAGCCTAACAAGCATTATTTGGCATGAGTCTTCATAGGAACAGCCCTTTTCATCATTTGTTGTTCATGAAGGTTTTCTGTTAAAAAAACTTGTTAGTCTTTAATGAACCACAAGGCTGATATTTTGTTTTCTGAAACAGACTAAAATGGTTACTGGAATCAAAGTTTCAGCACATGGCAGGACTGCTGAAAGCCTTCAAATGAATGAAATAAATGAATCAAATAAATCTACATACTATTTATGCTAAGTTTGTTATATGCCTTTTCTGGATTTTCAGTCAAGTTCAAGTTAGTTTATTTTGGTCATTGACCAGCATATGAACAAGAAGACAATAATGGCTTTGGGATAACAATAAAATAGTCAATCCGTCAATCAATCAATCTTTATTATGGTCCAAGACCAGCATAGTACAGCAAAAAGAACAAGTTAAAATCAGGGTACTTAAAATATATCAAGAGACAGAAGTTAAAATGAGGGTACAGTACTTAAAATATATTTTAAAAGGAGTGTTTCTGCTCAGAGTTAAGGAGTATTAAAATTACTACTTAAGATTAATAGTGTTGCAACTATTACTAATCCTATGATGTAGTCTATTTAGCTGAAGGACCTGTTCTTCTGATCTTACACGCTATGGCGCAGAACCTGGCAATGTTGTGGGTGAAGGTGGGTCTTTCATCAGATAGCAGCCAATGGGTGCATGTGCTGTTTGTCCAGCCAGGATATTTGCAGAGCAGTGGGGATATGAACTTGTTCCAGATGTCTCCATTAAAACGGCAGATGCAGAGAACGTGTTATATGGTTTCAATTTCTCCGGTGTCACAGGGCCATTGTCTCTCTGACATTGGTGTCCTTTTGGATTTTCGGGGGAGGGGGGATTAAAATAATTAAATGGAATGTATATGCTTGGTTTATTTAATTTTAGTCTTCTAAGCTCAATTTGTGTTACTTTAGAGCAGTGTTTCCCAACCTTTGGTTTTTCGGACTTCAGTTCTACAACTTGCTGAGGGTAATTGCAAAGGTGTCAGTGTGCATCTGTGTTGCACAGCTACATGTGTGATAAACACACAACAAAAACACCCCTTGGCACATTGCCAATTAGCCTAAATTAGCCACAGCAAATTTCATGAACTTTGTGTGAACAGCAGTAGGATTCTGGCCATTACGTAAAAGCCAGTCAATGCTCACATTTGTAATGATGTGCTGGATTCACTAATTGTCAAAAGTAATCTTTAATTTTAGCACGTTTCCCCAATGGCCAATAATAAATTTTCAAGTCATAAAAGCGAGGTGCATTTTAAGATAAACACCCATTTATCACATTATTTGGGCCCTTATTCTTGTTTCCCTTATCTTACATTCTGTAACAAAATGTGTTCCTTCCCACAATATAGGAAACAGAAAATGCTCCTACCTATTTTCTTTTAACCAGTATTTGCAAGACTAGTCAGCAAATAGTTTCATTGGCAGCCCCAGGAGAAAATGTTTCTATTCTTTTCAGTGGCAGCCACTGCCATAAAATCAGTCAAAAGGATCATAGTCATAAAACATTAGCCAATATTCTTGTTTCTGCCCCAAAGCTTTCATACAAGCCAGAGATTCTAACATTTATTGCACCCTAGAGAAAAGAATGTTTTCTGAGTTAAACTATCTCACTATTTTGTATGTAGTATAATATGACTCCACTTTAAGAAGCTGCAAGCAATTTATTATTTTGCTGCATCACTGATTTCAGTCACGCATTTGCCATCTCTGATTGCAGAGGCTGGCAGGAATTTAAATTCTTGTAACAGTTTGGACCCTGCTTTCCATTTTCTCTTTTCATAAGACCCCTACACCCTATACTTTCTCATGCTTCTCTCAACTGTATCCTCACCAGTTTATGAGGAATGGTCAAACTTCATTATTCTCAGATTCTGTCCTGATATCTCAGCTGTCAGCTCAGATTCTATCTTTCATTCATTTTGGAACTCCTCGGGTTAATTTGAATAGGATATGCTAGTAACCCATCCATCCATTTATATAAATAGATTATTTGGGTGTAAGAATGTCCCTTTTGCATATTTTGGCACAATTTTAGTAGCAGAAAAGTGCCTCTATAAATCCTTAGACAGCAAAAGTATACCCCACCAATTTTTTTTAAGGCAGATGCAGGCAGAACCACTTCTCAATATTGCTGCATGTGTAACATTAATGTCCTGCCCTGTTGTTTTGGATGCAATACTATTTAGTTTCTGATTGGGGAAGACAGACTGTTTACCATTTGTATTGCCAATTTCTATGTCCAATTTGGACATAGTGCTTGGCTTTTTCCCTCCTTTGTATATTTTTGTGTATACAGTAAAACCTCACATAAAGAGCGCCTTGCATAGAGACTAACTTGCTTACAGAGCAAAATTATCTCTGAATGCTCACCTCATTTAACAACTAAAACCAACCAAAAACTCACTTAACAACTAAATTGGGGTTCACAACCCACCCCCAGAAGTCACAATTGGTCACTTACAATGGTGTTTCACTTAAAGAGCAAACTCACTTAAAGAGCAATCCTGTGGAACGCATTATGCTCTTTAAGCGAGGTACCACTGTAGCCAGTCATTCATAGTTTAAACTGAATCACTCATCTTTAACATTTGAGAACCCATTGTTACTTTTAATGTTCCCAGTTATCACCTTGCCTTCTATGTGCAAAATCATATGGAGCTCCCTTGCCAATGAAATGGAATATTTCCGATAGAATACATTTCTAATATCTAAATATATACATTCAGAAAATATTACGATTTGCTCCCTTTGGTAAGTCTGATGCAGAGTTATTGTTCCAGTTGTGCTTTTAATGAACAAATAATGGGCATTTTGTTCTGAACAGAACTCTTATAGGCAACACAATGTGTTGACCTTAAAAAGAAGAGCTTGAAAATGTTTAGTAGTATTTTATCATGGCAATTTGGTTTATGGCTTCCCTGTCTGTTCATTTAAACATATCAAAAGCATCATGGCCCAGACAGGGTACATCTAAACATTCATGTGTAGAATAATCTAAATATCAAAGTCTGATTTTTCAAAGAAATAGGGGGAAAGAAACTATAAACTGCTCATGCTGAGTTGTAACCAATTACATCCATCCATCACCAGGTCATAGACTGCTAGTGGAGCAGATTCCCTTTGTGTCTGCACATTCTACATGGAATTTCATTCAGTGAGAATTCATTTTGTAAGGATCTGAAATAATAATCAACCTGACATAGGCATAAAAAATTTGTAAACATTTCAGAATGCAGTAACTTCTATGGGCCAGGATAAGTGCTGACATATAATCCGAATTTGATTTTAAATTGAAATAACTTCTAATGGCATTTCAGCCATTTGAAGATGTCATCCATTTATCACCTAATGACAGGAAGTTGAAATAAACATTAGGAAGGGAAGTGGTTCTGTTCAGTGGTGGGCTCCAACATTTTTACTACCACACTGTGGGCGTGGTATGGTGGGCATGGTATGGTGGGCATGTCCAAGGGGAAAGCCCTGTGTTGCACCCAAATAAGGACTACTTTATATCAAAACTTGCATGGGCGTGGCCAGCCAGAATTTCTGCTACCGGTTCTGGCAAACTGATGTGAACCTGCTGATGCCCACCACTGGTTCTGTTTCTTTTATCTGTCAGGATGACAAATGAGAGACAAGTGAATATCTTTTTATTTTCTTCAAAGAGTCATCGAGAAGAAATGGGCTCAAAAGTTGTCAAAGGAGAAAAGGTAAATAATCATGTTTGCTCGGAGATTTGGAAGTGCCATGTTTGCTTGCTTGCTTGCATGTAGGTAGCAGGAATTAAGCATGGATTCATTCACTCACATCTTCAAATGAAGAGAGGAAACAAAAGACCAACTTTGGAAAAATGGTTTGTGGGTCAAATCAAAGCTTTCAGGCCCATTATTTTTGGCATCTTTGGGTGCATTGATTGACTAAGGACCCCCTGCTGCAGTGTTTATCACATCCTACTGTGCAGTGGCTCAAGTCGCTAAGACGCTGACTGGGAAGCGGAAGGTCAGCAGTTCGATTCCCGAGTACTGCAGGACGGAAATGAGCTCCCGTCTTCATCCTAGCTCCTGCCAACCTAGCAGTTCGAAAGCAAGAAATTGCAAGTAGATAAATAGGGACCACTTCGGTGGGAAGGAAACAGCGTTCCGTGCGCTCCTTTGTCTAGTCATGCCTGCCACATGACCACGGAAACGTCTGCAGAAGCAGACAGCGCTGGCTCTTCGGCTTAGAAACAGAGATGAGCACTGCACCCTAGAGTCGGATACGATTGGCTTTCGAGCAAGGGAAACCTTTACCTTTACTGTCATGTATTTTTTCCTTTTCATGAAGACGTCATTTCCAGGAAATGAGGAGATGCTAATATAGAATAGTGTCAAATCAAATCAGTATAGAATAGTACAGCGGTGCCCAAACTTTTCAGGCTGTGGGCCGGTCACGTGGTTTGGGAGCCAGTCACTATAGCCCATGGGCTGGATCTGGCCCTTAATGCCAATTCATGTGTCCCATGAAGCCCTCGTCGCTCCTGGAAGCAGAAGTAGAACACGCCCCAGGAGCAACGAAGGCTTCGTGGACTGGATGAATTGACATCAGGGGCCAGATCCGGCCCATGGGCCATAGTTTGGACACCCCTGGAATAGTATGTTTCATTGGCCACATGAGTTTGATCTTCCACTCTTCACTCTATGATGTATGAGGGAGCCTCTCCAAAGCCACAGAAGTAACCACATTAGGGCTGTCCCAGCGTAGGCATCCTTCTCTGTGGCATGCAAGATTTAGCAATAGCAATACCAAGGACACTTGCATACCGCCCCATAGCTATTAGTGCCTTCTCTGGGCCCCCAACATGCTGGGTACTCATTTTACTGATCTCGAAAGGAAGAAAGGCCGAATCAGCCTTGATCCCCATCTGGATTGAACTCAGAATGTCAGCAGTTTTGGATGGAGTACAGCAGCTTAACCACTGCACAACCAGGGCTCTCTGCATTTAAAGTTCAAGGTCAAAACAGATTTGACAACAGGAATATAACTTTTAGCAAATTCAGTAAGACTTACTTCAAAGCAGGTGTGTTTTATATTGAACTATATAGCTCAAGAGCGAAATCATCTGGATTGTACCATTAACCATAGAAGTTCATAATAGTCCAAAATACGTAAACTAATAGACAAATCCCACTCATTGTAATGGGACTTGCTTCTTTATTTGGGGGACTATTAAAGTAGTCACCTGTAAATTTAAAAGCTAACTTAATCTTCCACTGATAGCAAACTTGAATACTGTATGTCCTTAATGTATCTGCTGAAACATATAATTATTAGAACTACTAAATAAAGGAGAATCAAAATAAACATAGAACTATTAGAACTACTAAATAAAGGAGAAGAAAAGGCATAACTACATGGTATAATTCTGCACTAGCAGTTTGTGCATGGAGTAAAATATATTCTTGGAATGTTTTCTCTTCTGCACTGGTTTATAACTTTGCATTCTCTACTATATTACCTTTAATGAGAATAACATAACAGTATCCTTAATATGCCGATAGTTATGTTTTACATATGCAGGTATTTCATTTAAAATGCCCATACAACTATTAAAATTGTTTATACCCTGTTTAGGGAGAGCCTTGTGAGAAAGGAGAAAAGGGAGATCCAGTAAGTTACATTTAAAATCGTGGTCTTTTCTCATCATATTGTCTTTTTTTGCTGTTCATTCTGGGTACTTTCAAGAAACCTTAATATATTCAGAAATACTTGGATATGAAATATGAATTCCATGCCATTAGATCTTTGTTACTTACCTGAATGTAAGTATATAATTATTGCTAAAGGATTGTCCTGCCATTACCATGGAGAACCCCTGTATTGTTAAGTCTTTAGACTTCTGTTGATCGTTTTGCTCTGGGTAACATTACCTTTCTTTCAGGGCTAATTTGGTACAATAAGTTTGTTTTTTAAAAAATCAAAGTAAATTTATCTCTACTGACATTTTAAATCTCTGTCAAGAAACAAAGGCCAGAATCTCATGGAATTAAATTTTAAATTGTAAATTAATACGTAGGTAAATCCCACTGATTGCACTGGTCTGCTATAGTAGGAACTTCCAATATGATTCTGGTTTAGCTTAACTTGCCTTTTTCATAATCCTTTTAGGGTGAATCAGGGTCCCCGGGTCCCCCTGGTCTCATTGGAAGTCCAGGACTTCAGGTATGATAGCATTTAAATGACTTCATGGAAGTGTGAGTTGTTTTTTCCTATGCAATTGTAGAGAACAATTGATTTTTCAGGCCCATTAAAAAGATACAATTAATATTTTAACAGAAATATGATTCTTTGCTCTGTTAGTCATCAGCTGCATCTTCACAAAATGTCAAAAAAAAATATGTGCAGCTTTCTAACATCCTTTCCTAAATGCCATACCAGCCTCTTAAAACAGCCTTGCTACCACTGAGGTCTGTCGAGACGTAGACTCTGTTGCTTCTTTGGTCTGTGCAGTGCCAAATGAGTGGGTAAGTCTAAGTCATGAGTTCTCAACCCTTTTAAGCCAGGGGCCAGGTCACACTCCCTCAGACAGCTTTGGGGGCTGGATGGCCATTTTGCCCTTCCTCCACCACATGGCACTTCCTGGTGTGGTGGAGGGGGGAGCAATGAAATGGTGTTGCAGGCCGCATCCGGGCCACAGAACGCAGGTTGAGAATTCCTGGTCTAAGTTAATGTTAAATAATAAAAATACTTCTTAGCTAAAATCACTGCCTTATATCAATCCACTCCTGCTGTCTCAAAGAAGTTGTTGTTGTTCAGTCGCACAGTCGATTCCGACCCTTTGCGACCCTATGGACCATTGTCCTTCAGGCACCTCTGTCCTCCACCATCTTCCTCAGCCCACCCAGGTCTTTGCCCATTGTGTCTACAATGGCTTCTAGCCATCTCATCCTTGGCCGCCCCTTCTTCTTTTGCCCTCCACCTTTCCCAGCATCAAGGCCTTCTCAAGTGAATTCTCCCTTCCCATTTGATGTCCAAAGTACTTCATCTTCATCTTTACTATTTGACCTTAGTTTGTATGTTGCCAATTACTTAGCAAACTTATAGCACAGCTAACATAGACCATAAAAACTACACATTTTCCAAAACAAGTAGCAATAACTAAAACAGGCAGTAAAAGAAGATGTATAATAACAATGGCAAAAACAGTGCAAACCCTTGGATTTGTATTGGTGAGAGAATGTGTTAAAAATCCTGGATAATTTCTTTTAGCATCTGTTGCATGATTATGGAAAAAAAAATATTATCACTTTTAGTGCCAAGCATGCATCCTTACAATGAGTGTTGTACAAGGCATGGCACCATAGCTTAGAAAACTCTGACATCAAGCAAAATACATCTTCCTCCAGAGGAGGCCTCCACAGGTCCATGAAGCATTTCACTTGGACCATTATTAGAGGAGGAATTAACTAAGTAGGAGGCATTATTTCTTTATTCTTTATTCTTCATTATTAAATATGTGGCATGCATAAAATATTTAAGACAGTGTTGCACAAACCCATATTCCCCATATTCCAGTAAAACAGGAATGGGAAACTTTAATGAATATTGGGAAAGTTATTTTCTGCCTCCCAGAACCTCCCAGGGTCTATGCAATCTGAAAATCCCCCAAAATACACCAAGAAGTGGTGAAAAGATTACAATTGTGAGTTGCTATACAGTATGTCCACTGGGCTGCGACCCATCTTAAAAGGTGAATCACCACTTCTGGAGTTTTGTTGTGCTGCATATCTCCCTTTCCTAACAGAGAACGAGACGGGCCATCAGGAAGCCTCAAAAATAGCCTCCATTGGAGAGCTGTATGCAACTGCAGGACTCCCCTTTGCCCATGACTGCTCTAAAACAATGGTCTAGAACAGAGCCCATGGGCCGGATACAGCCCCCAATGCCAATTCATCCAGCCCAAGGTGCCCTTGCCACTCCCAGAGGTGGATGGGGGACATGCTAGCCAATGTGCATGTGTTTCTGGAACCACTTCTGGGAGTGGCCCAGACATGTTTGCGCATGCACAGGATGTCCAGAACCACTCTCCGAAGTGTTTCCAGACATCCCTGTGCATGTGCAAATGCATCCACGTCCCTCTCGGAAGAGGTTCCGGACATCCCTGCACATTATTTATTTATTTATTTGTATTTGATTTGTTTAGCCGCCCCCTCACCAAGGCAACTCTGGGCGGCTTACAAAACAAGAAACCCCAACATAACCCATTAGAGTAATCCATACATATGGATAAAACATCATAAAATACTGAAATCTCTAAAATGTGTCCACACCACTCCCAGAAGTGGTTTCAGACATCCCTGTGCATGTACAAACATGTCCACGTCACTCCCAGAAGTGGTTCTGGACTTCCTCACGCATGTGCAAACATGTCCGCACCACTCCCGGAAGTGGTATTCTGGGGGTGCAGTCATGCCAGCTCAACTGTTCCAGGGGCATGGTCAGGCCCCTGGCACAAAATGTTTGGGCACCCCTGGTCTAGAAGGAACTTTGAATGTTTTTTTTTTAAAAAAAAAACAAACCACACACAGGGACTCATCTCAATTGATTGTACTATATTGTCCTTTTGCACAAAATGGATTGTCCGATGAAGAACTAGTATGCTCTGTGGTTAGATCAGGGTTCTTTCTTTCTTTAATATGGAAAAATAACAGCACATCATCTGGTCACTTAGTCTTCTGATTTATCTCCATAGATTTTGACTAGATCAGACTACTAGGATTTGAGATAAATAGCTGTCCACTTCAGGGACTGACTTATGCATTGTTTTTTTTTTTAAATGATATTAACAGGAAAATTCTCTTGGTTGCTTTTATACTGCAGGGAATCCCAGGGCCAGTTGGTCCCAGAGGACAAGCGGGAGAAGTAGTGAGTATTATACTGTTTTATTGCATCCTGTAAAAGTTAATGAACTGAAATACCCAGGAATATAAGGCTAGGAAAACTGGCATGCTTTTTTTCAGCAGCGAGTACAGGAAGAGCTATGTTTGATATATAGCCCACGGGATATAGCACCAGAACTACTAACTGTAGTGCTGTTCCTTTGCTTCTTTTATTGCACATTCTGTTATGTTGTGTCTGTCTTTTGTTCTCTATCCAAAAATCATGGCAATCTAACAAAGAATCTTCATCCAAAAAGAAGTCACATGATAGATGATAGAAACAAATGCTTTAGCAACAGCTGCACTCAGATATGTTGCAAATTCTTGGATTTTTGATATGAGACTAGTCTCTTCCTCGGCCCATATACTCCTTCACCCCTTCTCTCTCCCTGTTGCTTCCTTTTTGAAATACCTTATGTCAACTGCGTCTCCAGACGGAGTTGTTGCCCTTTAGAAAAGAACTAAAAACCTGGCTGGCGGGCCAAGTTTGGGGTGCAGGTGGAGGGGTGGCTTCCGTTGAGTGGTTAATATAGGGCAGGATGCCTGCCCCACAGTTTCTTCAGTTCCTGCACCTCTCTCTTTTTAGGGGCGGGTTCTTATTGCTGGTTTTTATCTGTTTTATTTGTTTTTATCTGTTTTTACCCACTGTTGTGAACAGCCCGGAGTCGGCTTTGGCTGAGTGGGCGGTATAAAAATTTAACAATAAATAAATAAATAAATAAATAAATGTAGGTCCTTAGTTAACTGTTGGTTGGGGAGGAAAGGCACCTTCCTATACTATGGTTGGAAGTAAGCCTCTTTTTACTGCCTATCTCTAGTATTAATCACAGTTTCTCTTGGTTCAGGTGACTTGCCAACCTACAGATAATTATCTAGTGGCACTGGGGGTGGGGGACAGCACAAAAGCACAAGGAGGCCAGATTCATTCTTCTGATAAGAACCTGTGGTTTAAAATTACAAACAGAAAGAAGACAGACTCTTGCCATATTTGTTAAACATGTGAGATACCTTTTGAAGAACTTGAAAATTAAACTTCCTGGAGCTGTTTGCCCATTATATTCAACTATAGATACCCAGATTTAATGTACATACCTAATCTTTGAAGAATGAACAAATATAACAAACATCGTTTTCCTTGGAAACAAGAGATAGTCACTTCCCCGCCTTATTTTATTTTATTTTGAAGTGTCTCTGTCATAGTGAATTTTAAAGTTAAAGTTAATAGTGTAGAGCTCTACTTGAAATGCCCAATTTGTTTAAATGGATTCCAATTTATTTCCTCTTCCATGGTCTAGCATTTAAGGAAACTGACAGAAAGAGAGTAAGTACAGTGGTACCTCGCATAAAGCCCGATTCGGATAAAATCCGATTTGGAAAAAGTCATGGTTTTCATGCACACGTGATGCATCACATAAAGTCCAAAACCTCTAAAAATGGACGTTATCTGAGGTATTTGGTATAGGAACCTTGGATTAAGTCCATTTTTGGACATTATCCGATGCATCACCCATTTGATTCGGATATAGTCCAAAATCAGATAAAGTCCAAACTTGTGGAATGGAGTTTAGACTATATCCGAGGTTCTGCTGTATAAGTAATGAGACACTAAGGGTCACCCACCCACAAACGGGGAGAAATTGACTATTATATCACAAGATCATAAATGAGTGTGGGTTTTGATGGGAATAGAAACCAGTGTATTTACTATGCTTTGTATGCATTTATGTTTCTTCTGCAAGGTACACAGAAAGAGCCTCCTTGAAGACTGTGGTATTTTTGAACCACAATCAGGCATACTCTGGTAATGGCAATCTTATGTTGCCAGCATTCTCACACTAGGTCAGGTGAAAGGAACTGCAGAATGAACTCACCAAAAGGTAGCTTCATTTTGACAGTTTCACATCTGGCCTAGACATGGAAGAAGATGATGTTTCTGCTGCATGGAGGATAAATTTTGTGAACACGCCAAGCTTTTAATGTTTTGTTTATTATTAATATTTATTAGGGCTTACAAGGGGAACCAGGGATACCTGGAAAACTAGGAATTAAAGGTGAAAAGGTATGTTTTGCAATATAATTGAAGTATCTCTATATTTATTGCTCTTAACTGATACCACATTTGTTGCATAATTGTTTTTATCTTGTTGCCTCATAAAAAAAGTATAATTTATTGTCCCCTGCTTGTTTCAATGATTGACTGCAGACTAGAATAAGATACTCCATCTCTTAGAAACAAACAGTAGATTCAAACTGAGCGGCAGCTTTTGTCTGAGCTAAGGAGCATATATTGTCACACTTAAAGGCTCAACTGTAAGCTGAGGGAAAGCTTGTGAAAGTGGACATGTAGGAAAAGGTTTCCCTTGCTTTCGAGCAAGGGAAACCTTTACCTTTACCTTTAGGAAAAGAAAAAACTGCTAGTTCACTGCAAGAAAGCAGAGTCCTTGTACTGATTGTTTCTGCAGAGTCACATCTAAGCAGCTGTCAAATAAACTGAAATACAGTGGTACCTCGCATAACAAATGCATCACATAGCAAAAAATGTGCATAACAAAGCGTTTGTTATGCAATGGCGATACCCCACATAACGGGGAAAATTGTTACACGGGGTTTTTGGTAACCGGGGTATACCTGCTTAATGGGAACCCCAGTTAACGAACTTTTTTTTCCATTATGTGGGGTATCTCCCATAGGGAACCGCATAATGAAAAAACAGCATAGTGAAGAGCTCTGTGGAATGGAGTTTTTTTGTTGTGCTGGGTTCTACTGTACAATTCTCATAAGTAAAAAAAAGACCTTGTTGACTCAGCGTGTAACTACAGAGCAGGAAAAAATATGTGCCAATCCACAATGATTTGCACCCATTGAGATCACATTTCCCTGGGTGTATTCACTGTAACTGTCCAGGTTTGAAGGAATCAACAGCATCAGAGGTAGAAAGCTCAGTATAAATTGCCTTAACAAGGTGCTAACAAGTGCTGATTGGCAATTTCCACCTTTGTCTCTCTCTTTTAAAATTGGTCTAAGCATTCTAGAGAAAAATCTGTCCCAGCTTTTAAAAAACTTCAAAACCTTTTTAAAATTGTTTGAACACAAGGCGCACTCAGATGAAGTGATACCCCTGAGACTGTCCCTTGACTTCAAATCAGGCTATCACACTGGCAGAAAGCAGACAAAAGCAATGTCAAATTGTTCATAACAAATTGAAACTATCCTGGCAGCTGAACAAAAAGAGACAATTCCCTGCTCAGAAAAGATAAATCCACAATAGGCCTCACCACATTCAGCTTTACACCTTATAGTCATTGGGCTTTAATTTGAATTCCTCAGTGCCCAGTCTGACATAAATTGTGGGGTAAATAGCCAGTGTAGTCACTCTCTTAGGCATTTGGGTAATGTATCAGATAAGAAGATTAATACTATTGGGGATATATCTAGGAAAATGAGATGTTAGAATGAATGATTGCTTTTGATTGATTAAAAAGTTATTGTGAAGGTGAAGATGTATCAATTCATGTACAGTAGTAATGTATATTAATGGCTGACCTCCTTCTATTAAATGATCATTGTTTTTATCTGAATTGTATAGGGGGAACCTGGTGGGATCATAGGACCCCCTGGACCTCCAGGTTCTCAAGGTGATATGGGACCTCCAGGAACAAGCCTTCCAGGAAAACCAGTAGGTACCACAAACTTACCATAATGGAGGAGGGACCATGACATACCTGTCAACCATCCCGATTTGGCCAGGATTACCCCGTAATTCGGCACCAATTTGCACCATTTCCTGACCCGCGCTGCCAAAACCCCGTAATTTGGCAGCGGGGGGAGGAGGTACTCCCTCTTCTGTTGCCCAATCGGATTTTTGGATGCGATGAGTGTCAGTGCAGTAGTTCCCCACCCCCTCCTCCTCTTCGGGATTCAGCTGCCTGCCCAGGAGGACAAGTCTCACGAGGCTCGGGAGCCGGCTTAGTTCCTGGTTGGTGGGATCGTGCCGGGGCTTCTCACTTGCAAGAGAAGCACAAGGAGGAGGGGGGGGCAGAAGAGAAGAAGGAAGACTAGACCAGCCCGAGCCTTCATTCAGGGGGCTCACTGAGAGTCCCACTTGAAACTCTTTTTTCAACCGCCGCCCAGCCCGTTGGGAAGGGAGTCCCCATGATGATGTCAGTGGTGGGGCAGGAGAGTGAGAAGAGGGGGGGAGGCCTGAAGCCCCAGCACAGAGAAGGCGACAGCATTCTAATTGGTTTGCAATGCAAAACTGCAGTCTCTCCCCCTCTTCTCCCGTTCCCATCCCTCAGGCTGGCACCTGGAGAGAGGGGTGTGTGTGTATGTGAGTGAGAGATCGAGAGATCTTGGACAGGGAAGGAGGGAGCAGAGATCCTTTTGGGGGAATAATTTATTTATTACATTGATCTGGGATATTTTTCTTCCATCTTCCCTCCCCACAAACCCCTAGAAAAGGGGTGCCCAAACTGCGGCCACAGGGGCCAGATCTGCCCCCCCCGGCTCCAATTCATCCAGCCTGCGGAGCCCTCATCGCTCCTGGAAGTGTTTTACTTCCACTTCCAGGAACGACGAGGGCTTCATGGGCCGGATGAATTGGCATCAGGGGGTGGATCTGGGCCCTGGGCCATAGTGACTGGCTCCCTGAACCACATGAATGGCCCACAGCCTGAAATGTTTGGGCACCCCTGCCCTAGAATTAGTGTTGGTGTTGGGCAAATTGTGCCACTTCATGAACCTGCTCTTCCAGAGCCCTTTCTCAGGGATTTCTTTGTCGTCGTCCATGTCTAGGCCAGCTGTGGAACTGTCAAAATGAAGCCACCTTTGGGTGAGATCATTCTGCAGTTCCTTTTGCCTGACCCAATGAGAGAAAGATTAGCCGGCAACACAAGGTTGCTGTTGTCCATGCCCAACTGTGGTTCAAAAATACCACTATCTTCGAGGATGAGCACACAAGAGAGCCAGGGTGGCTCTCATTATTTTCCACTGTTCCTTTCCTATTTTCTAATAAGCTGCAGCTAAAGTAAGTGTCCACTGTAGGTTTCTGGTAACTTACATAGTCAATTTCCCATAACCCTAGTTATTTGTTGTTCATGCCAGTCATACATTTTGCAGTGTTGCTATAGCACCAATGTTATATGAAAAATTGAATGCTGAAATTTATGTCCTGCAGTGTTCTAAATAGTAGGGGGTGCTTCCTCCTCCACGGGTGGTGGGCAACACTCCTCCTCTTCTATGCTCTTGGATGTGCCTGGATTGTGGGGAGGAGGGCATGTGGCTTGGTGGGGTGGGGGCGTGGCCCAAAATTTACCTTATTTTTAAGTCCAAAAGTTGACAGGTATGGACCATGAGAATAGTGTAGTGGATAGTATGATGGATTAAGATAAGGATGACTTGGGTTCAAAATCCTTGTCAGCAACTCACTGAGGGGCTGACAGTGCTAAAATGTCTCACATACCCTGAAAACCCTTGTAGAATTGCCATTAGTTGGATGCAACTTGAAAGCACGTAACAGCATAACAAAGAAGAACTACCTGGTCGTCAAAACAAATCCCTGCCCCCAAGGCAGGAATGCCCATGTATGGCCACTTCAAAGAGAAATCCATATAATTCAGAACTATCACTGGTGTCACAAACATAGGACTGTAACAAAAGATGCCTCTAAATGAGGGTTCTCAATCTTGGGCCCCAGATGTTCTAGACCAGGGGTCAGCAAACCTGGCTCTCCAGGTGTTCTTGGACTTCAATTACCAGAAGCCCAAGTCAGCACTCCTGCTCATCAGGACTTCTGGGAATTGAAGTCCAAGAACATCTGGAGAACCAGGTTTGATGCCCCCTGTTCTAGACAACAGAGAACTCCAAGTGATGACAGTATCTGAGCTTCTTAGTTCTACTCCCTCACCCTACTTCATTCCACAGTTTCTTCAGTGACTTCTCCATCTTCTAAATGGAGGGTGGCAACTGTGGCCCTACAGATGTTTTGAGACTATAACTCTCATAACCCTTGTCATTGATTATACTGGCTAGGGCTGATGGGCATTATATGCCAAAAGCATCTGGAGAGTCCCAGTTGCCTGCCCCATTTTAAACAGTAAAAGTATACATGTATTCATGATGTTGTAAATGTTATGCTGAAAAATAAATTGAGCAGGAGTGGCACTACCATATGGATTTTTTTTGTTAGTTTCATTTTTAAACCAGTGCAACTATGCAATTCAGTTAGTAGTGTGCATGCATGCATTTTTAAATACTGAAATTCTGGTTGAAAATTTGCTGGCTAATGAAAAGTTGTATCAGTCTCTGTCAAGGTAAATTTTGTTGTTGTTGTTGGTTGATTTCAGGGCCTACCAGGAATACCTGGGACAGTAGGTCCACGAGGACCTAAGGTAGGAAGACCTTTTAAAAATAATAATTCCTGTTTATTAAAATGTGGATAATGGGTGTTTTTGATGGGTTTAAAACAAAGTCGTATTCCTTTGTCAGGGTGAAAGAGGACTTCCTGGGCTACAAGGGCCGCCTGGGGAGATGGGTCCGGCAGGAAATGGAACCCAAGGCCCCCCTGTAAGTACAGAATTTGTTTTGTGTCCTCCTTATACCAGATATTACTTACTCAGATGAATCAAACACTGAATGAATAAACTCTCTTTAATAAATAGCATAATAAGCTTTAATATACTGATTTATCATTCTTCATTGTGTAGTAAGGTAAAATTGTCAATGAAACTGATGGACCTTTCCCATCTATTTGATGCAATGAGGTATCTTTTGTGAATTATACTGACATTTATTGGCCAAGGTTGGCCTACCTTTTGATGGTTTGGTTTTAGCTTATAAAAGATTGCAATGTTTTATCTTACAGTAAATATACCATCCTTCATTGGTTTTTAAAAATCCAGATACCTGGATTTCCAAGTTGATAGTATAGAACAATTTAAAAACAAAGAATTTAAAACATATTTTCAAATAAGTTTGCACAGTTTTGCAGCCTCAGATGTATAGCAAAGGTGTAAGGCAGTTTCCTGCTGTTGCAACATAGAACTTCAGTATCTATAAATGTGTCTACGCTAGACAAGTACAGCAGTTTGATACCACCCTAACTCCATCCTATAGAATATTGAGATTTTTCATTAGCTGAGAAACCTGGAATTCTCTGTTGGCAAACTCTCAAAACTATGAGAACTCTAGTACAAAAACATCTGATTATTTCACCACAATGACAGATTCATGGCAAGCAGAGTGGTATCAACTGCTATAACTATACATTGTAGATCCAATTACATATTATGAGAACATCTGCCCATCCCACTAGAGTGGACTGGGAGGGCTCTCTATGGATACCAATGGCAGGAGAGGCTCGCTTCTTCAACTAGACGGAGGGCCTTTTTGGTATCTGTCCTGGCCCTTTGGAACTTCCTGCCAATGGACCTCCACCTCCAACCACAACTGCTGGCCTTTAGGAAATATTTAAAGACATGGCTGTCTCAGTGGGTGAGGGGTGCTACTGTTGTATCTACTCCACCCCTCTGGCTTATGTGACTGTCTGACAATTTTGTTATGGGGATTTTAGATTTTTAGATTCAAGATTTTGTGATTTTAAGATTTTTAGTTTTCAGAGATTATAAATTTTTTATGATGTTTTATCTGTATGTATGGGTTGTCAGAGTGTGTTATATTGGGGGTGTTTCTTGTGTTGTAAGCTGTTCAGAGTCACCCCGGCAAGGGGGCAACGAAACAAGTATAAATAAATAAATAAATAAATAGCTTCTGAAACAAACCTTGTATGTGAGTCAGACACCTTCATTGTGTGAATTCTTTTCTGTACCTACTCTTTTTCTTTTCCCTTCTTATTGCAGGGTCCCAAGGGGCCTCCAGGAGTACCAGGCTTCCAGGTAAGATATGGAACGAGAGGTCTGGCTAAATGCTTTCTGCATATTTATCATAAAGCTATTGTATGATACCCTGATGCCTCTAAATATTTGTGTCTCAGGGCTCAAGGGGATCCCCCGGATTACCAGGAGCTCCAGGGATCCCAGGTCTTGATGTAAGTAACTTGGGAATGCTATTATGGCACTATATGCCCCTTATCAAAAGTAATAAATAAATAAATACTGTTTATTTTTAATGTATGTGTACCTATCTCAATCTCAATCTCTATAGGGTATTCCAGGACGTGATGGAAAACCAGGACCTCCAGGTGACCCCGTATGTATACCGAACAAAGTTCTACATTGCAATTCAGAGCACACAAAACAAGTTTACTAAAAGAATTAGTAGATTAGTATGAATATGTTGAATTGGTTGGGGAGGTTGTAAATTATCTATTTCACTCGTGTGGAATTATGTTTGATGAACACTTGCATTGTAGTAAAATAAAGTTACAGTCCTAGCCCTCCACACTACATATTTAGTATTATAATTACATTATAAAGAATGAGTCTTTACTTTCCTCAGAAATTACCATGTACTGTAGTTATTTTCCTTCACTTTAAAAAAAAAGATCCAAATGCTGCAAACTGATGTGCTGTAATCTCAACACCTTCACCTTCAAACTACCTCATTGTAGCCTCAACAGACAGAGCACAAGCCAGCAGCATGACAGCCCCTTAGCCATGTGATATCCTCCTTCACCACCCCTGCTTGTAGCCATATCCCTCTAGCTTCAAAACTAATTGGAAAGTTGGCTATAGAGCAAAAGAAGTGAAGTTCTACCTTGTTAGTTGTAATACTTTAGTTATTGGCAAAAAGAGTTAATTGGTAGCAACTGCTCATTGAAACTAGTTTCTTCTGAGTGAAAGAAATGTAACACATGTAATATCCTATGTAATATCAGGCCTTGAAATTCTTCAGCAGCTTCTACAGCTGGGTTGGATTTGGATGGTGTCATTTTATAATGGTAGGCATTGTCTGATATTTTAAATCTGGGAAATAGATGGTGCCTGACATTTGAGAGATGTTATTCCCCCACTGAGGTGGCTTCTTAGAAAACTTTGGCGGTCACCTTCTATCAATCTGTCCTGCTTCAGAGGTTTTCTATGAGAATAAAATGGGAAGGACAGCCTTGTGCTCGACAGAAGCAAAATAAAGGCAGTACAAACATATGTATGCATTAGTTGTGGGATAACTACACAAAAGTTAAGTTTCAGTATACAGTATAAGTATAGCTTACATTACAGTCTATATGCTGTGTCTTTACAATGTTAAGTAAAGGATGAACAATGTGCACAAGGATTAAGAGAGCATCATTGTAACTCTGTCTCATTACAGGTTGCTCTTCCCCTCCTTGGAGACATGGGTACTTTATTGAAGGTAATTGCATTTTCTGCAGCAGCAGCTTTCCTGGATGGCATAAATGGAAGGCCATGTCTTCATAGGAAACATTTCAATTGACTTTATGCCATCTTTTAGTACATTCTGCCTTGGCAGCACACATTTTGCTAGGGTTTTGGTACACATGAGTTCCCTGCCTATTGTGTACAGATGGTCTGATTATTAGTGTCAGTGTAGCATCATTGCTGACTCTGCTGTTAGCCATAGATCCTAATTTTAATGGCCTGTTCTTTAGTTCTGGTTCACTGCATACCAAAAAAGAAGGGACACAGGAAAGGAACATTTCTTGAATGAGCACACTATCTTGAACTTACATTCTCATCATACTTGCTTTGCTCAGTCCAGGAAATATTTTATCTCACACACTTTGCATTTGAAAATCAATGCTCTGAATCACATGGGAAGTAAAAGAGGAGGTTTTGGGCTCCAGAAAGGGGGCAGAAGCCACAGTGGGGAGTGGAGATGGCATGCTCCTCTCCTCACCTATTTGTTTCATAATCCTTGAATAAAGCTGGTGCTCACTAGGAAAATGGTTTCTCCCTTTAAAAGTGCAGTTCATTTCTTCAGCAGTTTGAGCTACTCTGAAGAATATCTATTTAAAAACTTGGCTGCACATGTGGCTGTCTCCTGTCTGCACATTTGGCTTACTTGGTGTGTGGCTCAATAGAAGACAGAAGAATTATATTAAAGGGATGAACCCTCCAGATCTTGCCCAGTTGGAGATCTACCAGTGCAACATCTCTGCATCCCACATCCTGTGGGAGAAAAATGGCTGGAGTGGATGTTTTTCTGTGTGCTGTTCCTTTCTCCACCACTGATTTCAGTGGAGATCAAAATAGTGGAGAGCCTCACTAAAATATGCAGGAACATTGGTTCCAACAGGTCCAAATCCACTTCCCTCTGCTTCCAGTACATTGCTAGCTGCTGAGGTCTTGGTGGATGCATGAAATTCCCTCTCAGCACTGCAGCCTCTGTCCACAATCAGAGGAGGACCTCTACAAGATGTAAACCCCCTTCTGTTAACCTTACCTGAGGGTAAATGTGAATGGTATAAATACAGAGGATGCCAAAAATGTAAACACATTTTAAAAGTTGTTATCTATGTCTAACTTTTCAAAGTTGAATTGAATTACAATAGCAATGCATAGTATGACGTTCACTCAAAAGAATTAATGCTAACATCACCATGTGACAGGCAGGATAGTAAAAAAAACTGTGAGTCTTGAGAGTTTACCTTGATGAGAATGGAAAATGGATAGGATGAAGAGATGTGGTTGAGTTTCCTAACGTTCTTTTGACTTAACACTCCTTGGTTTCTACCTTAAAGGATGTGGTGTATCATAGAAAACCAGGTGAATTGATGGTGCATTAGGAAGGAATTGAAATGACATGTACAGTGATACAAGTAAACACTTTGGTCAACGTTGCTCAAGCAGTAGTTCGCCATAATCAGAACTGTCTGGACACTGATTGTAACCACTTTGAGCACCTCTTGTAATTGCAGAAGTCAAAAGTGACTTGTATTTGTCTTTTGTTATCAGTATATATTGAGTATTACAATTGTAATACATTTTTTCCTTTCTTAAAATGTGTATACTTTTTTGGCACTCTCTGCATATAACTTTAGCAAATGAGTTTGAGTTTAAACTGAATGTATAGTTATCCACCTTTCCCACTACATATGATCAGACTTAACTGATTTCCCCTTTTCAGCTGAAGCGACATAACCTTGCTTTCACAAAATAATTTACTTTTTCAAATCATCACCATCCTTTTCAAGTTTTCTTGTTGTTAACTGGTGCTAAGTCCCTCGTGTGTTGCCTCTTAACAGCAGTGTTTTCATCACAGGAAGAAAAGCTCACTTGTGATAAATTTAGTTACAAAAGTACAGTTGCTTCATTCATAGGTTATTTGAGTTCACAATAGAAGAAAATTATTTGTGTTCTCATCTTTAAATAGGCAAGGCATGAGTTTCTGACATCTAATTTTTGTTGGTAAAAGTTTACCATGACTTTCTATACCTGTAACAAAATGTTTATAGCAAATATTAGGCTAAGGTTTGAAGAATAATACAGGTAAACATTAAAAATGAAATGGGAATACTGGGCATATCTGATAGAGATGGCCATAAACCCAGTAAGGTATGGCTACCATTGTGACTGTTCATGCTTCATTACTACTTTAGCCTAACATTTCTGCCCACAGTTTTCTTTTGTCTTTATCAGGGTGAACCAGGTCTAAGAGGTCCTCCAGGAATGCCAGGCAGAGAAGGACCAAAGGTGAGTTCCTGATGTGAGAACAATATGTAGTTTCCTAGCTGATGGATACTTAGTCATTTTGTTGAACATTACTTATTCTGAGCAAACATTACAGAAGAGATGGTCACTGTATAATTAATATTATACTATATACAGCTGGAAGTCATCCTTTTAATTCTGCTTTCAAGTGATTTCAGAAAATTTATCTTTCAGTGGTACTGAAAGACTGTCATGTTATAATATCACTGCCTTGAACATTATCTTAACCTAAATTGTTCTGTTATTAACAGTATGACCTTTGCAGTTATATGAGTAACTGGTCATACTTAAGAACTTTTGTTCTTTCAGGCAAATGAATATTCCCCTGTTCTCCTTTTATTAAACACTACAGATTACAAAAGACAAGAATGTTAATAGATTATCCTGACATTATTTCCCATGTAAATCAAGTTGGCAGGAAGAGTTTTCAAAGCTCCTCCAAAAGCAGGTGCATATATTCGTGTATTTTTTATTTCTGAAATCTTTATGCTAGTTCAAAACTAAAAACATAATTCTGTGAGTATCTAAGGAGATGTAAGTCCTGTGGAGGCAATGGGTATACTCATAGCAAGTTAGAATTGGGTTGCAGTATTAGATGTGTATGTCTGGATAAACTCAAGCCATCATTTCATGGCACCACTCTTAGAGGAACAGATCAAGGCACAGGAAGTATTTTCTGCCTTGTTCCTTCACTATAGTGGCTCTTTCATTTCGATCCCAGATCTTGTTGAACTATAGATTTCAGCATCCCTGACCCAATGCCGTGTGGGACTTCTGACAGCTGAAGTTCAGCATCTTTTGAGGAGTAGGTTTGGGAACCTTTAGTGTTTGAGAACCAAGACAATAGAAACAGCCGAAAGCCTGGCTTAACACATCTTTATTGCATGATGGTCAGGGGGAACATGTGGTAATGGCGGACGAACAGCTCAATATATACAGTGGCTATACATTTGAATGTGGCTCCTCGATAGCCCATTGGCTACTGTCTGCGTGACGTCACTCTCCGTCACGCCCTTCTTGTCCAGGTGAGGTAGTGGGGGGAATCTTCCCGTGCTGTAGGTATTTGGGGAATTGGAACCATGTGAGCTAGGCGCTCGCTATTGCCCCTAGTGGTCACTAGCTCGCGTCCTAATACAGAAGGTTACAGTGTTACAGCTGGTGATTGTTGTATCCACTCATTGGAGTGTTACATTACGTAAAGGCACAATACTCCAAACACAACATCCCTCCCCCCTAGGATGAGACGAAGTCTCTCATCCAATATGGTTTATTGCAAGAACGTTTTGGGCGCAAGGCTGGCTGGCTTGTCCTGGGGGCGCTATCACTTCTGTGGTTCCCTGGTCTCTTGTCCTGCAATGGGAGAGGGAGACTCGTTAGCAACTCGCCAAGGTTCTGCGGTTTTCGGGGTAGGGGTAAACTCCATTGTGGGAAAACCGGGGGCATTGGGGGCTAACGAAAAACCCCGCTTCTCGCTTGGACAGGTGGGGGATCACTCCGAACCCCCCCCCCCCCCCCGGTTTTGTAACTCAAAATCAAAATCAAAATCATCTTCTGGGATATCTGTGGGGGCATCCTGCAGGATATCTGCGGGGACAAACTTATTCCCTTCCCCCCTTGGTGGGGACCACTGGCCCCCCTCTCCTCCCCCTTGGGCTGAACGGGTGGGGGAGAACCCTAACGCTGAATCCTGTTTCGCGCTTTCTGCGCCCTGGTTGCCGGGAACCCGGCGCGGAGTTGGTCCGCATGCCGCCTCCAGAGTAGACCTGTGCTGGTCTCTACGCAGTACGACACGGGACCCGTTTGCCCAATGACTACTCCCGGAACCCAGGCTGGCCCTGCGCTAGCGTAGTTTCTGCAATGGACCGGGGTGCCTATTTCGAAACTCTTCGTGCCCGCTATCCCCATGTTCCTCCCAGTATCTTCTACCCTCGTAGGGTTTAGCCTGGTCAGTACCGTAGTCAGCTTTCTGCGCATTAGGAGCTCTGCGGGCGAATAGCCTGACGCTAGGGGGGTCACCCTATACCCCAGCAAAAACTGGCACAACTGCAGGTTCAAGTCCCCGGGGCCCATGCACCTCAGCGCGTCTTTGGTGGTACGCACGAGGCGTTCTACCTGGCCATTCGTCGCCGGGTGAAAAGGCACGGAGGTGATGTGCTGGATGGCGTTAATGTCAATGAATGCCCTGAATTCGGCGGATGTGAAGCAACTTGCGTTATCGCTCACAAGTGTATCGGGTATGCCGAACGAACTGAACACCTTGCGCAATTGTTTAATGGTTGCGGCTGAGGAGGTGTTTGCAACTGGGATAACCTCTAACCACTTGGAATAAGCATCCACTATAAGGAGAAAAAGCGAATCTCTGAAAGGGCCCGCGAAATCAATGTGCACGCGGGACCACGGCCACTTTGCCGCATCCCATTCCCTGTGCAGAAGTCGAGCCTCCTCGGGCCGGGAGCTTTGGCAACTCTCGCAAGTGCCCACCATGTGCTCGATATCAGCGTCCAACTGGGGCCACCAGAAATAGCTCCTGGCCAGTGCCTTGGAACGGACAATCCCTGGATGGCTGACGTGCAGCAGCTTGAGCACCCTTGCTCTCAGGGATTCAGGGACGACAACCCGCTGGCCCCACAGGAGGCAACCCCTCTCCATGGACAGTTCTAACCTTTTCCTAAAAAATGGAGCAAATTCCGCCGCTGGGGAGGACGTTGGCCACCCTTTCTGCACCCATGAACTAACCAGGGCCAACATCTTGTCTCTGCCCGTCGCCTTGGCGATCTCCGCGGGCACTATGGGGGACCTCTATCATGAGCACTTGGTGGTCTTGTTCCACCTCACACACGTGGCTGCCCATGTGGGGCAGGGGTGACCTAGACAGGGCATCCGCGTGGCTTATGTCCTTTCCAGGGTGATACACCAGCGCGTTCTGGTACGCGTTTAAAAAAATGGCCCACCTGAGCATTCTAGGGGATAGAATCTGTGGTGTGGGCTTGTCTGCGGTGAAAATGCCTAGCAGGGGCTTGTGGTCGGTCACGATGGTGAAGGGGCGGCCATAGAGGAAATCGTGAAACTTCTTTGTTCCAGCAATTATCGCTAATGCCTCCCTGTCTGTCTGTGCGTAGTTACGCTCTGCCTTAGACAGGGACCTGGAGTAGAACGCCACCGGGGCTTCCCGCCCATTTTCCAACACGTGGCACAGGATCGCCCCCACCCCCACTGGAAATGCATCACATACCAGAACCACTGGTTTCTTGGGGTCAAAATGGGTTAGTATGGCGTCTGAGGATAAGAGTTGTTTCAGCTCATTGAATGCCCTCTCCTGACTCTCGCCCCATCGCCACGCCTCGTCCTTTTTTAGCAATTTATGAAGCGGCTCCGCTACCGACGCCTTCCTAGGCAGGAAGGAATGGTAGAAGTTTAAGAGCCCCAGGAACGACTGCAATTCTGGCTTGGAGGTGGGGCGAGGGGCATTCTGAACGGCGGCCACCTTTGATTCGGAGGGTTTTATGCCAACAGGGGTTACCCGGAAACCCAGGAACTCAACCTCTTTTGCGAAGAAGACGTATTTGTCTTTCCGCAGCCTCAACCCCGCCTTTTCAAATACCGTCAGTACTTTGTCTAGCCTCTCAGCCAATTCTGACTCACTCCCCCCTGTTATCAATACGTCGTCAAAATATGGCAAGACCCCTTCCAGACCCTTCAAGAGACGTTCCACTAGTGATTGGAAGACGCCTGGCGCCGAGTTCATGCCAAACTGTAGGCGTGTCACCTGAAACGCCCCTTTATGGGTGACTATCGTCTGCGCAGCAGCTGCAGCTGGGGTTACCGAGAGCTGCTGATAAGCCTGCGCCAGGTCAAGCTTTGCAAAACACTTTCCCCCATGTAACCTGGCCAACAGGTGGCTGACTACCGGCACCGGATACGCATTTGGGCGTATCGCCTTATTAATGGTACATTTGTAATCAGCGCAAATTCGAACCTCCCCGTTGGCCTTAAGCGCTGTTACAATCGGAGTTTCCCACTCCGCAGAATCAACAGGAACTAGGATCCCCTGGCCCACCAATTTGTCCAGTCCCGCCTCTATTTTGTCCTTAAGTGCAAAAGGCACCCTTCGCGGTTTGAGTCTTATTGGGCGGACCTCCGGGTCCAGGTCGAATGCAACTGGGGGCCCCTTGAACTTTCCGAGTCCCTTCTTGAACACTTCGGGATGCGCATTACACACCTCCTGTATTGGGTCAGTCCCAACGGTATGCACCCCCCAATGAACAAACCCAGGGGCTTAAACCATTGTGTCCCGAGGAGGCAACAGTCCCCCCCTTTGAGAACAACAAGTTCCGCGGCATGTTGCTTGTATTGGACCTTGAATTTTCCCACCCCCAACACCGGAATGCTATTTCCCTGTACGTCCCGCAATGTAGACCTCAGTACTTTGAGCTTGGGCCGCACATTGGGGGAAATTCCCAAAAACTCCCTCTGGGAAATGATGGAATATGAGGAACCCGAGTCTATCTCCATCTTAATGGGGACCCCTTGCACCAGTACCTCTACAAAATAACGTGGGTGTCCTAAGGACACGCTGTGGACCGGCGTGTCGTCGTCGCTGTCATCGGAGATGCGGCCCACGCCGTCCTGCTTCCTCGAGGGCCGGATGCCCTCCTGCTTCCTCGGTGAGCAGTCTGTTGAGCCTTTCCAGTCTCTGTGCTGTCGTCTGCAAACCTTGGCTGTGTGGCCTCGGCACCCACAGTTGTGGCACTCTGCCTTCCTGAACGGACACTTGCTGCGGTCATGGGATGCCCCGCAGCCATCGCAATGTCGGCCATCCTTCCGCACCTTCCGGATGTCCTCGTCCTCACTGATCTCCGTGGAGGAGTGTGGTGCCCGCCTGGCCGCTTGCACTGAGCCCGCTGCCTTGTCGGGTTGTGGGGGCCTTGACCTGAACTCCTTAACCCCGGCCCTCATGGCTTCCGCCGCCTGTGCCTCCTTCACGACCTCTTGCAACGTCGGGGGCGGCTCTTTGTTCATCAGCTTTCGCTGGACCTCTTTGACCCACAGGCCGCACAGCATGCGGTTCCTGAGGGCGATTTCCAGGTTTTCCCACTTGCATGGGCCGGCGGCCAAACGGAGGGCTGCTGCAAAGGCAGCCACGGACTCACCAGGCACCTGGACTCTCTTCCAGAATGCATCCCGAGCTGAAAACATTGAGACCGAGGGCTGGAAATGGTCCCGCATCGCTTTCAGGAGCTGCTTGACCGGCACTTCGCTCACCTTCCTTGGGGACACCAGGTCCACCAATACCTTCATGGCCGGGAACCCGAGCATCCTGATGAGGATGGCCCTTTTCTTCCCCTCGTCCGAGATGTCGGACACCATCAGTGCGCTTTGGAAGTCCATCTCGAACAGTTCCCATTCTTCCGGTTTGTTGATGTTGAAACCGGCCTGTGTTGTCTTGATTCCGTGGGGATCCATTATCCCACCTTCGTCGCCAATTTAGTGTTTGAGAACCAAGACAATAGAAACAGCCGAAAGCCTGGCTTAACACATCTTTATTGCATGATGGTCAGGGGGAACATGTGGTAATGGCGGACGAACAGCTCAATATATACAGTGGCTATACATTTGAATGTGGCTCCTCGATAGCCCATTGGCTACTGTCTGCGTGACGTCACTCTCCGTCACGCCCTTCTTGTCCAGGTGAGGTAGTGGCGGGAATCTTCCCGCGCTGTAGGTATTTGGGGAATTGGAACCATGTGAGCTAGGCGCTCGCTATTGCCCCTAGTGGTCACTAGCTCGCGTCCTAATACAGAAGGCTACAGTGTTACAGCTGGTGATTGTTGTATCCACTCATTCAAGTGTTACATTACGTAAAGGCACAATACTCCAAACACAACAGAACCACTACTGTATGTTTTGAAGGTGAACAGTTTGTTCTGTAACTCAGCCCATATAGTGACACCCTGCTGTTTTTTGTTTCAAGGGGACCAAAGGTGAACGTGGATTTCCTGGGCTTCCTGGAGAAAAAGGTGATGAGGTAAAAATTAACCCTATTGTTTTAGGAATCATTTTCCTGTTATTTTAATGTACAGTAAATTATGAGAAAGAAAAACTCTAATTCACTTTCCAAGTCTTCCTACCAGGTTGTCAACTAAGTGTCTCTTTTGATGGTGAAACTGTTGCTGCTGTTCCTGCTATAGCTTTAAAGAGAAAAAGATCATGGGATATTGTAGAATGTTTTGTATTACATATTTTCTGTAATGGGCTAAATAAGCCTCTGACAATTCAGTTAAAGCAGACGTGCAGAGGCACTTGAAAAAACAATTTAGTTTATCTTAGTATTTGGACTTTGGGATCTGTTTGTTTGCTTCCTTCCTTGCTTGGTTGTAACACATGTAGTGTGAGTTTCAAAACTACAATAGTTGTATTGTAAAAGTGTACACCTGGAAGGATTCATGTCAAATCAGCATCAGATAATAACTGCCAAAAGATGAAGTGGGGGAAATTTTTGAACCAATGCTTTCACCTCTTTTCCTGATGCTTTCAATATTTCTTATTGTTATTGTCTTTTTATAATGTGTCCCAAATACTACAAGATTAATTCTGATATTTCTGCTTCTAGAGAATTCTAGAGTTCTGGCTTGATATGATCTAATAGTAATCATGTGTTGTCAAGTCAATTCTGAGTTATGTGTCCTTTTTCAGGTTTTCTAGGTAGAAAGTACTCAGAAGTAGTATAACATTCCTTTCTTTTGGAGGCAACTTAGGGGTGCAGCTTACCAAAGGTCATGCAGGATGGCTCTTCTCCCAGGAGGCACAGTGGGGAATCAAACTTCCAACCTCTGGCTTTGTAGTCAGATTTTTTTATTTATTTATTTTGACTTGTTTAGAGTGTGCCCCACATTAGGAACCACAGCTCTGGACCCTTCCCAGATGGTCTGCCAACCAGTCTGGGAATTCCCTTCATTGTTCATTAAGACAACAGCAGATTGTTCATGAAAACAACTGCTTCCGCTCCCTCCCCAAGCAAGCAGACTTGGTCCTGAAGGCTTCTCTCCACCAAGATAAGCTGCAAGGATTTCTTCCTTCTTCCTTTTATTTTATTTTTATTTTTTATTTATTTGACTTGTTTAGCCACCCCCTCACTGAGGCAGTTCCGGGCAGCTTACAACATAAGAAACACCCCAACATAGCCCATTAGAACAACCCATAAAAACACTAAAATCTTAAAATCACAAAAGCTCAAATCTAAAAAATCTAAAATCCCCATAACAAAATGGTCAGATGGTCATATGAGCCACCAGGGTGGAGGAGATCCAACAGCAGCACCCCACACCTGCTGGGACAGCCATGTCTTTAAATATTTGCTAAAGGCCAGCAGTTGTGGTTGGAGGTGGAGGTCCATCAGCAGGAGGTTCCAAAGGGCCAGGGCAGATACCAAAAAGGCCCTCCACCTAGTGCTGAGAGATGAGCCTCTCCAGCCGTTGGGACCCGTAGAGAGCCCCTCCAGTCCGCTCTAGTGGGACAAGCAGATGTTCTCAGGGCAATGCGGTTTCTTAAGTAACCCAGTCTACTACCATGTAGGGCTTTAAAGGTCATAACCAGCACCTTGAATTGCACCCGGAGGCACACCAATAACCAATGCAGATCCCGCAGCAAGGGAGTGGCATGATCATAATGGCCACACCCCATCACCGTGCAGGCAGCCATATTCTGCACCAGTTGCAGCCTCTGAAAGGTCATCAAGGGCAGCCCCATGCAGAGCACATTACAATAATCTAACCGGTAGGTGACCAGTGTGTAAGTGACCATGAGCAAGGAGTCCCGGTCCAGCAACAGACCTAACTAGCAAATCACTCGAACTTGAGCAAAAGCCCTCCTGGCCACGAGTGCCACCTGCTCATCAAGCAGGAGTCATGAGTCCAGGAGGACCCCCAGATAACACACCTGGTCTGTCTGAGACAAGATAGCCCCATCAAGTTCTAAAAGTGGTAATTTCTTTGACAAAACAGGACCCCTTATCCACAACCACTCAATCTTGCTGGGACTCAGCTGTAGTGCATATCCCCCATCTGGACCCTCATGGACTCCAGGCTCCTGAAAAAGACCTTGACTGCCTCACTAGGATCACCACGGGCAGAAATGTAAAGTTGAGTATCATCAGTGTACTGGAATGGATGATCAGTGTACTGGAATGGATGATCTCTCCCAGTGGCTTCATGTAGATGTTAAACAAGAGAGGTGAGAGCACCTAGCCCTGTGGCACCCCATATAGGAGGGGCCTACGGCTGGACCTCTCATCTCCCAACAACACCGACTGGCTTTGATTCCCTAAGGTAAGAGGAAAACCATGACCATACTGTGCCCTGTATCCCCATCCCTCGGAACCTATCCAGAAGGATACCATGGTCAGTGGTATAGAAGGCCGCTTAGAGGTCAAGAAGAGCAAGGATGGATGGGTTATCCCCATTACACTCCCACCAGATTTCATCCATTAGCACAACCAAAGAAGTCTCGGTACCATATGCAGGCCTGAATCCTGACTGAAAAGGGTTCAGATAATCTGCTTCATCCAAAATACCCTGGAGCTGCCGTGCAACTGCCTTCTCCACCACCTTCCCTAAAAAGGGGAAGTTGGAAACCAGGCAGAAGTTGGCCAATACTGTTGGGTTGAGTGATGGCTTCTTGAGAAGGGGACACACCAGCACCTGTTTCAACGGTGCCAGAAACAGACCCTCCCTCAAGGAAGAATTGATGACAGCTCTGACCCAACTCCCTGTCACTCCCCTGGCAGCCTTAACCAACCAGGAGGGACAAGGGTCCAACAAGCAGGCAGTAGTACAGACAGATCCAAAGATTATGCCTACTTCATCAGGAACAACTAGATAGAACCGATCCCAGATAACATGGCAAGATTGTGCTCCAGTCAACTCCTGCATCTCAGTGTTAATTCTGGATTCAAACTGTGAATGAATCCGAGCGATTTGCTCTGTCAGATAATCTGCAAAATCATTCGCACAGCCCTGCAAACCAGGTTCGGGGGGCCCTCTACCAAGAATGGAACCAGTCACCCAAAAATGGCTGCCAGATGGTTATCTGCAGAGACAATAAGGGCGGTGAGGGTACTGATGTTTGGCCGCCTCTATCATCACAAGATAGGCCCAAATAGTGGCTCTAGCAAGTGTCCAGTTGGAATCATTATGAGTCTTTCTCCAGAGACACTCTAGGCATCTCTTTGCCCATTTAGACTCCCTCAGCTCCACAGTGAAGAGCGGAGTCTATGTGCGCGGAGAGGCCATAGTGGCATGATCCCATCCAAAGCGCCGCTGCCTCCTTATTCCAAAAGATGACCAACACCTCTGAAGAATTATGCAGCCATTCCATAGGAAAAACAACCAGTCCCCAGTTATTGCTGGCAGGCATTGCCCTCCCCACTCTTAGCCAGCCATTCCCAGACACAAAAGCCTGTACTTTCCAGAAGAGCACCCAGTCTCATTTTCTCAATTTCTTCATAGTAATACATGAAGCACTCCTAGGGAAGAAAGGAGAAAATTATTCACAGCATCTTTGCAATTGGTTTCAAAGGTCATTTATTTATTTATTCATTCATTTTTCAATGTATATTGCCGCCCCCTCGCCTGGGCGACTCTGAGCGGCTTACAACCAAATTTACAATATAAAAACATTCATACTAAAAAACATTAAAAACCCAATTAAAAGACCCAATTAAAACCATTAAAAAGCCCGTCCACCCCGTCTGCAATGAGGAAAGTTCAAATGATCCAACAGGCAGGTGCCATCTCCCCAGCAGCACCCAACACCTGCCCAGGCAGCCAGATTTTGAGTTCTTCCCTAAAGGGTAGAAATTCTGTCTGTAACCATAATTCTGCTAGCAGGAAGTTCCATAGGGCCAGGGCAGACACGGAGAAGGCCCTCCTTCTTGTGCTAGAGAGGCGAGCCCCTCTAGCTGATGGTACAGTTAGAGAGCCCCTCCGGTCCGCTCTAGTTGGACGGGCCTGTCCCCAGCGAAGGCAGATTGAAGTCCCCCAGAACCATCAGCCTAGGGAACTGAGATGGCCTCGAGGAGCTCAGGCAGGGAGTCCCTTACCCTGCAAGGGGACATGTACAGGAGTAAGACTAGCCCTTAGGGCCTAACCGCAGGAGCACAGCCTCACAACCCGGAGAGGTAACAGAAAGGCTGTTGAGGGAGTTTGCGGAGAAATGGAAAATCTAACAGCCTAGGGTCAAGTCTGTGATGCATTGTACCATGGAATTTAGCATAATAGGAGAGAGTATTATGGAGGATCAGAGCCAGCAACCACACATTTCTTCTCAAGCACTTGCACTGAACTGATCAGGTGCAATCTCCCCTCAGTGAGTTTAAGAAGCATTATATAAAATAAATCAAACAACATTAGTATGTTGCCATTTACAACTTGCTAAGTCAAAAACAGGTGGCTTAGGGTTCTTCCAAACAGGGCTCCTTGCAGACTGGTTGCAAATCACAGCAAAGGCTGTTATAGCTGTCAGATGTTATCACCCTCCGTAAGTATAGTGCATCCTCGTAGTGTTCTGAACGTCACTGTAATGATGCGTAACTGAAGATCTTCTCATTGATGGAAACAAGCTATGGCACCTGCCAGATGTTTTCCTGCACATTTTTAAATTATTTCTTAGTTACATTTTATATTCTGCCCCTCCCCAATGAGATCAAGACAGCCATAACATTAAATTAGATTTAAGCTCAAGCTCGAAAGAAGCGGGGCAGGTGATGGGAAAACAAACTGCAGAAGTTGAAGTATGTTGGCTTTTGTCCTAATTTATCCTTATGCTCAGTGTTCAGAGAGATGAGCAGCAGTGGGAAATTGTTCGAAATCTAAGGAAAATCCACTGTAACAGAGATGGAAGAGCACTGTAACAGAGATGGGAAATAAGAATTAAAGAAGAGGACAGAAGATTGGTACATATAAGAAGAGGTCACACCAACACTGCAAATCACTATGTACATCAGAAAGAGCATGAACACATCGTGGAACACATAAGGAAAGTGGGCATGAAAATTACCAGGTCTGGGGGGAAAGGCCCACTGGCATTAAAAAAAATCAATTCCAAAAGCATTAGAATTTCACTGCAATTGGCATGAAACTGGAATAAATCAAATGTCATGTGAATGCTGCAAATTAAACCAGTGACATCAGCCTCAACATTGTGCACTTAGAGAAAATAGATGTTATGACTGGAGGAACCTTTAGACCAGGGGTCAGCAACCTATGGCCCATGGGCTGGATATGGCCCGTGGTGCCAAATCATCCAGTGCACACCCTCACTCCAGCTGCGGACACAGACACATTTACAACAGCCATAATGACGTTTATGTCAGCGGCAGATGCATTTACTGCAGCATTTACTGTGGGTGGACCACCAGCCCAGCCCACTCAACTGTCTGAGGGAGTGTGACCTGGCCCCTGACTTTAAAAGGTTGCCGACCCCTGCTTTAGACTAATGAATACAAGTATCATGATAAGTAAAGTCTAAAATATAGAGGAAGTTGAAAAGAAACCTGGCTCCTTATCTCCATTCCCAATATTAATTCTTTTAGAAGACTACACAGAGTCATTTCACCCTCCTGTAGTGTCAGGTACCAGTGTGGTGAGTCACAACATGATGAGTTGAATATGTGATTGTGGTGCTAGTTTAAAACATGAATCCGGCCAACATGAGTTTTAGTGCATTTCAGTATTAAGGAACACAATTGCATCATCAAGACAAGACTCTGAGGCAAGGTTAGAGGGTCCCAATCAACACAAATGAGCGGTAGGTCCCCAAACACAGTAGGGATAAGCTTACCCACACTTGAAAATGAAGGAGCATATATTACAGGGGTGGGGGAAGATCCTATTGGTTTTATAGGCAAGTGGAAGATCAACAGGTAACATTCAGTTGCTCCTGCTTCCCAATTAACAAGTCACCACTGTAATTCTCACAACCCTGCATGGATTGGCACACACTCTAGAATTCCAGCAGGGACTCATTGACTGCCAAGTAGAAGTGACTGAATGTTATGCTGTTTGTCTTCCGCATGTGTTCAAAGCAATAGGACTTGACTATCTAAGCTGGAGATGCAGGTGGATGAACTCAAAACGTTCCAAGTCTAAAATTATTTTCCTGGACCATTAGAAAAATACTTTTTATTTTAAAAAATATTTAGGCATATGATGTTGGTGCTGTTATATATTCTAACTACTGTATTGTTTTTTTAAAGATAGATGGATAAGTAGGGAAAAAAACAAATGTTACTTTACCATGCAGGCTTGTTGAAATCATTCTGCATAGGAAATGTAGCAACAGGGGCTGTAGAAATTCCAGATATTTAACTTCAAGCAGCAGCACCTTACTGCTGAGTACTGAGCAGCAGCACAGGAAGTATTAATTTAAAAAGGGCCAGTTTATAACTGGTACTTCGTCTTTTAAAAGACTCATGTAAGTTCATTCCAGCCAAACTTTTTATTGGCTTAGTAGGGTGCCATGCTGACATATTTAGCTACTAAGCCAAATATCATCCTCCAGCACTTTACAATGGCTGTTACATTTTAGCAACAGCTAAAGTTTAGTGCAACACAAGTGGGTAAATTAATATTACTTCCAGGAGAGTACATACCAGACAAGTGGTTTCATTAGTAGTAGTTCTAAAAGAAATAATATTTTGAGAACAGCAGAGGGAATTTCTATTTCAACAGAATGTCATAATGGTTCTTTTTAACATGGGTTTAGTTAATCCCGTTAGAGATTTTATTTTATTTTTGGAGAGGAAAGTGCTGTTTTAAAAAGCAGCATGTTTTGTAAATTGCCTCTCTAAATTCCATCCTTGCATCATTTCTGTTCCATTTTCCTTAGTTATTAAAACTGTCTACAAACTTGTTTCTAGCTAGGATAACAATATTCCTGTAGAACAAGATGCTGACCACTCAATAGCTCACAGGAATGAATTTGCATGGCATTTTGCAGACAAAGTCACTCTGATCCACTCTGAATTGGATGTTGTGGTTGATACAGGTCCTATGGATGTAATTTTAGCATCTGCTCCTCCTCCGTTAACAGGCAGGTTACAACCAGGATAGCCTGAGGCTGCTCACCTTGGAGAGGTGAAGGCTACCATGTGCATTCTGGCTCCTTGCCTTTCCTAGCTCATAAAAGCAGCCAGAGGTGGACTAGGTGGGTAGTAGGAAGAAAGGTGAATTCATCTTTGAAGCAAGATAACATCAACCATGGTATCCTTCTTGGTTGTCCTTCTGGTGTGAGATTTTGACATAGTGTTTTACACTACTTCTGGTCCTTCCTGGAAGGACAATCTCAGAGGTGGTGCTTGGGGACTCTTGTTAGATACGTTGTCCATTAGCCTTTGATGTCCCTCAATATTCTATTTTATCTACCTGGTTTTCAATGCATAGTAAAACCCTGGGTTACAACTGCCTCGGTTTAAGTTCGCTGTCGTTTACAATGGCAAATCCTATGGAAATGCTGTCCCGGTTTACAAATTTTAATGTATTTTTTCCAGTTTACAACAATCAATTCAGGACCTTTTTAAAATTGTTCAATGCATCCCTATGGATGTTTTGGTTTACAGTTTTTCGGGTTACAACGGAGGCTGTTGGGTTACAACGGACCTCTGTCATAAACTGGGGTTTTACTGTATACCTGAAAACACTGGGAGAAGTTTGAGTTTTAGAGTTAGTGCCACAGGTATGTAGAAGATGCCCAACTTTGTCGCTTCTTTCCATCTAAATCCAAGAAAGCTGTTCTTGATCCAAGCCAGAGTCTAGCATTGATAGTCGATTGGATGAAGGCAAGAAGACTGAAACTTAATTCAGACAAGGCAGAATTGCTCATAGTCAATAGAAAGGCAGGTCATTGAAAAGGGAGTTATACTTCCCATGAAAATTCAGGCTTGCAGCTTTGGGTGTACTCCTGGTCTGAGTCTTGGTGTTCAGGTATTCGTAGTGGCCAGGAATGCATCAAACATTTAAAACTGGAGGCCAGCTGTGCCCATTCCTTAGATGTCTGATTTGGCTATAGCAACACAAGTTAGTTACATACATCCTACTTAGATTATTGCTTCATGCTATGGAGGGGGCTACCTTTGAAGATGGTTTGGAAACTTCAGTTAGTTCAAAATGGTGCAGCCAGGCCCCTGAGAAGGACTAGTTACAGGGAGGATAGCTCCCTTGTTACAACAGTTTTGTTTGTTGCATGTTCAGAATGCTGGTTATAACATAGTACTGTAGCTTGTGGCCATGGCCAGGCTATCTAAAGCAAGGGTGCCCAAACTACGTCCCAGGGGCCAGATCCGATCCCCGATGCCAATTCATCTGGCCCACAGAGCCCTCGTCACTCACGGAAATGGAAGTAAAACATGTCCATATGGGCACATTTTCTTCCACTCCCAGGAGCGATGAGGGCTTTGTGGGCCGGATGAATTGGTGTTGGGGGCCAGATCCAGCCACCGGGCCATAGTGACCAGCCCCATAAACCACATGACCGGTTCACAGCCCAAAAAGTTTGGGCACCCCTTATCTGAAAGATTATATCTCCTCATATGAGTCTTCTTGGTCCTTAATGACTTTAGGGGAAATGCTGTTTTCTCAGTCGCACTGCTGTCTGAGACATATTTGGTGGGAATGTGAGAGAGGACCATCACTGTACAGTGCCCTCTCTCTGGAGGCTAGGCTGGCTTCCTCCCTCTTCCTGGCAATAGGTGGAAATGGGCATAAAAGCTGTTTTGAGTATAGTGTTTTTAAGTGTGTCTTAAAGGTTATTTAATGTTTTAGATAACAAAATTCTTATATTCTTCTATGTAAATTTGTGTTTAATTGAATAATTCATTGTGCTTTCAACTTAACTTATATTTTAATTGTTGTGACCTGCCTTGAGTCCCTTCATGAGAGAAAGGTGCCATACAAATGATATAATGAAGCTTTATATGTAATCTGTTGCAAAATAAAGCTAACAGTAAAATACAGCAGTTAGTCTTTAAGGTGCCACAATTTTTTAATCTTTTTTGTTTTTTATTTGTTTACTCTCTCATATGCTTGGAATACAGCCATGTTTAAAAAATACTAGCATGGGCTACCCGGCTTCACTGGTCAGATCACTTAGGCCCTCTTCCTCCTCGAGGCGAGGGCGGAACGGAGTGCTGTTCTCTGCCCTGGCCTCCTGGGGAAGTGGCTCGCTTCCCCCAGTAGGTGGGGGCCGAAGGCAGCCATGCTTTCGGCCCGTGCCCCCTGGGGTAGGCGCTCGCTTCTCCCCAGGAGGTGAGCACAGTACAGAGCGCTACTTTCAGCCCTGGGCTCCCGGGGAGGCCAAACGGAGCGCCAATGGGATTTCTCTCCATTCAGTCTGCACACACCCCTGGCCCCACCTCTCCTGTGCCCGTTTTTTCCCAGGGGGCGCCGGCTGTCCCACCTCCTCTGTGCTCGTGTCCTCATGCCTGATTGGCTGAGGTGTGCCACTGCATGGAGGATGCTGGGACTTGTAGTTTGGTTGTTTTTCTGCGTTCGTGGGGCATTGGCCCCACTCTCGGCTCCCGGACCCTTGCAGCGATGATGTCCGGGAAGAAGGTAAGTGTGAACGGCGCATTACGGGATAGGCTGCATGTGTGTGGACATGCATTCTGCACACGCATAGCCCAACCCCTTTCTTATAGATATAGATTAGCTAAAGATGCTACAAAATGGCCTAGAGGGCACCAGTTAAAGAAGGCTGGATTAGTGTATGACTATTACTAATCCAAGTGTAATAAAGCAAGTTTAGGCAATGTTATACATTTATATGAGTGAACTGTTTCGCCACATCTACTTAGGCCAAAACAGAATGATGTCTGTTGTGCCCCAAATCTGTAGTGTACAGAAGCTTCTCCTTTCTTGGTTGTGATCATGCACAAACACAGCCCCTGAGCTCAATTCATGAGCTGCACACAAATGTTACCGTACTGATCCATGAAAACTCGTACATTATGTTGTATCCTACACAACACTGGATTTTGAAAGCAGTGAAATATGTGCAGGCAAAAGTCAAGGCATTCTGCAAATATGCTTCATTTACATAGTGATGCATGTCCCACCTAAAGCATTTAAGAGCTCTACAAATGTTACTTTAATACCATTTTGGTTTATCCTAAAGAACTCTGAAAGCTGTTGTCTAGTGACAGTGCTCAGTATTCTGCATGAAATAGAGCTAACAGTTGGGAGGGCTTGGCTACACAATTGGTTTTTCATGTATCTCTCCCTTGGTTGCATTTAAAAACATATTAAACAGATTAGTTATTAATCTCTGTGATGCAACCAGATCTGTAGCTATTTGAAGGTCCTCATGCTCGGGAACATATAGCCGAGTGAATTCCCAGACTATAAACTAGATTTATGTTCACTGTGTCACACAGAAGTATATGCTAGTTTGTTATATCTTGTTTAAAAAAACCTTCCATGCTTCCTTCCTTCTTTTTCTTTCTTTCTTTGAAAGAAACCAAATAATTAGAAAATAGCATTGTATACAAATAAGGACATAAATGAAAAATTCTCCATTATTGGGAAAATCTGATTATGACCAAAATAGAAAAATTAATAAAATATATCTAGATATAGATAAAGGACTCCCTTGCTTGAGCACCAAGCTCCCTAGCTCCATTTACAGCCAAAGAACTAGGGCTGTCTGCATCTACAGACAATTCTATATTCATGTTGCAGATGTGACTAGACACCAGAGCACATGGAACACTGTTACCTCTCCTGCCAAAACGGTACCTATTTATCTACTTGCAAATTCTTGCTTCTGAACTGCTAGGTTGGCAGAAGCTGGATCAGACAACAGGAGCTCATTCCATCGCACAGCACTCAAGTCTTGAACTACTGACCTGCTGACCTTCCAGTCATCAAGCTCAGCATCTTAACCACTAAGCCATCATGGTCCCAAATGTAATATGGATCAAACTTATTAACTATATGACCTAAAAGCTCACTCTATTAGCGAAGAGAATGCCATGTCTATAGTATAGCTCAATGATGGTGAACTTTGGCACTCCAGCTGTTCTGGAAGTTCAATTCCCAGAAGCCATGAACAACAGGAGTGCTGACTTGGACTTCTGGTAATTGAAGTCCAAGAACACCTGGAGTGCCATGGTTGGCCATCACTGGTATAGCCCATCAGATTACATTTCTGAAACTCATCAGAACTATCAGATATAACCCTTCCAGACATCTGTGCCCCTGAACAAAATATTTCATCATCTGGGCTTAATTTTCATTCCCAAATGGAGATATTTTTTGTTATGTGCCATCAAGTTGTCTCTGACATATAGCGACCCTATGAATGAAAGATCTCCAAAGTGTCCTCTTCTCAATAGCTCTGCTCAGCACTTGCAGACTGAAGCCTATGGTTCCTTTAGTTGTTGTCTTCTTGGTTGGCTTTATTTTCTGCTGCCTTTAATTTTTCCCAGCGTTATCATGTTTTTCCAGAGAATATTGACTTCTCATGATGTACCCGAAGTAGGACAGTCTTCATGTCAACATTTTTCCTCCAGAGATAGTTCAGGCTTGGTTTGCTCTAGGACCCATTTGTCTGTCTGTCTGGTCATCCAGGGTATCTGCAAAGCTCTTCTCCTGTACCATATTTCACACCAATCTTTTTTTTCCTTGTCAGCTTTTCTTACTCCTCAGCTTTTGCACCCATATATGGCAATAAGGAACAAAAGAGTGTGAATGATTTTGGTCTTTATCTCCAGTAACACATTCTTAATCTCCAGTAACACACTCTTGATGATCTTTTCTCATTTGTTAATTCATCTCAATTTCCCTTCCAGTTCCAGTCTTCTGATTTCTTGCCTGAACTTTTAGTTAGTCTTGATGATTGAACCATCATAAGCTCTTTCAATAGTACAATTTCTTCATTGTCAGTATTATACTGTATTATACTTTGCTAAATTACCTTGTATCAACCTGACTTACTAAGATATATTAACAATGTAACATTTAGAATATTATTATTTATTCTTTACAGAAATCAAAAGTTAATGTGAAGTTGTATGTCTGATGAAGGAAATATCCGAAAAAGTTTTAACATTACCAGTGTACTTTTACATACATTACTGGATACATTCGTGGAGTTTTGAACCATTGATATATTAAAAGTTCCAAGCCTCGAACGGTTTTCTTGCTTTAAGCTTATTCTATGGATTGTTCCCGTTCGGCCACTGCTCTCTTTTCTCTTGAAATCTAATGGCTTCATGGCAATTTGGAACCCCACAGAATCTCAATGCTCACCCCATTTTTGAATCAAGCTACAACGGACTATTACATATCAAACAGCACTATTTTCCTGGTGGGACTTGATATATTATATATTATAAATCGGGACTATCCCCCACAGTTCTAATAAATTGTATATTTTTAAGACGTTCATGGTTACATCATAGAGGATTTGGTCTCCCATAGAAGATTGTTAAAATGCTCGTCTTTATAACTTTATTACATTATATAAATACTGTTGGGGGAGTATACACATATATTTACATACATATTTAGTCAACGCTAAGGTAGGAGAGTGCTTTTTGTATAAAGTGTAGAGTAAATTCCAAGTTGAGTAATGGGAGGCACCTGAGTTATTTGCAATAATATCTTTCAACTGTGTCAACAATATTTAAGGAGAATAGCGCTTAGGCTCACTAATGTCCGCAGCCCAACAAGAATCCACAGAGAGAGGTTAGGACACGATAAGATAATTAAGTAATGAGCAAATGCTACTTATGAGGTGGGTTCAGTCTCTGCTTGTATTATACTTTGCTAAATTACCTTGTATCAACCTGACTTACTAAGATATATTAACAATGTAACATTTAGAATATTATTATTTATTCTTTACAGAAATCAAAAGTTAATGTCAAGCTGTATGAATGATGAAGGAAATATCCGAAAAAGTTTTAAAATTACCGGTGTACTTTTACATACATTACTGGATACATTCGTGGAGTTTTTTGAACCATTGATATATTAAAAGTTCCAAGCCTTGAACCGTTTTCTTGCTTTAAGCTTATTCTATGGATTGTTCCCGTTTTGCCACTGCTCTCTCTTCTCTCTATTGTCTTAAACAACATTCCAACATTCTTAGTACATCAATTTAATGTATTGTTTCAAAGGAATCTAAGAAACAGAATTCAATACAATTAGTTAGAAAGTAGCAAATATCTATCTATATATTTCAAAACAGATCATATTTTCTCTTTTTCTTTCATGTTTACATATGATTTTTTTCCCTTTTGTTTCAGGGGCATCAAGGTATTCCTGGCCTTCCTGGTGCAGCAGGTCCTACAGGACCTTCTGTAAGTATGTGTTCTGTTATGAACTTGGTGATCATATTAGTTATTCTTATTGATATGGCTTATTCGGATTGGGATTTTACTAGAATCAGTGGAAAGTTTCTAGCAGTACTGCTAGGTAAAACACCCAGTGCAAATATCCCTTGATCTTTGAAAATTCCAAGAAAGCTTCGACTTGGGAGCTAGGACTGTTGAACAAACTAGATTTGGGGAGAAGCTAATCTCTCTGGTGAGTTCTTTCCATGATATTAACTATTTGTGTGAATATATCGTTGCCACTTTTCTGAACTGGTGTTGGAACATCAGGTAATACAGTAGAATGGAAAAAAATGGTGCCAGGCAAAAGTTGGACCTGTGTCATGTTAAGAGTCACATTCTCTACACAACTTCCTCTGCCTTGCACTTTGATGAAAACACTGCAGTGGTTTGGAGCTGATTACAGTGATACCTCATACAACGTCCAAACTTGGTTTCACAAGTTTGGACTTTATACAGATTTGGACTTTATATGAGGCATGCAAAATCCTAGCCGTGATGCCTCATATGACGTCCAAATCCTTGCCGCAATGCCTCATACAACGTCATTTCCATAGAGATACATTGTATTGTAACAGCACAGACTTCAGGGCAAAGTCAAGGAAACAGACAGGAAACTGACAGAACTTTAAGAAATCATTTTCTAAAGGCTAAAAACATTACAAAAACTTGTCAAACAACCCTGATTGTCCCAAAACCTGAAGAATGCTACAAAAATCCCAGGAATGCTTCTAACAATTCTGACGAAAAAATTCAAAAAAAGCCAAAATTGTGCTCAAAACCACTCCTAAGCACTCTTTGCCTCATGCAAAACCCACAAGAGCAATGCACGCACGACTTAGTACGAGGCAACTTTTTTCAAGGAATTAGGCGATGTTGTATGAATCCGATGTTGTATGAAGCGGACTTTGTATGAGGTTATTACTGTATGTTCTTTAGGCCAATCACAGCCCTCCATTTTTGTCTAATGGACCACCAAGGTCTCACTCAGTTATTGCTCTTAGTTCCTGTTTAGGGCTGCAAAAAGCAAAAGCAAAAAGTTGTCAAGGACTTAGCAGGTTATGGTACAGATCTGATGGGCTCTTTTTGGCTTGGTGAGTAACAAGCAGTGTATGGTTCATAGGATGTGGAAAGAGAACAGTGGAGTTCCTCAACAATCCTTTAGTGTAATTGTTATTGCACTGGATTTTGCCTGGTGCAGAACAAGGACACTTGTAGAAAATAAATTCCCAGCTTTCTTCTTCCCACCTCATCCACCTGTGTGCTTATAAAGTCTCATGTAAGGAATGGGTACCCTCTGGAAACCACTGGAATGGCAAGGTGGTTAGTGGGAGGTAAAATTTAGTGGAGGTCTTTTGTGTATGCGTTCCCTCAGTCCCTCAGTCCTCAGGACAAGCTAGGGAGGCATTTAAGCAGATGGGTTGGGGAATTCCCCTTCTGAAAGCATCTTTGTACTTGTTCTAAATGGCATCTAACCCAACATTCCTGGTTTAATAAACTGTAGTGAACAACATTTGAATATGGCAGTTGACATTTCAACACACACAGTAATATTAGGAGTTGTCAATATCAAGCTGGCAGAGATAGATGGGAGCGGGTAGAATTGTAATAAGAAATGTCACGTTCACCCACCACATCTTTAAAATGTGGTGGGTGAACGTAGGTAGGGTGTAACTCTTGTCTCAGAGGTCAAATGGAAACAGGTGGCTTTGTTGCAGCTAAATTGGATTACTGTGATGCTGTTTGGAGAGGGCTACTCTTAAAGAGTCTTTGGTAACTTCATCTTTCCAAATTTGGAGACTCCAGCTTCATCTAGAATGTGGTAGGAAGGTGGTGATTGACCTACACCTTGTATTACCCCTGTCCAGCATCACCTGCTGTGACAGGTTGTTTGTTGGTAATCATTTTAAAAGCCCTGAGTGTCTTATTCCATCTACCTGAAGGACTGTCTTTTACTGTGCTGGTAGCTTGTCTATTCATAAAATCAAATGGAAACATCCATACCTGTGTCCCATCTGTATTGGGGCTGTCTCCATGATTACATCAATCTGAATATTGTGGAACATCTTGCCAATGGGGGACTATATTCTGAGGCATTTGTTTTTACACTTCATCTTGTATTTTAGTGGCACTATTACTTGAAACTTTGAGTTGCTGATATCCATGCTCATAAACTAATATGCAGTGATGCATATGTACAAGAAGGAGGTTTATACATTATGTATTTAATAATATTGAAGGTACATTAGTGAAAAGAATAATTTTCAAAGTTGGATTTAGTAGTTCTGTATATAACTTTTTTTATGTGGATCAATCCTATGTTTTACAGGGGACAACAGGAAGAACTGGACATCCAGGTACCCCAGGCTCAAAAGGTGAAAAGGTGTGTTATTCAATTATAAAGCATGGTTAAACGCTTGAAACCATTTTTATTGTTAGTTTACTGCACGGATATTTTTTTCAAAGACAATTGGGCATCTCCTAAATTGGCAATAAAATACATTATGCAGGGCTCCTTCTTTCTGTGACTGCTGTCCAATTATAAAATACTCATCTAGAACAGGGGTGCCAAACTTTTCAGGCCACAGGCCAGACACATGGTTCCTCCCACCAGAAGCAGAAGTAAACCGTGCATGTGCACAGTGCACGCATGTGCATAACGTTGTCGTAAATTACCCATGGCTGTCATAAAGGGTGGTGTGGGCTCAATTAATTGGCACTGCGGGCTGTAGTTTGGGCACCTCTGAGTGAGAAGATCAAATATTTTGACCTATTATGGAGGAATTTAATATCGAGGCAGATAGCAGCTGCTAGTTTGTGCAACAAGCTCTATTAAACCTAGTGATATGTACTAGAGATATTTCTAGAAGAAATAATGCAGTAGGGAGATGAAGGCTTACAACTGAGACAGCCTTTTAATCCCACAGGCCAGCAGCTTCACTAAAATCACAACCCATTTGGCCCTCAACTTCTCATGCTTACTTCATGCCACCAGCACAATAGCACCGAGTCTGGCATATTCCTATCTATCAGTTGTTCCTAGAGAAAGCCAGACAACCTATGAATTCCCCACCAATTTGATTCAGCAATCCTGCTTGCTGAGAAATGTATTGTTGCAAATATAGCCTCTCATAATATGTGATCCACTTGATCAACATGTGGCAAAAGTCAAAACCAGGCCCTACATATGCAAATGCTAGTCGAATGCTATACTGTACATATGTTTTCAGTGTGCTAAAAGTAGTGAAGTGTTAAAAAATGCAATGAAGTGTTTTGAATATTTTGATGTTAGCAAAATGCCTCAGCTCCTAAACATTGCCTATGGTTCTCAATCTTTCATTTAGGAATCATAGTCTTAAGGCAACAGATAATGTCCATCCCAGCAATCCGGCCATGTCCACTCCTCTCAGCTGTCTGAGGGGGTGTGGTTCAGCCCACAGTGGGAAAATGTTGAGAACCCCTTTTCTATAGCATCTTCCATATGAACCCAAAAGTTCTAGCATGGAAAATGTTATAGAATGCTGCCCAAAAAAAGAGAGGAATTGATAAAAAGAACCTCTGCTTTCTCTTTCATGAGTGGTAGCCTTTGTTGGACTACAAGTTCTTCTGCTGATGGAAGATTTAGTCAAGATCACTATTGGTGATGCATGTTTTTAATTAATCAATCAAGTTTATTTCACACATTGACCAGCATAACATGTTTTTAATATGATAGTAATCTTTATATTACTTTTTTAGTCCATACATTCTCTGAGTTTTAACATTTTTTCAGTGTTGGGGTAGAAATACTTCTAGGATAAAATGAAACTTACATTTGGCTCATGAAGTATCGGCATACCAAAATTGACAGTGTCTTTTCTTATTGTGATGCAGGGTGATGAGGGAGCTCCCGGAAAACCTGGACCTCCTGGACCACCTGTAAGTAGTATGCAAAGTGCTGCCAATGGCCAGGGTCCTAAACTGTTGGGTTGACTTCAGTGGAGTAGCCTTCCAAGTGAGAATACTGACATTTGCAGTGTAATTTTATTTATTGTAGCCTTCAATAGGAAAAGCTGTTGCCCCAGATGAACATTTGTGGTTGTTTGTGTGTCATGTTATAAGAGATTAGAGATCAGATTTCATTCTGAAAGTGAAGTTTCTTGATGGTTGTTATTACTCTTGTTATCTGCATCTCTGATTTCATTTTCATCTTCTTTCCCAGGGTGTCCTGTACAATGAAAGAAACAGCATGAGTGGCCTATACAAACTGCAGGTATTTTACTTTAGTATTCTATAACAGGGGTCCTCAAACTTTCTCATGCTAAACACATTTTCCATGGTCCAGGGGTGATGGGATTTTTAATCTCTCTCATCTGCCAGCCACAGCTTGAATACGGGCAGTGTGATACCTCACTGAACACAGGCGGGGGGAGGAGCTCCACAAGGAGGAGGGGCCCAGCTGCCTGCCAGCCATGCTGTTCGACTCGGGCAGTGAGATATCACACTGCACACAGGCAGGGGTGGAGCCCCGCCATAGTTAAGCAACGTGGAGGGCCCAGCCACCTGCCTATCTGCTGTGTCTTAAGCCTGTGCTCTTGTTCCATTCACCGAGCAGACCTGGCAGAGAATGTTGAGGGCAAAAGGCTGCCATCGGGGCTCCCAGCACTACCCACCCCTACAGCCTAGTTCAGGACAGCCCATGGCCCGGTACCAGTCAGCAACCCAGTGGTTGGGGACCCCTAGTCTATAAGACAGATGTCTATGGTTGCATTCACTTACAGGAAATTTAAGTGCCAATGTTTTGCCCACTGCAGGGGGGTGCCACTGTTGCGAGTTATCCTGGTCCACCAGGACCCCCTGTAAGTATTGCAGTATTACGTGGATCAGAATATTTATCACTGTATTTTAAAGGTGACTTTGGGCTCTGTGTATTTATTTGTGGAATGAAAAATACATCTAAGTTAGTGATTATTGGATAGCAACAGGGTGAGATTTTGAAAATGTGTTCAATTCAGTGGATTTAAGCTTTCCTAATGATTGAAAAAGTAAGCCAATATGTACAGGAAATCAAGGACAAAAATGAGCTATCAAATCAGGAAAGACTTTGCAAATGTGAACAGTCTTATTGGGATTTTGACTTCTGTATTTTTAAATGGAAACAATGATGATTTTTCTTTTATGATTTCATTTGTATTTTAAATCAGAAGAATGAGATGAAGCAGGATGAATAAATAAACAACGCTTTGTGTAATTTTCCTTTTTCTTTAAGGGTCCAAAAGGTGACACGGGAACAGTGGTATGTACTTGATTAAAATATATCTTACACATTTAGTTGTTGAATTTCTGCTTTAGCAGGAAATTAGACTTGATGACTAATCAGGCCATTTTAAAATCATTACAGTTCTCTCAGTTGATATCAAGGAGGACAAACCTTTCACAAACACCTCAAGATGCCTTCTTTCAGAGTCATTTACTCATTCAGAAGAGAATAAAATCAAATTACTGTATATATAGATGAAACTCAGAAAATTAGAATATCATGCAAATGTTCATTCAGTTCAGTAATGCAACTTAAAAGGTGAAACAAATATCTGAGATAGACTCATTACATGCAAAGCGGGATAGTTCAAGCCTTACTTTGTTATAATATTGATGCTTATGGTTTATGAAAATCCTAACCCCCCAATCTCATGTACCACATAATATCACATAATCTCATGTACGCTATACACCATGATCTTCACAATTATAATGAATTAAGGCATGACATCTCTAGCTTTGCATGTAGTGAGTCTATCTCATATATTTGTTTCACCTTTTAAGTGAAATGAATGAACATTTGCATGATATTATAATTTTCTGTGTTTCACCTGTACTTGAGTACAAGCCATTTTTTTTCAGCACCAAGATATGCTGTAAAAAGCAGACTCGACTCATCTGCTTCTAATTCTACAGCAGATGAAACACTCTCCACCTCCTGCACCAGCGCCCGCAGAGCCCACAGCTGCATTTCCCACGCTAGGCTTATACTTGAATCAATCAAGGTAAAATTAGGTACTCAGCTTATATTCGGATTGGCATAGAAATTGAATAAATTGAATTGAATTGAATTGGCTTATACTCAAGTATATATGGTATAATACTGGAAATCTATTTCCATTTTGGATTATCCCTATCACCAGCCCAGAAAATCTGTCAGTGATCTTTTTTGCACTGCTGATGTCATACTTTTTAAAGATAAGAATGTTTCTGGTGAAACACAACCTTGCTTACTTTACTTTGCACAGACTATGTGAGGTAACAGTGGCAAGCAGTATATTTGGATGCAAAATCATGTGACTACGTATTGTAAAAATAATAAAAAGGTATTGTAAAAAATATTTTATTTTTTAAAAACAAAAAAGAATGAAAAGGCTCAATTAACAGGCAAAAATAATATACAAGAACATTTCAAGCTATCCATTCTTCAATATATATTTACAAGACTTCGTTTTCTTCTTTGTAACATACCAGCATAGATTTTTAATGTGTGCGTTGGTGGTTATGGGTGGTTTTGGGTGTGCACAACAACCACCACCCATACAATACCACTTCAACCACCAACACACACATTAAAAATTCCTGGCAAGGCAGCTGTGTCGTGTGTGTGTGTGTGTGTGTGTGTGAGAGAGAGAGAGAGAGAGAGAGAAGCAGTGTGTGTGTGTGTGTGAGAGAGAGAGAGAGAGGAAGAGAGACTGACAGATAGAATAGACCACCAGAGGGTGCTAGTGAGTTAGATAGAGTGAGGGACAGGGGAGGAGACAGTCAGACAGAGGAGACAGGCGAATAGGGTGGAGGCTATTTGCTGAAGCTGCGATGCGTGCAGGTATGTTTGGAGGGAAAGTTTGTTGTTAGGGGGTTGTTCTGCTCTGTGTGTGTGTGTGTGTGTGTGTGTGTGTGTGTGTGTGTGTGTGTGTGTGTGTGTGTGTGTGTGTGTGTGTGTGTGTGTAGTGTAGTGTTTCCTGTGTGTGCGTGCGCATGTGTGCATGCACGCGTGTGTGTGTGTGTGTGTGTGTGAGAGAGAGAGAGTTTTCTGTGGGTTGGCACATCACGGAGAGGAGGAATCCACATCACAGAGAGGCGTTGCTTCTCTCTGGGTTTCATTCCCAGCCAACCCAGAGAGAAGTGAATCCTTCTCTTGGGGAGGCAAAAGCACCTTTGCCTCCTGGGGAGAAGGAATCCACATAACGGAGAGGCGTTGCTTCTCTCTGGGTTGGCTGGAACATTCCCAGCCAACCCAGAGAGAATCGAATCCTCTTTGGGAGGCAAAGGCACCTTTGCCTCCTGGAGAGAAGGAATCCACATCACGGAGAGGCGTTGCTTTTCTCTGGGTTGGCTGGGAACGGAACTGTCATCCCCAGCCAACCCAGAGAGAAGCGAGGCCGAGATGTAGAAGGCCACACCGGGAGGAAAAGACTTTTAAATACCCAGCTGGAGCCAGGAGGTAAGCGCAGTCGGTGGGGTTTAGGAAGGGGGGGCTAGATGGTGGGGCGAAGGAGGGTAGTTGGCGTGGTTACCAGGGCTGTGCCTCGCTCCCCCTCCCTAACCCCCGCCGACCACACTTACCTCCTGGCTCCGGTTGGGTCTTTAAAAGTCTTTCCCTCCTGGCGGTTTTTTTTTAAAGTCAGCGTGCCGTGCTTTCCCAGCCTCCTCTGCGCTCGCATCCCTCAGCCTGATTGGCTGAGGGGTTGCGCAGTGCAGAGGACTCTGGGAATTGTAGGGGTTTTTTGGGTCATGTTCGTGGGGCAGCTGCCCCACTGGCGACCACCAAAACCCCGCGGCGTTGGGAAGGCAGGGGTTACGGTGAGTGTAGAAGGCTAGGTCGGGAATGGTTGGGCCTGGTGCAGGAGCCTTTGAACGAACCCAACAGTTAAGGGGCCTTTTTATAAGGTATAGAAAACACTTCCAGTTCCTTGTAGATATACAGACAGATGCTTGCTTTGACACAAGTTTTAAGAAGACCACACTTTTATTCACAAACATTCTGACTTATAGTTCTGATAGCTCTAACTAGTTTTGACCCTAACTAACATGCATTACTTACTCAGGACAACAAACGTCCTTGTATATAAAATTGAACATCTCCAGACACACAGCCCGATTAGTTCACAGTTGCATTCATACTCATTCACCCCTTCATCTCAACTGTCCTAACAGGTACTGCTGACATACATCTCACATTCAAATGTGAATTAACCCCAACCACTTACTATGTAAACCAATACAAACCTGTACATGAACTATGCTTAAGTACAAAGTGGCTAGATCTGTCCAGTTGCAGTGTAGTGGGTAGAGTGTTGGACTAGAACTCAGGAGATCCAAGTTTGAATCCTTGTTCTGCCTTGGAAGCTCATGGGGGCACACAGGCTGGGAAACCCACTTCTTAAATATCTCACTTACCTTGAAAGACCTAATAGGAAGACAGTAGGGCAAAAGTTAGCATCTGTAAGTAAACAGTCTGTTTAACAGCTTGTGAAATATTTTCTTCTTGTGTGTCTAGCTTTTTTTATTTTAAATCTCTTGAGCAATAATCTTTTTTTTTTTTTTAACAAGGGTGAACCAGGCGCAATGGGATTGCCAGGGCTAGAAGGACTTCCAGGAGGAAAGGCAAGCATTTTAACAATGAAGTTTGATAGATCTTTTCCTAGCAAGTTTGAATATATTGCTGACTGGCCTTACTCAAGTTTTTTCCAAATCTGTTGCATATCAGTGTTAGTAACAATACATTTCCTCGATGAAATAGCACACTAATAGAAACAGAACTAGTGAATGTTCCATTTTCCTAACATAATTTCTTCCTTAAGGGAAACTGATGACCTGCATAAGTAAAAGTTTAGCATACCTGTCATGTATGTTAAATGTGGCTACTTGCATTGGGGGCATTTTGAGTAAACTGTTGGAAAGGAGAAGTCAAGGACCTCCATGCTGTGTCTCTGACATCAAGGAAATATTGGTGCTTTCTCTCTGGCAAAAATGTTAGCCCTGCAATTTTTCACTGTGAAGCATTGCACTCGAGGATTACAGCCCATGAATCTATCTAGAGTCGGGATTCAAACATAAAGCTAATTCTGCTGTATATCAAGGAAAGTGACGACGAGAAGCCCAGTCTGTAAAACCACCCTTCCTAAGCCGTCTCAGTGTTCTCTTCCACTATTATTTTAACAAACTGTCAGATATTCTTCTTTCGCTTGTTGCAGAGTTTTGATATGCCTTCAGTCACAGATGAGAGTATTAAAAACACCCAGTGGCTGCTATTTGTCTTCTTCTGTTTCTCAGTGTAAAAAATTTAATTGGCACACAGCCATACACGAGGCCTGCAATTTCACAAGCCTCTGCAAGCCTTTTTTGATGTGAGATGAATTTTGGATGGAGGGGGAATCAGAAAACAAGGCCGTCCTTGCTCTTCTTGACCTCTCAGCGGCTTTTGATACCGTCGACCACGGTATCCTTCTGGAACGGCTCAAAGGACTGGGGATCCAGGACACTGTGTTCTCCTGGTTTTCCTCTTTTCTGGAGGGCCGTACCCAGTCAGTGTGGTTGGAGAGTGAAAGGTCCAGCCCTAGGCTTCTCAAGTATGAGGTGCCTCAGGGTTCGGTGCTCTCTCCTCTCCTATTTAACATCTACATGAAGCCACTGGGTGAGATCATTTGTTCCCACGGGGTGCGGTACCATCAGTATGCGGATGACACTCAGTTGTACATCTCGGCCCGTGGGGACCCCAGTGATGCCATTGAAATCCTATCCGGATACCTGGAGGCCGTTGGGGTCTGGATGGGGGCAAATGGGCTTCGGCTGAATCCCAGCAAGACAGAGTGGCTATGGATAAGGGGGCCCGTGTTATCCAGGGAGCTACCATCATTGGTACTGGATGGGGCTGTTTTGCCCCAGACAGACCCAGTGCGCAATCTGGGGGTCCTTTTGGACTCACGGCTGCTGCTAGAAGAACAGGTAGTGGCTGTGGCCAGGAGGGCTTTTGCCCAACTTCGGGTGATTCACCAGTTGCGCACGCTCCTGGATCGGGACTCCTTGCTTATGGTCACTCATGCTCTTGTCACTTCCCGACTAGATTACTGTAATGCGCTCTACATGGGGCTGCCCTTGACGACCATTTGGAGGCTGCAGCTGGTCCAGAATGCGACAGCCTGGGTGGTGATGGGGTGCAGACAATATGCCCATGCCTCACCACTACTTCGGGAGCTGCACTGGTTACCAGTTTGTCTCCGGGTGCAATTCAAGGTGCTGGTTTTGACCTTTAAAGCCCTATATGGCAGTGGGCCAGGATACCTTAGAGACCGCATCATCCCAAGAGGGTCTGCCCATCCAACCAGAGCGGACCGGAGGGGCTCTCTGATGGTGCCATCAACTAGGGGTGCACATCTATCCAGCACCCGAAGGAGGGCCTTCTCCGTGACCGCATCAACCCTCTGGAACCTCCTGCCAACAGAACTAAGACTTGAAAGAGAATTGCTGCCCTTCAGGAAAGGATTGAAGACCTGGCTGGCGGGGCAGGTGTGGGGCCCTAATGGGAACACAGGCCCTGCCTGCTGGCTTATGTAAACAACTAAGAACTCTCTCTTCTTTTTAAAGTGGGTGGGATGGGTGGGTCTTTTAAAGTGAGTGGGATATGGGTTTTTTAAAGTGTTTTTATCTGTTTTAGAACTTGTTGCAATGCCGCCCTGAGTCGGGTTCTTCCTGAGTGGGTGGCATATATAAATATGACTAATAAATAAATAAATAAAAATAAAATTAAACCTATCTACATAACTAAAATCAAGGTCTGGTGCTGTATGTTCCTTATACAAATCCACATCCCTGCATCAACCGCGCTGAAACTCGGCACATACGTACCTTGGGCCAAAGAGATGGTCACTGCAGGGGTGTCAAGCCCCATGGGGAGGGGTACGCCCCCTAAATCAATCTGCAAAGGGGATGACCCCACCAACAGGAGAAAAAGCAAGGGGGAAAAGCCAACCAGGGGGATTGTGATGTCATCGCCACAGCTCAACCAATTCCCAGCTGACCAGATCTGGGGCTCTGTGACATCACAGGGCTTCTTCATATAAAGCGACACCCCTGCACCGATTGCGCTGGGAACTGCATGCACGCCTACCTTCAACATCTGGGGTGGCCGGTGTAGGTAACCGGCAGCCTGCCTTGGGGTCCTTGCCCATGAAAAGGGGCTGCAACACCCCCCCCCCCCGGCTGGCAGAAATCACCACGCATGCCCTTAACCCTGTCTGGCATTCCAGGCTGTGGTGCATACGTGAAATTCCATGCATGCGCCAAAGTCTGCCCGGCATTCCAGGTGGTGCACGGCTTATCTGCCAGTATGGACAGCAACAATTATGGCCATTAGAGCCACCCCAGTGACTACTGTCGGCAGGCAGCCACCATGGCATGGCTCCTCTGCACTCCTGAGGCACGCCTCATGGGGGAGGGAGAACCCACAGCCAGGGGGCAGGTGGAGGATGGGACCGGGATGCCACCTTCCGCAGGCCTCTGCCCCCCCCAATGGGCCCTCTCCCCACCCACCCAAATGGAGCCTCCCTTCCACATGACACAACCCACGGGAAAACGTAGGGACCAGGCTGTGATGGCTACCCACTGACTGTAGTCACTGGGGAGGCCAGCAGCGGCAGCCAGAGTCAGGCTGAGATGGTGCCTCATGGCGGAGCTGAGAGAGCAGCCACAACGACAGCAGACAAAAAGTTAAGGCAGCTGGGATGGGGTAGGCCCGGGTCTCTCCTTGGCCCGGGTAGGGTACCCCCGGGCAACGCCGGGTCCTCTGCTAGTGAATCCTTATTATCTTCCACAGTAAAAATAATGCAATGCATCATCTCTGTTTTTAGGGAGATCGGGGACCGGCAGGTCCTCCAGGAGTACCAGGAGTACCCGTAAGTATGCTGTTAAAAAGGCTTTAAAAAGTTGAGAACTCCTGTTCTATGGGAAAATTTTCACCTACAAAAACACAACATCATTCTTTAAGGTGGAATTTCTCATGCAAATGTGTTTCTGAAACCGAACAGTTCTTCTTGGTAAGGGGCAAAGCAGTTGTCATGTGAATCCCAAAGTATTTCATTTCACTTAAAACACTCAAACTTTGCTATTGTTGAGATGCAATGCCCAAAATGCAATCCCTGCATAACTTGAAGATGAGCAAGTGGTTTTGATAGGGTCTCAGGCTTCGCTTGCATCTTTCCAAATGCCCCCCCCCATTCCAAAGTTAGTAACAACAATGATATCAACTCCCTTCAGCCTTCCTCTTCCTCTGTTATTCCCATAAGCCCTGCCTCTTCTACCTGTTCTCCCATCGGACAGTCTTTTCCTGTCCACCTGTGCTATCTCATGCTTGTTGGCTTGGGATTTAAGCATCCTGCCTTCCTCCTTGCCTCTGTGAGTTTGTGGGCTGAGGCCAGATGAACTATCAGGGATATGCATGGAGGCACAGACTTCCTCCTCACACCCAAGTACTCACATAGTTTTCATTCATTTCTATTTTGGTTCTAACTACTGGCTGTATTATGGGAATTATAGTCCACTTGGGGGCAATGCAACTTTAGGAAATGTACTTTCAAAGGTGCCAATAGCAAATGGACCACAACTACAGCAAATAGCAAGTAGATTAAACCTACATATTATCTATGTATATATAACAGAGGTGTCGCCTTGTATGTGCTGAATACAAATCTACACCCCTGCACTTATCACACTGTAACTTGGCAACACACATACCTGGAGTGTGCTGGATTGCCACTACAGGGGTCTGGCATCCCGGTTTGGGGTTTGCACCCCCAAAAAAGGAATAATACGTGGGAACTCTCCCCCCCCCCCGGGTGCCTTGCATGGGAAAAACCTCCAGGATGCCGTGGGTGCACAAAAACAAAAAACCCGTTCTGTGCATGTGTGCCACCATGGGAGCGGCAGCAATGGCCACCAACTGTGCGGCTGCTCTCAGGAGCGGCGTGCCAGAGTGTGCGTGCACGGTAGTGGGGACAGGGCCTGGGTTGCTGAGGGTGGTGGTAGTGGTGGTAGTGCTTCCATCCTGGCCGCCACAGCTGCCACAGCCAAACACTGGGCTGTGGCTGCAGTAGCAGCCACAGCTTCCTTCGCCAGGTGACCCCACATCGCCATTGTGGGGCCCACCTAGGATGATAAGCCAGAGACAATGGATGGGGCAAGCCATGAAGAGGCTAGGCAGGTAAATGGGGGCCGGCGGGGGTGGAGGGGCAGCTGGGGCCCAGATACCTGGCAGAACGCCCAGGGTGGAGAGATGGGGGGTGAGAGACAGGTGGGGTCAACAGTGCGCAGCCTGAAGGCACAATGCACCAGAGAGGACGGCAGGGCCAGGACATTGCGGGGACTGAAGGGGAAAGAGGGTGACAGGGGTCGGAGGGGCAGAGGCAACAAATACTTTCCCGGGCGAAGCCGGGTACGAAGCTAGTTTTCTATAATAATAATGATAATGATAATGGTTTATTTATACCCCACCCTCCTGACACAAGCTTCACTCAGGGTGGCTACAACATAGTAAAAAAACTTAACAATGATAATAAAAAATATAGCAATATACAAGGCACAAAAACCAATGTAACAAAAACCAACATACAATATCCGAGCAAAATAATACAATACAAAACATATAATGCAATAATAACAATACAAAAGGGGCAACAGCAGCAGCGGTAAAAGTCCTTTTAAAAACTCTTTTAAAAGTCCCTTAAACCACCACAGGGGTGAAACCCAGGACGCCAGCGGCGGAGAGTATGTGTCCAGTAACCTCGGAAACACAGTGGGCTGTCCCACAGCTGAGGCCGGACTCTCTCTACCCTCACTCTCACCGAGGACAGGCACCATGGGCAAACACCCCCCACGAGGCTCAGCTGGGGTCCGGTCCTCCTTCTCTCCCTCTGGCGATGGCAAGCCGGAGGTAAGTGGGCGAGCGGGCACGCCCACTGCCTTTTATACCTCCTGGGCAGGTGGGTCCTGAGATGAGAAGGTGGGGACAGCTTCAACCATCCCGACGAGTCTCAGCTGGGGTCCTTCTCTCCCTCCGGCAATGGTGGGCTGGAGGTAAGCGGGCATGGGCGCTCACTGCCATTTATCCCTCCCGGACAGGTGGGGCCTGGGAAGGGTAGGCAGGGACAGCCTCAACCACCCCAACAAGACTCAGCTGGGGTCTGGTCCTCCTTCTCTCCCTCCGGTGATGGCAGGCCGGAGGTAAGCAGGCAGGCGCGCTCACCGCCTTTTATCCCTCCCGAGCAGGTGGAGCCTGGGAGGGGAAGGCGGGGGCAGCTTCAACCACCCCAACAAGGCTCAGCTGGGGTCCGGTCCTCCTTCTCTCCCTCCGGTGATGGCAAGCCGGAGGTAAGCAGGCAAGCGTGCTCACCGCCTTTTATCCCTCCCAGGTAGGTGGAGCCTGGGAGGGGAAGGAGGGGGCAGCTTCAACCACCCCAACAAGGCTCAGCTGGGGTCTGGTCCTCCTTCTCTCCCTCCGGCGATAGCTGTTTATTTAAAAACAATAACAGCAGTTCAACAATTTTCAGGCTTAAACATTAACAGTTACAAATTTTTAAACTTCAACATCAACAAATTAATTTCCAAATCTAATGTCCTAAACTCTAGAGCAGGAACAGGTTTCAACCAAACCAGTGTTGAATCTGAATCAGGTTGTGAACCAAATCTATCATACAGCACTAATTTTAAATAAAGTCCTTTGTCTTTGTTTTCATAGGGAAAACATGGTGCGCCAGGGACCCCAGGAATGCCTGGAGAACCAGTAAGTGCACCTCCCTTCCAGTTTCCATCTGTGAATGTCCAAGTGTCATGTTGACATTCTATTTGCTGCTAATCACCAGGAAAACAACTTGTATTTCCTTCAGGGTGAAAGAGGTCCTGTTGGAGATGTTGGCTTTCCAGGGCCAGAAGGACCACCTGGAATACCTGTAAGTAGTTAACCATGAACTTCTTTTCTATCCTAAAACAAGACTTCCTATAATTCTCTTTGTGAATGCAATTGAATAGAAATTTACTGTAATTTCTAATATCTGCCCTTCTATGTGATATTATTTATTTATTACATTCCCTTACTACCCTTCATTTAACTCAAGTTTTTTCCAAATCTGTTCCATATCAGTGTCAGTAACAATACATTTCCTCAATGAAATAGCACACTAATAGAAACAGAACTAGTGAATGCTCTGAGGGCTTTACAACCAATGCAATGATGGCTATAATATAAAGAGAAAGAGAATGAAAAGACAATAACTGGCAATCATAAGTGGCAATGTAAAATCATTTACGGCTATCCAGATTTATCTGATACTAAATGCCACTGAAATCGTATGCTGTGCTTCAGCATAGAGAATACCTAGTCTTAAAAGTCTGGGAGATTATAGAAATGTCTCCTCTAGTTGCTACAAAGACAATTGTGCAGGGGCCTGGCAAGCCTTCTACACACCTCACCTGAGATGGCACCTGGGAAGTGCAAATCACCTGAGTATATGGACAAACTACCATTGTTCTTATAAATACAGTACTCAGATTCCCAAGGGAGGTGTGTTATATTTCTATGGACCAATGCTTTTAACTCTACTGAGAAGTAGAACTCTATAGACAGTGAATGGTGATTAAGTATTCTAAAAATTCTGATAATATACGAAGCCACTGACAGCTGCCTTGTGTAGAAAGTATGGATGAGTAAATCTATTTTCCCCTTCCATTTTCCATTTTAAGTCTGCAAAAAATGTATGCTTTTGGCTAGCATAAAATTATATAATACATGTGTCTCTTACTAACATGTAAACATACTCTATTAATGGAATAAAATGATGCTCTAAGTACTTCAGGCGGGATGGGATGGCTGCATCTCATACTTTCTCAGATTATAGGGAGGGGTTTGAGAAGGAAAAAGCAGATTCTCATGCTACTTTGAGTGGTATAAGTTCAAAATACAACAAAGTTTAAAAAAAGTAAACACAAACAGTGATATAACAGGAATATTGTTCAGGGCTCCCAAAAAGAACATTTGACTGACTGAAATCTACTCATAACTTGCAACTAGAGTAGGCTCACTGAATTATTGGAATTATTGACTCACCATATCCCCACTGACTCAATGGGCCTACTCCAGTTGTGATTTGCAATTGGATTTATTTGTTTGTTTGTTAGATTTATTTAACCACCTTTTTTGCATAAGCGACCCAAGGTGGCTCAAAACATTAATTAAAACCCATACCCAATGCCAGTTAAAACCAAAAACTGTACTATAAAACTCTAAAACATGCATAAAACCTCCCCAATCCCCTTAAAAGAAGGACACCCAGGCAGGAGTAAATAAAAACAAAAAACCCGGGACAGGGCTAAATCAGCCAGCAGGGCTGGGTTGTGGTACCTGTTGTACCCCACACCTGCTGACATAGCCACATTTTTAAGGCCTTCCTGAAGGGGAGCAACTCTACCTGGATGCACAGTTCAAGTGGCAGGAAGTTGCATAGGGCCAGAGCAGATACTGAGAAGGCTCTCCTCCTGGTCCCAGTGAGATGTGCCTCCATGGCTGATGGGACCACTAGGGAGCCCCTACGGTCTGCTCTCGTAGGACGGGTCGAAAACCTTGGGGTGACGCGAGTCATTCATTTGCTTGGAGAGCGAAATAAACAGTGTTATCCCTTGTAAGAAATAACAAGGAATAATTTTTTAACACGTGACCCATCAAACTTGGAGCTTTAAGATATCTAATGCTTGTCATGACGGAAACCAGAAACCTTTCTAAATAAAACATCTTTGTTATTTTTCTAGGGCATAAATGGAAAGGATGGATTGCCTGGTCCTCAGGTAGGAAGTGGATTGTACATTCTGGTTTATATGCAAAGAAAGTATCATTCTGCTTTTGGACACAATGGAAAATTAGCTGGACTATTTTAGTGCTTGGATTCTTAAGGATGTATTTCTATTTTTCTCCCCCAGGGTTTATCGGGTAAACCTGGAGACAGAGGCCCCAAAGGAGAACGAGTAAGTTTATTTTTATGCATGGTCATGCTACTTTTTAATGTGATAATAGCATTAGTTATACATTAATCTGTGATTTGGTGGCTATTCTCTGGTCTTGTTCTAGAAAAACTCCCTCGAATGGGAAATGTTTACTACCTAACAGCATAATCTATGAAGGATTTATCTCAGGAGTTCTCAACCTTTTAAAGCTGGGGGCCAGGTCACTCTCTCAGACAGCTTTGGAAGCCGGACAGCCCTTTTGCCCTTCCTCCACCACATGGCACTTCCTGGTATGGTGGAGGCGGTGGGGGATGGGCACATGAAATGTTACCGTGGGCCGCATCCAACCAATGGGCCGCAGGTTGAGAATCCCTGATTTATCTCATCACTGAATTTGCCATACTTATATTGCTTCTGTGCCCTTCACGTACAATATTCTTAAAATAATTTCTTAATATTAAGCAAAACAGGACAGTAAAAAATATTCTCCAGTGGGTGAACACACACACACACACACATACACGTTGGATCTGGGCCACAAAGCAGGTTGCACAAGCTGGATCGGGCCGCAAAGCGGCCGGTAGGTCCCGGAGGAGACTGGTCAAGCAAAGACACATGAGGCAAGATGGAGCAAAGACCAGTGTTTAATGATGACAAATCAGAAGCATTTATGCCGTTCTGGCTGCGTGCATATGCATAGCGATACAGTGCGAACCCTGACTTCACACATCATGTTTACACAAGTTAATTGGGGAAGTCTACACCAGGGGAAGTTCATTATCTAACTTAATTAACTACCGGGTACATACATTGTTCCTCGTTATCAGGATTAAACAAGTGGCCAACATTGACTCTAGGGCTTTAAGGAATCCGCAGGTGCGAGATTACCTATTACATGCCTAGCAAGTTAGTCATTAGCTCTCCATTGTCTTAGCTGCCTGTCAGATCAGCTATTGATGAATTAAACTCTATCTAATATTCTGCTCCCCCAATTTCTGTCCCTCGGGAACCCGTAGCGACGAGGTGATCTTCATCACTGGGGTTCTGTCAGGGACAGTATGCCAATTGTGTGTGCGGATCCCACACTCCCCCTTTATTTGTTTAATTGGACCTGACAGATGGCTCGGCGTAGGAGCGGCATCAACTGACGTGGAGTGAGGACATTCCGGGGTTCTCTCCATGGGGGACACTTTGACATCAGTGAGGGAATACATTTCGCGAAACAACAAACCGCTGTTCCCAGTATTATCACCCCCATAATCACCTTGAGTGTCGTTTGTAGCCAATTCCATGGGAACCACGACCATAACGAATTCCACCACCCACACGTAGCATCTTCCTTGATATTTTTAACCAAGGTATGGAGATCTGTGAGTTGACTTTGTTCCTTGTGAGAGTTGTCCGTGAGGTTAAAACAACACATGCCATGGACTGACTCGCAACCCAAATGGTGTAACAGTAGGAGGTAATCGATAGCTGCTCGATTATCCAATATGGCATGGCGAAGCTCCGTCTGCTCTTGATTAAGCAGCGCTATCGCTGAGGAGGTGTGGTTAATGGCTTTTGCCAAAGCGCAAGCCAATTGACCAATTCTCTGAGCGTTGCCTACGGCTAAGCCTGGCACGCCAAACAAGCTGACTGCCAACGAAACATACTCAGCTTTACTCAGAACCCTGATGTTGCTATCACATGAAATGTCTGACTGGGTGGCACGAGCGTGCCATATGTGGGGAGGTACATTAATGCTTGGGGCAACCATATCCTTAGTGGGGAGCAACAGTGTCAAATGACTGATACAACAGAAGGAATCGGATACATTTGCAGAAATGTAGTTCCAAGTATACTAGTTACATGTAAAAAACCATCCTGAAGGCAAGGTAACGTGAACAAACATCGAGTTAATAGTCTCTGGGTTATTACAAGTCCAAGTGCTGTTGCCGGGGTCGAGGCAATGGTGCTGTGGCCCTTCAACCGCGGAACAGCCGGTCATGCGAGCACAAGTTGAGTTCGGGCTGACCGCCACTCGGGGGGTGTACAGAGTGGCCACATCAGCCGGTAGGACTTTCGTGACTTGGGTTCCCCAGTGCACATATGTTGAATAAGCAGTCTTGTGAAACAGGCCAAATATCCGCTTCACCAACCAGTCACCGTTCCTGATGCGCGCATCTGGGGAGTGACACACAAGTACTAAGAAGAGAGGCAGAAGCGGTAGTCTGCCTCAGGCAAAAATCGGACTGATTGACGAGTTTCGCCAATCTTTCCCAAACGTTGTAGTGCAGCCGGGCAGAGAGATCTCCGCCTGGCATCAGGTTATCTGCTTCCAGTGAAGCTGCTTGAACCCCTCCCCCCATAAGCAGGGAATGGATCAAGATGATGGTGGTCATCAAGGAATTAGAAGTGATCTGGGACAAGGCTGCAAGCAAGATGTTCTCCGGCGTTGGTTCCTTGTTCTCCTGCCGAACGGCGTCCGCCGCCTCCTGGCACAGGGACTTGGCCATCCCCCAGGTGATCTTCGGCGCTGGCATCTGCTGTCGCCGCCTCCTCTGCTTGGCTCTCCCTGTCAGGGTTAATCCCTCCATCTCCGGTATCAGATCCGGGAGTGCCTGGGTCCACGCCATTGGACTCGAAATGAGGCTTGACACACCGGGCTGGAATCCAGATGACGCCTGTAGGAGACATAATTGCAGCATACCCTCTTCCCCATGTTATGAGTGGCACCGGGCCCTTCCAAGAAGGATCCGGTGGCACTCAGTAATGCACCATCGGCCGCGGGAGAGCCTCCGTGCGACGGAAGTGCTTCTCCTGCGGAGTGTAATCCGAAAAAACATTGAGGTGATTGTACGTAAACAATACCTTGTTCAGACAATGCTGTGCCTGACCCTGATTTTTGGGGAGGGCTCGTTCCCCCCTTTCTGTTTGTTTGTCAATGTAGGACTTGAGCGTCCGATTTACCCGCTTCACAATCACTTGCCCTTGCGGATTGTATGGAATGCCAAAAGTGTGCTTAATGTCCCAGGTGGCCATGAAGGTGGCCAGCTGCCTGGAGCTATAAGCCAGACTGTTATCGGTCTTCACATGCCATGGTTTGCCCATGGCCACGAAGCAAGAAAGGAGATGCTGCTCAACATGGGAAGCCGTTTTGCCCTTCTGAGCTGTAGCCCAAACGAACTGTGAAAAAGGGTCAATACAAACTTGCATGTACTGCCATCTGCCAAACTGCGGAACGTGTGTGACATCCATCTGCCACACCTGGTTGGCCTCTGTCTCTCGTGCCCCCCCCCCCGCCCCTGCACAATGCAGGCAGGAATGGACTATGCCCTGGGCTTGGGAAAGTGGCAGGTTGAACTGCCGTGCAAGCGCTTTGGCATTTTGATGAAAAAATGCATGACTTTGAATCGGAGTCGTGAAGACTCCCAAAACTGACCGTTGCTGAATGCCCTTTGCGGCTGCATTTGCTCTACTATTGCCCGCAGAAATCGGTCCAGGTAAATCCTGGTGACTTCTAATGTGGGTGATATAGAGTGCTTTGGTGCGGTTCCGCAAATGTAATTGAGTCGTGAGGAAAAGACCTAACAAATTCTTGTCTATCGCGGGAGTGATGTACGCTCCCGGTAGACTGTGAAGCAAATTCCGGACATACTGGCTGTCAGTTATTATATTCAAGCGTTCTTTGGTAAAGGTACGTAAGGCGAGGTTCTCTGCTGCCAATTCTGCCCGCTGCGCAGATTTCTGCAGAAGAGTCAGAAGCGTGCACCAAGCCTGTCACTCTTGCCAAGTAAGAACACCATATGTTCGACCCCTATCAGTGAAAACTGTCCTAGCCCCCTGAAGTGGAACCAGGGACATTAATTCACACAAACTGACTGTCTGCGTTTGAAGCGAGACGAGTCTGGGGTCTTTCGGCAAATGGTATGCCAACATCCAGTGAATCCTTCCAATGCAATCGGAAGTGAGTCACCGAGCTGCATCAGCTGCTGAATCTGATCTTTTGTGAATGGAACAACGATTTTTGCCAAATCGTGCCCTGAGATATCCCTTGCTCTCAGCCTTCCTCGGTAAATCACCGTGGAGACCAGTTCCTGTGGAGGAACGATGTTTCGGGAAGAGGTGTGTGGTAAATACACCCATTCCACGATACTCGCCCCTCGCTCGGAGTCTACTCCTAGAGCTCCGGTGAACATGGTTCCCATTTGGACAATGTACAGGTTTAGAACAGGAGCATATGGCCCCTGACTAATCCTGTCCATCCATCTCTGGCTAAGAACTTGGTTGACCTTTTCGAGAGTCAAACGAGCCTCTCAAGGAATGTGTATCCGGTCTGCCGGCTGCTTACCTAGCGTTAGCAGTGAGAAGAGCGGCTTCAGGAGTTCCGTATCTAGTCTGAAATACGGTCTAGCCCAATTGATATTACCCAGAATCTGTTGCAATTCTACAAGGGTGACTGAGTCCTTGAGATTGATCTGTGGCAAAACTGGTGCTGTGAAAGAACGGAGAAGCCGATGGCCCAAGTATGAAAAGGGCTCGGTTCTCTGAACTTTCTCCGAGGCAATGAGTAACCCTTTCTCCCCCAGAGTGGTCTGGAGGTCTCTAAACATTTCGCTGCCGAGTTGCGGTGCTGCGACCAAGATGTCATCCATAAAATGACACACTAAGACTGTGGGGTGAAGGTTTCGAAACTTTTCCAGTGCGTTGTGAATGTAAATTTGGCACAGGGTGGGCGAGTTGAGCATCCCCTGTGGCAAAAATTTCCATGCGTAATGTTGCATGGGCTCTCTGTGGTTCACGACTGGCACTGTGAAAGCAAACCTTTCCCGATCCCTTACATCTAAAGGAATGGTATAAAAACAGTCTTTTAAGTCTACGACCAAGATCTCCCAACCCTCGGGGATCATGTTCAGATTTGGGATGCCGCATTGAAGCGGACCCATTGGCTGAATACACTTATTGATCTCTCTTAGATCATGAAGGAGTCGCCACTTCCCTGACTTCTTTTTAATAACAAATATGGGCTAATTCCAGGGACTGGTGGACCATTCTATATGTCCTGTGTCTAGATGTTCTTTGACCAGCTGTTTCAGGGCGACTAGTTTCTCCCCTACTACCGGCAATTGCTCTACCCAAACTGGCGTGTTGGTAAGCCATTTAAGTGGTAAAGCCATTACCTGAAGGTAAGAGTGGCACGGTACTGCTGCAGAATGTCTTGCCCCCAAAGGTTGACGTGCACATCCAGAATGTGCAGCCAGATGACCGCTGTGCCGTCCGCTTCGGGGATCGTGACTTCTACCCAATCTTAGCTCCTAAATGCTTCCTGAACACCGTCTACCCCACACACATCAGAGACTGGCTCGAGAGCCCACTCACGCAGCCACTGACTCTGGCTGACCACGCTGACATCAGCTCCAGTATCTAATAATCCATCAAAAGGTTTTTATTTAAAAATACCTTTATGACTGGCCGCCGCTTCCACTCTATGTTGGTTTCCACTGCCGCTAAGACCTGGTATCCTTGTACTGCCCCTTCTGCACTCAAGCGGTCTGCCGACCCGGACTCTGAGCTGTCCCTGAGCCTTTATTGGCTGCCTGATGGCGAGTGACAAGGAACCATGATCAGTTGTGCTAATGTGTCTCCCTTGTGAATGGTTTGGGGTAGGTGTGTCCAGAGATGAACCTGGAGTACACCCAAAAAATTGGAGTCAATTACTGCTGGAATCACTAGGATTCCTCGCGTTCCTGCAATACTATGGGGCAAAACTAAACCTATATAGCCTTTACGCAGGGGTCCCATGTACTGGGAATCGACCAGATAGATTGTGCCTGGCAAGTCACATGTGACTTCTGACTGGCAAGTCAAATCTAGTCCCGCACTGCCCTTGGGTCTGGCCTGCGCCTCCAGAATGCAGGGAATGTGACCGGAATCTAATCCAGCTCTGGCTCTTCCAGAGCGATTGTGGTCTCTGTTTGGACCGGGGCCAGAAACAAGCCCGCTCTCCGGTTTCCCGAGTTCAGGCAGTTCCTGGCCCAGTGGAAGCCCTTATTGTATTGTGGACATGGGGTGGGATTATCGGTGCTCTGGCCGTTGCCCTTCTTAGATCAGCATTCTCTAGCAAAATGACTGATCTTGCCACAAGTGTGACATGCTCCTTTGGTCTTGCCTTTGAATTTCCTACCGCCTTGCACCGCCGCTGCCAACAGACCCATTTTGTAGGGATCTGTACCAATGTCGGCACAAGCCCTAATCATGTCGGTGAGAGTCAGATCGGGATGATTGCCCAGTGACTGCAAGATTTTACGGCAGTCAAGGTTGGCATTGTCTTTCACCAGCTTCATCATAAGCTCCTGTTGGGCTTGCTCGTTGTCTATCTGCCTACTGACTGCTTCCTCCAATCTGTTAATAAAGTCCATGTAGGACTCCTGGGCACCCTGTTTGACTGCTGTGTAATTTTTGGCTGCTTTGCCAGCTGCCGGGACCTTGAGATAAGCCCTGAAGGCTGTCTCAGCTGCCAAATGAAGTGTGGCAAGAGGCAAGGTGATCTGTGCATCGACGGATTCGAACTGGCCTGACCCATATAGCTGGTCAGGGATTACTGCTCCTCCCATCCTGGCAGCCCTTGCCTGTGCCTCGAGTCGATACTCCCTGTCCTATAGCAAATACTGGCTGGGGTTGAGCATCATTCTCATGACGGCTTTCCAGTCATATGGAATGAGCATCATTGTTTCGCACACTTGCTGAAGTGTGCCCCTAGTGAAGCGACTCTGGAGTCCTGTCTCTGTGATTGCCTTCAGTATTGCCATGAGCAATTTATATGGAACCGGCGAATGGGTTGTTTGCTGCTGACCCGTGAGGGCATCTACCTCTACGTGGACTGGGCATATCTGCCTAAGCTCAGCTAGTTCTTCCGCTGACAACTCTCCCTTACTGGTCTCTTCCTCTACCATGCACTGGATGGAACTCTTGGCGATCTGGGAACTTTTAGCTATCTGGGAAACACCAGCGTTTCCCATACCTTGCATTCCTTCAGTGACATCTGCAACTGTCACTGAGGTAAAGCTCCCTATGCTGCCCTGCTTAAACTGAAGTGACGGATAGAGAACCATCGGGGCTGATGGTTCTGACTGCGCTGGGGGGTTCTCGGTCTCTATCCGGACTGGGTCTACCTCTGCTATGAGCTTCCTACACTTGCTCCATGTGCTGATTATTTTAGTTGGGGCTCTAGGTTCTTGTTTAATGCAGGCTCCTAATCTATCCCAAAGTTGGAGACTAAGCATGCCTGTTTCTGGATAAAACAGACAATGTTCCCCCAAGTACACCAAAAGATCCGCTAACTGGGCGCTGTGAATGCGTGTATGATTTACCCTGGCCAGGGCCTTGAGTTCCATTAAGTGAATTCTCTGGTTAGCGGTCGGACGTTGTCGCTGCGGACAAGTCCCCATATTACCTGCTGGTCCTTTGACGTTTCCTCCACGGGACGAATCGGCAACCCTGGCTGTGTCCCATTCTCTGTGTGGAAGTCGGGACTCCTCAGGGCGAGAGCTCTGGCAACTTTTGCAGGTGTTCACCATGTGCTCTATATCCTCATCCAACTGTGGCCACCAGAAGTAGCTTCGGGCGAGCGCTTTAGAGCGCACGATCCCTGGGTGGCTGACGTGTAGAAGCTTGAGTACCCTTGCCCTTAATGATTCTGGGATGATCACCCTCCCCCCCCCACAGGAGGCACCCCCTTTCTGTGGACAACTCAACCCTCTTCCTGAAAAACGCAGCAAACTCACCTGCGGGGGGAGCTGTGGGCCACCCCTTCTGTACCCAAGATCTGACAAGAGCTAGTGTTTTATCTTTTGCTGTGACTGCAGCAATTTCCACGGGAAGTATGGGGGGCGCATCTAGGGCTTCTATAAGAAGAACTTGGCTGTCCTGCTCTATTTCGCATTTCGGGTCTCCCAGCTGGGGAAGAGGAGACCTTGAAAGTGCGTCAGCATGGCTTATGTCTTTTCCGGGGCGGTACACTAATGAACCCCTGTACGCATTGAGGAAGATGGCCCACCGAAGCATCCTTGGGGAGAGGATCTGCGGAGTGGGCTTGTCTGAGGTGAAAATACCCAATAGTGGCTTGTGGTCAGTTACAATGGTGAATGGACGACCATACAAAATATCATGGAACTTCTTTATGCTTGCTACTATTGCAAGGGCCTCTCTATCCGTTTGGGCATAGTTGCATTCTGCCTTAGACAATGATCTCGAATAGAAGGCAACCGGGGCTTCTCGCCCGCTCTCTAACACATGGCAAGGAACCGCCCCCACCCCCACTGGTGAGGCATCGCAGACTAAGACTTCTTTGGGTCGAAATGGGTCAGGATGGCCTCTGAGGAGAGGAGCTGCTTGAGTTCCCTGAAAGCCATCCCGCTCTTGGCTCTCCCCCCACCACCAAACCACATCCTTCTTAAGCAGCCTATGTAGGGGCTCTGCAATTGACACTTTCCTGGGCAGGAAGGAATGGTAGAAATTCAACAGTCCCAGGAAGGATTGCAGCTCAGGTTTCGCGGTGGGGCGAGGGACCTTTTGAATGGCCGAGACCTTGGACTCAGCGGGTTTCACTCCCTCAGGGGTTATGCAAAACCCCAAGAACTCTACTTCCTTTACAAGGAACACACATTTGTCTCTCTGCAGTCTCAGCCCCGTGGATTCGAACACTGTAAGGACCTTATCTAATCTCCGGGCCAGTTCTGATTCGCTCCCCCCAGATATCAAAATGTCATCAAAATATGGTAAAACACCCTGTAGCCCCTTTAACAGATGTTCCACAAGCAACTGAAATATTCCCAGTGCCGAGTTCACGCCGAACTGTAGGCGCGTCACCTTAAATGCCCCCTTGTGAGTTACAATGGTTTGTGCAGCAGCTATAGCTGGGGTTACTGATAGCTGCTGGTACGCCTGCACCAGATCCAATTTGGCGAAACACCTTCCTCCATGTAAAGTAGCTAGCAAATGGCTAACTACTGGCACCGGATAAGCATTAGGGCAGATTGCCTTGTTAATTGTACATTTGTAGTCAACGCAAATCCGCACCTCCCCATTTGCTTTTTGCGCTGTAACAATAGGAGTCTCCCACTCTGCAGAGTCCACAGGCACTAAGATCCCCTGACCCACCAATTTGTCCAGTTCTGCCTCTATTTTGTCCTTCAGGGCGAACGGAACCCGTCGTGGCTTGAGCCTAATTGGGTGGACCTCTGGGTCTAGGTCGAATGAAACTGGGGGCCCTTTGTACTTCCCGAGCCCCTTCTTGAATACCTTGGGGTGTGCGTTGCACACTGCCTAAATTTTGTCCCCCCCGATGGCATGGACGCCTCCTATGAAGATCTCCAGGTGTTTGTGTTCCCAGGAGGTTGCAACCCCCTCCTTTAAAACCACTAGGGGAAGTTTCCTTCTGAGTCCCTTGTACTGTATCTCAAACTCCCCCACTCCCAGCACTGGGATTCCCTTTCCCTGTATATCCCTTAAGTTTGACCTCAGTTCCATGAGTCTGGGCCACGCCTTGGGGGGAATGCGCAAAAACTCTCTATGGGAAATAATGGAGTAGGCGGACCCTGAGTCTATTTCGATCCTAACTGGGATCCCCTGCAACAGTACCTCAACATAAAAATGTGGGTGCCCTAAGGGCACGCTGTGAACGGCCAGGTCGTCTCCTGCGTATGCTCTGTGGTACACGTGGTACCCCTCTGGGCCGTCGTCGCCATCATAGACTCTGTCGACGCCATCCCGTCTCCTCGTGGAATGCTCCACTGTGCCCTTGCTCTCGTCTCACCGTCGTCTGCAAACCCTGGCGATGTGGCCCCTTCGTCCACAGTTGTGGCACTCAGCCTTTCGGAATGGGCACTTGCTCCAATTGTGGGACGTTCCGCAGCCATCGCAACGCCGGCCTCCCTTTTCCTTCTTCTCGCCCTGGCCCTTTCCGATTTTCTGGACACCCTCATCTTCACTGGAGCCTACGTTGGTGGAGGCCTCTGAAGATGTGGGCGAGCGTGGGGCAGGGGGCGCCCTGCAGGTCGCCTGGACTGCAGATGCAGCCGCCTCAAACGGTGGTGGCTTCGCTTTGAGGAGCTTGAACCTGGCCCTTGTGGACTCAGCCGTCTGCGCCTCTTGCAGAACCTCTTGGAAGGTTAGGTGGTGGCCGCGGGTCATGAGCTTCTTTTGGGTGTCCCCATCTCGCATTCTGCAAAGCAGCTGGTCTCTAAGGGCCATATCTAAGTTCTCCCGCCAGTCACACGGGGTTGCCGCCAAACAGAGGGCCGCCGCGTATTCAGTCACGAACTCACCCGGCTTTTGGTCCCTCCTCGCGAATGCGGCTCTGGCCGAGAAAAAGGACACCTTGGGCTTGAAATGGCTTCTCAGTGCAGTCAGCAGGTCAACTACGGAAACCTGCTCCACTTCTCTTGGTGCCACCAGGTCCATCAGCGTTTGCACTGCGTGATAGCCGAGCACCATGATGAGAAGGCCCCTCTCCTTCTCAGTGTCTGTGATGCCAGCAACTGCTACCGTACTCCTGAAATGCATCTCAAACTAGTCCCATCGTTTGGGCTGGCTTACGTCGAAAACCAGTTGCTGTGGAAGTGTCTTGTCCCCGTGGGAAGCCATATCCCACCTTCGTCGCCAATTTGGTGTTTGGGAATCAAGACAATGGAAGCAGCTAACACATCTTTATTGCATGGAGTACAGCACGAACATGTGGTAATGGCAGACAAACAGCTCCTTTTATCCAGTGGCTATACATTTGAATGTGGCTCCTCGATAGCACATTGGCTACTGTCCATATGATGTCATCCTTAGTCACGCCCTTCTTCTCCAGGTGAGGTGAGGGCGGGAATCTTTCCCACGCAGCTGAAGGTATTTGAGGAATATGTACCATGTGAGCTGAACGCTTGCTATTTCCCCCTAGTGGTCACTAGCTCGCATTCTCATGTGGTTTGTTACATTGTTTCTATTGCAAGATACAGATTGTTACATTTGCTCATTCATGTGGTTACAGATTGTTACATTCGCTCATTCGTGTGGTTACAATTACATTCAATACACAACAGGTTTCTATTAGGCCCTGTCAATGGAACCTCTTCTTTTTCTCAGTGTACCTCAGAAAGCAATTTGGGTCTTTTAAGCCAGCATCCTTCAGTGTCTCTTTGAATCATTTCCTTCAGTATCCCACATTCATGCATTTCCCCTCTTTCATTCCATATTCATTTCATGGCATATTCTATGAAGGATTTGTCTCATCACTGAATCTACCATACATTACTTACATTGCTTCTGTGCCCTTCAAATACAACGTTCATAAGATAATTTCTTAATATTAAGCAAAACAGAAAAGAAAAAAAATGTTCCCCAATGGGTGGTTGTGCTCATTACAGGAAATGTAAAAACAGAGTTGTGGGGGAATCTTTTATAAAAAAAACTAAAGCATCACAACCTTTTGAAATCTTTGCTGCATGATTCCTTCACACATCATATATGCTGTGGATGGGAGTTCATTTCACAGCTCTTTACTGAGCTTGCTGTAGCTACAAAATAAAAGATTGAACAAACTGATGTGACAGAAAGTTATCTTTGTTTTGAACAGGGAGATCAAGGTATACCAGGAGACAGGGGCCTGCAAGGTGAACGAGGAAAACCAGGATTCCCTGGAGACAAAGGAGATTTAGGACCAATAGGACCTCCAGGGGGAAAAGGCAGTCCAGGATCACCAGGTCAGAAAGGCCTTCCAGGTTCACCGGGTGTCCCAGGCTTACCGGTAAGACTAAACGGCTCTTGACAGGCATGGCAAAGCAAATGTACCAAACTACAGAGTGACTTTTGCTAATTTCCTGTTTTTACTTTTGCCTCCTTTTTATTGAATAATGTTTAAAGTGTGCAAATGCCCTTGACCCACTCTGTGCCCAAATAAAAAGGCACACAGATCAAGGCCAGGACCAACTCTCCCTATGACCTTTTGAAGATCCTCCAACCTAAACCTGGTTCAGGTCCAAGATGGTGTATATGCCCTTCTGGTTCACTAGGAAGATCTCCATTCCTGCAAATGAGGACATGTAAAAAAAGAGATCCAGGTCATAACTGAATGGCAGTACAGAACTTGCAAGGCCGGGTGCTCTACTTTTCCTTTTTTAAAAATTCAGTACCCAAGAGGAGGTCCCCAGGAGCTTTCTAAGACAGCCTCTGGGAATGAAAGAAGGGGATTAGAACAAGGACTTTATTTATTTATTTATTTATTTATTTATTTATTTATTTATTTATTTATTTATTTATTTATTTATTTATTTAGTGATGTCGCCCCCTTGCTGGAGTGACTCCGGGCGGCTCACAACAATATAAAAACATCAAAACATCAATTAAAAAGCTTTTAAAAGTCCATTAAAAACCCACCCAGCCCATCTGAAAAGAGGGACAAATTATTTAAAGGAGCCAATGGGCGGGGGCCACCTCCCCATCAGTGCCCCACACCTGCCCTGCCAGCCAGGTTTTCAGATTTTTCCTAAAGGGCAGCAATTCCATCTGCAGCCACAATTCCACTGGCAGGAGGTTCCATAGGGCCGGATCGGACATGGAGAAGGCCCTCCTCCTTGTGCTAGAGAGACAGGCCTCTCTAGCTGATGGCACAGTTAGGGAGCCCCTCTGGTCTGCTCTGGTTGGCGGGCAGACATTCTTGGGGAGATGCGGTCTCTTAGGTATCCTGGCCCACTACCATTTTAAAATGCTGGCATAATTAAATGGAGAGGGAGGAAAGAAAATCTGGATAAAATATTGCGGCAGCTCAAAAACCGACAGATTTGTTTCAGAATCAAAACACACTTCCTTGCACAATCAAGAAAGGGAGTAACATGGCTACCACTATGGGACTTTAAAAGGTCAATGGGCATGTCTATTTTTTATTCCTTCTTAAGCCTGCAATGTGGGCAGCTTAGTGCTCTCTACATTGTTACTGCTTGTTCTCTCTGTCCCATGTTTCCTGTTCCCTGAGACACTAACATTGAAGTTTTAGTAATTTAATTTAGTAATTTTAATTTAATTTAATTTTAGTAATTCTGAAACTAATCCATTAATGCCTTTGTGTTCTAGGTTGTACTGAATCAAGTGCATCTGTGCATTTCAGAGGCCCCATGATGGTCTCCGAAATGCACAGATACACCTGATTAAGTACATTTTTACTCATTTGTACCAAGGCAGCATATAAACATATATACCCGATATTTACAAATGTTTATGCTAATAAAAAACTATAAACAATGAAAATGCAAGCGCGGCGCCAAAATGGCTGCCGCGCCCTTTGCGGCCCCCCCCCCCACAGGACAGAGAATCCGGGTAGTTAGGGGCGTGGCCAGCTCCCTTATAAAAGGGGTGGCCACGAGGCAGCCGAGCTGCCATTTTGCCTCAGCGACGGAGCGGAGAAGTTTTTTCCCCTGCGTCTCCGTCGCTCGTTAGCTTACCGGGAAGCCTTTTGGCGGCGAATCTGCCTGGCTGGCTTCCCTTTTTTGCTTCAGGAGAGATGCCTTCGAAAAAGAAGGCAGCTTCGAGTTCAGCTCGGGCGGTTAGGAGGCGCAACCCAGGTCGGAGGACCGTGGTGCCGCCTCCTCAGCAGCCACCTTTGCCACCCCCGGCCGGGGCTGGTGGAATGGGGTCTATTGCCCCTTGGCCCGATCAGAGTGCGGGCGCGGAGGGCGCTCCGGCCCGCGGCCCGCGAGCGGTGGACACCGCTCCTCCTCCTGCCCACTCCGTCGGGCCTATTTCTTTTGGGCCGCAGCCTCTCCCGGGGCCCTCTAGCCTTGGGGGGTGGCCCGGCTCCCTGCCTTGGCAGGTTTCTTCACCAGCCCTACCGGGCTTTGGCGCTGGCCAATGGCCATATATGGGCCCTGGGGCACAGGGACCTGTCCCCATGCCAGGATCAGGCGGGCCGGCCGGCCCTTTGCCCATGGTCAACGTGGACACCTTACTGGCCCGCATTGCGGCCCTGGAGGCGTCTTTGGCCCGGGCCAGTCAGGCAGGCGCCCCCTTCGGGGTACCTTTGGAGGCGCTGTCGGCAGCAGGACAACAGCCGGCGGGGAGGGTTGAGCTGCTGCAGGCGGGTGGCGCGGCTCCGGCCACTGCCTCGCAGCTCCCCAGCCAGCAACCTGGTGCGGGTCGAGCCCCGGTGATGAGCTCTACTTCGGTCGTGAGCTCCGACGCCCCCAGTGGGCCGGAACCCCCAGTGGGGGCGGCCCGCGGGGGTGCAGCATGTGAGTATACGGTGCAAGCAAGTACATCTACACACATTCCCAACATAGGGGGGGCCTTTCAGTGGCCTTGGCCTCGCGCGGGTGGTGTGGGGGCCGCGCTGCTGGCGACCCACCCGGCGACAACAACTGCCACCATGCCCACTGGGGTGGGCCTCGGTCCTTATACTGCTGGGAATGTCCTGGGGGTGGCAGGGTTAGCTCAGGCCCCTTTTAATAGGCCGGCTGTCCCCTTTTCGGCTTTGCCAACGGCAGGGTATTCCTTGCCATTGGGTGATCACTTGGCACAGGCTACCAGAGAAAAGATATGGCGAGGGGAGTACGTAGATATCTTCTCACTCCTGAACAGAGAGCCCACCAAGGAGGAAAGGGAGGGTCAGGACGAGAAGGATAAGGAGCAGGCACGCCGCCGTAAGCCGCCGCGTACCTGGGCCAACTGGCTCCCTGCTTATTTAATATACATGGCGGTGTACTTGAGGGCGCGGCCGGATTTAGCTATTCCCATGGTCCAATATTTGGACAACATATATAGGGCAATGGTTGATTTCCCGGGCCCCTCATGGCTAGCCTATGATGAGGAATTCCGTATGAGGATTCCCCTCCACCCTGAGATGAGATGGGACGAGCCGTGCCAGAGACTGTGGCTATTGTATATGACACCCACACGCCCTGCCCCGGGGGATAGATACCATTGTGGACATGCGGTCCAGCGAGCGGCTCCAGCGCAGGTTACCCGCCAACCGGCGGGGCAGGGGGTTCCAGCCCGCCTGCTGTGCTGGACTTTCTCGTCAAATGGTTCCTGCAATCGAAAGAACTGTAGGTATAAGCATGAGTGTCCCACATGTTCTGGTCCCCACGCAGCCTCTGCTTGTCCCAAGCCTGGGGGGGCGCGAGGCAGAGGGAGGGGTGGACAGTGGGCTGGCAAGGCTGCCACGGATGGAGCTAGTTCTCCAAAAGGCCCCCTCCCCAATTAAGGTGGACATGCTGGAGCGCTGGCTCGCATCGTACCCGAAGGGGGAGGACAGGGAGTATCTCCTTCAAGGTTTTAAGCAGGGATTTCGTATCCCTTTTATGGGTGACAGGTCCCCTCAGGATGCTCCCAACCTTTTATCCCTCAGAGGAAGGGAGGAGGTGGCTGCGGCCAGCATTAAAAAGGAGTTAGACGCGGGCAGGGTCGCTGGACCTTTCCCCGCACCCCCGTTTCCCAATCTTAAGGTCTCGCCATTGGGTTTGGTTCCCAAAAAGTCCCTAGGGGAGTTTCGCCTTATTCATCATTTGTCCTACCCAGCAGGCCGATCGGTCAACGATGCTATACCCGATGACCTTTGTTCGGTCAGGTATACATCGTTTGACCATGCGCTCCGCATGGTGCGCTCATGTGGCCCGGGTGCCCTGCTGGCCAAGTGCGACATTAAGTCAGCTTTTCGCCTCTTGCCGGTGCACCCGGGCGACTTTGAACTGCTGGGTTTTAAATTTAAAGGGGAATATTATTTTGATAAGGCCATGCCTTTTGGCTGCTCCATATCATGCTCGGCTTTCGAGCGTTTTAGTACCTTCCTAGAGTGGGCTTTCGTCCGCAGGTCAGGGTCCCGGTCTGTAGCCCATTACCTGGATGATTTTCTATTCGGGGGTGAACGGGGCTGGGACACGTGCGCACGTCTCCTCAATACATTTCAGACGCTAATGCAGGAACTTGGTGTCCCTTTAGCGCCCGAAAAGACCGAGGGCCCATCGACCAAGTTAGTATTCCTGGGGGTTGAGATTGACACAGTAGCGCAGGCTTCTAGGTTGCCGGGTGATAAGGTGTCCAGGATAGTGACCCTTATCTCCGAATTGCTGGCCAAGCGTAAGGCATCCCTGAGGGAACTGCAGGTGCTACATGGGCACCTTAATTTTGCTTGCAGGGTGGTCGCACCGGGCAGGGCTTTTGCCCGGCGCTTATGCGACGCCATGGCAGGGTTATCCAGGCCCCACCACAGAGTCAGGCTTACCCGGGGTATCAGGGCAGACATGTTCGTCTGGTTGCAATTCCTGAGGGAGTTTAACGGGGTCTCATTTTGGAGGTCTGACCTCCTGGCATCCCCCAATTTCCAGATCCAGTCTGATGCCTCAGGATCCCTGGGTTATGGGATGTACTTCAAGGGGAAGTGGGCCTATGGTGGGTGGCCACCGGCATGGGCAGGCACAAGTCGCCTGCGGGATCTCACATACCTGGAATTTTTTCCCATTCTGGGGGCTTTGATGCTATGGGGCGAACAGTGGGCTAATTCAGTGGTGCATTTCTGGTGCGACAATGCTGCCGTTGTACACATTGTCAATGCACAGACTTCTAAATCGCCCAGGGTTATGGATCTAGTGCGCCATTTTGTACTGCGCTGCCTGCGCCTCAACGTCTTGTTCAGGGCCAGGCATGTCCCAGGGGTTAATAACGATATTGCTGACGCTTTGTCCCGCCTGCAGATCTCCCGGTTCCGCGCCTTGGCCCCGGATGCGGAGGAATTTCCCTCGCCACTCCCGGACGAGATGTGGACTATTGGCAAGGAGAGGTGAACCGGGCGATTGGCCTGTCACTAGCGCCACGCACGCGTAAGGCGTATCAACAAGCATTCAATTCGTACAGGGTTTTTGCTACTCAATTTCACTTGCCAGAGACCTGGCCTATCCCAGTGGACCATGTTCTGCGGTTCATGGTTCACCTGCATGCACAGGGCCTCGCACCTCGCACCATAGCATCCAAGCTCTCGGCGTTGGCTTTTATGGCCAAAGTAGGGGGTCATGTGGATACCACCTCTGACTTCCGTGTGAGACACGTTTTGGAGGGGTGGGTGCGCGAGCGCGGGCGTTGCCCGGACGACCGGCACCCTATTTCCCCAGGGGTTCTTACCCAGTTGGCCCGGGGCTGGCCAGGCCTCTGTTTTGATCATTATGAGGCAGCCCTCTTTCATGCAGCCACAACGGTGGCATTTTTTGGAGCGCTCCGCGTCAGCGAACTCGTGATGCTGTCTAAGGCGGATGCAAGTGGTAGGGCACTGGAACTCGAAGATGTCTATGTTGCCAAAGACTGGGCCCAGTTGAGGATCCGCTCCTCTAAAACAGATCAGCACGGCGTAGGCAGTGGAGTGAGACTGCTACGTTGTTCTTTGGCAGACATCTGTCCGGTTGGTGCCCTACAGGAGTACCTGGCACTGCGTGGCATGCACCACGGCCCGTTTTTCTGTCACCAAGATGGGTCTCCCCTTACTAAATTTCAGTTTTGGAAGGTGACAGCCAGAGCCCTCACCAGGGTGGGCCTACCAGGTGCCCGTTATGGCACACATTCGTTCCGTATTGGTGCAGCCTCTACAGCAGCTGCTTTTGGGTACTCTGGGGCTGACATACGCAGCATGGGGAGGTGGGGCTCACAATGTTTTCAGTTTTATGTGCGCCCACTCCCGCCATGAGTACCAATACAGTCACCTTACCTCCCTTTTTCTCAATTTTCTTACAGACCCTGGGTGTCGTATTACACCGGTGACAGTATGGCTGGTGGGCCACAGCTATGTGCACAGGGCAGCGCGTTACGCTGCGGCGACAGAGTGGGGACCCCGACTGGGACTGGGTGACCACGCCAGTCTCGCATGGCATGGTAAGCCTGGGATGTTATGGCAGGAGCTGCGGCCTTTCCTTTTTTCTGGCCTGGGTGCTGACCCGCCTGACATTCTAATCATCCACCTGGGGGGCAATGATTTGGGCCAGGTCACCGGCTTATCGCTCAAGCATGCGATTTGCGAGGAACTCGCCTACTTGCATTATGTCTGGCCTGCCACAACCCTGGTTTGGTCGGACATTGTTCCGCGCCATTCTTACAGAGGGGGCGTTAACCTCCTGGCTCTTGACCGCGCTAGGCGCGCGGTCAATAAGGCAGTGGCGCGGTTTCTTGCCACCAGGGCTTGGGGACGGGTTAGTCATCACCCCGATATTAGTCTACAAAATTATGACCTGTATGCAGGGGATGGGGTCCATCTGTCGCGAGGAGGTATGGACCTCCTATTGGGTGACTGGCGAGCAGGCCTGTTGACCGAGCTGACGGTCTGGGGGGGGCGTCAGGTCTTCTGTGAAGCCCCTCCGTGTGGCGGGTAGCACTGGTAAGGTAAACAGTATGACCCACAAGTATCCGGCAGGTTCGCAATTGACTGGACAACACTAGACAGGAATAAATTAGTTAAACGTTGTCCGGTCAACGACGAATCAGGCGATGGGGTGATGACGATTGCTAACCAGCATGCATCACCCCTGTGATTTCACGGATACGCGTCAGAGGGTGGGGTCATGAGTTAGTTATTGACTACGGTCAACAATTTGTTTGTTGTTAACAAACAAATTGATACAAATTGATACATTGTAACCAATTGCCGTTGGCAATTTTGGGGTGGTACCTTACCAGTGTTACTTCGGCCTGCTTGCCTTAGGAATTATGATTGGTCGTTTTACCAATACAAATTTATAATTCGGACTAGGGCATTGAATCAATAAATGTGGCCCTTTGCTGTTATCCACTTTCAATGTTGTCTGTGTCCGTTATTGGGGGGGTGCGCCTGCAATGCAAGCGCGGCGCCAAAATGGCCGCCGCGCCCTTTGCGGCCCCCCCCCACAGGACAGAGAATCCGGGTAGTTAGGGGCGTGGCCAGCTCCCTTATAAAAGGGGTGGCCACGAGGCAGCCGAGCTGCCATTTTGCCTCAGCGACGGAGCGGAGAAGTTTTTTCCCCTCCACCCCCTCCCTAGTTAACAGTGTGATATTATGGTCGCTTCGGGGCCGGGTGGGAATTTTTGGTTGGGACCCATATTGGCTCCGGGTCCTGGCTTTTTTGCCCATCCCACACTGTTGCTATGGTTTGATACAGGGGTCTTTCTGCGTTTCTACTGTTGACTTTGGTCACATGGGCGGGTAGCACTGGTAAGGTAAACAGTATGACCCACAAGTATCCGGCAGGTTCGCAATTGACTGGACAACACTAGACAGGAATAAATTAGTTAAACGTTGTCCGGTCAACGACGAATCAGGCGATGGGGTGATGACGATTGCTAACCAGCATGCATCACCCCTGTGATTTCACGGATACGCGTCAGAGGGTGGGGTCATGAGTTAGTTATTGACTACGGTCAACAATTTGTTTGTTGTTAACAAACAAATTGATACAAATTGATACATTGTAACCAATTGCCGTTGGCAATTTTGGGGTGGTACCTTACCAGTGTTACTTCGGCCTGCTTGCCTTAGGAATTATGATTGGTCGTTTTACCAATACAAATTTATAATTCGGACTAGGGCATTGAATCAATAAATGTGGCCCTTTGCTGTTATCCACTTTCAATGTTGTCTGTGTCCGTTATTGGGGGGGTGCGCCTGCAAACAATTATGTGTGCCCTTTTTAAAAAATATATATGCCAATATCGTCTATCTTTACCTCTGTTTTCTCTTTGTTTAAAATATCTTCATCAGGCTGATTCAGCAATATTTGAAGAAATGAAAAAGTATATCAGACAAGAGGTTCTAAGAGTTTTTGAAGGTGAGTATTCCTACCCCTCCAGGCTAAGATAAAAAAACAATGTTTGCTCTTCATTTCTGAAGCAAAAAGTGTGGCTAAATTTCTTCCATTGCCTTGGAAAGAAGATATGGATTCCTGAGTTGACATAGAGCAGAAGTATTGAATAACATTACAATTTTTAGTGGGCTTAAAGCAGGGATGCCCAAACATTTCCTGCCAGGGGCCTGACCATGGCTCCTCAGTCAGCTGTGTGGGCCGGTCACATGGTTCCTCTCAGTGCCGGCGGCAGTGCTGGCATGTAAAATCGTGCTGCATTTCCGGGCATTTTTCCTTCCTCCAGCACTTCCCTTGGAGCATTGGGGGAACATTTTTGCACCCTTTTTAAATTTTTCCGGTGTTTCCGGTGACTTTGGAGCACTTCCACCATCAGCAGCAAACCGGCCGGTGGGCCAGCCCCAGCCCATGGCCATAGTTTGGACACCACTGGTTTAAAGGAAAAGAGAATGTGAAAGAAAAATAAGTGGCCAACCATGCTGCTAATCCCCAATCCTAATCCCCACCCTTCCAGTATGGTGGGTTTACCCCAAGATAATCCATTATTCTTCACCCTATTGTCGTGGAGGCTAACTTTTGTTCCCCACCATTTTCTTTGATTGAAATCCTTGCCTCAAGTTGCTACTTGCCCTGTTGTATATTACACACATTACTCTGTGGACAGAACATTGCAAAGAGATTAGGCATTAAGGTCTAAGAAATTTGAGTGTCACCGTTACCATTAATAGAATTGTAAACTAGAATATTGTACCTGTTGTTTAGTTTTAAAATAGTAGATTGAATTGCATTCAGTATCTTGAGTACACTAAAGTAGCTAATGCTGTTAATCTGTTCTTTGTTTTAATGGATGAAGAGAGGATGGCTCACTTTGTATCACAAATCAAATTGCCTGCTGCCATGTTAGCTTCCCAAACTCATGGAAAACCAGGTCTTCCAGGAAAAGATGGCTTACCTGGACCACCCGGAGAAACTGGACCTCCAGGTAGGCCTCCCAAACACAAATTAATATGTATTTGATTTTAAAGTTTTCAAACCTCTTTAGAGTTGGGTGAAACTACCTATACATATTTAGCTTCCTAATTATTAACTCTTAAATCCATACTAGTTTTCCCCAGAACTAGACCAATGTATTAACATTCTGTAGGTGTGTGATTTTGTATATTAAAAACTTCTAATCAATGCTTCTAATAATAATCCTAATAATTCATAACATTGGGTTACTGATACGCACCTTTCCTAAACATACAATCATGGTAACACAGCACTCAAATTCAGTATAACTCCAAAAATGGGTTATCATCACAGTCAACTATTTGGACTATAAGGGTTCTAATTCTGTGGTTTTAATCTATTAAGAAAAATATGCAAATTAATGTGTGGCTATTTATGTTATGTTTATTTAATGTTGTGAGCCACCCATGGTGGTGTTTGCACCAATTGGGCAGGTTATAGATAAAATAAAATTAATTAATTAAACTTCCCGCATTATAACATGTCATTCTTGCTGTGAATCTAATTCACATTTCCTTATCATTAGGCTTGCACCATACATGGTATATAAGCACCTGCAAATTGCATATGGCAGTTCAGAGACAACCCCATTATTTGTTTAATTGTTCAACAGCATGCCTGATTGAGATCCCCATCAATCCAATCTCCTTGGAATTTTATTCTCAGGGCAAAAATAGACTTTATGTGTAATCTGTGATTAAAAGAAGGAGTTCCTTAGCTGCTGAAAATGTCTGAATGTAGAGCAGCTTTGCTCACCCCATGTAATTTGCAAATTGGCCTGCTTTAGTTTCTGATTTTGGTCTACAGGACAAGCATGGGATTCCTCTGAATTTCAGACTTCTCAGAAACAAAAGCTTCCCGAGTCACATCTCTCCAATACTAATATATTTTCAGCTGTAAGCACAGGCTATCAATAAAGACAGTTTCTCCCTAGAAGGTCTTTGGCACTGTTCAGATTATCATTTTAGACTTATAGCCAGAAGAGGTAGGACACATGCTGTGTAATTATTATTGGAGTAGTAAATAATGAACCATATACAAATATAGGTAGTTCTTAATCATTATCTTTTGTTAGTTTGGTCTGCTCTGGATTCAGAGCAAGTCAGAGTGGAATGAAGAACATGAGAGCAAGCGGAAGAAATGCGGAACACAAACCTGTGAGGAGAAGAATAAAGACTGTAGAGACACTGATAAGAGCAAATCTTTCACTGGAGGTTGAAAAATGTGATGAGCTCAGAATGAGAAGAACCAGAATAAAAGAAACAAGGAGAGCATTAAAAGGGAATTAGATGGCTTTTTTTAAAAAAAAAAATAACCACACAAATGGCTTGCTTATCATCCGAGTATGCTGATTGTTGTAACTGGTCAATTTGAATGTCTCTGCTAATTTTTTTTAATGAGGATGCACACAATGGATCATTTTACAATGTACATCAGAAATGGCAATCCCGGTTATAATGTGAATTCTTCCCCAATGGGCATTTTTGCCAGAAGCAAAGGCAAGAAACAGTGCTCCTTGGGAATCATGGGAAATTATAATGCTGCTTTTTGTGTTTTAGTTTTAAGAATATTTCTGTGTGACATAATGCAACATAGCAAAGCAACACACCTTTCGTCTCTTTACCCGAGAACACTACAATTTTGATTTGACAGATAAAATCCTTAATTTTTGTTATGGTATAGTATTTAAAGCTGCTACATAGTTGCAAAAAGTAGTTCAGTTATTCAAAACGGATGCTGCAATTGAAGTCGTCCTGGATTAAGAAAGTGGGATCTATGCCCTAAAAAAGTGAAGGCGAACCTTGGCACTCCAGCTGTTCTTAAACTTCAATTCCCAGAAGCCCTGATCAGCAGGAGTGCTAACTTGGGTTTCTGGTAATTGAAGTCCAAGAACACCTAGAGACCAAAGGTTTGCCATCACGACCCTCAGAGGATCAGATTGTGAGTTCTGTTTCCCTGGAAAATATGTCTACAATTTGTCTTCAGTCAAATACACAAAGTTAGTCAACTGTTTAATTTTCTCAGTCTTTTAGAGTTTGTGCAATGTTCTCAAACATCATGGAACTATTTTGTTTGCATTTTATTGTAAGAACTATTGCTACAGTCCACAGAATCGTAGATGAAAAGATATTGTCATGTCAGTTTAAACACATTAAATAATCTCATAGAATTTTAAATCAAAGAATTAAATTAAATCAATTAAAGAATTTCATATTGACTCAGAAAGATTCATGCACGTATTCTGGCTGGCACTTTTCTGAGTCAGGGCCTCTTTCACAGATGCTTCATGCATCAGAGAGCATGTCTTCCGGTCTGGAAAACTTTATACCAAAATAAAACTACAATATGGCTGATTTTACTACAGCAGTAAAAGAGCTAATAATCTTAACCATCATCATAATGACTGTGTGCCATCAAGTCAATTCTGACTTATGGTGACTCTTTTCAAGGTTTTCTAGGTAGAAATATGCAATGTATGAGCTAGAAGTGTGATTTGCATCTGTAACTGTAGAAATGAATAAGGGGTTAAGAAAGCACACAGCGGAACATATAGGCATAAAAATATTCTCTTTAAAGCTTCTTTATGCAAATAAGATATGACATATAGCAAATTGATCAGATAATCTTACCATTAAAATTAATGTGCTTAATTTTGACCACATTGTATCCCCTGTATTATAATTAATTTATAGAAAAAGAGTTGCTTTGAGCCCCTAAGGACAATCCAAATACGAACTGAGTTTTCTGCTGGTGAGGCATCTTTTCAGGATGTAATCCTAATAATGCAAGTGATTGCTGTGTAGGGAGAAACATCACACTTCAGTGCTGTGTGCACATACATACACTAGAATATGCAACCAACCATGTCCTTCATCAGATATATACACTGTCCACAATGGTGGACCTTATCTTCAGCATTGCTGTAGGAAATATTCTGGTATTCAAATGAGTATGCATTGCTTCTTTCTGTGCATATGGTTCTCTGGGACCAGCATTTATTCAGTTCAAAATATACACTTAGAGGATCTCCAAAATGCTATGAACCATACCTGTCAAGCGCAGCTCCGGAGATTACGGGACCTGCGCAGAACGGTTCTGCACAGATCCATTCTATGCATGCGTAGAAGGCTTTTACGTATGCATAGAACGTACCTGCGCAGAACCATTATGCGCAGCTTACTTCTATGTATGCGTAGGCTTTTACGCTTGCGTAGAAGGCTTTTACACATGCATAGAACAGACCTGCACAGAACTGTTCTGCGCAGCTCACTTCTACGCATGCATAGAAGGCTTCTATGCATCCCCTTCTGCACAGAAGCCTTCTACACATGCATAGAAGGGTCCTACGCATGCGCAGAAGAGTTCTACACATGCGTAGAAAGGACCTGCACAGAAGGGATGCGCAGTAACTCCTTTTCCCCCTTTGCCAAATTACGGGGTAGCAGCAGCTCCGGGCACAAAATGGCGAAAATCGGCACAAAAATACGGGAAATCCCAGCCAATCCAGGGTACTTGACAGGTATGCTATGAACTCATCCAGGAATTAATCTGAAACTGGGGTCATTGGAGTTCCACTGGCAGTAATAATACCGTGAGTTCAATCATGAGCACAATCCCTTTCCTTCACCATCAAGTACTAACAGTCAGTTCTGATATGTCTGAGGTCAGGCAGTAGAGGAAAGGGCAGAAAGAACCGTTTCCCTGGGAGGTTCCAATTAATTCAGAACACAAGCAGTGAGACAGTCCTGAATGATGCCATGTACTGTTATTGCTTTAACTGTAACACAGGACATAGTGGGAAACAGTTGAATAGGCTGAGAAAACTGTTTCATGCATATGATGAACCATAGCATATTAATGGCTTTCTATACTATGTAGTCTGTCACCCCGAGATATCAAAAGTACTGTCTAAATAGTCACTGGCTCTAAATTCTGTATGTTTCTTATCCTGAATCCAAAAAAGAAATCTCTTGAGATGATTTTCTTATAAAAGTAGAAAAAAGAAAACTTTATATGGTGCCTTTGCTGTTTGGTGAGCCAAAATGGTGTTTATTAAGATGTTAGCATTGCATGCTGGCTAACATTGGATCATTATGAAAACTTCCTAAAAATCTTGCTATTTTAAGTGACTGGTTTTTAAATGGGTTTTATTTCATCTTTTTTTAATAAGCGACAGTTTGAACTGATTTTAACACTGAACATAAATATATACATGTGTGCACCCATACGATAAAATATCTTCTTCAAACCTGGTAAGGTGTACTGAATCATGGAAGAGTTCTGAGCATATGAGTTGCTTAGTATAAAACTACATTTATATTGGTATGTCTTACCTGGCTGGACTGGATTAACATTCAGGCTAGATGAGATACAATACAATGGGAACTTGAGTGCCTATAATAATAATAATAATAATAATAATAATAATAATAATAATAATAATAATAATAATAATAATAATAATAATAATAATAATAATAATAATAATAATTTCCTGTCAGAAATTATTCTGGGTTGAAAGGATTTTTGAGGAAGAAACTCGGCTCAGGGAATGCCCAAATGAGGCTCTTTTCATGTCCCCAGAGCTGGGATAGAGATGGGCACTCAATCCCTCATGCAGTACCCGAGTCTCGAACTGCTGATTTACGAGCCTTCCAGCTAACCACTGAGCCATCTCAGCCCCTAATAATAAACAATATCCATAAAGGCTCCCTGTAAACATTTCTATAGTTTGATCAATTCTTCTCTCGCTACACTTTTGGACAACAGATACGTTCTCAGAGCAAGGAAATGTAATATTAGGGATGAAAAAAACAGTCCCAAAATGTCATGATTCTTACAAAAAACAGCTGTCTCCCTATGGGAGACAGCCTATTAAAATTTCTTAGACTACCACAAAAGATCTTGCCTCCAGCACCAAAGCAAGACACCAAACATTTATTACCTATTTTGCTCTATGCAATCTGCGCTACGTATCTCTATCATCTTTTCTCAGTGCATAGCTAAGCAAGCACAAAACATGCACAAAATAATAGGTTGACTTAATCATGAGGTTGCAAATAACTTGTCCAATTATTCTACTTTTTAAATGGTTCATTTGATAATGCAAACAATAGTGGTTTCAATTTTGCGCATTTGTAGAATTATCAAAAACCTGGTCGTGTAAATGCACAGCTTCTCTCCAAAGCCAATAACATAAAATAAAAACAACTCATAAGCAAGTAATTTTCTCCCTCTCCCTCTCCCTCTCAGTATGATAGAATGAGAAAAGGATTGACATTCCTATATGATAAGAAACAGTCAGAGAATATTATGTACGGTGTGACAATTTATGAATGAGGACAGTGAGGGAGAAAGAAGGCACCTACTTTTTCATGCGTATGAAGGTCAGGGTTGAGCAAATGAGAGAGAAATCTAAGGGTTGTAGATTCTCTTTAATGCCCATTGATTCGCCTTTGTGTCTTATGCCTTCTAAGGATGTCTAGCAATTTCACTCAGTGTCCTCTGTGTAGCAGAACAAACACCCAGTTCTGTTTCTTCCAAATCCAGTTCCTACAATTAAATGGTGCCTACTTTCCCACTATTTGTGTATACAACAAATAGATTGCTTAAACACGAGCAGCTCCAGTCATTTTCCTAATCTCAGTTGTCCATTTTCCAAACACTTGCAGATACAACTGCACTTATTGTCATGGAAGATTTCTCAGCATAACCTTACCTACCCACACATACATACACACTGCCTTTATCTGAACAAGTCCTTAATTCAATTCTAAACTTCCAAAATAATCTCGAGCCTGAAAAATCACAACCATGTGAGTCTGTTTGAGGCTTACTGAAAATTGCTCACAGCAGATCCTTGCATAACCATTCACTAAAGAGCTTTAAAGATGTTGCCTTTGTTTTATACATATATCATATTTAAGTACAAACCTTTATATTTAGGCCACAGTTTTCATAATGAACTCAATATCACACCAGGTTTACTGTGAATTTAAACTCTGGTAGTTTAATCATTATTAATATATACCTCATGTAAAATCTGCTGTGTTATTCACAGAGATTTATTTTTGATTGTTCTTGAATGGTGCTATCATATAATATTAAAATGTTTTTTTCCTTACTGTTTTGATTATGTAAAATAAAACAGAAGTTAAGAAAATCATTGGTGAAATGTTTTATTAAATGTTTACCATATTATTGTTGCTCAAGATTGCACAAAATGTTTGTTTATATGATTCAAATATTCTTAAGCAATGTTTATACCTTTCTGATTGAGAAAATGTGAGTAGATAGACTGTTGCATTATTCACTTTCTTCAAAGTCTTTAATTTTAATGGGCATCACAATTTTCTACACTTCTTATTCATTGTTTTTTGTCTACATCTTTATTATGTACAGTACATACAGTTCCCAGTAGGAACACTTGAGTTGATTTATCATGAACATTATTTGGTTCTTCCTGGATGACTCATACAGAAATAAAGCAGCTATATATCTCCTGGGATTACTCTTTTTATGTGTAGGTTAAAAGGGAACCATTTAGACAAATGGCTTTTATTGTAAAACTAAGGAAACCAAGATGGTGTAACAAATGAGAAATTCAATACAGTGGTACCTCGGATAAAGTCTGATTCGGATAAAGTCACGGTTTTCATGCACACGTGATCCAAACCCGCTAAAAAATGGACGTTACCCATTTTGGTATAGGAATTTGGTATAGGAACCTCGAATAACGTCCATTTTTTGACGTTATCTGATGCATCACCCATTTTATTCGGATAAAGTCCAAAATCGGATAAAGTCCAAGCTTGTGGAACGGAGTTTGGACTTTATCCGAGGTTCTACTGTATATGCATTGATTACTGAATCTATAAAAACAACAGTTTAAAAAATAACTCCATATTTTTGCTTGACATAGGTGTAAAAATAATGAATCATGGTAACTGAAAGTCAACAGGATAATCATTTATAGCTCTGTCCTGTAGAATACAGATTTCACAACTAACACATGACAATAATGGCTTGTGTTTCCTTTCTTAATCTATAAGGCACTTTGAGTACCTGCTCTCTTGTTTATATATACAGTATATATATGTTCAGTCATGCCATGCATGTCCCCATCCTCCCTCATTTCTGCATGCCTGTTCTTCCAGTATGGGCTTTATTCTTCTCCACTGAATAATTTAAGGTGTGCATACTGTGGAAGGGGAAAACAATACCATGTTTATGTTCTTCAGGGTCTAATGGTGATTGCAATAATTTAATACATGTCACAGCCAACTTGTTATTGAAAAGAAAGACTCTAAATTAGACTTTTGTGCTCCTTTTTATTGTCAAGTGACAGATATCTTCAAAGCAGATCTAATTCTGGCTTTTCTATTTCTGAATTTGTATGGTTCTCTCTCTCTCTCTCATTTTAGTTTTAGGAGAATACGGCTGCTGTTGTATAATGCACTTTCATCCAAGCAGTGGCCCAAACCATCCACTAGCTGAAAATGTAGATGTTAGGTCAGTGGTCTCCAACCTTTTTTTGGCAATGCCCTAGCTAAGAATCTCTAAAATCCTGATGCTGATCCCCTCCTGTGACATATAATTCTTATTATTCAAAAAGTGAACTCCTATTCACACGGAGGAAGCCTAAAAGACCATTAACTTGGTTTAAACAAGCTGCCAAAGAACATGGCTCATTTGCTAATTGCCCCCCTTGAAAATTAAATTGCTGCCCCACGTTGGGAACCACAGTATTAGATATAAAATTAATAATGCTTAAATCAAGGGGAGTAGATTTCCTGTTTATTTCACTGGGTCTTTATCCACCCCAAATGGCCCAGCGTAATAATTAGAAAAGGCTCAGTGCTGAATCCTTTGAGCCAACTGCTAGAATCCTCCTCTTTCTTGTCTCCCACCCATTCACCCAGTATCCTCATTTGAAGCTACACAAATGTACAGAATCACAGATCATTATTCTCCATACTGGCTAGGCGATGACTGTTTTTAGATTGTCCAGATTTATCTTTGTTAACTTTAACACATCCCTGTCCCACAAAACAACTTATCGGTAACTCCCTAACATTCTAGTGGTTAAAGCTTCCAGTCTTGTACAAAGGCAGAGAACTGTCCATAAAGTATTGCTGCAGTTAGCTAGAAGGGATATTTTTAAAATTACGGTCCTCTTTTCCAAATGTGTGCATTCAGTAACTTTCTTAGCTGCAGTCATTCACAGAAGAAGCACCAGTACTGCAACCAAATCTAAGCTGAGAAACCATATGGTTGATCCTCTTGTCACCTCCAGAATTACAGGACTAAGGTGTGGTCCCCAAGGAGTTTAGAATCAAACATGCCTACAGTACATCTTTCTGAAAGGAGCTCCTGGTAACATAATTTGTCATTCTTTTCTTTCACCATGTGGTTCTGCAATGATCCCAAGTGGCAGCATGCAATTTTGGTTCCAAGCTTTTATCCTGTCAGTAGAAATACTGAAACAGCTTTGACCAGAGTACAGCTTACATAATGCCATTTTCAACACAGATTTTCTGCATCACCAGATGGTCTCTATGCTGGCTTCATGTTTAGCACTAATTTCATCACACAGTCCAGAAGATCCTTGCTAAATGAAGCTGCCTACACAGGCACCATGTAGGAAACCCATACTTTTTCAACTGCCTACTCCACCAGATGTGAAGTCTATATCAATCAATAGTTCTGCATGGTCTACTACAGTGATGGCGAAACTTAGCACTCCAGACGTTCTTGAACTTCAATGCACAGAAGCCTTGATCAGCAGGAATGCTGACTTGGCCTTCTGGTAATTGAAGTCCAAGAACACTTGGAGTGGCAAGGGTTCACCATCACTGGTCTAGTACCCTGGGTAGCCGTTTTGAATCTAGATGACCTGTATTCAAAAAAGCTTGACACTGGATCCCCTGCTGTTTTGTTTCAATAGCTTTTAGGTCTCTTCCCTTTTCCACTTCTAGTTAAAATTTTATGCCACCTGTATCTTAGGTTGCAATGCATATTTTAATATGGTATGCATTGCATTATACATAAAAAATCTAATGCACTACACTTCCCATGGGATGGTTGAAGTAAGTTAAGAGCAGGAGAACCTGTCTGTGTTTTCAGTATATGTTTCAATCCATTGATAAGGATTTTTAATTCCATTTTAGTGACTGAAAGAACAGAACAGACATGGGTATAATTCTGGTAAATTGGGAAAAGAAGGACTTAGCAAACAACCTTTGGCAATATAATCTACTTTTACCTGACATTGTCTGTTTGTTGAAATAAAAAATATGCAAAGTACTGATTAAATTACCATCATCAAAAAGGAGAAAAAAAGTTAAAATTTTCCTTTACCATTGTATGTTGAGAAAGAGGAGAGAGAGACGAATATAACTGTGCTATTTCAGGGCACTCTTATTCCTTTTTTGTTTATCTCCTCTAGGCTACAGAGGGCAGAAAGGTGAAAGAGGTGAGCCTGGAATTGGCCTGACAGGTGATCCTGGCCCACCTGGTCCTTCAGGTAAAACCATCAGCATATACTTCTCTTTATAAAAAGAATCAAAGAATTAGAACATGATCTAACACAATCTTAGTTGACCAAGGCCCAACAAAGCCCTTTCTTGATCAGCTAAAGCTAAAATGGATCTGAATCCAGGATAAAGATGTTGGAAATTCCTTAAGACTACCTTTGCCTTGGGTTAACTTTGTGTTGGCAGTGTGGCTGTGCCTATTGATTGGAGTAAGCTTGCATCCAGTGTAATTGAGCTCCTCCCACAATGCCACTTTTGTCTCTTTTGCCAGCAGCTTTTAGGCAGCAAGGGAGTTCTGGCAGGAAATTGCCCTGGACTCATTCATTGGAAAAGGGTATTTTTGCTGGCAGAAGATGCTTTTACTTAAATCTTAAATTCCTAGAACTCGGACATCTTTTGAGTTAGAATTCACCTGTTACAGAACAATGCAAACATATGCCTCCTAGATATGACTTAGATCAGTGGTGGCAAACCTATGGCATATGTGCCAGAGGTGGCACACAGAGGCCTCTCTGCTGGCATATGCATGGTCAAGGGAAAGCCCTGCCCCGGCCATCCACGCTTCCCCACCACCCCTCTCCCTCCACCAATGGGAAGGTGAGAGAGGAGGCTGAAATCCCACCCAGGAGGTGGCAGCAGGGTGAGGTGAGTCGACTGGAGAACCCCACCCACCCCTCCTAGGAGTCAGGTGCACCCACAGGGGCATCGGGAGCATCCATAGGGGAGTCAGGAGCACTTGTGGGGGTTTGGACACATCTGTGGTGGGAGGTCAGACACACCCACATGGGATTGGGAGCACCCATTGGGGGTCAGGAGCACCCATGGGGAGTGGGAGCACCCATGGGGAGTGGGAGCCCCCATTGTGGTGGGAGCACCCACGTGACTTTTCTGGAGGTGCACCAGCGATGTCACATGAGTGTGTGGGCGTGTGCAGTGCCTGCCCGTTTGCCGCCTCCTCCTTGAGCACTGGGTCTCTAAAAGGTTCGCCATCACTGACTTAAATCTACCAGGAGTGTTATTAAGTGACACAAAAAATAGTAGGTTTTTGTTTTGCTTTGAAATATTAACTAGAGTCCTAGGGCTCATTATTGAGGCTGGAATAAGCAGATTAATTGCATGTTTGTTTTCAATTATTTGCTTAGTCCCTGGGATGCCAGGCCCACCTGGAGTTCCAGGAGCAAAGGGGCCACCAGGACCATCAGGAAGGTGCAACCCGGAGGATTGCTATTTTCCTGTCTCTGAAACCCGGCCACGGACAAGTGGGAAATGAAAATCTTTCCGGAGATATTGTGCTTTCTGGTTTGCCCTTTACTCACTGCCCCTTACCTAACAATGAATTTAAGCTTTAAAATATCTGGTGCAGTTTGGCCATATACAGGATCCTGCGTATGGACACTTTTACAGTGAGCATCTCAATTGTTTTCCAGAATTAAGCTGATGCCGAGATGCTGTTCTCTTGCATTCATTCCATATGTTTATACCTTTGTGGCTATTTTTCTTTAGCAAAATTTGTTTTTTTCTTGCATCATGATGGCCTGCTGAATTCTGAATGGTTTTTAATTTATTTCTTGTGAAAATACCATGTATGGAATCACAGGCTTCCTATTTTTACCTCCTAAATGTCTCTCGCACTAAATACTTCACACATGGAAGAGCCTTGAGTTATTGAAGTGTAACCTGGTTTAGAAGGGATTATTGGCAACAGCTCATTCTCACTCTTCAACAAAGTGATGGCAACAGTAGCCCAAACTGATGGGAATGTCAGTCCCATAGCTCTGCAGGGCACCAACTTGGGGAAAGTTGAAAGAATCTTATGAAATCAGGGGGTTTATGCTTTACTGCAATATGTCTCTATAGAGAAGTTGTGTGGGTAGTTTCAGGTTAAAAAGAAGGGTCTACTTGGCCTTTCTTTCCTTACAAGCTCCTCTCCTCTGTCAAAATCAGAAAGGAAGACTCAAACTCTAATAGTCACATGTTCACAATATAGAAGCTTCATTTGTTGTTTGAGGAGTTGGGAGGGAATACCCAACAAACAGCTATTAGTTTGAGACCACACTCCTTGTGCCTCTCTGACACAAGGAGGGCCTTCTCCGTGTTCACACCGGCCCTCTGGAACCTCCTGCCAACAGAACTGCACCTCCGGGCGGAGTTGCTGCCCTTCAGAAAAGAACTCAAAACCTGGCTGGCGAGCCAAGTGTGGGGTGCAGGTGGAAGGGTGACCTCCATTGGGTGGTTGGTATAGAGGATTATTCATTGGGTGGTTGGTATAGAGGATTATTTCTTCCCCCACGGTCCCTTCGGTCCCTGCACCTTTTATGGGGTGGGTTCTTAATCTGTTTTTATCTATGATTGTGAACTGCCCTGAGTCGGCTTTGGCCGAGTAGGCGGTATAGAAATCCAACAATTAAATTAAATTTAAATTAAATGCAGCCTGTGCTGTTTTATAAACTTACTTCTAAAAAGCAGACCTGGCACAATCACCAGTCATGAATTTTTGGGACTCTTGTGTATAATATGTTTTTTTCTGCACTGTCCACAAAATATTGGTGCACCACCTGAGAGGGACAGATTACCTTTGAGAGCTAAGTGTCTGCTTTGTTTTTTTTTTTAAATCGCATTTTATTTAGTGGTCCAATAAAGGTATCACCTGCACCTGCATTATGTATCATGCTAGAGCTCAAAAACATTAACACAAACTGGCCCAGCATGCAGTTCACACACCATTTCTGTTTGGAAACTGCAGGGTCTGGAACATTTTTATATTTTATTTTCCTTGAGGAGAGCATGATCATACACAGTGAAAATAAAGAGCACAGTTAAGCAGACATACACCATTATCGAGGGGGAAATCCTGCCACCTAGGACTAGATTAAGAAAGGAGAGATGGCTCGATATAACAATCGCTTTAAGGAAATCTTCTTGCGTTCAGCTATGCTTCAGATGGGTATAGCAACTTCACAGCTGTATTAAGAAATGCAAGATATCTGGGTGGACATAACAGAAGTACCTTTCCGTTGGGAGAACCAAATTCTAATAGAAATAGAAATTGTACAAACGCCACCTCCCAAGTAAAAGTTAATTAAAATAATATAATATTTTTATAATAGTAATATACGCTATTCCTAATTTCAAGGCAACCTAAGGTTATGTATCTGAATTTATCTATAAACAGAGTCTTCCCTGCTTTGGGATTTTAATAGAATTTCTGTGACAATGTAAGACCAGAGTAGACAAAATTCCAGAATAGGGAGCCATTTTAGCCTGAGGCCAAACACACACATACACACTCAAAAAGTCTTATGGCAGTTTAAAGATAAATACATTGGGGTATAGTTCTCATGAATCAGAGCCTTCTTTGTCAAGATCAATGCAACGTTTACTTTAGTTGGCTGGTATTGAGAAGAAAAATGTTAGTGTTTTGAAAACCAGGTCCAAATATCAAGCTGTGATGGGGTAATAATAGGTGCTGCTGAATGCAGAGATGAACACACCAGTTGTTGGTTGTTGTTTTTTAAAAGAAGAGTCATTACTCATTTGTTCCTTGTAGTCTCACTATGGTGGGGGGATGGAATTGTGTGAGCTGACTTGATTAATTTAATTTAATTTAATAGTCATATTTATATATGCCGCCCACTCAGGCAGAACCCGACTCAGGGCAGCATTACAACAAGTTCTAAAAACACATAAAATCACTTTAAAAGACCCATATCCCACCCACCCACTATAAAAAGAAGAAGAGAGAGTTCTTAATTGTTTTCTTGATTGCGCCCATAGTGCACAGTTTTCAAGGGACTCTCATCAGAGTCTGGCTTTTACAAAAAGGCCTAAGAGGGCGAGCAAACTGCAGCTCCTGATGGGTTTTTCCAGCCCTCAGTTCTCCCCTGGTCCCCACTTTTTCAGACATAAAACCAGGAGACTTAGAGAGACCCCAGAAGATTCTGAAGGTGAAGATTGGCATTCTAAATATGACACACACAGGGTTCCCTGGCAACACTATTAAAACAGCACCCACATTTTTAACATCTAGAAGTAGACTTCTAGATGTTTGTGATTTCCATTACAGTAAAACCCTGGGTTACGACGGAGGTCTGTTCCAACAGTCTCCATTGTAACCTGAAAAAATTGTAAACCCAAAACATCCATGCATTGAAAAATTAAAAATTGGTCTTGAATTGATCATTGTAAACTGAAAAAATACATTAAAAATTTATAAACTGGGGCAGCATTTCCATAGGATTTGCTGTTGTATACCGTAGCAAACTTAAACCGAGGTGGTTGTAACCTGGGGTTTTATTGTAGTATTAATTTTTATTACATTTATTACTGTTACTATTACTACCATTATTACTACAAGGAGGTGTGTTGTTTGGGCATTTTTGGTGGTCCATGGGGCCCATGGAAAGGTTCTGGGGCTGGAATGTGACCCCTGGATCTGCCTAAGTTACCCACTCTTGTCCTAAGGTTTGTTCCCTCCTCCCTCCTTCATAAAAGCCCTTGACAGTGATCGGGCCATCATCTGCAGGGGTAGGCCCCTCATAGGTCCAAGAAGCTGAAGTATTTAGTTTGCTGCTCTGTTGTCAGCTCCTACTCTGGGTTGAACTTATCCTGCCTAGGTGCAACCTCGAAGAAAAGATGGGAGAGAGTGGATAAGCTCTATGTTTTTATCATACCTGTCGAGTTTTGGATTTTAAAATAAGGGAAATTTCCCAGCCAAAACAGGAGACTTGACAGCTATGCTTATCCTGTGCTGCCCTCCAGTGGTGGCATAGGGCACTGCAGTCTAACTAATATGGAAGGACGGCGGGAAAGAGGGTAAAATACGGGAGTTTCCCGGCCAAAATGGGAGACTTGACAGCTATGGTTTTATATATATATATATATTTTCTGATTGTGTTTATAATGAGATAATGTGGACATATTGTGCTGCGTAGAAATTGTGCAAAAGTGGATTATCTGTCTTGAAAATGAAATGTGCTCTGGAGTCAGCTGCAATGAGCCTGCTTTGAAATAATGCAGTTCTAGAGCACTGGTGTAACTGGACCTGTCAAAACACTGACTCCATGTATTTTCACTGTAGTTGGATATACTGCTGGACAGATACAAGAACTGGCAGAGGTGGATCTGTTTCCTGTTTAAAGGCTTGCCTTTCCAGTTATTCCAAATTTTACTGAAATTTTTCTTGATATTGTAGAATTTATTTTAGGATTTTCTAAGAGCAAAGAAAAGGTGCTGTATTTTAACTGGACACAGTAGAGATGTTCCAGTGTGGAGTTATACAGAGCGGATGAGACTACAGGTATATGCAATTTTGTGCTGTGTGTATATTTTGGGTTTTAACTAGTGGAACTAAAGATGGTACTTGACATAATGATATAGAGGTTAGTTTACTTGAATTTCTCAGAAAGTAAAACATGTATTTATATATGTGGGGGAAATGTTTTTAATTTACTTTGCTTACTTTTTTATTTACCTGTATCTAAGTTGTTGGAAAACTTTAAAGAGATGGTAGAAATCATTTTGAATCAATTTTTGTTCTTGCATGGAGATGTGCTAGTGCAGGAGTTCCCAACCTTTTCAAGCTGGGGACTGGGTCATGCTCTCTCAGTCAGCTTCAAGGGCCAGACAGCCATTTTGCCCTGCCTGCACGATGGTGGTGGCCATTTTGTCCCAATAGCTTCAAAGGAGTGGACATTTTGTTTCTCGAATACCCTTGGAAGGGTGGGTGGGGGCCACATGAAATGACACCACAGGCTGGATCCGACCCATGGGCCTTAGGTTGGGAAACCCTAGTTGAAGAAATTCTGGCAGCATGCTCTGCTATGAACTGTTTTGCAGAAGACATTGTGCGATCTTGTGTTAGCTCACTTCTTGTGGTGCAATGGCACACGTACCCTGTGCTATGATGATCTTGAAAAGTTGTGTAGGAAATAGAGCAACTCTCTGTACAGGTGCACATCTTGTGAGTTTGTAATATACCTTTATTTTACTGTAACCTGTACCAATGAAGTCCCTCCATTTATGCTCATTTTAAAAAAATCTGTGATCATCTTTTTTATCACATTTTTTGCTTTTGCAGTTGTATTCTTTTGAAGCATCCATACATTTTTTATGTTGCTGCTTTATAAAAGTGCAACAAATCAGGAATAATTCTGTAGATCTATTGTTTCATCTGAGGCCAAATGGGGATTTGTGCTCAGTTTTGTTGTGCTTGTTGTGTGTCTGCTGAGCAGCATTATATAGCAATATTTACTCCCGACTTACTCTTTGTATTCCTATTCCATTGAAATCAATCATGATGTTCTTTGTAGATTTGATGTATGAATGTCAACTGATTTACAGTTAGCATTGCAGAAACAAACAAACAATTGACATCAAAGATGTTTCTCTTCTGAGTTTAGTTAGACTGTATGGATGGCCCCATGGTCTCACCTTGTCCCTTTGGAATGAGGTGATCTGCTCACATTATAGGCTCCCCTGCGAGAATGAAATGTACAATCAGTAATCACAATAGAATGAATCTTAACAGAGCAACAGTTTGCTTCTTGTTGTTATGCACCACCAAGTCACTTCTGACTTATGTCAGAATAGGATTGTCAAAGTATGCAAGACGTTCGAGTGGTTTACGATTGTTCCCCCTTCCCCAATAAGTTTCCATCAACAAGCAGGAATTTGAATTCAGGTATCCTGAGTCTTGCCCCCAACACTCTGTCTGAAATAGCATACCTGGTTCTTCTGTTAGGTATGGAAATGACTCTTCAGGAGCCCTCGCAGCACAGTGGTTCAACAGCTGTACTCCAGCCCAAACTGCTGACACTGTTAGTTCAATCTTGACTGGTGGCAAGGTTGACTTAGCCTTCCATCCTTCCGAGGTCTGTAAAATGAGTACCCAGCATGTTCAGGGCAAAAAAATGTTAATTACCTTGTGAACCACCCAGAAAGTTCACTAATCACTATGGGGCAGTATATAAGTAGTATATAAGTAATATACTACATTTGGTAGTAGCAGAATTTAGAGAAGCTACTGTAAAATATTCTAGTTTAGCGGTAAAATAATTTTCTACACACAATGAAATATCCTGTGTAAACTCCCTGAATTAGAGGGGGAAACCTAGGTAGAGCCACCAAAAGCAAGACCCATTAAAAATGGGTCTTTTGAGTCAAAATGAGGCAAATCTCATTATGTTCAATGTAGGTATGACTAGCATTGGATCTAGCCAGTGGTGGGCATCAGCAGGTTTGCACCAGTTCACCAGAACCAGTAGCATAAATTCTGGGTGGCCCTGCCCATCCAAGTTTGAAATAAAGTAGTCCTAATTCAGGTGCAATGCAGGGCTTTCCGCCTGGCCACACCCACCATACCACACCCACTGTGTGATAGTAAAAATTTTTGGAGCCCACCACGATTTAGTGCAAATGGTTTAAAAATCTGTGTCACAAAGATTTCTAATATTATTTCATAATTTTCTTAAATGAACACTGTTTATCTATAATTAATCAAGTTTGTTGGAACAAAATCATAAATTTACTGTAGTTTAGTGTTGCTATCCCACAAAACTCTTCAGAGTTTGTGCTATACCTCCTTAAGCCCACTTGGTGGCACAAAGCACATTTTTGTTTGTGCATATGATTTAACCGTGATGTGTGTCTATAAATGTTAAGTCCGGAACCAGTGCAAACTGTATAGAAATTAATTTTGTACTGAATTTCCATTTTTTTTTTGTTTTTAAGCATACTATATTTACCTTTCCTCCACCTCCTTCTCCTATGCTTTATTTTTAAACATTGGGAACAATTCAGGCAATGTATTTGTATGTGTGAGGTCTCACTGTTTTCAGCAGGAGGTATTTAAGCACAGGTTTAAGTCTCCCTTGGAATTCTTGGGACTTGCAGTGCTTAACTTTGGGTTGGATCTGTGTTGATATATTATTATTATTTTGCAGATACCTGTGGCAAACCCACAGTTTTCTGTAACCTAACTTATAAGATAGTGTAGTGTATAGTTAGAGTAACAAAGCTCCTGTGAGGAGAAGGTCCGCACAGAGATTCTACTGAGCCTTCCCCCTCCCCCCCAATCCATACATGCCACATTTCCTTAGCAGGAATGCGAGCTTGTTTCATTAATGCATATATAAGCAATGCTTTGTAAATGAAGTGGGAAATGTAATCTTTTTCTCTTTGATATTAACATTTTAATATTAATATTTTTGTATAAAACTGTATTGGTTTCAGGTTTAATGTAAGCCTAAGCGTAACAAGCTTAATTTCCCTTGTCTTAAATCTTCCTTTGCCTTTCATTATTCTATGCAAATATTTTGAGTATGAATCTTTCTTTAATAGAGAAAAAACTGTTTTTCAACATATTTGGTAGCCATTCACAGAACTTCAGGTCATCATGATGGTGGTTACAATGTCTTGGAATATTGAACGGAATTATACGGTGCAAGGAAGATATTGTATTTAAATAGACCAAATGGGTGTAGAGAATTTACAAGTGTCACTATTAATGCCACATTCTAACATAGTTAAATGTGCTTGGTCCCTTGATCTTGAGTGCTGAAGCATACTGTATTGATTTGTGACCTAGGTTCATTGCTGTTATTTGATTTCTATTCTAGAATGCAAATTCATGCAAATTAGTTACAGACTTTCTCCTTCATAAATACAGGTATTTCATCATCTTGTGGTTTTTTTTAATGAAAGCTGATGATGCCATACTATTTTGTTGTATTTCTGAATAATATAATATTTCCCTAACATTGGTCTTCCCCATCCCCTTTAAGGTTCTGTTTTCTTCTGGCCTATGAATAAGAAGTTCGAGTATTTGCACATAAACTAAGCTGATTTTCATCTGCTTGGTTCCTTTGAGTTTAAATTATCTTTGAATTGTGTTGCATTGAACTTTATAAAATCAGATATGTTTCTTGTATACGTGTAACTATAGTTACAAATTATTATGTTTTCTTTAAAACCACAGTTAGTATTTATGTGGATTTTCCAGAATTTTAACAAATTCTGTTTTAAGCAGTTTGATGAAATTCCTATTTTTCTCCTTGTATGTTTGTTTTTACATTGCTAGATTTGGCAAAGGAGCTTTTTGTTCTCTTAACAGATTATTTTATTTATGTGCTATTGCTATGATTAAAATAAAAGTTATTTGATGGAAGCATGACGTTTTGCTTGCTTTTTTGTATTTATGAACCATTTTAAAGAAATAAAATACAGTAAGTTGATTTCAGATGCTCTTGCAACTCTTAATAATAATTATATGGCATCAAGTTGATTCCAACTTGTGGTAGCCCTCCCAGGTTTTCTGTGGTTTACTTGTCCCATCTTCTGGTGGCACTCTGAGACCATTCAGTTTGGCCAAAACCTCAGATGTGACATTGCAACCCTATCAGCATTGCAGACCCAGGGTGATCATGACTAGCCCCTCTTCCAGGATGCACAGTGGGGATTTGAACTCAAGGAACCAACTCTTCATTTTCTATTGGGACATGCTCCTTCTCAGATGTGGCATCCAATCACCTCCAGAGGAGGCTACTGTATAGAGCAAGGGTTCTCAACCTTTTTAAGCTGTGGGCAGGGTCATGCTCCCTCAGACAGCTAAGCAGGCCGGACAGCCATTTTGTCCTGCCTGCATAATGGACTGGCCATTTTGTAAACTGCTTTGGGTCACCCATGGGTGAGGAAAGCAGTATAATAATGCTGCAAGTAAATAAATAAATAAATTTTGTCCCAACAGCTTCAAAATGGTGGCCATTTTGTTTCTCCCTGGAGGGAGGGAAACACCAACTATTAACTGAGGGTTCTGACCCCACCCCTCCTCTCCCCTACTGACACTTGCCTGAAATTGCCTGCTCAGGGAAAGCATGAGTGAGGCTTTTTAATGAGGCTAGTCCTTCCTTGTGGGGCTGGAAGTCATCCTTGGGACAGGGGTACCTGGGAGGGTTGGGTGAGACACGGCCATAAGCCCAACAGTTCTGCTCACGCACACGCACACACGCACACACCCCGGTGCCATTTCATATGGCCACCATCCTTGCTCTCGTTGCCACTGCCACCGGAAGCTGTGCCATGTGTGGTTCCTTTTTAATGTAAACAGCTTTGAACCCCTGTTGAGAACCTCTGGTATAGAGCAATATTGACCTCCTTGACACCTTATGGCACAAAGGCAGTCTTTATTTGCAACAACAAGTGAAAGAGAAAAGAAAAAAAGACAGAAACTGCAGAGATTTCTCCATCCAAAACTCGTACAACTAGCATCCAGGTTTCCTCACAAGCATGGGAAAGACCTACTTTGTGAACTCACAGAAACCACAAAGAGACGTGAAGTTTTGGAGGCTAGGCTGAGAATAGAGGATAAGAAAATATTCTTGAATGTATATAGGCCAATCCAAGCGGGAATGAAACTTAATCAGCTCCACAAAAAGGCTGCCTGAGTTGCTTGCAAGAAAATGGACCCCACTCTAAACTCACTCTAGTGTCTCAGTGATCAGAGTATCCAGAGGACATCTTGGGTTCAGTTGGGGGGCTTTAGCTGTTGCTAACCTTCTCTTTTGGCACAGCAGCTCAGTATAGCAATACAACCTATACTTTTAATTTCCTTCTTCCTTCTTTTAAAAGCCTCTAACCCAACAAATGCTAGACAGAAAATTAAGGATCCACATCTGTATTATTCAGAAATGACTAAATGCCTGAGACTGCATGAAGACCCCCCAATTCAGTCCATTTTCTACTTTTTCCCATAGACTGTACACATTCCTGATTTCCAAACAGCCCTTGTGACTTAACTGTATTTCTGAAATCATTAAGGTTTTGGTTTTCTTTCTTTCTTTTTGTATGATGGTTATTCTTGCTTTTCTTTCTGTACTTATGCGTACATACCAACATCTGCAACAATACAGAAAAGAAGACTAAACCAACTTCAAACCACAGTCTTAAGCTCATTTTTTTACACTAACCATGGTTAATATCAATCATAGATTAGATGTCAACGTGGTAAACTGTGGTTATTCTAAAACAAAAGCAGAAGCTTCTAATTGCTTCTTCATCAGGAACATATGAGCCTGGGAATACCAAGCTCATTCTTATTGTGAGAAAGCACAGGATAACTTTACATCCAAACACAACCAGTGCAATGTTGTATTTCAAACCGCAGTTACAAAGTTTATTTTATGACTGTCTCTCACCCCTTCTGCACATAAAGCCCCCTCCACAAGGACAATGCTTTTTGAAGAAAGGATGGAAGGAAGATGTGTTGAAAATAGTGAATATAGGAACTTTTGAGACAGCTGTTCAGACTTTACAAAAAGAAAACGCAGGAAAACAACTCATGAGTTATGGATAAGACATTTGAACACATCTGCTGGGAATGAGAAGAAAAGGTATTGGAAATAAAGCCTCCATAGATCCCGATTAGAGTGGGGATGTATCTGCTACAATTAAGTACAACCAAGCCTTAACAAGGAGAATTGTATGATGCAAAATGGGCTACTAGGAAAAGCAGGGAAATAAGAGAGTAAGTGCACCTTTCCCCTTTCCTGGGCAAGTATGTGCCCCACCAGCCACCATGAGGGGACTTGTGAGGATAGATTTTACTTGAGTGGTTCCCATTGGGTCAACCCGTTCTGGAAGGCTTGTTCCCTGGAGGTCTCACCCTTCCTGATATTATCCTCCCCTTGTGAATAGGTCTTCAGCAGCCCATGGGAGGCGCACACACACACATGCCTCCCCTTTCTCACACCAAGTATATAACATTTGGTTTCCCCACACAACATTTCTTCTTATAAAAATGAAAATGTGAGGAGCAACAGATTATATTACAGTAAACAAGCTTTTGCTACTTTCAGCTAATGGCCACTATAGTTTTTCAACACAGCAAAACTTAATTTAAGAGATATAATTCCCAAAGATTCAAATCTGACACGAAAACCTCAAATTTAAACTTCTGAGTAAAGGATAGCATATTAGCTATCACTGGATTTGCCCTGTTGAAATATTACTATTTTGATGAATCTAAATAATGTTCAAAACATAAGAAGTCCTGTGGCGTTCATAATCATTAGTACCAGGCTAAATATAACTTTGAGTATATCAAAAACAGAAACATATAGCACTGGCTCCAGATTTAGGCTTATAGATTGGGCCAGCTGAAGGAGAGAAAAAAATATTGCCCTGCCTGATGCTACACGGAGACCAAGGGAAGAAGGCAGAGCCAAATGTAGGGTGGAAGGGGAACTCCCAAACTTTTTGTGTCAAAAGAATCTAGTTGTATTTTCTATAAATCCGAATAGTTGGCATGATCTAAAAATATCTGTTGAGAGGGGGAGTGCTAGAAATCCAACATGACTCTCCCCCTCCACCCATTATGATCATATTTAGGTTACATAATATGAATTTAAAAGGGAGGGTGCGGTGGCGTATTGGTTAGGTCAGCAGTTCAAGACCCTAGTGCTGCATAATGGAGTGAGCTCCCATCATCTGTCCCAGCTCCTGCCAACCTAGAAGTTCGAAAACAAAAAATTGCACGTAAATAAGTATCGTCTTGGCAAGAAAGGTAACAGCATTCCATGCGCTTGTCATGCCTGCCACACGGCCACAGAAATGTCTGGCTCTTCCGCTGTAAATGTAGACGAGCAGTGCCCCCTAGAGTCAGACATGACTGGCTTTCAAGCAAGGGAGACCTTTACCTTTGAATTTAAAATATGTACAGTAGACCCGCATAATGACATTACTTGGTTCCCCAAGTAGCGTTGTTATGCAATTTTTGTTGTTATGCGGGTTTCTATGGAGTTTCCCGCATAACAACATTTTTAGCGTCATTGTCCAGATAATGACGGTTATTTTAGTGTTGTTGTCCGGACAACGACACTAAAACCGTTGTTATGCGGGGAACATGTGGTGCATAATGACGCGTTGTTAAGTAAAAATGAGGCTATCCGAACGCGTTGTTATGTGAGAGTTGACTGTATTCTGTCAAACAAGTTGCCTTAAATTAAACATCAATGCTAAATCTTGAGGAACAGCTTGAATAGAACATACCAGAAGTAACTTGGAATAACAATATCTATAGGTTCCAGAATCATTTGTACTGTACTAAGAGTAACATAGAGTGGTGATGATCAAAATAAGGGCTCTTTTATTTTTGTCTTGTGGGATGATATATGAAAGTATATATATTATTCATAAAACAATTTACACAGTTGAACTAATCAATACAATGCACTTTTCTTTCATTCAGAAATGAAAGAGCACCCAAAATTATAATGCAATCTTTCAGAAAAGGGAGTTCAACAAAGATCCTTATTTTATTTTTTTATTTATCATTCATTCAAACAAAGAGCAAAGGCTTAAAATCTTATTTATATCAGCTTTTATACAACCAGAGGTACAATTTAAGATCTTTTAAAATAAATACATTTCAGCTATAAATCTTAGCCATTTTCCAAATAGTAAAATTCCCTTGCCAGTGGCTCTTCGACCAGTTTGAACAATTTTAGGCAGATTGGACACAAGGTGGAGCTGGTGGCAGCATTAAGTAAAAGTCATTTCATGTTTGGAGCAGAAAACCCCCTACATGTAAGGATTATTTCACTTAATATATTACTGGTGACCTGACACAAGCTTTCAGCATGGTTATATGTGGCAGCCATGCCTTTAATAAAAACCCAGGGTAAATTCTTTGGCCCAACATATAGCATTTGTATGAAAAAATATTATAACTTATTTTAAAAACTTATTGTACAGCACTGCTAAAGTGTGGCATTCTTTCAGATACTGTAAACAGTAGAGTATAAAAGGGAAAAGATTAAGGTTACTGCCTCAAAAGAAATATTTTCAATCCCACCTACCCACCCACCCACCAAAATAGACAGCTGCCATTCACTGCAATATGAAAATGCCATCTGGTCTCACTTTATCAGCACCATTTTGAAAGAAAATCTGGTTGCCATGTATTGTTTTGTACAAGTTGAAGAAGGGGGCCAACCAGTGCATTTGAAGTCTGTCAAGCCTTTGATAGGATCTTCTGTGTTTTCCCAAGATGCTTCTCCTCCAATGTTTCCTCTCTGTTGGTTAGAAATCTCTGCATGTGGCACCTTGTTTCCAATGGTTCACTCACATTTGGCCCTGTTCATGGTCCTTTCACATTCTGGCCCCCTTGCAGTCCAGCTTGCACAGTGCAGGATGCAGGTTCGCAATATCCGGGAGGGCCCGGAGGACCGGGAGGGCCTGGGACGCCAGGAAGGCCACCTGCTCCAGGTGGGCCTTGCTCACCATCTCGTCCGTCAGTGCCATAGCTGGGCTTGCCTGGTTCTCCTGTGTAGATGGGCAGAGCACATGAGGCATGAGAGTTCAGCATGGGCATCTAGAGCCACCACTTTTCAGTAGGATAATTAATGGGAGTACATTGTGAATGTTCCCCCCCCCCTTCCCTGCCATCAGCATATAGAAAGGTGAGCAACTTCAACAGGTCAAGTAAACAGTTTTTTTTTCTTTACTCTGATCCCCCTCCACGAAAATGTGGGGACCTGGCACAAAATTTGTGCAGGGTGGGAGGATTATCATCATACCTGTCAACCCACAGCTCCGGAAAAATGGGACCTGCGCACATCGCTTGTGCGCAGGTCGCGTTCCACGCATGCGTGGAAAAGTTTTACCCCTTCCACGCATGCGCGGAAAGTGTTTCTCCCACTGCCAAATTACGGGGTTTTGGCAGCGGGGGCCGGGTTATGACGTCAATTGACGTCAATTTACGGGGTAATCCCGGCCAAATCGGGAAGGTTGACAGGTATGATTATCATGTTGCCCTTGGGTCACATGGGTCGCCCTCTCGCCACTGCCACCACTGTTGCCACCACCACCCTGAGACAAACAAAGGCAGACCTCAAGAACACAACTGAATTATACCAAGTGAAAGCGTTGACCCAATTAACCCAAAACGTTCTAGTCCGACTGAAAGGATCATAGTCAAGAGTTAGAAGTCTGTGATATAGCAAACGGCTTGTACACATACAGGTATATTCAAATCCAAAGTCTGACCAGGGTTTCTCAACTTTGTCCCCCCCCCCCTTTCTTGGACTTCAATTACCAGAAGCCCAAGTCAGCACATCTGCTGATCGGGGCTTCTGGGATTTAAGTCCAAGAACATCTGGGTAGCCAAGGTTGAGAAATCCTGGATTCTATTGGCCTACGAAAGATCTCTGCCCAACATCATGGAGGAAGATGTTGGGCAGAAATCTTTCTTCACTAAGTAAAAGTGTGGCTATTAAAGTATGCAGCTGCCATCATCCAACCCATTCAGAATTTTGCACCAGAAAGAGGCACCAGCTCATTAAATCAGAGGCAACGTCCCTTTTCCAAATCTATTAATTAATTCTTCAACTGGACATGGAATTTCTGCACAAAAAACATTTGCAGGATCATAGGACTATGACTCTTTTATAACATTTCCTCCAGCTGCTTGGAATTTCATAGTTTTAATAATAAATTGTGTGCTGTCAAGAAGTAGTAGTAGAAGTAGTAATTAATGATGATGATGATGATGATGATGATATGTGCTGTCAAGTAAATTCTGACCTATGGCAACCCTTCCCAGGATTTTCTAGGTATAAAGTACCCGTCCCTCCTTCAGAGGCGGGCTGAGACTTCTTTTTAGTTTGTCCATGGTTTATGTAGACTGGCTCTTTTGCTGGGAGGAACTAAACTCCCAGTCTCTGGTTCTACAGCCAGATACCTAAACCACTGAAATATCCAACCAGCTTAGTTTTAATAGAAATGTGGGGAGAAATGTTCTGTTCATAGTCACATGAAAAGCCCAACTGCCTGCTGTTTATGGAGAAGATTAATTGCTCAGAATTTAGAATGAATCAAACATTTCATTTTGTGTCCTTGTGCACAGAATCGTTCTGGAACTATCTAGTGAAATACAGTACAGTACTGTATAGGTAAAACTCCTTAGAAATCAGGCGCCCACTTACTTTGTATGTGGCAAATTTTTTGCTCCACTATGGCCACTAGAGGGCACTTGTGCTTCATTTATGATGAAAAGCTGCAGGTTTTTTTTGTATTGGTGTGCTTTTATTGCATTGTGCAAAATATTCTGATCAATATTCAGGTGTCAAGTGAGGGAAACCACTAGTTATTTTTCATTTAACACTGTGAGCATTTGATCCCTACTCACATATACCTATGCCATGAAATCGGTACTGGGCCTGTTGAACATGACTGCAATAATCTTCTGTCATGATTTCTTGACTTGCAGCCTGGCTTTTATTAACAACAAGTAAACTGTTAGTATTGCCTCTACAGTTGTGAAGACATAAGAAGCACCGAGTAGCTAGCTGTAAATTTAGAATTTTAGCCAGCTGTCTCAAATGGAGCACAACCCTTCTGACTTGAAGGGAAGAGGGAAAGAAATTAGAATGGTGGGGAAATAGCATGCCAAAAAGACATAACAGGAAAAACCAGGAGTGTTTAATTTTGAAGCATTCACATCCAAAGAAGCGCCTATCAATGCAGGCTTGCTGATCCTTAGGCGCCCTGGAAATAGTGAGTAGTACTTACCTGCGAGTCCTGTTGACCCTGGTAAGCCTTTGGGTCCTTGACCAGGGAGTCCTCTGTCTCCCTTTTCACCTGTATCACCTACAAAGGGCAAAGGAAGCATTTTGCTTAGCTTATATTTAAATGTTCATTTTAACACTCGTATACTTCTTTCATTTAAACACTCGTATACTTCTTCTTTCATGTCACGTTCACACCCTGGACTGCCAAAATTCATCCTTTAAAATTCCACAGGTGGATACAACTAACTGTATCATCATATCAATAGCCAAAAAACAGCCTTAACATAAGAAATTAAAATGCATGGCTGAATAAAAATTACTATGAGTTAACAAGTCCCTGTTTAGTTTCTTTGTCGTGCACCAGTCAGGTGGCTGGGCAACAGTCAGGACTCCAAGCACAGGTTGTTAATTAGTAACAATTGGCCACTGCAAGTTGCACCATTTCCCTCCTGACAGTCAAATGACACAACAGGATTTTGGTCAGCATTAAATAGCTTCAAAGAGCCACTGTTTTCATGAGAATGATCTCACCAGAAGAGCTTAAAGCAAGCACAAAGTGGAACAACAAGAGGGGCTCATTGAATGGCATGGAAAGGGAAACAGGCAGCAATAGAAATTGATTTAAACCAGTTTAATGCACATAAGCCTGTGCATACTAGTCAACATTCTGGTGGCTGTACTCTGCACCAATCAAAGCCTCAAAGTCATGTTCAAGAGCAGCCCCATATATAATACATTCCAGTAATCCAATCAGGATTCTACCAGAGTGTGAATCATCATGGTGACTGCAGCAGGCAAACCATAGAGAGCAGTTGTTGAAGGCACACTGTACCAAGGGTTCTCTGAGTAGGCTAGACATAAGAATAGTACTATTCAAGGGTGTACTTTTTCATTCACAAGAAGCCATCTATTTCCCTAGTTTTTAGAACCAGCTACACGTAGCATTTGCAGCTTGGAGCTTTCTACAGTTAAACCCCTACTTACGAAATTGCATTGCATTGAACTTTATAAAATCAGATATGTTTCTTGTATATGTGTAACTATAGTTACAAATTATTATGTTTTCTTTAAAACCACAGTTAGTATTTATGTGGATTTCCCAGAATTTTAACAAATTCTGTTTCAAGCAGTTTGATGAAATTCCTATTTTTCTCCTTGTATGTTTGTTTTTACATTGCTAGATTTGGCAAAGGAGCTTTTGTTCTCTTAACAGATTATTGTATTTATGTGCTATTGCTATGATAAAAATAAAAGTTATTTGATGGAAGCATGACGTTTTGCTTGCTTTTTTGTATTTATGAACCATTTTAAAGAAATAAAACACAGTAAGTTGATTTCAGATGCTCTTGCAACTCTTAATAATAATTATATGGCATCAAGTTGATTCCAACTTGTGAAAAAAGTCTGTTCTGTAGGCTTTTGCTTGCATCGGATCATTTTGTAACTCGAAACAAACCCATAGGAAAAATTGTTTTTTTACGTAACTCGAAGCAAACCCATAAGGAAATGATTTTTTACATAACTCCAAGCAAACCCATAGGAAAAAGAATCTTTATGTAACTCGAAGCAAACTCATAGGAAATCGTGTAAATCGGGACATGGTTTTAGCACAAAATCTTTATGCAAGTCGAATTTTAAGTAGATAGATAGATAGATTAGATAGATAGATAGATAAAATTTTATTGTCATTGTCCCCTTGCGGGAACAACAAAATTTCTCGGTTGCTATATATCAACTCAAAATAAGGCATTTGTAAGTCGGGGTTTTACTATATTTCAGTTTGTTGGCTCTCATCCAGGTCATGAACCCCTATCTAATTCAGCAGTCTGTATAAAACCTGTCCTGCATCCAGAGTCAATTGAAATCAGTTGGCGATTGGCAACTCAAAGGGCAATAGAGAAGCACAACTCAACAGAGATCTCCTTAAAACAAGAATTCACAGGTGAATTTTCCCTCAGTCCCTGTGTTTACAGAAGCATACAGACCAGTTCACAACCAGTGGTTTTTTTCCCTGTACTTGTTTATGTCCATGGAGGTTTTTACTCCAAGCCAGTTATTCCAAGATTTAAAAAAATAAGTAAAACTGATGTAGTACGATTATCTAGTCAAAGGACTTCAGCTCTCTATAGCTAACTCTTCCTTCCCCATCAGTTTCTCCCCCTCCCCACTTTTCTTTTTCCGTGGCACTGCTGCACAGAGGAAAGCATGACCACCAGGGCAGCAGATGAAACCCAGTTGCTTCTGCTCACTGTCTGATGAGCATGAAATATGCTATTTTGAATGTTATCATAAATAATTAATGGTAATAGATAAATTAAGCTTGTTCTGAAACTGCTGACTGGCACTATCCCATAATGCCAGCCAGAGAAGCCATGTTCAGTTAGTCAAACTAGAGTATCTTTTAGAAGACTGGGTGGGCCCTACACTATTCCCAGAGTCTCCACTCACATCTCAGTCCCTGTACTTCCTAACTTGGTTTGAGTGCCATTCTTGATTATTATTTTTTTTAATCTTTCTGAGAATTTCTTTATCACCTGATTTGGGGAACTGCAAATTCAACAATCACTGAAACACAGTGACTCACTGAAACAAAGCAGTCACTGGCCCAAATCCACTGGGTAGTCCCAGTCAGAGTAGATTTATTGAATCAAGTCCTGAATGTTGGCCCAACATTTATCTTTACCTATAAAGAGGGGCGTTAACTGTTGGACTCCGGGATACACGGCCGCACCCAACTATCGTATCCGGTACTGAGCCGCCTGCACTCGCCTTAACCCGGACCACAGAGCGCCGCAAGGTTGCCGAAGCCAGCAGTGGGTCAACAGCCCCATGAATGGGAACAAAGGGAAACAACTTCAATTCCCACTTCGGTGAGAAGGTAACAGCATTCTGTGTGCTCCGGTGTCTAGTCGTGCCTGCCACATGACCACGGAAACGTCTGCAGAAACAGACAGCGCTGGCTCTTTGGCTTTGAAACAGAGATGAGCACTGAACCCTAGAGTCGGATACGACTGGCTTTCGAGCAAGGGAAACCTTTACCTTTACTTTACTTGTTGATTTTAAGCTTAGGGTTTTTATGAAGTTCTTATTGCGGAGATGATTTTATGTTGGGTTGTGTAATGTTTGGTGTAAATCGCCCGAAGTCACCCCAAAGGTGAGGGGGCGGCTGTACAAATATAAGAAATAAATAAAAAAATGAAATATCAGTGGGAAATGCCTTCAGTGCATTCAGAACGTGAGAGCCAAGTGATGTACTGTATTAAGAGAGCCCCATGAGTTGTCATGGTTGCTATTGAGTCCCAAGGCGGTTCACAAAAGCACATCAAGCCCACGTGTTAAAATACCTCAGGATTATCATCTAGGGACATTTCAACACTGTTCTCATGATCACCTAAGCCACCACAAGTGGGGAGACTGAGAGGCAAGTGGGTGACATGTAAACCAGCAGAAGCCACAGGAGAAAGATTGCCAAATACATAAAGCAGGAGTTCTCAACCTTTTAAAGCCAAGGGCTGGGTCACGTTCCCTCACACAGCTTCAGGGGCTGGATGATGGCCATTTTGACATTCCTCCACCACATGGCAGTTTCTGGAGGCGGGGGGGGGGGGCACATGAGAATCCCTGACTTAAAGGGAAGGTTCCAAGAAGCAATGTAAAAAGAGGGACAATTACAAACACTGAAATATCTTGGGGGGTGGGGGTGAGCTGAGAAATGCCACTCTGCCAGTTGTTCTTTGAGAGCAAGAGGCTGCAGGATCGATAATTTTAATGCAAACATAGACCACAAACAGTTGCAAAATCACACCATCTTTGAAATGAACATATTAATTGGCCTCTCACATATAGACCAATCTTCAACTCGTTTACATAAATCTCAAGAGAGTATAAGGGGAAAAGTGGGTTTTCTCTTTTTCTCAAGGCATGGATTACTCTGCCTTTGTATCACTGGGTGGTGTTAGGGGGACAGGATCCCAACCCAAAAGCAGCTTATGAACCACACTTATGGCCAAAACAAGGTAGACAGCTGGGGATAATCTTGCACATCATGTTGCTATAAAGCCTTTCATATCAACTGAGTGTGAAAGCCTGTTGTTGCAAATCAAAAATAAAATGGAACAACTTTGCTAGTGGGTGATTTTATTTCTCTTCCAATTAATTTTTGGCATTTTATCATGTTTTTGACAGTCAAAGAAGTGAGAATATTTTAAAATGTCATTACTTCTTCACTGATAGATCAAAAAGGAATAAATGTGAGCCAGTTAAAGAAAGTGGCAGATCTCTAATGTAGTGGTAATTTAAAAGTATTTTTTCACCACCACCTTTGCTATATACTACAAGGGAATACATGGTTCTCCAAATGTTACGTGGTCACTGCTCCTGTCAGGTAAGTAGACAGTACTCTGGTGACATCGAGGGAGGGGGGCAGGCATTGCCTGCCATCTTGCAGAAAAGTTGTGACATTCTAGCTTGAATCCTGCCACAGGAGATGCTTCTCATGTTGTCCCTTTAAAGCAATAGTAACCAACTTCAATCCTAAAGCTACACAAGTGCTGGGCTAGACAATGCAAGCAATCCCTTATCAGGTGCAATGACAGCAAAGTTCCACCCTCCCCATCTAGCTTGAAACCATGATGATGGTTGACATGATCTTTCACATGGCAGTCTTCATATTCAGTGAGAGAAACAAGCTCCAGTTTGGTTTGGAAAGGTGTATAAGAATGCTGGGAGAGGAGGAGAAATGTGAAATACTGTACAAAGAACAGGATGTATTACGAAATATAACAAGGAGAAAGGGATAGTTCTACTTTAGAGACCCTTACCAGATGTAACACCAATTCCATGTGTAGAAGCAGAACCCTCAAGAGAAAAAGACTTCTTATCTAACATGGAATTGCTTTGATCTGCAAGTGTTGCGTGTTTCTCTAACCTTTCTTTGATTTATAGCTTATGTTTGTCTTGTAATTAATTAGTTGGGCATGGTATTGTTTGCAGTTTCATATCTTAGGGGCATAGCAATGAAAGGTATGCAAGCCTAGAGACATAAAGTGAGGGAATGCACATTTATCTTACTATGTGGCCTGATCCTAAAACTGCAATTGCGTATGTAAATGTGCATAGAATTATACTGAATGTGGCCAATGTTGTCTCATTACTCTTTATTGTGTGACATAGTAAATATTTCCCTGATCAGTTTATCTAGCTTAACATAGAAGACTGGCAAGAACTGCATTCCTGGAGTCACCAAACCCCATTGATTTTGATGGAACTGAACAATGCAAGCAATCTTCATTTCAAGCTTTTAGTCAGCTACACAGATCCAATCCTAGCATAAATCTACCCCATCTTCCACCTGCTTCACACAACATCTACTGTATACTGTATCAGTGTTTCCCAAAATATGTTCCGAGGAACAATGGTGGACTTCAATTCCCAGAAGCCTAAGTCAGTATATTGGATAATCAGTGCTTTGGGGAATTGACTTAGGCTTCTGGGAATTAAAGGCCAAAAACGAAAGGTTGGGAAACACTATACTACACTATACTACACTATACTATACTATGCTATACTATGCTATACTATACTATACTATACTATACTATGCTATACTATACTATACTCCCCCCCCCCAGACTATGACACTCCAGAAGGCCTGTACTTTTCTGTAATGCTCCAAACTGAAGACAGTCTTCTGTCAGTTCTAGTTACTCAAGCTTGCTATTTATAAAGATACATGACCTCCAGTTGATTGACAAAAACACAGTGGCCAAAATCCTATTGTATAGTTAGTTATGCTTGCAAAAGTCAGACAGAGTAATTCACAGTGATCTTTTATTACCAAGTCCCCATTTGGATTTTTGGGTACCTGCTAGTCCAGTGGGTACCTGATAATGCAAGCAATGGTTTGTTAACTGCCAATAACAAGCAAGCTACACTGTTTGCCTAGTGCACACATAAATACAGGATAGAATTTGGGTCAATATGTACAGATAAGTACAATAAGACTGCTCAAGAAAAAAAGTAACTGTAAGAAAGCTAGCACAAGTATGTATGTGATGAATAAAGCCACAGCTTTGAAAAACAGAGGAGACCTTCCTCATAAAAGAGCAAATAATTGCATGTTGCTCTCCTAGTGGGCAAGAAATTTCCTGGCATTCATGATAGTCTTTTTGCATTGTAAAAAATGATGCTGTGGTGCAAAAAAAAAAAAGTTTAACCAGTTTTTGCACAATGATTACCTATTTCATGCAAATCTGCCTATATGCTCAAATAGGGTAAATTGCCTAAATCAAGGGTAACTGATGCTTTATTTCAGAATTTAAAGCATTAGCTGGGCAGTTTGCATCTTTTTTAATCATCTCCAATCCTCTGCTTGCTCTATTTGTGTGGGCAAGGAACACTATTGGCTTAAGCAGTGTTTCTCAACCTTTGGTTTTTGGACTTCAGCTCCCAGAAGCCTAAGTCAATTCCCCGAAGCATTGGTCAGCCAATGTACTGACTTAGGCTTCTGGGAATTGAAGTTCCCCTGTGGGGCATGGGCCCCATGCTGGGAAACACTGGGCAAAAGACTTTGAGAGAAACCTTGAGGAAAGGAAAAATGTTGCTTTCCTCTTTGGCCACAGCTGAAGAACCTCATGGGTCTTCAAAATTCCTCATTAATCTCATCATGTCAAAATTGCCTAATTGGATGAAAATGAAAAATTTAGTGAATATTTTTCTTTTCATTTCTAAGGGAAACCTTACAGACATTAAGATACTAGCATGTTCAGAAAACTCTGTGCCATGTATTGATTTTTTTTTTTTAAAGGGAAGACGTTTACTTGTACTCATCATTTTGAACCCAACTTAGAAAGTTATTGTTAGCTTAAGATCTATCTGTCTGTCATTGTGTTCCTCATCACCCTCAGGACCATTTTGAGAAATAAAACATTTTCTTTCACTTCTTTCCTTCTTTCTAATTACTATTCCCCATTTATCTTCAAAACTACGTAATTTCTTTCCCTGGCACCTGACCTTTCCTTTTCAATAGGACAAATTCTATATGATCTTGGATATATTTTGAACAGACTTCTTTTTAAGGAACATACCACAGCAATTGAAATATAACATACACAAGCCTAAACATCTACTTTACAATCCTATGGATCTCTATCCAAAAATAGGTTCTCTTTAACTATATGAGACTTATCCCCATAGGAAGCATGTGCAAGGTTTAGCCTGAATTGTCTTACCTTTGGGACCTTTCAGCCCAATGGCACCAGGAGGGCCCTTAAGGCCAGGCAGACCCCGAGATCCAACCTGACCCGGGAAGCCATTTTCTCCAGTAGTTCCAGGAGGCCCGGGTGGTCCAGGACGGCCAGGGAGGCCTGGAGCACCAAATTCAGGCCTCCTGAGACTGGCAGCCAGCTGAGCCAGTTGATCTGTTAAATAAGAAGAATGAAGAAAGAATAAAACACAAGTTTCTTCTCTACAATTTATAATATTGTTTAATTGCAAAGCAACAAATTGTTTCTTTTTCTCCCAAAACTATCAACCCATTTTCTAGACTGTTTGTACAACCGTTGACTAAAGGTATGTTTGCACATCTTTTCCCCTCTCATGCACATTTTTAGCAGTTTGTATTTTGTAAAGTTTTTGTTGCCTTGAAAACATGTGAGCTTCCAAAGGAAATTGTGTGTGGGTCCCCCCCCCCCACACACACACACACACATAAACTAGGGCCTGGGAAGGGTAAAAACACTACATTTGCTGTGATGGTCAAATTTCACGAAATACTTTTCCATCCCTAGATCTCTTTCAATTAACAAAATGCTCTATCCTTGTACAGATGAACCTGAGTTCTATACCATCTGAAAATAATAGAGCATTTTTTCTTCTCAAAGCTTCAACTAGATGCTCCCTTTTGGTCCATATACACTCAATATTGATGAGTGGGATCTCCTTTTCAGAGGTTCAGGAAGCTGTTGTTTCCCAGTCCCAGCTACATATGTCAAGGATCGATATGGGACCATTCATGCACAAAGCACATGCTTGACCACAGATCTATGTCTCCAAGTTTGCTCGTCTCAAGTAGTTTTATACTACCCCAAGGACATCTGTCCGTCCCACTAGAGCAGACCAGAGGGGCTCTCTGATAGTCCCATGTGCTAGAGAGGCTCACCTCTCTAGCATGAGAAGGAGGGCCTTCTCTGTGTCTGCTCCAGCCCTGTGGAACCTCCTGCCAACTGAACTTCGTCTCCAGGCAGAGCTTTTATCCTTCCGCAAGAGCCTTAAGACCTGGCTTGCGCAGTGGGTGTGTGGGGTGGCTGGGGAGATAGCCATCCCGGGCTGGCTTGTTTAAGTATCGCCTAGCTTTTGAAAAATCTGGTGATGCTGGCATTTTTTTTAAAAAAATTAATTTTAAATCAAATTTTATTTTTAATGTTGTTAAAGGTTTTTGTAAAGTTTTTATTTGTTTTATGTGTGAGCTGCCCAGAGTCGCCTCGGCAAGATGGAGGCGGTAGAAATGTGATTTAAATAAACAAATAAAAACATGTTTCTCTAAAATGAATGTGACTTCTGATGTGAGGAAAAATGTAGACAGCACATGCACAATTCACTTTCTAGATGCAAGCTAATTTGTAGCCTTCAAGCTTCTCCCATGAAATTTGGTGCTTAGCTATATTTTGATGTTTAAGTGAACCTTCTTCTTCAAAGTTAACAAACATAGATGTGTACAAATTTTTATTTACCTTGCAGAACTCTCATGCAAACTTGCTTAATGTGTGCCTCAGTTGGTTCTCTGCCCTAAAACAAACATGTTATTAAAACAATTGTGTGTCACCATCTGTTGTCATAATAAAAAATATGCAGGATGAGGGGTTTGTTTTTTAAAAGAACTATCACTGTGCAGCTGCAAACTACTTGCTAAATCAGGTCAGAAACACCTCAATTATTATGGAATTATTACAGAACTGGGAAGGTAAAAAGGGGAGTAAAATCAGAACAAGTATTCACACAGTCAGTATGTAAGCTTGAAATATCTCTTCTCTGCACTTCCTACCACCGTCTTTCAAAAACAAAACAAGCCAGTATACATTGAAGGAAAGAATAGCCTTCCAAAAGAGGTCTGTTATTTTAGTTATTCCTAAATTACAGTATGGTATAGAAAGGTGGGGAAAGTGTCAATAATAAATAAAATAATGCACAATCGTTTTTTACTGTATATATCTGAGTTAAGCAGAAACAGTCAGTTGCATTTCATTATGGTTTCAACAAGACAAAAAGTCTACAATCTCTTGCGAAGACATTTGTAAAAACAGATAAAACAGCACCATGGCTGCTATTCTTGCATCCCTTTGACTCTGCAAGATTCACAACACAGACAGTGCCATCTTGTTCTTCTGAGTATGTGTTTTTATATATATATATATATATATATATATATATATATATATATATATATATATATATATATATATATATATATATATATATATATATATATATATATATATATATACATATATATGTATACATATATACATACACACACACACACACACACACACACACACACACACACACTGTATTGCATTTTTATGAGTTTGGCTTTCAAAATCATCCTCCGCTGCCTCTTTTGAAATGGTTATTGTTCATTGAATACATTTAGGTAGAAATGGACACATGGAATATAGGCACTCCAGCAGTCACTGACGCAGCATATTATGAGATCACACAGAATAGCCATCATGACCAGTGTAAATTTCTGATGACCACTGGGACTTGTCTTTGATCTGGCAGTGACACAGCCAGCAGCCTCACCTGTTCTAGTACACTAGTTTCAAAGCTTGCCCCCGGAGATGGCTTGCCAACAGCTCCTTGGATGGGACACAGTAGTCCTCTGGATGTGGATCTATCACCACTACAAAAATGACTTGGTACAGGAGTGCAGAAGGGGTCGATGGGTAAAAGTGGATGCCAAGCTAACATAGCTCAGTAGGATCAATCTGTCAATATCCCAGGGGAGGTAGGGAGCATCTTACTGAACATAAAAGGCATCAGGCTTTATGGCTAAGCGGTCACAGGGGTAGATAGAATAAGGAACATGGGGGGGGGGGGATCGTGCTACCCATGTTTTCATTTCTTGTAAAATGCTGAATCTTGTCAGGATACATTTAGCTGTGTCCAGAAGAACCATTACTTACCGCTGGACCCTGGCTGCCAGGCAAACCTGGAGCACCTTGCTGACCTTGCAAACCACGTGGCCCAGGTGGACCCCGTAGGCCTTCCATACCAGGCAAACCACGACTTCCTTCAGGCCCTCGTGAGCCAGGTTCACCAGGATTCCCATCCTAAAAATGGCATGAAGTGAGCTGTTATTGTTGTTGTAGAAAAAAGCTACAGTTACATATTGTGTTGGGTATCCCATTGCAATAATAATGTGCTGTAGACACAATCTATGGGTCATATAGATATCATCTACATGGAATTCACTGAGGAGAACTAGAATTTGGTATTCAACAATTTAGACCTTGGTGAACAATAACAGATTAATCAGTAAATGGAAAGGCTTTGCCTCAAATGACAGTGCACTGGTGTACAAGAGGCAGGGCTCACATGACCTGTGGGTTATAATTATATATAGTCCCCCCCCCCAGACCTCATTCACCCCAAATTTTGAAGAAGTCAGAAATAGGGATTGCCATTCCTAGGAACCCTGAAGAGTAGCAATTCTCAATGTTTCCCAACCTTTGGTTCTTGGACTTCGATTCCCAGAAGCCTGTCAGTACATTGGCTGATCAGTCCTTTTGGGAATTGAAGTCCAAGGACCAAAGGTTGGGAAACACTGCTCTAGAACAAGGCACAAGACCTTGCTTTACTATGAATGGGGTGAGATATTTGTGTATGTGCATGTTGAAAAGAGCCCTGGATGTGACTTTCTGGTGACTTCTAAGCCTCCTTCCCCACCATTGAGGGTGCAGTTCACAGACATTGCCCACTCCAGCTTGACACATATAAGGGACACACTCTTAGGTAAGAGGGTGCAGGGGTGGAAGCTTGAACTGGATCATATGCCCATGCTTAACAGGACTAAACCCAGTAGGTTCTGATCTCACATCTAGACTAGAAGACCTACTGGAGAAAAAAGAAGTAGATACCACCACACCATTACAAAGGCATTTGAGCTCTTCTGATTTTAGAAGGTAAAGCAGGATTAGGCCTGGATAGTGCTTGTAGGGATGGGAAGGAACCCTGAACTCCCAGACAGCCTCTTTTGGTCAAACTGATGGACCAGTGTTGGACTATAAAGACCACCATTCACTCTGACTCTAAGGCAGTATAAAGCAGTTTTCTATCCTCCTGTGATATAACAGTAAGGTTTTCAAAGCCTTGTGTAGAGCTACAGACTTGCTTGAGGGAAACTGGGGTCTTTTCTAGGAGAACTCTGTTTATGCATTACTGTAGGTAAACAGATCAGAAAGACGCTGCAGTCTAGCAAGTGGTCTTTGGTTTCCCGTTCCCATAGGTAACTCTGCAGTAATAGATCACTTAAGATGCGTGAATCCCTCAAGCAATTTCAAACTTTTGCTTTTGCACAAATCAAATGAATATATTAAATATTTAAAAAACAGCTTAACTACCAAGAAGACCATAAACTACAAGAGCTTTTAAGCTTCCAATTTTTATATTTTATAAATATAACTGCAGAGGAGATAAATATTAGATAAGCTAGAAATTGGTCATAGAAGAGTTTGCAAATGGCTGCCTTGAAAACACTGCAGGGAATATTATCACAAGCCAAGAAATGCAGAAGTATGGGGCCAATGTTAATACATGCAGCATTCTTCGTCCTTGTCAATATATATATATATATATATATATATATATATATATATATATATATATATATATATATATATATATATATATATATATATATATATATATATATATATATATATATATATATATAGAGAGAGAGAGAGAGAGAGAGAGAGAGAGAGAGAGAGAGAGATGTATGGTAAAATTATTGCAAGGACTTATTGGACAGAAAATTGAAATTGAAGAAGTTGGGAAGGAACTTTGATTTGCAAGTCTTTCTAGCATTCCTCATCTTCTGGAACAATCTCCTGCATTATATGAGACACTACAGTTATCTAGACCAGGAGTTCTCAACCTACGCCCTGCGAGCCGGAGCCGGCCAATGGCACCAAATCAACCAGCTCACACCCTCACTCCAGCTGCCACAGCAATCGACCATGGACTCATTTATGGCTGTTGTAAGCATGTTTACAACAGTCACGAACTCATTTACAGCTGTTGTAAATACATTTACAACAGCCATAAATGGGTCTATGGCCAATTCCACTGGCGGCTGGACCACCAGTCTAGTCCGCCAACTGTCTGGTGGAATGTGACCCGGTCCCTGACTTCAAAAGTTTGAGAACCCCTGGTCTAGATGGACAATAAAGTCACCTTATGAAGTAATCTAAGGGCAGTCTGGTCCACCAATATATATTTTTTATCTAGTCCACACATACCCCAAGCATGGCACCTTTTAGCCCATGTCAGGGGATTCAACTTTTTCAGTGTACTGAAAACATCTATGGGCCCTGGGAAGGGCATGTGTGAGAGCCTTGCAGATGTAAAGACTGCTTCTGCTGTAAACATATAATATACTAAAGCAGGGATTCTCAACCTATAGCCCATGGGCCAAACCAGGCCCTCAACACCAAATAATCCAGCCCCCGCCCTCACTCCAGCAACTGCCACCACCAGTAGAATTGGCCACGGTCTCGTTTATAGCCTTCGTAAATGTGTTTGCGACAGCCATAAATGGTGGCAGGAAATCTGGCCCCCTCAACTGTTTGAATGAGCATGACTTGGCCCCCGACTTGAAAAGGTTGAGAACTCCTGTATTAAAGGGACTAACGAGCCCCTTCAACATATTGGATATTGAACACTTCCCTTGATGGTCTATAAACAATGAGGTGAAATGAAATATTTTTATACTGTATCTTCTAGATAATCGTTGAAGTAATGCATCACTTTGTTTAAATATTTTTTAAAAATTCTTTGCCTCTCTGTGTGTATTGCCGATGAAAACAGTCAATCAGCAGCATGCACACACACACACACACACACACACACACACACACACACACACACACACACACACACACACACACACACACACACACACACACACACACAAGGTTTATTAAGAACTACCCATCCATAAACATCACATTGCAGAGAATTGTATCTGCAACTGATGATTAACCAAAAAGTGTTCTTCCGTTGTTTGTTTTTCTGTTTTTACTTTTCGGAAGTTGATGGTTTTGTAGGGAGGGGAGTCATTGTGACATAAAGTAACAATCTCTGAAATAGATACATATCTGAAAAAGATGCAAAGCAATTGTTCAGCAACAGCCAATTTTGGTGAATTGCTAGGCGCTTGGTTGCTGAGATGGCCTCCAGCCACAGAGCCTTTTAAAATATGCCATTAATATGGCAACATGATATAAATCCTAGATTATATTCTCAACTCCCTGCTGAAACTGAGGCATATATATGATCCAGATGGGAATGTTTCTCCTTCCTGGGGATGGGATGAATTGTTGTAGGCAGTGAATCAGGTACATAAAAGTTAAAAAGTGGAATAAAAATTTGTGTTAACAATAAGTAGATGCACACAAGGGGGGAGAAAGAGAAAGAGAGAAACAGCTACAGCATATAATAGGCTAAATTGGGAGAAAACATAAAATGAAGTTCAATTGATCCATCAGTGATTCAAAACACATTTTCTGCAAGTTGAAATGTTCACTAGGAGGCCAATCTATTAACCAAGAGTAGCAGCAACCACTGATTCATCTTCCTTCATAACTTTTGCTTTATGTAGCTGCCTAGTCTTCTGCCTGCCTTGATGTAGACCTTCTAATTTCTTTTACCATCCACAGGAAGCTACAGCTAAGCCCTTTTCCTAACCTGAATTCAGCACACTTTGGCCATTTGTATAATGGGTATAAGATATGGATAAACATCCTCTCCCTCACAAATAGTGGCTTTGCACTTCCACTTCACAAGCAAGAAAACAAGCCAGAAACTAGTCTCTCCAGTTAATGGTAGCTCCATTCTGCACTACAGCAGGGAAACTAGAGTTAATGGCTTCCAAACAACCCTAGTGATTATGCCAACTCCAGCCCATCGTAGTTTGTTTAGAAGATATTAACCAGGGTTTTCTCATTTCAGACATTATTGAGATACGAAATACCAAATGCAGCCACTGCCACTCTGTATCTCTACATCTTTGAAAGCTAAGAAACTGGCTCTTTTCAAAAAGAAAGAAAAAAGGAGTAAGTCAATCTACAGATTACTTTAACAACGTGTTTTTTATTTCCTTTATCAATATGGAATTGCAAAGGGGTTCAGCTCAACTAGGACTGAAATGAGAGACATATGAGGGTTTAACTCTTCACCTTCCATTGTGATCCCAATCCAAATTCCTCTTCTAATGCCCACCACATCTGCAATCTGAATTACAGTACTATAAACTAATATACTGAAGGACTGATATACTGAAGGACTGTGGTGGCTTAGTGATTAGGACACTGAATTTGATGACTGGAAGGTCGGCAGGTCAGCAGTCTGACACCCAAATGCTGCACGACGGAGTGAGCTCCCGTCTCTGTCTCAGCTCCTGCCAACCTAACAGTTCGAAAGCAAGAAATTGCAAGTAGATAAATAGGTACCTCTTCGGTAGGAAGGTAAACAGTGTCCTCTGCATTCTGGTGTCTAGTCATGCCTGCCACAAACCCGCGGAAACATCTTCAGTTGCAGACAGCACTGGCTTTTTAGCTATAAACAGAGATGAGCACTGAACCCTAGAGTCCGATATGACTGGCTTTCAAACAAGGGCAGCCTTTACCTTAATATACTGAAACAAGTGGATAAATTTGAGCAGTGAAAATGCACCCCCATGTGAATCAGCCCCAGAGCTGAAGGCACAGGATTCAATACCACTCTTAGCTAGTATGTTGTGGCTCTAGTCTGCATCAGATTCCCCACATTTACTTTTGTGTAAGGGGAAGGTTTGGCTACGTGCTGATCCTATTAAGTAACTTAAGCTTCATCCTAAGAGGTTCCAAAAATGTGTGTACAGTACAATCTAATGCTTGTCTATTCAAAATGTAAACCATTGAGTTCAGTGAGATGCACTTGAAGTAGCAGCTTCAGAGATGATGCTGTGTGAGATGCATAGAAAATGTTCACCCCTGCCTACAACATTTATAAGAATTCAGTTCACAGAGGCTGCCATACTTTTCTTCCCACACTGATTTATTCATTTACTTCTCTCTTCACCCATATGTATTAACCCTCCATCCCCTGCACATTTCTTGCTGAGAGATGACCTCTAGTCATCCACAGCTTCAGAATAAAAACAATGACTGATGGATCACATGTGCCCTCTCTTTCTTGCTTGGGAAACTAAATATTTAAACTCCATTTGTGAAGCCAGACATCTACCCTCCTGGACTGAAACATTCTGCTGATTTATTAAGCTTTTGATTTTCTGTAACAATGCAGTTCATCATACTTACAGATCCTTTAGGGCCTGGCAAACCCACGTCACCCTAACAAAACAAGACAAATTGCGTCAAGATAGTATGTGTATGTGCAGTTTCCAAGTATAATGGATTTCACATTACTCTCTAAATGTTTACAGATTGTGCTGCTATTAAGGAGAAAGGAGCTTTCTTGATATGCTTAAAAGGAAGGCTTCAAGAAACTATGTAAAAACAATTACAAACACTGGTGCATAATTAGAAGGAAAAAATTAAAGCATTAAGTAATAAATGACAGGTTTTTGTTTGTAATGAGTATTTCTGAAAGCAGACCTTTCTGTAGTGAAAAATCTGTGTGACATCTTTAAGAATTGCCTCCAGAGCATTCTTGGATTCATACCAATGGTGCCTGCATTTCATATAAAAGTATGGTCTGCCTAACTCTGGCCTGTGACATGCCTCCTAGCTTTTGCTAACAACCAACCACAAACCAGAGAATTAACCCATGATTCACTATTGTCTTAGATACTCTGGTTTGTTTAAACAATAGTTCATTTTCCCAGCAGCTGGTCTGGAAACAGGAGCTCCCTTTTAACAAAAACACCCAGATAAAAGAAGTGTGAAGGAATCAACCCAATAATGGGCTATCCCAAGGTCCCTCAAACTTGGCTCTCCAGATGTTCTTGGACTTCAATTACCAGAAGCCCTGATCAGCAAGTGTGCTGACTTAGGCTTCTGGTAACTGGCCATGAACACCGGAAAGGCCAAGTTTGAGTAACCCTGGGCTAGCCAAACTATGATTTGTTGTATATTCTGTTGCAAAAGTTGTGGTCTAAGCAACGGCAAAACATTGTAAACACAATGCATAGTGTATCCTGATACAGAAACATTTGCTGAAACCCTGTTGCTTAATATCAAAAGTCACAACTAGAATAGGTACAATAAAGTCAGTGGGGATTTGGTAACACAGCTCTGCCACAAGTTCCACAGATGCAAATGGGCCCAACTCAAGTTGCAGCCAACCACATTAAGCAACAAGACTTCAGCCAATGTCTTCCACAACAAATAAAGCAAACAAACCACCACTAAACATGCTGCTGCAAGGCTGTACCATTTCTATCAATGCAAAGCCCCTAGTCAGAAATCAGCCACTGGGTATAGATCAGGGATATGAATGCTGTAGCTTCTTGCTCCTGGAGAAAGCTTGAGGAAAAATTCTCTTTTTCTCCTCCAAGCTAGATTGTGTTGGGTTTCTTGGAAATTTCCAGGAAAAATACCAGGCTGTGCAAGATTATTACAGCCCCTGCATAAACTGGCATCTTTTCTACATTAGAGTTTACTTGGCAGAGGTAGAAAAAGCATCAAGCTGCTCAGCATCCCTGTGTCGAATCACTTTTTTTTTTCATGTACAGGAAAGGGCATCAGGCTGCATGAAATCTGACAGTTTCCTGAATAGAAAAAACATGGACTGAAAATGAAAGGGGGAAAAGAGGGGAATGAAACTTGTTTTTTGTTTTCGTGGGAAGCTGGGAAATCTCACTGATGGGGGGGAGCCTCATCTCATTTTGGCAGGGAGGCTCAGCAAGATAAGACTCTGAAAATCTAAAAGAACTTTGTAAATTGTTTGTCTCACCCCTAGTATGCAACAGCTATACCGATGATTTTTTTATTTTTTATTTTTTTTGCAGTCTCTGGTATAGCACGGCAATAACATAATGCTAGGGGAGAACAGGGTTCCAAGGAAGGGGTACTTTTTCAGAGGTATAGAAGCCATATGGATTCGTGGCGGACTGGTGAAAACAGAAATAGTAAAAGTTCCTGAACTATTACTTCCCGAAATGCTGCGGAATTTGGTTATCTTTCTGCAATCTCTGGCTACAAAGCAGTTGGAGCATAGATAGAGCTGTTTTGTGAATGTGCAAAGATGTGAACCATTTCTGTCATCTTAGAAATAATGCCCAGATGTCTCCTGTTCTGTCATCCTAAATGCACTTCCAATCATCAGTTTGTTCACATGACAAGAGACAAAGTAAGAGTCTGAGCAAAACGCGATGAAGAGAAAAGTAGATCTTACCAGGTCACCTCTTTGTCCATGCTCTCCCTCTCCACCAGTAGCTCCCTGCATTAAAACAAAACATATATTGTTTAAACAGATATACTTTTTGAAAAGGGAGAGAACTTAAATAAAATGTGAACACATGTACTCACTTGTCCTCCTTTAGGCCCTGGTTCACCAACTGAACCCTGTACCAATGAAAAAATATAATGTTTTTCCCCAACAAAGACCCTTAAACATTGTATGCATAATTAACCCATAAAGAAACATATAGAAAATAAACAGTATATTATCTGAAAACAAAAGATGCCTTCCTTCCATATAATAGAACACTAATTAAACATTAAATTATATTAACATTAATCAACCTCTAGAGATATGTTAAGTAATAGTCATGGGAATAAATACATAGTGATTATTTTGGCTAGTTATGAAAGGTCCACATGGCAACCAATTTCTGGTACTTATTTAGAAAAAGTTCAACTCATTCTGAAAGGATGCTTGTAAATAAAAATAAACATGTGGAACAATTTTTGAAAAGAAAGAAAGTAAATAGAGAGGAGGAAAAATTAAGAGCAATAGAAAAATGCCAGAAAACTTAAGGAAGTCCCATTTTTCAGTTGGAAAAATCCTAAAAGTGCTACTGAGATAGACCTTTACACAGCTAAATTTGTGCTACTACTGTTGCAGTTGTTTACCGCTTCTCTTTAAAATAATACCTAATCAGACTATTATCCGATTCTCATAATGACATACATTCTATCTGAGCAAAAACCAACAATGGTGTAAGAGATATTACAGCAAAGGAAAAGTTGGGGAATGAACACACACACACCCAAAAAATCTGCTTTGTCTTCCCACTGTGACCTTCTAAGTTGGTGATGACCTTTCCTAAACTGAAACATCAGACATGATTTCCTCTGCTGCATCTGCAAATCTAATCTCCCTTCTAGTAAGACATCTAGCTTCCTGTCCGAACAAGGTACCTTCCAAGCTAAGAAGTTAGGAAATCTCAAAGATTCTCCCAAATTTTGAGTAAAAAGGACTAAATGTGAATGACTAACACAATACAGTTGGTTATTCCATCTTGTCCACAGAGTGAACTGATCTGATCCTGGGTATCACTTAGTCTTTCTTACCCTTTCAATTCAAATGCTAACCCTCCCTTTTCATTTCAACTTCTATGTCTCTGTCTTCATATCAACACTCATCTGGATATAACACACTCCATTACATGCTAATGAACACAAGACTTTCCATATGTCACACTTTGTTGTACTGTTCTGAGGTCTGTAGATTGGGCCATTTACTTTTGCCATCTGGATTGGATAATTAAATTACTTCTCATGGCACCTCTTAGTATTTATGAAAGCCACCTTTGTTCTTTCCTGACTTCAGCAAAGTTACACAGCTAACATGACATTTACAGAGTAAGGTTTTCCATCACTTCCAAAACATACTAAACTAGGTCTCTTCTGTTGAGTTTCTGCCAAACTGTTCTTAAAGGCAAGATTTGCAACCATACAAGATCTCTTATAAAAATCTTGACCTATATGGTTTCTTTGTATGTTTTTGTCTTTTGTATCTTTTTTTAAACTTATGTTATGTTATGCTATACAAATCTCAATAAATATTATTTTTTTAAAAAAATATTGACCTAGAAGTAATTCCCGAGTACTGCAGGACGGAATGAGCTCCCGTCTTTGTCCCAGCTCCTGCCAACCTAGCAGTTCGAAAACAAGAAATTGCAAGTAGATAAATAGGGGCCACTTCGGTGGGAAGGTAACAGCATTCCGTGCACTCCGGTGTCTAGTCATGCTTGCCACATGACCACAGAAATGTCTGCAGAAGCAGACAACACTGGCTCTTCGACTTTGAAACAGAGATGAGCACTGAACCCAAGAGTCAGATACGACTGGCTTTCGAGCAAGGGAAACCTTTACCTTTACTAGAGTGACTATCATCTTAAATTAAAATTTAGATGAAGGCTACATTCATACTGTCTTACCAGCAAAAGGATTAAATGGTGGAATTTCATTCTGAGTAAACATGGTGAAAATTAGAGTACCGTATTAATATGAAACAGTGAGAAGTTTCTCTCTGGGAAGGTTTAACATGCAAGACAGACTCTGTCACAGAACAAACTACTTCCCCTGTTTTTGACTTTTCCCCACCATATATTTTACTGTTACCAAGTGCAGGACTATCTTGTTATAGGAAAGCACTTCTGAGTTAACATAAGAACAGCCTTGCTGGAACAGGCCACAGCCCATCCAGTCCAGCATTCTGTCTCACACAGTGGCTCACCATTTCCTTCAGGGTATTATTCCCAAGGAGATGCCTTCACCTGCTTAGGATTCCCTGGAAATGGCATTGAGAGATATCCTGCCTATCTCTCCAACCCGGAGGTTGTCCTTAAGTATCCATAATTATAGCCATTGATACTCTTGTCCTCCATGAACTTGTCTAATCCTTTCTTGAAGCTGTCAAGACTGACAGCTGTCACCACTTCTTCTGGCAGGGAGTTCCATAGACCAGGGATCCTCTGGGTGAAAAAGTACTTTCTCTTATTTGTTTGAGAACTAGTACCCAAAAGTTTCATGGAGTGCCCCCTAGTTCTAGTATTGTGCGATAGGGAAAACAGTTTTCCTTTAATACAAAGAAATGGCTGTTCTTTGTATTAAAGACACAACCCTGTTTCATTTCCTCATTTCTCTTAAATTTCCTACATAGCCATACACCTGCTGTGCAGCAATAAGTTTGAAAACCAGAGCAAACTTTACATTAATATTGCTGAGAGGTGACCAAGGCAATCTTTGCATGTTTCTAAAAGCAGACTTCAAACGACCACATGCTTCAGTCCTGAAGACCAATCACTGCTCAAAGCAAGTTAGTTTGCATTTTTTAGAGGTAAGTAAAGCTTATGCTGTGCAACTCACTCACATTACTTAAGTATCTCCCTCTTCACAAGCTGATCCTAACATTCTTTCCTGGCCTCTGGTGCAAAGGCCTCAAAGTACCACTCGCTCAAAGAGGAAATAGATCCACTCTGTGGCCTTTCCCAAGTTAGTCCACTAGTAAATGTCCGTTTTACTGGGCATCCACTGGGCAACATTATGCAGTCAGTGAATACATCCTATCCTGAAGTGTTGCCCTGGAAACTTGCTGATGAGTGAAATGATCCAACATTCTTTCTTAGGACCACAAATGACAGTAATTTCTAATAACACTGAAAACATCCTCTTCAACTCAGGCTAGCTCTACTTTATTGCAAATGGAACTACGATGTCCTTTGTGTCCAAGAAACTCACAAAAGAACTGATCAGTATCAACATGGAATGTATCAGTTTGCTGAGAGGCCCCACAAACAACTGGGAAGTGCCATTTTTATAATACCAGGTGTTGTAGTCATCTCAGTGGACTATACTGAAGAGGACAACATAAAAATCATGGCAAGAAGCAGCCAGTACGCTCAGATACTATTGAAAAGACTGGACTAGAATCCATACAAAATGCTACTGCATAGAAATATAACCCCAAACCAAATAGCACACCAACTATATGGAAGACCAGATAAAGCACAATAAAAATAAAACATCAAAGGGATATTCCAACCAAATTCAATACACTTTGTACTGCCGTCATATGGGTGGAACTAGAGGAAACTATTAGAAGATGTACAAATGGCAGGACTTGATGATACAGGGATCAAGCGCATTAAACATTATGGGCAAAACACAAAGGAATGGCTATGTATTTGTTGCAGTTGTTCTTGGTCAGTGCTTCAGACTGTTTGGCCCTGCTTGAGTCCTCAACTTGATCAGTGGATAGACACCATTTTCCCTCTCTAGCATTCTGACCCTGCCTCAGAACCATGTTGTCTTTCATACACCAGAGGTCTGTTCTTACTCTCTAGGTAGCAGAAACTATGATAGACCAGGAGAGATGGAGCACTGGGACAAATGCCACCATACTGTAGACCCACAAAGGAAGAGGATTCAGATAATCTCTAAAAATGCATGGATCCCTGGCCACAAGTGTTTGTTTGTTTGTTGTTTATTGTTTGTTTGTTTGTTTGTTTGTTTGTTTGTTTGTTTGTTTTTAGCAGTTTGGTGTACTGGGACCAAGACAATAGAAGCAGCCGAAGTTTGGCTTAACACATCTTTATTGGCACACCGGTAGACTGAACATGTGGTAATGGTGGAGGTACAGCTCCTTTTATATTGCAACAATACATTTGAACATGGTTACATGGTAGCGTATTGGCTGCTACCTGCGTGACATCATCAGGAGTCACGTCCTTCTTCTCCAGATGTTCCTTGAGCGGGAAGGTTACTGCGGCTGACGGTAATTGGGGAATTTGTACCATGTGAGCTGAATGCTCGCAACTGCCCTCTATGGGTAGCTAGCTCACGTTCCATTACAGCTGAGGTACATTGTGTTCATTGTTAGGTTACATTCGGACATTGCAGTGGTTACATTCATTCTTAAAGCAACACTGTTTCATACACAACAAGCAGTGACTACACTCCGGAGAACAGGACTGTGGTGGCTTACTGGTTAAATCTTGACGACTGGGAGGTCAGCAGGTCAGCAGTTAGAGATCGGAGAGCTGCACGACAGACAGGGTCACCATCAGAAATTTCTGGGCCCCGTACTGAGCAATCCTATTGCCACCCACCCACACACCCACACACACACTTTTCTCTCTCCTCGCATTGGGATGACGGCGGTGGCTGGAATACACAATTTCCCAAAAGAAATCGATGGGCAGTTGTATCCAACTTTAGAGTCCAGTGCTCATCTCTGATTACAGCCAAAGAGCCAGTGGCTATGATCCACAAAAGCTCACATTAAAATACAGAAGTTAGTCTTTAAGCCTTGCTTGAAAGCCAGTTGTATCCAACTTTAGAGTTCAGTGCTCATCTCTGATTACAGCCAAGAGCCAGTGGGCCTGATCCACAAAAGCTCACATTAAAATACAGAAGTTAGTCTTTAAGCCTTGCTTGAAAGCCAGCTGTATCCAACTTTAGAGTTCAGTGTTCATCTCTGATTACAGCCAAGAGCCAGTGGGCTTGATCCACAAAAGCTCACATTAAAATACAGAAGTTAGTCTTTAAGCCTTGCTTGAAAGCCAGTTGTATCCAACTTTAGAGTTCAGTGCTCATCTCTGATTACAGCCAAGAGCCAGTGGGCTTGATCCACAAAGGCTCACATTAAAATACAGAAGTTAGTCTTTAAGCCTTGCTTGAAAGCCAGTTGTATCCAACTTTAGAGTTTAGTGTTCATCTCTGATTACAGCCAAGAGCCAGTGGCCTTGATCCACAAAAGCTCACATTAAAATACAGAGGTTAGTCTTTAAGGTGCCACACATTATGCCTAAAAAACAGAATTTTATATAAACACAAACATAATTAAAAGGTAAAGGTTTCCCTTGCTCGAAAGCTAGTCGTATCTGACTCTAGGGTGCAGTGCTCATCTCTGTTTCAAAGCCAAAGAGCCAGCGCTGTCTGCTTCTGCAGACATTTCTGTGGTCATGTGGCAGGCATGACTAGACACCGGAGCACACGGAATGCTGTTACCTTCCCACTGAAGTGGTCCCTATTTATCTACTTGCAATTTCTTGCTTTCAAACTGCTAGGTTGGCAGGAGCTGGGACAAAGATGGGAGCTCATTCCGTCCTGCAATACTCGAGAATCAAACTGCTGACCTTCCGCCTCCCAGTCAGTGTCTTAGCCACTTGAGCCACTGCGGTCCTTATGACCACAGTTTTGCGCCACCAGGGCTCCGAAAGAAAGGAAGGAATGATGGAAGGATGGAAGGAAGGAAGATAGAAAGGAAGGAAGGAAGGATGGAAGGAAGGATGGAAGGAAGAAAGAAATAAAGGAAGGATGGATGGAAGAAAGGAAGGAAGGAAGGATGGAAGGAAGAAAGGAAGGATGGAAGGATGGAAAAAAGGAAGGAAGGAAGGATGGAAGAAAGAAAGAAAAAAGGAAGGATGGATAGAAGGAAGGATGGAAGAAAGAAAGATAGAAAGAAAGAAAGGATGGAAGGAAGGAAGGATGGAAGGAAGGAAGAAAGAAAGAAAAAGAAAGGAAGGAAGGAAGAGTGGATTAGTGAAGATAGATAGATAGACAGACAGACAGACAGACGGACCCGCCTGGGAGGGGAGGGGGCAGGCCAAAGAACAGCAGTGGCCTGCCTGAACTGGCAGGAGGGGTGGGGGTGGGGGCCTGATCACCCACCCCAGCTCTGTTTCCCACCCCCCCACCACCACCCCCCGCGGGCAGACAGTCAGGCTTACCTTGCAGTAGTGTTGTGTGTGTTTCGCCCAGCAGGTCCATAGCTGGCAGTAGGGTGGGAAGCAGACGTCCGGTGATGGCACCGGCCTGAGAAGTCGTGCTCCCCACCCCACGGCTTGCTGCTGCTTGGCGTCGGTGGCTGGAGGCCCCGGTGCCTTAGAAGGTGTGCGCATCGTGGCTTCCCGCTGTTGCGTTCGGCCCCTGGGCCACCCTCCTCGTGGGCTGGCAAGCCTTGACCCCAGATATCCAGGTTGTGGCAGGGGTGAGGGGGCCCTCAAGTGGGGCATGTGCAATGGCGCAGCAGCCGCATGCCATGATTTTTAAAAAGTTAGAATTTTTTTTTAAAAAGTTTTTAAAAATGGGCTGCCCACCCCCACAGGCCCCCTGCAGCTCTGGGCCCGGGACAGGAATCCTGGCTGTACCCCATCTGATGGTGGCCATGATGACAGAGTTAGCTCCCATCTCTGTCCCAGCTCCTGCCAACCTAGCAGTTTGAAAGCAAGAAATTGCAAGCAGATAAATAGGCGCATTGGTGGGAAGGTAACATTGTTCTGTGCACTCCGGTGTCAAGTCATGCCTACCATATATGACCACAGAAATGGCTGCAGACACAGACAGTTCTGACTCTTTAGTTGAGGACTTGCTGCCTCTCCCTGGAGCCCACTCCACCGGCCCCAGGGATAGGAGGCAGGTGCACCATCCCCGCCCTCCGAGCCCTGCCCGTTTGGAGGGTTTGAAAAGATACCGCAAATGCTACCGCCGCCGCTGAGGACTTGCTGCCTCTCCCCGGAGCCCACTCCACTGGCCCCAGGGATGGGAGGCAGGTGTTCCGTCTCTGCCCTCCAAGCCCTACCTGCTCAGAGGGTTTGAAAAGATGCCATGAGCACCAATGCCTCCAACACCTATGCTGCCGATGCCACTGCTGAGGACTCGCTGCCTCTCCGGGCCGGGGAAAGAAAAACATATGTTTGGCAGGCCATTACCACAAGTGGCCACAAGAGGGCACAAATTGCAATTTCCCATTTAAATGCATTGGAAATCAATTTCTTGTACAGTATTCTAAAGCTTTTCTGTTTGTATGTTCCCAATGCATTTCAGTGGGAAACCCAACCGGTGCATAAAAAGAAAGGGTTTCATTTACCTTTCTTGCCTTTGTTCCTGCTCCAAGTGGTCAAAATGGAGGGATAAGCCATGCTTCCTGGTTGCAGGGCAAACAAGAGGCTAGGCTAGAGCCTCAGTGCAATTGGCTTACCCGCCCATTTTCCCTGCAACGCCACCACTGGTTGGTGGTACAAATACAGTACTATTTGCTTCAGATTTTTTTTTTTTTTGCTTTAAAAACTGGGTATGTCTTATGGTCTGAAAAATATGGTAATTAGTGCACTGAGGATTCTAAAAAGAAAGCATAGCTGAAAACAGGGTCACAGTGCAGGCTTCCAGACAACACCCTGTGTTTTCTGGCTGGCAAAGCAAGTGTGGGGCACTGGTGAGGTGGTGACTCATGCCTGCTGGCTGATAAAATAACAACAACACTCCCTCTTTTAATTCTCTTTCTTTAATCCTTGGTCTTTTAATTTTTGTAGTATTTTAAATTGGTTTTTTATGGGTGTGGTTTTAATGGTTTTTGTATTGTTGTATTGTTTTTAAAGCTGTGAGCCGCCCTGGGTCATTTTGAGTTGGGCAGCTATACACATTGGAAATTAAAATTAAATTAAATTACTGTGCAATTACCCTTGTTACCTCTTCTCTGCAAGTTTGAGGGTGAAGGATTGTGCCGTTCCATTTTTGGTCAGGAGTTTATGCTTGGTGGAATAAACATTGTAGGCATCCCTAAAAGAATTCTAAGCCTAAGGTTCACTGGTAGAACATTCTCCATTGATGTTAAATGTTTTATTTGGGAAGGGTCTTATCACCAAACAAGCTTCCCAACCAGTGGTGGGCTCCAAAAAAAAATTTACTACCACACTGTGGGTGTGGCATGGTGGCTGTGGCCAGGGGGGGAGTCCTGCGTTGCACCCAAATTAGGATTCATTTATTTCACAACTTGGATGAGCGGGGCCAGCCAGAATTTCTGCTACAGGTTCTGGCGAACTGGTACGAACCTGCTGATGCCCACCACTGTTCCCAACACTAGGAAGGTTTCTTAGCTTAAAGTTTAAAGAAAATGACACTACACAGGACAGTCTTAGCAAGCACTAGAAAATAGCAATGGCTGCCTATTAGGCATCCTTCCTTTGAGAATGAATGTTTACTAATTCCTTGGAAATTAATTGCTTCAAAACTTTGCAACACCTTGCCAACTAAGCTAAAGCCCTAATAGTGAACACTGCTTGTCAAAGATTGAAATATCCCACAGTGCAAACGAAGCATAGAATTTGGAATGGGGAACAACAATTGAAGTTGAAAAGCCTTTCCAGAAAGAACAGTTTCTTTGACTATGGCGCCAGATCTAAGATTTTTCTCAAAGTAGCTGGCTAAGCAACTATTTACTGTAAATTTGAAAGCTGTCAACAGAAATTACCTGGGAGTGCAAAAATATAATTATTATTTTGCAACTGTTCTTCCAAAGGTCAAAGGTATTCAGTGAAAAGCAGAGACTTAATCTATAAGCTGGCAAAGATAAAAGAGGTAGTGTCCATGTAGAAAGAAACCCAGAAAAATCTTAGCAATAAAACCAACGGTAGCCACATCCAATGTAGAAGACAAAGACTTGAAGGCCAAATAATTTACAATGGTTTTGAAGCTTTCATTTGACAGGATGGGACTGATTTTAGCTGGAGGAAAGGATTCCTGTGTTACAATAGAAAACTAGATCAGGAAGGATGACCCAGAGGGGTGGGGTGAACTCTGTGCTGGAGTGACTGCATGGGTGCTCACATAAAGGGTTCCAAGTGCCACCTCTGGCACACGTGCCATAGGTTTGCCACCACTGTTATAGTTGATCCCCAAAGCTGCATCAGATCTCTTCTCTGAACATATTCAAGAAGCAATTAAAATTATTTAATAAATGATAAAATATATTATAAGAAGAGGATTTTGGGGGGTAGACATCAGCAAAGGAATGTTGAAAATGAGAAAGAAAATTAAAATAAGGGTAGGGGCATCTTGCCAATTATGCACCTTTTGTGGATCCATGAGAGAAAAACCTTATAAAACAGTTCCAGGTAATTTTTAGTTTCCCCCCTCAGTCATTTCAACAATTTTTTGTGATGCAAGAAGTCAGAAAGATCCTGGATGGGATGATTTAGGTCACAGGAATTTCTCCCAACAGATGTTTATGCTTACCCTGTCGCCTTTAGCACCAGGAAGTCCTGGAGGTCCAGGTAAACCCGGAAGGCCTAGTACACCTTGCACACCCTGGAAAGACAACCAAAATTAGCAGAAACCTTTTAAACCAACACACAGATAGATGAAGGCAGCCAGTCCCTGTGAAGCAATTGACATATTTCTTAGGAAGAGCAATAAGCAAGAATGACTTCTTTCTAAACTGAAGATTAGACTGAATCATTGCTGACAGCATGCTATAATCTACTCGTGTCAGAAAAGAACAGTTTCTAAACATATAAACCATATGCTAAAAAATCTGTGTCTTTATTGATGTGAGGGAAATGCTGTGATCCATCAGTCCTGTGGTGTGAGCATTCCTTCTTAACACGGAGCTCTTTCACAGCCCAAATATTGAGACTGCTCTGCTAGCAGAAACCATAAGAATGTTTTGACTTGAATCAAAGAAGGCATTTATACCCACTAGTATTGATGCCAGTCTCTGCTGTTAGCCTGAGTGTGCATTTGTGTGTGCATGCACATACAAACACACACACACACACAGAGATGTCTTTTCTTCTCTGTGTCATCTTGAAATGAAGATCACAAGTAACAGTTAGCATTGTTTCTTAAACACAGAAAGGCACTTTGCCTTTTCTTCCAAATGTTATTATTGCATTAAAATGATCTCCTCCTCCCTAAAGATGTCTATTGAGTTAAAATGCCAAGCTATAAGTATAGGAGAAGCGAAAGATGAGGCAAAGAAAGCCAAAGAATAATCCCATTCATGCTTCCTCTTCAACATCTCACAGAAATGAACAAGACATGAGAGAAGCCATTAGTGTCTGAAAAAAGAAACATAGAAACAGGATGGAAGTAGCGGTGACTGCTTACCATTTTCCCTGGCGGGCCTGGAGGACCGGCAGGACCTAGCTCACCTCTGCTACCCTTTCAGGAAACAAGGAGACATTGTTAAAGCCCAGAAGCAATTTACTGAAAGCAAAATTAACTACACTTTCATTCCCTTAGTGTTTAGCTAGTGTTTTGAATCAATTGATGGCAATATCCTCCAAAATGCCATAAACTAAATAAATGCAAAGTCCTTAATTAGGGAAAACTGAAACATTGAAATTGTCTGGTAATAGGTGTGCTCAGGTCCGTGACGTAAAAAGGTTGGCCACCCTGAGCTAGAGTATCTTGTGCTATGGATGGTTGCCACAACACAGAGGTTTTGTAAGGGCATGAAAAATTCCTAACAATTTTTAATAAATGCAGGACAAATCCTTTTATGGAAAAACCATGATGGTCTAGAGATGGCAAGTTGATCTGTCCAGCATGAGTCTTCACTTGTCTCATCTTTGTACAGAAGGCCAATCAAATACAGTTATTTTCTGAACTTCACAGGTACACTAATGTAACACACAACCTAATAAATGAGCAAAGGAACCACATTTTGCTTAGATGACGCAAGGCTGCATGGACAATTTTTAATGTGAACATTGCCACTTGCACAAAATGGAGACTACAGCTGCCTTTTGTTGCCCAGACCTTGGAGAATTAGAGGCACAGGAAGAGGCATTGGCATTGTTTTAATGTAGTAAGCCAGTACTTATATATGTTTGGCCTATGCGCATGCTTTCATTGTTACTTAAAGGGAAAGGACATGTGTATTGCATTGTGGGAGTCTGAACAAAATATGGAAAGTTTTAGAAGGAGCAAAGAACTTTCCTTATCTTACTCTTGGGACTGCAGTGGCTCAGTGGTTAAGAAGCTCATCTTGGTAACTGGAAGGCCAGCAAGTCAGCAGTTCAAGGCCCGGATACTGCATGAAGGAATTAGCAGCGCCTTCTCTTCTATGTGCCTATTAATTCTATCTTTTAGGATAGTTTCCATCACTTTACCTGGGACACATGTCAAACTGACAGGTTGGTAATTTCCTGGATCACCCCTGGATCCCTTTTTGAAAATTTGTGTTACATTCGCTACCTTCCAGTCATCAGGCACAAAGCCTGATTTGAGGGAAATATTATATATTTTGGCTAGCAGATCAGCAATTTCATCTTTAAGTTCCCTGAGAACTCGTGGATGGATGCCATCTGGTCCTGGTGATTTGTTAGTGTTTAGCTAAACAAGACATGCAAGGACCTCCTCCCTGGTTATTTCTATCTGGCTTAATTCTTCGGTTTCCCTCCCTAAAAGATAGGCTCTGTTTTGGGCATGTGGTCTCTGTCTTCTTCAGTGAATACTGAAGCAAAGAATTCATTGAGTCTCTCTGCAATCTCTGTTTTCTCTTTAATAACCCCTTGCCTTCCATTGTCATCTAATGGTCCAATGGTCTTCCTAGTTGGGTTCTTACTTCTAATGTACTTAAAGAAGTCTTTGTTATTTCTCTGAGTATTTTTAGCTATACGCTCCTCAAAGTCTTGCTTTCCTTTCCTGATTGTTGCCTTGCATTTGTTCTGCCAGAATTTATGTTTCTGCCTGCTGTCCTCATTCGGACAAGCCTTCCATCTTCTAAATGAGCTTTTCTTGCTCTTGATCACTTCCCGAACAGCTCCTGTAAGCCACATCGGAGTCCTCTTGGACCTGGCAGTGCCCTTTTTCCTTTTGGGTATACATTCCAATTGGGCCTCTGTTATTGTTTTTGTAAACAGCCTCCATGCCTCTTGGAGTGTTTGGACTCTCTCAATTTTCCCTTTCAGCTTCTTTTTTACTAGTTTCCTCATCTTTGGGAAATTTCCTTTTTGAAAATTTAAGGTCTCTGTGTTAGATTTTATCAGTGACTTGCGGTCTATGATCAAGTTAAACATAATTGAGTTGTGGTCACTGTTCCCTATTGGATCAGTCACATTAACATCTTGCACCAGATCCTGAGTATTACTCAGGATCAAGTCAAGGATTCTTGTACCTCTAGTTGGGTCTTCAACCATCTGTCTCAGGGAACAATCATTTAGCATATCTAGGAACTTTATCTCTTTATCATGTGCTGAACATAGGGTTTCACTGTTAAATTCTTTTCAAGACTATTCTAATTATTATTATATTCAGTCAATTCACTTGACAATTTAGAACAAGATTGAAAACAATTTAACAGTGGAACCCTATGCATGTTCGATGAGAAAATCCACCATGTGAAAAGAGATTTTGTAAGCTGACTCTATTCTCACCAAAACTATGTCTCTAAAATATGCAATCAAAGGTATACATTTTCATCAAATATATTACTGGTGGGGAAATAAAAATGCTCCACTACATGCTCAGGTAAAGGTGCTTTAAAACAACCTGCTCATTTTGTATATGTCCTTGTTATAGGACAAACTATACTTTTCTAGCCCAGATACAGTAGCAAACTCAGTGTTTGAAGAAGTTCCTTTTCTGGATCAGAACTCTCTAAATCCCTCAGACAGGGCAAAAAGGGAACTCTTCCAAGCTTTGTGCAAACTGCAATTCAACACAAAACAAGGAAGGAAGGAGGGAAATTACAGTATTCAGGAGGAGAAGCCCTAGATTTGTTCCAGCAAGAGTGTTCTCTTAGTACTGTACTACTTTACAATTTGACTGACATTTGAACTGAGCCCTTGAATTCTAACTGAACAATTTCTCCCTCAAAATACAGTAGACCCTCGCATAACTACGTTACTTAGTTCCTCAAGTAGCGTTGCTAAACAATTTTTGTTGTTATGCAGGTTTCTATGGAGTTTCCCACATAACGACATTTTTGTCCGGATAATGACAGTTATTTTAGCGTTGTTATCCAGACAACAACACTAAAAATGTTATAATGTAGGGGAACACGTGGTGCATAACGACGCATTGTTAAGCGAAAATGATGCTATCCGAACACGTTGTTATGTGAGGGTTGACTGTATGATGTGTGATTTAGCTGTTTGCAACTAGACTAAGGTTAGGGGTGGATTATGCTCTGATTCCATTAAATGAAGCTTACTTCATACATTTCTTTTTCAGATGGTAAGAAACCAAATATTACTTTTCTTTTACCATTTATATAATAATATATACTGGGAAAAGTTGAACATAGACAACTCGAGATTGACAGACACATTGAAGGAAACCTCAACCCTTAGTTTGCAAGACCTGAGCAGGGCTTTTAATGACAGGATCATCTGGAGATAATTAATTCCTTGGGTTACTATAAGTCATAAGTGACTTGACAACCTATAACAACAACCAAGTCAAGACATATTAAATTCAAGACTGCATTTCACGAGGATAGCCTTTGTGTGAGACAACCTCCCAGGGAAATTTCATACATTACTACATGCGTAGACTGTGCATCTCCACTAAAAAAAAATACATCTGCCAAAAATTAGGCTCAGCAAGGCTCACCGAGGTGAGCCACTGTGTGAAAATAAGCTGTTTAGTTTTTCACACCTTCTCAGAAACATTCATCACTGTGTCTAACACTTTGAAGTTATAAATTGATACTTAACAGCAATTAAGCATAAAGGCAACTTTCAAAAGATTCCCACCACAAACCAAATGGGGCAATAATACAGAGCAAAGCTTTGCATATGGAGCAAAGCTTTCACTCAAGACTGACAAAAGAAATTAGGGGTGTGAAAAGAAGACATACTTTTACTTAGAACGTGATGAGATGAAAGTCCTGCTGTAGCATTTTTCACAGATGAAAACAATATTCTTCATTTTCTCAAGCCGAGCCTATGTTACAAATGCCTACCTTTGGGATGATATTTCCTTTAAAAACCATTCTGCCTAGCTTGGACATAGGCACAGGTTTGTATCTGCAACAAATCCCTCATTGGCATAGATCAGGTTTTAATGACTGTCATCTTAAGTTTCAAATAAACTGATGGGCAGCCAAATGCAATGGGTGTCATTCTTGTACAAATACATGCACTGCTGCTGTCTGTAGTAAGGTCTCTTCCGCTTTATGGCAACCCTATGAATCAATGTACTCCAAAAAGCCAGAGCCCTGGCACAGGTCTTGCAAACTCAAAGCCATAGCTTCCAATGTTATGGTAAATGTAAGATGTAATATCACACTGCCCTGAACTACATATCCCACAATGCTTTGCATATGTAACCCTACTCCTCCGACCCCTGTACCTCTGACCTCACTTAACCCTATTAAAGGATCCTCACCTACCCTCTGACCCTTCTTTCATCCCTGACCCTTGAGACCACCACTGACCACCATGCGGGCAGTGGAAATAAAAGACTTTAAAGATAAATGGTTGATCTTGGAGTTATTGGGCCGAGCCATCTGAAACCCTCTAACAGTAAACCCATCTCATATTCATTCTTTCTCTTTTCCTACTGCCTTCAAACCTTTATTGTCTTTTTCAGTGAGTCTGTGTCCCCACGATATACTCACAAAGTACAACAGCCGCAGCACAGCCATGTTTGCACTTCCACTAATGCAAACTGGCATGCTACCATCTGTGACAGCTTGGTGCTGATTGTAGAGCCTCTTGAAGTAGCACAATTTTGACTCTTTGGCACAGATTCTTCCATTCATATGTGTTCAAAGGGATTGGGGGGGGGGGGTTCTTACTGATTCTGCCCTCCGGGCCTTATATCCCATCACTATCTCAAAGATGCCAACACCCAGAAAAAAATTGCGGAGGCATCAGGAGGCTATAGAGAAAAATTGAGATGGATGAATCCTGTTCCATTGAAGAGAACTGTTCATTTACGCAAGGAAAGCCATGATCCTTTTCCAGCTCTTCACCTTCTGTGGACATTAAGATGTCACTGGAAAGAAGTCACAGCAGTGTCCAGTAATGATGTTGGCTGTGTTTGTTGGGTAGAATTTAATTTAAAATTAATTTAATTGTTGGATTTCTATACCGCCCACTCGGCCTAAGCAGACTCAGGGCGGTTCACAATCACGGATAAAACCAGATAAAAACAGATAAAGATCCCAACCCCTAAAAAGGGTGCAGGGGCCGAAGGAACCATGGGGGAAGGAATTATCCTCTGTACCAACCACCCAACGGAGGTCACCCTTCCACCTGCACCCCATACGTGGCCTGCCAGCCAGGTTTTGAGTTCTTTTCTGAAGGGCAGCAACTCCATCTGGAGACACAGCTCTGTTGTCAGGAAGTTCCAGAGGGCCGGTGCAGACACAGAGAATGCCCTCCTCCTTGTGCCAGAGAGGCGAGTTCCTCTGGCTGATGGAACAACTAGAGAGCCCCTCCTGTCTGCTCTGGTTGGACGGACAATAGTCCTTAGGGCGATGCGGTCTCTTAGGTAACCTGGCCCACTAACATATAGGATTATAAAGGTCAAAACCAGCCAGAGAAAACAGGTAGCTATGAAAGCTGAATTTATTATGTTTCTTTCTTGCACTCAATGAATGCTCAGAGGAGAGAGACAGGATTTTAAGAGGCAAGTTTTTAAATGTTGTTCAAATGCCTATTTTATAGAAAACTAGCATAGTTTGCCCGGTGATGCTGGGCTGTTTTAAATTGTGTATGCTTTTTTTTTGGGGGGGGGGGGTATTTTTGAGTTAAAAATCAACAGAGGATGCTATAAAAATTTAATTTTATTTATTTAACATATGTTTGTTATTTGTTATTTTGGATTTATTGTTATGTTTTGTACTTGTTTTTACTCTTGTAGGCCTGAGTGGGGTTGTTGTGTTTTTAGTTGTTTTTACTATTCCGCCCTGCAGGTGGGGCTGTTAGTGGTTTTGTTTTCATTTCACGTGTTTTTTCTCTCCTGGCCTCTGGTGGGGCTTTTTCCGGTAAGTAGTCTTTCTTTCTTCATTTCTGTTCTGGTTGTCGTGGAGGGAGGATGTGCTGGTGAGTTCTCTGGTTTTCTTTCTTCTGGGGTTTTTCTTTGTTTTGTTTTTGTGGTGGTGGGCTGGGAGGTGTTTCTGTTTGTTCTTTTTTGTTTTGGTTGAGCTTTAGGTTTGTTTAATTAGTTTGGTTATTTCTTGTTTTGTTTAATTTTTGTGATTTTGTTGTTGTTTATTTGTGTAATTTGTGGTAGTTGTGTTGTTAGAGTTATGTATTTTCATGTTGTAGTCAGGTGTTTTGTATGTGCTTTTGTGGTATTGTGGATGTTTTTGTTTGTGTATTTTGTGGTTTACTTTTTTGGTTATTAATGGTTTTTTAAAATTATTGATTTATTTTTGTTTTATTAATTTTTATTAATTTTGGTGTTTGTTTTTGGTCTTTACTTTAGCGTGAAGAACGGGTTGCCTGTTGGTTCCTCTTTTCCCCATTGCTGCTTTGAATTTTGGTTTTGATGCAGCAATGGGGGAAAGGAGGAGGAGGCAGTCAGCTGGCTCTTCCCCTGGGAAGGTTCGTTAGGTAGGTTGGGGGAGAAGGAGGAGGCAGAGAAGAGCTATCTCTGCCTCATGATGGTTCTCTCCTCTCTGTCTCCTTTCTCTCCTGGCTTACCTAATCGGAGATCGGCAGGTAGCAATCCGTAAGGGGTGCAGCTCTTCCTTGTGGATTGCTGGCTGCTGCTGTTGTATTACCTCCGTCGGAAGTACAAAGGCATCAGCCAGTCATTTGCCAGGGAGGGTGCTTCCCCTGATGAACTGCTGCCTGGTGTTTTTTTTTTTTTGGGGGGGGGGGGGTGTTCCACCCTGGCTCAACTTTCCTTGAGTCCGGTGGTGGTCTCACCGTGTCTTCGGTGGGGTAGCATGGAGGAGAGAGAGTCACTCTTCTCCCCGTTGCTCTGGGAAAGAAGGCCGGCGGGTGTCTTGTGGTGGATTTTTGTGGCTTGTTTGTTTTGCGAGGCTGTGAGGTGCTGCGTCTGCCTGTGGCAGACTTGCACTCCTGTTGCATTTTGTAATTTTATTTTTCACACACCGGCTTTCTCAGCTCACGGCGCGCAGGACGCTGGGTCTTGTAGTTTTGCATTTGTGGTTTCTGTTCGTGCAGTGGATTTTCTTCCTATGGCTCAATTTTAATTGGCCATGCCATGTTTCCTAACTTTTTTTGCTCACGCCTCTCAGCCTGATTGGCTGTGACATGGCGTGGTGTGGCGTGGCGTGGCGCGGCGCGCCACAGTGCAGAGAACGTTGGGAATTGACATTGTTTCCCTTTGTTTGTGTTCGTGGGGCTCTTGCCCCACTGGCACATTTCTCAACCCTGCAGTAACCTCCGGACCGGGTTTGGGCGAGTGCAGGAGGCTCAGTACAGGATAGGATGGAAGGGTGCAGAAACGTATAGCAAGTTCAAATGGTTAACCCTTGGATTTATAGGTATAGATAGCTCTTTTATAATAAAGAGATCCTATGCTGCTGAAGCGTGTGTTTCTTCAAAGCAAATAGGAAATTGAGAGTGGAAGGTGAGATAAGAAATTTAACAAGCTCTAAACAAAGAGACTATTCCTTTAATTTCCAAAGACTTGGAAACCAGAAGTCCTAAGAAGAAGGGTAGCTGGGCCTGCCTTCGCCCTTTAAGAGAAAGGGGACAAAGTGAAGGGGGAAACTTCAAAGAAGGCACAGGGCCACAACTTGGCACCCAATTATCTCAGAAGGACATACTCATTCACATCCTATTCTTCCCAGTGCAGTATGGTGATAGGGAAGATGGCACTTACTTACAGGAGTCAAAGGAAACTGACTTCATTTATAGAGCCACCCTTTACCCAGCTAACAGAGAAGCAGGGGAGCTACTTCTCTCACCCAATAATCTACTACAGGCCATGGCAGAAGCTACCAAGGCAAGGCCAATGCACTGGGCATTTTGAAAGTTCCACCGTTCCCCTAACTGATGAGACCCGGGGTGGCTAGCAGAAAATTAATCAAGAGTAAATCGGGTTAGAGTGCCAGCACGTGGTCAGAGTGGACTGGAGGGGCTCCCTCAGTGTTCCATCAGCTAGAGGGGCTCGCCACTCTAGCACAAGGAAGAGGGCCTTCTCCGTGTCCACCCCAACCCTGTGGAACCTCCTGATAGCAGAATTAAGGCTACAGTCAGAATTGCTGCCTTTTAGGAAAGGGTTGAAAACCTGGCTGGCAGGGCAAGTCTGGGGGGCCGACGGGGTGCTGACTCCCACTTGTTGGCTCTATTAGAGATATATGTCCCTCTTACTGAGTGTGGGGAGGGGAGCATCTTTTTAGATATGGGATGGTTTTTAAATAGTCTTTTATTGCTGTTTTTAAGGGGTTTTAAAATATTTTTATGTGATTGTGCGCCACCCTGAGTTACCCTAGGGCAAGAGGGCGGGATATAAGTTCAAATAAATGAATAGCAGCTGAGCGGTGGGAAGGCCAGCCATCGCCGCCGCCGCGAGCCCTCCAGAGCCGGGGGCCGCCCGGACACCACCATCCCCAGCCAAGGGGTGAGGAGGAGGAGGAGGAGGAGCAGCCGAGTGGTGGGAAGGCCAGCCATCACCGCGAGCCCTCCAGAGCCGGGGGCCGCCCTGACACAACCATCCTCAGCCGGGGGGTGAGGAGGAGGAGGACCAGCCGAGCGGCGGGAAGGCCAGCCATCGCCGCCGCCACGAGCCCTCCAGAGCCAGGGGCCGCCTGGACACCACCACCCCCAGCCGGGAGATGATGATGATGAGGAGGAGCCAAGTGGCAGGAAGGCCAGCCATCGTCGCAAGCCCTCCAGAGCCAGGGGCTGCCCTGATACCACCATCCCCAGCTGGGGGGTGAGGAGGAGGAGGAGGAGGACCAGCCGAGCTGCGGGAAGGCCAGCCATCGCCGCCGCCATGAGCCCTCCAGAGCCGAGGGCCACCTGGACACCACCACCCCCAGCCGGGGGTGAGGAGGAGGAGCAGCCAAGCGGCGGGAAGGCCAGCCATCGCCGTCGCCACGAGCCCTCCAGAGCCAGGGGCTGCCTGGACACCACCATAGCCGGGGGCTGCCTGGACACCACCATCCCCATCCGGGGGGTGAGGAGGAGGACCAGCCGAGCAGCGGGAAGGCCAGCCATCGCCGCTGCCGTGAGCCCTCCAGAGCCGGGGGCCGCCCGGACACCACCACCCCCAGACGGTGGTATCCACCACCTCCAGGCACCAGCTGAGCGGTGAAGGAGAGGACCAATTGGCAGAAGGGAAGAAGGAAGAGGAAGAAAACCAGGGGGCGAGACTCAGAGCCCCATGCAAAGGATAAGTAGCTGATGTGCAAAAATGTAGAGGACTTAATATAGCAACTCACATAGAGACTTTACACTGACTTAAGATAGAAACTGACATAGAGACTGTGTTTTAAAGTGTGATAATATGCATGATAATATGTTGTTTAAACTGTTTTAAACTTTTAAAACTGTGATAAAATGTATGATGGGAGAAAAATGGCATAGAAACCAGCAAACCACGCCATAAAACTTGCCAAGAGAACCCTATTGACCAAAACAAAAGGCAAAACAAAGGAGCAGTCTAGATGATACAGGATGCTTAGCACAATAGAGTGGAGGAAGGGGAGGGACAGGAAAGAGGGAGGAGAAATACAGTGTTGCAAGGAACAATACAGGATAGGGACATGGAATGTGAGATCAATGAATCTAGGTAAACTGGAAGCAGTAAAAAAATGAGAAAGAAAGAATAAGCATTGACATCTTGGGAATCAGTGAGCTAAAATGGACAGGGATGGGCGAATTTGGCTCTGGAAACCACCATATCTACTGTTGTGGACAAGAAAACCTTAGAAGAAATGGAGTAGCCATAATTGTCAACAAAAAAGTGAGAAAAGCAGTAATGGGATACAATCTCAAAAATGACAGAATGATGTCAGTTAGAATTCAAGGCAAACCTTTCAATGTCACTGTGATCCAAATATATGCACCAACCACTGATGCAGATGAAGCCAAAATGGACCAGTTCTATGAGGACTTACAACACCTCATAGAACAGACACCAAGAAATGATGTCCAAATTGTTTTAGGAGATTGGAATGCCAAAGTAGGAAATCAACAAGTGAATGGAATAATAGGCAAATTTGGTCTTGGTAAACAAAATGAAGGAGGGCAAAGACTGATAGAGTTCTGCCAAGAGAACGCGCTGGTCATAGCAAACACTCTCTTCCAGCAACACAAGAGGCAACTTTACACATGGACATCACCAGATGGTCAATACTGAAACCAAATTGACTACATACTCTGCAGCCAAAGATGGAGAACCGCCATACATTCAGCAAAAACAAGACCTGGAGCAGACTGTGACTCAGATCACAACCTACTGATTGCAAAATTCAGGCTTAGACTAAAGAAAATAGGGGAAATAAGTAGACCAGACAGATATCACCTAGACAACATCCCTAAAGAATACACGGTGGAGGTGATGAACAGATTTAATGGCTTAGATTCGATAGACAGAGTACCAGAAGAATTATGGGCAGAGATGCGGGACATCATGCAGGAAGCAGCAAATAAAACCATACCAAAAGAAAAGAAGCTTAAGAAAGCAAAGTGGTTGTCTGATGAAGCTCTTAAAATAGCAGAGGAAAGAAGGAACGCAAAAGTCAAGGGAGAAAGAATAAAATACAATCACTTGAACACAGAATTTCAAAAAAAAAGCAAGGAGAGATAGGGAAAACTACCTAAAAGAACAGTGCAAAGAAATGGAGGAAAACAATGAAAGAGGCAGGACTAGAGATCTTTTCAAAAAAAAATCGGGGAAATCAAGGGAACTTTTAAAGCAAAAATGACCATGATAAGGGACAAAGATGGAAAGGAGTTAGCTGATGCAGAAGAGATCAAAAAGAGATGGCAAGAGTACACAGAGGACCTCAACACTCCTGAAAATAACAATCATGAGAAATTTGAACTTGAACCAGACATTCTGGAGAGTGAAGTCAGAAAGGCCCTAAAAAGCACTGCAAACAATAAAGCTAGTGGAAATGATGGTATTCCAGTTGAATTTTTCAAAGCCCTAAAATAGGATAGAATCAAAATACTGCATTCATTATGTCAGCAAATTTGGAAAACAAAACAATGGCCACAAGATTGGAAAAGATCAGTGTACGTTCCAATCCCCAAAAAAGGCAATGCCAAAGAATGCTCAAATTACCGAACAATTGCGCTCATCCTACATGCCAGCGAGTTGATGCTCAAAATAAATCAGGACAAACTTCAGCAACATGTGGAAAGAGAACTACCAGAGGTCCAGGCCGGTTTCAGAAGAGGCAGGGGGACTAGAGATCACATTGCCAACATACATTGGATCATGGAGAAATCAAAGGAATACCAGAAACAAATATACTTTTATTATAGGGATCTCTTGACACTGGGGGAGTGGGCAAAACAGTGGCAAATGAGCTTCAACATTAGTAAGTGCAGAGTGATGCATGTTGGGGCAAAAAAAACCAATTACATTTATAAACTGATGGGGTCTTAACTCTCTGCGACAAACCAGGAAAGGGACCTTGGTGTCCTGGTGGACAGCTCAATGAAGGTGTCAACCCAGTGTGCCTCAGCAGTGAAAAAAGCAAACTCAATGTTAGGGATCATTAGGAAGGGTATAGAAAATAAGTCAGCAAGTGTCATTTTGCCTCTTTATAAATCTATGGTGAGGCTCCATCTGGAATACTGTGTACAGTTCTGGTCGCCATACCTCCAGAAGGATATTATCGAGTTGGAGAAAGTACAGAGGAGGGCAACCAGAATGATTAGGGGACTGGAACACCTTCCTTACCAACTGAGGCTGCAACGGTTGGGCCTTTTCACTCTTGAACAACGGCGTCTAAGAGGTAACCTGATTGAAGTTTATAAAATCATGCACGGTGTGGACAAAGTAGATAAGGAAAAACTGTTTTCCCTATCGCACAACACTAGAACTAGGGGACACTCCATGAAACTTTTGGTTACTAGTTCTCAAACAAATAAGAGAAAGTACTTTTTCACCCAGAGGATCACTGGTCTATGGAACTCCCTGCCAGAAGAAGTGGTGACAGCTGTCAGTCTTGACAGCTTTAAGAAAGGATTAGACAAGTTCATGGAGGACAAGGGTATCAATGGCTATAATTATGGATACTTAAGGACAACCTCGGGGTTGGAGAGATAGGCAGGATATCTCTCAATGCCATTTCCAGGGAATCCTAAGCAGGTGAAGGCATCTCCTTGGGAATACCCTGAAGGAAATGGTAAGCCACTGTGTGAGACAGAATGCTGGACTGGATGGGCTGTGGCCTGTTCCAGCAAGGCTGTTCTTATGTTCTTATGTTCTTATAAAATGTGGCAAGTAATTAAAGATATGGGAATACCAGAGCACCTTATATGCCTCATGAGAAATCTGTACACAAACCAAGAGGCAACAGTTAGGAGAGAGCACGGAATGACAGAGTGGTTTGGAATAGGAAAAGGAGTAAAACAAGGCTGCATTTTATCACCCTGCTCGTTCAATCTATACACAAAGCACATAATGTGTAATGCAGGGATGGAGGAATCACACTATGGGATCAAAATTGCTGGGAGAAAAATCAACAATTTGAGATATGCAGATGATACCACCCTAATGGAAGAAAGTGAGGAAGACCTAACGAACCTCTTGATTGGATTGAAGGAGGAAAGTGCAAAAGCTGGCTTGAGACTTAATATTAAGAAAACCAAGATAATGGCAACAGGTCCGATCAGTTCCTGGAAAATAGATGGGGAAAAAGTAGAAGCAGTGACAGATTTTACTTTCCTGGGATCTAAGATCACTGCAGATGGCGACTGTAGCCATGAAATAAAAAGACGACTGATTATGGGGAGACAAGCGATGAGAAACCTGGGGAAATATAGTGTAAAGCAGAGACATCACCTTGAAAACAAAAATTCGCATAGTCAAAGCAATGGTATTCCCAGTGGTAATGTATGGGTGTGAGAGCTGGACCATTAGGAAGGCTGAGCACAGAAGAATAGATGCCTTTGAGATGTGGTGTTGGAGGAGAGTCCTGAGAGTCCCTTGGACAGCAAAGAGAACAAAGAGGTCAATACTGGAGGAAATCAACCCTGACTGTTCACTGGAGGGACAAATAGTGAAGATGAAGCTAAAGTACTTTGGACATCAAATGAGAAGGGAGAACTCACTTGAGAAGGCTTTGATGCTGGGAAATGTAGAGGGCAAGAGAAGAAGGGGCGTCCAAAGATGAGATGGATAGATGGCATTGTAGACGCAGTGGACACAGAGCTGGGCGGGCTGAGGAAGGATGGTGGAGGACAGAGGAGCCTGGAGGAAAATGGTCCATGGGGTCGCAAAGGGTCGGAATCGACTGTGCGACTGAACAACAACAAGTAAATAAATAAATAAACTGTGCCAAAGCGGAAGAGTAGACGTGTACCGTTTCTAAAGGTGCAAAATTCAAATGTGTGCCAAAGCAGGAAATATTGAACTTTGGTTGTCCTCCGGAATGATCAAATCACTGTATATATAGAGGCCACCCCTGTACATAATCCCCAGTCCAAAGTACGAGCTGAATAAAGAATCACTGAGTTTAACCCGATCCTGGTGGTTAGAGTACTTCTTGGTCCAGACTCAACAACAACAAAGCAACTTTCTCCCCTGATTAGATCCCAATTCATCCTACCACCTCAAAAGGGTTATCTTTCAGCAACTTTGCAGTGTTATTTTATTTTTAAGGGTCAGTATTTGATTTAGCACAAGAAAAACTGAGATTCTCAGATTGCCCCTGAATACTTATAGAGATATGAATATGCAGACAGATGAACTGCCATAGCCTGCAGCAGTTTAGACTCAACTCATCAATAAAATAAAGTAAAATGTGGTATTAGCATATAAGGATCTAGCTTCACATTTTGGGGCTGGGTAGAGGTTATATGTTTTATGAATCAACATGTCTTGTTAGTATGCACAGTAAATTCATGATCTGAAGAAATTCCTGTGGAAATTAAGAGTACATAACAAACAATTAAGAAGAGAAGTGTTTGGACAGACATTATTTCCTCCATCCTCTAGGCCATACGTAACCTAGAACCTACAGTACAGAACCTGACAACTTACTGGTGGGCCTCTGGGTCCAACCGGTCCTTGTTCTCCCTCAGGTCCTTGTTCTCCCTGTTTTCAAAATTATAAGAGTACATGCTTGAGAATAAATTTGTATAAAATGCAATTGTTAAGTAAAAATAAATGAATAAATAAAATAAGAAACTTGAGACTGAAGGGATCTTACAGGTTTACCCGAATTTCCCATCAAGCCAGGTATCCCAGGAAGACCTGCTTTACCCTTTTGAGGAAAAGGGAGAGAAAAGAAGATTTCCTTTTAGACAGTCATGCTTTGTAAACTTTTCCTTACATGTTGTATGTCCTATGACTCATTCTTTGTACACTGTCCCAAAACTTCTAAACGTGTCATCTTTTCTACGTATTAAAGAAAGCATTAATTGTATTACCCTAAAACTGAGAATTCTTCAAAATCTTTGATTTATATCTGTTTCTATTAATCTCTTTCATTGAGCCCTTTTCACTAAGCAAGATTTGTAGCTCATTGTAAAGCTTTCTAAGTCCAGGTTTTTCAACCTTGGGTCCCCAAATGTTCTTTGACTTTAATTCCCAGAAGTCCTGATCAGCAGGTATACAGACTTAGTTTTCTCATATCTGAAGTCCAAGAACACGTGGGGACCCAAGGTTGAAAAACCCTGACTTACAGAGCTTTACAATGAGATAAATGGGCGCCCAGACTTCCCTGAGCACCCCTTGTTGTTGAGAGAGCAGCAGTTCACAGGCCAGCAGCAGGCCAAAGAGGGGTCAGAGCCAACATGGGGGTACCCAAATGGCTTCGGCTGAGAATGGGGCATAGGAAGGACAGCTTCAGGGGATCTCCCCCGTCTGCAGTACTGAAGGGAACTCCCCTGCTGGTTTCACATTGGGCAGTAAGGGGGGTGGGGGCTTATAAATTAAGGCAGCAGGTCAGGCGTACCAATGGACAGCAGTTTTCAGTCCAGTCCACCTGTCCGGCATAAAATTGGAGCAGGGAGATTGCTCTAGCCTGTTCTGTGTGATGAGTGGTGTTACGATAAATTCTAATCTCTTGGCTGAAATGTTGACTGCTTTTGACGTCACTACCAAAGGGAAGCATTGACTCAGAAGGAAGAGCTATTGGTACCAAACATGCTTCTGAGATTATGGCTCAAATAATAGAACACATCCAAGAAACACATATGGAGACACCCTTTTGGTAGGGATATCAAACTTTGCTTATTTCATTCTCATACAGGATAATGAAACATTTTTAAAGTTTCCATCCTACTCCGGAGGATTACAAACATTTTATGTGCATCTTCTTGCATTGCTGGTTTTTATGTGTGCAAAAAAACTCACAGAAGTGTTTTTGTGCGAAGAAAAAAATTCCTGCATTTTGCACAGAAACTTGGTATTATATGCAAAATACAATTCTTAGCACAAGACGTGAAGGAAGTTGCACAGGAAACTGTAAAGTCTTTGTTTTTTGGGGTTTTTTTAGTTTTTTTGTTAATGTTGCTGCTAACAAAATATTGACACTGTACTTTGAGACTCCCTCTTTTGTCAGTGCTAAGAACTTTTGTGAGTACCGTATTTGTTGTTTCCTTCAATGTAGCGGCTAGCCTCTTGCATTTGGACCTTTGGACCCAGATTTGAAATCATTTTCCAGACCTAAGTTTCCTAAGCAAATTATTCTATCCCATTCTCCTCTTTCCTGCATAACATATATTGCAGAATTTTATTTTGGATAACATGGTGTCTATTCTTACATAAAGTTGCCCTCCTCCCCCTAATTTTTTTCCAAAAGAAGACTGGAATAAAAAATCTACATATAACAGGTTGATTTATTTTCTAAATTTCTTAGAAAATTTTACCTTTAGTCCAGCAACACCTTTTGCTCCAGCAGAGCCAGGGAAACCCTAAAAAAAAACCTTCAATGAATCAAGCCCATCAAAGTTATGTTACAGTATTTAACTTAGAATTGCATTTGTAAGAACGGACAGCTAGCATTCAATGAAATAGTAAACTTTTAAACTTAAATGTTGATTGCATTTTCACATTCCATATTCTCAATACTGGGCACTGTGATAAATGTACCCACTTATCAAATTGATCTCCCATCCAAGATCAACCATACACTCGTTCCTGGTTAGCAAAGCAATAATGTTTTTTTTACCATATGCCTTCAAAACACAGCCCTAGTTACAATGAACTCCTACTCACTTGGTAATATATTTGCCAAAAAATAATTCTGCACTTTAGTGGAGACATTCAGCTTTCGATGTGTTTTACCTTAGATTATGCTCTTCTAATTGTTAAATACATGGGGGAATCACAAAATATTTCAGATTGTGTACCCACCTAAAGATACCTCCTTAAGAAAACAGTACATTGAGTTGTGATGTATACCACATATTAGTAGTGAATAAATTTGCTCACATTATGCCAACACTGGATCAGCTGCACAGGCTTCCTGTTGCGCACTGCATCAGGCACTTGGTGTTAATTTTAACCTGCAAAGCCCTAAGCAGTTTGAAACCTCATTATCTTGTGGCACATTTCCCTCAAAAATCCACTGCCCACATCATTTGATCCTTCCAAAGTGGGCAACTGCAGATATCAACACCGAGGATGGCTAGGAAGGCTGTAACTAGGTGCAGAGCCTTCTCTGTGGTGGCACCTACGCTATGGATCTGTCTATCTCCAGAGCTTCATCAGGTTTCCTAAGTTTAAGAAACCTCTAAACACTGGACTGGCATTTAAAGGCCTCTTCCCTATGGTCACTTACCTCTGATTATTATTAGCTTTGCAGCCCTAATTCCTTTCGGAAGGAGAGTTTTTAAAGGTTTTGATTTTTTGCTTGGATTATACTGTATATATTTTTAATGTTTGTGGTTTTTAAATTTTATGTTGTAAACTGCCATGAGTGGGAATTTCCTCCAAGAAGGGGAGTATAAACATGCATTACATAAATAAATAAAATACTGTACTAAAAGGATCCTTGACAGTCATTCAAAGCAGCTTTTCTGAATGCACGGCTAGTCAAATCCAGCTACCATAAAACATCATCTTATCAGAATTTAATCATGCTTTCTATCTCTTCATTTTAAAAGATTTAACTCCCTCGTCTCTTATTATTATCTACAGCTCCTACCCTGGCATTACAGAAAACACAGCCTCTTTTGATACACATCTAGCTTCTACTTTACCTGGAAATTTAACTTATGTTTTACATTTTAAATGTTAAAGAAGACACTCACTGGCAGTCCCTGAGCTCCTAAATCACCAGGAGGTCCTGGTTTTCCAGGTTCACCCTAAAAGAAAATACATATATGAATCCAGTGAAAATTGATGTTATAACAAACTGAATAGAAAATTGCTTAGTTCATATGTACTGGCTCGCTCCACAACCCCTTTCCTTTCCTTGAGCAGGGCCTGGGCTATGTTGTACTACATCAAGTGGCTTTAAATCTTCAGTCAACACTCATACAGCAATGAAGCTTACAAGATTTCTTCCCTCCTTACACTCACACACCCCATGCTGCAGTCCCAGATAGATGTTATGCCTTCTCTGCACTTCAGGAAGACAGTATGAACATATTGCCTTATGCTGAGTTACACCATTACACCCTGCAACCCAATACTATCAACTCTTGACTGGCACCAGCAGTTCCAGGTATCAGGCTTCCTGTTCATCACCAATTAGATATCCTCAGGCATATCAGAGAAGAGAAGAAACAAAACAAAACAAACACACTGTAGCACTTTAAAGACTAACTATTATATTTTAATGTGAGCTTCTGTGGCTCAAGTCCACTTCATCATACAAGAAAATTGGCCTCTCATTTACACGAAAAACTTATGCTTGCAGGAATTTGACCAAAAAGAAATCAATGAGTGAGGAAGATTTCTTCAAGGTGAGACAGGTATAGGAAACACATGATGCATAAGGGTGTGTGTGGAGATGTATTGGACAGGAAATTCTGATTGTTCTTTCTAAGCTCTGGGAAGACTTCTTCTGAATGTAGGATTGGTTTCCATTGACAGAGTTGGTGTGGGGAAGGAAAGTGAATCTCTGGATGGGAAAGACCAAAGGAAGATGTTGTGGAGTCACTTCAGAGGATGGCTGGAACATGAAGCACGCTTGCTTTCTGAGAGCACCAATTACAGCTATCATTTATTCAACACAGACAGTCCATTGATCAAATATGACTTACAACTAACAGTCCTATGAATCTGTCCAATATATACTTTCTCTCTTTGATTGTTTTTCCCCCTTCTATAGTCCATACAATATGTAAATTTAGAAAACATGCATGAAACTGCCCAGTAAATTAATTTTCAGTACCTTAGATCCTGGCAAGGCAGGGATCCCATCACGGCCATCTATTCCAGGTAAGCCCTTGAGGGGGGAAAATCATAGACAATGTGAAGGTACTACAAATGCAATACTTTTTCCACAGAGTTTTCCCCTTGTCTTGGCAGACAAGTAATTATAATAGTAATACCAAATATAGTCATTGTTAGTATGAATAGAAATATTTATAATGACTACACTATACATACATTTTCTCCTTTTGGTCCAGGTAGGCCAGTAACTCCTCCTATACCTTGGGGGCCCTAAAAAGAGAGAGAGAGAAAGAAGAAATGAAAAGAGAAAATAAGAAAGAGAAAGCATATTGAACTAGATCAGACATACCTATATAACCTGGATGGGTGCATATATAAGAAACCAGGCAAATGCTCCCTTCCAAATAATATTAGCCAATGTATCAGAGGGTCAAGCTAGGTAAACCTTTCAGCAAACCTTTACAAGAAGTGCTCCTTTAAGTGGTGAAAATGTTTGTAATAGCATTATCTTTTTTCCCCACCTAGTCATCTTATATTTAATGCTCTTTATTTTATGCTTAGTTACTAGAAAGCTTTATTTGCAATTCTGATTCCTGAAGTGTGTATCTCTGAGAAAATCTCACTGAGGGAGAGAAAATGAGTTAATTGCAGAAAAATATACATTTGCTTTAATGTGTATTTTGACCCATAATTAAACAAAACTGCTCCAGTTTGATTTCTACAACCTTTGGTAGATATTAGGTGATGTGAACTGCAATTGTCTATAGAAAACCACAGGAGTACATCCAGCAAACACCACAAGATTGGCTTCCTGATAAACATACAGGGAGAATAGGTCTGGTAGTCTTACAGTGTTAATGGTACATTACTATTTGGTGAGTTATGCGAAGTTGGATTACAAACTTACTCTATCTCCTTTGGGACCCATCTCCCCCCGAGCACCTCTTTGTCCTTGATCACCCTGTGGAAAAAAATGGACACATTAATTGGTTATATCCAAATGTATTTAAAAGGTATTAATTATGCAGAGGAACACTGGTTGACCTGTGGAACATGATGACAACAGCGGCCTTGGATGAAATCGCACCACTACGGCCTCTCCGAGCTTGTGGGACTAGATCATCCCCATGGTTCTCAGATGAACTAAGGGAGCTCAAACGGGCAAAGAGACGCCTAGAGCATCGCTGGGTAAAGACCCAGAGTGACTCCGATTGGACACTAGCTAGAGCCACTATTAGGGCCTATCTAGTGGCGATGGGGGTGGTGAGGTGGCAATACTTCACCACCCCTATTGCATCCGCTGATAACCGCCCAGCCACCCTGTTTTGGGTAACCAAGTCTCTCCTTGGGGGGGGGGCGGTGCCTGGTTGGCAGGGTTTGGCTGAGGACTTTGCTGACCATCTGGTGGAGAAAATTGATCGGATTCACTCGGGGCTAAATCCTGGCGTGGCCGGGGAGGGTCCGGGGGGGGCAGAGCACAGTCTTGCCATGTTATCTGGGATCGGATTGACCCAGTTGTCCCTGATGAAGTGGACAGGCTCCTTGCAGCTGTTCACGTCACTACCTGCCCTTTGGACCCCTGTCCCACCTGGCTGGTGAAGGACACCAAGGAGGTGACAGGTAACTGGGTCAGAGCAATAATAAATTCATCTTTGCGGGAGGGGGTGTTTCCAGCACCTCTGAAACATGCTTTGGTGCGCCCCCTCCTTTAAAAAAACATCTCTTGACCCAGCAGTACCATCTAACTATAGGCCAGTCTCCAACCTCCCCTTTTTAGGGAAGGTCCTGGAGAAGGCAGCGGTGCATCAGTTGCAGGGTGTCCTGGCTGAAGCAGATTATCTGGACCCCTTCCAGTCAGGATTCAAGCCCAGGTATGGTACGGAGACAGCATTGCTTGCACTGATGGATCTCTGGCGGGGGGCGGGACGGTGGTCACCCATCTTTTCTTGCTCTCCTTGACCTCTCAGTGGCTTTCGATACCATTGACCACGGTATCCTTCTGGGACGGCTCAAGGGGTTGGGGATCCAGGGCACGGTGTTGTCCTGGCTCTCCTCATTCCTGAAGGACTGGACCCAGTCGGTGTGGTTGGAGAGTGAGAGGTCCAGCCCTAGGCCCCTCCAATATGGGGTGCCTCAGAGCTTGGTGCTCTCTCCTCTCCTATTTAACATCTACATGAAGCCGCTGGGTGAGATCATCTGTTCCCATGGGGTGCAGTACCACCAGTACGCGGATGACACTCAGTTGTACATCTCGGCCCATAGGGCCCCCAGTGATGCTGTCAAAGTCCTATCTGGGTGTCTGGAGGCTGTGGGGGTCTGGATGGGGGCCAACGGGTTACAATTGAATGCCAGCAAGACTGAGTGGCTGTGGGTTCAGGGTCCTACGCTATTCTAGGAGCTGCCATCCTTGGTTTTAGATGAGGCTACTCTGCCCCAGACAGACCCAGTGTGCAACTTGGGGGTCCTACTGGACTCTCGACTGCTACTAGAAGAAAAGGTAGCAGTCGTGGCCAGGAGGGCCTTTGCACAATTCCGTGTGATACACCACTTGCGCCCGCTCCTGGATAGGGGCTCCTTGCTTACGGTCACACATGCTCTGGTCACGTCCAGACTAGACTACTGCAATGTGCTCTACATGAGGCTGCCCTTGACGACCATTTGGAGGCTGCAGCTGGTCCAGAATGCGGCAGCCTGGGTAGTGATGGGGTGCGGCCGTTATGCCTGGGCCTCACCTCCGCTCCGGGAGCTGCACTGGTTACCAGTTTGTCTCCGGGTGCAATTCAAGGTGCTGGTTATGACCTTTAAAGCTCTACATGGTAGTGGGCCAGGATACCTAAGAGACCGCATCGCCCTAAGAACATCTGTCCGTCCAACCAGAGCAGACCAGAGGGGTTCCCTAATTGTTCCATCAGCCAGGGGGGGCCACCTCTCTGGCACAAGGAAAAGGGCCTTTTCCGTGTTCACTCCGGCCCTTTGGAACCTCCTGCCAGTAGAGCTACGGTTGCAGACGGAGCTGCTGCCCTTCAGGAAAGGACTTAAGACCTGGCTGGTGGGGCAGGTGTGGAGCCTTGAGGGTAATCTGACACCTGCTCGCTGGCTCTTACCGTAAGATGTACCCTCTCTCTGCTTCTTGGGATGGGATTTTTTTAAATGTGGTTGGGAGTTTTAACTGTTTTTATTGTTGTGAGGTTTTTAGATTATGTAAGCCGCCCTGAGTTGGGCTTGCCTGAGTGGGCGGCGAACAAGTTGAAAAATTAAATTAATTAAATTAAATTAAACAATAGGCAATCTCAACTGTGCCTGTCTAGAATGTTGAGCTCCTAGGAATCAGCACACTGCTTGCTTTACTTTTTCCCAATAAAGGCTGATCATTTTCCCATGGCAGTCTACTGCGCCCAGGCACAAGGTGTGGGAATTATTGGACTAGATGTTATTTTTTTAAATGGAATGTAAGTTATAACCAGTGGTGGGATTCAAATTTTTTTACTACCTACTCTGTGGGCGTGGTATACTGGGTGTGGCCTGGGGGAAAGCCCTGTGTTCAGTGATGCACTGCAGCAGGTTCTGTCAGGTTCTGCAGAACCGGTAGCAGAATACACCCACTTGGTTGGCTACACCCACCTCCAGAGCCCATAATGCAGGATGTTTGGCCATGCCAACAGATTTGGCCCCGCCCACAGATTAGGTAGGAAATTTTTTGCAGTGTATCACTGCCTGCATTGCACCCAGATTAGGACTACTTTATTTCAAAACTTGGATGGGCAGGGCCAGCCAGAATTTCTGCTACTGGTTCTTGCAAACTGGGGCGAACCTGCTTAATCCCAGCACTGGTTATAACTCTTTAAAAAGTGACTCCCATGGTTTATTGTGCTTTGTACTCAGAGACAAGAGACTGTGGTGGCTTAGTGGTTAAGATGCTGAACTTGATGACTGGGAGGTTGGCAGGTCAGCAGTTCGAGATCCAAGTGCTGCACGATGGAGTGAGCTCCCATCTCTGTCCTAGTTCCAACCAATTTAGCAGTTTGAAAGTGAGAGATTGCAAGTAGCACTTTGGTGAAATGGTAAACAGTGTTCCATGCACTCTGGCATCAAGGCATGCATGCCACATGTCCATACCTGTCAACCATCCCAATTTGGCCGGGAAAACCCCGTAATTCGACGTCGATTGACGTCATAACCCGGCCCGCGCTGCCAAAACCCCGTAATTTGGCAGCGGGGGAACGCTTTCCATGCATGCGTGGAAGGGTTTTACCCCTTCCATGCATGCGCAAAAGTGCTACGCTGCTTGCATAGGGGCTGCACAAGCGGCGTAGCGCTTCTGCGCATGCGTGAAAGGGGTAAAACCCTTCCACGCATCCGTGGAAAGCGACCTGCGTACAAGCGATGTTGCCAGGTCCCGTTTTTCCGGAGCCGCGGGTTGACAGGTATGCATGTCCACGGAAAGGTCTGCAGACACAAACAGCACTGGCTCTTTGGCTATAAACAGAGATGAGCACTGAACGCTACAGTCAGATATGACTGGCTTTCAAGCAAGGGCAACTTTTACCTTTACTTAATCAGAGACAGGGAATTATCATTTTTTTGGGGGGGATACAATTTTGTCTGGGTGGCTGGTGAGTCCAGGTTTGAGGGAAATTTTTAGGGATTGGTTTCACCCCCTGGATTGGTTCAGTAAAGTTCATAACAAAACCTAGGGGCTGTGGTGGCTCAGTGGTTAAGAAGCTTGCCTTGTTAGCTAGAAGGCTGGCAAGTCGGCAGTTCAAGACCTGGGTACTGCATGACGGTTTGAGTGCCGGTCTCTGTCCCAGCTCCTGCCAACCTAGCAGCTCGAAAGCAAGAAATTGCAAGTAGATAAATAGGGACCACTTCAGTGGGGAAAGACCTTGGGGGCATGAAAGGAGCCTCATTCAGGCATCCCCTGAGTGGAGTTTCTCCAGCAAAAATCCTTTTAACCTAGAATAATTTCTGACACAAAATTATTATTACAACAAAACCTGGAGAGAAATCATTGCCCCTACGAACAAGCCCAAATCGCCTTGCCTAGTCAGGCTAGCATAACACAAATGGAAGAACATTTAGAGGAAAACTTCCTTAAGAAATCACAATAGACAATGTCTGTTGTGGAATGAATTGGGTGAGTCACCATGCAACTAATGGTGTCTGCACTAATTTCTTAACTTGGGGTAATTAGCCTCCAAATTTTATACCATTTGGCCAGTTACCCAAGAAGATGTTAGCTGTAGTTTCATAAGTCACCTCTGCACCTCCCATAATTCTATAGTCAATATGGCTACTGGCCATGGGATTTTGGGAGCTATGGCCAAAAAAAAACCACCCCTATCTTTCCTGATGTTTGATTCTATCCTAAAAGATCTTACTGACAAACAGGCAAACTTACCTGTGCCCCAGGAAGACCTTGAGAGCCAGGATCTCCATCAAGGCCCCGAGCACCCTAAATTGATCAAAAGGAAAAAAAGAAATAAAAAGATGTAAGCTATAACAATAGTATGCATACAAATTAACTTCTGCTAAAGCCAGTGGAGGAAACAACAGCTTTATACTTGACACTATTTGGCTCTGAGGTTCCAGTCCAGTGGATTTGAAATGAATGGTTGGAAGCACTCCAAAGTTTACTTGTAATGTTGCTACCACTGTGCAGCTATTCCTCACCACTGGGTTTGGCTCTCATGCTGTCCTGCAGTGGCATTTTGTGTCATGTGGTGTTATGTATGTTAACTGTGTTTTCTGACAGGACCGGAATGTATCTTTTCTCATGTATCTATTCTTATGCAAATAAGTGGATCGAAAAACGTGCACACTCTGTTAGCCAATGGGTTTGTTGTATTAGTGTTACTGTTACTGTTTATAGTGTATATACAACCGAGTTTTGCCCCATCCAAACTCTGTTCAAACCCCTCTAATAAAGAGCTGAATTTCACTACTTCATTCATCTGCTTCTTCATTCCTTGAACACTAAACTGGCAATGAAGGTGGGATGGCGTCCCCACATGGCAGCAACATCGGTCCATTCAACCCAGCGGTCCAGAAAAATGGGCAACATACGAATGCCGGTTCCGCCACGCAATGGCCACACAGAAGATCACCGGCGAAGACCAGAAGCACTCCTGCTTCCTCGCTCAGAGCGGTGCTGAGACGCTTGAGCTGGCCACCCACCTCGTTCTTCCACGGGACGTGGATATGGTGCCGCTTGCGGAGATCATGTCTGCACTGAGGAGGCACCTGCAATCAGAGGTTTCGATCTTCTCGGCCAGGGTGGACTTCCACAGAAAAGAGCAGCAACCCAATGAATCCATTGCAGACTACGCCACCACACTGCACATTGCTGCTGCCCCGTGCAAGTGGGACAACATTGAAGAAGCACTCCGGGACTGTCTGCTGGCCGGCATGAGGGACAAAGATGCTCAATGTCGCCTCATGATCAGAAAGACGCTAACCTTCAGGGATGTCCTAGAAGAGGCAATAGCGTCTGAGGCCACACGGTCCTGGATAAAGCTTTTCCGGCATCGCCACTCCACCACCAGTGCCACCGACTCAGCTGTGCAAGCTCAGCAAAGTTCACCTTCATCCTCCTCAGCCTCGCCTGGTTCCACCTCTTCATCGGAGTCCAGCAACGCAGAGGGAAAAGTCTGAGCGGTCCCACGAAAGCACCGAGAGCACCGTGACGACCAGGAGAAGAAATTCCTTCGCAAGTGTGATGGCTGCGGAGTCCAGCATGACCACAAGAAGTGCCCCTTCCGCACCACAGAATGCCACAACTGCGGGCAAAGAGGGCACATTGCTAAGGTATGCCAACAGCGAGAGCAAAGACCTCCAGCGCCTGTGCCCAAGAAGAGTCATCACCACAACACGTCCATCGCCAAAGTGTCGCCTGAGCCATGCCAAGTGGGCATCTTCACAGAATCCCATAATCCCACAGCGGGAGTTTTTGAGAATTCCCCCTGCCTCTCGGCCCAATCTTAAATCCTTTAAAACTTCCCTCCGGGATGTGCAAGGTTGCCAGATTCCGGTCCTGGGGGTGGGTAATTTCTTGGTTAAATTCAAAAACATTCACACCTCCTTGCCATTGGTTGTAGTTAACCAGGGCACTAACTGTCTTATTGGGACACAATGGTTTAGGCCCCTGGGAATCCAGCTTTCTGGCATCCACACAATAGACTCTGACCCAATCCGGGACGTTTGTGCTGCACATCCTGAGGTATTCAAAAAGGGTTTAGGTTTATACAAAGGACCCCCAGTTGACTTTGAGCTTGACCCAACCAACTGGCCCATCCGGATGAAGCCACGCCGGGTACCCTTTGCTTTTAAGGAGAAGATAGAAGCCACGCTGGACAAACTGGTGGGGCAGGGAATCCTAGTGCCAGTGGACTCCACAGAGTGGGAGACACCAATTGTGACTGCTTTGAAAAGTAACGGGGAGGTCAGGATATGCGCTGACTACAAGTGTACCATCAATAAAGCTATTCGCCCAAACGCATATCCTGTGCCCGTGGTAAGCCACCTTCTTGCCTCCTTGCATGGAGGAAATTGCTTCGCAAAACTTGACCTTGCCCAGGCTTACCAACAATTAACTGTGTCTCCTGCTGCTGCCATAGCCCAAACCATAGTAACGCATAGGGGGGCATTTAAGGTAACTAGACTACAATTCGGGGTGAATGCAGCCCCCAGAATATTTCAATCTCTTGTAAAACGTATTTTGAAAGGGTTGCCTGGTGTCCTGCCATATTGTGACAATGTCCTGATCACCACTAAGGACACTGTCGAACTAGTGGCCAGGCTCAATCGACTACTGTCACGTTTCGAGAGGGCCGGTCTACATCTCAGAAGAGACAAATGTGTGTTTTTGGCACGGAAAGTGGAGTTCCTGGGGTACCGCATTACATCCCAAGGTATCATGCCCTCTGACTCCAAGGTGACGGATAATAATAATAATAATAATAATAATAATAATAATAATAATAATAATAATAATAATAATAATAATAATAATAATAATAATAATAATAATAATAATAATAATAATAATAATAAATGTTTATAGATGACAAAAGCAAGTATGCTGGCTATAATAATAAACTGTAGTAATAGGTTTTCATCCTTGATCAGTAAAAGATTCAGAGAATTCAAAATGAGCCTATCCAGAAAAAATCCAGAAAGTTAAAAGGATATTTCTAAACTTAGGTCAAACAATACAGAGGACCAGTGCACATAGCATAATACAATATAAGGCTTATATATTTTTATCTTTCAACATCAAAAAGTAGCTTGCTTATGGCATTACACATCCAAGGTGACGGCCGTGCAGAATGCACCCAGGTCGAAATGTAAAGCCGAATTGCAATTGTTTCTAGGATTGTTAAACTTCTGTTCACACACCCCAAAACCACCCCAACCACCCACTCGCAGACAAACCTTCCCTCCCAACTTACCTGCACGCAGCCTCAGCAGGTAGCCTCCGCCCTCCTCTCCTGTCTCCTCTGTCTCCTGTCTCCTCCCTCGCTGTATCTAATCTAACTCACTAACCCCCTCTGGTGGTCTACTCTAACTCTGTCTCTGTCTCTGTCTCTGTCTCTCTCTCTGTCTCTCTCTCTCTCTCTCTCTCTCTCACACACACACACACACACACACACACTGCTTCTGTTTCTCTCTCTCTCTCTCTCTCTCTCTCTCTCTCTCTCTCTCTCTCTCTCTCTCTCACACACACACACACACACACACACACACACACACACACATAACACACACACACAACACTCCGGCCTTGCCAGGAATTTTTAATGTGTGTGTTGGTGTTTGGAGTGGGATTTTATGGGGGGGTGCACACCCAAAACCACCCCTAGCCAGCAACAAACACATTAAAAATGCCCAGCAAGACCAGACAAAAATATGCTAGTTTTACCTATCTACAGGAGGCAGTAAATGCAGAATTGCCTGCGCTTTATCTTTTAGACAAGTCAGGACTCAGAGCTATAGAAGTTCATCAAGCATATATTATAGACCTATATCAACTACACACAGTATTTTAAAAAGCAAACAGCAGTAGTAGATTTTGCTACATTTTTAAACTGACTGCAAGTGAAATATAGCAAGGCCTAATGCTGTCTTAAAACAGTGCAGCCAACTGCAAGGCCCATTGGTCAATAAAAGAGGCAGAAAGAGCAAGCAGTAGATGCTTCTCCTCTCAATTCTTACAATTTTTAAATCACAATAAAAGTCACTGGGTAAATAACCTTTTCCTCTGAGTCTTGTAGCTATTCCAATTTTACTCTAAAAATCTAACTTCTAAGTCACTATCAATCTGTTGCCTTCAATCATTAAACAATTGTCCAAAATCACATCTATACATTTTTAATATACTGGCTGCAAATTCATGTCACATAAGGCTAAATATACCAGTAATCCCTGTGATATTTTCCCCAAAATGAAACATTTCTGATCCCCATCCCTTAAGATTCCCTCTGAATCCCCTTCACACAAGGGAAGCTGTTTGGATCCATGGGATGGAGGAGAATTCTTTAATTATGGAAAATCCCCACAGCTGGGGGGCACTGTTCATTCATAGAGCACTGAAGAAACTCAGGCGTAGTGCTTTCCTTATACAGTCTAAACATCCTCCCTAGAGCATCCTTGAGACATTAGCATGTTTCATATTCTCCAAAGTCTGACTGGCAATAAATCTCTTGGGATGTGATCTACCTTGCAAAATTAGATACTGCATAATGTATAGCATACTAATAGCCCTGTTACAAATAAATAAATGTTGTAGTTTAGTCAATATGGAAATAAAGAAATAAGGATCCAGTAAGGGTGGTCTCATTAGCTTGGGCTAATAATCTGTTGTTATAGACCTGTTTCTGTAGTTAAGGAAATAAGAGTTTCTCCTTTCATAGTTGTATTGCAGGGCTGCAGCCAGAATTCTAGATTTGAAGGAGAGGGGGGGTCAGGAGGGGAAAAATATTTCAGGGGGGCAACAATGTCACACTCACATATATAACATTGGCATCATGGGGTGGGTTGTGGGGCAGGCTGTTAGCTCAGGAGGGTTTTCAGAGGGGCCCTGGCTACTGCCCTGTTGTATTGTGAACACAATCTGGCTTTAATATTCAAGCTCATTGTCATATTTCTCTTTATATATCACACACAGCTAAATATGAGCATTTTTTTTATTTGATTTATTAAGGAGACTCAAGTATATATTTCTGTACAGTGATACCTCATACAACGTCCAAACTTGGTTCCACAAGTTTGGACTTTATACGGATTTGGATTTTGTATGTGGCATGCAAAGTCCTAGCTGCAATGCCTCATACAACGTCCAAATCCTTGCCACGGTGCCTCATGCAACGTCATTTCCATAGAGATACATTGTACTGTAACAGTACAGACTTCAGGGCAAAGTCAAGGAAACAGAGAGGAGGAAACTGACAGAACTTTAAGAAATCATTGTCTACATAAGAACATAAGAACAGCCTTGCTGGAACAGGCCACAGCCCATCCAGTCCAGCATTCTGTCTCACACAGTGGCTCACCATTTCCTTCAGGGTATTCCCAAGCAGATGCCTTCACCTGCTTAGGATTCCCTGGAAATGACATTGAGAGATATCCTGCCTATCTCTCCAACCCGGAGGTTGTCCTTAAGTATCCATAATTATAGCCATTGATACTCTTGTCCTCCATGAACTTGTCTAATCCTTTCTTAAAGCTGTCAAGACTGACAGCTGTCACCACTTCTTCTGGCAGGGAGTTCCATAGACCAGTAATCCTCTGGGTGAAAAAGTACTTTCTCTTATTTGTTTGAGAACTAGTACCCAAAAGTTTCATGGAGTGTCCCCTAGTTCTAGTGTTATGCGATAGGGAAAACAGTTTTTCCTTATCTACTTTGTCCACACCGTGCATGATTTTATAAACTTCAATCAGGTCACCTCTTAGACGTCGTCGTTCAAGAGTGAAGAGGCCCAACCGTTGCAGCCTCAGATGGTAAGGAAGGTGTTCCAGTCCCCTAATCATTCTGGTTGCCCTCCTCTGCACTTTTTCCAGCTCCATAATATCCTTCTGGAGGTATGGCGACCAGAACTGTACACAGTATTCCAGATGGGGCCTCACCATAGATTTATAAAGAGGCAAAATGACACTTGCTGACTTATTTTCTATACCCTTCCTAATGATCCCTAGCATTGAGTTTGCTTTTTTCACTGCTGAGGCACACTGGGTTGACACCTTCATTGAGTTGTCCACCAGTACACCAAGGTCCCTTTCCTGGTTTGTCACAGAGAGTTCAGACCCCATCAGTTTATAAATGTAATTGGGAGTTTTTGCCCCAACATGCATCACTCTGCACTTACTAATGTTGAAGCTCATTTGCCACTGCTTTGCCCACTCCCCCAGTGTCAAGAGATCCCTCTGGAGCTCCTCACAATCTCTCACAGTTTTCACTACCCTGTATAATTTAGTGTCATCAGCAAATTTGGCTACCTTGCTTTTTACTCCTACCTCTAGATCATTTATGAAGAGGTTGAAAAGCAGGGGTCCCAGTACTGAACCTTGGGGGACCCCACTCTTTACTTCCTTCCACTTGGAGAAGTGTCCATTTAGTGCTACCCTCTGTTTCCTGTCCCTTAGCCAGTTGCTGATCCAGGACAAGACCTGTCCCTTTATTCCATGACTGGTAAGTTTATTCAAGAGCCTTTGGTGCGGGACCTTGTCAAAAGCCTTCTGAAAGTCCAGATAAACAATGTCAACTGGATCCCCCTTATCAACATGCTTGTTGACACTCTCAAAAAATTCCAACAGGTTAGTGAGGCATGATTTGCCCTTGCAAAAGCCATGTTGGCTCTCCTTTAGCAGCGCCTTCTCTTCTATGTGCCTATTAATTCTATCTTTTAGGATGGTTTCCATCACTTTACCTGGGACACATGTCAAACTGACAGGTCGGTAATTTCCTGGATCACCCCTGGATCCTTTTTTGAAAATTGGTGTTATATTTGCTACCTTCCAGTCATCAGGCACAAAGCCTGATTTGAGGGAAAAGGCTAAAAGGCTAAAAACATTACAAAAATATGTCAAACAACCCTGATTGTCCAAGAACCTGAAGAATGCTGCAAAAATCCCAGAAATGCTTCTAAAAATTCTGACAAAAAAATTCAAAAAATCCAAAATCGCACTCAAAACCACTCCTAAACACTCTTTGCCTCATGCAAAACCCACAAGAGCAATGCACACATGTGTCCTGCCTTTTTTACTGCCCATGCACAATGCAACCTGGGAAAAACCCCAATGCCTCATACAAAGTTGCAGCGACTTTGTATGAGGCAACTTTTTTCAAGGAATTAGGCGATGTTGTATGAATTCGATGTTGTACGATGCGTACTTTGTATGAGGTATCACTGTACTTTTAACCTGCATTGAATCATGTCTATAGTGTCTTACTTAGAGAGGAAACAGAGGCAAGTGATGAACTAAGGAGTGTATTTTCCTCCTCCTATCAAGTTTGACCTCTAATTAACCACAGCTCTATTTTGGTACAAAACATCTGTCTGCATAGACTGCAAGAATGGGATAATTAGGCACACTCCCCAAAAAATCTTTAACCCTAGGTTGTGCCAAAAAGGAACAGTACAGCTCTAAAAGGGGGCTACAAATTAAAACACATGTGGATGTTGTAATTTCATTTAAACCAAACAGAACCAAAAGTAATCTAAAAAGGGAGCCATATGCCTGTCTTCTTGTTGTTGCTGTGCCATATCCGATTCCAAATATTGGTAATCATCATGGTGCTCAGCCATAAAGCGTGTCCTGAGAATATAATACTGTGGCCTTTCATCTGCCTTCCACATCGCAGCATGACACCTGTACCACTGATCCAGTTCCATGAGTCACTTTCTAGTCCTGAGCCCTTTTGGCACACAAAGTCCTCCTCAGCCCCAGGCCAGGATTGATGAAGCCTCTGCCCTCCATCAAGATGGCTTCAAGTGGGATTTAATCCATTTGGGGACCATCACCCTTCCCTGTGGACTATGCCAAGGCTGCTAGTCCTCAGGGTTGCCAGGTTAGTTAACCGCCACCTGATGCTTGGCGTCGAGTCGCTGGCAATATACTCTATTACCCTAGCAGGATAACCTGTACTGACTCTATATGCCTGTCTGGATAGGCCCTTTAAAGATTTCTCACCCTGGAAGTTTCCTTATTACTGATGGACAATTAAGAATAATTGTAAATGAAGGACAAGGCTATGGATCTTCTCAGCTAGAGAGATGAATATGCATCTCACAAAATAGCTAAAATATTAAAGAAAGGAAGACATGTCATGCAACTGACACAATTAATAGAACTCTCCTTTATACCATGTTCCACAGATCTTGATTTATCTACATGACAACTTGCTTCCTAATCAAGCACATACAAATGTTTCTTTTACTTACTTTATCACCTTGAGGTCCTGTTATGCCAGTTATACCTCTTAACCCTGAAGGTCCCTGAAATGGAAAAGGTATTATAAGTGTATGAGGTTTTTTTTTGTTAACTAGATTTGTGTTATATACGCTATTTTTAGATGACATGTTTCCATGTATGGCACACTTTTAAAAGAATGACTTTGTAAGCATTAAACAATGATCATATTAAAGTATGAACAGAATTTAGAAGTAAGTTGCCTTTCAGACACTCTGTCCCTATTTTGAATGATGTTCTTGTCCCTCCTGCCCAGATGACAAAAGTGCAAAATATAAGATGTTCTAAATATGAGCCTACAAGACTGAAATTATGCTCAAAGCACCTGCTATTCTTGAGTTACATCTTTGAAAGCCTTACTGGTTAAGATGCAGAGTATGATGACCAGGAGGTCAGCAGGTAAGCAGTTCAAGACCCAAGTGCTGCATGATAGAGTGACATATAATTCTTCTTATTCCAAAGGTGAATTCACGTGGAGGAAGCCTAAAAGGCAATTAACTTGGTCTAACTCATTCTCCAATTGCCCTCCTTAAAATTCAAATTGCCTTCCTGTGAGAACCACCTGCCTATAGTCAGATGCGACTGGCTTTCGAGCAAGTGGTCTGCAAGACTCTATCAAGAAAACTAGCTATGGCCTGTGCTGGCTAACCCTCCCCAACTAGAACAAAAACAACAGAAAGGAAAAGGTTCTCATGAAATTAACTGCAGGTAAGCCCCACTGAAAACTACAGTTAGGCACAGATAAGATCAGGGTGGCCAAACTTTTCAGGCCGTGAGCTGGTCATGTGGTTAAGGAGCATATGGGCGCATTTTACTTCGACTTCCAGGAGCGATGAGGGCTTCGTGGGCTGGATGAATTGGCATCTGGGGCTGGATCTGGCCCATGGCCTGTAGTTTGGGCACCCCTGGATTAGATCTTGCACTGCTGTCAGTATGTATCACAGTATTTTATGGAAGCATAGATAGAGGCATACAACTTTTATAATTTGTTAGCACTTGTACATGTGCAATAAACATGTTAGACATGGAAAACAAGTCAAAACTTAATTAAACTGAAATACTATACCGGAGGCCCTGGAGCTCCAATGTCACCTAATCCTCCTTGTTCACCTTCTTCTCCCTAAATAAGTATACAGCACAAAAAATTAGTTCATAAAGCACTCAGAGTCTGTAAGACTGGAAAAGCACTATTACCCTGTGGGTAACTTGCAATATGCTCACAATATATATGAATGTCTCTCTTACACAGAAGCAATTGTCTTGTTTAGAGAAGATATTCATTTCAGAGAAATTTGTTACAAACTGAAGGAAAGCATGGACTAGGACGTCGACAGTTCAGTAGGGGATTGTTGATTATTATTTCTTTTTCAATTTTTTCCTGTTTTTAAAATATAGATGTTTTTTCTAAATAATTTCCATCTAGTAAAGTTCTGTTTCCCCTTACCTTATGGCCTTGTTTTCCTGGTTCACCAGGCTCTCCTTTTACTCCCTTATGACCCTAAAACATAAGAGGGGGGGGGGGAAATATGAGCATAGGTTTATTCGAAGGGCATAATTTTCTGGCAGAAAAGGTAGCCAGATGACTAGTATGAGGAGATATGAACACTGCCCCTTGGCTAGTAAATCATGAGAGTTACTCTTTTTGGAGTGTTTCAGACTAAGCTATGAAGACATACATGTTCTTAACTTTGAGGATGCTGGGGGGGGGGGCAGCTTCGAACTCTGCAATGCATCCCCTTTTTATAGTGTTTTTGCTTTGCTCGTGAAACTGCAAAATGAACTATTTCTTGTTGTGCCACAAAAATGTATGGAATTTCACAGGGTGAAAGAGGATCGATCCCTGTCCCTAGGAGATAAATGTGACACAGGAAAAACAACAAAAGTAAAGATAGGAAGTGAAGAGATAGGAATGTAGGGAAACAATAGCAGTCTTGCCCACATGTGCTTAAACTCAGTATGAACCACAAAGAACAAGAGAGGCTACCTTGCCACCAAGAGCGAAAATCTTTATATTATTATCCAGGGCTTAGCCATCACTGTGGCAGTTGTCCTCCAGATTAACAATGGATTTTGACTTGAGGATATGACTCCTACTCGAAACTCTTTACGAGAAGATACAGCTTGACAAAGCTGGGGAGGAGTGATTGCCTTCCAACCTTCAAGCCACTTTTTTCTGCATCCTGTTAACTGAAACCATGGGACCCATCATCACAAACATCTTACTTATGGCATTGCAGAAGAGCAATAGCCACAAGTCCACCACTGATGTGTTCACAAAAAAAGTCAATGGCTTAGTGTGAAGGGGAGACCTCCTGGAATGAGCACATTAGACCCACTATAACTTGCCGTGGTCACAATGCCATCATAAACCACTAAGGATCCAGATCCCAAATCTGGTGATAGCTGTGGTGGCTCTCTTTGCTGCATATGCAGAAAGGTTCAAGAGAGACCTCCTGTACAACAGAGTCTTGTAATTAGCAGTGTAGTATCTCTCCCCCTTTTAGTGTAGAAGAAATCAAGAAAAGAACTTTTTTATTATTCAGCAGCACTAGACTACAGTGTTTGAGATGTTAGCCATATTAGTCTGTGCAGGCATGTCAGACAAGAAACACTTTCATATCTGAGGAAGTGGACTTGATCCCCAAAAATTCAGATTAAAATATAGCTGTCTTTAAGCTCCTACAACATTGTCATGATTTTTGTTGTTGGTTTTATTTTTGTTTTGTTTCTTGTGAGACTGCAGTGGTATTCCTACAGTGGGTGGCAGTGGTTGCAGAAATTATTGGGCAGGTCGCATGGGTCCCTTTAGCTGAATATTGCCTACCTCTGCCATACAGCTTCAGCTGTGCTGTATTCCAGACTTGCAGTTCTAGAAAGTGAAGTGAAAGTTGCTCTATGCGTTGCAGGCTACAGCAAAGCCTTTGACATTGTGGATCATGAGAAATTGTGGGCTGCTCTGAAAGATATGGTTGTGTCTCAAACTGATTGTTCTGATGCATAACCTATATTGTAGCTAAGAAGCTAGTTCTCAACCTTTTTAAGCCAGGGGTCGGGTCACGCTCCCTCAGACAGCTTTGGGAGCCGGATGGCCATTTTGCCCTTCCTCGACCACATGCCACTTCCTGGTGTGGTGGAGGCAGTGGGGGGGACACATGAAATGGCACCACAGGCTGCATCCAGACCATTGGCCACAGGTTTAGAACCCCTGCTCTATCTGTTCAGTCTGTACAGACAATATGTCATACGGAAAGCCAGACTAGAGTGTTAGGAATTGCAGAGCGAGCCCTTCTGCTATGACAGAAGTATATTATCCTGCATAATATGTTAGGCAAATACTTATTCCCTAACATAGATTCAGATGAAGAAGTGAAAATCAGTGGAAGAAATATCAGTAATTTAAGATATGCAGATGATACTATCTTACTGGCAGAAAGCATCAAAGGCACAAAATGACTTTTAAGGAAAGTGAAAGAACAAAGTGCCAAAGCAGGACTGCAGTTAAATCTCCAAGCAGCGTTGAGCTGCTCCAGGTGCCCACAGGAGCCCGGGCACCGGTAGCGTAAATTCCCCCAGACCATGCCCATTTGGCCAGCCACGCCCACCTCCCTACCCCAGGCCATGGCTTAGGGAGGCCAAGTGGGCTTGGCCCACAGAGTTAGCCACACCCACAGAGTTTGCCACACCCATGGTGGGAGTAGTAAATTTTTTTGCAGCGCATCACTGCCTCCAAGACAAAAATCATGACTACAGAAGAACTACATAACATTAACATAGATAAAGAAGAAATTGAAGTAATGAAAGAATTTGTATGGTTTGGTTCAGTTATCAATCCAAATAGAGACTACTACCAAGAAATCGGAAGAATACTGAGACTTGGAGGGGCAACAATGATGGAATCAGAAAAGATTAAGTGTAGGAATATGTCACTAGAGACCAATACCAAATCAACACCAAAATCATCCAAATTCATGTACTCTTAATCATTACATACAGATGTAAAAGCTGGCAGGGAAAACATTGATTTGTTTTAAATATGGTACTGATGGAAAGCTTTGTGGATACCCTGGACTGTCAAAAATACAAATAAATACAAAGAAAGTCCTAGAGCAAATCAAGCCATAACTCTCTCTGGAGGCAAAAATAATTAAACTGATTAAACTGAGACTTTCTTACTTTTGGCACACCATGAGAAAGCAAAATTCTCTGGAAAAGGCAGTAATGCCAGAAAAGGCTGGAGTCAACAGGAAAAAAGGAAGACCAAAAGTGAGATGGAATGATTCCTTAACAAATAGGACATTTTGAAGGTCACTCTTCTTCAAACAGTTGCTATAGGTTGGAGATGACTTGATGGCACATAACAATAACAAGAGTCCATCTCTGGAACTAATAGGACTTGGCAAATTATTAGATCAATCCCAATAATTTACTAAGTTACACTGTGCTACCTCAGACATTCACCTTCATGCCATTGCATAAAGAACCCAACAATGAACTCAATACCAGTCACACAGCATACTTAAGCATAACAGTTCTCCTACCTTCATGCCCATTAGTCCAGCATATCCTGGTCGGCCAGGTGGACATGCATTGGGACACTGGAAAAGAAAAGTTACAGATCAAGTATAAAGAAACATTTATTTATTTGTGTGTGTGTTTGTTTGTTTGTTTGTTTGAATTTATATCACCACCCTCTCGCTGGAGCGACTCCGGCCAGCTTACAACAGCATAAGACACAAAACATCCATTAAAATCATATTAAAAGCCCATTAAAAAACCATTAAAAACCCATTGCAACCCCACCCACCCTATCTGATGAGAGGAACAAATTATTTAACAAGCCACCAGGTGGGGGCCACCTCCCTGTCCATGCCCCACACCTGCCCTGCCAGCCAGGTTTTGAGTTATTTCTAAAGGGCAGCAAATCTGTCTGCAGCCATAATTTTGCCGGCAGGAGGTTCCATAGGGCTTTGGCAGACACGGAGAAGGCCTTTCTCCTTGTGCTAGAGAGGTGGGCCTCCCCAGCTGATGGTACAATTAGAGAGCCCCTCCGGTCCGCTCTGGTTGGGCAATTTTTAAAGGAAAGCATTTTTTCTGCAAGAGAGGATTTATATCTTACCAACGGATCTCCATCATGAAGTCCAACCGTTCCCTGAAACAAATTAAAAACATGGCAGGAAATGACCAAAGACCAGAATGAATACATTTCTCTATCATCCCACAGATCTTTCCACTAGTCCACGTTGTTCCCCCTGCCTGCAGGAAGCCACCTGTATTTTCTGCTGAAAATGGAAGGAGGATAAGACAGAAGTAGAGAATTTTTCCACATGGGCCTCATTGTCTCAATAATTCACTTTTCCCCTCTCTCACACTTTTACATTCCTGAACAGTCAGACAAAGAGGTGGATAGAAATTCTAATAGAAATCCTAATATACACACACTTTCCTACCCACATGCAAATATATTCATGTCAAATGTCGAGTAGTTAAATTAGGCCAAGTCATTTTGGGCTGTTAATTTCCCACAATGAAATGCCATCCTGTAGTCTTCCTCTCAAACAAATGTGACTTGTTTTTATTTTTAGTCTTGCCCAGAAATGATTAATAACACTAGGATCAGACCTTAGCAATGTTAGCAGTACGGCTAATATAATCACATTGACAAATCAAAGAAATTAATTTGTTTGGTGAATTCTAGAACAATTTACTTTGTTAAATATTGTGATAAATTGTTAAAACTTAAGGTTATTGTTACAAATGGCAAAAAAAAGGCCAGTTAAAGTTTAAAAAGAACCGTTAATCATTCTCTAGAATAAGACTGTGCTGGCCTTCCATAGCTAAAACAGCAAAATTTTAAATCACTGTTGAAAATCAAGATAACTAATTATTTTATAACAAATTATTTCTCACGTCAGATTCACAAGGATTGTTGCTGCTGTATCGGATTGAAATCAGACCTCTGTGTGCAACCATGACAAAAGGCACAGTGCCTCTTCCAACGTTACCGAAAGAGGCATTAGCATCTAGAGCAGAGCTTCCCAACCTTTGGTTTTTGGACTTCAATTCCCCAAAGCACTGATCAGCCAATCTTCTGACTTAGGCTTCTGAGAATTGAAGTCACCTTGTTGGGAACCCCTGATCTAGAGGCAGGGTGTGTGGATAATGAGAAAGTTGCAGCTTCTGCCTACGGGAAATTAGAAAGAAATCCAAGTAACAGTACCCTTTTGAAATGGTTAACAAAACTCTGGCTTCTATCTTCTTCCGTAGTGGGCATCCACTATATCAGAAACATGGCAAGATTCCAGACATTGCTAATGTTTCCTCCATAAATGATACCAATGTGAAAACTGACACCGTGTACAGGGGATAAAGCTCAGAAATGTAGCACTGCTGTAGGTTAATTGGTCACCTTGGTTGGAAAGCCATGGAGAAATGCATTAACAAATGTCACCCTCCACATATTGCAAAAGTTTGGAGAACAGAATTAAATTTGAGATTTCTCCTATCTAAATAACTTTAGAAATACCTATACAAACTTACCCTAGGTCCTGGAGGTCCTGGTAGTCCTCGAGGGCCCCTCCTTCCAGGGTCACCCTAAATAATTCAGAGGTATCACTAGTGCATATTAATGAACTATAAAAGAGATTTAATATCTGTCTAAACCTCTTATAAAGGAGGATGAAGTAACCATAAAGGATACAAATGGCTGTGGGTCATGGTCAATTTTCAAGAATATGCTTCCACAGAATATGAAGATGCTCTAAATCAGGGTTTCCCAACCTTCGCTCTCCCAGCAGCCCTGATCAACAGGTATACTGACTTGGGTTTTTGGGAATTAAAGTCCAAGAACAGCTGGGGACCCAAGGTTGAGAAAGACTGCTCTAAATGATGGGTGGAAGAAAGACTGTTACAATGCATAGCCCTTGTTTTCTTTCTTTGATTCACACAAAATACATATTTATTTATTTATTTATTTTTCACGCTTATATACCGCCCACTAAGGTACAACCCAACTCAGGGCGGTTTATATAGCGGACAGTAAATACATAAAAAGACACATGATAAAACAAAGTTAAAAAACCCACCCCTAAATGAAATATGGAATTTCATTCTTAAAATTAAATTTCCCAGATAAAGTAACAGCTACTGCAGGAAGCATTTAACTTAAAAATGGACAGGATTATTTGGAGAACATTAGAAGTTTCTCACATCATTTTCATAGCTATATACAACTAGAAACAGGGTATAAATCCTGTTGAATGTAATGGATGCACTTCTTATTCCTCTTTTTACTCCCAGTGGAGTAAAACGACCCCTTGGCAGGCCCCCAAAAATGGGAAGACCCAATCGTGAAAGGTTTTGGTCGAACCTGGGGAAGAAGAGCACAGCAGCGAAACAAATGGAAAATGAGTGACTAGCAGGAACTTATCCCTTGATAGTCTGGTCAATCAAGGACTTTTTATTAGTGCCGAGAACAAAACATTTTGGAGCTCATTCATTCATAGGATAAATGGTGATAAATCAATAGCTTCCTATTAGATATGCACTGAATTGAACTGTAAGATTCCTTGTCACATACAGGGATAGATACTTGCAGTGTAACAATGTACAGTAAAACCTCGCATAATGTCAAAACTCCGTTCCACAGAGTTCAGCGCTATGCGGTTTTTAACGCTATGCGGTTCAAATGGGCGATACCCCGGATAACGTCAAAAATTGTCATTATCCGAGGTTCCTATACCAAATATCCCGGATAATGGCAATTTTTGTACGTTATGCGGGGTACCACGTGTGCATAGCGACTGTGTCATTATGCGATTTTAGCGCTATGCGATGCGGTCGTTATGCGAGGTATAACTGTAATTAGATTCCAAAAGGAAATCCATACATGTACTATTCTATTCACTTAACGTAGGACCCCGCAAGCCTTTGAAAAAAGGAAGCAACAACTGTAAAGGCAACCATCTGCTGTATAGACCTACACAGCAAATAATTCCAAACATTAGCACCATAGCTGGGTTCATTTTTTTCCCCCATGAGAAAGCTGGAACTGGCAGTATTCACATACAACTCTAGTGGAATGCAGGCCTTACTGTTAAATAAGCATGCCAGTGACCAATGTGTCAGCCACCATTGAGAACATCCTTCCTTAACATCAGTAAACAGCATAGGCTATTTGTTTAGCAGGAAAATATACTGTTCAATGACTTATTGAAACAGGCAGTAGAGTACTCACAGGTGGCCCAACTCTTCCTACTTCTCCAGGAAGTCCCGCTGTACCAGAAGGACCCTGCATTGAAAAAGGTATTCCCTTATTTGATGAAACACTCTGTAAATAAACTTAATCCAATGATTTAGCTGGAGATTATTAATTTATTTATTTTAATGGCTGTAAATTAATAGGCATAACATGAAAAGAGAATCTGTAACATCATTTGCTTGGAACACTTTGATCTATTGTATAATTAATTATATCAATGGGTTAAATTCTGCTTACCGGAGGTCCAGGAATCCCTTTTCCCTGAAGGGAAAAAAATGTTTAGTGAACATTTGTTTTTCTACATATTCATATTTTGTTGCATGCCAACACTAAGAACATTTAGAATGAGATTTCTGAGGGGGGGATCACCTGTGGAATGGGAAAGTATTATTTTAGCTATGGCTGTTTGTCTCAGCCAGCTATTTCAAGTAGTTTTGGCTGATTGTTTTCATAGTAAGTGCTGAATTCCATAATGCAGACATTATTTCAAGCCATGAAAAAAAATAAACAAGTTTTGAAGCTCTAGTTCAGCATTTTAAAGTATAATGCACAGATTTTTCAAAGAGGAATCCAATGAAGAGAAACTCAATCAGCAGGAATCTGTGGTTTGAAAAAGCTGTATGTGAAAAATTACAAACTGCTAATAGCAGTAAGCAAAGTCTGGGCAAGGTGGTGGTAATGTCACCCTAAATCAGGGGTGCCCAAACCACGGCCCATGGGCCAGATCTGCCCCCCAATGCCAATTCATCCAGCCCTCGCTGCCCTCATCAGTCCTAGAAGCAGAAGTAAAACATGTTTTTACTTCCGCTTCCAGGAGCAACGAGGGTGGCGTGGGCCAGATGAATTGGCATCGGGGGCTGGATCTGACCCGTGGGCCATAGTTTGGGCACCCTCATTTAAGCAGAGAAAATGGCAGCTTAAAATCTATCTCATCCTGTTGCAAAAACGATTGCAAGTTGCGTTTTACTTCTGCTTCCGGTGGGAGGAACCACGCGACCGGCCCGCTGAACCATGTGTCCAGCCTGTTGAACTACGTGACCGGCCCATGGTCTGAAAAGTTTGGACACCCCTGCCCTAAACCTCTCCAGGGAATAGACTGAGCAGGTAGCAGCAACAGGCAACCATAGGTTTGAGCAGTAGAAGTAGAAGAAATGCAGTTTCAGCAACCTGATAATTCCTCAGCCTGGTGCTGTGAAACAAAGTACTACATAAAGCAGCTATGCCTGCCATTTTTGTCTTTCCCAATCTTTCAGGGACCTCTCTCTGATAGCATACATTGGAAACAGAGCTTGTCCCAATGCTCCTCTTCATTTCTTGGGAGAGCTTCCTTTTTATTTATTGAGAAATTAATTCTGTTGATATATTGACAAATAAAAGGGAAGCTCTCTCTAGTCACCATGGAAACCAGCATCCCTCTCCCACATGTTGACTGTTCTTCACAGGACTAAACTGGAAACTTCAGTGCTATATTATGGAGAACGGGAAGCCCATGCCTCAAATTCTGTCCCCAAGGATGTTGCATTGGGCAATTTTCCTAAATGCATATGATTTTACTTTGGTGCACAGCCCTGGCAAGAATATCAGCCACGCTGATGCCCTGTCACATTCTCCCCTGCCAGGGGTCAGGGAAGCCGATTGCGAGATCAAAAGTGACCACCAGATCCTCATGATTGAGGCGTTTGACTCGCCCCCGGTCATCCCCCCAGATATAGCCAAAGCTACGGCCAAAGATGTAACATTGACTAAAGTAATGTCTTGGGTACAAAAAGGCTGGCCTATCTCTCCTCTAGCCAAGGAATTCAGAACATTCCACTGCAAGTGTTTGGAATTGTCAGTGGAACAAGGTTGCCTTCTATGGGGCCACTGGGTGGTCATTCCTGTCACTCTCAGGAAAAAGGTTTTACATCTACTTCACACAAGTCATCTGGGAATTGTACGTTCCAAAGCCCTTGCCTGTAGCTACTTTTGGTGGCCTCAACTGGACCAAGTCATAGAGCAGATTTTCAGCACTTGTGCCAGCTGTCAATCCTCTCGCCCAGAGCAATCCCACCTTCCATCTCGGGAATGGGATTCTGCTCGGGGCCCGTGGTCCAGATTGCACATAGATTTTGCAGGTCAATTTAGGGGTGCCCTATTTTTGTTGGTTGTAGACTCATTCTCTAAGTGGCTGGAAGTGATTAGAGTGCCTAATACCACTTCAGCCACCATGATAATGCACCTGAGAAGGCTGTTGGCAGCATTTGGACTTCCAGATGTGCTGGTGTCCAACAACGCGCCCACGTTCACATCTGCAGAATTCCAATCCTTCATGGAAAGGAATGCAGTTAGGCACATCACTGCTGCCCCATTCCACCCAGCCGCCAATGGCCAGGTGGAGTGGCAGGTATGCAAAACTAAGGACGCACTTTGGCATATGGGTGAATGGGATTTCGAGCTCCAGTTATACCAGTTTCTTTTCACTTGTAGGCTTAACCCTCTTGCCTCAGGGCTGTCCCCTGCTGAATTGCTCCAGCGAAGGAAACTGTCATCCTTGCTGGACAGATTGAATCCCACTAGGGTGGAGGACAAAGGCACAAATATAGAGATCCAACACCTAGGGTTTTATTCCGGGAGACCCTATACTTTGCCGCAATTATGCAGCTGGTGGTCCTAAGTGGGTGCCTCTGTTTGTGATCGATCAGACTGGTCCTGTTTCTTACATAATCGAAACAGCCACTGGTCTGATCTGGAGGAGACACGCAGATCAATTGAGACCCAGAATACTGGACCCACAGGACACTCAACGTTAGGGTTGGCCCCCACCCATTTAAACCCAGGGGGCAGAGGTAATAGTCAGCAGCAAGCTAACTTAGACCCAGAGGTGTGTTCTAGGGACCGATTTCAAGGGGAAGTTATGGAATGCTCCCCTACTCCAGCCATGTGTACCCCAACACTGTCCCAGCCTAGCACTCTGGATTCCTTTATTATTGATGACCAATTTTGTTTGGAGTCACCCTCCACTCTTAGTACTCACAGGAGGGACCCTGAGTTGTCTTATTAATCCACAGAATTAGATTTTGGTTTTGAGCGATCCCCTGCTCCTCCATCTGACAAACGGGGTTTTTAATTTGGGTTTACAATCCTCCCCCTCTAGTCAATCCCTCACTCCAGTTGGGTCGCCCATCCTACGATCCCCTGAGCGAGTTCAGCCAAGCGTCCAACCCAGAAGGGAAACTAGACCACCATCCTGGTTAAAGGATTTTTTTTACCTAGGGGGGAAGAATGTTATGTATGTTAATTGTGTTTTCTGACAGGAGCGGAATGTATCTTTTCTCATGTATCTATTCTTATGCAAATAAGTGGATCAAAAAATGTGCACACTCTGTTAGCCAATGGGCTTGTTGTATTATTGTTACTGTTACTGTTTATAGTGTATATAAGTCCGAGTTTTGCCCCATCCAACTGTGTTCAAACCCCACAAATAAAGAGCTGAATTTCACTACTTCATTTGTCTGCTTCTTCATTCCTTGAACACTAAACTGGGCTAACAGCTTCTCTTCCAGAAAGTCTTGTCCCATATTGCTCTGCTCCATAGATCCTCCTCATTTTTTATTCTTGGAGGTAAATCAAATATCTTTTTAAGCTTGAGCTCCATTCCGAGAAAATAGCCATGTTAAATTGATACAACAAATGCCTAGATGTGTGGTGGCAAACCTATAACATGCGTGCCAGAGGTGGCACTCGGAGCCCTCTCTGTGGGCACCCGTGCAGTCATCCCAGCACAGAGTTTGCCCCACCCCTCTGCCCAGCAGCCCAATGGTAGCACTTTCTCCTTCCCCCAGCAGAGAATCCACCCTGCCCCTATGCCCAGAAGCCCAATGAGAGTGTTTTCTTCCTCTCCTGTTGCTGTGTTGGCACTTTGCGACAAATAAGTTGGTTTTGGGTTGCATTTTGGGCACTTCGTCTCTAAAAGGTTCGCCATCACTGGCCTAGATCAACCCATCAGCAAAGAAATAACACACCAAATGGTCAGTTACTGCTCTTCCCACAACAGCATCCTATACAACAAGCAAAGAAGGACCAACTAGCTACTCTTTACTACACGTATATTAAGCATGGAGATTTGTGACAATGCAGAAGTTATTTTGCTGTACCCTAAACTGTTGCTAGTACTTTGGTTCATACGCTGTTTTTTCAGCTCCAGTAGGCTTTCCCCCCTCCAAGTAATAGATATGAAAAACCCTCAAGGTGACTTTCCTATATTTAATCTGCTGAAATGGGCAGCTACTGTAGGCTATTATGAGTAATCATACACCACATGCTGTGCAAAATCACTCCACAGGCAAGCCAACATTTGAAAAAACCACCATAGTTTTGTCTCCTCACAAACTACAGCATATTTCCTTTCATTATGGATAAAGAGCATTGCCCCACTCTAAATCCCGTCCTCTTCATTTGTTGCACAGCAACTGCACAATATCCTGTTTATCCTCAGTTTCAAATATTGTTTAATATTTTTAGCAAGCGAAACAAACATAGACAGCTCCTGTTGTGTATATACCTGTATATACTGTATAGCTCTCTTGTGATATGTTACTCTTTTAAAACACATTAAAAGTGATCTGTGAAAAAATAAGCAATAAACTAGTAATAAAAGCAAGTGACAAAATAAATGTAGATACCTGGTATTCACAGTTGATCATTATCACAATCTCATCAGGGATTGCATGACCAGCTAATGTATAGTATCAGTTTTATGGCTGGATGCAGATCTAGAAGATTTCACCACTTCTAACCCAACAATCTAACACTGGTCCTTACACTGAGTTTTCCACTGCCAGATTTATATCCACTGACCCAAACCCAGCTGTTAATCCCAACTAGGTAAAGGAGGTAAATGATTCCCTTGCTCGAAAGCCAGTCGTATCCGACTCTAGGGTTCAGTGCTCATCTCTGTTTCAAAGCCGAAGAACCAGTGCTGTTTGCTTCTGCAGATGTTTCCGTGGTCATGTGGCAGGCATGACTAGACACCGGAGTGCACGGAACACTGTTTGCCTTCCCACTGAAGTGGTTCCTATTTATCTACTTGCAATTTCTTGCTTTAGAACTGCTAGGTTGGCAGGAGCCGGGGTAAAGATGGGAGCTCATTCCATCGTGCAGTATTCGGGAATTGAACTGCTGACCTTCCGCTTCCCAGTCAGCGTCTTAGCCACTTGAGCCACTGCAGTCCCCGTCCCAACTAGAGTATGCCAATGAATCTAGACAATTTAACCTAAGTCCTGACTTCCCATGTTCCTTTTGATTGAGTGAGTCTATTCAGTTGATTCTAACCATTGGATTTTACACCCTGGTTTCAAGAAATGCAGAATCAGGAGTCCAAACATCCCTGTGTATGAATGGAAAGTGCTTCTACACACAGGGGAAGGACTTGCCAGTTCTGCTTGCCACATTCAGACTTCCACGTTGAGTTGAATCACCCTTCTGGGGAAAAGACCACCTAACCTTATAAGATAGCTTTGTAGTGGGCACAAAATGTTGTAGGAGAAAAGATAGCAAGGTCCAAAAAGCTTCACTACTAATTATCTATCTCTCTATCAATTACTAGGTTGTTGTTGTTGTTTTGCCCGGCTCTGCCGGGCAGTTTTTTGTGTGTTTTGGTGGTAGGAGTTTTTTTTGGGGGGTACACACCACACTCAACACAAACACACACACTGCACAACCACACACATAATATACATAAACACAACACAATCACACACACAATACACACACACAACCATACACACACCCACACACACAACATAACCACACACACAATCACACAACCACACACACACTCAATACACACACAACACAACCACACACACAAACACAAACAATACACACACTGCACACTCTGCACACACAGCACAACCACACACACTTAATACACACACATACACAACACAACCACACACACAACCCACACACACACACTCATTACACACATACACAACACAACCTCACACACACATACACACAAAACACACACACTCATTACACACACACAACACAACCACACAGACAATACAAACACACACACGCCGAAGCTGTGTGGAAAGAGGAGGGCCTCGGCAAGTGCCGAGACACACAACACAACACAACCACACACACAACATGACCACATGCACACAATATACACACAGCACACACTACTCAACCACACACACACACAATACACAACACAACCACACACACACAGCACACACAACTCAACCACACACAATACGCACACATGCACAACACAACCACACACACACACAACCACACACACACAATACACACACACACAGCACACACAACTCAACCACACCCACACAATACACACATATACAACACAAACACACACAATACACACACAGTACACACAACTGAACCACACACACACAACACAACCACACACACAATACATACAAAAACACACACAACACAACCACACACACAATACACACACACACAACACAACACAATACACACATGCCTGGTGCTGTGTGTGTGTGTGTGGCCTCACCGAGGCTTCGGGGGGAGCCACACACAACACAACCACACACAAACAATACACACACAATACAACCCCACACACAACCACCACCACCCACACACACACACACAACCACACACACAATACAACCACACACACACTGTGTGTGTTGTGCCATGGGAGAAAAATTGCAGATTATTAACAGCCAGGCCTAAAAACAGAATGTTGGAGAGAGCTGATTTGCATGTTGGACTGTGATTGATTGGGATAAAATCTAGCCAGGCTGATTGGTTGTACGGCATGGAGGATGCTGGGAACTGTAGTTCTTTTTTCTGTCCTCGTTCATAGGGCGGATGCCCCACTCGCGGCTGCTGGACCCTTGTGGTGATGGTCGGTCGGTCTAAAGGGAAGTGCAGGCGGCTCAGTACGGGATAGTAGGGACGGGTGCGGGCATGTATGCCAGCTTCCAACGGTTAACACCACTTCTTATAGGTAAAGATTAAGGACAGCCTATGTGATGTAAACAGACCTGGGTCTCCTGAGGCCACAGAAACTCGGGGGTGGGGCTCTGGTAAAAATCACTCCCTAGACATCTTGAATACTGTGAAAGCATTGTTAGGGTCACCATAACACAACTTAATAGCTAAGAATTTAGCTTTTAAAGGGCATTCCTTAAGGTTGACCTGTTAATTTTAAGAATATTCTGAGAAAGAAAACTGTTTCCCACTGATTTCAGAATAGGAATTCTACATCCCCACTCCCACTCTTATTTTACTTTAGATTCACTAGAAAATCTCTTATGGATTATGGATGGAGGCCTTCTTCTGGCCTTTAAAAAACTCTTAGAAAATATCAAACCATTACATTCATTTTTAAAGAGCTATCGCAGAAGAAAATTATTACTCACAGGAAGTCCAGGTCCTCCAGACAACCCAGGTTCCCCCTGCAAAAAAAAGTTTCATATTATTGTGAAGAATGACAAGACTTAACTACAATGAACAAAAGGATTTGAAAGGGACTGCTAAGAACCTGAGAGAATTTTACAGCTATATTACATTCTCTAATAATAGCACTCCGAATCAACAGTTAGCAAGTATCTTGGCTATTTGTGATAGTGTGAAATAGTCTCAAACTGAGAAACTAAAGGAAAATCTAATAAGGGATTTTAGTCTTACCTTTTGTCCTTTGGGACCAGCTGGCCCTGGTGATCCATCAGGACCTGTCAATCCCTGAAGAAACAAAGCATAAACTTTTAACGCAGTAATGAGGAGCGTACAGCTAAAAATACTAGAGAAATAACAAATACTTCTTTAAGTACATTAGAAGTAAGAACCCAACTAGGAAGGCCATTGGACCATTAGATGACAATGGAAGGCAAGGGGTTATTAAAGAGGAAACAGAGATTGCAGAGAGACTCAATGAATTCTTTGCTTCAGTATTCACTGAAGAAGACAGAGACCACATGCCCAAAACAGAGCCTATCTTCGTAGAGAGGGAAACCGAAGAATTAAGCAAGATAGAAATAACCAGGGAGGAGGTCCTTGCATGTCTTGTTAAGCTAAACACAAATCACCAGGACCAGATGGCATCCATCCACGAGTTCTCAGGGAACTTAAAGATGAAATTGCTGATCTCCTAGCCAAAATATATAATATTTCCCTCAAATCAGGCTTTGTGCCTGATGACTGGAAGGTAGCGAATGTAACACCAATTTTCAAAAAAGGATCCAGGGGTGATCCAGGAAATTACCAACCTGTCAGTTTGACATGTGTCCCAGGTAAAGTGATGGAAACCATCCTAAAAGATAGAATTAATAGGCACATAGGAGAGAAGGCGCTGCTAAAGGAGAGCCAACATGGCTTTTGCAAGGTCAAATCATGCCTCACTAATCTTTTGGAATTTTTTGATAGTGTCAACAAGTATGTGGATAAGGGGGATCCAGTTGACATTGTTTATCTGGACTTTCAGAAGGCTTTTGACAAGGTCCCACACCAAAGGCTCTTGAATAAACTTGCCAGTCATGGAATAAAGGAACAGGTCTTGTCCTGGATCAGCAACTGTCTAAGGGACAGGAAACAGAGGGTAGCACTAAATGGACACTTCTCCAAGTGGAGGGAAGTAAAGAGTGGGGTCCCCCAAGGTTCAGTACTGGGACCCCTGCTTTTCAACCTCTTCATAAATGATCTAGAGGTAGGAGTAAATAGCAAGGTAGCCAAATTTGCTGACGACACTAAATTATACAGGGTAGTGAAAACTGTGAAAGATTGTGAGGAGCTCCAGAGGGATCTCTTGACACTGGGGGAGTGGGCAAAACAGTGGCAAATGAGCTTCAACACTAGTAAGTGCAGAGTGATGCATGTTGGGGCAAAAAATCCCAATTACATTTATAAACTGATGGGGTCTGAACTCTCTGCGACAAACCAGGAAAGGGACCTTGGTGTCCTAGTGGACAACTCAATGAAGGTGTCAACCCAGTGTGCCTCAGCAGTGAAAAAAGCAAACTCAATGCTAGGGATCATTAGGAAGGGTATAGAAAATAAGTCAGCAAGTGTCATTTTGCCTCTTTATAAATCTATGGTGAGGCCCCATCTGGAATACTGTGTACAGTTCTGATTGCCATACCTCCAGAAGGATATTATGGAGTTGGAGAAAGTGCAGAGGAGGGCAACCAGAATGATTAGGGGACTTCCTTACCATCTGAGGCTGCAACGGTTGGGCCTTTTCACTCTTGAGCGACGGCGTCTAAGAGGTGACCTGATTGAAGTTTATAAAATCATGCACGGTGTGGACAAAGTAGACAAGGAAAAACTGTTTTCCCTATCGCACAACACTAGAACTAGGGGACACTCGATGAAACTTTTGGGTACTAGTTCTCAAACAAATAAGAGAAAGTACTTTTTCACCCAGAGGATCACTGGTCTGTGGAACTCCCTGCCAGAAGAAGTGGTGACAGCTGTCAGTCTTGACAGCTTTAAGAAAGGATTAGACAAGTTCATGGAGGACAAGGGTATCAATGGCTATAATTATGGATACCTAAGGACAACCTCCGGGTTGGAGAGATAGGCAGGATATCTCTCAATGTCATTTCCAGGGAATCCTAAGCAGGTGAAGGCATCTCCTTGGGAATACCCTGAAGGAAATGGTGAGCCACTGTGTGAGACAGATGCTGGACTGGATGGGCTGTGGCCTGTTCCAGCAAGGCTGTTCTTATGTTCTTATGTAATAATTACAATTTTTGCTTGCTGTTGTAAAATGTTTAGGAAACACTAAAACCAGTTGTGGTACAGCAATGGTAAAATAAAGTAATACAAACATTTAGGTAAGAGAGGATTTTTATAAAAAAATTATTATTATTTTATCATTTATTTTTAATAGTGTAAGCCGCCCAGAGTGGGAGTCCATCCCAGATGGGCAGGGTATATTATTATTATTATTATTGTTATTGTTATTGTTATTGTTATTGTTATTGTTGTTGTTGTTGTTGTTGTTGTTGTTGTTGTTGTTGTTGTTGTTGTTGTTGTTGTTGTTGTTGTTCACAGTTTCACCCTGTCCTTTGAAACTGGCTTTCCTCTGGTGTTTAGTAAGGAGAGTTAGCCTGTCACCATACCACCTTGAACACGTCCAAATCTCATCTGATCTCAGAAGTTAAAATGGATGTTTGGTTTTCAAAAACTAACATAAGCATATGCTCATAGATCTACTAAGCAAGTATAAACTTTCTTTGAATACAGATCCCTTGTTTTCATTTAAGTGAGGATTCTTAGCTTCTGATTTGTATTTGCTTCTGATCTACATTTTATTTTGCCTGACAAATTTTAGCTCAAGCTTCATAGTGAAAATCTAATCCACTTTATATCTCCAGAACAACCAAGCTGTCTCTCCTGACAAACCTAAATCCTAGTCACATTCAAACTATACAATGCAAAGGTTCACCCCCCACATTCAGCTAAATCAGGGGTTCTCAGCCTTTTCAAGTTGGGGGCTGGGTAACACTTCCTCACACAGTTGATGGGGCTGGACTGGTTGTCCCCCTGCTGTTTACCGCTGCCGTAACTGAGTCCGCAGCTGATTCTGCCAGTGGCAATAGCAGCTGGAGCAAGAGCAGGAGCTGGATTATTTGGTGCTGTGGACTTGCTTCTCTCTCTCTTCCTCTTGTCACCACCACATCTCTCCTGGAGAGTCCCTAAGCACTGCCAGCCAGATCTGATAGTTATGGGGATGGGATCCATTCCAGCTATGGTCTTCATTTTGTTCTTGGACAGACAGTATTGGATTTCACTCCACTTGTCTGAATATCCATTCATATGCTTATTTTATTTTGCTTAAAATTGCCCTGCACAAAGAAAACCAGCTTGTCAAGGGAAAGGATTCAATGTAACTTTTCCTCATAAATGAGGCTTTTCAGTACTGAAGAGGTTTCTTCCTCTGTGGGAAACGATTAGACAGGCGCCCAGAAATCTATGTGCCCAATCACACCCAAGAGGCAAGGTCCTGTTGCTCCTTCCTATAAAAACATTGGCTAAAATCTTGGTCATGTACACTGTCACATAAGAGCAATTGTCAAGCATTTCTTCCACTTTGATAAGGTCTCTTTTAGCCTTATCAGATCTGCATACACAGATTGCAAAATTAGTCCTATGGAGCATACCATAGGAAGGGAAAGATGCATCCGCCCTAAGGCACACATTAAACATTCATAGGGTCTTGTCCAATAAAAAGAAAGCTAAGAAGGGGAATTAATTTAAAATTAACTGAGATTAAATTATTTTAATCTAAAAGGAAGAGATGAAAAATATGATGAAGTAACACACCACCCTAGCATATGTATCTTTGTGTAACCATTTGCTTGCTTTGTCTGTCTGGCCGGACAACCCACTATGATAATGGAGTAGACTGTACAGCCAGTGACTCAATGCCGAGTGTTGGGCAGTGGTAAATAACCTGGCTCCCTAAAGAGGCCAACAGCTATGGGTGGATGAGCCTCTTTAGGTGGGATGATGGTCCTCTCAATGGAGGAAATGCCACTGGAAACCATCATATCGGGCCCAATGGCAAAATGAGCAGAGGAGTAACTCTGATTCCCAACAGTCATGCCAGATGGACTGGCTGTGAAGGTGCATCTTGATAATATTGTCAATGCTGCAGCAGTTCATTGCAGTCCCGGTGTTAAATCTTGCATGTCTCATCTCATAATTGCTGCAGGAGATGGCTCCCTAATCATAGTCACTTCACCTTAAACAAATTCATGGCAATGACAATTTTCCTGCTTCATGGAAAAATGCATTCTTGGATATGAGTTGCAGCCCTCGCCCAGCTGTTTCGACGGGCAGGGAAGCCCGCAGTGAAGGCGCCGACCATCGCCGCTGCTGCGCCACGGGACCCACCTTCCTCCGCCGCTTCCAGCCAGGAATTTAAAAGGCCGTTGAGGTGGCAGGCACTCGCCCTCGCCCAGCTGTTTTGATGGACGGGGAGGTCTGCAGCGAAGACACCGACCATCACCACTGCTGCGCCACGGGACCTGCCTTCCTCCGCCGCCTCCGGCCAGGACTTTAAAAGGCCGTTAAGGCGGTAGAACTTTTGTTAATATATTCGTATCTGCTGGGGGTAGGAATGAGTTTGTTGTGTGAGGTGGTGTCTGTTTGGTTGATTTCTATTGTAAATTATTTGCATTATTCCTCTTTGCCTACATTGTATCTTGTTGTTGGTTACTGTGAATGTTGTAAACCGCTTTGAGTCTCCCACTGGGATGAGAAAAGTGGTATAAAATTTTAAATAAATAATAAATAATAATAAAATAATGATGACGAACCATTTGCTTTGGAATAAGATACATTAAACACAGTGGAATTGGGCTTTGAATGTGCATGGGATCAGGTTACACTACTCCTGTTATCTGTGGAGATGCTGAGGAACCTTTGGATGTATGGATGGGATTTTCATATTTCTTCAACTACAAATCCCATAATTCCTATTCTGGGAATTCTATCTGATTTATACACATCTTATATAAACCTTAACATGGCTCACCTTGAAGAAAAGACCTAAAATGGAAGGTTTTGACACTTAGTTTGGCCTAGTTCCATCCAAGCTTGCTGTTCTTGCCTGAATGCTAGCTCGGAGCTTTCTTTCTCAAAGATGAAACTAGACCAAGCTAAGCCTCAAAACCTTCCATTCTAGGCCTTTTCTGCCAAGTGAGCCACATTTAGATGTCTCTAAAGTGTGTATAAGTTAGGTAAAACTCCTAGAACTGGGAATTCTGGGATCTGTAATCCAAGAAATCAAAAGAATCACATCCTAATTGTATGTTTTGCATTTTCAAGGCTCAGTAAGGATGTCAAGACAAATGCTTCAAATTATGCAGCTGCATCATTAAAGGTGAATCAGTGCAGGTGCTGATTCAACCCAAACAAATGCTGACTCACTGTCTTGCAATACTATCATACTGCTATTACTGGTCATACTAGCCACCCTGCTATTGGTGCTTTTTATTTAGCTTAGCATTTGCTTTCCTATTCTTATGAAATATCCTAAACAGAAAAGGAGGTTGCATTGTAACTGTGATAATTCAACCATCATCCCATCTCTGGTTTAATTCCAGACTATTTGGGGAAGAATGCAGTCTCTCCTAGGAATGTTTCCAATCATTGCAAATATTATATTCAGAGATATACCAGAGACACATCTCACAGACAAAGAATTTTCATTGTTTGAAAAGAGGAAACATACTACTCACGTCGCTTCCTGGTACTCCTGGTGATCCAGGGACACCTGGTTTACCCGAGTCACCATCTGGACCCTGCAGGAAGCAAATTAGGTTCAGACAAATTAAGACCATAGATGTAGGCAGAGAAGATTTAGTGTATGGGACCAAAGACAACAGAACAGCCGAAGGGTTGGCTTAACACAGGTTTATTGCATGATGATCCGGTGGAGCATGAGGTAATGGCGGTGATACATCTCTATATATACAGTAGTATTATACATTTGAATCTTGTAGCACGGTAGCTCATTGGCTGCTACCGGCGTGGCCTCGCCCAGGCACGCCTCTCTTCAGTAGTTCTTTCTCCTGCTGCTGAATGCGGGGAAGGTTTTCCCGCGGCTGTCCGTGATTGAGCAATGTGAACCATGTGAGACTGAACGCTCGCAGCTGCCCTCTATGGGCTGCTTGCTCGCGTTCCTTTACAGCTGAGATACATTGTATTTGGAGTGGTTACATTCTTATCTTACAGTACAATGAGCATGCATACATAACATCCCTCCCCCCTAGGATGGGACGAAGTCCCGCAACCATTGTGGCTTGCCGCACGTGCGCTTGGGGCGTGCTTGCGCCTGACCTAGTACTGGAGAGCCTGTGATCCCTGACTCCGTGGGTGCTTGTCCTGCAACGGGAAACGGGGATTCGTTAGTGGCTCCGTGGGGCGTCCGTGCCTGCCTTGCGCTGGGGGATGGGAATGGAATGAACAGCTGGGAAGTGAACCCCTGCCTGTTGCTCTCGGACCCCGGGGACCCTCCTATTGTGAACCGCGGGACCGATGAGGATGCCCTAGTGGTTCGGCTACCTTCTGTTCCCCGCTCGGGGGACCTTGAGACTGTGGTGGGCGGACTCGCCGTCGCCTCCTGTCTTGGGGGTGTCGGTCTCCGGGAAATTGGTGCTATGTTGCATTCTAACTCACAGGGGCTACTGGGACTGGAAGTACCCGGGGCTGAACTGAAACCCCTCTTTTCGCTAGGACGGGTGGGGGACCACTCCGCTAACTCCCCCTGGTACTGTAACTCAAGGTCTAAACTTCTTGGGGAATCTGTGTTTTGGGGACGCTTCCGGGGGATGTGTGTGAGATCGGGGCTCTTTCTTTCCGCCGCAAACTCCCGCAAAAGATCTCTGAGGATCGATTCCCTTTCCTCCCCCCTTGGTGGGGACCCATGTCCCCCTTTTTCTCCCCCTTGGGCTAAGCGGGTGGGGGAGTACCCTAACGCTGATTCGTGGCTATTTTCGTCTTCGTCCTGCTCTCCGGGGATCCTGCGCCTGAGTTGATCCGCGTGCCGCCTCCACAGGAGGCCTGTATTGGTCTCCACGCGGTATGAAACGGGGCCGGTTTGTTCTATTACAGTGCCCGGCACCCAGGCTGGCCCCGCGTTGGCGTAGTTCCTGCAATGCACCGGGGCGCCTACGCTGAAACTCTTTGCGGGTTCCACCCCTACGTTCCGCCCTTTGTCCTCTACTCTCGTGGGGTCTAGCCTGGAGATTACCGTGGCCAGCTTCCTGCGCATTAACAGCTCCGCGGGGGAGTACCCTGATGCCAATGGGGTGACCCTGTACCTTAGCAGGAATTGGCACACTTGCAGGTCGAGATCTCCGGGGCCCATGCGCCGCAGCGCGTCCTTTGTGGTGCGCACGAGGCGCTCTACTTGGCCGTTAGTGGCCGGGTGGAAAGGGGCGGAGGTGATGTGCCGAATGGCGTTGAGATCCATGAATGCCCTGAACTCGGCGGACGTGAAACAGCTAGCATTATCACTGACGAGGGTGTCGGGTAAACCGAACGTGGAAAAGACCCTCCGTAACTGTTTAATTGTTGTGGCCGAGGAGGTGCTCGAGACTGGAATGACCTCCAACCACTTGGAGAACGCGTCCACCACAAGGAGGAAAAGTGTTCCCCTGAGCGGGCCAGCAAAGTCTACGTGTACCCGGGACCAGGGCCCCCTTGCTGCGTCCCACTCCCTATGTGGCAAGCGAGCCTCTTCTGGCCTGGAGCTTTGGCACGCTTCGCAAGTGCCGACCATGTGCTCGATGTCGGCGTCTAGCTGGGGCCACCAAAAGTAACTGCGGGCTAGTGCCTTAGAGCGGACGATCCCGGGGTGGCTGACGTGCAGCAGTTTAAGCACCCTCGGCCGGAGGGACGTGGGGATCACTACCCGCTGTCCCCACAAAAGGCAACCCCTCTCTAGGGACAATTCTAATTTCTTTTTGAAAAATGTGTCGAATTCCGCTGCTGGGGAGGACACGGGCCACCCTTTCTGTACCCAGGAGCAAACTGTAGCTAACGTTTTGTCCTTACCGGTCGCTTTGGCGATGTCGGCCGGTACTACTGGAGGGGAGTCTAGGACCTCTATCATTAAGACCTGGTGGTCCCTCTCTTCCTCGCCCACGTGGCAGCAATCCCGGGAAATGGGGGACCTCGACAGGGCATCCGCATGGCTGATCTCCTTCCCGGGCCGGTACACCAACGCGTGCTGATACAAGTTGAGAAAAATGGCCCACCTGAGCATTCTCGGGGACAGGATTTGGGGTGTGGGCTTATCTGCGGTGAAAATGCCTAGCAAGGGCTTATGGTCGGTCACTATGGTGAAGGGGCGGCCATACACAAAATCATGAAATTTCTTGGTCCCCGCAATTATCGCTAGTGCTTCCCTGTCTGTCTGGGCGTAGTTTCTCTCCGCGTGGGACAGGGACCTAGAGTAGAACGCTATCGGGGCCTCCCTCCCGTTCTCCAGCACGTGGCATAACACCGCCCCCACCCCCACCGGGGATGCATCGCATATCAGGACCACTGGGCGTTTGGGATTGAAGTGGGTCAGTACAGCATCTGATGCCAGGAGTCGCTTCAGGTCATTGAAAGCCTTCTCATGGACGTCGCCCCACTTCCATGCCTCGTCCTTTTTTAACAATTTGTGTAGCGGTTCCGCCACGGCTGCCTTCCGCGGAAGGAAGGAGTGGTAGAAGTTGAGCAGCCCAAGGAACGACTGCAGCTCGGGCTTGGAGGTGGGGCGAGGGGCCTTCTTGATGGCGGCCACCTTGGATTGGGATGGCCTTATTCCCTCGGGAGTAACACGGAACCCTAGGAACTCAACCTCAGTTGCGAAGAAAACGCATTTGTCTTTCCGCAACCGCAACCCCGCCTTTTCGAATTTTGCCAGGACCTTTCCCAACCTTTCTGCCAATTCAGCCCGGCTCCCCCCTGTAATCAATACGTCATCAAAGTAGGGTAACACCCCCTCTAACCCCTTCAGGAGGCGTTCCACGAGTGACTGGAAGATCCCGGGCGCCGAATTCACGCCGAATTGGAGGCGCGTTACCTGGAACGCCCCTTTGTGGGTGACTATGGTCTGCGCAGCAGCTGTGGCGGGGGTCACCGGGAGCTGCTGGTAGGCTTGGGCCAGGTCGAGTTTAGCGAAACACCTCCCCCCGTGTAACCTGGCCAACAAGTGGCTGACTACCGGCACCGGATACGCATTAGGGCGGATCGCCTTATTGATGGTGCACTTGTAATCAGCGCATATGCGGACCTCCCCGTTGGCCTTGAGCGCTGTTACAATTGGAGTTTCCCACTCCGCAGAATCCACAGGAACAAGAATCCCCTGGCCCACCAATTTGTCCAACTCCGCCTCTATTTTGTCCTTTAGTGCGAAAGGCACTCTGCGCGGTTTAAGTCTGATTGGACGTACTCCAGGGTCCAGGTCGAAAGTCACTGGGGGGCCCTTGAATTTTCCGAGTCCCTTTTTGAAAACCTCGGGGTGCGCGTCGCACACGCTCTGTATTGGATCAGTCCTGGCGGCGTGTACTCCCACGGCGTGCACCCCCCCAATGAACAACCCCAGGGGCTGGAACCATTGAGTCCTGAGGAGGCTGCATTTACCTCCCTTGAGGACGACTAGGGGAAGCGTTGCGGCGCGCTTTTTGAACTGGACCTGGAACTTCCCAACCCCCAACACCGGGATGCGGTTCCCTTGCACGTCCTTCAGCGTGGACCTCAGCGCTTTGAGCTTGGGCCGCACGTGGGGGGCTATTTTTAGGAACTCCCCCTGGGAAATGATAGAGTAAGAAGAACCCGAGTCCACCTCCATCCTAACAGGGGCCCCTTGTATTACTACCTCAACGAAGTATCGGGGGTGCTCCGTGGATACGCTGAGAACCGGAGCGTCGTCCTCGCTGTCGTCGGAGATGCGCCCTACTCCGTCCTGCTTCCTCGTGGTCCAGGTGCCGTCCTTGGGCCTCGTGGTGCGGTCCTGCCTCGCCGAGCGGTCTGGGGAACTCCTCTTGGCCTCGCACCGTTTTCGGCAGACCTTGGCGATGTGCCCGCGCCGGCCGCAGTTGTGGCACTCGGCCTTGCGGAATGGGCATTTGGCGTGGGCGTGGGCGGCGCCGCAGCCGTCGCAGCGCCGGCCTTCCTTCTGGACCTTCCGGACGTCCTCGTCGTCGCCGCTCTCCGCGGACGAGTTCGAAACTCGCCGGGCCGCGCGCACCGAGCTCTCTGCCTTGGCGGGTTTCGGGCGCCAGTCCTGGAGCTCTTGCACCCCGGCCGTCGTGGCTTCCGCGGCCTGTGCCGTGTCGAGGACTTGCTGCCACGTGGGAGGCGGCTCCTGTTTCATCAGCGCGCGCTGAGTCTCGGTGTCCCTCAGGCCGCAGAGCAGGCAGTCTCGGAGGGTGACTTCTGGGGTCTCCCACTTGCATGGGCCAGCGGCCAGCCGCAGGGCCGCGGCGAACTCAGCGACCGATTCCCCGGGCGCCTGGACTCGCCTCCAGAACGCGCTCCGAGCGGGGAACATCACTATCGCGGGCCGGAGGTGGGTGCGCAACACCGCCAGGAGCTCTTTGGCTTTGAAGTCGCTCACCCTCCTCGGCGCGATCAGGTCCACCAAGGTCCTCTTGGTCTCATGTCCGAGCATGCGGACGAAGATGGCCCTCTTCTTGTCCTCATCTGAGACTTCGAGCTCCACCAGCGCTCCATTGAAGTCTATCTCAAACAGCTCCAAGTCTCCCGGCTTCCTGATCTCGTAGCCGGCGCATGTCTTGGTCCCGTGGGCAGCCATATCCCACCTTCGTCGCCAGTTTGGTGTATGGGACCAAAGACAACAGAACAGCCGAAGGGTTGGCTTAACACAGGTTTATTGCATGATGATCCGGTGGAGCATGAGGTAATGGCGGTGATACATCTCTATATATACAGTAGTATTATACATTTGAATCTTGTAGCACGGTAGCTCATTGGCTGCTACCGGCGTGGCCTCGCCCAGGCACGCCTCTCTTCAGTAGTTCTTTCTCCTGCTGCTGAATGCGGGGAAGGTTTTCCCGCGGCTGTCCGTGATTGAGCAATGTGAACCATGTGAGACTGAACGCTCGCAGCTGCCCTCTATGGGCTGCTTGCTCGCGTTCCTTTACAGCTGAGATACATTGTATTTGGAGTGGTTACATTCTTATCTTACAGTACAATGAGCATGCATACATAACAGAAGACAAGCTGTTACATGTTACATCAGAATGATTTGGCTACAATTGGCACACCTAGTGTGTAAACCAAATTACACCCCCAACTCCCTGATGGAAAGCCCCTGGAGTTTTGCATTGCCTTTGTCCAGCCACAACGGGAAGCTAGTGTTTCAAAGGCCATATGAGATACCTGGCTTCCTGTGGGGGAGACGGAGTGTATGATACAAGCCTGCTGTATTTCTAAGAGGAGCACCTAGCACAACCATCATGCCATGAACTTTCATTGATAATTTTCCTGATGCTTGCCTGCCTAATGAAGAGATCTGAGTCTCGAAAGCTCGCAAAATGATTTATTTTAAAGTGATCTAATAAAAGGTATTGTCTTCTTCCTGCATTTGTTTTGTATATGGATCACATGGCTGCCTTCATCTGCACATGTTACATAAGTTGATCAAAATATGCAAAATACTATCAGTTACTTACTGGTGGGCCTGGTGGGCCATTAGGACCTCTGTCACCCTAATGGAACAGAAAAAGAAAAGGACAAGATTAGATGCTTTTGAAGTCTTGTAATAGCTTTCACAATACGATGTCTGAAAGACAAGCACATATATTATCAGAAGACCCAGACACTGTGAGAGCCAGTAGACCCCAGTCCTACTAATTTAACTCATTTTGTAAATTGTAAATACTAATCTCACATAATGCCTAGCACAAATGAGAAGAAATCTCATTATATGACTAATACAGCTAACTCAGAAAATAAAGCTTGGTTCATGCCACTAGCCCTTTGCAATACGTGACTTGGAATGCATATTTTGGATTCTTGGCATAGAGGGAACACTAAATAATTTCTACCTCCGGTTAACAGGGCATCACTTTGGAGAGCTGCCAAAGCAAGTGTCACATGTTAAATATACTCACAGAAGGGACAGCATCTCCACTGTATAACCTAAAGGAGAAATTCCTCAACTGCTGGCTGTGTTGTACTATTCAGGTATGCACAAAATATACTTACATCGATGCCATCGATGCCAGGGACTCCTGGGGGCCCAGGGGGACCTGGAGGACCTTGTGGACCAGAAGGGCCTCTCTGATGAGGAAGGAAAAGAGCAGTCAAGACAGTGGATTGTGAGGAGGTGTAGACATCACACCATGCTTAACGAAACAATGGCCTATATGCCCAAAGGAAGGCATGGATATGTCTGATGCTTACCCTGTGTGGTAAGAATTCAGTTTCCTTGTTCTAGTGACCCAGAGAACTAAGATTATCGTTTTAAATTGTGTCATACTTTGATTAAAAGCCCTACTTTGTATGTCTTTTCCTATGGATTATGCAATATTTGGATTAGCTCAAAGGGTGAAGAAATCTCAGGAAGGACTGCAATTCAAGGTATGAATTGATAAAGTGCAGAACTGGAGAGGCAGGAGCTGCTGTTGCCACAGAAAACGATAAAGGCTTTACCAGCTTGGATTTAGGGCTTTAAAGGCCTGGGATTGTTTCCTTTATGTTTTAGATCTCCTGCCTTTGGGATTTTGTTCTTCTTTGGCTTCAAATAGACATTGGCAGCCTTCCTTGCTTGTTTTCTTCAGTGATGTAAACACAAACCAAAACTGGAGGCTACAATGTGTACCCCACCCCCACCCCAAAGTTCTTTTGCCCAGCACAAAAGATATCTTCCACAGCCTCTTCCTAAGATTTCCCCATCCACTGGGTTTAACCAAATACTTCATAGTATTTTGCATTGCAGCCAAAACTGTTGGCGTTGTAAGTTTGATCCTGATGGGGATCAAGGTTGACTCAACCTTCTATCCTTCCAAGGTTGGTAAAATAAATACCCAGCATGTTGGGGGCAAAATGCTAATTACTGTATGTGTAACCTGCCCAGAGAACACATCAAGCATGATGGGGCAGTACAGTATATAAGTATAATTGCCATAGCTGTCAAGTTTTGGATTTAAAAATAAAGAAAATTTCCCGGACAAAATGGGAAACTTGACAGCTATGCTTATCCTTTGCAGCCCTCCAGTGGTGGCATTATGGTATTGCAGTCTGACTGATACGGGATGACGCCGGGAACAAGGGTAAAATACGGGAGGTTCCTGGCCAATGCAGGACACTTGACAGCTATGATAATTGCTATTGCTTTTGCTAAATGATATTAGAAAGCGGTTCTCAGCATTCCTAACCATGAGTGTGCTATGCAGGGCTGATGGGAATGGCAGCTCAAGACCAGCTGGAGTAGCAACTAGGGAGTAAGTACTATTGTAACGATATTTCAGAGATAACTAAGGAGATGCAAAATATATACATTGCCATAGCAGCAAAATGCAGGGCTATAACTATGGTGTTTTGTCAAAGTGGGGTCCAACCTATTCCACCTACTGGATTCTCTCCTCCTGATGAGCCCTCTTTCTTCACTCCCAGCACTCACTCTCTTCTACACTTCTGCCAGATACTCTCTTGTTTCTCTCCCCCCCCCCCTTTTCACTCTCCTACCATACCTGTCAAGTATTCCGTATTGGCCAGGATTTCCCGTTTTTCTGCGCTCGTTCCTCCCCTTTCCCACCTCCTCCCATATCTGAACAGCAGGGAAAGGGCTTAGTGCGCATGTGTGGACACAGTGCGCATGCACAAACAGGTTACTGTGCATGTGCTGACATGGTGCACATGTGCAAATGGGTTACCCTGTGTGCGTGTCCATGCATGTGCAATAATTTCCCATGGGTATGTCTCCTACCCCCTGCTTTCTCTCTTCACCTCCGTTTTCTATTTTTCTCTCTCTCTCTGCTCTCCTCCCACTTTCCCAAGCAGTGGCAAAGCTTTAGCTTTTTCCTTCCTTCCTTCCTTTCTTCCTTCTTTCCTTTGTGGGGAAATGTTCATTCTGGGCATGGCTGCCTAGATTCCCCCAGAATGCTTTTGGGCCCATATAGACACCATAGGTAGATCTTACTGTTCCGTAAGCTTTTTTTTTTTAAGGCATGTAAATCACTTGCCACTAGAAGTTAATCTGTGGGGGTATTGCTGATCACTTAGGGTGTGGAGAGAGACAGGAATGAATAATTTTATGATATATCCAGTGTTCAAAATTGGGGGGGGGGGGGGGGAGAGTACTGTTGTTTTACTTTTTCACTAATTTGTAACAGGAAATAAGCTCACTTCTACAAATAATCACCAATGTTTACTACGCTCTGCCGAGCAAAAGTGATTACTGTTAAATCTACATATCCAGGTGTACTTTCTTAGCAAATATGTTTAAGAACACAACTCACTATGGCCAATTCTTTCTTTCTCAGGACCACTAACATCCTTCCAAAAATAGTACATTTTTGCAAAACCCCAGGGTATTCATTCTTCAAAATAAATATGGGGTGAGCTACGAAATTTTACAACGTAATCCACTGTTCACTTTTTATGACTAAATTCCAATTGCCAGACAGAATTAGCTTCACAAAAGGTGCTTTGTGAAAATTCAGCCTCTCTGAGGCCCCTTTCTCTACCTTCACACCTCTCACAGCGAACGTGAACTACTAATGCTGGAAGAAACTTCAGGAGCACCTATTTGCCCATTAAATTCAGACTGTAGGAATTCCAATTCTAACCATAAGATTCACAGCCAAGATTTTAAAAGTTCATTTTTAAAAAAAGTCAAATTACAGAAGAGTAAACTGTATTTGAGTCTGTACTACATGTGAAAATAAGTTAGTCTCCAGGACTCCACAATAACTTTGTTGTTTCCTCAATAGAAACCATTAAAATTATTTATTATTCTTGTGTCTAATGAAATAAACACAGCACTCCATAGAGATTCATAGCAAAAGAAATCTGGTAATTTTGGAATACAGTAAAACCTCGCATAAAGAGTGCCTCATTTAGAGCCTAACTCGCTTAAAGAGCAGAATTTTCTCTGAATAGTCTCGCCTCACTTAACAACTAAAACCAACAAAAAAACTCACTTAACAACTAAATTGGGGTTCGTAATCTCCTCCTCACAAGAAGTCACAATTGGTCAATTACAATGCTGTTTCGCTTAAAGAGCAAACTCGCTGAAAGAGCAATCCCATGGAACGCATTATGTTCTTTAAGCGAGGTACCACTGTATTTGGTTAATTGCAATCAGAATTTGGGAAAGTTTTTTGTTTTGCTTACAACTCTCAAGATTCACCAGCCAATATTTGGTGCTGGCAGTGCAATCTGTAAGATTCTGGGACCTGCAACTGATAGGGAGAAAAGAATCCCAAGCTCAGCATGTGCTATAGCACATCAGTAAAGTCATTTAAACATTTTATTTGTAGATTTAATCCTCAAATAAGAATCTTATTTTCCTTCCCCACCCCCCCAACCCCCGGGTCTCATTCCAAAGGTTGTGTCACACCGGCCCAGATAGACAAGCCCACTAAAATTAGGTGTGTCCATGTTTTGTGCAAATAAAACAATGTGCCATGAATTCATTGGCTGGGAGCCTCAGATGGGTCAATGGAGTGAAATTCACTGGAGGGAAGTTTTCTGTTCCCTTCATCCAAGAACACTCCCAAGCACATCGGCTGACATTATTCACTGCCCCCTCTGGAGAGGTATTTTAGTGGGTGCAGGTAATGGCAGGATGAAGGAAAAGGTGGGAAACATTCCTTCTGCAAACTTTCTTCTGTTCAGTTATCTTTGTGTTGAGCACCATTGTTAGGCTAATCGATAAATAAGTTAATAATAGCTCCTACAGTACTTTCACCATTTGGATAGTGGCTACAATAAGGTTGCTGAAGTAGTAACTGGTGTGCATTAATTCGCCTTTAGTATTTGTCCATAATAACTCATCGCACTGAGCAAAACAGAAAGGTTGTACTGAATTTAAAATTCTACTCGAAGCAGAGGGCTTGCCAGATTCTAAGCACAGAGTAGGAAGGAGAGGAGAATTATTTCCTCATTTGCCTTAGAGAACCAAAATGCATCTAACCCACTCAAACCAGAGTAAAGTAGCAATCTATTTCCATAGATATACTCTTAAGTGTCAAAGACTAAGTCTAGAGCCAGCCCACTGTACAAGCCACAAATACCACCACAGATGACACACCAGGAGAAGGGAAGGAGGCACCCTCCCTCAACCTCCTGTCTGCCTAAATCATATCTTGGCAAACTGGTTTCAGCTATGGTGATGGAAAGGAGAACTGCCCTACAAAGTTCCACCTAAGCATTTTGCCTCCAAAATCTAGATAGTAATACCTCATACAAAGTCCGCTTCATACAACATCGGATTCATACAACATCGCCTAATTCCTTGAAAAAAGTTGCCTCATACAAAGTCGTGTGACTTTGTATGAGGCATTGGGGTTTTCCCAGGTTGCATTGTGCCTGGGCAGTATAAAAGGCAGGACACATGCGTGCATTGCTCTTGTGGGTTTTGCATGAGGCGAAGAGTGTTTAGGAGTGGTTTTGAGCACGACTTTGGATTTTTTTTTGATTTTTTTCGTCAGAATTTTTAGAAGCATTCCTGGGATTTTTGCAGCATTCTTCAGGTTCTTGGACAATCAGGGTTGTTTGACATGTTTTTGTAATGTTTTTAGCCTTTAGAGAATGATTTCTTAAAGTTCTGTCAGCTTCCTGTCTGTTTCCTTGACTTTGCCCTGAAGTCTGTGCTGTTACAGTACAATGTATCTCTGTGGAAATGACGTTGTACGAGGCATCACGGCAAGGATTTGGACGTTGTATGAGGCATCGCGGCAAGGATTTGGACGTTGTATGAGGCATCGCGGCTAGGATTTTGCATGCCTCATACAAAGTCCAAATCTGTATAAAATCAAAACTTATGGAACCAAGTTTGGACGTTGTATGAGGTATCACTGTAACCCCGGCTAGCTCAGAGCAGCATCTGTACATTTTCTGACATAACAACAGCATTAGACGTATACCTCCCGCCCACCAAAAAGAGAGAGAGAGAGATGGGAGGAGGGGGCAAAAGAAGAGTACAAACGGCAAAATTTGAGGGAAGACTACAGATGTTAGATTAGATTGAGATGATACAGAAATACTCCAGCCCTCTGCTGAAGAGAATAGAGAACTTTTTTACCCTCTATACTACTACTACTACTATACATGAAGCAAACGTCCTGCTTTTAAAACTTACCCTGGCAGTTGTCTGGCTTATCTGAAAAGAAAAGAAGATATCAGGCAAAACTTACTTGAGAGAAGCAAAGGCAGATAATTTGTAGGAAAATCCCTAGGAGGCAGAAAAACCTCTTGCCTTGAAGAGAGTTAGCCATAGGTCCTTCTGCTTATCAATTGCCACCAATGGAGGTTAGGAAGTAAAAATATTGCCCTCAGTAGCACTTCTCCCAAAGCCCTAGAAAGCAATAGCCTGGGTTATTCTGCTCATGAACGGCTGTGAAGGAGGGTAGCCGAGATTGGAAGAAAACTGGCAGCTAGAAAGGAGGGATTGAATGACACTCAAGCTTTAACCCTTTGCCCTGCAGCATGTTGAGTGAACTTTCCAGTTACTTTTGCCTTGATTGTACTATAAACAGCTGTGAGGCAAGAAAAGCCCAAAGCCCACCCCACCTATTTCTTCAGTCTCTTTTTTAATAACTTTAGAAAGTGAGGGAGTTTTTTTGACTCTCCACCACAAGCATGCTTGATCGTTGACCATAAATCATTTTCTTTCTTACCGAGCTCCTGGCTATAAGTTCACTGCAGCTTTCTCGCTGAGGTCGTTGAGGGTCACAATGAATCAGCATCCACTGGATCTCAAACTAAAGAGGAAAAATGGGGGTGGGGGAAAGATCTCATTTTATTTGACAGATATTCACCTTTTTGAAGCCCAGCAACAGAGCTAATTCTACCCATGGCACTTTGGAAGCTCTTGCATTACTACAACATTTCATTGATCCTTACAACCTTTTGTGGGAGGCAGTAATTCTTCCCAATTTGTGGATGTGGAAAGGATGCCAGCAGAAAATAATTAGCTAAAGGAATGCAGGCATGGATAAACCAGGATTGTGCTCCAGTTTCTGAATTTGAGCGATAAACTCTGGATCATATCAACTAAAACCACAAATCGAATTAAGCAACCTATGGCTCGCCATTTGAAAAACAATGACGTCAAATGGCAAATATCTCTCAAAGGGTGACACAGACAGTAATATTTTTACCAAGAATTAAACCAAGTGTTGAATTAAACAGTGGTCTGGAGAAACCATCTGCAAAACAACCAAACAGAAAAGGCTTTTGTTTCTAATTATATTGATATGCCGAAAAGTACATCATGTAATAAATACACAAAATACTGTGAGCAGGAGTGAATTCTCTGAAAAAATCCTGAGAGAAATTGGAACTTTGTGAGTTATGTTTGCATAATTTATTTTGAGGGATGAAATTCTCCACTTGCTTTAGTATATCTCTACGTCTGTTAGCTCAGAGGTCCAAACTAGAGAGATTATAGGCATTCATTAGGGAATGAAAAATACCAATCTGGGTCTGCTAGCATGTTTAATGAAAGGAAAAACTGCAAATAGGTAATCTTTTACAAAAGAAAATTGATAACTTAATTAATGTATATCTTTGCAGGAAAACATGGATTTCTATATATGTTAGCTCTACAAACAAATATATTTCCTTCTGAGTAAATTCTTTTAGAATTCATGACATCACTTCCCTTTGGAAAATTAAGAACTCATTCAGCCTTGGTGACTTGAAACGCCTTCTTGCATGGTTCTTTTTCTGCTTCTTCATGGTTCGTGAGAGCATCGTTCATTCTCTCCATCCACACATCCAATGTTTTGGGTTTTTTTAGGCTTTTCTGTGCCCTTGTCCACAGAAAGGATTAAAACACTTCCATCTATCTCCTCTGCTGCAACCATTTTCTATACATATCCTCCACCCTTTTGCAATCCCTCTTCTGCTATGTTTATTTCCCTCTCAACGCACTCTCTCTTGCTTCTGTGCAGAAGGCTACAAAATCAATTAGTACTTTTTCAAATGTGTTATATCTGTGTTCAGAGCAAGTACTTTTAAAAATTATTATAATTTATAAAAATAGGACTAGCACCAAAATGGCTCATTTTCTTGAAGTTTGTTATACCAGTTGGACTTTCAAATAGTAGAAACCAAGTTGGCCAATTTTCTTTTTTTTTTAATTTGATTTTCAAACAAAAACATACAAAACTACAAATACAAAACAAGGCCAAAATTAATTTTAAAAATTCAAAGAAAAAACATTACAAATACAATCTAGAATATCAAACAAAAAAATCATTGCATGAAATTGGGAAAATGATGTGAATTTAAAAATGTCTTTCTTTGAAGTTTACAATCATTTCATTTGAATGTGTGCTCCATGGAAAAAAGAGGGTTTATTTGAGCATGAATCTTTAAAATCCCAAATCCTATAGGGGTTGAACCATGAACAATTCACAGACTAAAAACTTTATAAAAATCAATACTTGTAGCCAAAAGACTTTGGAATCATTTCAATATTAACATAATTTTCTGGATGGTGTAGTATTTACACAGTGTTATCTGCTCAGTAAAATCTTGCAGACCAGATCTATATTCCTTCTTTTGAGAAAAAAAGGCTCGTTTTGTTTGCTCAAATGTCTTCTGTTTTAGAAAAGAGTATGGCATTGCCAGACTAAATCTTGTTGTTAATCCCAGCTAGACTAGACTCATCAAATCAGTGGGACAGAACCACAATACAGCGAAAGGTGAAGAACACTGCTTCATTTTTCTTGAATATTCAGGGGACAAAGCATAAACCACAAGCAACCACATTGTCCCTGTTCTGACATATTTTCCCATGTGGTTCAGTCTGAAAGAACTAGCTATATTTCCATAATTATTCTTTAAAATAACCTGTCTAATCTTATTCATATCACATCATTTGTGATATGCATTTGCTTATGGCTGACTAGATGACTTGCCTAGGACTGACTTCTTCCAGTCATTCTGAGAACCACTATTGTTCCCTAAATAGCCATGATATATCTATTTCACGCTTGAATTATTCATACCATCAATGAGCTTTTCAAGGCTGCAGCTCTTTAAGATATCATAAAAAATCAACTCTCATTCTCAGACATGTCTTTCCCTCTCTTATCTCCTAATATGTCCTGTTCATCCATTACTGAATGCACTTTCTTCAACATGCACGGGAGAAAGTACGTAGCTCTGCCCTGTCTTTCTTCATTTTCACCATGTGCAAAACGATGTGTCTAAAATGAAGATGTTTTTATTTGCATTAGAAGCCTCCATGTGAAAAGGAACCTCACCCTTCCAAGACTCCAATTTCTATGGGAGGAAGGTGATGATAGAGGAAGCAGAGAGAGTGATAGAGTACTCCCCTGCTCACGTGCTGAAGAAAGTGAGTCAACAACTGAATAGAACTGCAGTAATTGTCGTTAATGCTTTCATTTCCCCCCCCCCCTCTATTGGCATTATCCCCCCCTCTAGGTAAGAGCCTTGTCAGAGCGCAGGGGCTTGAGCGTTCTAACTAGGCCAGGGATTCTCATCCTACGACCTGTAGGCTGGATCCGGCCGCAGCACCAAATCATTTGGCCCACCGCTTGGTCCAGCCACTGCTCCTGCTGCTACCAGAAGTGGCCTCTCGCGCATTCCTGGTGGCTGCAGGGGGGTTTCCAGTGGCCATGGATGTGATCCCGGTGGCTGTGGTGTTGTGATCCAGTCCTCATCAGACTCTGAAGATGACCTGGATCAGGAGGCACTTCTTATGCCCAGCCCAGTTCTGCCTGCACCCGAACCTGAGAATGTCCTGAACCAGGAATCTCAGCCTGATTCTGGTCCAACTCTGGTCCAAGCAGATGACCTGTCAGATCAGAAGTATGACTCTGACAATGATAAGCCCTCAGCCAGAGAAAGGTGCAGAAAGGAACTGCACCTGAGATGCAAGCAAGCTAGAACTTGTTACCAGAGAAGGCTCCAAGCTGATACCAATTAGCTGGGAGGCTGTTAAGCAAGCTTGTTGCAGAATTCCAATGTCGGTACAATTCTTCAGTGCAAAGACTGAGGCTCTGCTTGACTTTGGATACCTCTTGAGACTGCTTGCCTAAACCCTGACCTGCTTGCCATAACCCTGACTTCTCTGCCACCCGTGTTGATGCCCCTGGACATCCTTGGGACTAGACACTCGCTTGAACTACCAGTAACCAGACCTCAGCTTGCTCTTTGGACTTTGTTATTTGGAATCTCCTTGAATAGACTCTCTGTGTAGTCCTGCTGTGCGGCGACCGTACCCGCTGGGGTAGGTCAGCACATGCAGATGCATTCCTGGCAGCTATGGGGAGTTTTCCAATGACCACAGATGCATTCCCGGTGGCTGCGGGGGGGGGGGTCTTCACCCAAACAGCTCCTCCAGGCCAGTAAGCAGGAGAGTGGTGGGCTTTTTTTGGATGTGGTGGGCTTGGGGTGGTTACCACTGCCACCTTTGGTGGGGGTGGGGGACCCCCAATCTGGTCTCTCAACTGTCTGAGGGAGCATGACTCCTGTACTAGGTGGTGTTGCCCATCTCTTGTCAATGATGTTAGGCCAGGACTAAAACTCACCAAAGTGTCTCCCATTGGATCCCTTGGGCAAGGTTAAATCAGAGGGCACACGTCATGGTCAACCTAGCCAGTGGGTGATGTGATATCCAAATGGCTAAAAAACCACATGCAAATGGACTTCATTTCTCAAGTCCATTTGCATGCACAGAAAGTTGTCACAGAGCTGTCTACCAATGCACAGACTCCTCACTGAATAACAACTCAAGTACTGGCATTTTCAGAACAGGAGGAGAAAATGTTATCACGATTACAGGATTTAGCCTTTATTTGCTTTCTTTATCTCATATTCCTTCCAAAATGTGACTGCATATTATGCAGATTTTTTATGATTTCGAACAGCTTTTGAAACAACAAGATTTATTTCCAAGTACCAGTGTGTTTGGGATTATATTCAACTTGTTTTTATATCACTGATTCTATTTTGAAATTCTCCACATTGTTCTCAAAACTCTTCAGATCAGCAAGCAGTCAACAAAAGTTAGCCCTTGCTGCGCGTGCCAGAATTATTAAATGACAACTATGTGATGGACAAATCACAAGTTGGGATCAAAATTCCTGGGAGGAGCATCAACAATTTGAGATATGCAGATGACACTACCCTAATGGCAGAAAGTGAAGAAGACCTAAAGAAGCTCTTGCTTAGGTTTAAGGAGGAGAGTGCAAAAGCTGACTTGAGACACAGCATCAAGAAAACCAAGATAATGGCAACAGGCCCCATCAGTCCCTGGAAAATAGATGGGAAAGAAGTAGAAGCAGTGACAGATTTTACATTCTTAGGATCTAAGATCACTGCAGATGGTAATTGCAGCCATGAAATAAAAAGGCGTGAGAAGCCTGGGGAACATAATTAAAAGTAGAGACATCACCTTGCAAACAAAAATCCGCATAGTCAAGGCAATGGTATTCCTGGTAGTAATGTATGGCTGTGAGAGCTGGCTGGACCATAAGGAAAGCTGAGCGCAGAAGAATAGATGCCTTTGAAATGTGGTGTTGGAGGAGAGTTTTGAGAGTCCCTTGGACAGGGAGGAGAACAAATAGGTCAATCTTAGAAGAAATCAACCCTGACTGCTCCTTAGAAGGTCAAATAGTAAAGATGAAGCTAAAGTATTTTGGACATCAAATGAGAAGAGAGGATTCACTTGAGAAAGCCTTGATGCTGGGAAAGGTGGGGGGCAAAAGAAGAAGGGGGTGGCCAAAAAAGAGATGGCTAGATTGTATTGTAGATGCAATGGGCACAGAGTTGGGTAGGTTGAGAAGGATGGTGGAGGACAGAGGTGCCTGGTGGACAATGGTCCAATGGGGTCGGAAAGGGTCGGAATCGACTGTGTGCTTAACAACAAAAATGTGATATAAAGAGTTTAAAATGGATATATTTATGATGACGGTGATCTGCTTAATTCCATAATTATTTTTAATAAGAGAAACAATTTCTCTATTTATGGTTTTAAGCTAATTACTGCTGTTATCTATTTCCAGAAGGTAGTTATATTTATATGGCAGCAAAATCAGCAAGTAAATAATATTGTGGCACCTGAAAAACTAATTCATTTATAATGGCACACAGCTGGCAAAGGGGCTAAGGGCTGTGAGTTTGATTCTCAACTACAAGTTGCAGGAAAATAGTGCTTTTTAATTACTGCCAGTCTTCCCCTGCCAGTGACATTATCTCCCTTATGCAGGCTTAGTTTATGTAATAGGACTTCAATTGTTACAACCCACATCTTAACTGTAATATATTTACAACATTTGATGTTTGCAGATTGCATACCTGTTAAGTTTCGGGAAATTTCTGTCAAACCCCCATATTTTACACTCTTTCCTGCCGTCATCCCATATTAGTTAGACTGCAATTAGACTGGAGTTAGACTGGAGGCCAGCACAGGATAAGCATAGCTATCTAGTTTCCCATTTTGGCTGGGAAATTTCCCTTATTTGACAAAAATTTCCCGAAACTTGACAGGTATGAGATTGATACGCAGTAGCCAGCAGTTAGGGGGCCAAACACATCTTTATTGGAAGGTAGTCAATCTGTACATGAGGCCAATGGCAGAGCAATGCTCCTTATATACAATAGGTAATGATTCAAACCTGTCGCGGAGCCACATGATTGGTCAGTACAGGTAAACAGCCAGGTGACAACACTTGATTGGATAATGAGTAAACAACAACTACAGCTACGGCGGGAAACAAGTCCCGCGATATTTACACAAGAGGAATATTTACACAAGGGGAAAGAGAAGGGAAAATGGAGGATCATTAGATCCGATTACACTCATATTTCACCTGAGTTACATGTCCGATTTCAATCACATTTCACTTGAGTTACATACACAACACAACACAAATGTTGATACTGTATGCTCCTAATGAATCCCCTCCCTTTCAAGCAAGAACCCTCCAGCTTACTTTAATTGTAGTTGATTGTTCTATGTTCCCATTAGAACTATGGTAGCCAGTAATTTGTTCCTTACATATTTCAGGAAATTGTTCAGAAAGCTTGAGGGCATAATTGGTTGTATTGCCATCTGGTGGGCAATTTGTGGTTAAAGAAACCTACAGTTTTTGTATATTTGTCAATGTGTGGAAGAATAAGCCACCAGATCTTTGCCACAAATCTTTGTGGAACAGCTTTGAACCCTCTGTGATGGTGATAAATGTTTATACGTGAGCTAGTCACTGCATTTTATGAAACAGGATGTGGCACTTATATCTAACAATCTGTTTGCCCTGTGTAGGCTGCTTATGAACCTCAACAAAATGAAGGAAGCAGACTCTGCAGAAGGAATTGTTTTTGGAAAAGAAGATCAGGGAAAATAAGAAGGTTGCCAGCCAGCACTAGTGAGCATGTCTTCAAACACTGTTGCCAAATAAATGCTGTGGTCATCAAATCATGTTAGCGGAAGTATTTGGCTTCATGCCAGTTTAGTCCCATTAAGACTAAGTTTATGTATGAGTTTAAACAAAGTGCAACAACACTAGAGTAATTAAGTTGATCTGGAGACAGCCCAGAGTGGGAGAATATCCAAGATGGGTGGCTGGTAGGTTGGTAGGTAGGTAGGTAAAGTGACTGCTGTTTATTTAAAAAAATATTTTTTACTTTCAATAACAAAGCTCTCAATAATAATAAAGTATTTCTAATATTTGCCATCCAAAAGAACAGACGGTTTCATATCGATACTACATTACTTTGTATAATTGAGTTTAAGTATCTACTGAGAGATCATGCTTTAATATGCAGTGATTTTAGGAAATCAAAGACTTCCTCCTTCTATCCTATGGTCCCATTATGAAAAGGATTCTATGGGAACCTCAAGGATTTCAGAGGATAAATCAGAATTGTTTTATTTCTGAAAGGGTTAGGGTTTGGGTTAAGGTTAGGGTTATTGTGACTGACTAGGCATGTGATAATAATCAAATTACATTAGATAATGTAATCAGTTTTACATGGTGTAACTTACACAACAGGGCTTTTAACCAATGACAGTGAGAGTGAATCCATGTTCCAGGCATTTGTCCACTATTAACCGACATAATTATTTAAAAACTGCATATCTGTCCTCAATCCCTCACAGAGGCCAATCCATTAGATAATTTTTACTGTAACAGTGATGAAGCCAGAGTCCATTAGTTTCATGAAATCAGTTTTGACACATGTACACACAAACCCAAATTCACACACAAGAAAGCAAGCTTCAGGTGAAGGTTATCAGACCTTATAGCATGTCACAAGAAAGCTGATGGCAATGGAACAGTAGTGGAACATTTTCATCAGGATAAGAACTACATGTTTTGGATATTTAAATGCCATCTTCCTATTTCTGGGGGATAAAGCTCTGTTACATTATATTATTAGCAAGAAAGCACTTTTGTAGCACTAGGTACAAGGATTTCCAAGCATACATGAAGGTATGGTGCATATGAAATGTTTCCTGTTCATTGTTGTTACCTCACACTTCCTTTACATACTTCATACCAATCACTAGACATCTCCAAAAATAAAACAGTGTGTCTTACTATGTCACAGTTGAGATTTCTAAAATCCTGTATTATAGGTTGAGGAGCACACATACAAAAAGGGTGGTGGTGTTTCAGGAACAGAATCTTTTTCTCATAAAAATAAGTATTCTACTTGAGTCGTGATATCATAATCAAAGTTTCTGGACAATGCCCAGAAATCCTCACCTTTTACTCTACTGTAGCTTGTATTCCAAAATAAACTGCTGTTTTATTCTTCACAATGTTTCTTTTTGTATAAACAAGGAGATCCTGTTCTTGCAGAAAAATGACTAGTGCAGTTTCTACCTTGAGCTTTAGGGCAAAATGGGGCCATAAATCAAAGAAAACAGAATAAAGGAAAAGCCATTTTCAGTGGCCATCTCACATATATCTTAGATTTTTAATGTCACTGACAGCACAATAAATTTTGATAAGCTGCTTAGTTCAAAGATGGTCATGTTCATCTCTAATTTGTAAAGGTCTGATGGCTTTTAATTATTATGTGTTATGAGTTGAGGTAAGACTTGCACTTAAATCTCCAGCATGTGCAGCATCCATTTTAATGTGATTTATTAAACGATCTCGTGCTTTCAAAATATCTCCCCTCACCCCAAACATTGTTGTCATTCTAGTAAGGTTCAACAAAAGCAGATTTCCAGATATCCAATTATAATGAGATTTTGGCATTCAAAGCTTATTAAAAGAGAATTAATTTTCCCTCCCAGCAACATCAAAGTCACAGATCCATTTTGTCCTACCCTATTTGGATCCAAATATTTTGTAATCTCTCTACCAACTCACCAAATTAAACAAAGAAAAACAATCCCCTTTGTCTTACAAAGGTAAATGCTCAAAACTTACCGGAACAGAAATCTGAGGATTATTTTTCAGTTTTCCCAGCATGGTAAAGCCGTCAACATTGATCTTTCCTCTTGGTTTTATGGCTAAAGTCTGGATCATAGTGCAGTCGACGTAAAGGCTTACAGCGTTTTGTTCTATACCAACCATGACCTTGTGCCACTCAGAATCAAATAGATGTGGCAGGTCCGGAAATGTTGCTGTTTGGAGACTTCCATCAATTCCTCTATATGAGTATTCAAGAGACTTGACTGGCCCATTTAACTTCAATCCAACTTGCTCTTGTCCAGAAGTGTCCAGAATCTGCCAAACACTCCAGTATTTCTGAAGTGTGTTTCCGGGCATCCGAAAAGTAGTTAAAATAGAATATTCACCAGGGAGTCCATTAGGATACAAGGACCTGTATGGGAGGAAAATAAAGCAGGTTGTTTATTAACTAGCTTGTGTGTGTGTGTGTGTGTGTGTGTGTGTGTGATTAAAACACACAAGGAAAAACACATTAAAACAAGAAACAATTCCAACCTTTTAAAACTCCTTCCACAGGAAGCTTAATTGCCAAAAACCTGCCTGAATAAAAAATGTTTTGCCTCCAAGCCAAAGGATATCAAATGGACACCAAGCCTTGGTAGGGAATTCTACAGCCCAGGAGTGAATACTGATAAATCCACCTCTCACAACCCTCTTAAATGCACGTGCAAGTTCAGTGAAACTGATACTGTATTCAAGCTGTGTTCTGTTGTTGTTGAGTCGCACAGTTGATTCTGATCCTTTGCAACCCCATGGACCATTGCCCGTCAGGCACCTCTGTCCTCCACCATCCTCCTCAACCTGCACAGCTCTGGACCCATTGTGTCTACAATACCAACCAGTCATTTCATTTTTGGCCGCCCCCTTCTTCTTTTGCCCTCCACCTTCCCCAGCATCAAGGCTTTCTCAAGTGAATCCTCTCTTCTCATTTGATGTCCAAAGTACTTCAGCTTCATCTTTACTATTTGACCTTCTAATGAGCAGTCAGGGTTGATTTCTTCTAAGATTGACCTATTTGTTCTCCTCGCTGTCCAGGGACTCTCAAAACTCTCCTCCAACACCACATTTCAAAGGCGTCTATTCTTCTGCGCTCAATTATCTATTCTTTTGCACATCAATGATATCTGTAAAGTCATTTGCTGAACTCACCTATAACCTCCATTCGGCCGTAGCATGTTCATGCTAACCCAGGTGCTGATTGTGGGCTTGCTTGCTACTGCCTCATCACCCCTCCCCATTTTCTGAGTGGTCATTGGTATACTCTTTGGTTTGTAGAACCCAAAACTTCAGCTCTGACCTTGCTCTCTATAAGTTTCATTGAGAACAGTAAATAACCAAGGCTTGGTTCCCTAACTGCAAGTAGCAATTTTAGCACCTTAGGGCAAACAGCACAAAATGTATCCCCAAATCAATATGGGAAGTAATTACAGTACTGAACACTTGTCAGCATTTCCCTTCTTCCAAAAGGGATCGTGAGCACTGTCTGAGCTACAAAAACAAATCAAATTGTGTTTAACACATATGATTATAACTCAGAAAGAAAAAGACAGACAGACAGAGAAATGGCTGTTTGATGGTTTTATTGCATACATTACTATTCAATAATAATACCAAGTTTCTTTCCCACCATCACCACCCAAAAAAAAGATATTTTCAAAAGAGAAAATTGTACTATGGGAGAAGTCATGCATGCAAAGAGAGGACATAAATGACTGTGATTTTGTGACTGTTGGGTCAGATGTTGTGGCTATGAAGTCTGCAATTATACTGTGCCTCAAGTTCAAGAGGACACATAGAATGAACCACCTGCAGGTCTGCAGTGTTTCAAAGCTACAATTAAAGTTACAATTAAAGCCAGTCTACATCTTTAGGTACCATTACTGCATCACACACAAAAAATTGTCTGCTACTTAGTCTAATCCATGTGTCCTATACTAAATCAAGTGTGCTGAATCCAAAATCTGAAATCCAAGTCTGCCTAGGGAATCAGGATCTTAAGTAAATTATACATATAGGTTCTTGCTTTGATCACACGGGGTATATTTGCCACAAATGTAGCAAAAATTATCCGGTTTATTAACACAGCTGCACCTACACATCATTAGCTCAAAACAGACTTACTATGGCCTAGCTGTACTATCCAATAAGATAGTTTTGCACTAGAGACAAGCCCTTGATCCATCTCGCCTTATATAGCTATTTCTGTCATCAGCTCTCTGACTTGCCCAAACATGCGTGGCTGCTGCTAGAACATGCATGCCACCAGGGGATGTGAATCAGCTGAGACAGCAGCAGGCATAGTGGTAGCTGAAATTGTTATAATGTTCTCATGTAAAAACACATTACCCAATTACTGACCATTTGAACAGCTATAGCATGCCTTAAAATCTATATGTGATAGGCAAATTCTGGGTCCAGATTTGGAATCAGCACACTAGATATCATGTAAATCACATGTGTTAGTCCCAGTAGCAAAATCATTGTTGTGCAGTGTTATGACAGTGAATCATGAAATTTATTGCTCATGAGCTGTATATCTTTGCTGCCTATAAAATAATGAACTGGAATTATACTAAGGCCTGGAACAATTCAGATGCTCATCAACTCCTATGTACCACAACACACTATACCTCATTTTTATTAGCTTTCTAGAAGTGTGGTAAAAGTGGATGGAGCTGAAAGCTTTATTGCTACATTTACAGCCAATCTTTTCTGCCTGGGTAAATTTTACATGCATTCTCCCCAACCCACTGTCATTTCCCCCCATAATGTCTTTTAATATAATAATCTAACTGCTTGGACTAAAGCTACACAAGAGGACTACAGGAATGAATTAGTGGGAACTTTAAAAAATATCAGCCTTTATGTCATGCAACTCCTCCTGAAGCATCCACACAATGAAACAAAAAAGTCAGTCTAAGCTCATCAGAAGAAAGACCAGTTGTTAGTAGGATAAATTACTTAACTTTCATTACAAACAAAAACAAAGCACTACACACACACATAACTCTTGTCAAACTAGATATGAATTCACATGATAATTCTGCTCTTCCTCTGTTCAATCTTTTAAAGGCTATTTTTTATTAAGTTAAAAATGGCTCGTGACACCTACGCACAATGGCATCTCTGCAGTCAACCTTCTTCCTTTAGTTTTGTCTATAAATTGGTGTCTATAAATCTTATTATTGTTGAAATGTAAATCAGTTTGGCAGGTTATGGTGTGTAAATTACCTACTTACCTACCTACCTACCTACCTACCTACCTACCTACCTACATACATACATACATACATACATACATACATACATACATACATACATACATACATACATACATACATACCAGTCCGTTTGTGCAGCTTAGATTTTAAGGCCCTTCACACAATGCTTTTCAGCACATGTAGGGGGAAAAGTCATGTTTACAAACTAATAACTGTCAGTCTGTGGAGAGGTGATCATGTACAATTCTTAAAACTATGGACCACGGATTGAAAGATTGGCTTCGGTGAGGGAGGCGGCAATATTTACTTATTTATTCATTTATTCATTTATGTTGCCGAAGCGACTCCGGGTGGCTCACAGTTGACATCAAAAATTCAAAATATAAAACATCCCCATCATACAAAAAGTTAAAAGAACACTTAAAACTTTAAAAATGATTAAAACCATTTAAAATGCCCTCCCTATAAAATTAAAACACGGACGGCCTTTATATCAGCCAGCAAGGGGGGGCTGCCATGCCGGCAGCACCCCACACCTGCTGTGCTAACCAGGTTTTTAGGCCCTTTCTGAAGGTTGGCAAATCTGCTTGGAGGCGCAACTCAGTCGGCAGGAGATTCCACAGGGCCAGAGCAGATACCGAGAAGGCTTTCCTTCTAGTGCCAGAGAGGTGAGCCTCTCTGGCAGATGGAACCACTAGGGAGCCCCTCCAGTATGCTCTGGTGGGACAGGCAGATGACCTTGGGGTAACGTGGACTCTTAAGTATCCTGGTGATACTTAAGTGATACAACACTTGCTTTTCAAAGACTTTGTGGTGCTGTGCCATCAAACAGCTTGGTATGAACCCTGGGCGTACCAGTGCAATGCACACAGGAACCTTGCCACAAATAACACAGCAAGAAGTTACCACCAGACTTAACACTGAATTGGATGTGAGAAGGAGTCCTTGCTTTCATTTCCAGAGAAATCACCCATCACTCTTTTGATCAATGAAAAATCATTCATGCTGTACATTCTTGTCAGAAAATGTACCAGTGATAAAGAACTCACTTTGCATTATTTATTAGAAAGAGGGGAAATTGCTGAAACAAAACAGATAATCCCCAGCTTTTTAATTAGTTTCTCAGGTTTCCTTGGAGACATGCAAATTAGAACCACTGGATAATAACTGAGGTTGTCTTCATCCTATAAAGGAACCTGGCTAAAGAACAGAAAATGTTCATGCTAGAAATGTTATCTCTTGCTACTGATTTGGCATTTATAGATATGTTTTTGTTATTTCCTAGAACATTTCCAATATATCTCAGCAAGCAAGCTATTAGAGTTTGACTGTAATTCATTAACCCTTGTGATACATGTGGATAATGTAAGTTACTTTTACAAACAGCACAAGGCTTCTACTCGAGAGCCTGGTAGGAAGGAGGACACTTTGGCTCTCCAACATCAGCCCTGGAATATTCTTGGCCTTCCAAATAGCAAATTGTACCTCCAGAAAGGGAAGCATAAGAAGATATCAGGGCATGGTGATGCTGTAGCAAAAGCCATGGGGACCACATGTGGCCCTGAAGTTACCTATTGTGCATCCCTGACCTAAACACTTCTGCCCCATGTCACTCATGGGGGGTGGATCCTCAAGTTGTCATTGATCCTAGAAAACCCATAAAAGCTAAACATGTGATATTCTATTAGTCCTTATCACCAAACAAAACAGCTTCTATCAGGGAAACAGGGAGGCCTACTTACCTACTTCAAAATCTGCTCTAGAAAGCCAAGGAATAGATTTGAGTTGCAGAGGAATTGAGGATGGGGTTGGGGAGAATACTCTTGTTGCTTAAGTGGAAATGCATTTCTACAACATTGGCCAGATTTCTGTGGGCAGTTAATGTCTGTGTAATGAAACGTGTGTAAATTACAGCAGCAAATTGACACTTATTAATGAGGTGCTGGCTGCTTTCCTGAGCATGCACAGAATCAGGCATGGGCCTAGGAGTCCAGCCAGCACCTTGTTCATGAGTGGCAGTTTGCAAGATAAATCACCAATGGAATCCCTACTTGTCAGGTTGCCCCAGTCCTGGCCCAGGACAGCTAAGAGACCAAAAGAGGTAAAAGTAAAGTGAAATTTGACACTCACTTTCTTTACATGCAGTGTTAAAAAAATCTACAGTCAGTGATTCCTCCGGATTTCTCCTTCTTTGCTTAAAGGTATCATATGGATAAAATAAATAATACAATAAACAACAATACATTGGTCATTGTAATACTGCTAAGGCTTTGCAAGCCATGGCCTTATAAAGGTACCTCTTGGTACTGTACATCTCTTTGCTGTTGCATGAGAAGGACAAATCCAGCCCAACTTAACTAACGGACAAGCAATGTAATTTTTTTCCCAACATAAGGCCCTGCTTTTTTTAATTTGAGAGGAAAACAATCGAATGACAAAAAAGAAGGAATGAGGTACTAAATTATTTGAGTTACATCACTCTGCACTTACTGACTTGGGCATTCAAGCATGCGAGACACATCTACTAAGCTCACCACTCAAAATATTCTATTATTTAAAAGCAAAGGCTTTAAACATGTAAAGAGATGTATCCATGTCAGTGCACTAGTAGGGGCTACATTGCTTTATGCTTGTGTTTATTCAATACATTAAGCTCTCGTTAATAACATGTAAATGCAAATCAGCTTTTTTATATATTGTTCTGGGTCTGAATAAGGGCCTTATTCTTTGTAGCACCAATTAATGAGGCTTCACTAGAAAAATCTTTCCAGACTTAAATTAACAGGAAAAAGCTAAAAGGATACTACAACGATATTATTGTTTTCCCTGCAATTCTTCCTGTTTCGTCTGAATTTGCATAAAGTTATAAACCTTGGTATCAAGGATTTGGGCTGAAGATGGTGGTGGTGATGATAATAATAATGAGCATACTTCTTTTTTACAAGCTGGGTGTTCTTTTCTTCCAAACTCAGCTTGTAGTGATAGATTTCCCTCTGCCATGAGTGAAAATTCAAATAAATTACAGTTCGTATAACCTTCCATGCCATAACATTTTACAAAAATAGCATATCAAAAATATCTTGTGGAAAGCAACAGACAGAAATCACTCTTGCATAAATAACAGAGAAATCACTCTTGCATAAATAACAAGAACAAACTGTGACATCACAGCCTAGTACTGCTTCTGAGAAGGATCCTATTAGGGCAGGTTCACACTCACAAATAAATTAGCTACATGCTTGACAAATTTAACCCTAACGCTTTTTACACCTACTATTCCCACTGTCATGCTCAAGCCTGGACTTCAGGTCATGCTGCCCCCAGTGTGATAGTTCTAGCTTCATTCACAACTGGCCTACTGTTAGGAAAAAGAAAGCTAGGTAATTATAGGAACTCTCATAAGTGGACTGCAGTGGCTCAAATGGCTAAGACGTTAAGTGGAAGGTGGGATGTCAGCAGTTCGATTCATGAGTATTGCAAGATGGAATGAACTCCCGTCTTTGTCCCAGCTCCTGCCAACCTAACAGTTCGAAAGCAACTGTAGATAAATAGGGACCACTTCGGTGGAAAGGTAACAGCATTCCATGCACTCCGGTGTCTAGTCATGTCTGCCACATGACCACAGAAATGTCTGCAGAAGTAGACAGCGCTGGCTCTTCAGCTTTTAAACAGAGATGAGCACTGAACCCTCGAGTTGGATACGACTGGCTTTCGAGCAAGGGAAACCTTTACCTTTACTAATAAGCTCGCAGACAGACAGAGCCTAAGCCACTGCTTTTAAACAAGAAAAATATAGGTCAGTTGTTGGGAATAATTCATATTACAAAAGGATGCAGAATCAATTTTCTTCCGCTCACATATAAGTAACAAACATTATCCTTTCAGCACCCACATTAGTGAACAGCACTGCTGTAATTCCCTGCAGCCACCAGATGGCAATACAGATGGCAATAGATTCTATTACAGTATTGCTTTTAAACTCAGGCACTCCAAAGAAGAATTAGTGAGTCTTTTCAGCCATACTAGACAAATTCCAAGAAAGGTAGCACATTTCCTGCATAATAGCTGGCTGCTGGTGTGCCCCAGACTAATATTAAAAAATAATTACCTGCTTCATATGTGAATGAACAATAATATCAAGCAGTGAGGTGTAACGGCTTTATTAGCAGAATCCTAGAATAGGCGTGTTATTCACAATCAAGCTAGGCAAGCTGTATAAAAATATGCTCCAGTCTCATCCAAGGTGAGCAATTCACTAGGAGACACCCACTTTCAATTTATGCACTTGAAATTGAAGCCTGTGATACCACGTTAAGCTATACTATCATACAGTAGAACCTCGGATAAAGTCCAAACTCCGTTCCACAAGTTTGGACTTTATCCGATTTTGGACTTTATCCAAATCAAATGGGCAATGCATCGGATAACGTCCAAAAATGGAATTTATCCGAGGTTCCTATACCAAATACCTCAGATAATGTCCATTTTTTTAGTGCTTTTGGACTTTATGCGATGCATCACGTGTGCATGAAAACCGCAAGTTTATCTGAATCGGACTTTATCCAAGGTACCACTGTATTTTCTTCCCACTGAAACCATACAGTACTTAGATTCTGGCAGAAATTTTACTATGTAAAGGTGGGAACATATTCGATGACAATATCTGCTTCTTTTTATTATTTGCTGTAATGCATCATTTCTCTCTAAATCAACTTGTTTAAGATTATTCTTTTTTAAGGTTGGAATATTAATTTTAAAATATTGCCATTTGATAGACCAATAATACAAGGCATTACACAATATTTGATGTAAATAAATTTAGAAATGTCATAAATTATTCCCCCAGCTCACACAATCTATTGACAGTGGGTACTTAAGGAGCAGTTACAAACTTTTGTAACATTATTGTGTGTGTGTGTGTACATATGTGAATGTGTGTGTGTGACAGAGAGTTGTGTGTATGTGACAGATGAGTGTAATATGATCTCCTATGAACGCTAATATGGAATACATATATGGTTTTGTTTAAAAGTTTTAGATCTACAAGAAAGATGGAATTCAGATGTTCACTTTATGAGTACATTAAATGATGATGAGCACAGCCAGGGGAGGACTATGGTACTCTGCTGTCTGAGACAATGATGAAGATAGTACCCACTTCTCCCATTCTACATACAGAGGCTGGCTAGACCTCTCAGCATACTGAATCCTAATCTGGCAGCAATCATCCCCCTCAACTGAGGGCAGCATCCAGTTTTGTGCATGAGGATGGTCCTGATGCACTCATCTCTGCCTTCCAGGTGAGAGAAATAAGCAAGAGATCTAAGAAGAAAGTAGGGGACTACTGGAGTTTCCTTATTCTTCTTAATGGTACAACCAGCCTACCAGTGCCTCTTCATTGTTGTTCTTGTCACCCTATACCAGTGATGGCGAACCTTGGCATTCCAGGTGTTCTTGAGCTTTAGTTCCCAGAAGCCCTGATCAGCCAGAGTGCTGACTTGGGCTTCTGGTAATTGAAGTCCAAGAACACCTTTAGTGCCATGGTTCACCATCATGTCCCTATACATATTGATGGAGGAATGCTATGCTGAGGAATCTTTTCTATCCTTGTAGGATACCCACCTGATTTATAACCCCAATTTTCCAGAGTTGTGGGTGGGGTGGGACTCACTGAGGTAGGTATCTGACTGCAGAGCCAAAAATTCAATTCTCTACTATGACTCCAGCAAGAAACACTAGTCTGTGTAACCTTAGCTACACTGCGTAGTCCAAGAGCACTCCTAGAAAAGGGTGATGGCAAACCATTTCTGCATTCTTCATACCGAGAAAACTCTGAGAAGGATCATAATAAATCAGAATTAACTTGACAGTACATCGTCATCATTATTACATGAAAAGAAAATCCTTCCTGCTGGAGATGGTCTTCCCTATCATGGCAAACACCATGAGAATAGTGGCAGAGAGGACTGTAGCAACCATGCTTGCCCTCACTCCTCCTGATGTAGTGCTGCTCAAAAAAATAAAGGGAACACCTAAACAACACAATGTGACCCTAAGTCAATCAGACTTCTGTGAAATCAAACTGTCCACCCTGGTAGCAACACTGATTGACATTCAATTCCACATGCTGTTGTGCAAATGGAAGGGACAACAGGTGGACATCAGAGGCAATTAGCAAGGCATCCCCAATAAAGGTGTGGTTCTGCAGGAGGTGACCACAGACCACTTCTCAGTTCCTTTGCTTCCTGGCTGATGGTTTGGTCACTGTTGAATGCTGGCGGTACCTTCACTCTAGTGGTAGCATGAGACGGAGCCTACAACCCACACATGTGGCTCAAGTAGTGCAGCTCATCCAGGATGGCACCTCAATGCGAGCTGTGGCATGAAGGTTTGCTGTATCTATTGTGTCCAGAGCATGGAGACGCTACCAGGAGACAGGCCAGTACACCAGGAGACATAGAGGAGGCCATAGGAGGGCAACAACCCAGCAGCAGGACCGCTACCTCCGCCTTTGTGCAAGGAGGAACAGGTAGAGCACTGCCAGAGACCTGCAAAATGACCTCCAGCGGGCCACCAATGTGCATGTGTCTGCTCAAACAGTCAGGAACAGACTCCATGAGGGTGGTATGAGGACCCAACGTCCACAGGTGGGGGTTGTGCTCACAGCCCAACACTGTGCAAGATGTTTGGCATTTGCCAGAGAACACCAAGATTGTCAGATTCACCACTGGCGCCCTGTGCTGTTCACAGATGAAAGCAGGTTCACACTGAGCACATGTGACAGGCATGTCAGGGTCTGGAGACGCCGTGGAGAATGTTATGCTGCCTGCAACATCCTCCAGCATGACCGGTTTAGCAGTGGGTCAGTAATGGTGTGGGGTGGCATTTCCCTGGAGGGCCGCACAGCCCTTCATGTGCTCACCGGAGGTAGCCTGACTGCCATTAGGTAGTGAGATGAGATCCTCAGACCCCTTGTGAGACCATATGCTGGTGCGGTTGGCCCTGAGTTCCTCTTAATGCACGGCAATGCTAGACCTCATGTGGCTGGAGTGTGTCAGCAGTTCCTGCAAGATGAAGGCATTGATGCTATGGACTGGCCCGCCCATTCCCCATACCTGAATCCGATTGAGCACATCTCGGACACCATGTCTCGCTCCATCCACCGACGCCACGTTGCACCACAGACTGTCCAGGAGTTGGGGGTTGCTTTAGTCCAGGTGTGGGAGGAGATCCCTCAGGAGACCATCTGCCACCTCATCAGGATCATGCCCAGGCATTGTATGGAGGTCATACAGACACGTGGAGGCCACACACACTACTGAGCCTCATTTTGACTTGATTTAAGGGCATTACATCACAGTTGGATCAGCCTGTGGTGTTTTCTTCCACTGTCACTCTGAGTGTAAATCCAAATCCAGACCTCCATGGGTTGATGAATTTGATTCCCATTGTTAAGTTTTGTGTGATTTTGTTGTCAGCACATTTTACTACAGTATGTGAACAACAATAGGAATACAGTATTTCAGTCATTCAGATTGTGGGATGCCTTATTTTTGTGTGTCCTTTATTTTTTTGAGCAGTATATTTCATTCCATCTACAAGATCACCAGGAGATGACTATTGTGTGACATCTATATAAATAGACATAAGATAACACTCCTAAAAGGCATTACCACTTTTGTGGGGTCCTACAATCCACCTAGCTCATTCAGTAGATTATGACAGAATTCCCGTAATTCCAGCATATCATCATATGTGAGCCAATTACCTTTAACCATCATCTTCCTTTTAAACAGGGCTTTGCATGGTGATATCCACAATGGTATTTTTAAAGACAATCTTAGCTTAAAGCTATGCCAGACTCTTAATATGACTCTCCAAACAAAGTGGTTGTTAAATTCAACGTTTACTTTAACCTTATCATACCAAAGATATAATTCTATTTGAAATTACAGCACAGGAAGCATATAATGAAATCAAGGGAGGATTTGTTGAAAGAGGGTTTAGAATCTTCATGGTTCGCATACTTACAACTATCAGAGAGATATAAAGTGGATAAGAAAGTATTTTATTTTGAAAAAGGGGAAATAGGTTGGGGGGAAAACTATGCTTAAAAGAGGATCACTTGATTTCTAAAATGTACTGGCTGCTCCTGGAATTAGATACAGAAGAGGAACAGATTAAAGACTGCATGATTAAATGGGCAAAGAAATTTGGTTATAACATCCAGTTAGAACAGTGGGAAGGCCTGTGGAAATTTGGCTTGAAGTTCACTAGAAATTACAATCTTTTCAAAAATTCTACAAAATGATGTATAGATGCCACCCGAGGCCATGTAAGTTATCTAAAATATATAAGGGAGTTGATAATAGTTGTTGGAAATGTCAAGTTATGGATGGTTCATTCTACCATATGTGGTGTACATGTAAAGTGGCTAAAAGATATTGGGGGGAAATACAAAGGTGGCAAATATGATGTGGTACAGCTCCATCTGGTGTGACTAACTTTTCACAGTTCTTTCACATGTGAAAGCTGGTACTTGCTGTTACAGCTTTTGTACTATGAACATAGATACCTGAATTCATCCTCAACATTTTGGTAAAACAGCAGAGTAAGTAGGACAGAATCCTCTGTGTACAGCAGAGACTGCAAGACCGCTTTGCTGTGTACTCAAGATACTACTCAAGTCACATTAGAAAGAGTTCTTGTGAGCAGAAGAGGCATAGAATGAAGGATGCTCTTTTGATTCTGGCAGGATGGTTGCTTAGCTAAGTAAGTTTGCAATCTGGTGAAGAAATAGCTTACATTTTGGACCACCTGTGGCATGGTCCAGTCCAAACTATTGTCTGGTGCTCACACAATGTACAAGAGATAGTGAACAAGCCTGACCCTGCTCTGTGCTTCTTTTGGGTTGGGCTGGGACAATGCCTATAGGAACAGAAGGGTCACTATAAAGGAGATCACATTTCCAAAGAAATGACATTTCCCAGCACAATCAGATGTGATCTTTTCTCACCATTTCATTGTCACAAGAGCAGGCAATTGTGCATTAAGACATCATTTTAGAGAAATGATAAATAAAAGCAACAGGATACATTACCTAGTTGGAATCCTGAAGTCTACATTTGTGCCTAATTTGTAAGCCACTTGTAAAGAAGTGGAGCCCACCACACGCTGGGCAATGCCTCTGGAAGCCGCTTTTTCAAGTTGGAACTGGGAAATGAGGTCATATCCTAGAAGAAGAAATATGCACCTTCAAATTTTTTTGCATGGAAAAATTATATAGGTGTGTGACATATATAGAATTTTTCTTTGGTGTATCATTTAATATGTACTCTATTTGGTGTTTTAATTCACATTGGCTGACATTTCACATCAGGTTCTAACAGCTTTATAATATGGCAAGTTGCAAATCATGATTGGTTGGGAGGATATAAAAAATTTTTTTATAAACTGAAGGATGATTAATGGAATGTCTGAAATCCTGTAGTGCAGCTCCACATGGGCAACAGTAATAATGTCATCACCAGCAGCAAATGGTTTCTAATTAAAGGCAAATCACCACTGAGCAAAGGCAATTTCAGGATGTGTGTGACCTGTGCATAATGCAACATAGTTGTGTGTAACCAGACACTGCCAAAGGAAGCCTTTAATTGGTGGCAATTTGCCACTGCTGATGAAATCATCCCATTGTGCACCTGGAAGAGTGCAACAGGATTTTAACCAGTGTCTTTATTAATTCAAATTGATGTGATTACTAGAAACAGATAGAAACAAAAATATAGTCATCAAACAGATTCTCTGAAATACTTGCCTGGTAAGTCATCTTGGCCAATCCTTCTTGTTGGGCAGAGGTCAGCGTTTGTGCTGGAATCAAAAGTTAGTGGAAACCCTGCAAAGAATATACACAGTTATTTCTGCTCATCATCCTATTGGCAGTAGTGGGCTGGCCCACTGGGCTATCAGGTCTCATCCTGGGGCACCCCACCCCACCCCCAGCACCAATGGCATACCCTTTAGATTGACCACAGGCAGGCGCATACACCCGGCGAGCAGCAGGAGAAGCCGCCTCACTGTTTCCGTGAAAGAGGAGAAGCACCAGGCTGTTGTTGTTGTTTTTTTTTCAACTAGAAGGCGCCCCTTGGGTTTTTTGGCACCCATGTGCTGGGCAGACCAAGTGAGGTGAGGACACATGAGGCAGGGAATGCAGGGCAGGAAGCTGGGCAGAGCTGAGCCACACTGTGAGTGTGGGAAGAGCCACCCCACAAGCAGGAAGTGTGGGAGAGCCAGGCCAGCCCCTACCAACAAGCGAGTAGAGGGGTCACGGACAGAGTCAGTGAATGCATTGCCTGGCACTGAGCAAACCTTTCCCCATCCACACCACGTCCAGGGGCTGGAGGAGCGCTGAGAATCGCAGGGCTCTCACCGCCACTGCCGTGCTGGACCAGCAGATGCCCTGCCGCCCTTCTCAATGAGTGGCGCTTCCTGTCCAGTGCCCTCCCAAGATGGCCAGCACATCCCTGACTATTGGGTGGCCTGTGACCTTGATCCCATTTCCTCAGATGGAAGCTCCATAGAAATGCACACTACTACATGTATTTAGGATCAGGACATAAAAGCAGACATTCCTAAGGATCAACACAGAAAAACTGGGTAACTTCAGGAACAGGCAAAACCCACACCCCAAAGCTGAGCAAACACTCTACTACTACATTTACACAGGTCTGAAAGAGAGAGCTGTACATGACACCTTTATAGTATAAGTTCTCTCAAAGCTATTTCTGAAGATCAGCAGCTTTCCCCCACATAGGCATATAAAGACGTCTATAGTGCAGAGCTATTTGTGGTTTGGGTGGCCTTTAGAAATTTCTAGCTTAGCTAAGTTAGCTAAGTCAACACCTACACTTAATTCAAAACAAACAGGCATCAAGTCTGCTGTGGCTCAACCAGTGGTTGTGAATCAGAAGCTCTTGGATTCTTTTCATTCTCCTTTGATATTCAAGACGGTCCCTTCCTGTCCCATGTTTGATCATATAACAAGCCCTGTACAGTGTGAGGAGGTGTTCTGAAGAAGGATGTGAAATACAGTTTCTTGCGAGAACAGTCATTTCACTATTTGAAATAATCACTCTCTTTACTAAGATACTATTGCAAGCACTTTTGAGTTGGGATTCTAACCCATTCATCTATCACCATAACCACTCCCTAAAGAACCAGAAAGGAAAATCAAACATTGGTTTAAGTTTGCTTTTAGGCCTCTATGTATGCAACATTTCAAATCTAGCTGGAAAAATATCTCTGGAGGGTGGAAGAAAGACTTACACATTTGAAAAACTTTCCAGCCTACAGTTTCTTGACTTTTTCAAGAAATGACACTACATAATTTTATTTTCCAAGTATAGATAATGGGATGTAATAAATCTACTGCTGCTTCTTCCCCAAGAGCTGAATTAATTAAATTTTTATTTTATTTATTTATTTATTGGATTTATATAACCGCCCTTTTTGCCTAAGTGACCCAGGGCGGCTCACAATATCAGTTAAAACCTATACCCAATGCTAATTAAAACTGAATACTATAGAACTATCTAAAACATTTATAAAACCTCCCCAATCCCCTTAAAAAGAAGGACACCCGAGCAGGAGTAAATAAGAAACCTGGGCAGGGCTAAATAAGCCAGCAGGGCTGGGTTGTGGTACTAGTTGTACCCCACACCTGCTGGCATAGCCACGTTTTTAAGGCCTTCCTGAAAGGAAGCAACTCTGCCTGGAGGCACAATTCATATCTAGGGAAATTATTTTTCTGTTGCAAATGAATATTTATTACCCATGTCCAATAGCTTCTTTTAGAAAGTTAATGATATGTTCATCTTAATAATAATTGTGCAATGTCAAGACAATTCTGAATTTTGGTTTAACCCTTTGCAGAATTTTCCAGGTATTGAATACACAGGAGTGATTTTCCAATCCCTTCTACTGGGGGCTGCCCTGGGACTATGCAATTTGCCCATGACTACATAGGCTGGCTCTTCTCCCAGGAGTCACAATGGGGAATCGAACTCCCAACCTTTGCCTGTGCAGCCAAATACCTAAACCACTGAGCTATCCAGCCAGTTATGTTGGCCTTACAGGATCATTTGTGTCTCAATCATGTTAATGAACTTCAGAAACACTGCTTGGTTGGGTAAGGTTTATCTCTTTTCTTAAGGTTCTTTCAGTATAGTTCATGTTTTTCACACTACACAGAACTTTTCCTTAAATGGTTTTGGGCAAGATTGCCATTTTAGATGACAAAAGTATAACATTTTCCATGATATCACCAATCCATGCCCATTTGAATTGACATATAAAGAGAAGGAAGGTGTCAATATAAAGTATAGCTTTAACATGCCATTCATAAAAGTCTGTATCTTTCCAAAATAAAAGTTCTCATTCATTCACATGCCCTCAACTACCCACCCACCCTCTCTCAGTAAAGGCAAAGGTATCCCTTGCTCGAAAGCCAGTCGTATCCAACTCTAGGGTTCAGTACTCATCTCTGTTCAAAGCCTAAGAGCCAGCACTGTCTGCTTCTGCAGGCATTTCTGTGGTCATGTGGCAGGCATGACTAGACACCGGAGTGCATGGAACGCTGTTTACCTCCCCACCAAAGTGGTCTCTATCTACTTGCAATTTCTTGCTTTCAAACTGCTAGGTTGACAGGAGCTGGGACAAAGACGGGAGCTCATTCCTGCAGTACTCAGGAATCTCCTGACCTCCTGCTTTCTAGTCAGCATCTTAGCCACTTGAGCCACTGCAGTCCCTTCACCCTCTCTCAATTCCACAGCAAATCCCTTTAGGCTTATACATAGGGTTAAGTGCAGCAGAACTGTTTAGATTTCCAACATTGTCCTTAAGCTTAATAAAGTAGACCCTTACTTGTCTGCTGTTGAATAGTAGTAGATGTCAGAAACCCCAGAATACAGCAAACATGACAGAAAAATCCATATTGCCTGTAACAAAATAAATACAAGGTTAAACATGAGCATGTACCACCAAATATCAATTTCACCTACTTTCATCTTGAAGCCATCTGCATTCAACACAAAAATGTGTGACTTAAAGCTTTGCTAGTATTGTTGACAAACAGGGCACTCTAAAAAGTCAGATTTGGGTGTCTTTCCCCCTCCGCACTGCCCACATGTAACAAAATGCCTAAATCTCAATATTTGTTTCCAATGTCTGTACTTTTTATACCCGCAACTGATGCAGGGAGGAAATACCAGAGGCCTAAAGCTATTCTTAATGCAAGCTATCAATCTTTCTGCTCTTTTGGTGGCTGCTTTCATTGGAAAATACACTGATGCCTTACCTCTTACTCGTCATTGTCCCAATCATATCTTGGAGCTTAGGGAGCCAGGTGAATGAATCGTCTGTCTTTAGTTTCCATCAAGGGCCAAGTGAAAATATCCAGGAGCCAGTTGCAAGGTAAATGTGGGGGGAATGAAACTCCCAACTTTGAGGACTGCTTTAATACTCCTATTGAGATCTGGAGGTGGGCACTAGACAGGCTTACGTGTTGCAGAGGGATGTGAGGGAGGCATTTACTTACTGGGGCATAAAAATGGAAAACGAGTAGCAGGGAGAGTGGTGAGTACAAGAAAAATATATTACTACCCAGTTTGAAGTGGCAAGGCAGGAATGCTGTAGGGTGACTGATGGGAAGAAAATATGAGGTTAGAGCTTGGAGGTGACCCAGTAAGATTATATATATTTTGGCAATTCTACTAATCACGGAAAGTTCAACTGCTAAGGCAAAAGGAACTTTTCATTTTTCACTGACTTCCTAATGAGGCAAGTCTATCTCTGCAGCTGCCGGTCCTGCAGGAGAGGCATTTCGCTCAACAGGAGCAGGGAGTTTGTGTAGGGTTCATTGCCTCGGTGTGAATCTTGCCAAAGGATACAAATTACCTTGTTAATTTTTCTGCTGGTTAATCAAGCTTTCACCAGTGGCTTTGCTTCAGCTGTATTTCAAACATACAAAAATCGCATGGGCAGATTCATCTACGTGAACGGACAAAGAGCATGAAACCCAAACCGGATACCATCTGTTGGACAGAGAAGTCTGGACCAGTGGGTTTTGGAAGGGATGGTCAGTCACAGTATTGGCCCATGTTACCTAGTTACTCCCCACTCTTATGGGTCCTGGGCAATGGTGGGCATCAGCAGGTTCACACCAGTTCACCAGAACCGGTAGCAGAAATTCTGGTTGGCCCCGCTCATCCAAGTTTTGAAATAAAGTAGTCCTAATTCGGATGCAACGCAGGGCTTTCTCTTTGCATACCTGTCAAGTATCCTGTATTGCCCGGGATTTCCCATATTTTAATGCTCGATCCTCCCCTTTCCCGCCGCCATCCCATATTTTGAACAGCGGGGAAAGGGGTTACTGTGCATGTGCAAATGGGTTCTGTGCATGCACAAATGGGTTCCTGAGCATGTGCGTGCACATGCAGTAATTTCCTGTATTTTCCAGAGGCGTGTTTGATGGGTATGTCCTTGGCCATGCCCACCATACCATGCCCACAGTGTGGTAGTAAAAAAAATTGGAGCCCACCACTGGTCCTGGGTCTAGGAGGCAGGTTCTGCCCTGTGCCCAAGGTCCAAGCCAAGTAATGGTCTTGAATGTGTCTTTGCATTTAATATGTACTTTTAAAATTCAAATAGCAGCAGCTGAAGGGGAAGGTGACAATTACCATGTTTACAACAAGGGAGAAGCAAGCTCCACAACTGTGGCCCCCTCGTGAAAATAGTTGCCCTAAACCTACTACAGTATTTGTCTTTGGAGGAAGGCTGGAATAGGTGTCCAAAACAATTGAGACTCACTTTTGGCCCAAGGACTGGATGTGAAGTCATCTCCACACAAAGTATGCATTCTAACTAAGCAATGGCCCCTCACCAAAAAGTTTTGAATCAAGACGTTCTGCCTCACGTTTCAAGCTGCTATCCTAAATCTTACACACAAACACTTACATAAAATACTTCAGCAAGGAAAGGGCACATGGGGCAGGGGCTGTCCAAATACTGAAATAAGATGGGGAGGCTAAGTGCTTAGAACTGAAGCTGCTGTCAGAGACCATACAATTTATGTGATCCTTCTTGTGGGAAAGCTGTTGTGTGGACAAATCATGTCAGACAATACAATGGATCTTGTTGTTCAGTAGCAACTGCTGCTACATGATCTGTACAGTGCTGGAGGGTAAAAAGATTGTAGAAATGTCCATGATTTATTGCCTGCACATACAAGATGGCTACATTCCTATCTAAAGGGCAGAAAAATATCTATCACTGGCTTTCTTATAGTTTTGGCCCTAGCATTATAAAAAGGGACCTAGAAGCAAATTGTTTGCTATCGCTGGCTTCCATCAAGCTTTCTAAAAATGATACTATTTTACTTTTACTCCTAGAAGTTTTGTTGAATTGTTCAACAGTTGCACAAGACGTTTGTTGGCTCCAGGCCACTTCTAGGCCTTCATGCACATACATGCTTTCTTCAGAGCCACTGATGAAACTGCAGTCATGCTACAATCCACATATGATGTTTCCTCTGCCACAAGGTCTTCACTGTTACTATAAGTAGGGAGGACAGTTCCTTGGAAGCCTTCCTTGGAATCTGCGAACTTTATTTCCAGTTCAAAGCAAATGAGGAAGTACTGTATGCTATTTATACAGTGGTGGAATTTTTAAAAATGTACTACCTACTCTGTGGGTGTGGTATGGTGGGCGTGACCAGGTGGAAAGCCCTGCATTATTTCAAAACCTGGATGGGTGGGGCCAGCCAGAATTTCTGCTACCGGTTCTGGCGAACAGGGCCGAACCTGCTGAATCCCACCACTGTCTTTATATCTATAATACTATGTCATTTATTAGCAGTATGTTGGCTGAATCTAGTCTTCTGTAAAGTGCCATTTTAATTCTCTCGGACCCTGCCCTTTCTATCTCCTATACTTCAATAGCCCAGAGAAAAGATGCTATTTTGAGGGAGAGCTCTTCTTCTACTTCAATATCATGTTTTCTAACTTTGCTAAATATTGCTTCTTAAGACTCAAAATCTGTTTGACAGATTGCTTCAAACCACAATAGATCTGTGAAATATTTTCAAGCTTATTGGTACACATTCTTTTTCTTTTCTATCTGCTCCTTTTGGAAAATTGGGAGACAGGTGGGAAAGACGACAGAGAATAAGAAACGCCACACTGAAAAGAAACTGTAATAAGCATTTACTCTCATTATTCTTAAACAGATGTTGAATTTGGGGAGAAAGAGAAAAATCAGTACATAATGAAAGCTGTGCTATGGAAAAATATGAGGGTCTGCAAAGGATGAAAGTGATTTTCCCAGCTATCTAAATCCACATCTACTTCTTCAATTCAAACTTACTTGTGAAATTTCGGAATTGCTGTCATTTCTCTCTTGTGTGTGGTATCTCTGCTTATGTGTTGCTATGCACATTGTCTCTTCCTTAGAATTATAGAATTTGAAGGGATCCTAAAGATCATCAAATCCAGTGCAGGAAATCTACACCTAAAGCATCCACTTTCCAAGATAGCCCATTCTATTATCAAACAACATTATCTTCCTAATATTTAGTTGCGATCAACTTTCTTGTAATTTGAATCGGTTACTTCTGGTCCTAACCCACTGAGCTGCCAAAATCATCTCCATTTTCCACAGGGCAACTCTTCAGATACTTGGAGATGGCTAAAATGCCACCTCTAAGCCTTTTCTCCTCCAGCTTAAACACTGCTTTCATTCTCTCACTCATTTCAGGTCTCCCCGCAGTTCATATGTATATGGGTGAAGTGAAAGGTCAGCAAGATTTTTGGGTCTCCCTCTGCTTCCCAACATAAGGTATTCCTTTTGATGTTATGGCATGCTGTGAGGTAATTAAGTTTTCACTAACTGGGTTATTAATTGGTGGGTGTTTCCTTCTTTTACTGATGCATTAACTTACTTGGATAATTGTCCTGCTTGTTTGTTTCCTTTATTTTGATTTAACATGACCCTGCTAAGCAAAATCAGTGTGCTGCATTTAAAACTAAGCGACTAGTATCTAGTGGGAACAATGGAAAGAGATAGATGTTGGGAGAACTGGGGTGTCAGGAAAAACTTGGAATATTCCAGAAGCTGAAAGGGGCGGGTTTGGTGAAGGAGACTGTAAAGGCAGTGGTTGACATGATAATGGAGGAAGAATGGGATGAGAAAGAGGCAGCTCACAGTCCAGCACTATAATAGCCCTGGTGGGGGCAGTGTTTAAATTGCTGTACTGCAGCCAAAGTGGCTGCTAATGTTGTGAGTTCAATCCTGATGGGGATTAAGGTTTACTCAGCCTTCCATCCTTCCAAGGTTGATAAAATAAGTAACCAGGGTATGGGGGCAAAATGCTAATTACCTTGTGAACTGCCCTGAGAGTGCACTAAGTTCTATGGGGCGGTATATAAGTGTAATTGTTAATATAAGCAACAGCATGCTTTACTTTATCTAGCTCCCAGCATCCTAATGCTGCCAGGTGTACAAACTTCCCATAGCTGCTAAGGCTGGGGTGTTGTGTAACTTACAATCCTCAATAGAGGGTGTTGTAACATAACAAATGCCTCTCTTCATTCATTCAGTCACCTGTGAAGTGGTTTCTGTTTACAATTCTATTCATTATGATGTGATAAAATGGGTTGCAAGTTATTCAACATGGAGTTTCTTTGGTTTTTAAACTGAATTAGAATGTAGCTTTGCTTCTTTGCAAAGGCCTCATAATTTTTTCTGCTGCACTTATCAAGCAGGTGGGCTTAGAAGAAGCTTCTCAAAGCTTCAGGCCTATGTTTTGTCTTATTCCAAGCCTGGAATATTCTTCTGCATCAACATCCAGAGCTGGGAAAGGCAAGACTATGTTATGGGGACCAGTGGTTGTTTATACAAACCCTGGGCTCTAATTGGCTGTATGCTAATTAGGAAGGCCAAGCTCATGTCTTTCCTATAGGCACATGAGTTTGGGAGCTAGTTCAAGTTCGAGTTCTAGTGCTGATTCGAGTTTGGGGATTGTGGGAGAAACACCCCAGAAGGGGAGAGGGACTCTAACACCGAGTCCTGTCTCCAACTCAAGCCTAGTCATGATTACCTAGATTAGTCAGGTTTTCCTTTTGTTTCTGGGGGAAGGCTGAGTGTGGATTTCCCTAAGTGTCCTTTTTTATTAGTATTTTTGTATTCTGTAATTCTGTATCATGAACCAACAAGTGAACTGTTATTTCTTCAAAATGCTTCGAGAACAATAAACATCTTTAATTCATCTACAACACCTGTTCTTTGGAAGAGGGGGTAAGACAAGAGTTAAGCCATAAGCCACATGCTACCACATTTAATACAATACTCTCCACAATACTTGCTGGGCTCTGTCAATACAGGTAAGCCCCAGGTTGCTGCAGGATATGCAGGATGGCATTTTAGACCTCTTGAGCTTGGAGTCTTTGGAGAAGTTCCATAGGGCAGGCTGGTAAAAGTCGCTCACCAGGAACGGGAGAGCCCCAAGGGCAAGGGCCAGGTCAAAGCCTATCTGTCATATATGAAAAGACACATCCCTGGCTGACCAAACATCTTCCAAGCTGTTAAAACAACACTCAGGGTTTTTTCCCCCTTTTCTCCAAACCTCCTTAGTGTTTTAACACTTTACATACACACAAGGCACTTTACAAAGTCTGATATGACACTCTTTCGGGCAGTTGCTTTTTGGGACTGTGGAGTCAAGGTTGTCCCTTATTCTGAACCTATGTCCACTCTCTTACCAAAAAAAAGTGTGCATTCTTCCTGTGAGGATAATCTACATAGGAAGAGGTTGTGGCAAGAAGGAGACTTGGTGGTGCAGTGGTTAAACTGCTGTACTGCAACCAAAACTGCTGATGTGGTGAGTTTGATCCTGACCAGGGCTCAAGGTTGTCTCAGCCTTCCATCCTTCTTCTGAGGTCGGTAGAATGAGTACCCAGCACATTGGGGTCAAAATGCTAGCTTACTTGTGAACCATCCAGAGAGTTCACAAAGCACTGTTGGGTGCTATATGTGTGATTGCTATTGCTATTGATTCTCAAATGCTAGGTCTATTTTTTCTCTCAGACTGCAACTCTCATCAGCCCCAGCCAATACAGCCAAGGTCAGACTTCTGGGAGTTGTAGTAAAAAAGAAATCCCCCCCCCCCCAAACTAAGGAACTCTAAGTTACCAGATACCACTGAGTGAGATGTAGAACACATACATGCTGAAGAGTATAACTAGATATGCTGTGACATGTTTGGAATGATATGCATGCAACTGAGAGCTGGAGTAAGGTTGGAAGGAGACAGAGAGTTTCACAAGCAACATATGGGGATCCACTCCCACATATGCAGCTCCACGAACAGATTTTATAGGAGAAGCCGAACTGTGACTATAAAAAAAAGTCAGTAATTTAATTTAAATATCATAGCCATTATTTCTTGAATCTCCCAGCCTAATAATCATGTGTTCAGTTTATTCTAAAACAAAAGGAAAATTAAAATGTCCCTGTTTTGTTTTCAAAATGTGCACCCACACTCAGCATGACTTAAACTTCTTGTTATTTTGTTGGTGGTAGAGTTGTGTGTGCCTACACTACACATTTATGTGGGAATCTATAATCTGCTTTTCAGTTGCTAGAAAGAATCTCAGCTGAGTTCAATCAAATGCAATGCGATATAAAATACATAATAATCACAATATTGCACGCATTAAACTCATTGTTTTCTCAATGATCCCAAGAAATAAAAATATTTAGCACCAACAGCAGCCCTGGTGTATTTCTAGGTCAAAAGCCTTCCTGAAATTTTTTTTTAATTGTTAAAATGCTTGAATTTGCCAATAGTTCAATGAATGTGGGATCAATATTGCAGTAAGAATGAGAAGAAGCAGCTCTTCTAACTGCACATAGGTAAGGTAATGTTGGTAGGCAAAAAGCACCAGGACTTGTGTTTCCAAGGCCCATCCATTCAGGGCCAGGGTGAAGTGGGAGCAGCTGTTCCACGGCCACAAAAGCGCAGCACCACCGACATCCCGGACTCCTTCCCTCAGCCCGGACAGCCAGAGGGAAGTGGGAGCAGCTGTTCCGTGGACACAAAAATGTCACCAATGTCCCAGACTCCTTCCCTCAGCCTCGCTGGCCAGAGGGAAGTGGGAGCAGCTGTTCTGCAGCCACAAAAACGCAAACACCACCGACGCTCTGGACTTCTTCCCTCAGCCTGTCTGGCCTGGAGGGAAGTGGACTCAGTTGTGGGGGATTGAGTTTTTGAGGTTTTTGTAATATTATATACATTGTTTCTGACATTTTTTTAACTGTTGCATTATTGTATTATTGTAAGGTGATGTGATATTCTGTGATTTTTTTTATTTATTGTCAGCCACCCAGAGTCGCTGTGTGAGTGGGGCGGCATATAAATTGAACAATTAAATTAAATTAAATTAAAATGATTTGATCTAAAATGCAGCATGCCAGGTGGATGAAATAAAAATAGAATTATTATTGGCGCCCAAGGCAAGGGTGCACTGGAATGAGTCACTCTGTCCCAGTGGCCTAGCCCATGCCTGCATCCATTTCCAAGTAGGGGGCTATTGTTCAAGAGGATGCAAATCAAGCCAAAAGTTCAATCCAATAAACTATTCGCGTTAAACAAGGAACAGGCAGAAGCATGGTCAATCAATCTGGGTTACAAGGACTTCCAAGACGTCTGAACAGGCAAAAAGAGTGTCAGACAAGAGTCAGGTTAGATAGCTGACTTCCACATTCACCTTTCTGAGAGAGCAGAATACATACTGTAGCTCTCAACATGCTTCTCCCATACATCCAGCTGTTTCCACCTAGTGATCAAGAGCCTATTTGGCCTTGAAATGCCATCTTTGTTTCTGCTCCAATTGTGAGAGCTCTGCTTGCTCTTTTGACCAAATAGCCTCCACTCCTGCTAGACTTCCTTCATCTTTTGAGCATACCTGTCAACCGTGGCTCCAGAAAATACGGGACCTGCGCAGAACGGTTCTGCGCAGATCGCCTTCTACGCATGCGTAGAAGGCTTTTACGCTTGTGTAGAACCCTTCTACACTTGTGTAGAACCTATGCATGCGTAGAAGGCTTCTACGATCCCCTTCTGCGCAGATCGCCTTCTACACATGCATAGAAGGGTTCTACACAAGCGTAGAAGGGTTCTACACAAGTATAAAAGCCTTCTACGCATGCGTAAAAGGCGATCTGCACAGAAGGGATGCGCAGTACCTCTTTTTTCTCCGCTGCCAATTCCGGGGTTTTGGCAGCTACGGGCGGGAAATGGCGCACATTGGCGCCGAAAATCGGGAAATCCCAGCCAATCCGGGAAGGTTGACAGGTATGCTTTTGAGTCCTCTGGAAGGGCCTGCCTTTTCTCTCCTTTCCTGAGTTTCTGAGGGAGTGTTACTAGTTGGGCTATGGAATTTCCCCTGTACCCTGGGTTCATCCAGTTGCAAGAGATAATCTTCCACTTCTGAAGATGACTGGACTGGGTGAGGCATGATAATGGGGCTTATCCCACCATCACTAAGATAATGGACTAATGGTTTTGCTTATTGTTGGAAATAATAATAGCCAAAAGAGGTGGCATTCATTTTATTTTGTTTCATTGTATTTTGGTCAGACTTCAGTGGATATGAAGGAACAGCTGACACAAGTTAGGTGTTTGTGTATCTTCACCCTAGGCTGTACAGGACTTTAAAGGTGGAATAGCACCTTAAACCTGGTTGGATACAAGCTAGAAAAAAGTAATGCTGCCACAATATTGTTGTCATATGCTCTTAGAAAGGAATTGCCTTTGCCATGTCCTGGTTCAGTGGAAGTTTTCAAGCTGCCTTTAAGAGCAGCCCTACAAACAATGCATTACAGTGGTACAGTTGAAAAGTTATAAGAGAATGTCCTGCTGTGATAAAGTTTTGTTTGTTTTAATTTTAAGAGGAGCAGAGCAAACATGTCAGTCCAAAGTTTACAATACACATTCTGGCCTTGAGCCTGCACCTGAAAATCCAGAAGGAAATGCAGGTCTAGGAACTGCTAAAAGCTCCAAGCCTGCTCATTTAGAGGAATGTGAGGTGACCCATCCAGAATTAGCATTTCTGCAATGAGCCAAGTACTAGGACCACCCAATATGATTCACTTTAGCTTATCATCATTATTTCAAGCCATTCAACCCCATTAATGCAATTAAGATAATTATTTAAAGATAAAACTGTCACACCTGGTTTAAACTGAATGGAGACCAAAAGACAAGAATCACAAGCATATTAACGACAGCTAAATTAAAACCCCTGGAAAATGTTTTGCAGCAGGTTGGTTAAAGAGGATGGAAAGCAAGAATAGACCTGTGTGTGGTGCTGTACAAGAGATTAATTTGTTCTGTAATTAACAACTTCATAAATTGTTTTTCATCTTTGTGAATAGCTCAAACTTTGCATACTCCCCCATGGACCGATGCCAAAAACTCTATTTTATTCAAAACTCATGCTGTAACATTGACAGATCGGAATCATTTTAATAACACAGTAGAAAAAAATGCCTATAACTATACAGAAATATATCCCATTGAATAAAGAGTAAGTAACTTTATAAACACTGAGGAAAATAAAATAGTAGGGGATCCAACTGTTCTAAATGCTAAACTCTGTCCTTTGTAGCATTGTTAGAAATCATAAAAAGGTCTTGAATTAAGTAGCTTCCATTACAATACACACTATTTTTTATTTATTCATGCAACTCCTACCTAGAAAATATTTCCATTATATTCTATGGTATGATTATTTTAGGGTTGTGCATATTGCTCTTGACTAAATTAATGTAATGGAAGGGTGTAAAGGAAGGTTTCCTTGTGGCATTTATATAATGTGGCCACTCCACTCTCTAAATGCTAATCTACACATGGTGCCTATACAACCAGTCTTATAGTGTGGAAAGGGAAAAGATACCAAAGAGTTCTCCTCCTCTCCTCAGAAGGTCTGTGAAATCATGGTGCAACCAGAGAAGTTTTGACTTTGGACTTAATGGTCTTACTGTGGTGATGGGGGAGGGCTTTACATGGCTACATGTATTACTTCCAGTTGTAAAGCACACAACTGATCTTTGCCTTTCCCCACTCCTGCATTTCCATGCCCTGATTATAAGATGTTTTAGAAAACAACAAGAAAGGATTCTGCAGCAACCTGTATCACCTCAGGGCCTGGATAGGCCTCTGAGTCATTGCTCCACTCATCTATCATTCTCTGCATCTGAACTTGACCCAGTGGTGGCTGGTGACTAAGATGCTGCTGGGATGTTGAATCTACTCTGGTTATTACTCTAAACTAAACCTTAAAGACATTATCCAAGATGTTGATTTTATTTGGGAAGTAGGTTTCAACATTTTTGGTAAAGTAAAGTTAAAGGTTTCCCTTGCTTGAAAGCCAGTCGTATCCGACTCTGGGGTTCAGTGCTCATCTCTGTTTCAGAGCTGAAGAGCCAGCACTGTCTGCTTCTGCAGACATTTCCGTGGTCATGTGGCAGGCATGACTAGATACCGGAGCGCATAGAACGCTGTTACCTTCCCACTGAAGTGGTCCCTATTTATCTACTTGCAATTTCTTGCTTTCGAACTGCTAGGTTGGCAGGAGCTGGGACAAAGATGGGAGCTCATTCCATCCTGCAGTACTCAGGAATCGAACTGCTGACCTTCCACCTCCCAGTCAGTGTCTTGGTCACTTGAGCCACTTTTGGTAGCTCCTACTATAACCTCGTTTTTAGAAATAAGCACCCCAATTTTTGTCTCTCTATTTTTCCTTTCAAACGTTCTTTTACTCTTTCAATAAAGTTATTTCTTTCACCTTATTTGGAGCCCCACTTTTGAGAAAGTTTTTTCTTATGTAAACCTCCAGGGCAATTGCCCTATCAACCCACCTATTGTTTTATGTGATTAGCCTTTTTACTGTAACAAAAGAGCCGGGTGCTGGTATTGATTGAATCATTGTAATTTTTTATATTGTAATTAATAGACACAGTGATGGGCAGTCTTGGCCCTCCAGCTGTTCTTGAACTTCAATTCCCAGAGGCCCTGATCAGCAGGAGTGCTGATTTGGGCTTCTGGAAATTGAAGTTCAAGAACAGCTGGAGGGCCAAGACTGCCCATCACTGGAGAGAGCTAGGTTTAGTTCCCTTGGGTGGAGGGTATAAAAATCCCTTGGTAGAAGGTGTCAGCAGCACTCTTTGCACACACACACACACAAGAACCCAACAAGAGCTGCTCACTGGGGAAACTTATTTTAGACAATAAGGTTGAGACTAGGACTTATGCCAGCGCCTGGTCAGCATTGTTTTTAACTCCTTTTTAATAAACTTGATTTATATTTTTGTCTGAAATAAACTCCTCCTCGTCCTAGGGAGAAGGGTTTCGCCAGCGATTGTACCAAAGTTGCAACTGTTCTCAACACGCACGCTCCTGTAATCAATCAGAAAAAGGGGGCATCAGTTTTTGGGTAACACTACAAAGTTTGGATTAAACCTCAGAAGTGCATTTACCATGCCTGTGAGATCAGAATCACCATCCAAGACTGCAATGGCCTTAAAGTCTGGTCCTACCTCCACAATTGCAATGGTCAGATGGAAAAAAGGAGGAAGAGTTTTTTTTACACATTTAATAGCTGCGACCATTGTTGAAATCTTTTCTGCAACTATCAAAGATGTCTCTTTTTGACCCTCCTAGTCTGCTCCCTAATTTATGGTCCGAGTGATAATTAGTGATAATCAGTTGAATATATCATTCAAGTGAGGGAGAAGTTCCTCTCTCCCTTTCACTTGTTCAGAAAATTTAGAGCTTCAAAACACTCATTTATTGCCCCAAATTTGTTAAGATTTTTTGCAACAATTTAACAGTGTATCATTTTAATAACCAAGAGCCAACTACGTTATTTTTCAAATAATAACTGACAAATTTTGTCCCTTTCATTCAGAGTTTCTCAACCTTTTTAAGCCATGGGCCAGATCATGCCCGCTCAGACAGCTGAGCGGGCTGGACTGGTGGTTCCCTCACTGTAAATGCTGCTGTAAAACACATCCACGGCTGTCATAAACGTGTCCACTTCCAGTGGCGGCAGCATGGGCCACATGGAAGGATGCCATGGGCCAGGGCCAACCCGCAGGCTGTAGGTTGAGAACCCTTGCTTTAATTCTTTACTTTCTAAAGATGATTTGGGGGTGAAAATATTACTTGCAGTGTTTGAATGAAACCAATTTCACAAATTTTCCTTAATGCTTTATCATTGAGAAATCAATGTTTTTTTTAAAAAAGGGGGGATTTAACATTGATATATAAGGAGTAGTATTAATTACTATATCATCATCTAGAGAAGGAGTTCACAACATTTTTCCGCCATGGGCCAGACCTGTCCCCACCCCACAGCTGCGGGGGCCAGAAGCATGGTTGCTCCCAGTGCTTACATTTTCATCAGCAGTGACAGGAATCACACTGTTTTTCCATCTTTTTGCACAGCCTACGCTGCTCCCCATGACAGCGGGAGGCTTTTCAGAGCATGTTCGCTCCATTTTGGGATTTTTTTTGCCACTTCTCTGCTGCATTTTGGCAGCTAGAATGTGGCAGTTGGAGACTTCCTGGCTCTGTGCTGGGAGCCCAGGCACTGACATAAGCTCTGCCCAGCACAAGAAGTGCTCAAACATCACATTCTAGCTGCCGAATGCAGCAGAAAAGCAGCGAAAAATTCCCCAAATAGATTGAACATGCTCCGGAAAGCCTCCCGACACCATAGGGAGCAGCAGAGGCTGTGCATGAAGCTGGAAAAACAGCGCAATTGCTGCCGCTGCCACAGTAAGTGACGTTTTCAGACCTCCAGTGGTGGGGGAGCTTCTGGAGGTGCTAGTGTGGCCACCGTGGGCCGTATTAATGAGCTCCATGAGCCAGATTAGGCCTATGGGCCATAGGTTGTGAATGCCTGATCTAGGGCTGCCAACTGACTAACATATGGGCTGGTTGGGTTTTTTGCCTTCAACACACATTTGATCTAATTCTACAGGAATTAACTAGTCAACATTTTCACAGCATGGTGATAGGATTTAGGACCAGCTAACTGTTTAAATAATCTGATTCAACCCATGGTTTCATAAAAGCAAAAAGGTGAAAAGAAAGAAACCTCAGAGATCAGCTTATATACTCAAAACTTTCATTCAAACCAGGATGTCATTATGGCATCCTTCACAGATGGCCAACCAAGATTTGCTTAAGTACTTCCAACAAACGAGAGCACACGAGTTGATTGCACTGCTATGCCAAAGTAATCTCTGACACAAAATTATTATTATGCAAAAGGTTTAATTTTTAAAATTGTCTCATGTTAAGAAACCTGTAAAGACATTATCTGCTGCATACGGAGTCACACAACTTGGCAAGCAAGAGATAACATTTGCAGAGATTACTTAACTTGTGACGATTCTCCTCCAAAAGTTATGTATTTTGCGTAGCAGTGCAACAAGATTAGAGCCATTACCTCCCAAGATGGTTTGTTCATGCCTAAACAGACTTAAATCATTCTAATGGTATTCCATTGATTCTTAAACTGGATGGATGCCCCCTACAAAGTCATGACAAGAAAAACTAATTTTTATTCAGCATAATTTCTACTGAGCTTTTAAATTTAAATTTTAAATAATGGAACAATTTTTTGTTAAAAGTTATTAAGACCCACAGAGGTTTTACAGAGATTACAGAGAGTTGATGGGAGATTGAACCGGCGTGGAGTGAGTTGGAGAAGAGGCAGTTCATGTAACAACTGATTGTTTTGCTGGCAAAAGCAGAGACTTGGTGGGAGAGAGGTGAAAGGCAGAGAGCCTGGAAGAAGTGATTTATTAGTTCTCTGTTCTCTGTGAGTTGGTCTGCTGGGGAAATTGATCCGGCGTGGAGCAAGTTGGAGAAGAGGCAGTACATGTAATAACTGATTGCTTTGGTGGTAAAAGAGTTAACTTGATGGTGAATTAAAAGAACCAGAAGAAGGAAAGTCGCGCTGGGACAACAAATCTTTTTTTTCTATGTATGTTTGTTTGTATATATGTGAGTTTATTTTAAAAATAATAAAAATATTTTTTAAAAAAAGTTATTAGATGATGGTGAAAGTAAAGAACTGAGGCATAGATGAATTTTTTGGAATTCATCTATGCCTCATTCGTCGTTGTCGGCTGTTATTCATATCTGAGTAAACATTTTCCCTGGATTACAGGGAAAGTACTATTGGCGTAAATTTGTTTAAGGTGGATCCCAACTTACCATGAAGTGACCCACATACTGGGATCGCAGAAGCCATCTCCTGCAGCACACATGAAATGAGACATGCAGAATTTAACACCAGGTTTGCAATGGCCTGCCGCAGCCTCGAGGATATTAACAAGGCATGCCTTCACAGCCAGTCCATCTGGCATGGCCTCTTCCGCCTCCATGACCCTTGGGAATCAGAATAGTGTTTCCTCCTCCACTAATTTTGCCGTTGGACCATGCCTCATTAAAATTTAACAGTTAGTCTTCAAGGTGCTACAACATTTTCTGTTTTGTTTTGTTTATTCTCTGATATGCTCTAGGTATAGATGTTTCTCAAAAATAAAAAAGGGGTAACTGGTACTGAAATGTTTGTCGTATCATGAAGGAATGCAGGGAATCATAATTCCCTATAAGTGGCTTTGGATTTCTGACAAAGAGTATGCAGTACCTTTACTAAGAATGATTGGGATACTATCAAGGATCCAGAAGCAATTTCTGCCTATTAAAGACTCCACCACCACACCACCACACATATCTCCCATAAGCTTCCTGTTAAATCCGAGAATAATATGCAATGCGACAGCAGTTCGGGGGTTAACCAACAAGTGATTTATTGTAGCTCAGTTCAGACTGGGGAAAGGGGGACGAGGTGGTAACTTATATACAGACAGAACGGCAGTTACAGAGATACATTTGCCAGGGCTTCCGAAAACACGGGAACCTGTGTTAGAGCCAATCAGATTACAATAACATGATATGAATTAAGCGCCTTAAAGAAAGGGCGCGCTTCAGCTGCAAAGACTTAATTTGAATTAAAGAATTAAAGCAATATAACGTTTGGACACAACACTTCCCCAAAGAAAAATGGAATTCTTGGGAGCCCTTGAACCCAAAAGGGAAGGATGAGATGCTTTCAATGAATGTAAATTGAACAGCTATATTGCCAGATGTGACACCAGCCAGCTTCTGTTGACTGAATTTATGCCAACAGCATTTTGACCAGCCCGCTTTCATCTTTAGCTATAATTCATTTCAGGACTTGCACCATTTTTTCATTTTGTCCTTGAGAAAAAGAAACTTTTTTTGCCAAATTCACCAATCATCCGTTTGTTAAATATAAGAATTATTTTTTACTGTTCTTTTAATTAGCAGAATTCAATGGCTCTGCTCTCCTTCAACAATGCCCCAGAGCAAACTGCAGTAGAGCCATTGTTTGACAGAACAAAACAGATTGTTCTAACTAAAATCCTCTGAGGGAAAATTTGGCCATGGTTGAATGGATATTCTTCTCATCTCAGTTCACGGGGTGTACATAACTTCAACTGTAGTGGTTAGGTTTAAAACAACCACAACCAGTAAATTACTAGAATTATAAAATAATTACACAAGTGTTCTGGAAAGAGAGAATAAACTTTGCAGTTCTAAGCTCATTAAGTAACTGGACAGTCTACAGATTTCCATGCTGTCATTAAGGAAGCTATAGTAGAATTTCTATTTATGGCAGACATATTGCTCATTTTAATGTTATTTTAGGTGTAGATGGGAGAACTGAGCAAATATATACATTCCCTGTTCTGTTCCAGTGTTCTAAGGGCTTCACATACTTATCTTTAGCCATCAGTAATTCAGATAGATCAACGTAGTGATTAGCATACATTTTTGTAGCTGTTGTCTTCTATGCCAATTATATACTGTATCTTTTGTTTTAATTTACAAAACCATCTTTCTTCAGAATATTCAGTCTTTCTCTTGGCTGATTTCAAATTTCTTGGTTAACCCACACATCTCAATCCACTATTAGTTAGTACATATGTTACTACTTTGATTTTAGGATTGTTGCCACATAAACTGAGGTAATGCTACAGAAGGCCTTTATACCTCCTCAAGCACAGATCATAATAGTAATTCCCCCAAGATCCAGCTGATGTGCCCCTTATCTGACTTTGTAGGATACATTTTTCTTGGTTTCTGAGACCTTTCTATTTTCCCCCAAAATACATACATACATACATACATACATACATACATACATACATACATACATACATACATACATACATACATACTTATGCTGCTGGTGGTGCTGGTGCTGATGCTGATGCTGCTGCTGTTGCTGTTGTATGAGCAGCAAGAGCTGTTGTTGTTGTGTATCTGTTCTTTCCAAGGACAGAATTTAAATCTATGGCCCTTTATTATCTGAAACTTGGTATTTTTTTCTCTTGCATTCTAAAAAATACCCTAGCACTTGGCATGCCTACATCCGAAGAGGAAGATTTAGTGCCATTACCATTTCCTAAGGTCTGCAGGGGGAGAAACTAATTTGGAATCCTGGAGAGCAGCTGGTGTTTTGAGTAGACAATATATGTTATTGCTATCACACCATGACTGGCTTATGGCAACCCTAATACATGTTTCCAGTAAGCTATTTGTGTGGTTTTACCATTACTCCAGTGAGACTCCATGGCCAAGTGAATGCAGGTCTCCTTAGTCTTAGTCAATTATTCTGTCCTCTACACACTAGTTCTCATTAGTTGTAGACAGTAGTTGTGTATATTTGTATGATGAAGCAGTGAGTAGAAACCACTGATGTTCCTGAAATAGTAACAGGGTTGGCAGGGAAGGGATTTGCCAGTGGTTGCTCCCACACTTTAGAATGTACTACCCCAAGAATCTAGGTTGGCTCCCTCCCTCTTGCCCTCCTTTGTTAGGCAAAAATCTTCCACTTCAAGAAGGATTTTTAGCAATGGAGAAGATCTCAAGAAAGCTACATTTATTGAATTAGATATTTTTAAATGTTTGTTAATTTAAAAAGAGCTTTAAATTGAGGTTTTGATACTAATAAAATGTTTAACTGAAGAGGGCAGGGAATAACAATCCATAACTCAGTGGCCATTTCTGCCTATCCTAGTGAAGAGCTCATTTTAACAGTTCCTGCTTAATCTGTAGTGGAGTTATGGTACTTCCTCCATCCATTTTACAAAGGAGGGAAACTGTTATTGCTTCCTACGGTGTTCTATGTTTTCCTCCAGCACGGGGAGTGAGAGTCTGCTTCTAGACACAAATCCCAGTAAAACCCAATTGAGATAGGTCAAAGAAGAGTGAATCTGGATGTTACAGATGATTCATCTGGAAGAGCTCTAGTTTCAAGCCTTGCCAGTATCATCTGTAAACAGATGCCCCATGAGTTGGTCAGTGATTAATATCTATTTTTCTTCCGGTCCTCCTCCCTTTCCTTCCCATTACTGAAAATTGTTCAAAAGCCAAAAAAAAGTTTTCTGCTCATTTCTTCCATCATGGCATCAGCAGAGAATGATGTTGAGAGAAGCACTGAAAGACTTGCAATAACCCAAATGTGCTTGTCTGTAAGGAAACAACACAGGAATTGCTTACTGAGCTATGAAAACTCTTACAAATGATCTAAAATATAACTGAGATATGATATTAAATTCTTGCCTTGAGTTGGTATGAAAGGATTTCTTTCTCTTGGATTTTTACACCGCCCACCTAGTATTCTGGGCGGTTTACAAATTGCATTAACATCAATCCATCCCACAGTTTTTATTACACTATAGCTCTATGGAGCATATCAATAAATAATTCCAATGGACTGGAAAGTTAAAGGCACTGATTTCAGTAAGGACAATAGTTCTTGTAAAGACCCTTTGTCAGTTGTAGGATAATAGATACTATATTTATGGCAGTTCCAAAGCACTCCGAATTTGAGGGTTCTGACAGTCCTGACACTGTACAGTAAATAAGTTAGTGCATGATTTCATTTTCTCCATTAAAAGAACATTAATCACAGTGTTTCTAAGGTGTATTTTGCATGCTATCATGTAAATTCTGTAAAACCCTTCTCAGGGTTTTCTAGGTGACATATGTGGTTTCCCATTTCTTTCTTCTGGGGGGTACCCTGGGACTATGCAGCTTACCCCAGGGGTACACATGCTGGCTCTTCTCTCAGGAGGGGAGGAGGCAGTGATGCACTGTGGAAATTTTTTCTTCCCACTTGGTGGGTGTGGCTATTTGTGGGCATGGCTATCTGTGGGCATGGCCTCAAACCCCCCACCCCACCCTCAAGAAAAAAAGAAGAAGAAAAGAAAGAAACGTACCTTGCTCTCTTTCTTCGCGTTCGTGGAGATGAGGAGGACGAAGGAGTCCCAGAGCTGTGGTGCTGCTGGGAGGTGAGCAGGGTGTGTTGGTGGGCTGGCGCTGGCTGGGCTCCCCTTCCCAGCACCGCCGAAAATGTGTCCCTGCTGGTGGCGCTGCTGGGAGGTGAGCGGGGTGAGTTGGTGGGCTGGCGCTGGCTGGGCTCCCCTTCCCAGTGTCACCAGAAACGCGTCCCTGCTGGCAGCGCTGCTGGGAGGTGAGCGGGGCGGTTTGGTGGCTTGGTCCCAGCTGGCCTCCCCCTCCCAGTGCTGCCAGAAACACGTCCCATTTGCCTCAGCCAGGGCCGAAGGCACAAGGGAAATGCGGAAATGAAAGCGTGCCTTCGGCCCTGGGCGAGGCAAATGGGACACGATTCCGGCCGCACTGGGAGGGGGATCCAGAGATGTGGGCATGGCCAGCCATGTGGGCGTGGCCTGGAAATTCTACTACCTGTTCGCTAGAACCGGTGAGAACCAGCCACAGTACCACACTCGAAAGAGGGGAATTGAACTCCCAGTCTCTGACTCTGCAACCAGCAATCTAACCCACATAAATTAAAAGCATTGTGGATCGTACTTGCATCCTGACCGTGGCTGACTGTCAAGCAGTGGGGTTAACTGGTGGCAAAGAATTAAAAACAAAACTACAGAGTACATTTTCCTCACAAGATGTATTCTTTTTCATTATCACCTTACTAAAAGGGACTATGGTGACTCAGTGGTTAAGAAGTTCGCCTTGTCAGCTAGAAGATCAGCAAGTCAGTTGTTCAAGACCCAAGTACTGCATGATGGAATGAGTGCCCATATTTGTCCCAACTCCTGCCAACCTAGCAGTTCGAAAGCAAGAAATTGCAAGTACTGTAGATCAATAGGGACCACTTGGGTGGGAAAAGAGCTTGGGGACATGAAAGGAGCCTCATCCGGGCGTCCCCTGAGCAGAGTTCCTCCAGCAAAAATCCTTTCAACCCAGAAAGCACCTTTGTATGCTTCTGACACAATAAAAAAAAATCTTAGATTTTTTAATAAAAATTATTGTCCTGGCTGAATAAAACCAATTTCCTTTGCTAAAGGCAAGAATACAGTTTTACTCAAGAACCTACATCAAGCAACATTTCTTTTGTTAAAATTCTATCAAATCAATATTTTAATTAAGCAAACTGTGAAGCTGACTTCATGTTTTCCATACTGAATGAATGGAAAGCAAACAAATACTTATATCCCAGCTCAGCTCTAAAGCATTGGATAGCCTTGGGCAGGCCTCAATTTCTCAGCTTAATTCCCTTTTTGTTGAGTAGGAATTATGATTACCTACTTCAGTGAAGTACCATAAGTATTTAATGAGTATTTAATGAGAAGCATTGTTCAAAGCAAGAGAGCTGCCAAAATTAGAAATAATAGTAGTAATACTAGCAATAACAAACAATGACTCACAGATCTGTATGTTATTCACAGAAATAAGTTTTCAAGAATGGCTGTGAAGATAATGCTACCTACACATCATAGCTTCAATTTCCGCCCTCATTCACAATCAAGTATAGAGTACTAAGTGGTGGCACAATGCATATTTTATGAAGCAAGTTTAAGCTATCTGTGATAAATCAAAAGAAAATTACAGGCTTAGTCACCCTCTAGATATGGCATCATACTTTTAAAAAATAATTATAACCAGCAATCCCTACAGGACAAGTTCAAACACAGAAAAAACCAGTTCCCAAATTCCCATATTGTTGCCTTGTAGAAAAATCACCTAGAATCAATCCTGTACACATTGTACTTCGAAATAATTGCTGCTGAATTCTTCTGATTGGAAAGGGTATAGTTGCACGTTTTAACCTTCACCTTAAATCTGAGTGTGCATTTATCCATGCGTGGTAGAGCCCTGGTAGAGCACTGGTTATTCTACTATACTGCAACCAAAATGCTGTGAGTTCAGTCCTGATGGGAGCCAAGATTGACTCAGCCTTCCATCCTTCCGAGGTCGGTAAAATTAGTACCCAGCATGTTGGGGGACAAAATGCTAATTAACTTCTGAACCACCCGGAGAGTGCACTAAACACTATGGGGCAGTATATAAGTGTAATTGCTATGATACCCTCTAAAAACCATAATCTCATTCCATGTACAGTGGACCCTCGATTAACGACGCGTTCGAATAGTATCATTTCTACTTACCTATGCATCATCCCTCACCACGTGAATATCTGCACAACGACGAAAAACCGTCGTTGTGCGGATTAACATCGTTTTTTAATGTCGTTGTGCGGATAATGACAGGTTTTTGCTGCTAGATGGCACAGCTGCCATTGAAAACTGCACAACGATGTTCCCAGGGAACCAAGCAACGTTGTTATGTGAGGGTCTACTGTATCACTTGCCTCATTCAGCATGGAAAAGTTGTCTAGGATTCTGAAGTAAAACTACTTTAACATGAACAGTGATGGGAGGACAAATTCCCAAAATATTGTGAGATTTTGTCAAGAGAGTACCATTATATAGGGTTCTGCCCTAAATTCAGAAAAATTCAAAATTCTGAACTGAACCACCTTAATTTATAAAGATCAGTGCTTTGGGGAATTGACTTAGGCTTCTGGGAATTGAAGACCAAAAACCAAAGGTTGGAAAACACTGCACTAGAATTCCGGCAATCTCTAGCTGGCCATAGCTATTGGTTGCACTGTGTGAGGACAACCAGAATTGTAAGCCGACACGTGCAGGTTGTTGAAGGCTGCATTAAACATCATAATGAATCAATATAAAATGCTCCCTTGGAATGGAGCAACCCAAAGCTCTCAGATCAGTCTGAGAAATAATACTTTGAGCAGAAGTTATCAACTTTTTTAAGCCATGGGCTGGGTCATGTTCCCTTAGACAGCTTCGGGGGTTGGACGGCCATTTTGCCCTTCCTTCACCACATGGCACTTCCTGGTGTGGTGGAGGTGGTAGGGAGACCATTTGGCCCACGGGACACAGATTGAGAATCCCTGACTTTGAACAACATTTTCAGGGCTATCTATTGTTCCCTTCTGAAATGAACTGATGCAACTAATTGCCAAAGTATGTTTTAGAAATAATGCGTTAATAGGTGCATTGATTTAATGGTGATAGGGAAGCACTAGCTGCAGGGTTTGTCTATGCCAAAAAAGCTAAGGCAGTCTCTAATTACATTATATTGAGAGGCTAGAATCCTGTGCAGAACTTTCATTTACACATAATGCTACATGAAGCAACCAATGCAAGTTAAGCTATTATTGTCGTACTGAAATCCTACAGATTCATCAGTCAAAATGCAATGCAATTCTGAGCTAAGAGTTGTCTAATGTTTTTACTGGTGTTGGAAAGGGCATGGCTAAACTCTAATAAGCTGAAATCTCGCTGGCACAACTATGTCACATAAATTGTGATAGTTATGGACTTTGGAATGGAGGGGAGAAACTTTAATATTGGGAAATAACTGGTGGTGCTGATCCTGTTAGTGACAATTTCCTGATTTTAAAAGTTCCCCCAATATCCTGGGAATCCCAAAGGCTTCCCCAGCACAAAAGGGATTCCTTGGGCGTTTCCAAATCTAAAGAGAGGGGGATGGGACATTATAAATAAATTTAAATAAAGATAAACTGGCTGGATAACTCAGTGGTTTAGATATCTGGCTGAAGAGCCAGAGATTGGGAGTTAGATTCCCCACTGAAATTCATGGGAGAAGAGCCATTTTCTGCAAGCTGTACAGTATAGGCTGTACAGTATAGGCTGTATAGGCAAGCTGTACAGTTCCAGGGCACCCCCTGAAGAAGGAAATGGTAAACTACTCCAAATGTTATCTAACTAGAAAATCCTGAGAAGGGTCCCTTAACTGCATAAGGCCTTCTACTTTTTACAAGAAGATATTTCATTTTTAAAATCTACTTAGATGTAAATACTATTGAGTTGAATAAGACTTAGTCCTAAATAAGGCAATAATATTATGTGTTCATACTGAGGCTTGTCATTTTAACTTCTTAATAACAATGGTGTTTAGTTTGACTACACACTGTGTGCACATGCACTGCAGAAATCAGTGGAGTACTCTAGCATTTTAAATCTGAGTTCAAAAGTACGATTTCTGTCACAATTGAGTTCACTCATTGACTCATATGCTGAAAAACAGTAGTAGATTTATTCCTTGAAATACAATAGAGACTTCAGGTTTTGCCTAACTTTGCACAATTTAGATCAGGGGTTCCCAACCTTTTATTTATTTATTTATTTAATTGTACGATACAATACAAAACAGTAAAACGATTAAAAACAGAATTAGCTAAAATCAATCAACCCCCATTAAAAACAATATTTAAAAACCCAGAAACCTAAACAGTTAAACATTAAAAAGACTACCCTCACCCTCCCTCCCCCATAATAAAATGACAGCAAACAAAATGAAATACACAAGCCATGGTCCAGGTCACTCAGTCAGCTTCGAGGGCCAGATGGCCATTTTGCACTGCCTGCATGATGGGGGCAACCATTTTGTCCCAACAGCTTCAAAGGGGTGGCCATTTTGTTTCTTGAATGCCCTTGGAGGGGTGGGGGTCCACAAGAAATGGTCCACAGGCCAGATCCGGCCCACAGGCCTTAGGTTGGGAACCCCTGGTTTAGATTGAAACATTAGGTGCTAGTCCCATTACATAGCTATCCCAGTTTCACAATACTTTAATTGTCTAGGCAATTGTATTGTAGTCTGATGGGATACCTAACATTCTTTGACAAAGAGAAGCAGTCAACTCCCTTAAGTATTAATTATTCCATATATCTTTCTACACTAAAGAATTAAAGTAATTAGACATGGATTTGTCCCATTATTTTGGTCCAGTTTGGAAATGGCTGGCTTGTTCCTTAGATAGTAAATAAAACAAGACAAAAACGTTGTGGCATTATAAAGACTAACTATTGTATTTTAATTTCAAAAAACAGAAGCTACCTCATCGCCATAGTTATAAAGTAAATGTTCCTTGGCCTCCAGCCTTACCGTTTCACACAACTGCAGAGACTTTTCTTTATCCATCTGTATCTGTGGATAATTTAGTCTAATAAATGTTTTTTGAAGTTTTTGTTTGGAGCAATGCCGTTTCTATAACCCAAATGAAGGATTAAGCTGTGAGAATGTGCATGGCACCTCTCACAAATACAACTATCTCTGACTGAACAGTTATTTATTTAGTCTTTCTCTCCTATCACTGTTATCAGATAGGTTTCTTTAGGGGACCTTCATTACTAGAAAAAAGGAAAAGACTTAGTAACAATCTTCAAGTAAAAACCCTGCATGGTGAAAATTAAAAGAACAGTTTATTATTGTCTATGTCATTAAGTATCTACATAAATGTTTAGGAAAGATTATAAGAAATATTTTTAAAAGCACTGAGGAATATAAGTAAAACCGGCAGAATCCAAGGGCAGCGGACCACCAGTTGACCATCTTCTAGAACTCAATTGTAATGCCATTATTTTAGACAAGATCTTTTTGAGGGGAAGAGAGATGGTTAGAATAACAATCAGAAATATGGCATAAAGTTCCATATAAAACATGTGAGTGATATCAATGACTTGGCCAACAGATAGAGGGAACAAACATCTGCTATAGTTATTTTTACAGACCTCTTCATTAATCATCACAACTGTGTGAAGTAGATTCTTAATGAGTCATGGTCCAAGTAACAGCTGGCAGAGAGAGGTATGAAACTTCTCTGCCAAGTCATAATGAAGAGCACACATTGTTTCACTCATATGCAAACTATACGCACAATCATCAAACAATGATGGATATCTATAGTAACAGAAATGTGCCAACATCAGTTTACATCTTGTTCAGATACCAGCAAAATTAACAAAGTGTCATAAAACAGCATACTGGAGAGATAAAAGACATGATATGCTTGATAGTTAAACCAAGATGAAGTTAAATATACTGTAAAAGCCTGCAACAACTAAGATGGGGAAAATCACATTTTCATGCAAGGTACAGATAAATAAAAGATTCAATCAGAGGGGATATATTACATGTTCACTGTGGCCAGAGGGCACAGTATATATCAAATTCCCGGAAATTAGTTAAAAAGAGATATTTTTCCATAGTTGAACAATTGCCTTTTGATAGCAGAGTGTTTACTTTAGATTTTCCTCATTCTATATTTCTTTTTATAAGTAAAAATACACCCACACAGAACAGTAGGAAAGAAATTTGGTAAAATATCATTATTTTTTAGCAACAAAACAAGGTATTCTCTTAAAAAACGACAAAAGCGATATTATTCATATTTTTATGAATGTAACATTATATCACTTTATATTAAATATGGGTCACTCTTTAAAAGGATGAGAACTGAAAAAAATAGAGAAATTAAGTAAGAGATCAATTAGACCTTTGAGTTAAAAATAGGAAACTTGGAGTTCACACTGAATCTAGAAACTAGGCTAGTTTCCATTAATTTAGAAGCTAACTGCCCAGACCGGTTAGGCACTGCATCACCAAGTAAGTACAGTACTTGTAACTGAGGAAAATTATTTCTCTGCCAATAAACATTTTCATACTACATCTATTATTGTTCTAATTTTAATATTTATTTTTAAATTTCCCACCATTAATAATGTTACCTAAAAATTCACACACCCTTCCTGCCACAGATCATTGATAAAAAGCCACACTAGCCTCAAAAGAAAAATGGGTAGAGCGTGGTTGAGGACCGCTGGCAGCTGGAGAGACACTTACTTAATTTCAAGGAGGTCTTGCACTGGCAGAATTCTCAGGAACCACAAAATCTTGGTTAAGGGTAAAAAAAAGGTTTTTATTGAGTTTAAACCAACAGTTGGCCACCTGTTGATCAAAGGCAATAAAACCCACCTCTAAAAAATTAGCGACCCTGTCTATCTTTTTAGAAGAGAGCTAGCCTCTGGATTTGCGAAACAAACTAAGGACTAAAGCTATCTATCTTAGTGTTAAGTTACACAATAAAACAAAAAGAACCCTAGCAGGTGGTCAAGGGGAACACAAAAGAATTCAATCATAGGTTACAATAAATCAACGTTCATGTAAATAAAGTTAATGGTAAAAGATTACATATTTTAGGGAAAGATAGAAGGAGAAGAGTGGGGTCAGGGATGTAGGTGAGGCTGCAGCAGGCCAATAGCAGGGGTAATCCTCAAGACGTGCAGCCAATGTGCATGTCCGTTTAGCATATGAGCACCAATCAGGATGATGAGACTTCAGAGGCGAGAGATGCTTTCAACCAACCAGAGAGGAATTCCATTCTCTTTGGGATATGCTGATTGAGTCAGCCACCTCTCTCCTCCTGGCTACACCTCACTAATCCTTCCCCCATGAGAAACAAAGACAAACATTACAGTTTACACATATGCAAATATCCCACATCTGGCTAACCCATGAAACAAAAGATGAGAGGAAAATGCAATTAGAAGTAATCTCCAGATGAGGAAGCTGGAGATTCCCCATTAAGATTTCCCTGGGAGTGTGAAGAAAGGAATTTGCAAAGCAGAGAATTCTTTTAATTAGTTTTGGTTCTCCCCCATAAGGAAAGGTGGGCGCAGAAGAATAGATGCCTTTGAAATGTGGTGTTGGAGGAGAGTTTTGAGAGTGCCCTGGACAGCGAGGAGAACAAATAGGTTGATCCTAGAAGAAATCAACCCTGACTGCTCCATAGAAGGTCAAATAGTAAAGCTGAAGCTAAAGTACAGTGGTACCTCGCTTAAAGAGCATAATGCGTTCCACAGGATTGCTCTTTAAGCGAGTTTGCTCTTTAAGCGAAACACCATTGTAAGTGACCAATTGTGACTTCTCTCTCTGTGTGTGTGTGTTTTGTGTGTGTTTTGAATGTTTTGAACCCCGATTTAGTTGTTAAGCAAGTTTTTGGTTGGTTTTAATTGTTAAGCAAGGCGACCATTGAGAGAAAATTCTGCTCTTTAAGTGAGTTATTCTCTAAGTGAGGCACTCTTTATGCGAGGTTTTACTGTATCCAGAAGGATGTGTGTTATTTTCATTGCCCCAAAATAACAACAAATGGGGATAAATTGGATTTGAGATAAACTTGACTGAGAAGGCAAAATTTTGCTCACAATTCTTTCACGCTGTTCTTTCCTCCCCCTTTATAAATATTTGATGGCATAAGTTAATAGTAATGGGGGGGGGCGCACATTCTAATACTACCAAGCAATAAACTCAGGTGAAGTGAATGACACAAAAGGAATAGCTCCTTTTGTGTTGGCAGTTAGCCATATGGCATATGCCTTTATTCTGCAGCCTCAGGAAAAGAGTGTTCATTGCTAGTCTTTGTGATGCTTCAAAGGTTTAGCATTTGACCATATATGCTTGCTTTGCAGGTGGAACTGGCTGTATTAGGCAAGGAAGACAGATTGGATGAACATGTAGTGAGTGCTGTGACAGAGCCAGAGAGGGAGATATATGGGGATGAGGGAAGAAGGGGAAAAGAAAGAAGAAAGGGAAGGGAAATGGAAAGGAAAGGAAAGGAAAAAAGTAAGAAAAGTGAGATGGGGTAAGTAAAGTAATTGATGTATTGTCAGTATGCTAGGAGTTGCCTTAGTGCTGTGCTTCTCTCCCGGTACAAAGTGATACAAAAGAATAAACCGTGGTTTCAAGATGAACAAAAATGAGTGGAAAATCAGGGGGAAAAAGCCATCATACTAAATGAAATAAGAAGAATGCAGTTAGCTGAGAAAATATTGACATCAGTGCAAACCCAGTACACAAAGGTGAAAGATGTAATAAAATAAAATAAAGATAAATTAGAAGAACAGCTTCAAGTTCTCAGTGCATACTGCTCCACTGAAGACATTCTTCAGTACTTCAATAATAATAATAATAATAATAATAATAATAATAATAATAATAATAATAATAATAATAATAATAATAATAATAATAATAATAATAGTTTTATTTACATCCCGCTTTTCTTGACCCAATGGGCGACCCAAAGCGGCTTACAGATAATTTAAAGGTGCAGTATTAAAGACACAATATTTAAAGATACAGTACCATATGGCAAAGGGCAAAAATACAATATTGCGAAATGCAATACAAAATACAAATACAATACAAATACCATGGTGGTGATGCAGCCACCATGATTTCAAATCTTTGGCTAGAATAGATTTACCAAGTCTAAAGCATGGCATTTGTGGCAATGATTGGAATATTTTGAACAATTTCAGCTTGATGCAGAAAACTTGAAACATGTTGGGTTACACCACAAAGCGCATACAGAACTTACTTATTTTGCCCTTACAAAACGACTTCCACCTGTTACGCCAAAATCAAGAAGAGGTACATTTTTATTTTGACATTAATAAAGGTTTCCCTGCTCATTCACATGGGCACAGAAGCCCTGAAACAGTTGTTTGCAGAAGCACTACATGTTCCAAGTTCCACAGACATCATGTCAGCTCAGTTAGGCCTCCCCTCTTGGCAAAGGAGGCAGTACACCAGAGATATGTGTAAAATAATATATTTTGGGAAGCATTGGGGTTTTTCTCTTTCCTTATAAAAGCTGCTGCAGCTATATATTGTTGTTGTCTTATGAAATCTAACATGCCTGAACTTGCTTCCTGTGAGAACAATGCAGTTAATCACACCTGGCTGGGAAGAGCCAAAAGAAACAATAGAAACTATTAGGCACATCTAGACCGATATGGACTGAGCTCTGGAAGTTAATCCAATCAAAGGAGACCATTGCTGGAACATCCTGATTTCCTTTCGTTAAGGACAGTATCAACATCCAGAGATAATCTGCTACAAATAAAATAACTGCCTTCCTGCCTTCCTGAAGATGATGTCATAAATCCTACTAGGAAGACCATATACTGTATGGACTTTTGCCTCCTTATTCCCCTCTTGAGTCAGCTGGCTCCAGTCCAACCAACTCCTCCTCCATGATCAACCACATGGAATATTGATCACATGGCAAACGCTAGCTCCCACCCCTTCATGTTCTCATGGCATAAAGGCCACATGTTATGGAATGTTGTATTTGCCTCACAGTTCTTTGTTTTTGTGAGCACTGAACCCTAGAGTCAGATACAACTAGCTTTCGAGCAAGGGAAACCTTTATCTTTACCTATTTAATTATACTCCTTGCAATCTTCCATTTATCTCTTTTCCTCCTATCTTCACCGGTTTCATTCTATCCTCTACCAGCCTTTACCATCTAGATAGCTGTGTCACTTTCCCATTATTATGGGGGATTTTTTCTTTATTTTTACCTCAACCCAAGTCTTGGTCTCTTATTCAACTCCGCCAGTGACCATTCCTAATTGAAGTTAGTTTTCCCTCAATAGTCTAGTGACCTGCAGATCAACTGTAACTTCTAGTTGAGGCTAGTGGATCACCCACTCATGTCTGTGGTGTGGAGAGGTCTTTTCAGTATGTGAGACCAGCTGTTCCCTAACAGATATTACTAAGAATTTGTCTTTCTTCACTAAATAAATTCCGTGTCAGAAGTTACTCTGGGTCGAAAGGATTTTTGCTGGAGAAACTCCACTCAGGGGACTCCCGAATGAGGCTCCTTTCATGTCCCCAAGATCCCTCGTGCAGCACTCGGGTATCTAACCCTGACCTTCCAGTCTCCAAGCTCAGAATCTTAAGTACTAAGCTGTTCTTTTCTTCACTATAAATGTAGATTACGATAAGGCATAATATTTTTCCATTCGTGTACTGTACTACAAAATGAGTAAACATAACCACTCCAGCAGAGATGACTCTGACTATTGCGCTTTGTTATCAAGCTATGGTTCAGTATTTAGAAAAGTCTGAAAGTCAACTTGCAGAAACAATGTTGATTTTTCCCCTTTTTATTTTTATTTTTTTAGCCCTGTGTTTCTTAGAGATTAAGGTTAAGGTGTGCCAAGTGGAACCTCAAAAAGTTGCATAAACGGCTTTGTTTATAAGTTGCTCATCTCATGTGCAATAAGGATTTAACTGTGCTTCTCCTGATTTTTCTTTCAAAAGTGCAAGTAGCAAGCCTGACCTGAAAAGGATAAAGGTCTCTAAGATAAGGGGCAATTATTCCTGATTATTCCTGATACTGCAGGGTGGAGCAGGTAAGTGTTTGGATGGGGCTGGAACTACTTCTGGCCTAGCTGATTGTGGAAATGAGCACAGGAATTGCGTTGCTAGCTCCAAATGGCACTATCGGCCCATGTGCATATACTTGCTGCCTCTCTCCCTAGGTCACACCTCTCACTCCTGGGTTTTTAGTGTGTTGACTATGCCTAAGCACAACTCATGTTATTAAAAACACTGTGCTAATGAACCCCAATCACCCGAGCAGTAAAGCCACCTTGCTTTGTCACATAAAAACTCTCTAAAAAACCATCAGTTCATAAGTATCTTTAAACATAAATGAAAGGTTTTGAAGGAAAAAGAGAGTTTATCAACAACATCAATTATAACATAATATATGCATATATCGGTGCTTGAATCCATGCAGATTCAAGGACCTTAATTAATAATTCAACCAGACTTATAGACTTTTTGACAAACTACACAGACATGTTCTCAGTCCAGGTGGGGCAAAGGACAAAGGTGTTTCATGTTTTTATCTTGGCATTACATATTTTTCAGAATGTTCAGAATGCACAGTCACACAAGTCTACTCCACTTAGATAAATGACACAGGACTTTTTGTGTAACTGTCTTTTTATAAAATGGCTTTCTCCAGGCCACACTATAGATTAGTACACATAATTTCTTAAAATTATTATACAAGTCTCTTGCTTATTTTGATAAGGGAAAGGGTTTATTAATTCAAATTAGCTAATTTTTGGGTCACAGCTCAGTAAACCTTTTCTCTTCCTCTACAGCTAAATGCTTTGAGATTTGTCTCCCAAACAACAAACCCCAAGACTCTACCTACAGCCTGACACCTGGCAACCCTATTTAGAAGAGCTCTATAGGATCAAACCAAGGGACTATCAGACCTAGAATTTTCTTCCCACAGTACAGTGCCCAACCATTTGCCTGTGGGAAGCTCACATTAACAGATTATTTTAAAATCACATCTTATATTCAGAAATGTTTGGGACATTTTGCTCTTTTAAAGGTGGGTGACACTGTATACCCCAGCCAACATAGTTCTTTCTGGAAACAGTAGTTTACATTTTAGAATCAATACTCTTCTTCTCTGTGCCTGGCTTTAAAACAGACATAATAAATTTCGGAACAGCCAGTAAGAATGTTTCTCCAGGGTCTCCATGACAGGACTGGACCATACCTGTCAACCGCGGCTCCGGACAACCCGAGACCTGCGCACAATGGTTCTGCGCAAGTCACATTCTACGCATGCGTAGAAGGCTTTTACGCTTGCGTAGAATCGTTTTATCCTTGCGTAGCCTTCTACGCAAGCGTAGAAGGGTTCTATGCAAGCGTAAAAGCCTTCTACACATGCGTAGAATGCGACTTGCGCAGAAGGGATGCAATTCTGGGGTTTTGGCAGCTGCGGGCGGGAAATGGCACAAATCGGCGCCGAAAATTGGGAAATCCCGGCCAATCCAGGAAGGTTGACAGGTATGGACTGGACTTGAAGATTGGTAGGTTCCCTTCCATCTCTGCTGTTCTAAGAGGATGGTAATGATGATGCTATCTTACAGAAGGATTTTCTTGTGATAAAACAGCCAGAGACCTTGCATGAGGAGTGGAGGGATGACACTTAACTACTCAGGTTGCAAGAGGACAAGCCACGTCTTCAAACACTCCCTTTGCCATTTTCTGGCACAGGCAATGAAACAGAGCTTCACATTCAGCCATGTTTCAGGGCCTTCTCCAGTAAGTATTTCATGAAGGTTAGTCTTTGACCAGAGGAATTTCTGAAAGGAATTTCTGAATGGATACACAGATGATTATGCAGCTTAGACATTCTGTTAGCACAGGGAGGGGGGAGCTCAGAAGAACAAAGAAGTCAGTATAAAAATTAATGTGCCTTGCTTTGTGCCCTGAAAGTCATTAAACTCTGGCTCTGAGGGCCTGCCAAGAAGAGTGAATTCCAAAGGAATGGGTGGAGAAGGGGCTCATAACAGAAAAAAGCTCTGAAACAAGACACAATGTTCTGCATAGTAGTTATCAGCAAAAATCTCCCAGATGACTTCCAAAGTATGTCAGAGCACATCTTTCCACCAGCAACCACAATGGTCTTCCACCAATTAAAGTCTAGCAACTTCTAGGAAGGATAATTTGTTAATAAACCAAAGAACAGGAGAAACGACATTGTTTCCAAAGAAGGTAAAATTGCAACACAATGGTTCGGATCTAAACAGATACTAAAAGGGTTTGGGCATGCCCAATGAGATTTTTGTGTTCCTCCTCTGGGAAGTAAAAGACGCCACACCACATCACACACTGTATTCAAAAGCTAAAATGCCATGCATAGTTGCCTTAGAATGAGTCTCAATGAACACAGGAAGACATACACCAAGGTGAACATTCATGTGATTGTGCTGTGAATCCCTTTCTTCCTTAGAAGAGTTTTTTGCCCTGTATAATTTGTGTGTTGGTTGGATTTTCCAGAAATTGTCAATCTCTTTCCTAAAAGGCCTCCCAAATGGATGGGGGATTGCTGCTTGTGAAACATTCTAAGATTATAAAGAGAGCTGTGCTGGATTAGACCAAAAGTCCATCTAGTGTAGCATGCTGTTTATGCCAGGGGGTCCCCAACCTAAAGCCTGTGGGCCGGATACAGTCCATTGCACCATTTCATGTGCGCCCCCCCCCACACACACACACAAGGGCATTTGAGAAACAAAATGGCTATCCCCTTTGAAGCTGATGGGACAAAATGGCTGTCCTCCATCATGCAGGCAAGGCAAAATGGCCATCTGGCCCTCAAAGGAGACAGAGAGAGTGTGACCCAGCCCCCGGCTTGAAAAGGTTGGGAGACCTTGGTTTATGCAGTGGCCAACTAGTTCTTAGTGGGAGGCATTCCTGGGTATGTGCAATTACTCACACAATTCTCTGGATCTAATTTGGACTCTACACAATAGTACAAATTATTTCTGTTTAGCACATTGTATTTGTTTTACCCTACCTTTCACATAATTTCTAAAGGTCAGTGATATAGTACACATAGGTGAACTTTATCACATTATATCTCAGTTAGATGTACAGTATGTGGAATTAAGAATGCCAAAGCCCAATGAAGCCAGGGTGTTTCTACATGTCAGACATTGTAAAGCAGGCATTCTCAAACTTTTAAAGCCATGGGCTGGACCATGTCTCCTCAGACAGCTGAGCAGACCAGACTGGTGATAAAACACATCAACGGCTGTCGGAAAGCATTTATGACAGCCGCTGATGCATTTATGTCTTTTGTAAAGGCATCCACTTCTGCTTCTGCTGGCGGCAATGGCAGCAGTGATGCAGGCCACATGAAATGGTGCTGTGGGCCGGGGCTGGCACATGGGCCATAAATTGAGGACCTCTGCTGTAACAGATGGGAGTGTAGACAGCTTGGATGAAAAGATAGGTAATATTTATTAAAATGGCTTTATTTCAACCAATGCAGTAGACATTTAAATGGCAATCTTGGACACAGTTGTTGTAGAATAAGTCCCAAGGAAAATGGTGGGATGTATTTCTACGTAGGTCTGCAGAGAATTGCACTGTTTGACTAGAAAATAACTTTCTAGAGGGATTCTTCTTGTCCATTTTTTAAACTGGGTGAAGACTATACTGTGTCAATGAAATACTGTATCTGAATAACCCATTTTAAAGAATTTCAACTATATCTTTAAATAAATTGACACAGATTTAAGTTGTGACTGAATTGTCCTTGCTAAAGTACTTTGGTACTCTATCCCCTCTGGGGTAGGGGTGGGGGTGGGAAATAAACAGAGACATAAAGGTTCACACAATAACTTGACCTACTTCACTTTCTCTTTATCAGCTTTTCTTTGTAGTATAATACCAAAAGTTAGAACACTTAGTACTGCCTTCGCCTCCTCTATCCTATTTTTGTTTTACTTTCAAATGTGGAAAAGATTTCACTAAGAGGGAAGTACCAAAGGCTGATTAAAAAGACCCCTTGAGAGGAAGAAAACACTGTGGATTTTAAAATAGCATAATTTCTGATTTATTAGAATCTGAAAAGCAAAGACCAAATAGAAAATTGCCATTTCAGAGTTTGGAAATGATACTGTAAAAATGAACCCATTAGTGTTACTTTGATGTAAAGCGATCTATTGATGTTACTCATTGGTTGTTATTGTAATTGACAAGGTACTGGGCATCATGCCATGTGGGTGTGCCAAATATGTTATTTGGTACATGAGCAGGCATACAACTCACATGGGGGTGGGGGTGGGGATTACTTTTTCAAATACCCACAGCAGTTTCTGCAACTATTGTTGTTCATGTATGGATATAAAATAGGATTCCAGCCATTATGTACTACTGTGCAATTTTACCCACTCAAGCACTCTTCAGTTAACAATATCCAATCTTCAAACACTGGAAGTTTGGGGGGAAATACAATTCTACAGCTGCATCCCACCTACTGGGACAAACATAACATGTATTTTTAGGAATACAACATATACTTTCTTTTTTAGTGCAAACAGCATGAAAACTGAGACACACACATATACATACAGAAGTACTGATATTTCTATGTTGTGTTTCTATTAGGTAAATGTTCCATTTTAAAATTCTTCAGGGGAATTTTATTTATTTTCTAGAATCACTCTTTAAAACCCTCCATGTCACTATTTCGGAGGCCAGTGGTAAGATTTCAGCAGCACTTACAGTACAATCCTATGTGGGCATACTTAAAAGCAAGTTTACTATGTCCAACCTGGTTTATTTCTTACTAGGTAGATGTAGTGGAACTGTAGGGTTTGCCACTACCTCCTTTTTATCCATAGCTGCAATGGAAACTTTATCTGGATGAGTGTATACATGGTGATGTCACATGCAACCTGTTGAGTAGGAAAAAGCTGAGATAACAAATGGGGCAGCCCGAGAGGCTCCTGGTCCATCTCCAAAAGGTCATGAGGGATGACTCTAGTGCTTCCTGTGACAGAGGCTCTATGAGAACACAATCCAGCAAACCTCTAATTGATTATGTACAGCCTGATCATGGAAAGTATGTATGTAAGAAAAGACTCTCCGACACTGGAGTGTACATATGCTGATTCCTATAGAGAAAACCAAATGCAAGTTACTGGATAGGTGATAGAGATATGGCAATCGCATTCTTAATTGATTATACCAGTAATTGGCTCATTAACCCAAGAACCATCCTTTAGAAGAAATGTTATTCATAGAGATATAAAAGCTAATAACACCCGCTAAGCCCATATTTTTGTAAAAAAAAAACCACAAAAACAAACAACAGGCATGTTTCATCCAAGTGGCCATGGTAACAGCAATTGGCTTAACAATTAAGGTTGTGCAAATAAGGGACAGCCTGACTGTTGATCTTACCAAGCTGTGCTTGTCTTGGATGCCTGAGTATTTATTTCCTATTTGAGAATGTGAAGCCATGACGGAAAAGGAAGATGCTTGTCTATGTATGTATGTATGTATGCATGCGTGCGTGCGTGCGTGTGTGCATGTGTGCGTGCGTGCATGCATTCACACTTCTCAGTTAGTTAGACAGTGTTGTCTTCTCTGTCTCATGTTGTAGGGATAGATGGGGAGACAGTGTGTATGCATGAACTTGGGAGCTGTTTAGCTGGGCTCAGTTCTTCTTTAGACTCTTGACTATGGGTACATCATATCTGATTCTCCCAGGAAACCCTCTCCTAACATCCACTAGCTTCTGTCTGATTAGAATGCTTGTAACAGCAAGACTGATGAGTGTACCTACATTATATTCATAGTAATTTTAAATTCTTTCAACTGTCATGGCTCCATGCCATGGAAACATTGGATTTGTAATTTGGTGAAATAGTCAGAATTCTCTGCCAGAGAGTGCTAATGCATGCATACACCCCTGACTTAATGCACTGGAGACCTCTAGAGAAGAGCACCACATCAAACTGCAAGTCCCAGGATTCTATCAAATGAAGCCATAGCAGTTACAGTGGTGATAAAAGAGGTAAACAATAGGGAGTGAAAGATATGCCACCCAATCCCATCATTTCGTGGCTCGACCAAGGTCAACAATTACAGTGGTTTTCACTTTATTGTTCTTCTCTGTCACTTTTTTAAAAAAAATGTGTTAGAAGCACACAAAGGTGCTTTCTGAGTTGAAAGGATTTTTGCTGGAGGAACATCACTCAGGGGACATCTGAATGAGGCTCCTTTCATGTCCCCAAGATCTTTCCCCACCAAAGTGGTCCCTACTTATCTACTTGCAATTTCTTGCTTTCAAACTGCTAGGTTGGCAGGAGCTGGGACAGACATGAGCACTCATTCTGTTATGCAGTACTCAGGTCTTGAACTGCCGACTTGCTGACCTTCCAGCTAACAAGACGAACTTCTTAACCAATGAGCCATGGCAGTCCCATACCTCTGTCACTGTCATCTAAATTCTGGAATTTGCTGCTTCTGTTACCCAGGAGAGGGATGTGTGCATGAATGTGTGACAGAGAAAAAATGAGGAAAGAGGACCTTGTCTGAGATATCACTTGTGCAGCTGAGGATAAACAGCACTGATAACTTCACATTACTCCTTGGTTTTATGTTACTCTTTACTTTTAGCCTTTGTGACAATTCTCTCATAGCTTCTGAAGAATTATGTAATGTTTTCACTGTGTAATTTCTATAACTTTGTTAAACCAAGGTCTGTAAAAATAGGTAAGGTGATAATTATAAATGGGTTTAAGAAAACCCTGCCACAGAGTCAAAAATTAACAGGAGAAGTTGCTACAGATCATGAAGGAAACATGAAAGACATTTCGATCCCACTGCATGTCTTTGAACTAAAAAGAATGTACATTTATGAGCATTCCCTTGACTATGAATAATATAGTCTCTATGTGACCTTTGTTTTTCAACAGAATTCCAGCCAAACTCTGAATTTATGCACAGAGGAGTATACATTATTTTATTGCCATTACTGTTTCTGTCTTCTTCTTTTTTTGTTTCCATTTATGAATAGGAAGGGAGTGGCCTATACTGACTCAACTCTATCTTCTGTATGCAGTAGATAAAACATTAACATAATACATATATTTCCATCAATTCAGTAGCGTGGGAATGCTTTGCTCAGCAAGAGAGATACTTCGGTTAGGCATCATCTGCCCAGCTCATTTGACTATGAACCAGGAGCAGATAATGACTGCTATGAACCAGCCACTGCTGGTTAGAATCCCTTTAGTCCATGGCTTGATTGAGGTTGTTAATTAAAAGAAAAACAGATTCAATAGTTCTTGGAATTCTTGAAGTACTCTGTATTTTCTACCTTTTGCCATAGTTATACATTTATATTTGAATAAAGATATGTTAATACTGTATATCAAAGCTATTGTGATTATTGAATAATAGTCAAAATGGAATAATATCTAATTCCACTGGAGTGGGAAATATGGATTCTCAGCCCTTTAGAGAAGGATTTTTGGGCATATGGAGGGTTGACAAGAAGAAAGGAGGGTCACTGATTATGGCAGAATTAGTGGGACCCAGTGGACATACATTGGATTCTGGCCATTATATATGGAAGTGTCATATCTTGCCTACCTTTCACTTAAATATGCTGGGGTCTTTACATATACTCAGAGCATCTCAACTCAACTTACCTGGCTTCAGGACTTGTTTTATTTACAATAAAGTCAAAGCAGTGAACTGTCTATAATAACTAAAAATTCCTATAGAAGCACAGTGCCCCAGTACTGAAAGCTAGAGTCTCTTATTACAGAAATTCAGGGGAAGGTGGCATAGTTTTTCAAGGCAAATTATACCATTAAAAATCTATTGAAATAAATGACCATTTGAGTACAACAGAACTGAACCCGCACTGTACCTAGTTTTAGCAATTTGAATACAGTAAAACCCCGACTTATATATGCTTCGAGTTACATAAAATTTGACTTACATAATGATTTTGTGCTAAAACCATGTCCTGATTAACACGATTTCCTATGGGTTTGCTTCGAGTTACATAAAGATTCTTTTTCCTGTGGGTTTGCTTTGAGTTATGTAAAAAATTCATTTCCCTATGGGTTTGATTTGCTTTACATAAAATTTCATTTTTCCTATGGGTTTGGTTCGAGTTACATAAAATAATAATATTTCCTATGGGTTTGCTTTGAGTTACATAAAAAACCTATTAAGCAAAAGCCTATGGAATGACTTTTTTGTAAGTAGGGGTTTAAATGTATGTGTAATTTTTAAAAATTGTTTGACTAGGGATAGATTTATGTCAGAAAAAATTCTGCCAGTACTACAGAGAGTGCTTCAATCATACTCTATGTTTTTTAAAAAAATGTTTCTGAGAATAAAAGTTGTATTTATGCCTTACATCTGTAAGCAAAAACCTTACATGTATGGCTTTATAAACAGGGGAAAGTACATGACTCAAATGTAACTTTTTGTCCAGCTCTCAGCTAATGTGCTGCCAGATAATGTAGGAGAGGTTCCAAATATTTGCAAGCAGACATATAAAAGTTGAATGAAGGACACAGTTCTCACCCAGATCTATACAAACCACTTAAAACTAGGTCACCTTGACTGTTTCTACTTGAGATCTTTCTTTCTTGGGACAACTTGATGCAAATAAGATTCCTAGAACTCTTGATCTTTGAGACCAGATGGATCATATTTTATTCGTAAGATTGCAAATTATGCATCTCTAAACTTTGAATACTGAATAAACAAATGGGTGGGTAAATGAGAGGAAATCACATTTGGTAGGTGCCTTATTTTTGGTACAATTCCCCAAAATGCTCTGGAACTGTATTTTGCTTGCCTTGGAAATAAAAAAAACCTAGGTTAATAGCAAGAAGGAAAGCAGTCCCAAATATATGGTACTATTGTAATGTAGCCTTTGATATGTACACAATTCCATTACCTTATATTAAAATTGATCAATGAAGTAAATCTTAACCTATAAAACCAAGGGTTAACCGTTGGAACTTTGCATAGGTTCCTAAGCCTGGCCCTACTAACCCGCACCCACCATTCGTGCACACGGGCGAACTGGGTCCGCAGGTCAATGAAGGATTTAGAAAACCGGCAGTGGGGCAACAGCCCCAACGTTCCTTGTGCCGTGCCGCGCCAGAGCCAATCAGACTGAGAGGCTCTGGCACAACGCGGTGCAAGGAACGTTCGGAAATGCGCTGCGGCCAATCAAAAGAAAACCGTTTTAAAAAAACGCAGCACAAACACAAACCACAAATCCATAACTACAAGCCCCAGCGTCCTGCGCGCCATGAGTGTGCAGAACACTGAGGAAGCCGGCGCACGAAAAATAAAAATTAAAACCACAACGTGATTGCAAGTCCACGCAAACACCCACCGGCATTCATGCATGGAGCAACAGGGAGGAGAGGGACTCCCTCTCCTCCACGCTATCCCGCCAAAGACACGCCGAGACCACCACCAGCCTCAACAAAAGTGGAGGCGGGGTGGAAAAAACCACAAAAACAGAGGGAGTTCAAGGGGGGGAAGGTATTGATGCCTTCGCCCGCCCCCCCCCCCTTGAAAGCAAAACAATTCCTCCCCAAAGCAAAGGCACTGGATGGCGCTCTGCCAGGTGCCTTTACTTTAACAGTAAGTGTTTCACTTACATGGGAGGGCGAAGGCATCATTGCCTTGGCTCACCCTTGAAAGTGAACCAATTCCCAGTTAAGCAAAGCCAGTGGACGGTGCTGCACCTGCTGACTTTACTTACCCCAAAAGTGTTTCGCTCTCAAGCAGGGGCCAAGGCAATGGTACCTTGGCCCACTCTTGAAAGTAAACCCATTCCCATGTAAGCAAAGCCAGCGGACGGTGCTGCGCCCGCTGACTTTACTTACCCCAAAAATAAACCATTAATTAAAAAACAACACCAAAAAGATCCAAAACAACCAAAATCAACAAGAAAGAACACACACAAACACCCCCCAAAAATTTTTTACAAACCCCCCCCCCAAAAGAAATTAAACCAGAGAACTCACCCAAACAACCTTCCTCCACGACGACCGGAACTGAAATGAGGAAAGAAAGAGATTACTTACCAGAAGAAGCGACACCCAGAGGCCAGTAGAGAAAAACAGTCAAAATCAATGAAAACCTCAACAGCCCCACCCAGAGGCCACAGGAGAAAAAACAGTCAAAATATTCACAGAAATAAATCACAAACTAATACAATACAAATATTTCTAAAATCCTGTATATAGTTTTCACTCAAAAACAAGTCAAAACATCTAAACACAGTTTAAAAATATTAAATTTAAACAAATATATACTTACACATTTTTAAAATTATTATCCAAGGTACAACTATTAATAAAATTTCACATAGTAAAACATTATTTGGTTAAATAAAATAATTATAAAAAATTATATCATCCTTTCCTCTTTTTTAATCCAAAAAAACAAACCAAAAAAAAGCTAATCACAGTTTATAACAGCCTGTACATAGGAATAAACATTTTAAAAATCACAATTACAGACTAACCTCATTTGTATAAATATAAAACAAAAACCTTTCAACACCATTTAAAACAGCCAGGCAACGCCGGGCAACCTCTGCTAGTAACAAATAAAATAACTGAATTCTCTTTTCCTGTGCGAAGTAACAATTTTGGACTGATTTGTTTTAGGCACATGTGGCAGCTTACTTTGCCTACCATATCAAAAAGGGAGCAGGCAAAACAAGGTCTATAGTCTACACATGATCTGTCAAACTTTCTTCTTCAAAACGCTTCATTTCAGGAAGAAGCTGTCTAGAACACAAAGGATTTGATACTTAATTACATCTTTGTATAATGATTCTTTTTATCTTCTTCAGATTTACTCCAGTGTTTGACACTTACAGTTTGTGGTCTGTCCCAGAAGCTGCTGATCTTTTTTGTGAAAAGAGAATATAGCTTCTATTCATTGTTTAGTCCACATTTCATAAAGGATTTGTGTAATCCAGGATCCTATTGGTTATTTAGAGTGGCGTGAGTGTAATGCAAGTATAGTGATGAACTGTTGCTAGTTGACAAGCACCACTTCTATGCTTCATCATGCTTCGCTTATGTGACATGGGGCTTATTGAGGTAGCAGGACATTGTTGTTGTTGTTGTTCAGTCACATAGTCGAGACATTAACTCGGCTAAGGGAAGGAGGAACAGTTAAGCAGCTGGCCGGCCGGCCGACCAGCCGGCTGGCTACAAAATCTTCACCGCCCACCACCGGTTTCCCTCATCCAACCTGACTGAGGGAAGGAGGAACAGCTGTGTGGCCACCCGCCACCACCACCACCGGTTTCCCTCAGCTAGCTGAGAGAAGGAGGAACAGTTGTGCAGCTGGCTGGCTGGCTACAAGAACTTTGCCACCACCGCTGCTGTCGCCACCGCCACCGCCGGTTTAGTGGACTTTGCCACCACCACTGTTTTGAAGTACTTTTGAAGGGTTTTCATGATGACTTGACATTTTGTAATTGTGACTGGAGGTTTATCGAAATGTTTCCAAAATGTTTCCAAAATGTTTCCAAAATGTTTCCGAAATGTTTTGTAATGTGATATTTTGTGATGTGATATTTTGCAATTGTGATATATTGTTTCTTTGGCCCTTCCTTGTATTGTATTTTCATTTTTAGGTTAGATTTATTGACTGTATTGACTGTATTTATATTTATACTAGCAGAGGTTGTCTGGCCTTGCCAGGCTGTTTAAAATGAGGTTTTTTTTAATGGACCATTAGAAAGGCTGAGCGAAGAAAAATAGTTGCCTTTGAGATGTGGTGCTGGAGGAGAGTTTTGAGAGTCCCTTGGACAGTGAGAAGAACAATAGGTCAATAGTAGAAGAGATTATCCCTGAGTGCTCATTATAAGGTCAAATAGTAAAGATGAAGCTGAAGTATTTTGGACATCAAATGAGAAGAGAGGATTCACTTGAGAAAGCCTTATTGCTGGGGAAGGTGGTGGGCAAAAGAAAAAGGGGACGGCCAAGGATGAGATGGCTAGATGGCATTGTAGATACAATGGGTATGGAGTTGTGTGGACTGAGGAGGATGGCGTTGCCGAGCTGTTATAAACTGTGATCAGTTGTTGTTGTGGGTTTTTTTTTTTTTGGGGGGGGGGTTAAAAAAAAGAACAAAGGATGATATAATTTTTTTCCTTTTTTTATTTTACCAAATAATGTTTTATAATGTGTCTTTTTTCAAAAGTGTGTGTTGGTGGTTAAGGGTGGTTTTGGGTGTGCACAACCACCACCCCCATAGAATACCACTCCAATCACCAACACACATATTAAAAATTTATGGCAAGGCAGGAGTGTCGTGTGTGTGTGTGTCTGTGTGTGTGTGTGTGTGAGAGAGAGAGAGAAGCTGTGTGTGTGTTTGTGTGTGTGTGAGAGAGAGAGCTCGTTAGGGAAAGGAGTAGAAGAGGAATATGTGTGTGTGAGAGAGAGAGAGAGAGAAAGAAAGAGAAGCTGTGTGTGAGAGAGAGAGAGAGAAAGAAAGAGAAGCTGTGTGTGTGAGAGAGAGAGAGAGAGAAAGAAAGAGAAGCTGTGTGTGTGTGTGTGTGTGAGAGAGAGAGAGCTCATTAGGGAAAGGAGCAGAAGAGGAATATGTGTGAGTGTGTGTGTGAGAGAGAGAGAGAAAGAAAGAAAGAGAAGCTGTGTGAGAGAGAGAGAGAGAGAGAAAGAAAGAAAGAGAAGCTGTGTGTGTGTGAGAGAGGGAGAGAGAGAAAGAGAAGCTCTGTGTGTGTGTGTGTGTGAGAGAGAGAGAGAGAGAGAGAGAAAGCTCATTAGGGAAAGGAGCAGAAGAGGAATATGTGTGAGTGTGTGAGAGAGAGAGAGAGAAAGAAAGAGAAGCTGTGTGTGTGTGTGTGTGAGAGAGAGAAGCTGTGTGTGTGTGACAGAGAGAGAGAAAGAGAAGCTGTGTGTGTGTGTGTGAGAGAGAGAAGTTGTGTGTGTGAGAGAGAGAGAAAGAGAAGCTGTGTGTGAGAGAAAGAGAGAGAGAAAGAGAGAGAGAAAGAGAGAGAGAAAGAGAAGCTGTGTGTGTGTGAGAGAGAGAAAGAGAAGCTGTGTGTGTGTGAGAGAGAGAGAGAGAGAGAGAGAGAGAAGCTGTGAGTGTGTGTGTGAGAGAGGGAGGGGCTGGCTTCCCTGACTGGCTTGAGGTAAGGAAGCCCAGCGGGGGGGTGTGCGCGCTTCCCTTACCGGGGGCTGCCTTGCGGCCCGCGGTAAGGAAGCCCAGCGGCGGGGGGGGTTGTGGGCTTCCCTTACCGGGGGCTGGCTTGTGGCCCGCGGTTAGGAAGCCCAGCGGCGGGGGGGGCTTTACTTACCGGGGGCTGGCTTCCCTGGGACGCGCCGGCTTTCTCAGAGTTCTGCGCGCATATAAGTGTTGCTCCTGTGGAGGTCAGGTAGTGTTTGCAAGGAGAAAGACTAGTTTGTTTTGCAATCAGCTGCCAATGTTGAATGGTTCCACTCTTTTGCTCTCATTTGCTCTCAACACTTATATGAAGCGCCACTGTGGCTTAGATAAGTTGGCCAACTTGACTCCTCAGCGATCCACCTAGGAAAGCCAGACCCACCATGATGTCTTGACTTTCTGGGGGTGACGCTTCATCATAGGGAGGCAGGGCCTATTAAAATGGCCCGCCCTCGGCGACTAATGGATCCAGATGGATTCCAGAGGGAACTGAGGGATGTTCCTCTGGATCGGCTACACGATTCACCTGAGGCACTTGTCGACCTGTGGAACAGGACGGCAACAGCAGCCTTGGATGAAATCGCGCCACTGCGGCCTCTCCGCGCCCGTGGGGTTAGGTCATCCCCGTGGTTCACGGATGAACTGCGGGAACTCAAACGGGCAAAGAGACGCCTAGAGCGCCGCTGGGTGAAGACCCAGGATGACTCCTATTGGACACTAGCTAGAGCTGCTATCAGGGCCTACCTAGTGGTGATGGGGGTGGTGAGGCAGCAATACTTCACCACCCTTATTGCCTCCGCTGATAACCGCCCAGCCGCCCTGTTCCGGGTAACCAGGTCCCTTCTCAGTAGGGGGAGATCGGTGCCCGGTTGGCAGGGTTCGGCTGAGGACTTTGCTGACCATCTGGTGGAGAAAATTGATCGGATTCGTTCAGGGCTGAATCCCGGCGTGGATGGGGAGGGTCGGGGGGCACCGGAGCACAGTTTTGCTGTACGATCTGGGATCGGTTTGATCCTGTTGTCCCTGATGAAGTGGACAGGCTCCTTGCAGCTGTGCGTGCCACTACATGTCCTTTGGACCCCTGTCCCACCTGGTTGGTGAAAGCCTCCAAGGTGGTGACAGGTGGCTGGGTTGGGGCGATAATAAATGCATCATTACGGGAGGGGGTATTTCCTGCACCGCTAAAACATGCTTTGGTGCGCCCCCTCCTGAAGAAAATATCCCTTGACCCAGCTGTCCTTAACAACTACAGGCCGGTTTCCAACCTGCCCTTTCTGGGTAAGGTTTTGGAGAAGGCGGTGGCGCGCCAGCTGCAGAGTGTCCTGGAGGAAGCAGATTATCTAGACCCTTTTCAATCAGGATTCAGGCCCGGGTATGGTACGGAGACGGCATTGGTCGCACTGATGGATGATCTCTGGCGGGAGTGGGACAGGGGTTATCCATCCGTCCTTGCTCTTCTTGACCTCTCAGCGGCCTTCGATACCGTCGACCACGGTATCCTTCTGGAACGGCTCAAAGGACTGGGGATCCAGGGCACCGTGTTGTCCTGGTTTTCCTCTTTTCTGGAGGGCCATACCCAGTCGGTGTGGTTAGAGAGTGAGAGCTCCAGCCCTAGGCTTCTCAAGTATGGGGTGCCTCAGGGTTCGGTGCTCTCTCCTCTCCTATTTAATATCTACATGAAGCCACTGGGTGAGATCATTCGTTCCCACGGGGTGCGGTACCATCAGTACGCGGATGACACTCAGTTGTACATCTCGGCCCGTGGGGACCCCAGTGATGCTGTTGAAATCCTATCCGGATGCCTGGAGGCCATTGGGGTCTGGATGGGGGCCAATGGGCTTCGGCTGAATCCCAGCAAGACAGAGTGGCTGTGGATAAGGGGCCCCGTGTTATCCCGGGAGTTACCATCTTTGGTACTGGATGGGGCTGTTTTCCTCCAGACAGACCCAGTGTGCAACTTCGGGTGATTCGCCAGTTGCGCACGCTCCTGGACCAGGGCTCCTTGCTTATGGTCACCCATGCTCTGGTCACTTCCCGACTAGATTATTGTAATGCGCTCTACATGGGGCTGCCCTTGATGACCATTCGGAGGCTGCAGCTAGTCCAGAATGCGGCAGCCCGGGTGGTGATGGGATGTGGGCGATATGCCCATGCCTCACCGCTACTTCGGGAGCTGCACTGGTTACCAGTTTGTCTCCAGGTGCAATTCAAGGTGCTGGTTTTGACCTTTAAAGCCCTATATGGCAGTGGGCCAGGATACCTTAGAGACCGCATCGTCCCAAGAGTGTCTGCCCGTCCAACCAGAGCGGACCGGAGGGGCTCTCTAATAGTGCCATCAGCTAGGGGTGCACATCTATCCAGCACCCGAAGGAGGGCCTTCTCCGTGTCCACACCAACTCTCTGGAACCTCCTGCCAACAGATCTAAGACTTCAAAGAGAATTGCTGCCCTTCCGGAAAGGATTGAAGACCTGGCTGGCAGGGCAGATGTGGGGGCCCCCTAATGGGAACACGGCTCCCGCCTGCTGGCTTATGTAAACAATTAAGAACTCTCTCTTCTTCTTCTTTTTATAGTGGGTGGGATGGGTGGGTGGGATATGGGTCTTTTAAAGTGGGTGGGATATGGGTCTTTTAAAGTGTTTTTGTGTGTTTTTAGAGCTTGTTGTGATGCCGCCCTGAGTCGGGTTCGGCCTGAGTGGGCGGCATATATAAATATGACTAATAAATAAATAAATAAATAAATTTGAGTTAGGCAGATTTTTTTTTTGGCTTTTCTTTGGCCAGGGTGTGTGTGTGTGTGTGTGTGTGTGTGTGTGTGTGTGTGTGTGTGTGTGTGTGTGTGTGTGTGTGTGTGTGTGTGTGTGAGTGAGTGAGTGAGAGAGAGAGAGAGAGAGAGAGAGAGAGAGTTGAGTTGCTCCCATTGCCCACAAGTGCCCTGGCACCGGTAGCAAAAATTCCCCCAGCCATGCCCACTTGGCCAGCCACACCCAACTCCCTATCCCAGACTATGGCATAGGGAGGTCAAATGGCCCACAGAGTTAGCCACACCCACAGAGTTAGCCAAGCCCATGGTGGGGGTATTAAATTTTTTTGCAGAGCATTACTGATGTCTCTGTGTGAGATACCCTGTTTTACCTTCATGTTTCATTCTTTTTGTTTGGTTAATAAGGTTTTTCCTTTTAAAGTCAATACCGTGGCTGTGACATGTACTGAGCATTCTGGAATGTTAAGTCCAGTTCCTGGTTCCTAAAAATCTGGGTACAGACAGAGAGCAGCAACTGCTCTGGTCAGCTATTGAAAGAAAAGGCAGACCAATGTAAAGACCTAGCCCAGTGTAGGCGAACCTATGGCAACGTGCCAGAGGTGGCATGCACTGCTTTTTCTGTTGGCAGGCGTGCCGTTGTAGGCAAGCCCCACCCTGCTGGCAAGCCCCACCCTGCACCACCAGTGCCGCTTCCCCATCAACCCCTCTCCTTCCACCAATGGGGAGTAGAGGGGAGGATGAATGTTCGTGGCTTGAGGCTTCCTGCTGGTGCCACTTGCCCATAAACCCTTCTCCCTCAACCAATGGGGAGGAGAGAGGAGAGGCTAAATGGGAGGTGGTGGTCGGAATGAGGTGAGGCAACGAGACAACCCTGACCCACCCCTCCTAGGAGGCAGAGGAGGAGGAGACAGTGCACCCACTGGGGGGGGGGGGCATGCAGACCCATAGGGTAGGACGTGCAGACCCACAATGGGGTATAGGGCCTGCACATCCATGGGAGGCCTGCAAACACGACCACGTGACATCACTGGAGGTGCTCTGGCAACATCACATGGGTGTGTGGGCACTCCTTCGCTACATGCTGCATCCTCCTCCTTGGGCACTCGGTCTCTAAAAGGTTTGCCATCATTGATCTAGTCCATGAGTCCTTCCCTTTTAGGAGGACACACTTCAGATGGGGGGGGGGGCAAATAACTTTCCCCTGGCCAGAGCATGAGGGCAGCCCAAGAGCCAAACCCCAGTTTCCATCTCTTCACAGACATCTAGTGGCATCCATGTAAACAATTAGGGAGAAATATCTATAATTCCATTTGAACAAATCCTTAACAAAAGGGATAAATGGAATGAACAGTGGTACTCAGATCTATGTCAGTGAATACTGATGCCGGCAGAACTTTACGCATGTACGTTGGGGGAACTGCAGTAATTTAAACGTTGACTTGGTGGTGTATTTGATCTTTGACAGTGAAAAGCTACTTCCTGAGCACCCTTTACAAGCTTCAGGTTGAGGATATATTGAAGCATGAATTATATTAAATCATTCATCTCTCTCTCTTTCTCTCTCTCTCTCTCTCTCTCTCGGACACCTAGCTTTCTCCAGACATTCTGGTGCAGCCACTGATATTAATTATTCATTATGCTTATTATTATTTATTTCCCAGCCATAAGCCCTGCTATCCAGCAGTCTTCAGGGGGCTTGACTGAATGTAAGCTGTACTAAATCTGCTTCCAGTTATACACACTTTCATTAAGTAGACAAGTTGATCTGCAAGTTGTTACTTTCTTAAACCCTAGACCAGGAATCGCCCCCCCCCCCCAATTCCTTTCAGTGAATAAAGCCTTACCCATGGCCAGTTCTGGACAGCTCAAAAGATAAAACATACAGTAAAAGCAAAAACCTGCATTAGCACTGCCCAATTTATTAGGGCAAAAAGAATTTGTTCAAGTGTATTCAAATATGTTTAAAAGAACAGATTTTCCTAGAACTTTAAAAATAATTTAATTCTGTACAGCTTTGATATCTATGCTAGTACAAAAGGCAAATAGGTATGTCATCCTAATCTCAGTTGAAAGCTGGGAGCAGCAGGGCAAGGGATCTTCTCAGGAATTTGTGCAGGTGATGTTGATATACAGTCACAGGATAACACACAACTCAAAAGAAGCCCAGTCTGTCCACAAAAATAGCAAATTACTGTAGTCCAATTTCAGTCTATAGGTGGGAGAAAGAAAACAGTTATCTCCTGCTTGGCTTGGTGATTAATAGCATGGCTCCACTGCCACTATATCTCCTTGCTCTCCACCACAAATATAAATAGAGTTGCTATTGTAGTTAGTAAAAGGTAAAGGTTTCCTTTGCTCGAAGGTCAGTTGTATCCGACTCTAGGGTTCAGTGCTCATCTGTTTCAAAGCCGAAGAGCCAGCACTGTCTGCTTCTGCAGACGTTTCCGTGGTCATGTAGCAGGCATGACTAGACACCGGAGCGCACAGAACGCTGTTACCTTCCCACCAAAGTGGTCCCTATTCATCTGCTTGTAATTTCTTGCTTTCAAACTGCTAGGTTGGCAGGAACTGGGACAAAAACGGGAACTCATTCCGTCCTGCAGTACTCAGGAATCGAACTGCTGACCTTCCGCCTCCCAGTCAGCGTCTTAGCCATTTGAGTTAACACAGCAGAAATCTGTGGCTGCTTACTCAGAAGTTCCTTTGTGTTCAGTGGCGATTCCTCCTACATGAGTCAAGGAGTCACATTCGCACTGCGAAACAATGAAAATTCCTTGGTAAATCTAAAAACATGTGGTTAATCATGCAGCTATCCTCTCTGGCTTTTATCCTGAAATGACAGACACATATAAAATATCTACACAAAAGAGCAGGCATACTGTGAACAGGAAAGTTATGAAAAAAGAGACTAGTTATAATTGTGATAGTACTAGAAATAAGTCACAGTGATGATAAATGTGTGCCAAAATTAAGGGCCTTTCCAGTTGCCCTACTAAACATGTGCCTGTATTGGCCAGAAAAGCATTGGTTCCTATTTTGTGGAGCAGGGGGGAGCAATGTGCTATTCGGCATACTCCACCTGTCCGAATTGGAACTGATCCTTTCAGTGTTATTTAACACTTCCTTTGAGCATCAACAAATGATCAAGGAAAGTGAAACATTTTTAAGCATAATCTGGCTCAGTGGTTCCCAACCATTTTTTGGCCATGCCCCAATTATGTCTCCCTAAAATCCTGACACCACACCACACACCACCACCACCCCGCTGTGACATAATTCTAATTATTCAAAAAGTAAACTATTCATGTGGAGGAATCCTAAAAGGCTTCCAATTATACCCCGCCTCCTAAAAATCAAATTGCACGCCCCCCTGTGGTGCATGTGCCCCATGTTGGGAACCATGGATCTAGATCATCACTTCTTTTAAATTAAAAAAAAATTCCTTGTATGTCTTTGTGTACAACCATGGCTGCAGTTAATACTCATTAACGTATTTCATGCAAAAGCATGCAGAACAGAAGTTGTCAGTATTAGAAATTGATTGAAAAGACCTCAAATTAGCAAAACAAAATTACAATGATTCAAAATAATTGTAAAATCATTTTACTAATCACATCATTAAGGAGAAGGTGCTTACATGGTCATTAGGAAAATGCAAAGAAGATGCAATCTCAGTCAATCCTCAAAGGCTGTTTTTGCATTCATTAGCAGATTGAAAAGGGAGAGGAACTCATATCTGAAACAGAGTGAAGTGACTAAAATGGATTAGTGCCTTACAATCACTAATTTTTAAAAGCTTCTTGGATTTATATTTTATGAATGCTGAGGATACTCACAAACATAGGAATGGGCATCACTCAATTGCACAGCACATGTCATTAGCAAATCAAATGATTCCACTTCAGTTCTTGGCATCTCTATTTAGAGGTGCAAGTAGCGGTTGCATAAAAGAAACCACTGAGTCCTTAGAGAGCCTGTATAGGTGTACCCTGAATGAGTAAACAATATGACCTCATAATAAAAGCTAGAATGGTCATGAATGGTCTTTCACAGGGGCAACTTTCTTTTTCAATGGCTGTTAGAGGACAGTTCTCTTTTTGAAGTTATGTTCTGCCTGAACACCTGTTCAGTCCATGCCTGACTGAGATATAAAGACCATTCTCCACCTCACCAAAATCTTCACTTTTTCAATGGGCGTACTCTAATTGTGGCTTACTGCTGGATTTTAGCCACTGTGCGTACTATTCTTGGCTGACTTACACTTGAAAAATGTTTCTTCCGCTAAGTGCAAATAGAAATAAAGCAAAATGATACGAATTATTATTATTTCTAAATGGTCAGGGAGCTGTGATAAAGCGGGAAGCAGGCCATTTCGTGAAGCTTTGTTTGACAATGTTTGGCTGGGGTCCAATAACAGGTGATCACGTGGCAACATCTTATGACTCAATTGGCCAGAATACCACCTCTATTCTGCATATTTGCAATAGATGTGCATTATAGCATATTAGGCCAGAGGAATGACCAAGTGTTTGGGATAATATCCATTTTATCCCAGCACAACACTTTGTTGTGTTTTCCCCTAGTTCCCTTCTCTGTTGGCTTTTGTATATTGTGCTGACATGGAGATGGTACTGTGTTATTAAGATGTAATTGTGATATGCTATTGTATTATTGATATATTGTATTTATTGTTTTATTGTATTGTATTTTTGTTGGTTATATTGTATTTCTTTTTACTACTTTTTCCTTTAACGTCCCAAGCCCCGCCTCTCTGTGGGGACTAAGGACCGTAGTGGTGACGGGCTTTTTGCGTTTGGGGTGGGGAGGCTACAGTAACGTTGTGATATGATACTGTTTTGTATTGACATATGGTTCTTGAATTGATTATTGTATCCTATGGTATAGTTATTTTATTGCTTTTTTGTTATATTTGGATTGTTGTACCTTTATATGTTATTGTATTTTACTGTATTTACTGTATGCTTTTTATTCATGTGTAATTTTGCTGGGAACTGCTTTGAGTTGTCTTAGAACAAGAAGAGCAGTATACAAATACAAATACAAAATTTAAAGCCAAAAAACAAGGCAAGCCAAACACGTGCTGTAAACAGTGAAGGGACTTTTTAAAGGCAGAGTAAATGACTCAACAAAAATTCTATACCTTGCAACTATATATAATGAAGACTTTGGAAACAATATATTTAGGATGCATTACTACATTTAACATACACAAATATTTTACCAGAAACAGCTGCTATAAGTAAAACAGGATGGAGATCATGCTAAATTTTATTCCCTCTTTTTATGCAGTAGCTCTGATGAATATCATTCTCCTCTCTTTTTCTATTTCCAGAAAAAAGAAACAAGCACAATAAATGTAAAAAAAAATCATTTATTTACATCATGTCGAATCCAAAGTCATCTGCAGCTAGAGTTGCCATAATTCTCTCCCACAAAACCGGGACAGAAGTATGCTTGACAAAAATGGGCGGGTTATCTGCAAAATAGCCTTTTTAAAAAACAAACATAAATAATGACAGCTATAAAACACTTTCACATTAAATATATCAAAACATAAATGAATTTATTTACAACAGTTACTGTAATTCTTACTGTAAGATGATCTGTTGTGCTTCTGAGAAGTTGCATCGTGCTCAACTCTTAACGTCCTCAGTTCCAGGAAACACACTGATTGCACTTATCAGGTGGTGGTGTGAGATGAGGACATTAAGTTTTGTCTCCAGGTATACATACTCCAACTCCAATGTGGCAGGAAATCACTCGTTTGATGGAGAGAGTTTGAATTTATTTTAATGGTTTGTTATAATACACAATTAGTAAATTTAAAAAATCTGGGACTTTGACATGATTTTTATTGAACTGGCCGGGATAATTTTTCCACCCTTGAATCCGGGACAATCCCGGTTTTCTGGTACGTATGGCAACCCTATCTGCAGCACCACTCCTGCTCATAATAGATAAGAATTTTTGAGCACAAGAAATATTTCTCACCATTGGTAAAAGAACAAAGGAAATAATTCTATGGCCAGTAGACCAAAAGATGAAACAAGAGAGAACCCAATATTGTATTGTGAGAGAAATGCAAAACCATTAAACCCTTTGAAAAATATTCCAGAGTGAATTATTGCCACTATAAAGTCCATCATTTGAGCACTACATCTTTTAAAATCAAGGAAACAAGTCTTGTTAGGCTTCTCCAACTTCCCTTTCTTGCTCACCTCAGCACCCTATCAGCAAGTTATACTACTCTGAAAAGATCTGTGGACAATTAGTAGCTTCTTCTACTTCACATTGGCTCAAATCATGCCACTATGTCCTTCCATCGAAACACATTATTTCCTTCTGCCCATTGACCACCTTGCTGCTTTTTAGCTGATTGTTCTCTGCTGTTATCTAGTGCTCCATTTTGCTCATGCAATCTCGTGAATGCCACAATCTCTGTCACTGTCCAAAGGAAAGATGTTATTTCTTAGCTTCAGTTGCACTATAGAGATCAACGTGAACTACTTTACTTACAGGGTTAAGATCAGCTATAATAAAGGTAGATCATGGGTTATGAACCCTATAAAGCAGAGATTTGGCGAAAGTTACTCTATTGTACTCCAACTCACAGAAACCTATCACTGGTATGGCAACTCGGCATGGGTTGTGGAAGTTGCATTCCACAAAAGTAATTTTCCCCATCTCTAATGCAAAGTCTTTACAACTACAGTATTTATTATTATAGTTACACTAGACAAAATGGGTCTCCATACTATCTTCTTCTTCTTCAAGTGCCTTATCTGTTCCAGATATTGGTTATCATCATTGCGATAGTTTTCCTGTTCTTAACTTCTCGGAACAGTTCTTCCGAGGACATGCCACACCAGCCTCTCAGGTTCTTCAGCCATGAAGTCCATTTATGTCCAGGGCCTCTCTTTCCAGGGATCTTTCCTTGCAGAGTGAGTTGGAGTATTCTATACTAACAGAGGCCCAATTGGAATGCATACCCAAAAGGAAAAAGGGCACTGCCAGTTCCAAGAGGACTCCGATGTGGCTTACAGGAGCTGTTCGGAAAGTGATCAAGAGCAAGAAAAGCTCATTTAGAAGATGGAAGGCTTGTCCAAATGAGGACAGCAGGCAGAAACATAAATTCTGGCAGAACAAATGCAAGGCAACAATCAGGAAAGCAAAGCAAGACTTTGAGGAGCGTATAGATAAAAATACTCAGAGAAATAACAAAGACTTCTTTAAGTACATTACAAGTAAGAACCCAACTAGGAAGACCATTGGACCATTAGATGACAATGGAAGGCAAGGGGTTATTAAAGAGGAAACAGAGATTGCAGAGAGACTCAATGAATTCTTTGCTTCAGTATTCACTGAAGAAGACAGAGACCACATGCCCAAAACAGAGCCTATCTTCGTAGGGAGGGAAACCGAAGAATTAAGCAAGATAGAAATAACCAGGGAGGAGGTCCTTGCATGTCTTGTTAAGCTAAACACTAACAAATCACAAGGACCAGATGGCATCCATCCACGAGTTCTCAGGGAACTTAAAGATGAAATTGCTGATCTCCTAGCCAAAATATATAATATTTCCCTCAAATCAGGCTTTGTGCCTGATGACTGGAAGGTAGCGAATGTAACACCAATTTTCAAAAAAGGATCCAAGGGTGATCCAGGAAATTACCGACCTGTCAGTTTGACATGTGTCCCAGGTAAAGTGATGGAAACCATCCTAAAAGATAGAATTAATAGGCACAAAGAAGAGAAGGCGCTGCTAAAGGAGAGCCAACATGGCTTTTACAAGGGCAAATCATGCCTCACTAATCTGTTGGAATTTTTTGAGAGTGTCAACAAGCATGTGGATAAGGGGGATCCAGTTGACATTGTTTATCTGGACTTTCAGAAGGCTTTTGACAAGGTCCCACACCAAAGGCTCTTGAATAAACTTACCAGTCATGGAATAAAGGGACAGGTCTTGTCCTGGATCAGCAACTGGCTAAGGGACAGGAAACAGAGGGTAGCACTAAATGGACACTTCTCCAAGTGGAGGGAAGTAAAGAGTGGGGTCCCCCAAGGTTCAGTACTGGGACCCCTGCTTTTCAACCTCTTCATAAATGATCTAGAGGTAGGAGTAAAAAGCAAGGTAGCCAAATTTGCTGACGACACTAAATTATACAGGGTAGTGAAAACTGTGAGAGATTGTGAGGAGCTCCAGAAGGATCTCTTGACACTGGGGGAGTGGGCAAAACAGTGGCAAATGAGCTTCAACATTAGTAAGTGCAGAGTGATGCATGTTGGGGCAAAAAACCCCAATTACATTTATAAACTGATGGGGTCTGAACTCTCTGCGACAAACCAGGAAAGGGACCTTGGTGTCCTGGTGGACAGCTCAATGAAGATGTCAACTCAGTGTGCCTCAGCAGTGAAAAAAGCAAACTCAATGTTAGGGATCATTAGGAAGGGTATAGAAAATAAGTCAGCAAGTGTCATTTTGCCTCTTTATAAATCTATGGTGAAGCCCCATCTGGAATACTGTGTGCAGTTCTGGTCGCCTGTTGTGTATTGAATGTAGTGTGTTGAATGTAATTGTAACCACACGAATGGGTACAGGTAACACTGTAACCTTCTGTATGAGGACGCGAGCTAGTGGCCACCGGGGGCAATAGCGAGCACCCAGCTCACATGGTTCACATTACTCAAATGCCTTCAGCTGTGCGGGAAAGATTCCCGCGCTCACCTCACCTGGACAAGAAAGGCGTGACCAAGGATGACGTCACTTGGACAGCAGCCAATGCCTGTCGAAGAGCCAGATTCAAGTAGATAGCCACCGTATAAAAAGAGCTGTTTGTCCGCCATTACCACATGTTAGTGCTGTACTCCATGCAATAAAGATTGTTAGGCTAGCTTACAGCCGTTTCCATTGTCTTGATTCCCAAACACTAAATTGGCGACGAAGGTGGGATATGGATTCCCACGGGGACAAGACAATAGCACAGAAGCCGGTTTTCGACGTGACCCATCCCGAGCGATGGGACTGGTTTGAAATGCATTTTAAGAGTACGGTGGCGTATGCGGGCATCACCGACGCTGGGAAGAAGAAGGGTCTTCTCATCACGATGCTCGGTTTCCACGCCGTGCAAGTGCTGATGGATCTGGTGGCACCACGAGAGGTGGACCAGGTTTCGGTGACGGAAATACTGGCGGTTCTGCGGAGCCATTTCAAGCCCAAGGTGTCCTTCTTCTCCGCCAGGGCAACCTTCCTGAGGAGGGACCAAAAGCCGGGTGAGTCAGTATCCGAGTATGCAGCGGCCCTCCGCGTCTTGGCAACCCCATGCGAATGGCGGGAAATTCTAGACGTGGCCCTAAGGGACAGGATGCTCTGCGGGATGAGAGACGGGGAGACCCAGAGGAAGCTCATGAACCGAGGCCACAACCTCACTTTTAAAGAGGTACTACAAGAGGCTCTAGCAGCTGAATCCACGTGGGCCGGGTACAAGCTGCTCAAGGCAAAGCCCCCACCAGTCGGGGCAGCTGCATCCGCCGTCCAGGCGGCCTGGAGGGCGACACCTGCCCCACGCTCGCCCACATCCTTAGAGGCTTCTGCCACCCCAGGCTCCAGCGAAGATGAGGGGGTCCGGAAGGTCAGGAAAGGGCTGAGCGAGAAGAAAGGGAAGGGGGGGGTGGCGCTGCGATGGGTGCGGAGCGTCCCACGAGAGGAGCAAGTGTCCATTCCGGAAAGCTGAGTGCCACAACTGTGGGCGGAAGGGCTACATCACCAGGGTCTGCAAGCAACGCCGGGAAGAGAGTAAGCGCTCCACGAGCAGCCGGGATGGCGTCGGCAGAGTTGGCGATGGCGGCGACGACCCAGAGGGGAACCACGTGTGCCTGCGAGTGCACGCGGAAGACGACGTGGCCGTCCACAGCGTGCCTCTAGGGCAACCACGTTTTTATGCTGAGTTACTGTTGCAAGGGGTCCCTGTTAAGATGGAGATAGACTCGGGGTCTGTATACTCCCTCATTTCCCATAAGGAATTTTTGCGGATTCCCCCCAAGGAGCGACCCAAACTCAAGGAGATGGGGGCGAACTTAAGAGATGTGCAGGGAAATGTAATTCCAGTATTGGGGATTGGGGACTTCGAGACACGGTACAAGGGACTCCGAAGGAAACTCCCCCTGGTAGTTCTAAGAGAGGGGGGGTGTAATCTCCTGGGAACACAATGGTTCAAACCCCTGGACATCTTCATAGGCGGCGTCCATGCCATCGGGGGGAATGAGATTCAGGCAGTGAGCGACGCACACGCAGAGGTATTCAAGAAGGGACTCGGGAAGTACAAGGGGCCCCCAGTTTCCTTCGACCTGGACCCGGAGGTCCGCCCAATGAGACTCAAGCCACGTCGGGTTCCATTCGCCCTAAAGGACAAAATTGAGGCGGAACTGGACAAATTAGTGGGGCAAGGGATCTTAGTGCCGGTGGACTCTGCAGAGTGGGAGACTCCTATTGTTACAGTATTGAAAGCAAATGGGGAGGTGCGAATTTGCGCTGACTACAAGTGTACAATTAACAAGGCGATCCGCCCTAATGCCTATCCGGTGCCGGTAGTTAGCCATCTGCTGGCTACTTTACATGGGGGAAAAGTCTTTGCTAAACTAGATCTGGCGCAGGCATACCAGCAGCTTCCAGTAACCCCAGCCACAGCTGCTGCGCAGACCATTGTAACTCACAAGGGGGCATTCAAGGTGACGCGCCTACAGTTTGGCGTGAACTTGGCGCCGGGGATATTTCAGTCTCTTGTGGAACGTTTATTAAAGAAATTACCAGGGGTCTTGCCATTTTTCGATGACATATTGATATCTGGGGAGAGCGAATCAGAACTGGCCCAGAGACTAGATAGGGTCCTTACAGCCTTCGAATCCACAGGGTTGAGGCTGCGGAGGGACAAATGTGTGTTTCTGGCCAGGGAGGTGGAGTTTCTGGGGTTCCGCATAACCTCTGAGGGGGTGAAACCCGCTGAGTCCAAAGTCTCAGCCATTCAAAACGCCCCTCGCCCCACCGCGAAACCGGAGCTGCAGTCCTTCCTGGGGCTGCTGAATTTTTACCATTCCTTCCTGCCCAGGAAAGCGACGATTGCAGAGCCCCTGCATGGGTTGCTGAAGAAGGATGCGGTTTGGCGGTGGGGAGAGAAGCAGGAGCGGGCTTTCAGGGAACTCAAGCAGCTTCTCTCTTCGGAGGCTATTCTAACCCACTTCGACCCAAAGAAGCTGGTAGTCTTGGTCTGCGATGCCTCACCAGTGGGGGTGGGGGCGGTCCTGTGCCACGTGCTAGAGGGGGGCGAGAAGCCCCAGTTGCATTCTACTCAAGATCATTGTCCAAGGCAGAACGAAATTACGCCCAAACAGATAGGGAGGCACTTGCCATTGTCGCAGGGACAAAGAAGTTCCATGATTTTTTGTATGGTCGCCCATTCACCATTATAACCGATCACAAGCCGCTGTTGGGTATCTTCACCTCAGACAAGCCCACTCCACAGATCCTCTCCCCCAGGATGCTTAGGTGGGCGATTTTTCTGAATGCATACAGGGGGTCATTAGAGTACCGCCCCGGGAAAGAGATAAGCCACGCAGACGCTCTCTCAAGGTCTCCTCTGCCCCACCTGGGGGACCCAAAGTGTGAGGTAGAACAGGATAGCCAAGTCCTCCTCATAGAAGCCCTAGATGCACCCCCCATTTTGCCCAAGGAAATTGCTGCCGAAACGGCCAAGGATAAAACGTTAGCCCTTGTGAGATCCTGGGTACAGAAGGGGTGGCCCACAGCTCCCCCCGCAGACGAGTTTGCGGCATTCTTCAGGAAGAGGGTTAAGTTGTCCGCAGAAAGGGGGTGTCTGTTGTGGGGGGAGAGGGTGGTGGTCCCACAAGCATTAAGAGCAAGGGTGCTACGGCTTTTACATGTCAGCCACCCAGGGATTGTGCGCTCTAAGGCGCTGGCCAGAAGCTACTTCTGGTGGCCTCAGCTAGACGCAGACATTGAACACATGGTGAACACCTGCGAAAGTTGCCAGAGCTCTCGGCCTGAGGAGTCCCGCCTTCCACACAGAGAATGGGACACAGCTAGGGGACCGTGGTCCCGCCTCCACATAGACTTCGCAGGGCCATTCAGGGGTTCATTTTTTCTGCTTGTGGTGGACGCATACTCCAAGTGGTTAGAGGTAATTCCAATGCGCAACACCTCATCAGCTGGGACCATAAAACAACTGCGCAAACTGATATGCACCTTCGGGATACCTGACGTCATTATTAGTGACAATGCGAGTTGTTTCACGTCAGCCGAGTTCCAGGCGTTCTTAGAGTCCAACGCCATTCGGCACATTACCTCAGCCCCCTTTCACCCTGCAACAAATGGCCAGGCGGAACGTCTGGTGTGCACAATGAAAGAAGGGCTGCGGCGCATTGGTCCCGGGGATCTGGACTGGCAGCTCTGCCAGTTTCTGTTGGCATATCGAGTGACGCCATTGGCGTCGGGATTCTCTCCCGCGGAACTACTCATGAAAAGGAAGTTACACTCATTATTAACTAGATTGGATCCCACCCGGGTCGAGGATAGAGGAAGAAACATTGAGCACAGCCCCACCAAAAACTTCCAGATAGGAGAGCCTGTTCATTGCAGAAACTACGCCACCACAGGGCCAGCATGGGTGCCGGGGGTAGTCATTAATCAAACAGGACCAGTCTCATACTGTGTCGAGACCAACACGGGTCTCCTCTGGAGGAGGCACGCTGACCAACTTAGGCACCGAGTGATTGGGGGGCCGGACAGAGGGGCTCAACAGCAAAGTTCAGCGTTAGGGTTCTCCTCCACCCGTTTATCCCAAGGGGGAGAAAACGAAGGGCAACAGTCCCAAACGAGGGGGGGGAGCTTAGGTTCAAACTCATATCCTTTTCATACGCCAGCTTTATCCAGTCCCTTGAAAGAGAGGAACGAGTTTGCCCCTGTAGTTCTACCCAGTCCCTCGAAGGAGGGGAATGAGTTTGCCACTGTTGCCCCTGAATTAGATTTTGAGTTACCAAACCGGGGGGTTTTTTCGGAGTGTTCCCCCACCCGTCCAAGCGAAGAGCGGGGTTTTTCTTTAGCCCCTAGTGCCCCCGGTTTGTCCACATCCGCATCAGAAACCCTTCCTCCCCCTTCTCCTGCCCATCCCAAAGCGGCAAGTCCGCGGCGAGTCACTAACGAGTCATCCTCTCCAATTGCAGGACAAGAACCAGGAGGACACAGACGAGGGGGGATGGCCGAGTCAAGCATAACGGCCGCACGACCAAAACGCACATGCAGGAAACCAGTTTGGTTAAGGGACTTTGTCCCATCTTAGGGGGGAGGGATGTTGTGTATTGAATGTAGTGTGTTGAATGTAATTGTAACCACACGAATGGGTACAGGTAACACTGTAACCTTCTGTATGAGGACGCGAGCTAGTGGCCACCGGGGGCAATAGCGAGCACCCAGCTCACATGGTTCACATTACTCAAATGCCTTCAGCTGCGCGGGAAAGATTCCCGCGCTCACCTCACCTGGACAAGAAAGGCGTGACCAAGGATGACGTCACTTGGACAGCAGCCAATGCCTGTCGAAGAGCCAGATTCAAGTAGATAGCCACCATATAAAAAGAGCTGTTTGTCCGCCATTACCACATGTTCGTGCTGTACTCCATGCAATAAAGATGTGTTAGGCTAGCTTACAGCTGTTTCCATTGTCTTGATTCCCAAACACTAAATCGCCATACCTCCAGAAGGATATTATGGAGCTGGAAAAAGTGCAGAGGAGGGCAACCAGAATGATTAGGGGACTGGAACACCTTCCTTACCATCTGAGGCTGCAACGGTTGGGCCTTTTCACTCTTGAACGACGGCGTCTAAGAGATGACCTGATTGAAGTTTATAAAATCATGCAAGGTGTGGACAAAGTAGATAAGGAAAAACTGTTTTCCCTATCGCACAACACTAGAACTAGGGGACACTCCATGAAACTTTTGGGTACTAGTTCTCAAACAAATAAGAGAAAGTACTTTTTCACCCAGAGGATTACTGGTCTATGGAACTCCCTGCCAGAAGAAGTGGTGACAGCTGTCAGTCTTGACAGCTTTAAGAAAGGATTAGACAAGTTCATGGAGGACAAGGGTATCAATGGCTATAATTATGGATACTTAAGGACAACCTCCGGGTTGGAGAAATAGGCAGGATATCTCTCAATGCCATTTCCAGGGAATCCTAAGCAGGTGAAGGCATCTCCTTGGGAATACCCTGAAGGAAATGGTGAGCCACTGTGTGAGACAGAATGCTGGACTGGATGGGCTGTGGCCTGTTCCAGCAAGGCTGTTCTTATGTTCTTATGCCCTTTAGGAAAGAATTGAAAACCTGGCTGGCAGGGCAGGTGTGGGGCACCAATGGAGGGGTTGACCCCCCCCCCCCTGCCTGCTGGCTTATATAATTAAGATTTTTCTCTCTCTTTTAATGGATGGGGTGAGTGGGTAAATTATGTAGAATTTTTAATGGGGTTTTTAAGGGCTTTTAATTAGTTTGATGTTGCTTTTAATTGTTGTTAGCTGCCCAGAGTCGTTGCCGAGTTGGGCAGCAATAGAAATTTGAAGAATGAATGAATGAATGTTGTTCCTCATGATATGACCACTATAGCCACACTATAAAGGTAAAGGTTTCCCTTGCTTGAAAGCCAGTCGTATCCGACTCTAGGGTTCAGTGCTCGTCTCTGTTTCAAAGCCGAAGAGTCAACGCTGTCTGCTTCTGCAGACGTTTCCGTGGTCATGTGGCAGGCATGACTAGACACCAGAGCGCACGGAACTCTATTTCCTTCCCACCGAAGTGGTCCCTATTTATCTACTTGCAATTTTTTGCTTTCAAACTGCTAGGTTGGCAGGAGCTGGGGCAGCGACGGAAGCTCACTCCGTCCTGCAGTCCTCATGAATCGAACTGCTGACCTTCCGCCTCCCAGTCAGTGTCTTAGCCACTTGAGCCACTGCAGTGTAGGTGCACACTATAGCCACCCTCAAAATAAAAGCCCTTTGTTTAGAAGTTATCCATGGGGCTTGGAACTCGATGTACAACCAGAACTTGTTTCCCAAGTTTAAGTATTCAGTGTTTTTTAAATCTCTCCTTGAGGAAATTATTTCATCAGTCAGGGTTCTGCTTGCTTTTTTCTGGTGCGCTGTCTTGTTCAGAAGGAGAAGTTGTTTGGGGTCATTTTGTGAAGCAATATATTCCTAAAGCTATTCCAGGTAACTTTCTCAAGAATGACGTGGACTCTGGCTCCAGAGATTACTTTCTCACTATATCTCATCTATCTGCTGCCTTTGAACATGTGGAGATTAGTTTAAAGCACTGTATTTACCGTCTCCTATCCACCTTGGTGCCTGAGATTCCCTGATGACTTTATGATTTGCTTTGCATTGAGGGGTTTGCTTTGGAAGACGTTTTAGACTCTTAAGCATCTGCTGGAAAAACTAAAAATGACGTCACAAAGACTTTTGCCAGGGATAAGCTTGCATGGCAAGATCCCAGGGAAGCTGCCACTGGGCCTCTTACACTGCAGTTGCTTTGGAGACCCTCCTGCTCCTTCAAGAAGCTTTGAAGCAAAAGAAATTATCCCAGGGAAGGGGAATGTAATGTTGGATATACCTTTTTTTTCCCATTGTTTGCTCTGCAATTCCAACTGAAGAGGCATTTTGGGTCTTGCAAACATATTTCTTCTCTCTCTGGGCTTCCCTGAACTTGCAAAGCAGAGAGAACCCCTTCCTCCTAACACAGCAGGAGTTACTTCTGAGCAGGTAGGAATTGGTAGTTGGGATGCTGTCCTCTTAGGTAAAGGTCTCCCTTGCTCTAAAGCCAATCATGTCGGACTTTAGGGTGCAGTGCTCTGCTCCGATTACAGCTAAAGAGCCAGCGCTGTCTGCAGACGTTTCTGTGGTCACACAGGGCCGTAGCCAGGGTGAGGCCAGGGTGGGATTGGCCCACCCTGAGATAGTAGTTTGCCCACCCTGGCAAAGTGCAGTTTCCCATAGGGGCCATTCAACAATTATGCAATCCATTTTTTTGGGGGGAAATTGACCCCCTCCCCCCCATGTAATCTGACTGTAACTTTCGCTTTGAAACACACACACCCTTATAAAAGTACATAATGCAGAGATTTCGCATCGAAATTCAAATTTTTAGAGCTTTTCATTATTGGTGCCTAGTGCAGACTGCACAAGCAATTCTATAATCTCAAATTGGATCAAAATTCCCAAAGATTGTTTTTAAACCTAAAAAAGGGCCATGTTTGAAAACACAACAGCTCCAAATGGATTATGTAATCTTTGACCTGACAGACAGACAGGCAGACAGACACACACACACACACACACACCATGTAATTTTCCGTAATTCAGATGGCAGATGACACACACCCCTCGAGGATCATGTAATTGTTGAACAACCCCATAGGAATGCATTGAAAAGAGGCATTGTTGCCCATTCTGAAAAAATATTCGCCCACCCACATCTAGAATCCTGGCTATGGCCCTGCGTGGTCATGTGGCAGGATGCAAGAAGAGCTCACAGAATGCTGTTACCTTACCACAAAAGTGGTCCCTATTTAGCTACATGCAATTTCTTGCTTTCAAAGTGTTAGGTTGGCAGGAGCAGGGGCAGACGACAAGAGCTCATTCGGGTTTCAAACTGCTAACCTGCCAACCTTCTGGTTGTCAAGCTCAACGTCTTAACCACTAAGCCACGGCAGTCCCCCCCTTGCTGTCCTCTTACTGGCATTCAATTGCTTTATTTTTATTATTTTAAAAATATGTTGTTATAAAGAACTTTGAAATTGTAAAAAAAAAAAGAGTTGCCTGTTGTTGTTTTTTAAATTTGAAAAAAAAAATCTGAAACGGACGGTAAGGTAAAGGCTTCCCTTGTTCGAAAGCCAGTTGTATCAGACTCTAGGGTGCAGTGCTCCTCTCTGTTTCGAAGCCGAAGAGCCAGCGCTGTCTGCCTTCTGCAGACGTTTCCGTGGTGGTCATGTGGCAGGCATGACTAGACACTGGAGCGCACGGAACACTGTTTAGCTTTCCCAACGAAGTGGTCCCCCTATTGATCTACTTGCAATTCCTTGCTTTCGAACTGCTAGGTTGGCAGGAGCTGGGACAGAGATGGGACCTCACTCCGTCCATCCTGCAGTACTTGAGAATCTTGACCTTCCGCCTCCCCAGTCAATGTCTTAAGACACTTGAGCCACTGCAGAGAGAGAGAGAGAGAGAGAGAGAGAGAGAGAGCTTGTCAATGTCTCAGTAGGGCCGAACCATACCTGTCAACCTTCCCGGATTGGCCGGGATTTCCCGATTTTCGTGCCGATTTGCGCCATTTCCCGCCCGCATCTTCCAAAACCCCAGAATTGACAGCGGAGGGGGGGTTGAGAGGTCCCTTCTGCGCAAGTTGCCTTCTACGTGTTACCAGAAAAATGGCTACTGGATACAGTTGCAACTTCGGTTCGAATTGCTGGTGGAGCCCTTCTCCCAAGAACGAGGAGGCGTTAATATTAGGCAAAATATAATCAATCCTAAACGTGGGTGGCAGAATAAAGTGAGTGAAATAAGTTTATTTGAGAGGAATAAAATGGAATAACTTTATTAAAAGGGGATAGAAAGATAGAAAGAAAAGACTGGGGTGTGCATTTTCTGAAAATGGGGTTACATACGCATGCGTAGAAGGCTTTTACGCTTGCGTAGAAGGCTTTTACGCTTGCGTAGAACCCTTCTACGCTTGCGTAGGCTACGTAAGCGTAAAAGGGTTCTATGCAAGCGTAAAAGCCTTCTACGCATGCGTAGAAGGCGACTTGCGCAGAACCGTTGTGCACCGGTCCCGGATTGTCTGGAGCCGCAGTTGACAGATATGGGCCGAACCATACCTGTCAAGTTTCGGGAAATTTCTATCAAACCCCTGTATTTTACACTGTTTCCCGCCATCATCCCGTATTAGTTCGACTGCGATTAGACTGGAGGCCAGCACAGGATCATACCTGTCAACCCGCGGCTCCGGAAAAAACGGGACCTGCGCAGATCGCTTGTGCGCAGGTCGCTTTCCACGCATGCGTGGAAGAGCTTTACACTTGTGTAGAACCCTTCCACGCATGCGTGGAAGTGCTCCGCCGCTTGCGTAGGGGCTGCGCAAGCGGCATAGCGCTTCAATGCATGTGTGGAAAGTGTTTCCCCTGCTGCCAAATTACAGGGTTTTGGCAGCACGGGGCATACCTGTCAACCTGCGGCTCCAGAAAAACGGGACCTGTGCACATCGCTTGCGCGCAGGTCGCGTTCCACGCATGCGTGGAAAGGTTTTACCCCTTCCACAAATGCGCGGAAGTGCTATGCCACTTGCGCAGCCCTTACGCAAGCGACGTAGCGCTTCCGCGCATGCGTGAAAGGGGTAAAACCCTTCTGCGCATGCGCAGAAAGCGTTTCCCCCGCTGCTAAATTACGGTGGACGTCAATTTACAGGGTAATCCCGGCCAAATCGGGAAGGTTGACAGGTATGGCGTGGGGCAGGTTATGACGTCAATCGGCGTCAAATTACGGTGTAATCCCGGCCAAATCGGGATGGTTGACAGGTATGCACAGGATAAGCATAGCTGTCCAGTTTCCCATTTTGGCCGGGAAATTTCCCTTATTTGACAGGAATGCCCGGAAACTTGACAGGTATGAGCACCAGGTGAGTGAGGAGAGCCTGAGTATGAGGTGGGTGGGAGGTAGGAGGGCGAGGGAAAAGAAACTCGCGTGCGGCCATCCCCACGTACGCCTTGGGCCCAGCCGCTGTCCTGTGTGTGAGTGTCCCTCTCCTACTTAAGCCTGCAGGGGGGGAGTGAGTGAGTGAGTGAGTGGCCGGCCGGCCACGCCATCTCCCTCGCCCGGGCGGTCGCTCACCCGCAGCAGCGGCAGGGGGAGCTCAAGCCGGGTCAGGGAGGCACAAGGCAGGGCGTCGCGGTGGGTCGGAGGCGCAGGCAGGGAGGATCTTCTTCTCCTCCTTCCTCCAAATCTGGAGGCGGCGGGCGGCCAAAGCCGGGGGCAGCAGCACGCAGAACCCGGCGGCGCCGGGAGTCGATGATGCCGCCTCCGTGGGTGGCTCGGGCGGCATAAACCCCGGGTGCGCTCTTTTTTTACGCACAACCTTCCCCACGCAACGCCCGCCGGTTGGTTTGTTGGTTTGTTTGGGTGGCGACCGGCGGAGCCTGCTTGGCTCCGATTCTCTCTTCCCCGGAGGAGGGGGCCGGGAGAAGCCGGGGCACCGGCGTCGGATGCCCGCGTTACGCCACGCCGAGGCTGCTGTTGAGGCCTGGCTGGGCTCCTCCGGAGGACGAGGAGCGCCGCCGGACTCGCCCGGGGAAAGCGCCTGGGCAGGAGGAGGGAGTGGTCGGTCGGTGGTAAAAAAACAACACAGGTAAGTAAGGAGGGCAGCAGGCGTATCTCTCTCTCTCTCTCCCTACACCCACCCACCTCTCCTTTCTCTCCTTCTCTTTCACAGGTGTGCGTTCACACGTACACACACACAGACGCGGGTTCATGGTGTGTGTGTAGTAGTTAATGCTGCCGGGGGGGGGGGGGGAATGGGATGTTTCCCTCCTCTGACTGCCTCCTGAACGTGTGTGTGTGTGTCTCTCTACGGTAACGTGTGTACGGCCGAGGACACGCGTCTCCTCTCTTAATTCGAAGCGAGCGGTTGCCTCCGGTTCGGGGGTGTGTGAAAGCGACTGGGTCGGGGGCAGCAGCTCAATCCAGTCTAGCCCTAGTCCAGTGTCGAATCCTCTCTAGTTGGTTATGTTGTTTCTCCAGGCTGGTCAGGGGGTGCTGTGGCTTCTTGTAGGTCGGGGTGCCCAAAATTTTCAGGCCGTGGGTTCAGGGAGCCGGTCACTATGGCCCAGAGGCCGGATCCGGCCCCTGATGCCAATTCATCCGGCCTCTGACACCCTCGTTGCTCCCGGAAGCGGAAGTAAAACGCGCCCATATGGGCGCGTTTTACTTCCGCTTCCGGGAGCAACGAGGGTGTCAGAGGCCGGATGAATTGGCATCAGGGGCCGGATCCGGCCTCTGGGCCATAGCTTGAGCACTCCACGCCGCTTTTATCTGCATCTGTTTCTTATCTCCCTTTATTTCTACCAGACTGGGAAACTTTCCCTGTGTTCTTTTCATTCCTTTTCCCACAACAGGTTTTTGTAGGGACCGGACGTGAGGATGCGCAGAAGTGCATTTAGAAGTGCTTAATGTTTACTCATTTCCTTATAGTTGAGTAGGCAAGCCGTGACTGAGAATCAATTATAGCTTTAAAGAAATAATATGGTTGCCTACTGCAATTTTCACTTCTTACTAATGTAACTTAATAGATGTATATACCGCCCTATCCAACAGACTCGGGGCGGTGTACACAATTTAAGACCAATATAAAATATATTAGATCTCTATTCCATTTATTTTTTTCCTTTTGGATAATCTTTTGCTCGTTTGTGTTCTATTATGAATAAGGGATTTTATGGCAATACCAATTACACTTACATACTGCCCTATACCGCTTAGTGCACTCTGGGCAGTTCACATTTTGCCCCAAACATGCTGGGTCCTCATTTTACTTACCTGGAAGGCTGAGTCAACCTTTTATGCTGTCAGGGTTGAACTCACAACCTTCTGGCTGCACTACAGCATTTTAACCACTATGCCACCTCGCCCCCCCACCCAATTTTCTTTTTTCAATTTGTGTTACAGTAAAACCGTGCATAAAGAGCGCCTCGCTTAGAGACTTAACTTGCTTAAAGAGCAGTATTTTCTCTGAATGGTTGCCCCGCTTAACAACTAAACCCAACCAAAAATTCGCTTAACAACTAAATTGGGGTTCGCAACACACACACCCACACCCCGCCATAAGTCACCATTTCGCTTAAAGAGCAACCTCGCTTAAATAACAATCCCGTGGAATGCATTATGCTCTTTAAGCGAGGTACCACTGTATTTGCAATTGATTAATGTGAAAAAGAAACTGATTGATACTGGGGGAAAGAGTATGTGTACATCAATCTTTATATTGCAGCTAGGCACATTTTTATAGATATGTTACATGGAATTATCATACCTTATCTTCTACAGCTTTCCTTTCCCTCTTGAGGCCTTTCCCAAGTTTCTTGCTGCAGATGTGAATTCCTAGCATTCTTAATGCAATATTATGTTCTCAATTAAGTCTGTTGAAGCCTTCTGGTACTTTGTAAGAATGAAGTTGAGCTCTTTGCTGGTACATCAAGCATCTTAGGAGCAGTATTGGAAGGCCTTGCCAAGTACTGTACTGTACATGTGGACTGCATTAGTTGACAGGCTGCAGAAATTTCACTTGAGTGGACTTTATATCATTTCATGGACCCTTGTTTTAACAACGGAAGCTCATTGTAGTTTACAACATAAGCTTTGTTGTTGTGATGTTTTCATGAAGTTGCCTTAAATTAAATCACATCCATGAGCTGTCTGACTCCATAGTAAACATAGACTGACAGTGACTCTTTAGGGCAGGGGTGGCCAAACCCTTCAGGCCATGGGCCGGTCACGTGGTTGAGAGGGCTGGTCATGCGGTTCCTCCCACCAAAAGCGTGCATGCGTAAAACACTGCTGTAAATGCACCCCGCAGCTTTTGTGAATGTGTGCTTTATGGCAGCGTTTTGTGTGGGTGTGTTTAACTTCCGGGAGTGGTGAGGGCTGTGCAGGCCAGATCATTAGGCATCATGGGCCAGATCCGGCCTGTGGGATGTAGTTTGGTCACCCCTGCTCTACGGTTTTATTACAAGGTTTTTCTCAGCCTTACTGGACAGTGTGGTTTGAACCATATGTTTTTTTTTACATGAAAATTATATGTTTCAATACAGATATACAGTATAGCCCCTCTTCATTTCTGCCCTATAGATTCATGTGTCATTTTGATTAACAGCAGGATTTATGTATTTCTTCACTGAATCTAAATGTTTATAGAATATTGTCCATGCTAATTATAAAATTGTTAAAAATGTTAATTCTTTTTCTGTTCATCTACTGCCTCTTCCACTATTAAAATATAGTAAGGCCACAACCCTATTGGCTTGCACAGTAGCGGAAGGGCAATTGTACAACCGTTCCCTGTTTGTGAGGAGCTCCTCTTTGTATAACTTACTGTACATCGTGGAAGAAGACACGAGGGAGATGGCCTAATATTCTACATTGATGGTTTAGGTATACTTCTTTTTAGTGTTTCATCCAACTTAACGGCGACCTGCTTTGGGATGTTGCAGTACAACATGAGGAAACCACACATGGGTGTTAACATCAACTATCATGGTCATCTATCAGTTTCTGGGTTAAAAGATGTCTTTATACGATAGATAAACAATAGGAAACATAGCAGATGTTTCCTTCTTAAGCATTATAATAATATTCTAATTCTTCTGCTGTATTTGAGTCTGAATATTGGTGATCATGGTGATCAGCCATGAAGACTGTCCTGAGAATATAACACAGTGGCCTTTCATCTGCCTTCCTCATTACAGCATGACACCCGTACCACTAATCCACCTCCATGAGTCACTTTCTGGTCCTGAGCCCTTTTGGCAAGCAAAGTCCTCATCAGCCCCAGGCTAGGATTGATGAAGCTGCTGCATTTCATCGAGATGGATTCAAGTGGGATTTAATCCACTTGGGGACCATCACCCTTCCCTTTGGACTTCAGCACCCAAGCCCGTTAGTCCTCAAGGTTGTCAGGTTAGTTAACCACTGCCACCTGACATTCAACATTGAGTCGCTGGTAGTATGGTCTACTCTGTTACCATACCACTTGGCCAGACTCACATAAATGATATAAGTAGCATATTTATCATTGGGGATCAAAACCTAAGAAGTGATACTAAAATTTAAGAGATACCATTCCACTTATCACTGAGAGATCCTACCTGGCTTTTATGAGTCTATTGATCTGGTTTTATGTTTTCCAACTATGATCTTTTGATCTGGTTTTATGTCCTCCAGTAGTGCAATGTGACCTGTTTTTGAAATTGGTATGGGCAATTTGAGTTACTTGATGAGAGAAGCACTTACTTTTCATAACAACATTTTTCTCTTGGAACATTATTGAAAAATGTTGTAATACAGTAGGCATTTCTTCAGAAATAAGTATCATTTTATTTTGCGTGATTCATGTTCATATATATATATATATATATATGTCAGCAGGGATTGTTTCCTTCTAAATACTGTAAGTGACTTGATTACTTCATAAATGTATAGATAGGCAGTCACTCAATACAACTGGATAAAATTCCTCAGTGTAAAGGGCACATACTTTTATGGAAGTATATAAATATCAGCATGGAATAGCTGATTTTAATCAGTATCTTGAAATAGATTTTTTGTCTTAGTGATTTAAATAATTGTTTCATATCTTATGTAGCTGTGCATATTCACATATACAGAAACACATCAGATGTCATAGTGTGTGAAGACTGAGGGCAGTTATTGCATGGAATCTGAACAGAACTTTGCACATGTTTATATTCTAGCTAAACAAAAGAAATGCATACAAAACAAGTAGTTTTCTCCTCAGTATTGGGCAAGAGTGTGATATTTCCTGGGTAACCCTAAATATCAGAGACAACCCCTTCAAATTATGTAATCCCAGAAACAGATTGTTTACATGGGCAAATAAAAGTAAAATGCATTGAAACTTTAATCAACATTTCTGATAAAAATATTTTCATTTTCTAAAATGTATAGTGCAGGAGAAACTAATCTTAGAACTAAAGGCAGAAAGAATTATTTAATTATATAATACATACAGTGCTAAAGAAACTGTCAAAAAGAGTTTTTCACTGACCGCTTCTTCCAAATAATTTGTACAGGAATTTTGAAGGTGATAATCTGCTCAGGTAAGAAATTTATCCACTCTTCAGGACTTCCCTTCAAAATGATTCAATTTATTACAAACAATTAGCATTAAAGTGGATTAGAGATGCTTAGACTATAATTCTTTGCATGCTTTTTAGGAGCAGAAATGTAAAATTTCTGAAATGTGTAAAGCCATGAGCAGAACCCTTTCTCCTCCCAGAATGTTTTGAAAACAAGCAGAAATTTGAGGAAAATCTGAAATGTATGGTGTACTTATTTTTTATCTCAAATTTACTATTATTTTAATGCTATAACAACATAAACTATTTTGCCTATAGCTTGGTTAGCTAATAAAATTATATCATTTGGCATACTTGTGAAATTAAAAATATAAAGCTTAATTTTATACAAAGAAAATGCTTCCTTTCCTAAAGAGCGCTGCAAAATTGCTTCCCACTTGGCTGTCTTAACCACATGTATCTTAATTTATTTTATTCTATCTGAGAGAAAAAAGGGAAGAAAACAGAAACAACAAATTTTGTAATAAACTAAAATTTGGACATAAACACTTCTGCTTTTACTTTCATTGTCTGCACCAGATTAGAATAGATATCAACCTAGCAGTTCAAAAGCAAGAAATTGCAAGTAGATAAATATGGACCACTTCGGTGGGAAGGTAACAGATTCCATTCGCTCCGGTGTCTAGTCATGCCTGACACATGACCACGGAAATGTCTGCGCTGGCTCTTCAGCTTTGAAACAGAGATGAGCACTGAACCCTAGAGTCAGATGCGACTGGCTTTCGAGCAAGGGAAACCTTTACCTTTTACTAGTTCTGTATACAGTATTTAGATACAGATCTTCATACCATGCGGTTCCTTCCCTTGTTGAGTAAAGCTTGTCTTAAAGTAAAACTTGTTTCTTTGATTTCAGAAAAGAAAATACTTTATAATTTCCCAACAAATTCCCCAAAGTTTCCAATTCTTCTGGTGGAAAATTTGAAAAAAATATCTTTAGGGAGAGAAAAAAACAGGGAAACTGTTTTACCCATTTTTCATTCATTTTTTCCCCTTGGACCTCAAGTGTCTGCTCTAACTCAATTGGATGTCTAATATGTTTTTCTCCAGAGGATTCAACTGCAAGTAGTAAACAGGAAACTCTGCCTGTGTTATTATGCTGGCAGTGTCTTTACAAAAGTCTCCCTCTTCACCTTGCTGACTAACCCATATGTTTTCTCAAGAACTCATACTGAAGGTACCGAACCAGTCTCTGCTACATAAATGCTCAGTCAGAATGCCTTTATACTGTAGTCCAGTGATGGCAAACCTTTTAGAGACCGAGTGCCCAAACTGCAACCCAAAACCCACTTATTTATCTCAAAGTGCCAACACAGGAACAGGGGAGGAAGGAAACACTCCCATTGGGCTTCTGGGCAGAGGGGCGGGATGAACTCAGTGCTGAGGGGAGGGAGGAAGCGCTCCCATTGGGCTGCTGGGCAGAAGGGCAAGGAGAACTCTGTGCTGGGGAAAGGAGGAAGCACTCCCATTGGGCTGCTAGGCAGAGGGACAGGGTGAATTCTGTTCTGCAGGAGGGAGGAAGTGCTCCCATTGGGCTGCTGGGCAGAGGGGCGGGATGAACTCAGTGCTGAGGGGAGGGAGGAAGAGCTCCCATTGGGCTGCTGGGCAGAGGGGAGGGGTGAGCTCAGTGCTGGGGGAAAGGAGGAAGCACTCCCATTGGGCTGCTGGGCAGAGGGACAGGGTGAATTCTGTTCTGCGGGAGGGAGGAAGTGCTCCCATTGGGCTGCTGGGCAGAGGGGCGGGGTGAACTTTGTGCTGGGGTGACTGCATGGGTGCCCACAGAAAGGGCTCTGAGTGCCACTTCTGGCACGCGTGCCATAGGTTTGCTACCATTGCTGTAGTTAATTTCAAGCATAGTTTGGCTCCTTTATTATATTGTGTAGTTTTGTTTCTCTTTATTTCATTTTTGTTGATTATTTTTGGGATTAAATTGCCAAATTTCCTTCATCATTTATCTCCCAAAGATTATTTAATGGAATGGTACTTGGTCTCAGTTCTTCTATATAAGAAGAAATAGGTTACTACATAAGACCATGTAGTTTAAAAGGCATATAAACAATATTAGAAACACAGACCTGCAACAGAATTTTACAAAGGATATCTAAATAAGGGAGCCAGGGGAAAAGATGTTCCTTTCCCCTTAGTCTGAAATTGGAGGGTGTGTGTGTCTCCTGACCTGGTGGCTAAGGCTGATTGAGCATGAAGATACCTTTCCCCCTTATGTCAAAACTTGTCAGTCAGTGTTGGGGCAGTTTGTCTTTATTGGGAGCATCTTTAGAAACAAGGTCAGCATGGTCTGCCTCGTTTGTAAATTATACCTAGAGATGAGAAATTTTCTACATTCCTGTGACCAGATGATAGCGGTACAGTGCAGTTCTGTGCTTGCTCAAAAGTGAGCTCCGTTAAGACTAGGCGTTCTCAACCTTTTTAAACCGGGGTCCGGTTCACGCTCCATCAGAACGCTTCGGGGGCCGGATGGCCATTTTGCCCTTCCTCCACCCCATGGCACTTCCTGGTGTGGTGGAGGCGGGGGGGGCACATGAAATAGCACCACGGGCTTCAGGTTGAGAATCCCTGGGTAAGATAATCAGGGTTACCGCCAAGAAAATATGTACAGCACTTTAGTTGGGCAACAGAACTGTAACTCAAAAGATGCACCAGCCATTGGAGGGGGGGATGTTATATAGACGCCTTTTCTATCAGCAGAAATCCTCTTCTGCCAACAGAATCTTCTCTGGCACCAGAACACTCTTCTGCCATACCTCATAGGTCTGCCGATGGGGTTATTTGCTAGCAGAGGAATGGAAAAGGGCTCTGGGACATACAGGGGCAAACAGTGAACCAAGTTTCTTTAGCTCCAGACTATTGCTACAATGCTGTCATGGAGGTAATCCAGGGTGGGAATAATCCCAAGAACTAAGTTTCAAGCATTGCAAAACCAAGTAGAATTTGGATCAGCACAGCTTCAATTAGAATAGCATCAGCTCAGCCAGCTCTTGGCCACAGGTAGGTTTGTATTCTAAATCACATGTATGGGTCGGAAATGCCTGGAGGATGGTATGTGAAATGTTCAAGGAGTGGCTTATTGTGGCCAACCCGTATATGTTTTCATGGCTGAGCATGGAGTAATCCAACATTTCCAGCTATCTTCTTAATTAGGCGGTACTAATAGCAGAAAATCTGGTAAGGTTGAAAAGAATGGATCATTAGCATAGTTAGGAAGTAAAAGAATTACCCCAGGGAAGGGGGATGAAATGTTGGATATACAGATGAAACTCGGAAAATTAGAATATCGTGCAAATGTTCATTTAGTTCAGTAATGCAACTTAAAAGGAGAAACATATATATGAGATAGACTCATTACATGCAAAGCGAGATAGTTCAAGCCTTACTTTGTTATAATATTGATGCTCATGGCTCACAGTTTATGAAAACCCCAACTCCCCAATCTCATGTACCCCATAATCATCACATAATCTCATGTATGCTATACACCATGATCCACAATTATAATGAATTAAGGCATGACATCTCTCGCTTTGCATGTAGTGAGTCTATTTCATATTTATTTCACCTTTTAAGTGAAATGAATGAACATTTGCACGGTATTCTAATTTTCCGAGTTTCACCTGTACATTCCATATGGCAAGCATATTTCTTCTCTCTCAGGGCTTCCATGAACTTGCAAAATAGAGACACCCCCCCCCCCTTCCTGACACAGCAGGGGTTACTTCTGAACAAACTGTAGGATTTGGCTGTTGGGATGCTGTCCTTTTATTGGCTTTCAATTGATGATGATGATGGTACAGAAAACTCTGAAATTTTGAAAGAGTTGCATGTTTTTATTTGAAAAGAAGATAACAAATTGATGAATAGCTTGCCAATTTCAGTTTCCCACCTTGCCTTTTTACTTTGAAGAAATAGCTTACAGAAAGGATTAATCAAGGCAAATGTTTTAATTGTCAGGAGAGAAGAGAGAGAGAGAGTAATAACACTCTGTACTTTTGTAGTCTGGCTAGGAAATGATCAGAAGAATGGGAGGGTGTCTTTGAAGTTGACTAAAAATGCTAGGAAAGCAAATTTTCTAACTGGCCTGTGGAACTAGTTAGGAAGAATTAGGATTTATACTGCTACTTGAAAGTAAATCCACTGTACATGTGCCTTGTGCTTTAGGCACACTTCTTCAAAACATTTGTAACAAAGAGTGATAGAATACTAAAACAGTACTGAGGAGCACCTTCAAAGGGTCAGGAGAACAGTATAAGGCAGCGATGGCGAATCTTGGCACTCCAGATGTTCCTGGAGTTCATTTCCCAGAAGCCCAAGCCCCTGTGAATCCACACAAATGGGTTTACTGCGATTCATCTGGCCCACACCACCCTCGTCGCTCCCGGAAGCGGAAGTAAAATACGCTTGTATGGGAGTGTTTTACTTCCGCTTCCAGGAGCGACGAGGGTGGCACGGGCCGAATGAATCGCAGTAAACCCATGTGTGGATTAACGGGGGCTTGGGCTTCTGGGAATTGAACTCCAGGAACATCTGAAGTGCCAAGGTTCGCCATCACGGGTATAAGGTGATCATGAGAAGTGAAAAAAAGGTAACGAAACAATTGTACTCACTTAGCTGTGACACACCCCTGTAGAAGTGAAGCATGGTAAGATGCAGTTTCCCCCAAAGCCATAGATCTTCCATAATCAACAGTAAGTGAAAGTTCTACATGTAGCAGAAGAGCAATTATTGCTAGTGCTCAGAGGTCTCTATCTAGAATTACTTTAACTATAGAGTTGGCACGGTTACCATACTATTTTAATAGAAATATATACTATTTAATAACATTGAGCTCTGTAACAAAATGTGTTTTTTGTGTTGCCTTATCTTCAAGCACGTATAGGGATCCCTGTTCACTATGGGAGAGGCCACATTAGCCAAAAATAAATAAACCAAAACCTCTATGAATTTGGGCAGGCTGATTTACACAATGCAATGAGAAATGCAAACCAACCTGCATCTCCGAATTAAGTTTTTCTCCTCCACTGGGGAGTGTTCTGCTTTTTTAAAAAAATATGAAGCCTTTTGGATTGGTTCAGGTATGTGGTCACTTGAACTGGTGCAAAAAGAGAGAATGACCAGACGGTTACATCCACACATATACACACAAAGCAGTGCTTTCCCAAAGCATCTTCTCACTCGCGTCTTCATTCATGAGAGAAGATGATCCACACCGGCTCTCTCTCACACAAACACATGCACGCATGCATGCATGCACATGCGCACATACACACACAGAGAGAGGGTCAGCATACTGTAAGCAAAGCCTCCCAAGACACTTCCTTGTTTCTTTTTTAAAAACAGCTTCTCTTTCATGGCAGAGTTCCTGTTTTTGGTGTGTGTTTTTTAACCACTTTATGAAGCTTCTCTGGGTGGACAGGATTTTTTTTTAGAGATAACAAACAAGATGAGGAAATGAGTGATTGAGGAAGGAAAGCTATCTTAAGGTTGTTCCTTTGAACCCAACCTCCCACCTTCAATAGAGCTGCAATAATAATGGAAGAGACCAAAATTTTCAGGTGGGACTTCACATTGAGTAAATGAAAGGTGAATTTGCATTTCCTTTGCTGTGTAGTCTTACCCAGTGACCTGTTATCCCCCACTCCATCTTGTGCTACAATTTGGAGCTTGAAAAGTACTATAGTTTGATAAGACAATAGAGGTGGGGTGGATTTGGGTTAGATCAGTGTTTCCCAACCTTTGGTTTTGGGACTTCAACTCCCAGATTTTGGGACTTCAACTCCCAGAAGCCTAAGTCAATTCCCCAAAGCACTGATCAGCTGATGTACTGACTTAGGCTTCTGGGAATTGAAGTCCCCCTGTGGGGCCTGCGCCTCACATTGGGAACCATTGGGTTAGATACTTAAAAGAAAAGAAAACCACACAGTGCAATTTCTTTTTGGGATCCAGAACTTTTAGTTACATTTTACCTTGAAAATGAATTCTATGAAAATCTTTTTAACTTGCAGGAGTAATAGTTAGTGTCTCGGATTACAGTGTTGTATGTATGTATAGTCAAGGCATTTGACTATGTGGACCACAACAAGATGTGGCAAGTAATTAAAGAGATGGGAATACCAGAACACCATATAGGGTTCATGAGAAATCTGTACATGAGTCAAGAAGCAACAGTTAGGACAGAACACGGAATGACAGAGTGGTTTGGAATAGGAAAAGGAGTAAGACAAAGCTGCATTTTATCACCCTGCTTATTCAACTGATACACAGAGCACATAATGCGCAATGCAGGGATAGAGGAATCACAATATGGGATTAAAATTGCTGGGAGAAACATCAACAATCTGAAATATGCAGACGATACTACCCTAATGGCAGAAAGTGAGGAAGACCTAAAGAACCTCTTGATTGGATTGAAGGAGAAAAGTGCAAAAGCTGGCTTGAGACTTAATATCAAGAAAACCAAGATAATGGCAACAGGCCCCATCAGTTCCTGGAAAATAGATGGGGAAGAAGTAGATTTTGCATTCTTAGGATCAAAGATCACTGCAGATGGGGATTGCAGCCATGAAATAAAAAGGCAACTGATTCTTGGGAGACAAGCTATGAGAAACCTGCAAACCAAAATTCGCATAGTCAAAGCAATGGTATTTCCGGTGGTAATGTATGGATGTGAGAGCTGGACCGTTAGGAAAGCTGAACGCAGAAGAATAGACGCCTTTGAAATATGGTGTTGGAGGAGAGTTTTGAGAGTCCCCTGGACAGCGAGGAGAACAAATAGGTCAATATTAGAAGAAATCAACCCGGACTGCTCATTAGAAGGTCAAATAGTAAAGATGAAGCTGAAGTACTTTGGACATCAAATGAGAAGGGAGGAGTCACTTGAGAAGGCCTTGATGCTGGGAAAGGTGGAGGGCAAGAGAAGAAGGGGGAGGCCAAAGATGAGATGGCTAGATGGTATTGTAGACACAATGGGCACAGAACTGGGAGGGCTAAGGGGGATGGTCAGGGACTGAGGCGCCTGGAGGACAATGGTCCATAAGGTCGCAAAGGGTCAGAATCGACTGTGCGACTGAACAACAATGTATAGAACCTGGGTGGAAGAGCCTTCCATTGCATAGATTGAGAGTTGTGTAACAATTTTGAAGATCTCCTTGTATTTACCATATATATGATGGCATAGAACATTATTTTTAGTCAGAACCTGCCATCAGTTTTTCAGAAATAAAACAAATCAGTATGGATTTGCACATCTGTACAGTCAGTTTTGAAGCATCCAATTCAAATAAAGTTCAGTACCTTTTGAAAGTTCAGTAATTTCAGCCACAAATGACAGTTTTTATTTTTACCTTGCACAAGGGAAAATCTCTGACTCTTTCCTTTTTTTTTTTGGACATATTTTGTCTCCATTCCCAGTTTTCCCCCCTGCATAACCACCTATCTCCCTAAATGAAATTACCAATTGTATGCTTATTTATTACTATCTGTACTTTACAATCTATACCTATAAATCTGTGCGTTAACCGTTGGAATGTGACAAAGGATGTTGCACCAGGCACCGCTAGCCCCGACTGAGCCTCCCTGCACTCACCCGAACCGGGTTCGCAGGTAACTGTCGGGCTGAGAAATTTGGCAGTGGGGCAGGAGCCCCCCGAATGTGAACAAAGAAAAAGGACTTCAATTCCCAGTGTCCTTTGCACTGTGCAACTCCTCAGCCAATCAGGCTGAGGGATACGAGCACAGAGGAGGCTGGGAACGCGCACTGACTTAAAAACAACAACGGTGGGAGCCGGAGGGAAAGACTTTGAAAGACCCAGCTGGAGGGAGCCAGGAAGAGATAAGTGTTAGGTAAGGGTTAGGGGGTGGGTGAGGGAGGCAATGAAAGGTGCTGGATCCAGAAGGGTTGGGGGGGACAGACCCCTTTTGTCCCCCCAACCCTACCAAACCCAAGGGACCAGGGAGAGGAGATCGAGTACACCCCCCCACACACACACACACACTCTATTTTAAAAGAGAAGAAACCGCTTGGTTTCTTCTCTTTAAAAACGGGGTGGTTTGTTGTTGTTGTTTTTTTGGGGGGAGACGATCCCTTCTCTGCTAGGTCCCCTGGCTCTGGAAGGGTTGGGGGGACAGACCCCTTTTGTCCCCCAACCCTACCAAACCCTGGGGACCAGGAAGAGGAGATCGAATACACCCCCCCCTCCCAAACACTCTGTTTTAAAAGAGAAGAAAGAGCTTGGTTTCTTCTCTTTAATAACGGGGTGTCCTGCCCGGGGGGGGGATCTCCTCTCTGCAGGATCCCCTGGCTCTGGAAGGGTTGGGGGGACAATACACACACACTGCTTCTCTCTCTCTCTCTCTCTCTCTCTCTCTCTCTCTCTCTCTCTCTCTCTCTCTCTCTCTCTCTCTCTCTCACACACACACACACACACACACACACACACACACACACACACACACACACACCACTCCTGCCTTGCCAGGAAGTTTTTAATGTGTGTGTTGGTGGTTGGAGTGGTATTGTATGGGTAGTGGTAGTTGTGCAAACCCAAAACCACCCCTAACCACCAACACACCTCTTTTTTACATAAATTACCAAAAAAAATTATCCCTTACAACACAATTTAAAACAGCCCGGCTCTTTACCAACATTAAGAAAAAAAACCTTCCAAAACCATTTAAAACAGCCCGGCACCGCCGGGCAAAATCTACTAGTGAACCATAAAAAGAGAGCTAGGGGTTGACAAAGAGAGATTAAAGGAAGAGGGCTGTGGTGGGAATCAAATTGCATCAAGATTGATGGGCCAAACTGAACACTGGTATCAAAACTACTCATAGTATTCATAAGGAAAAGGTAAAGGTCGCCCTTGCTCGAAATACAGTCATATCCAACTCTAGGGTTCAGTACTCATCTCTATAGCCAAAGAGCCAGCGCTGTCTGTCTACAGACGTTTCCATGGACATGTGGCAGGCATGACTAGACACCAAAGTGCACGGAATGCTGTTTACCTTCCCACTGAAGTTGTACCTATTTAACTACTTGCAATTTCTTGCTTTCAAATTGCAAGGTTAGCAGGAGCTGGGACAGAGACAAGCTCACTCAGACATGCAGCACTCGGGTCTCAAACTGCTGACCTGCCGACCTTCCAGTCAAGTTCAGTCTCTTAACCACTAAGCCCCCCTATAATATCCATGGGATAACTTGAATCAGAACAAAAATATAAATCTGGATGCAAATCAAGCTGCATCAAGCTTTAGTTGGGAAGATGCCATTTTTGGTGACCCAAACAGATTGCATCCATGGATATTAATTATTGTTGTTCAGTTGAATGTGGAAATCTAGCTACTGTTCTTGGGGAATATTCGGTTGAGAACTAACCCTCACTGTATCCAGGTTAATATCAGGAGCAGGTTTGAACCCATTTTAACACCACCTCCAAAAACTGCGGTTTACTTTCCACTGCAAAAGAGAATTAGATCTACTAAATTGTATGGCAGATGTTAGAATTTGGGGGAAAGACTGATACAACTGTGGTGAGGAATATTTACACCATGGTTTTGCTAATCTCTTTTGTCACAAATGTGAGGAGCTAAGCCTTTTTCCCTGGCACTGTGACCATCTCTTGTGGGTTAGAGCATTTTTATTTTTATTTTTTGTTAGCTGTTCTGAAGTTGTTGCTTGCTTGGGAAGTCACGGTGACTTTGTGAAAGGAGTTGTGTTCCTTGGTCACTGAGGATAGCTAGGAGAACATATCTCTCATTCAGTGCAGAGTAAGGAGCAGGAAAGGAAGAATTAAGTGCCAGGGAAAATCAGAGGCTGGAAAAAGTCAAATGAAAGAGGGTAAAAGTGATATGCTGTAACTGGATAGGAAAAGACAGATGGGAAGAAAAAAGGGCAATATAAAACAGAAAACTAAGGAAGATAGAAACTAAGGGCACAGGACTTACCATAGGTATTCTGACTGCGGAGGCTGTGTTGGGTCCAATTCAGTTCTAGAAAGCAAAATGAGAAAGAAGACTGTAATTATCCCATTACTCATGAGTAGAACCTTAGTCTACACGTAGGTGGGACCACACCTGAATCCAGGATTTTAAGCTTGCCTTCTCACGTACATCCTGTTGTATTGAAACTCTAATTTTTAGAGCTTTTCACTATTGGTGCCTAATGCAGAACGTATCGGTGAGGATTCAATAATCTCAAATCGGATAAAAATTCCCAGAGATCATTTTTAAACCTTAAAAAGTGCCATGTTTCGAAACCACAACAGCTCCAAATGGATTATGTAATCTTTGACCTGACCCCGCCCCCACGTAATTTTCCGTAATTCAGATGGCAGACCCCCCTCGAGGATCACGTAATTGTTGAATGGCCCCTCAGTCAGGGAGAGGTCCAGGAAACAGCTACACCTGAGACGCAGGCAGGCTAGAGCGAAGCACCAAAGAAGGCTCCCACCTGATACTGATTAGCTAGGAGGCTTATAAGCAAGCTTCTTGCAGCCGCCAGCGTCGGTACAACTCTTGTGCGAAGACTGACATCCTGCTTGACTAGACCCTGCCTGCTGTGACCTTGACTTCTCTGCCAACCCTGATGATGCTCCTGGACACCCTTTGGATTAGACTACTGACTTGGACTACCGGTAAACAAACCTTGGCTTGCCTTTTGGACTTTGATATCTGGACTATCTTCAAACAAGACTCTCTGTGTAGTGCCACTGTGCGGCGACTGTGCCTGCACAGGTGGGTCAGCACAAAAGAAGACCTGCAAAAGAAGACCTGGTGCCGAACTTTCCAGGATGACTAAGAAGTATCTAGCCTGATGCTTCTGTGACACATTTTATTTTTGTCATTCCAGTGACTTATCACTGTTTCTACATCAAGAAGTAATACCTGTTTAACGTGCTGTAGTAAATTGGTAAGGAAGCAACTTGATTGAAGATGTTTTATTTGATTTAGTCAGATAATTGTTAGTTGAATAATCGGCTGATTTAAATTTCCATATAAATACCATAATATATCTGAAGCAAGATAGTGTATCTTATTTTTCATTGTGCCATACCTAGTATCACCTTACAGGAGGCATTCTCTTCCAGTGAGAAAAAGAAGCATAGTTTGGATATATTGCTTGCTATCTACATTTTAGAAAATGTTTTTTTTTTAAATTAATTTTAAATTAATGGATATATTACCATATCAGCTTATATAATGTTTACATCAATATAAGCAGTTTTAACCAAAGTAAGTTTTGTTTATTGTGTGGAAGTAAATCGAAAACAACTTCAGACATAAATGTCTTCAGAATCTTTTACATTTGAGATATAATAGTATCGTAAATAACTATGAGGGGTATAATAACATCGTAGAAAACTATGAGGTATAATAGTTTTGTAGAGTGTGTTCATTGGTTATTGAGTCATTGTTAAAGTAGCTGTAATTTCAGGAATGCTTCTGATCTTTACAGTTGGTATGTAGGAAATGCTCCAAGCTCAGGCAATGAAATTCTTGCTGTGATGAGAAGAAGAAAGTCTTGAAGAAACAGTACCTGCCATTTTGGTACATTTCGCAGGCCTGTAACTTGGCACTACAGAATCCGCCCCCAAGGTATGATTTCCCCCCTGTCTGGACATGTTTTTGAGTTGGTCTTCGTCTACTACAATCTTTTGTAGTTATTTCATCTTTGCAAATGAGAGCACAGAGTTAACAGAATGGCACTTACTTCTCCAGCCAGTGCAGAAATTTGAGCTTTGAGGGGCTGCGGTGGCTCAGTGGTTAAGAAGCTTGCCTTGTTAGCTGGAAGGATGGCAAGTCAGCAGTTCAAGACCCGGGTACTGCATGACTGTTTGAGCGCCCATCTCTGTCCCAGCTCCTGCCAACCTAGCAGTTCGAAAACAAGAAATTGCAAGTAGATAAATAGGTACCACTTTGGTGGGAAAAGATCTTGGGGACATGAAAGGAGCCTCATTCGGGTTTTCCGAGTGGAGTTTCTCCAGCAAAAATCCTTTCAACCCAGAATAATTTCTAACACGAAATTATTATTATTATTATTATTTAGTTACCTTTGAGCAATAAAAAAAATAGAAATGCTTTCTAGCAAGGAGGTTGTCTTTCTATTGTGATGCAGAGGAAGAGCTTTAAATATATATTTATATATGCCGCCCTGAGTCGGGTTCTGCCTGAGTGGGCGGCATATATAAATATGATTATTAAATTTTAAAAAAATTAAATTAAATTTGCGGGAAGCTTGGCATTTTAGGAGGACTGGCAGAGGGAAGATAGTGAAAGCGCATGGTCTCCTATCAACTCACTCACTTTTATACATGGTAGGCCTGGTCACCTGTCGATATTAGCTCAGTTTAAACAACATTTAGACACCTTTAGTGTCTTCTTTTAAAACACGCTCATCCTCATGGCTAGTCTATCATGATGTTCTCTGTATTGGAATTTCCTTGAGTATAGTCCAGAATTGTACAGACTGGATGATAAATAAGGTCCATTATTAGGTACACAAACCATTGTTGATTAGACTACTGTACATTAGTTATCAAACAAAATCTTATTATTAGACCTGATACCTTGGATAGTTTTGGACATGTTTACCAGAAATACAACCTTTCTCTTTACAGATCTATAAGGATAGTAAGATAATCCTAGAAGGTGTTGCTTAAGGGATTGTGTTGGCTGATCATCGTATGTCAGTGACCTAGCTTTTTCTTCCTGTGTCGAGTGCCTGTACTTTCAGCTATTATATGAGAGGCGTAATCTGTTCTATGTTTATTTGTTGACTGACGAAGCACTTATTTGTGAATTTTATAATTTTTAGGTTTATGTAGTGTTTTGAGTAGACATTGATTGAAATCCAGTAGTTAGTTGCAACTAGAGTAAGCCTGTTGAATCCATAGAATTTACTGAGGGATTGACTTAAGAAACCTTCACTGTTTCTTTGGGCTTACTCTGGTTGTGACTTACTACTGGATTCCAGCCATTGGGTTAAATTCAGTGTTATTAGGGAATATGACTTCTTAATCACAACTTATTTGAGTCCCACTGATTTCAATGAGTCTATTAATATTAGATGTAGTCCATAGTTTTTGGTAGATGGTCTTGAATATTTTGTGAAATAAAGCAATAAACTGCTGTTGGCACATATAAAGCTCTTGTGACTGCTGGTTACTATGGCCCAGGTCACATGTAACCAGTGGTGGGATCCAATTTTTTTTACTACCTACTCTGTGGTCATGGCCAGGGGGAAAGCCCTGTGTTGCACCCGAATTAGGACTACTGTACTTTATTTCAAAACTTGGATAGGTGGGGCCAGCCAGAATTTCTGCTACTGGTTCTGGTGAACTGGTGCGAACCTGCTGATTCCCACCACTGCATGTAACTAACCTGAGATTTAGCAGTATGCACACGAGATAAGCCTGAGTGAAGCCCTGGGTTCAAGCACTTCCCTTTCCCCATGGATTCTTTTTTGTCTCCTGTGCTATTTAACATATACATGAAACTACTGTGAGAAGTTGTTTGGGCCAGATGACACCCAACTCTTATCTCCCATCTAATTCCAAGGAAGCTGTTTCTGTTCTAAATCATTTGGTACTGACACTAAAGGACAGCATGGAGGGAAATAAACTGAAGCTTAATCCAGACAAGATAAATGTGTACCTAGTTAGTCAAAATGCAGGTCATGGATGAGATTGCTCTACTCAGAAGACACCCATCCATGGCTTGAAAATGCTCCTGGATTTGTCCCTGAGCGTGGATAACCAATAACAAATAGTAAAGATGCAGCTAAAGTACTTTAGACATCAAATGAGAAGAGAGGATTCACTTGAGAAAGCCTTGATGCTGGGAAAGGTGGAGGGCAAAAGAAGAAGGCAGAGGCCAAAAATGAGATGGCTAGATGGTATTGCAATGGGCACAGCTGGGCGGGTTGAGGAGGATGGTGGAAGATAGGGGTGCCTGGTGTGCGGTGGTCCATGGGGTTGCGAAAGGTTGAAATTGACTGTGCGACTGAACAACAAAAAACAACTGGATAACCAGATATCAGCAGTGTCTACGATTTGCACAGTTAAAACTACTATGTCACAGTTAAAACTAGTATGCCAACAGCTCTCATTCCTAGAGAGGTCTGATCGGGCCACAATAATGTACCTTATCCAGTTGGACTGCTGTACACTGGGCTGTCTTTGGAAAGTGTTCAGAAATGTCAGTGGGTCTAAAACCGTGATGGCGAACCTTGGCACTCCAAATGTTCTTGGACTTCAATTCCCAGAAGCCCAAGTCCCCGTAAATCCACACAAATGGGTTTGCTGCGATTCATCCGGCCGGCGCCGCCCTTGTCGCTCCCAGAAGACAACATCTCGCTTTCAAATCCCTCAAGGCCTTCCTCTTGATTCTGCCACTCTCAGGTATGTTTGGTGAAGACACAAGAGACGTCCTTCTGTGTTGCTGCTCCCAAGCTGTTGAATTCTGTTTCACAGAAGCGAGACTGGCCCCCTGTTTGCTGTCCTTCTGTAAACTGGCAAAGACCTGTCTTTTCAGGCAGGCTTTTTTCCCAGTAACTGCCTGCCTAAGACAGATTTCTTAAAAATTGGCCAGATTTTTTTTTAAAACAATGGGCTTTTAGAATGTTCTTAAACTCTTCTTTTCCATTAATTTTTAAATCAACATCTGTTTGATTCTTCCAAATATTGTAATATTTTTTAATATTGTGTGATTTAGTATTATAAGCTACCTTGGGTCCTCTTTAGAGGAAAGGCATTGCATATTTGAAATAAATAAATAAATAAATAATAGCAAAGGTAAAGGTCAGCCTTGCTCAAAAGCCAGTCGTATCCAACTCTAGGGCACAGTGCTCTTCTCCAGCGCTGTCTGCGTATGCAGATGTTTCTGTGGTCATGTGGCAGGCATGACTACACACCAAAGTGCACAGAACGGCTCTACCTTCCCACTGAAGTGGTCCCTATTTATCTACTTGCAGTTTCTTTTGAACTGCTAGGTTGGCAGTTGCTGGGGGCAGAGATGGGAGCTCACTCTGTCATGCAGCACTCGGGTCTTGAACTGCTGAACTTCCAGTCATCAAGTTCAGCGTCTTAATCACTACGCCTAAGCCTCCATAGTCTAATAGGGGAAGATAAGGGGACCATGTAAGGATAACAAAGTCCATGATCTCACTAGCATAGGATTCGTTCCACCTGACAGAGACCTGCAAGACCGGGAAGCCAGCATAAACCTTTTTTGCTGCTTCAGAGTACATGTAGTTCTGCTCCAGGCTAGAGAAATCTATAATAGGTTTCAATCACCGACTATTTATGCTTACAAACCAGCCAGATCAGGTAGAAAATATCAATATGAATTAGGTAGCACTATGTAGTATTGCCAATAAAGAAATAAAGGAACTGGAAATCTCCCACCAGTTTATGCTCTATGTAAAAAGTACAATGTCTTCTGGTACAAATCAGGTTTTATTTTGAAGAAAAAATAGATCAAAGTTCAGGATCACAAAAATAAAAAGGAACATTTTTGCATTTCCCCTTTCCCTGGATAAAATAATAAAAACATATCTATATTTTCAGGCATAGCCAGTTAACAAAAGCAAGATTGCATATTTCTATTTTTCTACTCGCAAACAAGCATGGTAGCTCCTGTCTCCACCTGCTCTTTGGAACATGCCAACACTAAGCATAATGGCGCTTCTTCTACATTCTAAGATAACCAAACCCACCTCTTCCTGTATGCTACCCAATAAGGCTGCACATTCAATGTCCATCATACCTACTTCCATTCTCACAGTTTGAGATTGTTATGACTTCCAAGAGGAAAGGAATCTACACCTGGGCCCAAGGTCAAATCCCAAGACTCTCTTCACCCCTCTCAGGAAGAAAAGAAACACCAGCAAAAATTTTTTACTAAACTCCCAAAAGCAGTTTATTACAGAACACATAAACCCAAAGGTTTGCTAGAGCCCCTGAAGGCCTGTTCACATCATACCTGTCAAGTTTTTGATTTGGAAATAAGGGAAATTTCCTGGCAAATACGGGATACTTGACAGCTATGCTTATCCTTCGCTGCCCTCCAATGGAGGCAATAGGGCATTGCAGTCTAATTAATACGGGATGACGGCAGGGAAGAGGGCAAAAAAAAAGGGTTTTCCCGGCCAATACGGGATACTTGACAGCTATGGTTCACATAGTGGCCGATTTTGCTTAAGCTGTGCAGCTGAAAATGGCCTTTGTGTTTTGTACCTTTCTTGCACATTAGCATTGTTACATGGCCAGTCCTGTACGATACTCATTTCTTAACAACCTGACTTATCTTTGTACAACTTTTCAAAAGTGTGAGCGCAAAATGAGTACTACGACAAACCTATTTAATGTTGACCTAGAACATTGCATTATCTTCTATGAAAAAGCTTAATTCAGATTGCTGAGGGTGTTGCAGCTTTGTGTCATCTAAATGGCACTGAGGATAAATCTACCTAAAGAACGTTTTTATTGGTTGAATTTGGGCAGTTGAAATTTTATGTATCATGCCACCACCTTGTTCTTTTATTCTTTTATTACTGATGACTTGTGCCAGCTAATCTTTCTCACACTAGGTCAAGCAAAAGGTGGCTTCATTTTGGCAGTTTAAAGTCTGACCTAGACATGGAAGATGAAGAAGTCATTTTTAGTGGCTGGTGTTGTAGAATGCACATGTTTCCCAACTCAGAGGCTTACTTTTTCAGTACATAGACTTTCATAGCTGTGATGTCGTTATTCTGATATCTGAAAAAATATAGTCTGATTACTTCTAGAGCAAGGATTCATGTGGCCGCCACCACCTCCACCACACCAGGAAATGCCATGTGGTGGAGGAAGGGCAAAATGACCATCCGGCCCCCAAAGCTGTCTCATGGAGTGTGGCCCGGCCCCCCCGCTTTAAAAGGTTGAGAACTCCTGTTCTAGAGAATCAGACATTGACAGTGAATTAAAAATAATAACCTACCATGCATTCTTGATGTGAGAAGTTGTGTTTTTTTTTTTGGTACGACCTGAATTTGGAAATGCAGAACATTCAGTTTCACTGGGAAAATATCTGAACGGTATTTCATGTTCTCTTTTAATCCCCCCCTTTTTTTGTTTCATTTTCTGTAAGGAAACATCGTGCAACAGAATTGTACTTTAAAATATTACATGTTTGCCATGTTTAATAGAAGATTTATAGACTGCGAGGAGAAGGGGCCAAATGGTGAAAGCAGAATTAGAGAGGAAACCCATTTGAGGCTGAAAATATCCAAGTGTTCCAAAAGTTTTAATCACAAGTAACAAATCAAAAGATCCAAATCCAAAACCCTTTTGGTATATAGGTTGATTTTTCAGTAAATACTTTCATCAGGGATCTAGAAAAATGAACAATCAATAATTAACCCAATCTAATATAGTATCTATTATACACAATTATATACGCTTCGGTGTCTAGTCATGCCTGCCACATGACCATGGAAATGTCTGCAGAAGCAGACAGCGCTGGCTCTTCGGCTTAGAAACAGAGATGAGCACTGCACCCTAGAGTCGGATGGCTTTCAAGCAAGGGAAACCTTTACTTTTACATATTGAGTTATTTACATATATATACACACATCTCGGTGAAGCCATATGATAATATTGCCATAAGCATGAACATAGAAGAACCACATGAAAATTACCTGCATAGACTGATAAATGCATAAGAGAGATTTTCAGTTGCGTCCCAAGCCTCGTGAGTGAATTCTTTCGTCAATGGAATGGTAAAGGCAAAGGCTTTTAAAAGCAAACCATGCAATCTAATCAAAGCAGCTGCGTTAAGTGCTCATTTACATCATAATCACAAAAAGCAGGAGTAGTCTTGCTCCATATTGAGCCCATGAGGATGTAAAGTGTTAAACCGATAAATGAAGAAGGCTTCTCGCTTTTGGAATACTTGGATATTTTCAGCCTCAAACGGTTTCCTCTTTAATTCTAATAGAGGATTTATGCCAGAAACTCTGTCTCAGTGGACCATACCTAATGCTAATCCTACTTTGACTTTATACTGGTTATGATTCATATTGTTTAGTAAAACTGTAGTTCAACTTGTCAGGCAAATCCATACTCTTGGAGGGCTGATATGGGGCACCACCAATAACACTTTCCTTTTACCATGCAACCCCACCTCAAGCAAAGGTACCATCTTAACTATTGTTTGTTCAGTATAAGAATGTGGGTTAGTGCTTGTTTTGCCCGTGGACATGAAGACAAGGACTGCAATATCATTTTCACATCATGGAAGTGTGTGGTATTTTGTAGCGCTCTCTTTATAAAAGAGTAAAATAAAATGAGAGCATGAACAGTTGTGAGGCAAACTAAGAGACAGTATAAAGGTTTCCCTTGCTCAAAAGCCTGTCGTATCCAACTCTAGGGTTCAGTGCTCATCTCAGTTTCAAAGCCAAAGAGCCAGCGCTGTCTGCTTCAGGCATGACTAGACACCGGAGCGCACGGAACACTGTTACCTTCCCACCAAAATGGTCCCTATTTATCTACTTGCAGTTTCTTGCTTTCGAACTGCTAGGTTGGCAGGAGCTGGGACAAAGACGGGAGCTCATTCCGTCCTGCAGTACTCGGGAATCAAACTGCTGACCTTCCGCCTCCCAGTCAGCATCTTAGCCACTTGAGCCACTGCAGTCCCAAGAGACACTATACAAAACCTAGTTCAGTGATTGCTAGCCTTGGTGCTCCAGGTGCTGGACTTCAATTACCAGAAGCCCAAGTCAGCAGTCCTGCTGATCAGGGCTTCTGGGAATTGAAGTTCAAGAACACCTGGAGTGCCAAACTTAGCCATCACCGACCTAGTTTATCACAAAATATGCAAAATAGTATCAGCAGGGACTTTTAAGATGAAAAAAGCATCAACAGGCTGTTTTTGTGTATATATATTTAAAAGCAATTAAATGGTAAATCTGTTTTTGCTTTGTGAGTTTTGTCTCTCTGAGAGGAAGAATATTGGTTTCCATGAAAATAATTGTGCAAATTTTGGAAATTGTCATCAGAGAAAAAAGGAACACTCTTTTTGTTTGGTTTTCAGAAGCCACAGAATCTTGTAGGATTTGAAAATTTCTCATCAAGTTGCCTTGCTAAGTCAAGACAGCCTTGATAAGAAGTAATTTTGAAAGTATTCTTTGCATCTTTTGTTCAGTGGAATATGTCTTTCTTTGTAGGCAGTCTTTAACCATGTTCCAGGTATTCAGATGTAATGGTAAACACAAGTCCCTGGGCTTACTCAGAGTCTCCATTGACAGTGGCTGTATGGCAGGCATAGTGAACAAGCTGGTGAAGGGCTACCATCCTGAGAAATGCAGGTCCTAGGAGGCATTGCATAAGAGGTCACATAGCAGAAAGCCAGAGGTTGGCGAAAAAACTGAAGCTCCCCAGCACAGACCTGGGAGCTGTAGACATAATCAGATATGTGTCCATAAATAAGTGGCCAGCTCAGAGTTAAGCCTCATTCTGAGCAGGAAATTTGTCATATCCACCTTTCAGGCAGGCAACAATCATGGGATAATACATAGTTGGGAGGATCGTTTTTCAGTTGTTTTGTTTTCATCACACCTTTATTAGGTTTCTTACAGCTACTGTTTTTTGGCTGTTAAATCAAGTTGGAGGGAATCAGGCTATGGGACCCATACCACTACTTAGCGTAGGAGTTCTCAACCTTTTCAAGCTGGCGGGCTGGACTACACCCTCTCAGACAGCTGAGTGGCCCGGACTGGTGGTTCCTCTCACCGTAAACACTGCCATAAAACGCGTCCACGGCTGTCATAAACACTTCCGTTGGCGTTGCCGATGCCGGCCACATGAAATGTGGCCAGGCCGGGCCATAGGTTGAGAACCTCTGACTTAGGGGAACAATGGGATGGATCTTTGAGTGATCGTAGCAGTGGCCTGCCTGGCTTGGGGGCAGGCTGGTGATGCCTTTACTATAAACAGTAGATGATGACCTAGTGGTCCTATGATTGAGTGACAGTCATCCTGCCAACATCTGGTGTCTCTCCATCATTTGGGTTGGGAGGGTTCATCAATTGGCAGGCAGGTAAATTGAGATATGGCTGGAAATGTGGCACATAAATAATCATTTGTCTTATTTGAAAACCAGCTAAAATGCTTTGGTTTCTAAGCATCTGTCAACATAGATAGCTAATTGCTGGAGCAACCCCCTTACACCCACTCACCTTCGAATTGGCAAGTGAGCTCATTACAAGTTATCTCTCCTATATCATAAGAACATAAATAAGATATAATAACTGCTATAAGTGTAAGATGTAATGTTTTTTCTTTGGGAACTGACATGATGGGGAACAGCTGCGTGGGCTTTGTTATGTACTTATTATAACATCCACATTATATCTGTAGTTGAAAGAGCAGAGACTGGCCTGAAATTGTGTAAGAGTTACGGTTTGATTTAGGCATGTCATTAGACGTCTAGCATATACAGTACATGAAACATACAGGTATAAAGTAATAAAAAGCTGTGTTAAAGAAAAGTAGTGTTAACACATAAGCTTTTGGTGATAAATGTGTAAGACAGGATCTGAACTCTCCCCTAGTCTGAACAGAACCGCAATAAATTAATTGATTGCCTTTACAAAGCAAAAGACTTGTCAGTATGCTTTCCTATACAAGCTTTGACTTATATTTCATTTGGTGTTGGGAATTAACTTTTCAAGTTACTGCTTAAAAAAGCTCAAATAAGAAAGCTAAGATAAAAAGCACTGATCTATCCATGTGTTTATATGGTTTGATTGCATGCAGATGTACAATAATTTGAGTTCTTTTTCTTGCAGAACAAACATGCTTTTGCCAGCAGAAATGAAAATGAAGATGGCTTATTACCTGTATTAAAATGGATTATTTATTACTACAGGTAAAGAGGAAACTGATTTTTTTTATAATGTTGTGCCCACTTCTCTCATAAGTCTGTGTAACTCATATTGCATCATTAGTACAGGTAGACAGTATTTTATCTATCGAACTGGCAGAATTATTAGAGTAATACTTTTCAATCTTTATGTAAATAATTTTATTTTTCTATTACTGATGAGCAGTGAGATTTCAGTAGCTGCAAAGAACAGCAGCTATTAGACACTGGGCAAACGAAGCCTGCAAGAGTATTTTGCAAACTATATTCCCTCCTGATCCTGAATACATCTGATTGGCGTGATTACTAGCCAGCCATGCATTTTTATGAGATAGTGTAAGTTGTTAGAGCGAGGGTCCTCAAACCTTTAAAGCTGGGGGGGGGGGGAAATCATGCCCCCTCAAACTGTTGGCAGGCTGGATAGGTGCTGCCTCCCAGCTACCCACCACTCCACCCACACCGCCACTGCTGCCCACCCCAAGCCAACCCCTACCACACTGCTTCCCTGCTTACCAGCCTGGAGGAGCTGCACGGCACCAAATCATCCAGCCCGCAACCTCACTCCAGCCGCCGTTTCCCCTACCTCAGTCCTTGTCTCCTCCGCTTGGCTTGGCATGTCCCTAACTGCTCCGTAGCAGGGCGGATGTTGTAAGCAGCGACATGCCAAGCCAAGTGGAGGAGACAAGGATTGAGGAGGTGGCAAAAGCGCAAGGTCACGGGCCAGATGAGTGAGGTTGTGGACGAGATGAGTTGGTGCCATGGGCTGTAGGTTGAGAACCCCTGTGTTAGAGGGTCAAATAGCTAGATCCCACCTTCTTTTACCATTATTATTTTGCAACTGGTACTCAACATTTCATGGCTCAAAAAGGCTACTGGGTGGGTTCACTTCTTGATGGGTTGGGCTAAAGTGTTATAGCTGCATGGGAGTTTAGCTATGCTATTGTATAGTAGAGTAAAGCAGTGTTCTACAAGGTCATTCTAAAAAGGAGAGCACCTCAGACAGCAGCATTAACAGGGCATTTCCTGGCATTTTGAATTGTAGATCTAGAAATACAAAATCTCACATTCATAAACCAGAGATTTTTTTTTAAAAAAAGAATTTAATGTTTGTATACTAAGATACTTATTTGAGCATTCTGAACAACTTTTGACTCAGATCCTATTGGCACTCAATTGTTTCAGTGCATTGTTAGAGATAAGTATATTAAAATCATTGGAGAGAAGATGGTAGTGCTTTTTACTTGCTATCTTGATTCATGGCATTGTGGTTCAAGTAGTTTTTAAAACATAGTAAGGGAAAAGCCATTGGGCCACTTTCATTTTAAAGCTAAACTATTATTTATTGTTACAAACTAAAGAAACTACATGCCTTGAACTTGCATACTCCTCTTTCTAGCCAGAAGGAATTAGTGGGAATCTTGGTTAGTTATAAAGGGAATTATAAACCTGGTTATCAATATGGTTGTTACTGGCTTCTTTGAATGCATTATTCCCAATGTGGGGCCCATGCACCTCAGGTGGAGTTCAATTCCCAGAAGCCTAAATCAGTACATTGGCTGATCAGTGCTTTGGGGAATTGACTTAGGCTTCTGGGAACTGAAGTCCCAAAACCAAAGGTTGGGAAACACTGCTCTAAGTGAACAGAATTTTCCTGGGTTTTGATGTAATGAGGAACTTGGAGTAGATGAAATCAACCAATCGATCTAGGACCAGCACAGTATAACAAGAGATAAAATTTTAAAATTTAAATGCTTAAAATGTAATTAAAATATACTATTTAAAAACATATTCATTGAAAGCTAAAAGAAATAGAATAAAATCAGTATTTTAAATTAATGCTACGGCAACTGCTACTGCAATATAGCATTTGTGGTTTTTGCCACTGGGGGACCTGCCAGAATTGTTCTTCTAATCCTGATTGCTGTAGCACAAACTTGGCAATATTGTGAGTAAAAACGAGCCTTTCGTCAGATGACAGCCAGTGAGTGCAAATACTATTAGATCGACCAGGATATTTGCAGAGCATCGGGGATATGAATTTATTTTGGATAGCCCTATAAAAAAGAAAGATGCATAAAATATCTTCTGTAGTTTCAGTTTCTACTATATCACGGGCACACTCAGGTGTAGGTAAGTAAAACAGGGATAGAGAAACCCATGAAACCAAAATTTATTGCTATTAATGCACTTAATAGTAATCCTGGCCAACAGTTCCAGCAATTCCATTAAGTGTAGCCAGTGATGAAGGTTTGTGTGATTTGTAGTACAAATTATACAACAGTTCCCATTTCTGTGCTGAACCATCATCTAGTGTGCCCCCAAAAGAGTCAGCCTTGACAGTTGTTTTTGCTGTGCAGCTACGCAACATAATTTTTTTTATCTTAAAAATTAAATGCAACTTGTTTTACTTGGTTTTACTCCCATTTAATTTGGTGTGGTTTATTTGTTAGCATGTCTACTTAGGACTATCACTTTAGATAAGCAGAATTATTCCTTTTTGTTTCTCTATATTGTATTCTGTACTGTATGTTGTGTCTCTATTTAAACATTCATTCATATCCCACATGGGGACCAGTAGTGTAACAAGGAGTCATGTAGGGCCTTTTTAAAATTAAGATCATAGATTTAAGTAGTTGCAGAATTGTTAGAGGTTCGTGTCAGGTTGCTGGGCACATCTCAAGTATTTTGTCTTCCTTTTCTCCAGTGAATAAGGTGCTGACACAGTTCTCCAGCTTCTATATCTCCATAAAAATGAGTGAGGTACAAGCAATGGTAGAATTCTCTGTGGAGCTGCACAAATTTTATAATGTGGATCTATTTCAAAGAGGGTAGGTATTGCACCCCTTCTCCTATGATAGAATTCCTGTTGAAGTATTTATTTAGAGACTATGAATCCTTTTTTAAAAAAGAGTAGGTGAAGTCATAGAATGGGATAGGCAGCTGTGACGCTGCTGGATTGCTTCTTTCTTGTTTAGAACTGCAGTGTTCATGAGTAGGGCCAGAGAAATGGCTGCAGCTGATGTACAGAAAGGGATGCTGAGCAACTTTTTTGATGGTTGTGGTGGGGAATATGATTGCATTGACATTGCAGAAGATCCTTGCTCACATGTTGATACTTAGACATCTTACACAGTGATCCATATACCGTAGAAGAGCTCTGGCTACAAGCATCCTCTGGTTATATTTATAATCCTTGGAATATATCTTATTTTTCTTGGCTTCCCAAGAGTTGAGATGATACCCAGCAGATGACCATGTTTGATTTTACTAAACTAACTTCTTGCAGAAGAAACTACTCTAGTTGGAAAAAATTAGATTTTGGCTTGTAAGGTGTGCAAGTGTAAGACTGGAAGGAGCACTAAATATAACACTTAACTACTCACAGCGATGCTGTGATTTCTCAGCCTGTGAGGAGCAAAACTTGTTTTATTGTATTATTTCAGTTTCTTGAATCACAGGAGTGCAGTTCAAAATTTTAATAGCAATAGCAGTTATACTTACAGCGCATAGTGCACTCTCTGGGCAGTTCACAAATTACTTAGCATTTTGGTCTCAACATGCTAGGTGCCCATTTTACTGATCTCGGAAGGATGGAAGGCAGAGTCCACCTTGAGCCCCCAATTTTAAAATAAATTATTTGTAATTGTTACATTAAGGACATTTTTTAAAAGATCATGAACCTTTGTCTAATTTCCAATCCATATTATTTATTGTCCACAAATATTGTACTGAAGATTCTTTTGACATTAGTGATCAACAAATGGTCCTTATCTATTTAGGTTTAATTGCTATAGTTGTTGGTTGGTTGGTTGGTTAGTTGGTTGGTTAATTGAAATATTTAAATATTAAAGCAAACAATATTAAAAGTTTAAAAATACATTCCTTACTGCAACATTTAAAAAAGAATTAAGCAATATTAGATGAAAAATAATGGATAAAAATAGTTTAAAAGCATCCTAAAAGCACTTTTAAAAGATATTGTCCAGTTTTTAGGGAACCCATTATAGACACAGTTACTGATTAAAAATCCTGCCATAAGAGAAACCTCTTCGTCTGTCTCCAGAAAGACAGAAAAGAGGGAGTCAGCTTGCCCCCTTTGAGAGGTAGTTCACAGCTTGGAGCAGCAACAGAGAAGGCCCTGTTTTGCATCTTCACCAAATGCATCTATGAAAGCAAAAAAAAAAAAAAAAAATGAGAGAAAGGCCTGCCTCAATGATTTTAAAACCCAGGCAATGTCATATAGGGAGATGCAATCTTTGAGATGCCTTAGTCCCAAGTTATTTAGGACTTCGTAGGTCAAAATCAGCACTTCAAATTGTATCTAGAAACAGACTGGCAGGCAGTGGAAACTGCTCCAAGGATTGGGGATCCAGAGCACTGTGTGGTCCTGGTTTTCCTCATTTTTTAGGGGCCGGACCCAGTCAGTGTTGTTGGGTGGCAAGAGGTGCAGCCCTAGGCTTCTCTATTATGTGATGCCGCAGGGCTCAGTGCTCTCGCCTCCTATTTAATATCTACATGGAGCTGCTGGGTGAGATCATCCCTTCCCACGGGCTGAAGTATCATCAATATGCTAATGATACTCAATTGTACATATCAGTCCGTGCTGATCCAAGTGATGCGGTTGACATCCTATCCAGGTGTCTGGAGGCTGTACGGGTCTGGATGGGGTACAACGGGCTACAACTGAATCCTGGCAAGACTGAGTGTCTGTGGGTTAGGGCCCCTGCGTTGTCCCAGGAGCTACCATCTTTGGTACTGGATGGGGCTCTTTTGCCTCAAACAGACGGTGCATAATTTGGTGGTTCTCCTGGACTCACGACTCCTGTTCAAAGAGCAGGTGGCAGTCATGGCCAGGAGGGCTTTTGCGCAACTTCACATTATTCACCAATTACGCCCGCTCCTGGACCGGTCACTCATGCTCTAGTCACGTCCAGACTAGATTATTGTAGTGTGCTCTACATAGGGCTGCCCTTGATGACCATTCGGAGGCTATAACTGGTGCAAAATGCGGCTGCCTGTGTGGTGATGGTGTGTAGTTGTTATTATTGTTGTTATTATTATTATTATTTGGGGCTTGTATGCCGCCAACTCACAAATGCGACTCAGGGCGGCTAACAACAATATCACATCCAATACAATATAAAGCAAGATATGACCATGCCTCACCCCTATTGCAAGAGCTGCATTGGCTGCTGGTGTGCCTCTGGGTGCAATTCAAGGTGCTGGTAATGACCTTTAAAGCCATTCATGGTAGTGGACCAGGATACTTAAGAGACCATGTCACCCCAAGTTCATCTGCCCTTCCTACAAGATCAGACCAGAGGGGCTCCCTAGTGGTTCCATCTGCCAGAGGCTCGTCTCTCTGGCACTAGGAGAGCCTTCTCTGTATCTGCTCCGACCTTATGGAACCTCTTGCCAACCGAGCTGCACCTCCAGGCACAGCTGCCGGCCTTCAGAAAGGGCCTTAAAACCTGGTTAGCGCAGTGGGTGTGGGACACTGCTGGTGCGGTAGCCCCCACCCCCCACCCCGGCTGACTTATATAAGACTTCCCGGGTTTTTCAATTTTATAGGGAGGGTGTTCTAATCTGGTTTTAATGGTTTTTAAAGTTTTTATTGTTTAGTTCTGTATGATGGGGACATTTTGAACTTTTGATACTGTTGTAAGCTGCCTGGAGTCGCTTCAGAGAGGGAGGCAGCAATACAAATACAGTAATAAATAGGGTTGACATAAGTCAGACACAACTTGGAAGTGCATAACAACAAGTTGTGTCTGACGTATGGCAAGTTATGTGAAGGCTAGGTAGAACTCCCAGAATGACAAATTATGGGATGTTCAGTCCAAAAAGCCCATTCCTACAATACTCTAATGCCTTTCTTTTTTACGCAGTGGTGTAGCTGCTAGCCTTGTCATATCTTCCCATTCCCTGTAGAATTCTAGATGCTGCTCCTTGAGACACCTCACTAATCCATTGCATGGAAACACATCCCTACACAAGCAGACTGATACCTAAAATAAAAATTGCTCCTCAGGTGATGACTGGTAATAATAGTAGAATTGCAGTAATGATCTATTAGTTAGACTCCATGATCACATTAAATTTATAATCATTTATAATTATGGTTATTTAGCACTAACAAGTTCCCAAAGGTGGGGGCAGTGATGTCATCTGACATTGCTGGGAGCTCCTGGAAAACTGGGAGTAAAGTAACAATACACAAGGACATTGCCTGGCTGAACTTGATTTATTACAATGGGTCTTTTGACCATTGTAAGAAAGAATTCGTTCCCCGATATGGAGCCTTACTAAAAGATTTCTCCCCAAATCACATAACCTGAACATTTGTATCTATTTTTGTACCTTCTGTACTAACTCCCTGGCTATCCAACGCCAGGCCATTTTTATCTATAATATGCCAGTGTAATATGACAGAGATTGGTCATGTAACTGCAGTTACTTTGTTAGAAATTAGAATTGCTGATTCAAGATATAGCTGGATTTTATGATAAACTAGCATAGTTTGCTCGGCATTGCCGGGCTGTTTTTAAATTGTGTTGTAAGGGATAATTTTTTTGATAATTTATATAAAAAAGAGGTTAGTCTGTAATTGGTGTGTTTTTTTTATTTTTATTTATGTACAAATTTTTGTATAACATAGTTTGCCCAGCCAGCCGGGCATTTTTAAGTTGTGTGTTGGTGGTTAGGGGTGGTTTTGGGGTGTGCACAACCACTGATACAATACCACTCCAACCACCAAAACACACATTAAAAATTCCTGGCAAGGCAGGAGTGTTGTGTGTGGGGGGGGGGGGGGGGGGAGAGAAAGAGAAGCAGTGTGTGTGTGTGTGTGTGTGTGTGTGTGTGTGTGTGTGTGTGTGTGTGTGTGTGTGTGTGTGTTGTCCCCCCAAACCCAGGGGACCCTGCAGAGAGGGGATCCCCCCCCCCGCAGGACACCCCATTATTAAAGAGAAGAAACCAAGCTGTTTCTTCTCTTTTAAAACGGAGTGTTTGGGAGGGGTGTTGGATTCAATCCCCTCTCCCTGGTCCCCATGGTTTGGTAGGGTTGGGGGGACAAAAGGTCTCTGTCCCCCCAACCCTTCCAGAGCCAGGGGACCCAGCAGAGAGGGGATCAATTCCCCCCAAAAAACAACAACAACAGGATTCTTTGTCAAGTTCCAATGGTTAACGTTTGGATTTATAGGTATAGATACGAGCAGTAAAAATAAAGAACAGAACCGTCTCATCCTGGCTTGAGCCTCTGCGTCTCGTCACTTTTACCGCTGCGGCAGGCAGGTCGCAATATAGAATAAAATAAACATTGAGAGGGAACAATTTAGGGAAAATATTTCTTATACTGTATTAGATCTGCCATGAGGGAGACAACGCAAGGAGAAACAGCATGTTCTGCTGAATTTTTGGTACCCCTAATCTCTTGCTATTTATCTCTGGGGGCACTTAGCCTCTTGTTATTTGCCTCTAAGTGTGATGCTAAGTGCACACTTAACATCACAGTTTGTAAAGTGATGTGAAGCAATTGCAAAAGAAGGAGGCACAAACACAGTCAAATTAGGGAGCCCAGGTTTTCTTGCTTCACTCCTTGTCTCCCAAAACAGCTTGCTCTTATACCCAACCTCTTGTATGTTTTGGACTTTTTAAAAAGGAATACATACCTTTGGAGTAATGTTAGAGAAGTCACGTTTTTCTAATGCCTTTAAAAAACCAGGAGAAAAACACATTATGAATCTGCTAAGTCAACTGCAGTTACACTAATACCAGAAGACACTTTAGGGCAGTCCATAGAACAGAAGGAGCCAAGGAACTGCAGGAACCCAGCTTTGCCATATACTTGCAGCATGGCTTGCTCTGCAGCTTTCCTTCATTTCTCCTTGATTTATTCATTGTGTTTGTCCTAATACAGCTCTAATTGACTTAGGCAAAGAATCTTGAGCTTTATGTTTCTTTTCTGGATTATTGTGGTGGAAACAAGCCAAAGTACCAACTATGCCAACATACAGGCAATGAAGGGAGTTTACACCTTAACACTACTTGTAACAAACAAACCAAGGTGATAGTAGTTCCCTGGCTTGACCGGTTGCACCAGTCAAGCTACCATGTGTAAATCAGGTTGTGCTGAGTTGGGTTTTAACACCTCTTTGCCTTGAATTAAGGAAGGTATTTAAAAGATTCATTCACATTTTCCCCAAAGATTCCACTTCAATCCCCACCCTTTAATTTGTCTCTTAAAATGTCAACTGAAATGTCTCAGTGCTAAAATGCCTTGTAAGATGCACTCTACCAATCATGAAAGTACATCACATTTTGAAAAGTGTATTTTGAATAGTAGTTGTCAGCTAGTGACCTTAGCTGCCACTTGCTTTTCTTTTACCCCAGAAAGCTAAGGCACTAATTCTGACTATTCCTGCAAGGAGCCATAGATAGCTAGGCAATCATTTTCATAATGGACTATTTATTTCTAGGTTTTCAGACAAAGCTCTAGTTTTATACAGACATATACTTCTCTCATTGTCCATTTTGGAATAAGATAGGAATTCATTTTAAAACTGATAAAGTGAAATCCCAAGATCCCTTTTCCATATTTTATGCCTTTTGTATGTATGTATGGGCAAGGCCATATGATGTAAACTTCATTCAAATGTTACCTGTTCTTCATTTAAATGGATTTTCAGGCCAGAAAACATTCTTTCCAGTACTTGGTCTGTGAACTTTTGTGTTTCATAATGCTTAGTTTAATGGGGGAAAGGAGAATTGGCTTTTTAAAGAGACCTTTGATTTAATGTCCAGTTTTGCAGTGCTAACTTAATCCACAGTTTCGCAGTTTTGATGCAACAGAAAACTGCAACATAAAATTTTTTGTATCTCAGGTAAAGCATAAAACACAAGGACAGATGGAAGGAGAAAGGGGGGCATTTACTCATGTTTTTCATTTACAGTTCAGTAAGTTATGCCAAAATAATAATGTCTGGAGTGGATATTTCCCATCTTTTAATAAATACAAATGTGCCTTTCTCACTTAATTTAAAAAGTTGTCGCTGTTCATTGGCAGCTCTCATGGTCTAGCCTGAGTGTTATTGATATATTTCCCTTTTATGTGGCACTGTGCCATGAGATGTCTTTCATTTTTATTCCTCATTCTATGGCCCATAAAGGAAAATATTGTTGTGATGCTGAAAAAGCTTTTAAGTCACTGGAGAAGTTTGGAACTAGTAAAATAAAATGAACGGTTGTTTCTGGAAAGCAATATATACTCTGAGATGAAAAATCTCCAGTTCTATCTGATTATATCAAATTCAGTGTAGTAATTTATTGCATGCACAGTAATTGAGGGAGTCAGAACAGCTTCAGTTGAGGGTTGGTGGAAGTCTCCCATTCTGGTTTACCTTGTATGAGTGATAACTTTAGGTCAAGAGCTTGATTCCATTTCCCAGATTTCTCTTAAATCCCCGCCCTTTAATCAGTCCCTTAATATGTCAGTTGAAACGTCTCAGCGCTGAAAAGCATTGAAAGATGCACTACTAATCATGAAAGAGAAAACATTAAAAAATGTGTGAAGCAGCAGTTTAATACAAAACAAGCTTCATGTTTCAAAAACATCATCAGTGGTTATATATATATATATATATTAGAGATGATTCATAGATGTTTCCCAGCTGATTCTTTTATTAAATTGCTTTCTTTATATTTGGTAGAACACATTAGCATGTTTTTTCTTGAATGGTATTTCTAATCAACTTGTGAACTATTGGTGATTGGATATGTTTTTGAGTCTGAAAAGGAAATATTCATTTTCTTTTCATTTTGAGGTCCCACTTTTTAAAACCAAAGTGCCATTTATTATTTGAAGGAAATTGCTTTTGCATGTGTTAATTTAGAATATGTAGCATATAAAATTTGGAAGTCAAAAATATTTCAGTTAAAATAAAAACACTGGAACCAAGTTGACTTCAAAAATAAGAGAGTTCAGATCCTATTGGTATTGTGGAATATGAAGATCAGAAAACCATGCTTAATAGTTGGGTGTCAGTATAACTCTTCTAACATCTGTGCAGCAACTCTAAACAATAACACATTGCATCAAACTGGTTTTCAAAGTTTGAGAACCAAGAAATTACCGTATTTTCCTTTCTGCACTTCCTTTCCCATTTATTCCCATTGATCAGCAGTACCAATCTCTATTTTTAATTTTTCACTAGATGACCAGATTAGTCTAGTTTTCTTCATGTATTTTTCTTTTATTCATTTATGATTTCTTCATTCCTATTCATTTGCCTTACTGTTGCTTCTTTGGTTATCCTCTAAGTAAAGGAAATCTACATTGCAGTTGCTTTCATCTCCTTAAATGGTAGTCTATCCTAATCATATGGTACAGAACTGAAAATACAAAACATCTTTCGATGTAACTTCCCAAAGCTAGTTTTAGGTTTTTGTTGCAAATTACATTCTTCATCTAAAGGAAGTTCCTCAGGGCAGACATTTATTTCATGGCTATACTGCAGCTGTTCATTATTCAGTGTTCTCTATTCTGCCAATTTTGAGGGATCTATATTTGTCAACACAATTCACATTTTTTATTTTTGGTCTTCAGCTACATTTTTGGCCTGTATGCATTGTCTGAATGTTCATTTTTAAGACTATGTTCATTACTTACTTTGTTGACTTTACTGCATACTTTTGCTGAGCAATTCAGTTAGCAACTGGTAATAATTGTATCATTTGCAAATCAGATGTTCTTAACATCTCCGTTGACATTCATGCCAGCATTTCAATCATTATATGCTTATCTCATGGTACAAATTAAAAATCAGGATCCAAGAGGATATGTGCCTGTCATACTTTCTTCACATCTCTTTGTCCTTGAATCTTACATTGCAGCTTGTTGTTGGTAATACAAATTTATACAAATATGTGTACCAACAACTCTGTTAAGAATGTTCTGTTGACTTTGTTAAAGATTTCTTTGTAATTATTAGAGCAAGCATACATACCCATGTTATGCCATGACATCATAACCCAAATAAATAGGTACACTACCACTTCCTAGTTACATGCAATTTATATTCTCTGCCCCCTTTTTACATTTATTATAAATTCTGCCATATATTTAAACAGATTTCTTTAGCATATGGCTCATCAAGCAATTAAGACATTAATTAGTTTATTAAATTAACATTTTACTTGTTTGATTATTTTTAATAGTCTTTACCCCCCCCCTCTTTTTTTGCAAGATGTATACACACAGCAACCCTATCTAATATTAATGTGCTTTGTATTTAAAGAATGACCCTTTGACTTGTTGACTTATTTGTCCTGAATTGACCCATGTGAGATTATCATGTTAGGATTAGTAGGCAAATGTTATGTATTAAAAACTGTATCGTGTTGTAACATAGAAATCATTGTGTATTAGAAATCTACCTGCCTTTGTTTTGTTTAGGTAGTGATATTTGGATTAAAATGATCACATGAGCTGTGCATTTTTCACCAGAATTTAGGGTTATTAGTGAACGTAAAACTGAAAAATAGAAGGGCAGTTTCCCCATGCACAATATAATATTGCTGCATCTTTGTAAACTCTCATGCCTAATTTGTGAGATATGAGATACATTTGGTTGGCCCATACTAATTAAGCCAGAGAGTATGGACCTGAAATTAAAATAATGCAGTAGTAACTTGATGCAGAGCATCCCAGTAGCAGAATGTAAAATTTCTGAAGTGAAACCATATAAATAAATAATGTCCATTAACTAATGCAAACAAATAATTTCAGGAAATAAGTGGGCTACAAGAGGGAAATTAGACTCAGAAGTACCAATTCAGAGGGAGAAATTTCTTCTCAACACAATTATGTCACCAATTACCGCGTTTTTCCTCTTTAGAAGATTATGCAAACCATTTAACTTTATACAGTGTAAATAAGTAAATTGTTTCATCAAAGAAGAAGAACCGTGATCACAGAAAGATCCTTCTATAAGCACAACTCTCCTATAAAGAGAAACTCAGAGTGAAAATAAGGTGACTAATACTGCCGACATATCATTTATTGGTCAGGTGTCCATCATTCCTCCTCATTTAAATGAGATCATTTTATTCTCTGCACGGGCCTTGCTAAAAAGGAGGTTACACTGCAGTAGAAATCTTTTGTAATTCATGTACCAATTCTGTTTACCTTAGTAGAACTAATTTCTGAAGGGACATATGTAGGATGTGTGTCTGGTAGACAGTGCTAGATATGGGATACTTGACAGAGACAATAATATCAAAGAGTTTGAACATTTTTGCTTCTTTCATACTATCCTTTAATTCTAATGAGGTCAGCTACCGCCAAGTCTAATTTAGAGAGAGTGCTCGGTGGAAAGAAACTGAATAATACCCAAACTAAAATAAGCTGTAAGCAGTCTTGAACACCATGTTTGGAAGAAAGGTGGGGGTAAAATATTTTTAAAAATGTTTTGATATAGTAAACAGCATTTCATTGGAAATGATTTTACCGTAGCTTTTATCAGATTCGTGTATCTATGAAGATTCCTCCAAGAGTTCCACACAAAATTGAAGCAAGCTTATTACGTGCAGCCAGTAAGTATGAATATTTTTCATCTCTGGTTAAGTTTTTGATGGCTCTGCAGTGACCAGTTCAGTTAATTGAAGATGCGTTAGTTAAGCATTTGACTTCTAATGGATAGGTTAACCGACCTTAGCTTAACTGACAGTCTTTATAAATACATTTTAAAGTCATTGGAAAAACTGTAAAAATCTGTGATTTAATAATCAAAAGCTAGTAATCTTGTTCTTGTGAATACTTCTGCCAGTGAGTGTAAACTGGAAGGTAATGTATACATATATTATTTAATGGGCAGTTGTTATATGGTTGCACAAAATAACTAGACCTTGACAAAACTCATAATTCTTACATAAATCTTACTTTGACAGTCAAATCAGAAATATTAATATTACTAAATTTAATAAATATTTTCAGACAGCACTTGAAAATTGTGTGGGGAGGCATTCAGAAAGTAATGGATAGTTGTCTTTTGCATCGTTAGTGAAGCTAATGTCCTTGAGCCAAGCTCTTTCTTATCCTTGGCTGAAAAAAACATCACCACCACAATGTGTATCTTAATGTGTTACTTGTGCTTAGTTGTACTTCTCACTCAAGAAAGTCATTGACCATAGTTATTATCTGTATTTGTCATCTCTATATGACTGTTAAAGATCTTACTGGGAATTTTTGAACCAAAGTGCAGCCAGCATGCACTCCTCCCTAGGCTAACCAGTAGAATTTTTTTTTTTAAAAAAAATGGCTATACCCACCCATTTTGGTGGTTAGGACTTTTTCCATGTTTCTGCATTCTCTGAACTCCAAGTATCAAAGCCAAAAGTGACCATACAGGCATTTTGGGTTGTGGAGTGAGGGCAGCACACCCCATGAAATTGCGCCACGTGCCATAGGTTGAGGACCCCTGCTCTATAGTAGCTCTGCAGCTTATTGGTTACTGACCTAAGTACAGTAGTTTTATTTCTTCCTTCAAAGTTTACAGCTGAAGGGGGATTTTATTTATAAATTCAACTTTATCTGTGAATTAATCTCAAGAATTGACTTATTTGCATAGCAACAGGTTTTTAGTTATTTGAATTAGTATTTTTCTTTGATCACATTTTATAAGAATAACAAAACTATTGCACATATCCACTTTTCAATTTTGGTGTATTTAATTGTAATTCCTTCCTAATATTTTACTGACTTCAGGTGCTGATCTTGCCTTTCCAGCATCAGCCCATGACAATGTTATCTGCAGTAAAACTTTTCAAATTCTCTATAAAAACGAAGAAGTGTCTGTAAATGATGTTATGATCTTCAAAGTCAAAATGCTATTGGATGAAAAGAAGGTAATATTCCAGTTATGTATGCTTAACAGTTGAAGTACCTTAAAGATACATCAGGCAGTAATGCTGTGGCTGATTGGCCTCGGAGTTGGTTGTTCTTTGACAACAAAGAAAGTGAAGCTAGGTATTTTTGGAGGCTCTCCATTGATTTCACTAGGAGTGTAGTGATTATGTAACCTTGGTAGATATTATAATGTATCACTGAAGCAGGACTTATCTCTGAATGTGTACATGATCCTGGTTTCCACTCCTCTCAAATCCACCCAGATTTCTCCTTTCAATCAGGGGTTTACTGTTGAGGGACAGATAGGAAAGATTCCCACCCAGCAGGAGTAAAAGCACAGTATTCAGAAAGGACATAAAATATATTCAGAATATATTCAATGCAGATAGTATCTCAGATAAAAACCAGGATTCCTATATCCATCAGATATTTCAAATTTCACTTGTGACAATTGAGAATATTGCTATATGCTGCCAGATCTCTCATTTAGTTTTATTACACCATGTCGTATCACTTTGTTTCAACCTATTATATCAGCCCAGTAATTAAAGAGGGATGAACAGAATATATACATTTTAAGTTAGTAAACAAGTCAGGGGGAGGAATGTAGAGTAATATCATAGGTTCTATTATTAAAAATAATTTACTTCAAAATTCTTTCCTAGATTGAAGAATCACTTAATGAAATGAACTTCATGCTCTCTTTAGATCTACACTTTACAGATACAGATTATTCGTAAGTTCAGTGCTGAATTATTTTTTACTATGGAATATTGCTGGTTTTGATGTAGCTTTTTAAAGTAGAAAATCCTCCACCTAAAGTTGTGTATGCAAGTAAGTGACTTTTTAAAGATCGTCTTTTTTTAGTGATAGTGCAAAGTTCTACGGACTGAATTTTACTGTTATGTAGACAATATTAAAGTACTGTAATGGGAAAATCTATGGATGTATATTTCTGAATTTCATGTATGTATTGCCTTTAAAACAGTTGCTGAGTTGGCTAAATATAGGTTGTACATTGTAGAGATTGTAGATTCTTAATGTATCTGTGAATACAGATTCAGTAAAAGGTTTTTAAGAACATAAGAATAGCCTTGCTGGAACAGGCCACAGCCCATCCAGTCCAGCATTCTGTCTCACACAGTGGCTCACCATTTGCTTCAGGGTATTCTCAAGCAGATGCCTTCACCTGATTAGGATTTCCTGGAAATGGCATTGATATTTAATCTCAATGCCATTGACTCAATCTCTCCAACCCGGAGGTTGTCCTTAGGTATCCATAATTATAGCCATTGATACCCTTATCCTCCATGAAGTTGTCTAATCCTTTCTTAAAGCTGTCAAGACTGACAACTGTCACCATTTCTTCTGGCAGGGAGTTCCATAGACCAGTGATCATCTGGGTGAAAAAGTACTTTCTCTTATTTGTTTGAGAACTAGCACCCAAAAGTTTCATGGAGTGCCCCCTAGTTCTAGTGTTGTGCGATAGGGAAAACAGTTTTTCCTTATCTACTTTGTCCACACCGTGCATGATTTTATAAACTTCAATCAGGTCACCTCTTAGACGCCGTCATTCAAGAGTGAAGAGGCCCAACCGTTGCAACCTCAGATGGTAAGGAAGGTGTTCCAGTCCCCTAATCATTTTCTAGGAGTAAATGTCTAGACTTGAATTTTCCTGGTATGTATTTCTACTAGTGTGTTGTAGCACAACCAAAAACAAGTTTTAAAAGACTAAAAGGATTTTTTTGGGGCAGCAAAAGCTTTCATGGATTCAGCCCACTTCAATAGACATACATTATCTGAGTAAGCCAGATGCAGTCCACAAACACGTATGATAAAACTTGCTATTTTTAAGATGCCACCAGAATCTTGTCTTGGACTTAAAAGGTTTTGTTTTGTTTCTAGCATTTGTTGGTATATTGCATAGATTATTAAAAATTAAATGGAGTTATCTATTACTCTAATTCTTCACACTGCTAGATATGTAGATTATATTGATTTCACAAGGATTGTTTATCTCTGAATATGCAATCATTTCCAGTGATTTCTCTAACTAGAACTACTGTAATTCCTTAGATGCCTTATATCTCAACAAATCAAGTTTCTCAGGAATGTGTTTTACACAATTAAATAACTACACAGTGCATCAGGTTTTAATAATTGGGTTACTTCAACCTTCACAGCCCTGTCTACTTAATAGTACAGGTAATTTTGCCTTCCACTTGTAGCCTTCCCGGGTTTTTCCCATTGCTGTTTTTTTTCCTCAATAGAGAAAATCCGTTAAGGATAAACGTAGAATAACCTTTGATCTGGAAATACCACTGTTTGCATTCTTATATACCAGTTATAAAATAGTGGTTATGGTTATGCTGTTGTTCTTTTAGGCCAGAAGATCTGAACACCTTGCAGCTAATTAGCAGCCGAACACTAAAGTTGCACTTTACGTTACAACGAGGCCTTCATCACTATGTCAATGTCATGTTTGATTACTTTCACCTCTCTGTCATTTCTGTTGTGATCCATGGCTCTTTAGTTGCTCTTCACCAGCCATTGATAAGGTAATTAATATAAAGATTGATGTTTTACATATTTTTCAAAACTGTTAGGTTGATAAGACGTCATTCATTATTTTTAATTGTTGATTACATTTAAAAAGTAACAGTACTTTAGTTGGAATGAATGTGAACTTGAATTGTATATTACCAGTTTGTCAAATTACCACCTTTACACAGAGAAGGAACACTAAACTCCATGGTTGTACTTACTTGAAAATCCTGTCCCAGTTTTAATTTGGAAATTGTGATGTGAGGTAATTAGTATTTATTTTGAAAGTAATCTTATTGGATTTTTTTTCTTTTTGGCTGGCCAGTCTGTGATCTTAAAAATATGACAAGAGCCATCTTGGTTCATACTGCTGACCTGTGTGCTCTAGCATTTTTCACACAGTTACTTCAGATACTTAAGAAACCTGTAACTGCAGAAAACAGTGAAACCTGTATTAAAGCACATATATTCTGAGTCATACAACTGGTGTGTGTGTGTGCTACAAATGGTTCCATTGATCTTTCACATCAGCTCATGAAATGATTCCCCTGGAAACAATCCATTCCTCCTCAACATTATATTGTAGATAGAGGTCTCTAGTGACCAGCTCTGATAATGTGTCTTGGAAAGACATATACAGAGGGATTTTCCATTGAATATTTTTGGACTAGTGGATAACTGAAACTGAGGAAATGGGACTCACAGATATGTGGGGTGAACTGTATTGCTTTATAGCTACATTGCTGTTTTTGTTGTTGTTATAGTAGTTAATATTGTTCATTACAGTTAGGAAGGGGATAAGCCCAACTTAAAGTAGATACAGTACTAAACAAACAGAATGGATAAAATTTTAGTATCACTCCCTCACAATATGTTTGTAATTCACTCCTTATTTCTTCTGCTAATCTTTAATTATGCCATCATTTGTTTTTAGCTTTCCTCGCCCAATCAAGAATACTTGGCTAAACAGAAATGCACCAACACAGAACAGGGACTCTGTGATTCCATCTCTTGAACGTGTTGTCTTTGGTAACAATTACACTAAACAGTTATCAGCTGATGTAAGAGTATAATCATTTTATGTTGATGACTTATTAATAAACTAGAAAGAATAAATATTCAACTTTTAAAATTTTAACAAGCAAAACATTTTGTTACAATGCAGTAACAACAAATGAATGCATGCTGTCAAATAATCTAATACAGCAAAACCTCGGATAATGCTAAAACTTGGTTCCACAAGTCTTAGTGTTATCCGATTTTTAACATTATTCGATGCATGCATTGGATAACGTTAAAATCCTATGGAATGCATCGGATAACGTTAAAACTCCATAGAGATACATTGTAACCAGCATAGGCTTTAGCAAACGTTATCCGATGCATCCCATAGGATTTTAACATTATGCGATACATTTTTTCCCTTAATTGCTTAATGTTATGTGATTTTAGCGTTATCCGAGGTATTACTGTATATTAAAAGGTGATTTTGCTAAGGTATTTGTAGATTTTCCTGTGATATCGCATGGTAGATAACAATTACATCATACTTTGAGATTTGTTTGGCGTTTTTGGTTGTTAGATCTACTGAAAACCTTCTTGTATGTCTTTACTCAAAAGTAAACCTCTTAGATTCAGAAAGGCTGAGAACTAAAGACATGTAGAAGGAAAAGCTAGTTTTGGTCCAGAATTAGGATCTATTGTATGAATGAATGAGTAGCTTCCCTCTACCCAAAAGCAGTGCCTTATGGCTTCTGCTCTGGCAAGACTCCATATTTCAAGGAGGCTTTTAGAAGTAAGTTGAAGTTGTATGTGGTTTCAAAGTATTATTTATCTTGCATAGGGCTTTGTGCTTAATCTATATGTACATTTTCGTTATCTGCTGACTTGATAATTGTACAAATCTGTCTTTAGGGCTGTGGTTTTGTAATAACAGAGTCTTTCTTGAATCACGCTTACAATCTCCACCGTACCCTTTGTACAAGTTTGCTGCTAGCATTCAAAGGATTGCACAGCTATTTCACTACTTTATCAAAAGAACTGCCTTCCTGCCAGAAATTAAATGCAGGTATGTGAAATACATTTTTATTTGGTTTCATGTCAAAACTGTTATCTATAAGGAATGTCTTAATATGAATGGAGATATACATAATGATAGTTTAGTCCAGGCATGCCCAAACTATGGCCTGCGAGACAGCTCCGGCCCCTGAAGCCCTTGCCAAACCAGGAAGTAAATATGGATGCTTCTGTGCATGCACGAAAAGCAGCCATTTTGTGTCCTGGTTTGGTGCAAAATGGCCACTTTCACGCATGCGCAGAAGCATCCGCACCAACCTAGGAAATAAAATGGCAGCTATTTTGTGTCCTGTGCCAAGCCAGGACACAAAATGGCCACTTTCGCACATGCGCAAAAGCATCAATGCCACACATGCACAAACACGTCCTGTTCCGGGGACGTGGTCTGGCCTGCTCAGCTGTTCTGGGGGCGTGGTCAGGCCTCCAGCCCAAAAAGTTTGGGCACCCTTGGTTTAGACAGTATCAAACTTTGTCCTCAGATTTAATACATTCTGCGGGCTGATTTCTATTTTTTCCTCCATGTATTTTTTGACTTCATGGTTTGTGATCTTTATTTCCTTCAAAAAAAAAATTAAAATGCAGTCTCCGCCCTGTAGGCTAAGGATAGTGTATTAATTCCTCTGCTGAATGGTAAAGTATGTGTATGTATAATATACATAGTAGGTTAGTGTGGAGCAGTGATGGTGAACCTTGGCACTCCAGGTATTCTTGGACTTCAATTACCAGAAGCCCAAGTCAGCACTCCTGCTGATCAGGGCTTCTGGGAATTCAAGTTCGAGAACAGCTGGAGTGCCAAGGTTTGCCATCACTGGTATAGAGGCTAGTTTGCGATCTAGTCTATATATGAATTTTATGGTCTATATATGAATTTTAAAAGGAGCGTGTTACACCATTTAAGTCTACATATGAATTTTAAAAAGTACTGTATGTACATTTTTTGGAGTCCAGGTGCTTTAGCAAAACCTGCTTATCAGTGGGTCTATAATTTCTTAGATATGACATGCATTTAAAGCCACGTTTAGCTTTGTATTTAAGCAGAACTTATTGTGTAAAAGTCATTTTGAAAATAGGTTTTGATAGAATTTCCAACTATTTTAGGTAGACTAAAAAGTCCATCCTCCAGTTTGACCTCTAAAACTTAAATATGTTTCACATATCTTTTAGTCCACCTTCTCCTATCAAAAAACCCCACACAAACAAACCCAAAAAGAATTCATTTCAAATGTATAAATAGTGTAAAAATGAGTTCAGCAGAACAAAAGGGAAATTCAAATTCTGTCCATGATACCTCATTGACAGATGAATGCTTTAAACTCAGTCTTTGTGGTGAAAAGTATATATTACCACAGCCACAGTCTTGGATCAACACTTCACCATAATTATAGCTTTACAGGCCACAATACTTACCGTATGTACTCAAGTATGTCAAATTTTCAGCCCCAAAAATGAGCTCAAAAAAGTAGACTCAGCTTGGAGCCCATCACTGCCCTTTTATCATACAAGATAATTATGAATTATACCTAGCATTTAGAGACATGTGCTCTTTCTAACTTACTAGAAGAGTAAACTAACAACGTGTTGAGGGAAATGGTTTAGTCCCTCACTCTCCATCATTTCTGCCATTCTCTTACGTATGAGGAGTAATATTTGAAGAGGGACAGCTCTGCTGTTGGCGAGGGCTTTCCACATGAAAGCAGACTCTAACTTTCTATAGCAAAGGTTCCCAACCTATGGCCCGTGGGCCGAACCCAGCCTGTGGCACTATTCCATCCGGCCCATTACTGCCTCTGCCACACCTGGAAGTGGAAGCAAATGCGTTTACATCAGCTGTAAAATGCATCTATGTAAGAGTAAACATGCCCACGTCGGTTGCAAACACGGAAGTGGGCACATTTACGACAGCCGTAAATGCTTCCGCTTCTGGGGTGTGTGGTCCATCCTGCTCAGCTGACCGGGGGTCATGGTCAGGCCTGTGGCGTAAAAAGGTTGGGAACACCTGTTCTATAGTGTCAGGATTATGGAAAAAGCCACATGAATTATTTCAACAAGTTTCCCATCAGACTTGCCACATGTAGAGTGGAGTGGAGTACTCCCTTCTACTTATGGTAAGCTTACCCTCCTAGTAAATTTAGTTATTTATTTTATTTTATAAATTTGTACCCCGCCCTCCTGGTGAGAACACCACTCAGGGCAGCCAACAACAAGGTAAAAAATCTTAACCTATAAAACCAAGGGTTAACCGTTGGAACTGGCTATAGGTTGCTGTGCCTCGCCCTACTTGCCTGCACTCACCCTTCGTGCACACGGCCGATCTGGGTCTGCAGGTCAACAAAGGATTGAGAAAACCGGCAGTGGGGCAACAGCCCCATAAACGCGAAAAAAGGGAAACAACTTCATTTCCCAACATTCCTTGCGCCGTGCTGCACCAGAGCCAATCAGGCTGAGAGGCTCTCGCACGGTGTGGCGTTCGGAAATGCCCCGCGGCCAGTCAAAATAAAATCATTTTTAAAAAAACGCAGCACAAACACAAAGCACAAACCCATAACTACAAGCCCCAGCGTCCTGCACGCCATGAGCGCACAGAACGCTGAGGAAGCCGGCGCCCAAAAAATAAAACAAAAACACCGGGAGAGCAAGTCCACCAAGCCGCGGGAACCAAAGCCCCCCTCCCCAACGGTGCCTAAAGCTACCAATCGGAGTTTCCCCTTTAATGTCATGGGGGGTGTTGTGCTCCCCCTCTCTACTGGCTCCCCTGGGGTTGGGAGGATTGGGGGGGGGGACAAAAGGATTCTGTCTCCCCAACCCTCCTAACCCCAGGGGACCTGGCAGAGGGGATTCCCCTCCACAAACACACACATGCCCCATATTAAAGAGAAGAAACCAAGCAGTTACTTCTCTTTAAAAACAGAGTTTGTGGGGGGGGGGAATCCCCCTCTCTGATGGCTCTCCTGGGTCCGGAAGGGTTGGGGAGACAGACCCCTTTTCTCCACCCAACCCTCCCAAACCCAAGGAAGCCAGCGGAGAGGGGGATCACAACCCCCCCAATATTAAAGGGGAAACCACAATTGAGATTTCCCTTTTAATATCAGAAGGTGGCCTGGATTTGATCCCCTCTCCTGGGTCCCATGAGTCTGGAAGGTTTGGGGGACAAAAGGGGTCTGTCTCCCCAAGCCTTCCAGAGCCAGGGAGACGGCAGAGAGGGGATCTCCCCGTAGGACACCAAAAAACACAAAAACAAACAATCAAAAACATCCAAAAATACACAAACACAAACAAAAATAACACCAACAAACAAGACAAAGTAAACAAAAACCAAAATTTCAAAACACACCCAGCCCCCAGCCAAACACCACAAAATCCAACCACCACCACCACCCCAAATAAAGAAAAACAGCCAACTCACCACCACATGACCTCAGTCCACAACGACTGGAAAAGAAATGAATAAAGAAAGAGACTACTTACTGGAAGAAGCTCCACCCAGAGGCCACGAGAGAAAAAACAGTCAAAATACAAGATAACCCCTACCAGCAGCACTTGCTGCCCACAATAATAAAAAAAATTCAAGAAGACACAACAGCCCCACACAAAAGGCCCCAAGAGTAAAAACAAGTAAAAACAAATAACACAAAATCATAATTTTACACAAATCAAAAACAGATGTCAATAAAATAAAATAAAAACTAATCAAAAAACCTGTGCTGAATTTTTACTCAAATAAAAAACAAAAACATCAATACACAGTTTAAAAACATTTATTGTGAAAAACATGTATTTTCACATTTTTTAAATTATTACCTACGGTACAACTATTTAAAAAATACATACTAACAAATTATTGGGTTAAATAATTTTTTTGGAAAAAGTATATCATCCTTTGTTCTTTTTTTCATCCACAAAACCAAAACACCAAACAAAACTCATCACAGTTTATAACAGGCCACCAAAAAAATGTGTATAACTAAAAAATTTAATTATAGACTAACCTCTTCTTTACAAACATTAACAACAACACCATTTAAAACAGCCCGGCAACGCCGGGCAACCTCTGCTAGTACAATATAAAAACAAGCAAAACTGGGTCATGGGTAGACATGCTGTCAGCAAATGTGTAAACTGTGCATCCTAACCCACTTCAAGTGTTACAAACTTAGTAAAATAAAACACCAAGTGGTCCATTTAGTGGTGAAAACACAAGCCTATATGCTCCCTCTTCATTCAGAATTCCTTATGTGGAATTCTTATTTCAGATCTAATTTGGAGGGAGCTCTTAAACTGCAGTTTCACAGTTCATATGGCACATTAACCTGTGAGTCAACAGAGAAATATTCCTCAGTGCAGTGATGAAAATGACAAAGAAAACACTCTTTGTTTATGCACTTTAGTATGCATGTGAGTTGTTCCTTTGGATCACAATCATGAAGAAAAAAATTACCCTCTTCGTTAATATAATGTATTTAAAAGGCTGTGCTCCCGCACAATGGTGTGACATATTCCTAAAGAACACCATAAACAAGCTGAGTCCACTAATCTGACTGCCTACGCAAATTTGGAACTGAAAATCTGTGTTGTCTAAACAAATTGTGTTATCCTTCCCCAAAAAGGCAGGATATATTAGCCAAGAACAATAGCTGGTTTATGATTTAGGCTTTTAAAGGATGGCACAAAGCAGGAACCTGGACTTTGATGATATATTAAGCTGTCAGTTCCTGGTTAGATCAGTGGTGCCCAACGTGGGGTCCACGCCCCACAGGGGGATTTCAATTCCCACAATCCTCAGTCAGTACATTGGCTGATCAGTGCTTTGGGGAACTGACAGGCTTCTGGGAATTGAAGTCCAAAAACCAACGTTTGGGAAACACTGGTTTAGTTATACTAGAACAGTGATGGCGAACCTATGGTACAGATGCCAGAGGTGGCACTCGGAGCCCTTTCTGTGGTCACCTGTGCAGTCACCCCAGTACAGATTTTACCCCACCCAGCAGCCCAATGGGAACACTTCCTCCCTTCCCCAGCACACAGTTCACCCCACCCATCTGCTCAGTGGCCCAATGGGAGCACTTCCTCCCTCCCCTCAGCACAGAGTTCACTCTGCCCAGCAGCCCAATGGGAGCATTTACTTCCTCCCCTGTTGCTGTGTTGGCACTTTGTGATAAATAAGTGTCTTTTGGGTTGCAGTTTGGGCACTCAGTCTCTAAAAGGTTCGCCATCACTGTACTAGAGGAAGAGACAAGTACTTATAAACTGGCTGTATGGTAAGAAACCTGTTCAGAATAAGCCAGGATTCTTTAGAAATCTGATTTATATAGGATGCAAACATAGCTCTCCTTTATTTACATCTGTAGGAAACTGCCCTAATTTTGGAATGCAGTGTAACAAAACAGGATTATGCAGCATGCCTCAAGATGCAGCGATTAGTGTACAAACCCCGACACAGCTTCCACCAGATGTTGTTGTACTTTTGAACCCATTGATTGACTAGGGAGGGTCTTAACATTTGGAGGGCCGCAGGTTGTGCACTCCAATCTATACACTTTGTAACATCTATGACAAAATATTGCTGAGTGTGCACTAATTGCCCTCTGCATACTAAGATAACTTTCAATACATTTTGAAGTCTATTTGCATACAGAATCCTGTTTCTCTATGTAAAACAGGGTTACTCGACCTGTGGCCTGTGGGCCAGATGCAGCCCACTGCACCATTTCATGTGCCCCCCCTGCCTCCACCACACCAGGAAGTGCCATGTGGTGTAGGAAGGGCAAAATGGCCATCCGGCCTCCAAAGCTGTCTGAGGGAGCATGACCCGGCCACCGGCTTTAAAAGGTTGAGAAATCCTGATGTAAAATAAGTTTATTAGATTATGTCTAAAATGGCCACAATTTTCTTTCTAGACTTACGCTCCATATATTGTTGACCAAAACCTAACTCATGTTGCAGCAGTAGTATGAACTAGTATGACCTAGTTCCTGTTCTTACCCTCAGCTCTCAGTGGTACGTGGAAACCAGTTTTGGCATGATTTTCCAGCCCTTGAGAGCACTTTTAGGGAGACTGCAGTGGGGTTGGAGAAATCAGCATCCTTCCAGTGCAGCTCGTGGAAAGGGTTCTGAAATGAATATACTCCATTAGATCCTAGCCGAAGCCCTAAATTTTGTTTAACTATATTGTTTGTAAAATTACAATTATATAGGTGTTATTCCTTCATAAAAATATGTCACTGAGGCCACGTGTTAATGTCTAGCTGAGCCTTATGAATTAATAAACTTTTCTCCCTCAAGTATTCTGGATCTTCTTACCTTACAGCAGGTGTGCCCAAACTTTTCAGGCTGTGGGCCAGTCACATGGTTCATGGGTGCCCAAATTATGGCTCGGGGGCTGGATCCGGCCCCTGAATGTCGCTCCAAGAAGCGGAAGTAAAATGCGCCCGTACAGGCGTGTTTTACTTGCGTTTCTGGGAGCAACGAGGGCGGTGTGGGCCGGATGAATTGGTGTTGGGGGCTGGATCTGGCTCCCAGGCCATAGTTTGGGCACCCCTACGTTACAGGAACAATCTTAAATTTAAAATGTGTTTCAATAATAATTATCAGTTGCAGTCATTTATCAATTACACTTATTTACCGCCCCATAGTGCTTAGTGCTAATAAGGAATATTCACCCAAAAATATACAGATGATACTACTCTAACCTGTAAGAATCAAATCAAGCCCCATAGCGGCCAATTATTAATCTCTTTTGAAACTTAACAAAGACATAGCTTTCAGTATATTATGTTTCTATTGTATTAATGTTTTCTGTATTAATGTTTTATTTGTGAATTTTTAAAGATCAAAGTTATTCAATACTGTAATTTGGCCTATGTGTTTGACAAAATGTTTAATGCCTAGGTGGTATTTACTAATATTACTAATGTGATTCTAAACAAATCTGTTCTTAGAGGTGGTGGATATAGTTCATAAAGTGTTGCATGTATACCAATCCAAATGAAGTCGTGCTTGCATGCAGCTATGCTCCCAAGCTATGATTGCTGAGGGGAAAGGTCTTCTGAATGGCTTGTACTGTACTATGATAATATAATGTGCAGTTTGTTATAAGTTATCTAGAATTTTTTGTATTGAAGAACATTATTTTTTAACTACTGAGATTCAAATGGGATTCTGGAAGAACACTTCTGAAGACCTATTTAGATCTCAGGGGGGAAAACATTCTTCTTTCCTTTTTAATTGCCTTGCATTGTCTGCGATCCCTTTTGCCTTCTATTTCTATGTTTCTCTGATGTACATTTTTATTTTAAAATTGGCCTTTTTTAAAAAAAATGAAAAATACATGCTTCACATTGCTGTATTTTTAAGTAGTAGAAATGGTTAGCATTTGGGCAGTTTTGATTTAACTATTCCATTACACAAACAATCCCACACTGACGATAAGCCCAATAACACCCATAATGTACATCATTAATAATGGTGTGTCAAGAACTTTACTAAATTATGTTCTTTAATTTTCCTTACTTAATTGCACTAATGACCAGGCAAGTAATAAACTTTCTTACTAACTTTAAAACTAATTATAATAATAATAAACACATGGAAAAAGGAGTGTAGTAACTAGTCATGTGTACAATCCTTATAACTAGCCCAGTCCAGCATGCAGGTCCTTTATGAACGCCTTCTCAGAAGAAAATATCTACGAATCCAGGGAGACGCCTATCTAGGTATGTTTTAAGTGGGTTATTAATTTAATTTTATTTATTTATTAGTTCAACTTCTATACCGCCCACTTGGCCTAGGCCGACTCAGGGCGGTTTACAGTCATAAATAAAAACATCATGGTTAAAACTGATTAAAACTACCCACCCGCTAAAAATAGGGTGCAGGGACCGAGGTGACCGAGGGGGAAAGAGTTTCTACTACACTAGACACCCAACGGAGGTCACCCTTCCACCTGCACCCCATACTTGGCTTGCCAGCCAAGTTTTGAGTTCTTTTCTGGAGGGCAGCAATTCCGTCTGGAGACGTAACTCTGTTGGCAGGAGGTTCCAGAGGGCCGGTGCGGACAAATTAGGATTTTGTGATTTAAAGCATCAAAGCTTTTGTTGTTTGCAAAATAATACATCTTATTTTGTGTTTAACAAGTGCAAAATATATGAACATAAAATCCAACTCTAGTGTCAAGGTGATTTATGAACTGAACAATTATATTTGAATTCTCTGTACCACTTTATCTGAGGATATAATATTGATGAAATGGTCTCATTTCACAGTTTCTGTTTCATTTTTGATCTTGTGCTGTAAACCAGAAATGGTTGAAATGTGTGGTATCTTCACTTATGGGATAACATATTAACATAGATTTGAAATTTTAAACCCACATATTTAACACATGGGATCCAGGCTTGGAACACCATTTTCTTAATAAGAAGCTCCTTTGGAGTAAGAGTAGGGGATAGATATTTGCTCTTTCCCCTGTAGTTTTTACGCCCTTGGAAGGCACCCCTAGAATATTTTTGAGGCACTCTGGAACATGGGGTCTGTGTTGCAAATCACCTCCTTGTCTTTCCTTCTGTGGGAGTCTCAATTAAATCAGAATCCTTGCCATAAACAGAGAATTTGGGTTTCTGGAAAGACATATTCAGATCTAACTGGGACCTTGTTTTGCTGGTGGTTTTGGAGAGAGATAATCCCATTCCCCTGTCTTTAGGTAACAAACTCTTGATGAGAACTCACTGTGGTTGTCTTTTTAAACAGAAATGATCTCCTCAGCAAAGAAAGCATTAGAAGATTGCTATGGATATAAAATTCATTTTTAGTGTGAAGAGGATTGATTTTCCTTCTGTGGGTTATCACATTTTGATTGTATTATGCTTTGATCAATACACTTTATAACTTGGGTGTGAAAACATTTGCTTGCTACGCTTTAACATACAGCATGGGTCTCCAGCCTGCAGCCCATGGGCCGCATGCCACCACTGTGCTCTTTCTATATGGCCTCCCAACCCGTTTGTTTATTCCTATTAGCCCAAATCATTTTCCTTCAGACTCACACTGTATTTCCTGCCTCAAGTAGCTGCGTCTTCTGCTGTTTTTCCTGTCCCTTTCTTACAAAAAAGCAAGGCAAAAAGCAGTCACTTATATATCACCCCATGGCGCTTAAAGCAAAGCAATCACACTCATATACTGTACCTGCCCCTTGGCGCTTAATGTCTCTGGGCAGTTCACAAGTTAATTAGCATTTTGCCCCCAACATGCTGGGTACTCGTTTCACCAACCTTGGAAGGCTGAATCAACCTTGAGTCCTGGTCAGGATTGAACTCACAACCTTTGGGTTGCAGTATAACAATTTAAACCACTGCATTTCTTCTGATCCCCATGATTCCTCCTGTTAGCCGTCTCTTGGTCTTATCCTCCATATTAGCATTTTTGGCCATTCTGGGTATTTTACTATCCCAGGTGCCTGTAACATTAACATTTATTTATTGATCTCTGAATGTTTACTTTTTACCTAAATCCATTCATCAATCATTTTGTTACATTTTGATTTAAGACGTGGCCCTCTTTAGGAATCGAGCATTCTAATGCAGCCCCCATCTCCCAGGAGATTCGGGACCACTGGCTTACAGAGAAAAAGATACTGAAAACTAGATGAACACTACTGGATGAATACAACCTTTTAGCTGAACCTAGCTTAAGTTAAGTGACTATTTAGGGAAAACACAATGCCCAGTGGTACCTCGCTTAAAGAGCATAATGAGCTCCATGGGATTGCTCTTTAAGCGAGTTTGCTCTTTAAGTGAAACACCATTGTAAGTGACCAATTATGAATGCTGGCGGGGGGGGATTGCGAACCCCAATTTAGTTGTTAAGCGAGTTTTTGGTTGGTTTTAGTTAAGCGAGGCGGCTATTCAGAGAAAATATGCTCTTTAAGAGAGTTAGTCTCTAAGCAAGGCGCACTTTATGCGAGGTTTTACTGTAATGCATTGAGGAAAAATGTGAAATGACAGCTGACTTTCTGCTATTTGTACTGAATCTCACTCATCATATTACACATTTTTACAATATGAAGCAGCTTTAGATATAGATATAGATATAGATAGATATATATCTATATCTATCTATCTATCTCTATCTATCTATCTATCTATCTATATACATATACGTGATTAAGAAACCCTCCGAAGCAGTTTTGTGGATTGTGTAAGGCTGGAAAAAACGGGAGAGGAAAGACGAAGTAGGAGTTTCCTTGCATAAAGTTGAAAGTTAACTGTTAAATAACTCCTTTACGTTTTGCACCACTATTCAGAATAACTTTAACTAAAAAATATTCTGTAGAAATTGTAGTTTGCATAACTATATATAATTTTGGATTTTATTCATAGACTGGGAGTGGGGTGCGCTTATGGAAAATCAGAAAAAAAGAAACATGTTATAGTTCAATGGGTCCCTTAAGTGAGTCCGTTCACTGGAAGATACAAATAATACAAACTAAAGAAATGAATAGTACAAAATTGACTATATTTTCTTGAGAAATCGCTCTATCCAAAAAAAAGTATTAATTTGAACTAGAGATAATTATGTCTGAAAGTATGGCCAATATTGTTTATCTAGTTTTAAAAACAAATGAATGGAAAATCTCTGGCCACAAAAAGAAGATGTTGTTGAGAGCTACAATTACTTTTAAATAAATAAATAAATGTAGCCAATTTGATGATTTAAATTCACACAAAATATAAGTTCTTTACTCCATGTATATTAATTCTACTGTAGGCTGAAATCCTCTTGGGTGGATTATTCCTGCATAATTAAAATGATGCCATCATCTACAGCAGATTGCTGCTGATTAAATACTTCCTTTTTCATTTTTATCATGCACATGACTTTGTCTCCTTGTGTATGAGCCATAAGTACCTCAAATTAAAAAAAGAAGTTTTTAATAAGCTGCTATCTGATGATGATGATGTCATTCCCCTTAAAGAAGTGGAGCTCTATAACAGGATTTTGGCCATAGTTATACAAGATTAATTTTTTAAGATTTTCCTCTTTCACAAAACCCAGACTTTCCTAAAATTCTTATGTATGATACTTAAAATTAGGATTTGCTTTATCTTAAAAGTTTTATCGAAATTGGTCTTCTGCAATCAGAGTAACTCCATTCATAGACAGAAGGCATTGTAATCCAGTTGAACATGATGCTGTGAGAAGAGGGAACTAACTAACCTCCCTCACAGCACCCGAAGTTGCAACCTGTATTGTTCTGGAAGGTTCTGTAACTCTTTCAGATACGTTTTCAAGGTCTAAAGGGAGTTAGGATAATCAGAAACATGAGATTTTCTTTCTTTGAGCATCCCATGGAAAGCAGGATCCAAGCCAATGCATGATAATAAATCTGCCATTGATGTCTCACTATATTTCCTATTCCTCTGACCCCAAACTCTGACAGTTTAAAATTTTAAATACTTCATTTTTAAATGAAAACTCATCTGAGCAATTTGCCCAGTAAGGATTGGTGAATTAGAGTTAGTCCAACTTAATGTTTGTACAATTTCTTCATAAAACCTAGATTTCATTTCAGTGCGTAGCACTTTGTTGCTATTTGAAAGTCTTTCTGTTGAATTAAAAGAGCTCTCAGGTGAGAAAATCTGTTTTATTTTTGTTGTTCAGTTGCTCAGTCGATTCCGACCCTTTGTGACCCTATGGACCATTGTCCTCCAGGCATCTCTATCCTCCACCATCCTCCTCAGCCCGCCCAGCTCTGTGCCCATTGTGTCTACAATGCCATCTAGACTTCTCATCTTTGGCCGCCCCCTTCTTCTTTTGCCCTCCACCTTTCCCAGCATCAAGGCTTTCTTAAGTGAATCCTCCCTTCTCATTTGATATCCAAAGTACTTCATCTTTACTATTTGACCTTTCAATGAACAGTCAGGTTTGATTTCTTCTAAGATCGACCTATTTGTTCTCCTCGCTGTCCAGGGGACTCTCAACACTCTCCTCCAACACCACATTTCAAAGGCATCTATTCTTCTGTGCTCAGCTTTCCTTATGGTCCAGCTTTCACAACCATACATTACCACCGGAAATACTATTGCTTTGACTATGTGAATTTTTGTTTGCAAGGCTCTACTTCTAACTATGTTCCCCAGGTTTCTCATAGCTTGTCTCCCCAGAATCAGTCGTCTTTTTATTTCATGGCTGCAATCACCATCTGCAGTGATCTTTGATCCTAAGAGAGTAAAATCTGTCAATGCTTCTACTTGTTCCCCATCTATTTTCCAGGGACTGATTGGGGCCTGTTGCCATTATCTTGGTTTTCTTGATATTGAGTCTCAGGCCAGCTTTTGCACTCTCCTCCTTCAACCCACTCAAGAGATTCTTTAGGTCTTCCTCACTTTCTGCCATTAGCGTGGTATCATCTGCATATCTCAAATTGTTTTGTTTTGTCAGGAATGGGTGGCTTTGATGAGTCAATTATTTTTTGCCCCCTTTCCTGACCCCTCAATATTGTCAGAAATTAAAGTGGGAATGGTTAGATTTCCATTTCAGAAAAATATGTTTTGTTTTTACCGAGTTTTACATTAACTATAGTTTTAAAAGAATTAGCCATGACAAAAGCTAGCTACCTAAATAAATAAATAGCAAAAATGCATCAGCCTCTTAAAAACTATTATATTTCCTTGTGAACTTTTTGTGGATCAAGTCCATTTTCACAAGATACTGAGGAAGTGCAGTTGATCTTTGAAAACCTACATGGAAATATAATATCAGTGCTACTACTTTTTTTGTTTGGAATTTTTTGTTCTTCTTTTGAGATATTCAGTTCTTCATTGTGCAAATGTAAGCCTATTCATTTGACTTTTGGGGTGCACAATGGCAAGCTGGACAGCTCCATGAACTGGGTATTCTGTCCTTCCTAAGAATAACAGGATACAATCCTTTGTTTTTTAAATTGAGTTGATTTAGTAGTCTTGTGTTGTGATCTATAAAAATATAGGTTAGAACTTCAAAATACTAATTTTATATAAACTCTAATCTTTTCAGAAAACATAGATGTAGATGTAGAAGCACGCCTGACAGAACTCTGTGAAGACTTACAGGTAATTTTTTCCTAATATAAATAAATCTTAAATTATTTCTCCTGTCTTAATCCCAATTTCCCTTCTCTTCCCAACACAACTAGCCATTTTCAGTAGCTGGCCTTTCCAAGCTTTCTGTGATCTTCTTTGCATCTTGCAGATAGAACAGATACTGTGGTAAATGTTACATATCTGGATTACCAGGCTTTTGATAGTTTGTTATAAAAAGGCCTGATCAAATTTAGTACAGTATAACCCCCACATAATGAAAAAAACTCCGTTCCTCAGAGTTCTTTGCTATGCGGATTTTTCGTTATGCGAAGTGAATGGGAGATGCCCCGGATAACAAACAAAAATGTTTGTTATCCGGGATTCCCATTGACCGTGTATACCCCGGTTACCCAAAAACCCCGCAAAATGAAAAATTTGTTCGTTATGCGGGGTATTGCCATAGCCTAACAAACACTTTGTTATGCGATTTTTTTTGTTATACGAAGCATTTGTTATGCGAGGTATTACTGTAGTTAGAAGGCAAGAGAACTGGAATTCTTACAGAGCCATTTGGTTAAAAGTAGAAATAAATTGTCTTTTCACAGTGAAGGAAGGAAAATAAGAAATAACCTGCAATGATTTGTGCTGGAACTATGTACTGTCTCAATTTATTCATAAAAACACATTGGAGATTAATAATTGAATGCTGCTTTGCAGATGACAACAGATTATTTAGAATAATGAAAAATTTAAGACCATTTGTAAAAGATGATTCTCTCCTACTAGACGAACATCCTCTCTTGGGGATGGTATCACAGTTTCAGGAGGAGGTGTTTTTTCTTGCGCATATATAAAACAGGAATTGAAGCTACCTTTCTTTCAAATTCAAATAATTCAGATTTTAAATAAAATTAAGAAGGTGGCTTGAGGGTATGAGATTTTAATATCTATCCAAAGGGCCCGTTTTTTTAAAAAAAAACCCACTGTTCTGTAGAAATAATGTTTTATACTATATCCCTTTAAATGCCAAACTTGCAACAGATTGGCAAATGAGATTCAGCATAGGTATAAATTTATAAGCATTGGTGCAACGCTCTCAGTTTCATGTACAGTATATTAGAGTACTGTACAGTGAGGGAGACAATGGCATTGCAGAAGCAGAGCTCTGGTTGTACAATATGAGAGTAACTGGGAGTGGAAGAACTGAGACGGCTAGATCAATGTTTATAAAATTGTATAAAGGAATCTTCCAATAAAATGGTGGATTTAAAATAGCCAAAACAAGAATGTCTTCACATAATCCACCATTACTTTAACACAATGTTCCCCAACCTTTGGTTTTTGGACTTCAATTCCCAGAAGCCTAAGTCAATTCCCCAAAGCACCGATCAGCCAATGTACTGACTTAGGCTTCTGGGAATTGAAGTCCAAAAACCAAAGGTTAGGGATCACTGCCTTATCAGAATTTAGTGCTTTGACATGTGGTTATCACCATAGACTTTAAAAGGTGAGTGGAACCAGTATTTAAAGAAGCAGCATTCATCTGAATATTTATTTCTGATAGACAAACAATATGGAGAGTTATAGAATCCTAGGAATAAGTTTCTGAAGTTCATTGAGCATTGGTGTCAGTTGTAGGATGGTTCTTAATGACAGAAATTTCGTGAGGCTTTGCAGTTTTGTTGTTCGAGTACAAATTGTTTTTCAGTGAAGTTAATGTATAAAAATGTTCAGACCTGCATCTTAAGGGGAAATGACTGACTTTATTTTTTAAAAACTGGGAAAATACCTTACATGTTTGTCAAAGTATTAGAAACTGTTTCAAGAAATATAGGTTGATTTGTTTGTGTGTGGTTTTTTTCTCCTGGTGCAGAAAATGGAAAATCCTGATGAACTGGCAGAACTTATAAATATGAATCTTGCTCAGCTTTGTTCTCTTTTGATGGCTTTATGGGGACAATTTCTTGAAGCTGTTAACTGCCAAGAGGATGTCACTGCATTACTTGCACGAGAACATCATTCGATGCGTGTATGTATTCAGCCTGTAAGGAATCAACTTTTAAGAGTGGAGGTGGATTGTCCCAAGTTCTGTTGCACTAGCGATAAGTTCTCAAGCAATGTATTAAACATAGTTCTTAAAACTTGAGTCTCAAAAACTCTTTAAAAGATTAAACATAAGGTGGATCTACATTTTGTAAAACCAAATTATAATGGTGTATCTGCTCTTCTAGAAATACAGTGGAATCTCGCATAAAGAACGCATCGTATAGCGAAAAATTTGCACAACGAAGTGTGAAGCGTGTAAACCTCCTCTCCTAGTCCAGTCTGCAGAACAAACTTTGGGAAACACTGTTGTAGAGGATATAAAGCAACGTACTAGGCCAGTGATGGCGAACCTATGGCATGCGTGCCAGAGGTGGCACTCAGAGCCCTCTCTATGGGCACTCATGCAGTCACCCCAGCACAGAGTTTGCCCCGCCCCTCTGCCCTGCAGCTCAATGGGAACGTTTCTTTCGTCCCCTGTTGCTATGTTGGCACGTTGCAATAAATAAGTGGGTTTTGGGAAAGAAGAAATGAAAATTGTTTTGCACCCCATCTTAAAGCCAATAAAATAGATCAGGTTGGACACACTAGGCAAAGTCCTGTTGATGTAGTTTCATACTGTGACTGAGATGGGGAAGTTTTTAATAGGAAAATAACCACCACTATGTATCGTTGCAGCTGGAATTGGGACTGCTGCCAGGGATATGGTGGAAATATTTTACTTCTAGAGTTTTCACCTACCCAATTGACTCCCAAAGGAAGGAAGCTCGGGGCAGAAGGGAGTCCCAGGAAGCTTGCTAGCTAGATATCTCTGTGGTTTCAGAATCTGGTTGCAGAGCCAAAGGATGGGAGTTCAATTCCTGATTGTACCTCCAGAAGAAAAGCCAGCTTGTGTAATTATGTGCAAACGGTACAGTCCCAGGACACCCCCAGAAGAAGAGAATGATAAATCACTTCTGTATATTCTCTACCTAGAACACCCAGGAAAGGGTTACCATAAGTTACAATTGACTTGAAACCTTGTGTGTGCGCATGCGCGCGCGCACCCCCCCCCAATGGTTTGAATATCTCACTTGCTCTATTTACATTTAAGGCTACAGTCTTTATTTCAACTTGGGCTCCCCACTCCCCAGAAATGTTGGTTGTTTACAATAATCTACATGCTTAATGTGTTTGATCATTCTTCATTAATGTGTCTGTAATTATGCTTTTTCTCCTATTTTATTGTATTGAAATAAAAAATTGAAAAGGTATAGATCAGTCCAGCAGCTGGTCCAGTTAACACTTTCATAGGAACCCCCTGCTCTCCCTCTCCTCCCACCATTTATTGAGGGGAAAGTCCAGTTAATGTGCAGTATTGAGCTCTCTTGCCTAAAGATGTCTCTGGCCATCTAAAGGCAGCAAGAACTGGCATGTCCTGCATTTTCCTAAGGAAAGAATGTGAGGGGAAGTGAGTGAGTGCATTCGTGCTGAACAGCCTAATGGTATATCTGCTGCTTGCAGGTAGCCAATGCTCTTTGTTCACAAAGTGTGTGATGTAAGGTTCTGTTGCTTAAAAATGTACTTTGTGTGCATCATTATAGTTGTCCAGTGCTAGCTGTGAGCTATTTGAAAGTGAACTGTGAGCTGTAGATTCTCATTTCAAGATCTAATGCTTTGCATATTTGAGGTGTACATAAAATCCTGCTGGCTGGCTGGAAGTGATGAGTTCATATCTGCGACACTGTTCCTAATACTTGAGGAATTTGTCAGCTTTCTGAAGGTTAAGATGGCTGACCTTGTGAAGCTCAGATTGGGCTAAACAGGAAATATCTCAAAAATGGTATGCTTAGAGGACCATTGCACAACACAGACAGCCTGAGGTAAAAGCAGCAACAAAACTGAGCCCTCAGAATGTGCTTTTAGAATATACTAGTAGAGGTTGCCCGGCATTGCCGGGCTGTTTTAAATGGTGTTGGAAAGTTTTTGTTTTTGTTGTTGTTGTTAATGTTTGTAAAGAAGAGGTTAGTCTATAATTGAAATTTTTAAAATTTTTATTTATACAAATTTTTTTGATGGCCTGTTATAAACTGTGATGAGTTTTGTTTGGTGTTTTGGTTTTGTGGATGAAAAAAAGAATAAAGGATGATATACTTTTTCTAAAAAAATTATTTAACCCAATATTTTTAAGTATGTATTTTTTTTAAATTGTTGTACCATAGGTAATAATTTTAAAAATGTGAAAGCACATGTTTTTCACAATAAATGTTTTTAAACTGTGTATTGATGTTTTTGTTTTTTATTTGAGTAAAAATTCAGCACAGGATTTTTGAATAGTTTTTATTTATTTTTTTGACATCTGTTTTTGATTTGTGTAAAATTGTGATTTTGTGTTATTTGTTTTTACTTGTTTTTACTCTTGGGGCCTTTTGTGTGGGGCTATTGTGTCTTTTTGAATTTTTTTTACTATTGTGGGCAGCAAGTGGTGCTAGTAGGGGTTATCTTGTATTTTGACTGTTTTTTCTCTTATGGCCTCTGGGTGAAGCTTCTTCCAGTAAGTAGTCTCTTTCTTTATTCATTTCTTTTCCAGTCGTTGTGTTGTGAGGACGTGTGGTGGTGAGTTGGCAGTTTTTCTTTATTTGGGGTGGTGGTGGTGGTGGTTGGATTTTGTGGTGTTTGGCTGGATGCTGGGTGTGTTTGGAAATGTTTGTTGTTGTTTACTTTGTATTGTTTTTTGGTGTTATTTTTGTTTGTTTTTGTGTATTTTTGAATGTTTTTGATTGTTTGTTTTTGTGTTTTTTGGTGTCCTACGGGGGGGGGGATCCCCTCTCTGCCGTCTCCCCTCTCTCTGGAAGGCTTGGGGGGACAGGCTCCTTTTGTCCCCCCAAACCTTCCAGACTCATGGGACCCAGGAGAGGGGATCCAATCCAGGCCACCTTCTGATATTAAAAGGGAAATCTCAATTGTGGTTTCCCCTTTAATATCAGGGGGGGTTGTGATCCCCCCCTCCGCTAGCTTCCTTGGGTTTGGGAGGGTTGGGTTGAACCCTTCCGGACCCAGGAGAGCCATCGGAGAGGGGAATTCCCCCCCACACACACTCCGTTTTTAAAGAGAAGTAACCACTTGGTTTCTTCTCTTTAATATGGGGCGTGTGTGTGTGTGTGGAGGGGAATCCCCTCTCTGCCAGGTCCCCTGGAGTCAGGAGGGTTGGGGAGACAGGCTCCTTTTGTCCCCCCAAACCTTCCAGACTCATGGGACCCAGGAGAGGGGATTGAATCCAGGCTACCCTCTGATATTAAAAGGGAAATCTCAATTGGGGTTTCCCCTTTAATATTAGGGGGAGGGTTGTGATCCCCCTCTCCGCTGGCTTCCTTGGGTTTGGGAGGGTTGGGTTGAGAAAAGGGGTCTGTCTCCCCAACCCTTCCGGACCCAGGAGAGCCATCGGAGAGGGGGATTCCCCCCACAACTTCGTTTTTAAAGAGAAGTAACCGCTTGGTTTCTTCTCTTTAATATGGGGCGTGTGTGTGTGTGGGTAGGGGAATCCCCTCTCTGCCAGGTCCCCTGGGGTCAGGAGGGTTGGGGAGACAGGCTGCTTTGGTCCCCCCAGCCCTCTCAACCCAAGGGAAGCCAGTAGAGAGGGGGAGCACAACACCCCACCCCCACCCAGTGATATTAAAGGGGAAACTCCGATTAAGAGCTTCAGGTGCCGTTGGGAAGGGGGGCTTTCGTTCCCACGGCTTGGCGGACTTGCTCTCCCAGTGTATTTGTGTTATTTTTTGGGCGCCGGCTTCCTCAGCGTTCTGCGCGTTCATGGCGCGCAGGACGCTGGGGCTTGTAGTTATGGGTTTGTGCTTTGTGTTTGTGCTGCATTTTTTTAAACAGTTTTCTTTTGATTGGCTGCAGCGCGTTTCCGAACGTTCCATGCGCCGCGCCATGCAAGAGCCTCTCAGCCTGATTGGCTCTGGCGTGGCGCGGCGCAAGGAATGTTGGGAAATGAAGTTGTTTCCCCTTTTCCGCGTTTGTGGGGCTGTTGCCCCACTGCCTGTTTTCTCAATCCTTCGTTGACCTGTGGACCGAGATCGGCCATGTGCACGAAGGGTGAGTGCAGGCAAGTAGGGCGAGGCATAGCAACCTATAGCAAGTTCCAACGGTTAACCCTTGGTTTTATAGGTTAAGATTGAGAAAGAGCAGTGATCACTCTATGCAAGTACCCTTGGCATTGGAAAATTTCATTGAGTTCATAACGATCTAATTTAGATTACTTGGAGGGTTCCTCTGTAGAATGAACAATAAGACAGTCTTGTGGTCAATAAAGGTAAACAAAATAAATCTTCCTGTGGCATAAGATTTCATGGCCTAGTGTTATCATTATTAGGATGTATGGACCTTTGAGTCTACAACAACTTTGAAGTTTCCATTTTTATATACCTCTGTCTTTAATATCTGAAAAAGGAAACAATCCAAAATACAATGAAATTTTGCACTATCTTCTAGAGCAATGGTGGCAAACCTGTGGCACACATGCCACAGGTGGCCCTCACAGCCTCCTCTGTGGGCATACCGTTGCCCAGAGTTCACCCCGCCCCTCTGCCCAGCAGCCCGATGGGAGCACTTCCTCCCTCTCCCAGCACAGAGTTTGTCCCGCCCCTCTGTTTGGGCACTCAATCTCTAAAAGGTTTGCCATCACTGTGCTAAAGGTTAAAAAGGATTTCAATAATACTCTATATGCAATTGAAATATGCTCTTTGTTCCATGGTATGGTTCTAGTTTATACTGTGACGTTGTCATATATGTATAGTATCACTAGCATTAAGGAAATATAAAGGATAATATCTTCAGTATGAACTTTTATTATTGCCTTGAAACATTTTAGGTGCGCAGATTTTCTGAAGCATTTTTTTGTCTTGAACATCCAAGGGAGGCAGCTCTTGCATATCAGGAACTACAGTAAGTAGCTTTAAATAGAAATAATAGCTGAAAATGTAGGCTAGACTGGAGTATATTTTCTAATTTAATTAAAAAGTAATCAATCAATCAATTGTAGCTGTATAGCATAAATTGGATGGATAAAAAATGTACATTATAAGATCTAATTATAAAGTAAAGGCTGAAATTTTGCTGTATTTTGTTTGTAGCATGTTGATGTCACTGGCAGTGAGCTATTTTAGGTAATTCAAAGCTTCCTCCTTCTGTCCTGTGGGTTCCATGGCTTCCATGTGATGAAAGGGAGAATATTGAAACCAGAAAAGCCTCAGGCCAGAAGTGGGAAGTTTTTAAATATCCAAAATCACCTTCTGTTGGTGATGGCATCATCCTTCCACAAACTGCAGTTATGAAACTGGATTTCAGTCACTAATAAGAAAACTGTTTGATTAAACAAAAGTAGAAACAGAAGTGATGGTTTTGTTTAATTTCATAATTGAGTTAACACTCTTGTAAAATATTGTCTTTAGCTAGTGATTCTGACTAATAGAAAATAACACTTATCAGTTACAATTATTTTGTGCAAATGTTTTCACATAAGATGGTGTCTTTCAGTGCTCAGAGTTACCTTCAGATGTGCACTGCAATAAAGAATACGTCCTTCTGTAGTTCTCTTCCCCCTCTCCCGATTGAATGCAGTGAATTGGATGGGGATCTGAATTCTTTACCTATAATCTTTGAAGACCGATATCTGGATTCTGTCACTGAAGGTAAATCAACACTTAACAGATTTTGTTTTGATGAAATTAAAGTTCATTTCTTAAAATATACTCATGAAGATAATAAATGTAATGATTCACAAGCGTTTCTACAATAAAACCTGCTGAGTCCAGGTATATGCTAAATATACAGGCATTCAATTTTTTTGACTTTATTTTTTATACTGCAAGTCTATGTGGAAGCCTTTCCAGGGATTGGGAGGTACTTAATGGTATTGCAACAAGAAAAGTGTGTCCAAAACCCTGCCACACATTTGAAAGCTTCACCACATGCTACTTGAAAGTCTAGCCCCTTGGTTTCCAATGTGGGGCACATGCCCCACAGAGGAGCAATTTGATTTTAAGGGGGGAGGGAGCAATTTGAGAATGTGTTATTAACAGTGAATGGCCTTTTAGACTTCCTCCACGTGAATAGGAGTTCATTTTTTGAATAATAAGAATTATATGTCCCCGGGGTGTGTGAGTGTCAAGATTTTAGAGATGCTTAGGTAGGGCATGGCCAAAAAAAGGTTGGGAACCACTGGTCTAGCCTCTCTAACTACTAATTAACATTTGTATACTCATGTCTTTACTTCTTGGTTAAGAAAAGTCCTCAGAAGGGTTGTAGCCCTTCAATAGAACATTTACCTTTTGCTCAAAAGTCCCCTGACATTTCCATTTAGTTCTTTAAACCCTCAGATGTCCTTCTGGCAGTCATTTTAGATGGTGCTCTGCTAGCTGTAGCATCCAGAGTAACTATCTTCTTTTTTGGGTAGATTCATTACTATGAAATGCATGTTTCTCTCATGCATATTTTCAATCTTACAGTAACGAAAGCTATTCTATTATCTTGTTCTAAAATGCTTTTCTCCCTTTTCTCCCCCATTGACATAAGAGATGGATGCACCCTGGTCTGCAGCTCATCAGAAGTCTGATTTCAAGAAACCAGATAAACTGGATAATGAAGAAGGTTTTATGGTCAGCTTTTCTAGCCCAGAGTTGAAAAATGCATCTTTGGTTGCCTCCCAAGCTTGGCAGTCAGAAAGTGAAAAGCAGTTCATGAAGTCTTCCAAAGGAAAATGTGAAGACATAAACAAGTCCAGAGTTAAGGTTCCAAAACTGATGAAAACAATGAAGCATGAAAATCCCAAAAAAATAGTAAAACAAAATTCTAAGGATTCTGTTGTCTTGGTAGGCTACAAATGCTTGAAACCTGCAGCAACAGATGATATCTCTAAGTACTTTGATGGAATTCCTTCATGTAATCAGAAAGAAGAAGAGGTGGATATTACAGTTGGTAAGCCTGACTTTGATACAAAAAACTTCATGTGGCAAATCAGTCAGAAAGATTGCAGAGGTTTGTCACCTGGAGCTGAGGAAACTGCCACCAAACCAGAAGAAAAACAGGAAAATAACCATGGCTCTGTCATTTCCCAGTTTGTCGATTCAATCATTTTTGGCAACACTCACGAGGCAGAAGGAGTGGATACTCATGAAAATGTCATTTCAACACCCAGAAGTGCTGCTGAAGATTCTGTTGGTTCATCTGGAGTTACCAAAATAGAAGTGAAACCATATTGTAGGAATATTCACAGGGGAGAGAAAGTGTTTGTTCATATTGGATCACGAACAGACGTTTCACAGCCTAGAGTGTGTGGAGAAAACCTTCAGCAATTAACCTTTGAATGTTCAGAATCTGAAAAGAAGCCTACCTCAGAAGAAGAGGAACTGTTTCTTACAAAGGAGGTTTTGCAAGAAGCAGACTTCCAACATGATAAAGATTCCTTAGGAAAAGTTACAACCAAACAGTCCGCTCTCGCAGCAAAAGAAATTCCCGCTACAGTTGTAAGCGGAGATGTACTTAAGCTGCCTGATGTTAGTGTGACCTATGCATCTTCCCGGTTTTCAGATTCTGGCATAGAAAGTGAACCAAGTTCTTTTGCAATGCACCCTGTTCCGGAGCTGACATCTGAAACTCCTCAAGGCCAAAGTGTGTGCAGTAACGAGAGATTGTTCCCTCAGCTTTTGATAAAACCAGATGACAATGTTAAAAACCCAGTCGAGAGTCACTGTACTGAGAGTACAAGTGCTGTTAGCGAAATACAGTCCTCCTTGACATCAATCAACTCTCTCCCTTCGGATGATGACCTGTCCCTGGATGAAAACTCAAAGGTGTCTCTTGTACCTGAATGTCAGTTAAGTGACAGCAAAACCATATTAGATCTGGGAGCAATTGACTTGACAAAATGTGATGACAATGAAGAATTAGATGTTGTGCTGCCCCACTGTATGGCATGTTCAGAAGAGTCAGACAACGAGACTACATTTCTGCCTTCCTTGCCCTCAAATATAAAAGCACCTTTGAAATTAATTTCAGATGAAGATACATGTACAAAAGAGGGTACTTGTAATCCACAAGTGACTATTGAGACAATTTGTAGCAATTCCCAAAGACTGGAAAGAGACATGAATACTGTAGAAAAAACAAATGAAACTCCCTCAGGAGTTCTTCATTTAGGAGAGCCCTGTGTTGTTTCGGGTTCACTATCTACGTCTGCTGAGGGCAGTATGGAGAAGTCAATTGATGGAAATCTTAATAAAGATTTAGAGGAAAAACAAAGCGCTGACACATTGACAAGTGCAAAAAACGATAATCTTACAAGTGCGAATGTTTTCTTGTGTGAGGGAAGTACAGACATGCTGAAGCAAGGACTTGTAGAAAATTACTTTGGCTATCAAAGCAGTGTGGATATAGCCAATATATATACCTCTGTCAGTAGCAATCCTGTTAGCTCCCAAAGAGAGACAATTCATAACATTTCACCAGCGAGTGAAGAGGAAGAGGAGGAGCAAAACCAAGACATGGTTGAAAATGGTTATTTTGAAGAAACTGACAATAGTAATTTATATGGAACTACCAATGATTCGGAGGAGAATTTGGAGTTTGCAGTTCAGAACGTATTAAGAACAGGAGGAATCATGAGTGAACTTTTTGGGGATGCAACAAGTATGAGTCCGCTCTGTTCCCCAGGTAGTTTGACCTTTCCCTCTATGTTGAAAGGAACCCCATGTAATATGTTATGGTCTTCAAAGGACAAATCTAATGCAGCTCTCAAGCACCCCTGCAGCTCCTCCTGCAGCACCACTTCATCTGTTCCCTGGTATGAGTTCTCCCCCAAACCTCAAATACTGGTGTAAGTAATTTGATTTAAAACTATTGTTTTTAAGTTCACTTTCAGAGAGAAAATGTACACACTGTATGTCTTTTCTTGCCTGTGTTATGCTTAAGAACTACATAGATGTTTCCCAACTTTTGGGATTTTGGACTTCAATTCCCAGAAGCCTAAGTCAATTTCCCAAAGCACTGATCAGCCAATATACTGATTCAGGCAACTGGGAATTGAAGTCTACTGATCTACATGGATGTTTTCTAGCAGTTGTTTCTACTGTGCTAGGCCTGGAACTCCATCTTGATTTGTAGCTATTTTGATGTTTCTGAATTAGAACCGTGGCTTTGTTGGGGTAGGTAGCACAAAATGTAGCTAATTCGTTTAGTAGGAATTTGTGTTACATGAAAGAGATGGAGACCAAAAATGAAGAATGTGGCACATTTCAGATATGTGAGATGGAATCTTTTATCTGTAACAGTCAACATTGCTAATGATGAGGATTGATATGAACTGCAAGTTTACAACACTAGAAACCACATATTGCCCTTCATTGATTTAGACCATGGTTTTAAAGTTTTAAGCGCATAATTCTCCTACAGGCCTCCAGTACTTAAAGGTCTTCTTTCCAGAAAGAGCTCAAAGTGTTCCTTTCACTTAAATTCATTGCCAGTTCTTATTTTAACCAAATAGTCTAGGAGTGATCTCCACGGCACTGCATGTGTGTCCACAATGAAAGCAAAGAATGCTAGAGATAGTATTGGCTTGAGGCATTTTTTTTACTTATGTGGAAAACTGGTAGGAGGTGAGGAGACACATTAGTACCTTACTCTGAAACTGTGGTTTGGTCATATCTTGATAATGATTTGCAATGATATTGAGAAAGATAATAGGGAACTTTACAGTATGGGCAAAACCTGAGGCTAAAAAAGCAGCTTCAGCATTTTCAGTTTGTACCTAGAAATTTTTTGACGCTAATTATATTCTACTTGATAAATAATCCTTGAACTGGGGTGTGTAATATGACTTCATTCTTAAAGTTTTAATGATTTATTAACTTTTCACTTCGAAGGATGTTGTTCCAAACAATATATTTATACAAATGTAGCAGTGTTGATTCAGCACTGTGATGTGTAGTTCTGCAAAATAATAGAGAGAGAATGCACAGATGTAAGAACGTAAGTCTCTACTGTGATGCAGGTGATGATTACTGTTGCTAAATATGACAGAGTGGTATTGTCCAGTGCTGTTGTCCAGAAAAGAAATAATGGCTGAAATCCTGTTGTTTAGCATAAGTCACAGCTAGCGTAGATCCATTTGAATCAATGAAACCTAACAGAGTTGACTCTTCAAATTGCCACTGATTTATTGGGACTACTCTAGTGTGACTTACTCCACTAAGCAACAGGATCTTGACCACTATATGTGGCTTTCCTAAAGGCATTTTTGCCATCTTGAATCATCTAGTACAGGACAGGTGTGCACATCAGATATTCAGTGTAACACATATATGGTGGTTTAATTGGCTATTCAACATAGAAGAATAGAAATGTTCATTTATCTGGCAGAGGGTGCCAATACAGCTATACTGCAGGAAGCTTCACAGTATACCTCAATATATCTTTAGGGTGGGGAGTGTGCTGGTCTTAGGAAGTACTGTATAAAACTTGTAACTTCCTGATCTGGACTACTGTTTTTGCATTGAGTTGTAATTTTAAGTAAATAATACAAATGAACTGAGGTGTAAAGAAATTGAATTTACCCCTTCCCTTCATGTTCAATATTTATCAACTGGGTGAAATAAAACCTTGTTTCAGATTTCTTCAGGCAAAAGAGGAACTGAAGCAACTTCATCTGCCTGGATTTATGTATAGTGATATTCCCAAACTGGCATCTTCAGTACCTTATTTTAGTGTTGAAGAGGAAGAAAGCACAGAAGATGGAATACATCTCATAGTTTGTGTACATGGACTAGATGGTATGTTGTGAGAGTTAATAGTGAACTAAAACACATCAGATTTTTAGTTCAAAGTCTTGTTCTAGATGTGAAAATGTGTACTGCACCATAGTGAGGAATAATTGGGCATGAACAGCCTGCTGTCATATTGTTATTTAGTTAAAACAAAGTTTTACAATTATTGTTTATCTTTTGCTTACTGATCAGTACTGTTTGAATAGTCAGTGCAAGATCATGTATAGAAACAACATAACAATACCCAACCCTTGGATTATTGTTTTCAGACAGCCTGTTATATTGACAGAACTGTGAGCATCTGAATTATATCCAGGATTTACCATATTTGCCGGTGTATAAGACGCATCGGAGTATAAGACACCCCCCATTTTTATAGGTATTTATAAGGAAAAAACAATTTTCTACAATTTTTCATTGGGAAGCCCATTCCAGTCAACACTGGTTTCCACCGGTCAGTCTCCCCTCACACACACACATACGCACACAGCCCTCAATGGTCACCTCAGGTGCCATTACATTCTTATGCATCCCAGTCCCTCTCCACACCTCATGGTTCCCTCCAAAGGAAAGCAAAGAAGAAAGAGACCGGTGTGGGGTGGAAGTCCTCTCTGTCCTTCCCAAACACGGGGGAGGGGTGGCACAGGCACACTTGGCTGGAGAGATGACCGCTACCAGACGGCCCAGTGTCTGCCAGATTGGGGGAGGGGCATGGCAATGGCACCCGCCTCTGAAAAGTAGGGCAGGAGGGGGAGGCAGTTGAGCAATCCCACGTTGTTTCTGGAGGAGGAGGAGGGACAGGAGGAAGGATCTTCGCTTTAAAAAACACACACAGCTGGTGTGGTTTGGTGGCTAGAGGATTGGTGGTTGGAAACAGCTTTCACCTGGCACCAGTAGTGGTGGTGGGGGGGCTGTTTTAAAGCTACCCTCACCCCACCCACCCCAGGCTGGTGCGGTTCGGTAGCTGGAGAAGACAGCTTTTGGCTAGCTCCAGCCGCTTGATGATCAACATGATAATTTTGGTTACTTGTGTATAGGATGCTCCCCATTTTTTCTGTGTACAGTATTTTAAGGAAGAGTGCATCTTATATGCTGGCAAATACGGTAAATGTTCCAATATTTAGTAATAGAGAAGAAAAGTCTGCTGATCAACATGATAATTTTGTTTACTGGTGTATAGGATGCTCCCCATTTTTTCTGTGTACAGTATTTTAAGGGGGAGTGCATCTTATATTCTGGCAAATACGGTAAATGTTCCAATATTTAGTAATAGGGAAGAAAAGTCTGTATAAGTACTACCTGCTTGAATCACTTATGCTCTGTTTGGAAGCATAAAACTATTCTTCTTTCATAGAATGTTGATCTTACAAGTCTGAAATGAGAATAATGCATAGCAACATTTGTGCAATATACGTTAAATTTAATGTGCTGTATTTTTGGTAAGGTTTTCTAATACCCAATCTTTGTCGCTTTATTTTAGGTAATAGTGCAGATTTAAGATTAGTAAAGACTTATATTGAACTTGGCCTTCCCGGCAGTCGTATAGATTTCCTGATGTCTGAAAGAAACCAGGTACAGAAAAACCCTGTTTTACAGAAACCTCATTTTACAGAAACCCTGTTTTACAGAAGGTTTTTTTGCTGAAAATGTGTCCCGTTTTACAGAAAAACCCTGTTTTACGGAACATGGATTCCCAGAGCGCATTGTGCCTGGTGGGCTATAGAAGACCGCCTGCAGCCATTCTGGGTCTTGTGGGTGGCAGTAGAGTGATCTGGAGAGGAGTTAGAGTGTTTTATTATGATGATGATGATGATGATGATGATGATGGGGGTGGGGGGTTTGGGAACCTTTTTTCCCCAATGCATTCTTATGGGAATGCCTCGTTTTACAGAAAAAATCGAGTTAAGGAAAAGCTACGGAACAGACTTTTTCCATAAATTGGGTTTTACTGTACAGTGGTAACTCATACGATTTTAATCAGCTCCACTGGGCTTGTTGTTGTACGAAACAATTGCTATGTGAAACATGCATCGTATAGCGATTTTCCCTATGGGATGCATCATACAACAATTATTATTTTTTGCTAAATGGTTTTTTCCATTGACAAATTGTTGTATGAATTTTTCCATAGGGAAAATTGTTATGAGGGGTGCCATTTTATTTATTTATTTATTTATTTTATTTATTTATTTATTCAATTTATATCCCGCCCACTCAACACAAGGCCGACTCTGGGCGGCTAACAACATAAAAAGTAACCCCAGGGCAACCCAAGGAGTTTACAGATAATATTAATAATCCTAAAAACAGTTAAAACAGTAAAAATGTTAAGACTACCCACCCCCTAAAAAGCAGGCGCTGCAGGATCGAAAAGGCACCATGGGGAAGAGTTCCTCTACACCAACCACCCCATGGTGGTTACCCTTCCACCCGCACCCCACACTTGACCTGCCAGCCAGGTTTTAAGATCCCTTCTGAAAGGCAGCAACTCCGTCCGAAGACGTAATTCTGTTGGCAGGAGGTTCCAGAGGGCCGGTGCAGACACGGAGAAGGCCCTCCTCCTTGTGCCAGAGAGGCGAGCCCCTCTGGCTGATGGAACAATTAGAGAGCCCCTCCGGTCCGCTCTGGTTGGACGGACAGACGTCCTCAGGGCGATGCGGTCTCTTAGGTAACCTGGCCCACTACCATATAGGGCTTTAAAGGTCAAAACCAGCACCTTGAATTGCACCCGGAGACATACTGGCAACCAGTGCAGCTCCCGGAGCAGTGGCGAAGCATGAGCATAACGCCCACACCCCATCACCACCCAGGCAGCCGCATTTTGGACCAGCTGTAGCCTCCGAATGGTCGTCAAGGGCAGCCCCATGTAGAGCGCATTGCAATAGTCTAGTCTGGAGGTAACCAGAGCATGGGTGACCATGAGCAAGGAGTCCCGGTCCAGGAGTGGGCGCAACTGGCGAATCACCCGAAGTTGGGCGAAAGCCCTCCTGGTCACAGCCGCCACCTGTTCTTCTAGCAGTAGCCGTGAATCCAGGAGGACCCCCAAGTTGCGCACCGGGTCTGTCTGGGGCAAAATAGCCCCATCCAGAACCAACGATGGTAACTCCCGGATTAACGCAGGACCCCTTATCCATAGCCACTCAGTCTTGCTGGGATTCAGTTGTAGCCCGTTAGCCCCCATCCAGACCCCCACAGCTTCCAGGCATCTGGAAAGGACTTTGACGGCATCACTGGGGTCCCCATGGGCCGAGATGTACAACTGAGTGTCATCCGCGTACTGATGGTACCGCACCCCATGGGAACGAATGATCTCACCCAGCGGTTTCATGTAGATGTTAAATAGGAGAGGAGAGAGCACCGAGCCCTGAGGAACCCCCCATTTGAGGGGCCTAGGACTGGACCTCTCACTCTCCAACCACACCGACTGGGACCGACCCTTCAGAAATGAGGAAAACCAGGACCACACAGTACCCTGGATTCCCAAACCTCGGAGCCGTTCCAGAAGGATACCGTGGTCAACGGTATCGAAAGCCGCTGAGAGGTCAAGAAGAGCAAGGACGGATGGATGACCACCGTCCCGCTCCCGCCAGAGATCATCCATCAGTGCGACCAATGCCGTCTCGGCATTTCCCCCCTAAACCTAATTGTTATGCGATTTCATTGCTATACGGGACGATTGTTGTATGAGGTTCCACTGTATTTGAAAGTGTTAGAATCATTTTCAAAATGTTTATTTTTTAAAAATTAAAACCACTTTCAATGGTTTGAAACAAACCAATTTAGGTCTAAGTGCTAATCCTTCTGTATATAATACACCTAAGTTGTAATCATGTACATGTTGCTATAACAACAACAACAACAACAACAACAGTAGATCATCTGATCAGTGGATGCAGCAAAATTTCACAGACTTATTATTTGCAACGTCACAACAGGGTTGCAAAAATTATCCAGTGGAAACTTTGTCAGAAGTTTGGATTTGAATGCAGTAAAAAAACATTGGGAACATCAAGTAGAGAAAGTTCTAGAAAATGAAAGTCAAGATCCTGTGGGACTTTAAAATTCAAACAGACATTTGCCTCATAACACACCTGATATAACTGTTGTGGAAAAGAAGGAGGTCTAGTTTATTAACATTATACCAGGAGACGCACAACTTGAAGACAAACTGGAGAAAATCACAAGTTTTTGTGATTTGCAAATTGAAGATGAGCATCTATGGAGGAAGAAATCTGTTGTTGTTCCCATAGTGATAGGAGCCCTTGGGGCAATACCTGAACAACACCTTAGATATTTGGAAATTTTGGACTTATCAGACATTAACATCCTAACTCTCCAAAAAACAACTCTACTAGGAACTGTATATAACAGTTCTTGGCTAGGGCTTGAACTGTTAATTTTATTCCAGTCCTGAACTGTGAATCAAATGGTTTATTTGTATATTATAATAACAACAACAACAACAATAATAATAATTTGGTGTCAGAAATTATTCTGGGTTGAAAGGATTTTTGCAGAAGAAACTCCACTCAGGGAACGGCCAAATGAGGCTCCTTTCATGTCCTCAAGAGCTGGGACAGAGACGGGTGCTCAATCTGTCATGCAGTACCCGGGTCTCAAACTGCCAACTTGCCATCCTTCCAGCTAACAAGGCAAGCTTCTTAAAAACAGCCACCACAGCCCCATGTTGCTGATATTTATATATGTGCAACCTTGCCCACAATGACTACTTGGTGAGGAAACGGCACTCTACATATAACTGGAAACCCCTTGCTATTTATGCCTGTAACATTAGTACTGGCATTAGCAACAGGTTCTGGTTTTCAGCCCTGTTTAAAAGAACTCCTGAAAGCCTTTGAACTTTGCTGTCATTCCACTCTATGACTGCCCACATATGCACATACAATCACACTTTCATTTCAGTTTTTTGACCAAGTCTCTGTTCTTTAGATCAAGGCACATGGGCCAACCCATACTAATGCTCTCTTTGTATCAGAGCCTTGGTCAGTTTAAAATTATGGATTTATATAAAATATAGATATAAATTCCAAATAAGAATCCAGAATGAACCCATCGAGCAGGTTGACCACTACATCTATCTCAGCCGTCTGATTGGGATGAACAACGATCAGAGAGCAGAACTAGCCAGAAGAAGAAAGAACGGGATGGGCGATAAGAAACAACACACCAACCTTTTTAATTTGACAGTACTACCTGCGGTTCTCTATGGGAGTGAAACATGGTCATTAACGAAGGCCAGAACTATCAAGAGCTGTAAGAGCCATGGAAAGATCCCTTCACAACCACATCCCCAACACCCAGATAAGAGAGCAAAGCGGAATCGATGAAACTGTTGCTGAATATCACAAATGGAAATTGTGCTGGGCTTGACATGTCTCTCAAATAACAGATGGGTGTTGGACAACAGCAGTCACCGAATGATATCCCGGAGGAATAAAAAGACCCCTTGGGAGGCCCCCCAAAAGATGGGAAGACCCAATCATGAAAAGTTTTGGTCAAACCTGTAGAAGAAGAACGCAGCGGCAAAACGAATGGAAAACAAGCTGTGACCAGCAGGAACTTATCCATTGATAGTCTGGTAAATCAAGGAAAATAAAGCTAAAACAAACTAAAATATTAATATTATATTATTTTGGAATAGAAGCAGACTACTTCAATTGCATTTTCTCAACTGTTTTTGATTATTATTTTTGTACACGTAGTAAGGCATCAGTTGCATAGCCATAAATGCTGTATTTATAGAATATCTCCTCCTTCACAGAAAATTTGTCCTATATTTAAGTACAGTAGTCCTGTTTTATTTTTCTTTGATCTTCCAACTTCACTTTGAAGTATATTAAATATGACCTCCTAGATGATATATCCAGTATCTTGTATGGGAGAGAGACACTCTCTTATTTAAGTAGATAACATATTACAGTTGTGACTCTGTATATTAGATTAGGTATTCTGAGGCATTAGAACAGACTGTTTTCCATTAGAAATCATTTAATGGATTATTATTAGAAGCTTAGTACCCCAAAAATTCTTTCTTCTTAGAATTGCTACTTTAATTCCTCTAATCTGTGTTGTTGATGCCAATTACTAAGCAAATTTGTGAACACTGAACTTTTTTCCTCCACAGAATGATACATTTGCTGATTTTGATTCAATGACAGATCGTCTTCTAGATGAAATAATACAATATATTCAAATTTACAACCTAACAATTTCAAAAATCAGGTAATTTTTTTAGTATGCGCTTAGTCTTTCCAGAACAAGCAATGTCAATTGCATCTTGGGGTCATAATCTCTTTTCTTTTTAACTAAATCACAAAATTTAGAGTATCACATTTACCAGATAATGTAGAAAGTAGCACATGTCATACTGGAAGAGCATGGAAATGTCTACTTTATGGATTAGGAGTAGCTTCCCAAGGTATTGGATCAATGTCTTTTAAAGTAAAGATTTTTTTAAACATAACCATAATGGTTTGGAGTACAGTCCTAGCTTCTGGAGGGAGTTCATTGGAAATATTAGGATTGGTTAAAGGTGCTCCTTCTCTGATAGAAAGGACTTCATTCACTTTTTGTCTGTGACAACGTATGTAGAAAAAAGGCCTCAAACAGGATATGATGGGTGTTTGCCCCCTCACTATGGTTTTTACCCACCCTTCCTGACTTGCTTTGCCAGTTCTCCTACTGGCAAGCATACAGAGTATCTGAAGTGGGGTAGTGGGTATGTGGCCCTTCTATGCGTGGTCCAGCCACTCTCAATTTCCAAATCAATAGACACAAAGGGTCTCAGAGTAATTATATTTATTAAAGTAAGCTAAAAAAAATAGGTATGGCATGAGGAATCAAACTTGCAATGCTGTCATTCAACGTTACACACAAAAATAAGAAACTTAAAAAGGTTACCTAGGGCCTGGCTTTAGCTAATTCCTTACCCTCATCTTGTAGGGCTCAGCTCAGGATAAGTATATGACGAACAGAAAGAGCATCTTCAGATCACCCAGTTTTATAGCTGATGTAACAATAATGTAACCCAAAGGTCCAGGTACCCCTAATTGTCTCAAAGGGGTCAGATGGCAATTTTATGAGCCTCCTGCTTCCCTGCAGCAAGCCACGTACTCAATGCAAGGATCATCAAAAGCATAGCCATAAATCATGCTATCAAACTTTCACATAGAATTCCCTGCAACCAGTGAATATGAGAACAGGGAAAAACACAGAAAAGAGTTTTTCTCTGACACAGGACATTTTAGGAATAGGGCACCAATGGCTTTTGGATGTTAGATACAAAACCCCACAGATATCTCTTAAGTTCCCAATCGACCCTACTTTGAGTAATGCTATTATGGAGCTGGTATGAAGGGAGGGAGGGATGGCGTTGTGAGTTTGATCCTGATGAGGTTCAAGGTTGACTCAGCTTTCCATCCTTCCAAAGTCAGTAAAATGAGTACCCAGCAAATTTGGGGCAAAATACCAATTTCCTTGTAAACCACTCAGAGAGCATGGCATGCTATTTTGGTTCTTCTCCCCTCCTCTACTTTGAATTGCTCTTTCCTCACAAAAGCTTCCATGAGCCAAATTCTATACACTGAATGTTTCCACTAGGCTATGGAGGGCTGGAACAGCACAGAATAAAAGAACTATTCAGGTTCCAAGCCACTGTTTTTAAACATTTAGAAGGAAAAAAACCACCTACAGTAGCACTGGGAGTGACAGCACAAAGGGAAATTTGAAATAACACAGGGAGATTACAGAGAAACCAAATCACTTTTATTGCTGCAGGAAATGCTGGAGATTTTCTTATATTTCATTTGAAGAAGGGTCTCGGTAGAAACACCAAGTTTTAGATTCAAGAGCAGAAAATAAATGTATGTATCAAACTGACAAGAAGAGAAAACAGAATTTAAGAGGGAAGTGTCAGCATGCTTGAAGGAATCCAGAAGTTTGCAGATATAGAAGCAGTTTTGTAAAAGCTTAGGTTATAAGCAAACAAAAATTCCTATAGTCAAAGCAATGGTATTCCCAGTGGAATAAGAAGAAATTAACCCTGACTGCTCATTGGAAGGTCAAATAGTGAAGATGAAGCTAAAATACTTTGGACATCAAATGAGAAGGGAGGATTGTGGTAGACACAGTGGGCACAGAGCTGGGCGGGCTGAGGAGGATGGTGGAGGACAGGTGCCTGGAGGGCAATGGTCCATAGGGTTGCAAAGGGTTGGAATCGACTGTGCGACTGAACAACAATAGGTTATAAGCATACAAAAGAAAACCAGAATGATCATATCTTGCTGTAGTCATTGCATGTTGAATATTAGTAGGCGCCTTAGTTCCCTAAAAAGTTATTAGTCTTGTATATTTAATGTGTATACAACACTGCCTTTTTCCATAATTGAAGTTACAGAAAAAAAGAAAAAGAGATGACATGTGAATGTAATAACTGGGAAGCTCTCAAATTAGGAAGAATACACATTACTTTCATAGTTGGAAACAGGCAGAACATGCACTTTAACCTGTTTTCTTTAAATTCATAGTCATCAACTTAAATTTTTTGAAGTTCCCTCTACAGTGGAACCTCACTTAATAAACGGCTCAGTTAACATAAAAATCACATAACAAAAGGAAATCCATAGAAAATAGTGGCTTGATTTACAGATTTTTTCCCCGGAACGGATTAATTGGTTTTCAGTGCATCCCTATGGGAAACCGCATTTTGGTTAATGTACAGCATTTGGGTTTTCAGTGCATTCCTATGGGAAATTGCATTCAATGCATTCCTATGGGAAATACAGTTAGCGTAAATTTTGCTGTAAGAAACATCCTGAAGAACGCATTAATTAACCATTGTATATCCGTGGTTCCCAACATCGGACACACACCCCACCTGGGGACAATTTGATTTTTAATGAGTTATTAACAGTGAATGGCCTTTTAGGCTTCCTTCACATGAATAATAGTTTTTGAATAATAAGAATTATATGTCACGGGGGAGAGGCATCAGGATTTTAGAGATGTTTAGGTGGAGCATGGCCAAAAAATTTTTTGGGAACCACTGCTCTATATTATTCTTTGCATGCTCAATTCTGACATTCCCAAGAAATATATCCTGTTTTCGGAGCTTGCAAATATTAACTTGCTGGGTTGCAGCCTCCAGATTCACCAAACCAGTGTAGTTGGTAGCCAAACTGGTAGGACAATTCTGGGATCTGTCAGTCTCAAAATGTAATTTTTCCAAGTACTGTACTGTGTTGTTTACTGCTACTTACAGAGCTGGTTTGCAACAGTGAGTAACAGTTTGCAATGTAACTTATTCTATTGCAATTGTCTTTCAAAGTATTTTGCTGAAATACCATACCTTCTTCTGTTTTGTTCAGTTTTATTGGGCATTCATTAGGAAACTTAATAATCCGTTCAGTGCTTACCAGGCCTCGGTTTAAATATTACCTCAACAAACTTTACACCTTCCTGTCTCTGTCTGGACCACATCTTGGTACACTCTACAACAGCAGTGCTCTTGTTAATACAGGTAAAAAAATGTTTTGGTGCTCATATTGAAAGTTGAAGCAATATTTCTATGGAACATATGTTAGCAGACTTGGGTGATATATTATATATTTAACTGGATATGTGTGGAGTTGTTTCTCTGCTGAAAAAATGCATGGAAGACCACAGGTATGCCGGAGTTCCCACAAATGTGATTATTTAGAATCAAGATGACTTTCCAGTTAAGTTTCAGATTTAATCTTTTTGTCACAGTAGGATACTACACTGAAGAAATCTTGGTAGAAAAAGACTAGAACTGCATGTGTGTGGGGAAATGTGTATTAAGCTCCAATTCTGGTACTGATTTAATTTCCAGGCTAAGTGTGTGTGACTCTGTGTCTACCTTCTTGACCCATTCTTTTATACCTAATTCCAGTTATGAGGGAAACAAAGTGGATTCCACAAGTTTGAAATCTCCTCACACTCTTGTACCATGTGAAGTGCAGATAAACTTTCTAGCAAAAGGCAAAGACATTTTCACAAACTAGAGTTCTTAAATTGAGTCCTTTGGTTTGAAGAATTCTTACTTGAGATAAGGAAAAATGAACAAAGAAATGTCCTGATGTGTTCATCCAAATTGGCCCTCTGAACATGAAACGTTGACACTTTCTAAGTGAATGTGTGTGTAAATTTCTACTTCTAAAAAAAGCTGACAGGACTAACTACAGATGGATGACCTTGTTTCAAAATATTTCTGTGTATCTGCCTGTAAAAAGAATGGACATACTGCACATAGTTTTATATCCTAAAACAAGAGACTTTGAAGCAATTTGTGTTCAGTCATCCTTAAAAGGAAGATAGAGAAATATCCTGCAAATGATGTTTTGAATTTTGTATGGTAAATTCACTGGCTGAAATCCAGTAGTAAATTGCAACTAGAGTAGGTCTATTGAATGAGTGGGGATGTCTTAAATGTGAAGCATTAAACAATATAACATACATTAATGTTCAACAAAGTGGAATACTATGAGATAAATGATAAAGCCTATTTGAACGGTAGAATTTTGGATGTACATTTAAATTTATTAAATTTTCTGCAACATCTTTCAGCTGACTGAATGCTTATATAGTGATATATACACATGAACAAGAACAGTGGTAAAATAACAGGAGAGTAGATGACAAAATCAATAGACATATAGACAAAGACCAAAAGTACACTCTAGAGAAAATGCCAGAGGTCAGTTTCCAGATATTCAGCAGAGCAAAGCCAATTTAATCTGCTTCTGGAATAGCATGAGAGAGATTGCTAATTGGACAGTCTGTGGAATGGCATTGTAGAGATCCAGGGAGACTCATAGAAACCAGTTTCTCATAGAAACCAGTCTGGCTTCTACTTAGTATAGAAGTTGAAATGGGGTCACTCATTATCAAATTGCAGGGAGGCTCATGTGTGATTGGTTTTGGTTTATTTTTAAATTTTTGTACATTTTTTTTAAAATTGAAAAAAATCTTATGCCATCTAGTGATAAAAATCATTTTAAAAATGGTCTGCGTGTGTGAGTGCAAGCATGCGCTGTAGATCTCTGGGGTGCTTCTCAAAGCATGGCAAAATCATGTGTGAAAAGACACCCATGTTTTGAGGCCCTCAATGTTCAGAAAAATAGGTTTTATGTTTTCTTTTATTTGATAATACTGATGTGGTCTTATAGCAAGGTTGAGCCTTTTAAAAGGGTTTGGGGGGCACACCCACCCATCTCTAGACCTTGTGAGAGTACTCCCCCAATCCCACTTCAACCTAATGTTTTATTATTATTATTATTTTGGTGGGGGGGGGATTGGTTTTGGTTTATTTTTAAAAAATTAGAATTTTTTTTAATTGAAAAAAGTCTTATGCCATCTAGTGATAAAAATAATTTTAAAAACTGGTCTGCGTGTGTGCATGCAAGCACGTGCTGTAGATCTCTGGGGTGCTTCTCAAAGCATGGCAAAATTGCCTCCCCATTGCTCAATTTTTTAAAAAAAAAACGACATGTAGAGGTGCTGCAGACAGGTACTGCATATTACTGATAGACTACATTTAAAGATTAATACTGCAGAATATTAAACCAAATGCCTAAAAATTAAAGCTTAAAATGCAGTCCTACAAGTGTTGCTATTGCTTTGAGGCATTTTAATTGTCTCTGGACATATGTCTTGCCTTAAATCAAAATTTTGATTTTTTTAAATACATTTTATTCACTTTTCCACTGTTCTCATTCTTTGAGTACATTTATATTAGCTCACCCGGGGGCGGGGGACTGTACACAGAAAGAGCCTCCTCAAAGATTGTGGTATTTTAAAACCACAATTGGATGTACCCCAGGCAGTGGCAACCTTGTTGTGCAGGCTAATCTTTCTCACTCTAGGTCAGGTGAAAGGAGCTGCAGAATGAAATCACCAAAGGTGGCTTCATTCTGGCAGTTTAACCTCTAATCACAACATGGAAGAAGAAGCTCTCTGAGGGATTGGTTAGGTATCAATTACTCAGAAGTGGTTTACCAGTACAGTACAGTAAAACCTTGCATAAAGAGTGCCTCGCTTAGAGACTAACTCGCTTAATGGTGTTTTGCTTAGAGCAATCCCGTGAAACACATTATGCTCTTTAAGCGAGGTAACACTGTACCTCCACATGTAACCCTATCATCTGTACTTGTTCTGTGTGATCTCTCCTGTCTTTCTTGGGAGCCACAGTGAGAATCGATATTCCTGGCTCCAATTTTGCCAACTCACTGAGCTATACCAGCATAGACGGGAGGGGGGGGGGAGGAGTAGATAAATCCACAAAACATTATTTTGCATATTGTGAACATTAGTTGGGGGTTAATTCCTAATGTCATGCCTTTTTAAGTATATGGTAATAATATGCATTATTATATTGTATATAGTTATATGTACTTGTTCTTAAAAACACAGGACTCTGGTTTATGCAGAAGTGGAAGAAATCAGGGTCTTTACTACAGCTGACCTGTCGAGATCATTCAGACCCTCGGCAAACCTTCTTGTACAAACTTAGTAGAAGGGCAGGTAGGTTTTATCAACATCACTAAATATATTCTGTCATCTATGTATTACCTTTGGGCAAAGTAGTAAGTCAGTAGTTCAGTTCTGCATGAGATACTGGTCTTTAAAGCTACATAGTCTATGTCAGTGTTGGCTAAACTTGGCACTCCAGGTTGAACTTCAATTCCCAGAAGCCCTGATCAGCAGGAGTGCTGACTTGGGCTTCTGGCAATTGAAGTCCTAGGACACCTGGAGTGCCAAGGTTCACCATCATTGGTCTATGTGATGAGACAGGAAATTGATACACTTAGAACATCTGTTGGACCACATACAGTAGAAGCTTGTTTTTTTCATTGATTTCAAAGTTCAAGACACGTAGGCTGTCTTGAACCATTTGAATATCTTATCCCAGGGATAGAAAAACAATTTTTTCTCACGGAACTGTTAACTAAGTTTACAGTTAACTATTAACTAAGTGAATAAGGTCTTTCACCAGGGTCTTCTGAGCAGGCTTAGGAATGTTGGGATCCCAGTAGTTAAGAGTCTGGAATTGTTCCTTTTTTGCCCCGCAACTCCCAGAATCCTGGAGCCAGAGGGTTCAGTGGAAACATCCTGTAAAACCCCATTCCTATTATATTTGTACACTATAAACATTGTGGGTTTTCCTCAACAAAACAGAGGACTATTATATATGGAAACTGCATTTCTCCTTTTCTTCTTGCAATCCAGATTCCCCTAAACTGAAACATCAAGGAAGGCTAGCTTTATCAGTGTTCCACAGAAATTGGAAACCTGTGTTGGGTTGCATGTCTCTTCCCTGGAATTTGAATGGATTAGGTTTTATTAGTACCATGTATATCGAAGTTAATATTTCATGTTTGGCTTTATTTTGACTGACAGCTGAGGAAAGATTGCTTTATTTTCCACAGAAGATAATGTTTGCAAGAGCTTTTTGCCGCAGCAGCCGCCCCCCCCCCCCCCGCCGCCGCCGCCGCCGCCCCATGAGTAGAAAGACTTTGGCCCTTCTTCACACACATAGTTGTATTTTCTGATTAGTCATTATAGGGATAGCCCATCCCTTAAATTCCTAATAGAATAACTTCACATTTGATTAATACTTTAGCCCATTACTATTAATATAATTCCTTTGCAGTACCTAATTATGTTTATATTATGTTTATATTATTATTGATCTTCCTCTTTCGTAATAAATCCCCACAAAATTCATTAGCTTAACTGATAGAAGCAGATAGGCTTATTTAATAATCTTTTTAATTGTGTCCACATTCTTGAGAGTCTTTTGAGATTAACTGCATCTCCACAAAATACCAATTACTCCTTTTTATGTAATTTTCTAATGTGTTTTACAAAATAAATATTTCTTGGTCGGCAAGAAACAATCGTGGATGTTTCATTGTAAACTACCATAGTTTATAAAATGTGTTACATTTTAAAATTGTGGTTTATACCTATTATTATTGTTTTTCACAGGTCTTCAGTATTTCAGAAATATAGTATTAGTTGGATCCCTGCAAGATCGCTATGTTCCTTATCATTCTGCTCGCATTGAGATGTGTAAAACAGCTTTGAAAGATAAACAGACAGGTAATAGCCAATATGTGAAACTACTTAGTGTCTATCCCTTAGATGGTATTAGAGAGAATATTCCTCTTCCTTCTCTTCTTCATTATCCTTACTTATATCCCCAATTCCTCACAGAAAACTAGGGCAGCTTATGTTCAAAGCATATACGGTAACCTGATAATGGATTAGTTTCTGTCACACCTAAAGAATGTCACAGCAGGGCAGTAACCCTCAGAATCATTTATCACATGAAACAAGACTATTGGTCCTCTTCTCTTTTCATGGGGTGATGTTGAATCCAGACCTCTCTGTTATGCATGTGTTGGTCAGTATGGGATGAGTCATCCTGAGATCCCCCCCCCCCAGTGAGCTGCCAGGTTCACTGCAGTGGTGGTATATCATGGCATCTATCATCTTTCTCATAGGTTAATTTGGTCCAGGGGCTGAACCATACAGTAGATAAGCTGTCACAGATCCAGAACTGAGCATAGGTAGTTTGGTGCAGAGAAAGTCATGGGATGTCTTTTCCCATGTCTAGAAATAAGTTTCCATTTCTCACTTAAACTGCTCTGTGGACTGGGCCAACCTGTGCTTCCTGCTCCCTCTCCTCTTGACTTTGCTCTTTAGGCTACTACTTGTCAGCTGTCCCAAAACAAGGGGTGGTCCATGGTAGCGCCTACATCCAGTGACAAAGATATACCCTATATACTCAAGTATAAGACAAGTTTTATAGCCCCAAAAATGAGCCTCAAAAAGGGGACATGGCTTGTACTCAGGTCAATGACCACGAGGGTCCCAAGACTGTGCCGGATTGAGACACGCTGACAATGTAATTAATTTTACCATATTTTCATGTATTTTGATTATTTAAACTCACTAGCAGATGCTGCATTACCCAACCTCGGCTTATACTCAGGTCAATCTATTTTGCTGGGTTTTCAGGTCAAAATTAGGTACCTTGGATTATACTTGGGTCAGCTTATACTCAAGTATATACGGTATATAGAAAATATCCATCCTTATAAGAGTCAGTTGAGTTGAAATTACTAATAAGGCCCAAAACCTGTTAAATACAACAAACTGAACTATTCCTTTTATTTCTTCTAAAGGAAAAGAGACTGGTTTATCAACAAAATGCTAAGTGTTGTTATATTAATAAAACATCTCGTAGATAAAAATATCAGTTTTATAATGCTATGACAAGCTTTTAGATTACCCATTGCTGCTTCTTTGCCAGTTAGACTGTTTACAGTTAGCTAGTCTAAAACGGGTTGACAACATATGGCCAGAAGTGGAAGTGGACGCGTTTACGACAGCTTTAAATGCACATGCGCAAACGCACCCGCCGCAGTTTATGGCAATGTTTGTGGGAGGGGAAAACCATGTGTCCAGCCCGCTCAGCTCTCTGAGGGGGAGTGGTCCAGCCCGTGGTGCAAAAAGGTTGAGAACCCCTGTACTAAAAACTAAGAATGATGCAAAATGAAGCTGCTTTAGCTCCTATCATCAGCTAACTATGGTGCTCCTGTCTGTCTATATAAAACAGTAACGCATAAAATGTATTTTTTGCATTCACTGCGATTGATCATGCCTCCTGGCTTACGTATAAATACTCCTTCTAGACCTCAGTCTCATAGCCTCTTGTTCAAAACAATCTTCTTGCTTAGTTCTTTGTCCGGTAAACGGTTTTATATCGTGTATTATATCTAAATTAATCATATCCAAAGATAACACAGGCATTTGACACATATTATGCGTACAGGATTACCTCTCTATATATGAATTTTTGTGCCTGTTGGTATTCTGTGAATAGTCCTAGCTTGAGGCGGATTTGGCCTCATGAGTTGCTTGTAGTCTGTCCTGCAGCCAAAAACTCACTTTTTAATCAGGTCCTTGGGCTAAATTAGCTGGTTATATAACTATGGTAAATTAAGTCTTGCTTTCCTAAGCTTTTAGAGATCTGTAGAAGCATCAACAAGAATGTCAATAGCGATGAGTTGATATACTGTACACTATTTACAGCCTTTGAATAACGTCTTTCACCAGGATCTTCTGAGCAGGCTTAGGAATGGTGGGATCCCAGTAGTTAAGAGTCTGGAATTGTTCCTTTTTTGCCCCGCAACTCCCACAATCCTGGAGCCAGAGGGTTCAGTGGAGTGGCTCCAGATTAGAATTAGAGCAGATAAGGCTATAATGTCCATTGTATCGAATGGCTGTATATCTCCAGTATCAGGACCAATATGCCTTGAATAGCAGTTGCTCTGAAATGCAAACAAGTAGATGCTTTTGGACCAATATCTTGTATGCACATTCCCTTGGCATCTGATTGGTCACTGTGGAAAACGAATCTTGGATTTGGATGGGGCTTGGGTCTGAATTAGCATAACTCAATGGGGTGTTTCTGGATGCAATGATGTTTTAAAATAGCTTCCTTGTCATTTCGACTTAGGTATTTGAAGGAGAGAAAGGATGCAAGGGTTTAATATCAATAATGCAATCTTTTTTTTAATTATACAGGACCAATATATGCTGAAATGATTCAGAATCTCCTTCTGCCTGTTCTTCAAAACAAAGAATGTTGTTTAGTTCGTTATAACGTGCATTGTGCATTGCCAAACACAGCTGATTCTCTCATTGGAAGAGCTGCACACATTGCTGTTCTGGATTCGGACATATTTTTGGAAAAGTTTTTCCTAGTTGCTGGCCTAAAATATTTCCAGTAGGAAGGAAAACATCGTAACTGACTTGGCTATAATACCTCATTAACAGACGATTCAAACAATGTGCGATATTAAAACTGTAGCTGCCGCTGTATTTTAAGAGATATTTATACTTTTTTATATGGAAGGTAATTTATATCATCCATGTAAAGAGCTTTTTTAACATCAGTTTTACTTTCTAGGTAATGTGGCTGTGCAATATTTTTTTTAATGTTTGTTTTTACTTTTTCTATTTTTCTTATTTTGGGTACCTGATTATTTCAGAACTTAAATTTAAGCACAGTTATGTACAATTGGTGGGTCTACTGGCTCTTAGACTGCAAAAAGTCAATGTTATATTATGACATTTCTATGCGTCTTTAGATACCAAAACAAATTTGAATTTTAACCAGTCTAAGAAGGTATTGAATTTAATAGTTCTGTTTAGTATTGTATAAGACTGAACTGGAAGAAAACTGCTGCTAAAATAATTACAATAACTGTAGGTCTGTTCAAGACCATTCTTTTGAGTCACCTATTTGTTATATCACGAGGTTCTGTTTTCTATAGAATCATTACTGAACATGCGATGCCTGTGGATACATTTTCTTACTGATCTCAATAGCATGTTGGTTTACATTTTCATCTTTATTACTGGAACTTTAGTTTTCATAACCAAGCAGCAATTAAGGATTTTTGAATGTTGAAATGTGAGCTGCCTTTGAATGGAGTTTTGCAAAGTTTAATAAAACTGTTCTTGTTGGTTCAGTTCTTCAGTGAACCTTTTACGTGGGACTTCCTTGTATGTACATTTTAAAAAAGCAGCAGTTATAAATTACTGCAATACTTTTATGAATACAGATTTTTAAATATTACATTTTATTGAAAACAAAATTATTGTAAATAGAAATCAACTGCATCTTGAAATGAACAAAATGGGAAACTTTAGTGATATTGATAAATGTTTTTATTATACAGGAATGTTAAAGGTCTATTGAAATCTTATTGGTGCTGAACAGAGTTGGTTTCAATATTTATCCCTTTTACTTGTTTAAAAAGTAATGCACTCAAAGGTGAAAAGAAGTTCTTGTGCATTTACTAACTGTAATGACCAGATATTTTCAGAAAATATAAATTTGTATATCTAGTGCATGTTTAATTTTTAGCATTGTGTTATTGCATCTTGCATTAATAAATTGAAAAAGCTTCTAAAACATGCTGAGGGAAAGCAATGTTTTGCTTTTTTTCCAATGTGCTCAAGGAGTATGGTTTCAGAATATACAACATCACTGTTTGAATGTTTATTCTTACAGAATCGGTATTGCAAATGTGTTAATATTATTCAGTTTAGTTCTTTTGGAATGGACCTGTTGAAACTTGTTGTTCTAATAATGTTGTGTTTGTTTTTCATTACATAGACTAACTTAAAATGGTTCCCAGCACTTTACTGAATTTTGCTAGGGGTATTATATTAATTAGACGTTCGGCTGCTGGTACATCAAGTGACATGAACAAACAGCAATCTAGGCATATTTCCTCAGAAGCAAGTTCTGCTGATTTCAGAGGCAGCTGTTAGAGGTGCAGTTTTGTTCTGTTTATTTTGGGTGCCTGGTTATTTCAGAACTGAAATTTAAGCAGTTATGTACAATTGGTGGGTCTACTCTACTGGCTCTTAGACTGCAGTGGCTTAGTGGTTAAGACACTGAACTTGATGACTGGCAGGTCGGCAGGTCAGCAGTTCGAGACCCGAGTGTTGGACGACAGTGAGCTCCTGTCTCTGTCCTAGCTCCTGTCAACCTAGCAGTTCGAAAGCAAGAAATTGCAAGTAGATAAATAGGTGCCACTTCAGTGGTAAGGTAAACAGCATTCCGTGTCTCGTCATCGTTGTTATTATTATTATTATTATTATTATTATTATTATTATTATTATTATTATTATTATTATTATTATTATTATTATTATTATTATTATTATTATTATTATTATACTTCCATTTCTATACTGCTTTCCTTCCCATAAGGGAACTCAAAGCGGTTTACAGAATACAATATACAAAATACAAGATGCAGTATACAAAATATAAATTACAAGATAGAAAATATAAATTCAAATAATAAAACATGTAACAAAAGGTCCAAATCCTAAACGGAGTCCAGGCTCGACGCTACCAGCAGAGCTCCAAGGCTCAACACTGCCAAACGGAGACCCAGCTCAACTTTACGGACAGAGCCCGACTCACGTCCCAAACGAAGCAGCGTCCACAGCAAGAGTTCTTTTTTACAGCCATGGCGCCGCACTCAACTGCTCCCACTCCCTCATGGCAAAACACACTGAGGGAAGGAACCCGGGATGTTGCTGGTCACCCTCTGGCCAGCCGCCGGCCGAACCTAGCCACGGCAGCAGCAGCGGCAGTGCAGGCTTTTGAAAGCGCCCTCCGCCCTCCCGCAGATGGAGTCACTCCCCTCTGGCCCGACTGGCCGAAGGAGGGGGGAAGCGGGAGCCCCAGAACCACGCCTGTCACATGTCCAAGGAAACGTCTGCAGGTTTAGTCATGCCAATAGTAATCCTGGAAAGTTCACTCAGGCAAGTGTGAAGTTGAGCGTAAATATCACCAACTGGATTAGAGCTGCTTAATACATGTCTTAAGTCACCAAAGTAGGTTAGACAAAGTAATTGCTGTGCTCACACTTCACTGCCTGTGTGATATCACGTGAAATATTTATTATTTTATTTATTATTCAAATTTATATATTGCCTCCCAAATCGAATGAGCGACTCTGGGCAGCATAAGAACAGTGAAAACATTACAATCATAAAACATTTTAAAACCCTTAATAGACCTTAAAGATTACCCTACCCCTCCCCATCAATTATTTAAAAATTATGGTTAAAAGAACAACTAAAAGAATGGAGATGCCTACACTATATAAGCCAGCAGGGTGGGGTCACCATGTCACTGGTGCCCCACACTTGCTTTGCCAGCCAGGTTTTTAGACTCCCAAACCCATACACTTGAGTTTCAAAACTGAACAAAGATTCCTTTTCTTGATTTAACTAAGGCAAACAGCCAGTACTGCTTTTTACACTCCTGCTGTGACTCTGCCAAAGCCAAGGCCTTATTTAACATTTCTCTTTTAAAAGTATGTTTTTGGTAAAAACACAGCTTTACTTACTTTGTCAATACTACATGAACCATATAATGTCGCAATGATCGGCAGTATATAGGGTTATAATATTTTATGGCTGCTATTTATAAAATACTAACCAGGGTTTATAATCCACAAAGAATGTTATTTAAAATGTGCGCAAAAGAATAATAAGGTTCAAAGACAGGATTATATTTTGAGATTGGGGAATACCATATTGTTTTGAATAAATTCAGATCCCTGAAGCCAGATTGCATCCAAGGGTATTGAAGGAACTGGCCAAAGAACCACTATCTTTTTTTAAAAAAAAAAATCATGGTAAAGTGCCAGATGATTAGAGGAGGGCTAACTTCCCTATCTTCAAAAAAGGAAACTGGAGGCTGCAGACCAGTCAGCCTGACATCAACCCCAGGGGAAATTCTGACGCAGATTATGAAGCAATCACTCTGCAAGCACCTTGAAAACAATGCTGTAATGACTGGAAGCCAACATGGGATTTATCAAGAAGAAATCCTGCCTGACAAATCTGAACTCATCAGGTAACTTCCTTGGTAGATGGTGGGAATGCTGAAGATGTAATATATCTTGACTTCAATAAAGACTGACAAGTGCCTCATGATATTCTGGTTAGCAAGCTAACTAGGTGTGGCCTGGATAACACAAGTGTCGGGTGGATATACAGTTGGTGACAGAATTGTATTCAGAGTGCTAATCAATGGCTTCTCAACCTGGGAGGAGGTAACAACTGGGATATCACAAGGTTCAGTCTTGGCTATGGTGCTCTTCAACATTTTTATTAATGGATGAGAGAGTGGAGGGAATACTTATCAAATTTGCAGGTGACACGGAATTGGGTGAAATAGCTAATACTGTACTCTGGAAAACAAACAGTTCAAAAAGATTTTGATAAGCTTGAACACTGGGCTGAAAATAGAATGAAATTTAACAGATAAGTGTAAAGTTCTGCACCTGGGGGGAGGGTTTCACAATTATAAGATGAGGGATACTGTATTTGACAAGAAGGATTTTGGAATTGTAGCTGAATATGAGCAAACAGTGTGATGTGGCTGCCAAAAAGGCCAATGCTGTTTATGGCTGCATTAACAGACATATAGTCTCCAAAAGCTGTCCTCTTAATTTGGCACTAGTTAAGCCTCATCTAGAATACTATGTGCAGTTCTGGACACTACACTTTAAGAAGGATGCCAAAGAACTGGAACAAGTTCAGAAGGGCAACAAGGATTATCAGGGGAATAGAAAATAAGCCTGCGAGGAAAGACTGAAGGAACTGGGCATATTTCGCCTTGAGAAAAGGAAAGTGAGAGGACACATGATAGCATTTTTCAAGTACTGTAAAACCCCATTTTACGGGAAAAGTCCATTCCGTAGCTTTTTCCTTAACTCATTTTCCCCCCTGTAAAATGAAGAATTCCTATAAGAATGCATTAAAAAAAAGTTCCCAACCACCCAAAAAATAATAAAACTCTAACTCCTCTCCAGACCACTCTACTGCCACCCACAGGGCCCAGAATGGCTGCAGGTGGTCTTTTATAGCCCACCAGGCGCAATGTGCTCTGGGAAATCCCATTCTGTAAAACCCGGGGTTTTCTGTAAAACGGGACATGTTTTCAGCAACAACAGCAAAACTACCTCAAAGGAGGAGGAGAGTATGGGATCACTCTGAGAGTCTGAAATTACAGAATAAATTTGAGGTTCTTTCCCTCATCACACCTGATGAGGAACACACAGAGGAACAACTGGTTCCACCTGATGATCTCTCCTTCATCATACTTGATGAGATCCAGGAAGATGAACAACAGGAACAAACTGAGGTTCTCTCCCTTAATATGGTTGACGAGGTGCATGTAGATGAACAGATTGCAGGAGAGAGGCTCCTTGTACTAGGCGATTCAATAATTAGAAATACAGAGAAATGGATTTGTGATGCACATGATAACCGTATGGTGACTTGCCTGCCAGGTGCAAAAGTTGCAGACATCACAAGAAATCTAGATAGATTGTTAGAGAGAACTGGGAACGAGCCAGTTGTCATGGTACACGTTGGTACCAATGATGTTGGGAAGGCCAAGTGGTCTGTCCTGGAAGCCAAATTTAGGTTGTTAGGAAGAAGATTGAAGTCCCGGACTTCCAAGGTAGCATTTTCAGAAGTGCTGCCTGTCCCTCGCGCAGGACCTACCAGGCAGGCAGAGCTCAGAAGCCTCAATGCGTGGATGAGGCGGTGGTGTCGAGAGGAGGGCTTCAGATTTGTCAGGAACTGGAGAACATTTTGGGACAAGCCAAATCTGTTCAGGAGGGATGGGTTGCATTTAAACCATGATGGGACCAGATTGCTGGCACTCAACATCAAAAAGGCTGCAGAGCAGCTTTTAAACTGATAACTGGGGGAAATCCGACAGGAGCTGGGCAGCATCCGGTTCGGGAAAGTGTGTACTTGAGTAGTGAGGAGGATGCAAAAATTACTGAGCAGAGCAAGGAGCTAGTCACCAGCACTCTAGCAGAAGGATGCAAGAGGCAGTCTAACAATGCAACTGGGCTCAAAAGACTGTATCAGGAAAGCATATATAAATGCTTGTATACAAATGCCAGAAGCCTCCGGAACAAAATAGGGGAGCTGGAATACTTAGCAATAGATAAAAATATTGATATTATTGGTATCACTGAAACCTGGGGGACGGATGATAACCAATGGGATACAGTTATCCCAGGCTACAAACTGTACAGGAAGGATAGGAAGGGGCAAACAGGAGGTGGTGTAGCCTTGTATGTCAAAGAAGTGATAAAATCGTATGAATTGGAATATCTAGGTGATTTGGAGTCACCATTAGAAGCTCTGTGGGTAAGAGTACCAGGCCACAAGGATGGTCTAACAGTAGGCATATACTATCGGCCTCCGACCCAAACTCTTGAGGGAGACTGGCAGTTGGAGAATGTTGTAAAGGAGGCATCCAGGAAGGGAAGCCTGGTTATAATGGGGGACTTCAATTACCCTCACATAGACTGGGTAAACTGTTGTTCAGCACATGATAAAGAGATAAAGTTCCTAGATATGCTAAATGATTGTTCCCTGGGACAGATGGTTGAAGACCCAACTAGAGGTACAAGAATCCTTGACTTGATCCTGAGTAATACTCGGGATCTGGTTCAAGATGTTAATGTGACTGATCCAATAGGGAACAGTGACCACAGCTCAATTATGTTTAACTTGATCATAGACTGCAAGTCACTGATAAAATCTAACACAGAGACCTTAAATTTTCAAAAAGGAAATTTCCCAAAGATGAGGAAACTAGTAAAAAAGAAACTGAAAGGGAAAATTGAGAGAGTACAAACACTCCTGATCGGTCTGAAGGAAGAGAGTGCAAAAGCTGGCTTGAGACTCAATATCAAGAAAACCAAGATAATGGCAACAGGCCCGATCAGTTCCTGGAAAATAGATGGGGAAGAAGTAGAAGCAGTGACAGATTTTACATTCTTAGGATCTAAGATCTCTGCAGATGGAGATTGCAGCCATGAAATAAAAAGGCGACTGATTCTTGGGAGACAAGCCATGAGAAACCTGGGGAACATAGTGAAAAGCAGAGACATCACCTTGAAAACAAAAATTAGAATAGTCAAAGCAATGGTATTCCCAGTGGTAATGTACGGATGTGAGAGCTGGACAATTAGGAAAGCTGAACGCAGAAGAATAGATGCCTTTGAAATGTGGTGCTGGAGGAGAGTTTTGAGGGTACCCTGGACAGCGAGGAGAACAAATAGGTCAATCTTAGAAGAAATCAACACTGACTGCTCATTGGAAGGTCAAATAGTAAAGATGAGGCTAAAGTACTTTGGGCATCAAATGAGAAGGGAGGATTCACTTGAGAAGGCAATTATGCTGGGAAAGGTGGAGGGCAAAAGAAGAAGGGGGAGGCCAAGGATGAGATGGATAGATGGTGTTGTGGACACAGTGGGCACAGAGCTGGGAGGACTGAGGGGGATGGTGGAGGACAGAGGCGCCTGGAGAACGATGGTCCACAGGGTCGCAAAGGGTCGGAATCGACTGTGCGACTGAACAACAACAACAACAACAAAACACTCCAAGAGGCATGGAGGCTGTTTACAAAAACAATAACAGAGGCTCAATTGGAATGCATACCCAAAAGGAAAAAGGGCACTGCCAGGTCCAAGAGGACTCCGATGTGGCTTACAGGAGCTGTTCGGGAAGTGATCAAGAGCAAGAAAAGCTCATTTAGAAGGTGGAAGGCTTGTCCGAATGAGGACAGCAGGCAGAAACATAAATTCTGGCAGAACAAATGCAAGGCAACAATCAGGAAAGCAAAGCAAGACTTTGAGGAGCGTATAGCTAAAAATACTCAGAGAAATAACAAAGACTTCTTTAAGTACATTAGAAGTAAGAACCCAACTAGGAAGGCCATTGGACCATTAGATGACAATGGAAGGCAAGGGGTTATTAAAGAGGAAACAGAGATTGCAGAGAGACTCAATGAATTCTTTGCTTCAGTATTCACTGAAGAAGACAGAGACCACATGCCCAAAACAGAGCCTATCTTCGTAGGGAGGGAAACCGAAGAATTAAGCAAGATAGAAATAACCAGGGAGGAGGTCCTTGCATGTCTTGTTAAGCTAAACACTAACAAATCACCAGGACCAGATGGCATCCATCCACGAGTTCTCAGGGAACTTAAAGACGAAATTGCTGATCTCCTAGCCAAAATATATAATCTTTCCCTCAAATCAGGCTTTGTGCCTGATGACTGGAAGGTAGCGAATGTAACACCAATTTTCAAAAAAGGATCCAGGGGTGATCCAGGAAATTACCGACCTGTCAGTTTGACATGTGTCCCAGGTAAAGTGATGGAAACCATCCTAAAAGATAGAATTAATAGGTACATTGAAGAGAAGGCGCTGCTAAAGGAGAGCCAACATGGCTTTTACAAGGGCAAATCATGCCTCACTAATCTGTTGGAATTTTTTGAGAGTGTCAACAAGCATGTGGATAAGGGGGATCCAGTTGACATTGTTTATCTGGACTTTCAGAAGGCTTTTGACAAGGTCCCACACCAAAGGCTCTTGAATAAACTTACCAGTCATGGAATAAAGGGACAGGTCTTGTCCTGGATCAGCAACTGGCTAAGGGACAGGAAACAGAGGGTAGCACTAAATGGACACTTCTCCAAGTTGAGGGAAGTAAAGAGTGGGGTCCCCCAAGGTTCAGTACTGGGACCCTTGCTGCTTTTCAACCTCTTCATAAATGATCTAGAGGTAGGAGTAAAAAGCAAGGTAGCCAAATTTGCTGACGACACTAAATTATACAGGGTAGTGAAAACTGTGAGAGATTGTGAAGAGCTCCAGAGGGATCTCTTGACACTGGGGGAGTGGGCAAAACAGTGGCAAATGAGCTTCAACATCAGTAAGTGCAGAGTGATGCATGTTGGGGCAAAAAACCCCAATTACATTTATAAACTGATGGGGTCTGAACTCTCTGCGACAAACCAGGAAAGGGACCTTGGTGTCCTGGTGGACAGCTCAATGAAGATGTCAACCCAGTGTGCCTCAGCAGTGAAAAAAGCAAACTCAATGTTAGGGATCATTAGGAAGGGTATAGAAAATAAGTCAGCAAGTGTCATTTTGCCTCTTTATAAATCTATGGTGAGGCCCCATCTGGAATATTGTGTACAGTTCTGGTCGCCATACCTCCAGAAGGATATTAGGGAGTTGGAGAAAGTACAGAGGAGGGCAACCAGAATGATTAGGGGACTGGAACACCTTCCTTACCATCTGAGGCTGCAACGGTTGGGCCTTTTCACTCTTGAACGACGGCGTCTAAGAGGTGACCTGATTGAAGTTTATAAAATCATGCACGGTGTGGACAAAGTAGATAAGGAAAAACTGTTTTCCCTATCGCACAACACTAGAACTAGGGGACACTCCATGAAACTTTTGGGTACTAGTTCTCAAACAAATAAGAGAAAGTACTTTTTCACCCAGAGGATTACTGGTCTATGGAACTCCCTGCCAGAAGAAGTGGTGACAGCTGTCAGACTTGACAGCTTTAAGAAAGGATTAGACAAGTTCATGGAGGACAAGGGTATCAATGGCTATAATTATGGCTACCTAAGGACAACCTCCGGGTTGGAGAGATAGGCAGGATATCTCTCAATGCCATTTCCAGGGAATCCTAAGCAGGTGAAGGCATCTCCTTGGGAATACCCTGAAGGAAATGGTGAGCCACTGTGTGAGACAGAATGCTGGACTGGATGGGCTGTGGCCTGTTCCAGCAAGGCTGTTCTTATGTTCTTATGTTTTTATGTTCTTACCTGTAAAAACGGGGTTCTGTAAAAGGAGGCTTCTGTAAAATGGGTTTTTACTGTATGTGAAAAAAGGAGGGGCAGGATCTATTCATCCCAGAGCATAAGACATGTAATAAAAGGCACAAGCGACAGAAAGCCAGATTTAGGCTGAATATCAGAAAAAATGCCTCCACTGTTAGAGCAGTACGAAAATAAAACCAAATATTTTGGGAGGTGGTGAGTGCTCCAACACTGGAGGCATTCAATAGAAAGTTGCACAACTCAGATTTGCTTTGATTTGGATTCCTGCATTAAGCAGGGGTTGGACTTAATGGCCTCATAGGCCCCTTCTAACTCAATTAGTCTGATTCTAACAACAAATGTAGGGGGGGGAACCTTTCTGTTCTTTATATATTCAGTTGGGTTATTGTAAGTACAGTACTAACAAGAATACACCTTTATCCATAACCTCTGCTCAAAACAGACCACCTGAGTCGGCCATGTGTTGAGTAGGGCGGGGTATAAGTCGAATAAACAAACATTATTTCTCAGTCTCACTAGCAGCTCATTCTTCCTCACCCTTAATTCATATGTATCCTTATATACAAACAACCTCTCCAGGTAGGAACTACTCAGAAGTCCATTCACAAACATTCCCAACTGTCATAAGTCACTGGATCAGTGGTACAGGTGTCGGCAATGCAGAAGGCAAATGGAGGGCCACTGAATTATATTGTTCCCAGGACAATCTTCATGGCTGATCGCCATTATTATTATTATTATTATTATTATTATTATTATTATTATTATTATTATTATTATTATTATTATTATTTGCCAGAGGTTACTCTGTTGAAAGGGTTTTTGCTGGAGAAACATGATCGTCATTATTGGGAATCGGCTACGGCGCAAGAAATAATAATAATAAATGATTTATTGTGCCGTATCCGATTCCCAATAATGATGATCATGTTTCTCCAGGAAAAATCCTTTCAACCCAGATTTTTGCTGCAGAAACATGATCGTCATGAAAGGATTTTTGCTGGAGAAACATGATCGTCATTATTGGGAATCGGATATAGCACAAGAAATAATAATAATAATAACAAATAATGTTTCTTGTGCCGTATCCGATTCCCAATAATGATGATCATGTTTCTCCAGCAAAAATCCTTTCAACCCAGATTTTTGCTGGAGAAACATGATCGTCATTATTGGGAATCGGATACGGCACAAGAAATAATTAAAATAACAATTATTGTTTCTTGTGCTGTATCCGATTCCCAATAATGACGATCATGTTTCTTCAGCAAAAATCCTTTCAACCCAGAGTAACCTCTGCATAGCTGTCAAGTATCCCTGGGAAAACCCCTTATTTTACTGTCTTTCCCACCGTCATCCCTTATTACTTAGACTGCAATGCCCTATTGCCACCATTGGAGGGCAGCACAGGATAAGCATAGCTGTCAAGTATCCCTTATTTGCCAGGAAATTTCCCTTATTTCCAAATCCAAAACTTGACAGGTATGAACCTCTGGCATGAAACAATAATTTCGTGCCAGAGGTTACTCTGGGTTGAAAGGATTTTTGCTGCAGAAACAAGATCGTCATTATTGGGAATCGGATACGGCACAAGAAACAATAATTATTTATTGTTAATAATTATTATTTCTTGTGCCGTATCCAATTCCCAATAATGACGCTCATGTTTCTCCAGCAAAAATCCTTTCAACCTAGATTTTTGCTGGAGAAACATGATAGTCATGAAAGGATTTTTTTGCTGGAGAAACATGAGCGTCATTATTGGAAATCGGATACGGCACAAGAAATAATAACAAATAATTATTGTTTCTTGTGCCGTATCCGATTCCCAATAATGATGATCATGTTCCTCCAGCAAAAATCCTTTCAACCTAGATTTTTGCTGGAGAAACATGATAGTCATGAAAGGATTTTTTGCTGGAGAAACATGAGCGTCATTATTGGAAATCGGATACGGCACGAGAAATAATAATAATAAAAAATAATAATAGCAAATAATTATTGTTTCTTGTGCCGTATCCGATTCCCAATAATGATGATCATGTTCCTCCAGCAAAAATCCTTTCAACCTAGATTTTTGCTGGAGAAACATGATAGTCATGAAAGGATTTTTTGCTGGAGAAACATGAGCGTCATTATTGGAAATCGGATACGGCACGAGAAATAATAATAATAATAATAAATAATAATAGCAAATAATTATTGTTTCTTGTGCCGTATCCGATTTCCAGTAATGTTGATCATGTTTCTCCAGCAAAAATCCTTTCAACCCAGAGTAACTTCTGGCACGAAATTATTATTGTTGTTGTTTCTTGCCAGAGGTTACTCTGGGTTGAAAGGATTTTTGCTGGAGAAACATGCTCGTCGTCCTTGGGGATCGGACACGGCGCAAGAAGAAAGTTTGACGTCGTGGACACGTGTAAACAGGAGCAGCAACCAGGGGAAACCGTGGGAGGGGAACGGGTTATCTTGGAACCGCGAAACGAAAGAAACACAAGCGCATGACACCTTGCCAAACACACTTTTGCCAAAGGAGGAACAGCCCGGCTCCAGTCCCGATTGGGACGGGAAAGAGTGGGTGGTTGTCCGGAGGCGGCGCTTGGGAGCGGGTGGGTCCCGCCTTCTTCCAAGTCGCGACTGACTCCTGCCTGCCTGCGAGCCAAGAGACGGCCGGCCCTTATGCCAAACATGCCTTTGAGACCGCCGCCGCTCCACCTGGGCCACGTTCTCGTCCCCGCCGTGGGGCAATCCAGTAAGCGAGGCCCGGAGGTGGGGCGGTGTGGGTGGAGTGGGCAGTGGGGAGAGCGGGGCAAGCCGCGACCTGCCCTTTCCTAGCCCAGGTGGGGCGCACGGTGGCCTTGGACTGTATCCGATGCCACCCTGCTTTGCACACGCCTTAGAGCTAAGGAACCCAAGGCGCCCCCCCTGTGTTTCCCCCCCCCCCCCACGCTGTGCCCCATGGATCACTTTGGCGAGCATCGCATTGCCCCACACCACCACTTTTGCTTGCCCCTCTCCCCCCGGTGCACGCTCTCCATGGCGCGCTGCAGCCCCGGTTGCAGGCTTTTCTCCTTAAAGCCTCGGAGGGGCGGAGGCCGGAGTCGAACCCGGTGCCGAGGCCTTGCTCGCCTCCTTGCCTTGCTAGCTAGCCAGGCCCAGGCCCAGCCTACCTGGGGGCTGGGAGGAGCTCTCCATTTGCGTAACAGGAAGGGCAGGGCGGGCTTTGGAGCCATCAAGGCGGCGCGCCTACTGGGGAATTCGAGAGTAAACAAAACAAAAAGACAAATGTTTTGGCACCTTGAAGACTAACAAGGTCGGTGCTCGAAAGCCAGTCCTGTACGACTCCAGGGGGCAGAAGCAGTCCTCGTCTCTATTTACAGCCAAAGAGAGCCAGCCAGCGCTGTCTGTAGATAGTTCCGTGGCCATGTGGCAGGCATGACTAGACGCCAGAGTGATTACACTTTTATACCACCCCATAGCACTGCTTATTGCACTCTCTGGGTGGTTCATTTTGCCCCACCGCGCACCCCAACATGCTGGGTGCTCATATGACCGACCTCGGAAAGGAGGGAAGGCTGAGTCAACTTTGAGTCCTGGCCGTGTTTGCCCATGGAAATTTCCTGTCAACTCTTATCAAGTGCCTTCTGTTGGTCTACAAATGCGAGGAAAAGATTCTTATTGTATTATATTCCCCCCAAAGACTGCAGTGGCTCAAGTGGCTAAGACGCTGACTTGGAGGCGGAAGGTCAGCACTTTGATTCCCGAGTACTGCAGGACAGAATGAGCTCCCGCCTTTGTCCCAGCTCCTGCCAACCTAGCAGTTCAAAAGCAAGAAATTGCAAGTAGATAAATAGGGACCACTTTGGTGGGAAGGTAACGGCATTCCATGCGCTCCGGTGTCTAGTTATGCCTGCCACATGACTATGGAAGCGTCTGCAGAAGCAGACAACGCTGGCTCTTCGGCTTTGAAACAGATGAGCACTGAACCCTCGAGTCGGATACGACTGGCTTTCGAGCAAGGGAAACCTTTACTAAACCACTTGTGTATCCTGTACCTAGAAAACCCTACGAAGGGTCACCGTAAATCAGAATTGCCTTGACAGCATGCAGTTATTTATTACCTACAGCTAAGCCCCAACAACTATATTAAACTAAGCATACAACAACCAATTGCATGCTAAATTCTGTAACTGTTTCCGTCCTTCCGGGGGGAAATGTGTTGAAAAGCAAGCCGCCGCCACTTTTTTAAAGCATGAATGTCACTTAAAGGATATTTGCTTCCAAGCATATGTCCACCAAGTGAAGTCAGGTATTTGTTTCTCAACAAAAACAAACATGCTTCCTATTTTTCTGTCTAGCCTTTATTTTTGTTATGAAAATTACCTTGTGAACTGCCCAGAGACTGCACTAAGCGCTATGGGGTGGTATATAAATGTAATTGCTATTTACAGCATAATGTACAAAAAAATCCTCCCCAGCTGCTGGGAGAAGCTTGTGATTTATAAGATTGTGGCTATAAGAGGGATGGGATGCAGAAGTCATGGTGTGGGGGGGTGGGAGATTATGAATCAGAGCAGTAGAGATTCCCTCTACCATCCCAGGCACCCACTTCCATTAGAAGTCAAGCGCATTAAGGTAAAAAGGGTGCTGACTTCATAGTAGATACATGCAGGGTTCCACTGGCCGAGTGCAAAGTAAAATGGCTCCAAGGGCTATGGAGAAGGTGCCAAGGGTGAGTAAGAGAACCCATCATAACATTGAGCTGAGTCTCCGTTTGGTAGTGGTGAGTCCTGGAGCTCCCTTGGGAGCGTTGAGCCCGGGCTCTGCTTAGGATTCAGACCTTTGTTAACTGTTGTCCTTTGATGTTTCAATACTAAATTGTGTCGTAGATATAATTGTATTTTCTGCCCATATGTCACATGTACAAATTGTATTTTTGCTATGACTTTCACGTGCTTTATTGTTTGAATTTATATTTTGTATACTGTATTTTGTAAACCGCTTTGAGTTCCCTTAGGGGAAGGAAAGCACTATAGAAATTTAAGTAAGTAAGTAAGTAAGTAAGTAATAAATGAATGAATGAATGAATGAATGAATGAATGAATGAAATTTTTGGAGGGTAGCTGTGTTAGTCTGTGCAAGCATATCAGAGAGTAAACAAAAAAAAGTGGCACCTTCAAGAGTCAGACTTTGTCCACAAAAGCTAACATGAAAATACCTACAGTAGTGGCTTAGTGGTTAAGGCACAGAACTTGACGGCTGGAAGGTTGGCAGGTCAGCAGTTCGAGTCCCGAGCGGTGCATAACCAAATGAGCTCCCATCTCTGTCCCTGCTCCTGCCAACCTAGCAGTTCGAAAGAAATTGCAAGTAGATAAATAGTCAGCACTTTAGTGGGAAAGGTAACAGAGTTCCATGTCTAGTTATGCCTTACACGTGACTATGGAAACGTTTGGAGATGCAGACAGCCCTGGCTTTTTGGCTGTAAATGGAGATGAGTACCGAACCCTAGAGTCAGATATGGCTAGCTTTTGAGCAAAGGCGACTTCTACCTTTACTTTACACCAAAACTGCCTGGCCAGCTTAGTTATGTATAGGTAAAGGTTTCCCTTGCTCGAAAGCTAGTTGTATCCGACTCTAGGGTGCAGTGCTCATCTGTTTCCAAGCCGAAGAGCCCAGCGCTGTCTGCTTCTGCAGACGTTTCCGTGGTCATGTGGCAGGCATGACTAGACACCAGAGTGCACAGAACGCTGTTACCTTCCCACCAAAGTGGTCCCTATTTATCTACTTGCAATTTCTTGCTTTCAAACTGCTAGGTTGGCAGGAGCTGGGACAAAGACGGGAGCTCATTCCGTCCTGCAGTACTCGGGAATCAAAGTGCTGACCTTCCACTTCCCAGTCAGCGTCTTACCTACTTGAGCCACTGCAGTCCCTTTGTATAACTGCATTGTAAATCCTGCTTCTTTATATGTGTTTAAAACATCTTCCCGTTATCCCTTAATATTACAGGGCAAAGTATTCTGTCCATCCTCAGAGGTACATTGCTGCTTTAGTTTAATACTGGGCGGTGAGGAATAGTTTTTCTGTAACCCAGTTACCTTCCTTCCATCCTCCCTTCCTAACACCCATGTGCTTCCATTCCTGAGGTTCTTCTGCCATTGTTCATCTAATTACTTCCATATTTGCAGCCATTACCCTTTCCTTAAAATTGCCAAACAAAGCTGGCCATTAAACCCATGTGAGAAGATTAATATAGAAAATAAATAAACCCCTTAAGCGATCACCAGTAATTTTCAAGAAAATAACATGATGGTAATGGCACCAATATTGACTTGCTAGTACCCTCCCTGTAACTGGGCTTTTTTTTAAAAATGGCCTTCAAACCAGGGGTTCCAACCTAAGGCCCGTGGGCCGGATCTGGCCCCCGGTGCCAATTCATGTGGGCCCTCACCCCTCCAAGGGCATTTGAGAAACAAAATTGTCACCCCATTGAAGCTGTTGGGACAAAATGGCCACCCTCATCGTGCAGGCAGGGCAAAATGGCCATCCAGCCTTCAAAGCTGACAGAGAGTGTGGCCCGGCCCGCAGCTTGAAAAGGTTGGGAACCCCTGCTTTAAACCTTAAGCTGCCATTGTATGCACAAGTCACAGAGCAAAAAAATCCAGTGTTATTCCACTGGGAAATGACAGAGCTGAAAATGCTCAGCAGCTAACTAGTGATAAGTTCCTGAAACTCTCCCTTTAGATAGAAATCGGTCGGTTTTCTCAATCCGATACGCGTGCCTTTGAAGACGCAGTCATTGATTGAAAAAAAGAGGAAGCAATTCAACTTATCGCACATGACATTTCAAGCAATTCAAATAACTTTTGTATAAATCAATAGTATCATTGCTTTGACAATATCCAGATTTGTGCAAAAGGAGAAACTCTGAATAGCCATCATTCTTTAATAACCTTTTGGATTTCAGGATGCAATTGACTGTTTAACGTTAATGTTACCCCATGTTGATCTTTCTTTTCTACTTGAACACAGCCTGACCATAAAATAAAAAACCTTTTAGTGACTGAGTGCCCAAACAGAGGGGTGGAGTGAACTCTTTGCTGGGGAGGGAGAAAGTGTTCCTTTTGGGCTGCTGGGCAGAGGGGTGGGTGAATTATGTGTTGGGGGGGGAGGAAGGAAGCACTCCCATTGGGCTGCTGGACAGAGGGGCGGGGCAAACTGCTGGGGTGCAGGTGCCAACAGAAAGGCTTGAGTGTGCCACATCTGGCATACGTGCCACAGGTTCGCCACCACTGGTATATACCGTATTTGCTGGCGTATAAGACCCGCTCTTCAGCTATAAACAGATGAGCACTGAACTCTAGAGTCAGATACGACTGTCTTTCAAGCAAGGGTGACATTTACCTAAGACCCACTTTTCCCTCTTAAAATGCACTGTAAAAATGGAGTGTGTCTTGTACTGTCTATAGTGGGCTATTTTGGTAATAACAGGGTGTGTCTTATACTCCAATGTGTTTTATATGCCAGAAATATGGTACTTAAGATTTCCGGATGTGATTGGCTTTTTCATGTTACTGCACTTTGTTTGTGCATCTCTTCTCCTTTTTGGATTTTCTGTACTGTTTACTCACATGGATACCGTATTTTTTGGTCCATAAGATGCACCTGACCATAAGACGCACCCAGTTTTCAGAGCAGGAAAACAAAAAAAATTTTTTTAATACAGTAATACCTCATACAAAGTCCGCTTCATATTACATCGGATTCATACATCGCCTAATTTCTTGAAAAAAGTTACCCCATACAAAGTCGCTCGATTTTGTATGAGGCATTCAGTTTTTCCCAGGTTGCATTGTGCCTGGGCAGTATAAAAGACAGGACACATGCGTGCATTGCTCTTGTGGGTTTTGCACAAGGAAAAGAGTGTTTAGGAGTGGTTTTGAGTGTGATTTTGGATTTTTTGTATTTTTCATCAGAATGTTTAGAAGCATTCCTGGGATTTTTGCAGCATTCTTCAGGTTCTTGGTCCCGTGTTATCCCGGGAGTTACCATCTTTGGTCGTGGCTGGGACATCTTTGCCACAGTCAGATCCGGTGCGCAATTTGGGGGTCCTCCTGGACTCGCGGCTACTGCTCAAAGAGCAGGTGGCAGCCGTGGCTAGGAGGGCCTTTGCACAGCTTCGTGTCATTTACCAATCAGGGTTGTTTGACATGTTTTTGTAATGTATTTAGCCTTTAGACAATGTTTTCTTAAAGTTCTGTCAGTTTCCTGTCAGTTTCCTTGACTTTATTTATTTATTTTATTTATTTTTGCACATTTATATCCCGCCCTGCTGGTGGATACACCACTCAGGGCAGCTAACAATATAATAAAAATTACAATAAAAACAATTTAATGACAATAACTAAAAACAAACCTAACACCCCAATTAAAACCAGCATTAAAACACAAACAAATAGTCATTAAAAAACAACCCACACCCACCCTAGCCCTGTTAAAACAGAATAACCAAGCCTGGGGGGCAGCCCCTCACATAGGCTAAATCAGCCACCGGGCCTGACTGGTAGAGTCAAGCATGCCCCAAACTTGCTGAAAGAGCCATGTCTTCAGCCTCTTTCTAAAGGGGAGTAGATCCATCTGGAGACGCAAATCAGGTGGTAAGAGGTTCCACAGGGCTGGGGCAGACACGGAAATGGCTCTTTTCCTGGTCCCAATAAGATGCACTTCTTTCACTGATGGGACCACCAGTGAACCCCTCCTGTCTGCCCTAGTAGGACGGGCTGAATTCCTTGTGGCGACACAGTCTCTTAAGTAACCTGGTCCAATGCCATGAAGGGCTTTAAAGGTCAAAACCAGCACCTTGAATTGCACCCGGAGGCACACTGGCAACCAGTGCAGCTCCCGGAGAAGTGGTGAGGCGTGAGCATAATGCCCACACCCCATCACGACCCGGGCAGCCGCATTCTGGACCAGCTGAAGCCTCCGAATGGTCAACAAGGGCAGCCCCATGTAGAGCACATTACAATAATCCAATCTGGAGGTGACCAGAGCCTGAGTGACCATGAGCAAGGAGTCCCGGTCCAGGAACAGGCACAGTTGGTAAATGACACGAAGCTGTGCAAAGGCCCTCCTAGCCACGGCTGCCACCTGCTCTTTGAGCAGTAGCCGCGAGTCCAGGAGGACCCCCAAATTGCGCACCGGATCTGACTGTGGCAAAGATGTCCCAGCCACGACCAAAGATGGTAACTCCCGGGATAACACGGGACCCCGCACCCAAAGCCACTCAGTCTTGCCAGGATTCAGCTGAAGCCCGTTGTCCCCCATCCAGACCCGAACAGCCTCCAGACACCTGGTCAGGACTTCAACTGCATCACTCAGGTCCCCACGAGCTGAGATATACAGCTGGGTCTCATCTGCATACTGATGATACCTCACCCCATGGGAATGAATGATCTCACCCAGCGGTTTCATGTAGATATTAAACAATAGAGGCAAGAGTACCGAGCCCTGAGGCACCCCACATGGGAGCAACCTAGGGCTGGAAAACCCACTCTCTAAAGACACCGACTGAGTCCGGCCCACCAGAAATGAGGAAAACCAAGACAACACCGTGCCTTGGGCCCCATCCTCAGAGCCGGCCCAGAAGGATACCGTGGTCGACGGTATCGAAAGCCGCTGAGAGGTCAAGAAGAGCCAGGACAGAGGGGTTGCCTCCATCCCACTCCCGCCAAAGATCATCCAAGAGTGCGACCAATGCCATCTCGGTACCATAACCGGGCCTGAATCCTGACTGAAACGGGTCCAGATAATCCGTATCATCCAGAACCCCCTGGAGCTGCCGAGCCACTGCTTTTTCCAACACCTTCCTCACAAAGGGAAGATTGGAGATATGTCTGAAATTAGAAGTCTGTGCTGTTACAGTACAATGTATCTCTATGGAAACGACGTTTATGAAGCATTGTGGCAAGGATTCGGACATTGTATGAGGCATCGCAGCTTGGATTTTGCATGCCTCATACAAAGTCCAAATCCGTATAAAGTCCAAACTTGTGGAACCAAGTTTGGACATTGTATGAGGTATCACTGTACTGTATTTTGCACCAGCAACCAGTGATGGCGCTGCAGGGGAAATGGGCAGGGCAGGCCAATTACACTGAGGAAGGAAGTGATACTCTAGCCTAGCCTCTTGCACTCCTTTCAACCAGGAAGCATGTTTCCCCCCTCCATTTTTCCATGTGGAGTAGAGACAAAGGCATCAAGGTAAGTGAAACCCTTTCTTTTTAAGTACAGGTTTGGTTTCCCACTTAAATGCACTGGGAACATACAAACAGAAAACTTTTGAATACAAGAAATTTATTTCCAATGCATTTAAATGGAAAATTGCGATTTTCGCCCTCTAGTGGCCACCTGTTTTTCATGTTTTCCCCCCTGCCCCGAACAGCTGAGAGGCGGCAGTAGTAGTCTTAGTAGTAGTCTTGGCCAGCTGCTGCTCTTGTAAAATATCCTTTTATAACAGCCACAGCTGGCCGAAGACCAGCATTTGAACTATAAGATGCACCCTCATTTTCTCCCCACTTTTGGGGGAGAAAAAGTGCGTCTTATGGTCCAAAAATACGGTAAGTTATATCCTTACATGTGTTGATCTTTCTTTTCTACTTGAACACAGCCTGGCCATAAAATAAAAATGAGTGGAATTCTTATGCTGTCAGTATATACTTAGTATATAATTAGGACTGGGGTGATTATGATCCAAGCTGGCGATTTTTGAATGTGACAGGTGATATCTATTTATTCTAAATTAATTAATTGTTAAAAGGACTCATTAGGACTAGCATTCACTTCTGCCCCTGTGATCCTTATTTAAAACCTCTTTAAGTAGGATGTGAAAGACCACTGTTTCAAATCTTGGAGATTTGCTGCGAGCTGGGATAAATAACTTGGACTAGAGGGAATCAGTTGTTAACATCACATGCTTATAATTTAGGGGAAATAAATAGTAATAATTATGTGCTGTCACGTTGATTCCCATTTACAGGATTGAAACAGGTTTTTAATTTTGCTCAAAATAAATTTCTGTAAATCTTTTTTGTAATGCTTGCCTTTGCAGGCCAGGCGGAAATTTCTCAGCGGAAAGCTTTACTTGTGAATTGTGTGCCTAATGTAGAACAGTATTCTCATGATTGGATTAACATACTGGCTCACATTTATGCAAGTATGTTAGCGTATGGTATCATTTTAGGTTTTAAGTCTTCCATTGTTCTTCTGTGTATGTGTCCAGATTTATATTGGGTATTTCGTTATAGTACAGTACAGTACTTCACTTTTTTGTTATCTGCACTGGTGTTAAACATATTAGGGGTATACACATTCTATGAACACCCTTCTGATTAATCAATCTATGTTTATATGTGATAGGGTCAGTTTTGCTGTCCAGCTCTCTGGGAAGTACTAATTTTAGCACAAAAGGAAATACAGAAGCTACCAAACAACCGCTTAAGAAACCAAAATTGCCAGTAGGCCGTTTTGATGAGTCAGAAGAATCCACCATGGAGAAAGAACCACTAGAAAGTAAGTGTGGGTGTGTAAAATATAAATGCTATTCAAATGTAACCAGTTTTACAACTTCCTTGAATCAGATAGCAATAGCAACTGCCAGGTGCATGAAAATATTCAGTGGGATGCATTTACACCATGCAATGGTTAGCAGTAGCCTTGTTCAGTTATTACCTAAGTCACAGTTGAGTAGACCCATTGGATCTGTGGGGATTTGGTGAGTCAACTGTTTTGTAAATCCCATTGATTAATATAGGCCGTACAGAACAGTTGACTCACAAAATCCTCACTGATTCAATGGGTCTACTCTAGTGTAAGCAACTATATCAAACAATAAGACTTCACTCAATATCTCTAAGATTTGCCCCCTCTTCCTCTTTGTGCTACCGGTAGTTGTTAATGCGAAGCATACTAGCCCTGCTCCTTCCTTCCCCCCCCCCCCCCCCCGCCCCAACCATCCCTTTCATCTTGCGAAAGCAACCAGTCTGAAGATTTTGAGCTGGTTCTGGCTCACATGGGGAGCCTAGTCAAAAGGATCAACCTTCATATTGTCACTTTCACATATTGACAGCAGTGATAGGAATGGTAGAGCTAACATACTTCAGTGCATGTGAGCTGTATGCACTTAGGTAACAACTGTGCAGAGAGCTACATAATTTTGATTATCAGGAATTTACAGACACATCTTTAAAGACAGCATCTTTTTTCCCCTCTCATAGCCATATTGAGGATTTGAAGCATTGGTGCTCTGATGGCGCATGTACTAATTTTACTGGGCTTCTGGCTCAGATTCATTGTAGATGAGTTTCAGTTGTTTAATGATAAAAAGAATTCAGGAATATGTCTTTCTTTCTCTGCACAGTTGGGTTCTTTCTGTTACCTCTACCTGTTCTCAGTAAACTGAATTCTTACTGCAGAATCATTAACAGTTCTAGTATAAACTAATACTTTCTCAGAATCATTAACTGTTTACTGCTTTCAGCAGCTTTTCAGATGCTAAATGGGTGTTTAGTCGTTGGGTGTTATGAACATATGGCTATATAATCTTATCTTTAGATAGCAGTTGTTTAAACCAGGGGTAGGAACCATTTCTAATTAGGTTAATGCCATTGCATGACTGTCACATACACATTCTATGAATATGTAACCATCAGATTCTTTTTGTTAAGGAATCTCCATTTATAGTTCCCAAAAGTTAAGCTTCATGGAATCCTGACTGCATCTTCTTCCATGAATGCAAAGCGAAGACATTGATTTCTGGGATCAAAAACTTAATTGCACTGAATCTTCTCTAGCTTTATAAAATATAACATGTTTCCCATGTATGTCGGCAAGGTTAAATTTAAGATGCTAGATATTATTTTAAGATGCTTAAAACCATCTGTTATTAAATGTAATTGTTTTGAATAAGTACATTGGTGTGTTCCAATATTGAAGGAGTCAAACTAATCTTATTTCCTTATACATTGAGGTCTTTTCGACTTCAGACTGGTTATATCATTATTTTACCCTAGTTGCAAAAATGTGCACTAAACTGTTTTAAGAGTTGAGTTGGTAGAAACTTGATGTTGAGGTGTTATAATTCAGTACCCCAATTAGATCAGTCCTTCATAAATCCCTTAAAACTCTTCTCGTTTTTTTTAATTCAGTAGTGATCATAGCTGTTTGGTCCATTGTACCTTGGAGGAAAGTTAATTCCACTAGTAAAAGTCAGATAACTCTGTGAGTCACTAATCCAATTTATTTAGTGACTCCTGTTGCCTGAAGTACCACAGTAAGAAAAAAAGATTTTCTTCTTGTGATACTTGAAAGATTTCCAGGGATGTTGCATAACAACACTATGAGGCTTATGACTTAGCAGGATTTCTTGTTTATTTGCATTATGCTGTACTTTATTTAGAATTTCCAGATGGCATCAATCCTGTTACAAAAGAGAGAGGTGGACCTAAAGGCCCTGAACCAACTCGTTATGGAGATTGGGAAAGAAAAGGACGCTGTATAGATTTCTGAAAGACTTCATGTTAAGATGATGGATAGTGGGGTGAAGGTAAAACTTACTTGGACTTTCTGCGTTTATGTAGAATTACATGTCAATTTTTTAGTATTCATTTAATGTTATTTAAGAGGGATGATTTCTGTGGATAAGTATGTTTAAAAGTATATGTAAGTGGTTTTTTTTTCCTTTTAGCACCTCCTTGATGGTGACAGCAATGGATGGCAGATTTTGATAAAAGGTGTAGCCGTCAACAGCTTTACTTCAAAAGGAAGTCCTATCTATCCAAGTGGGGTTTAGCTTTCAACCAGGACTTTTAAGACTGTTTTCATGTGATCAAATTATTTCATTGGTGCAGACTGCATGGTAACTTCAAAGAAAATCTGTTAGATATAGAGCAGGCATTGGCAACGTTTTCCCACCAGGGGCCAGTTCCTGCCACCGCGCTCAGCTGTGGGAGTCAGATGCATATCTGTGCCCACTACTTGTATTTTTATTGTCAGTGGCGGCAGCAGCAGGAATCGTGCCATTTTCCAGAATTTTGGACAGACTCTCCCACTTCCCAGAGTGGCAGGAGCCTTTTTGGAGCATGCTCACTGTGGTTTGGGATTTTTCCGTCGCTTCCCCACTGCACTTTGGCAGCTAGAGTGTGACTGTGGGCGACTTCCTGATTCCACACTGGGATCCCAGGCATTGATGCAAGCTCCGCCCGGCACTAGAAGTCATCTACCATCACGCTCTAGCTGCTGAAGTGCAGTGGGGAAGTGATGGAAAAATCCCAAACTGGAGCGAACGTGCTATGAAAAGGCTCCCGCCGACCTGGGAAGTGGCGAAACCTTCCAAGAACTCGGAAAAACGTCGTGATTCCCGCTACTGCCGCGATGGTAAATGACATTGCATTATTAGCTGGGTGGATCTAGAGGTGCCTGGGTGACCACCACAGGCTGGATTAATTATATGCATGTGCCAGATTAGGCCCACGGGCTGGGGGTTGTGAATACCTGGTATAGAATAATAAATGATAAATCAATCATTGTTCTGTCCTGTATTTTGGTTTCTGTTCTGCATTTTACTTGTTTAGCTCTCTCACTGTGTTTTACTCTCCTTTGTTGTACTTCACTTTTGTAAGATTTATTGTTGATGTCAATAAAGGTTATATTATTATTATTTAAATTTTTATAAAAGTGCATAAGCTTTCCTACTTAAATGCAGAATACAGTTTAGTCATGTGATAGAGGAAATGATAGCTGCCTCTCTGACTGTGAAACATCTAAAGCTCCCACAAACTATAAGCTATATGAGAGCAAATACACTTAATACCACATAGTACTAATACACTTAATACACATACTATAGATGTATAATGTCAGAATGTTTATTTTGCAAAACAGACTCCTCAAACTGACTCCCATCAGAGATTAACAGCCAAACTGATTGCATGCTATTACTGGTTGTAAATAACTCATTGATTTGCATATCCATCTCTTGAACTAACCAACTCTGCCCAGCCACTCTAGACCTCTATACCAGAAATGTACAAAAGTATACCATGATATCCACTCATGTCTGACGAAGTGGACTTGATCAATGAAAGCTAACATTAAAATACAGACGTTAATCTTTAAGGTGCCACAGCGTTTTTTGTCTGTTTTGTTTTTGTTTTGTTTACTCTCTGATATGCTTGCATAGACTAACATGGCTACCACTTCAAAAATTACCACATACAGTAGCTGTAATTCTTGAGTTATTTACCTATTAAGTATCTTCACTATTATGTGTGGGGTTTTGTGTCTAAGTTGCTATGATTTTTCTGCCAGTGAAATATTTTTTCATTGTTCCCCAATAACAAATAATTTACTTATTTACTCTTCTGGAAATAGTATTGATCTGATTTATGCTATCACTTGTTTTTGAAGAAAAAAACTTACAATGTGAAGATATGGGGATGGGTTATTTTCTGGGATGCTTCTTTTTGAGTTGCTCATTGGGTGAGTAAGCGGTATATAAATTAAAATTTCAGTTCAATTCAATTTCATTTGCATATCTTTCTTGCTCCAGTCCTTATGTTTTACACAAAAGGAGGTGGCTGTTTCAGGTTATTTGGTTTTGCCGTTTCCCCATTCATGTTCTGTTTGACACTTGCCCCTCCTAAAAAAGAACTCCTAAAGAAGCAAGGGCAAAACGACAGAGATCCACTCTAGAGAATTGTATTGGATAAATTTTATATCTCGTTTTATTGTGATTTTATCATTCTACTTTTAACCTGTTTTTATTCTGTTTTTGTAATCTAATTTTGTTTGTCTAATGTATTTTATCACATTTTAACCTGATATGGTCGGATGACTAATCAGCTAATAAAGGATATTCGATACTCCAAAGCAAGGAACAAAGCACCAAGCAAAACAGCAGGCAAGAGCAAAATAAATATCAAAGAAATGGATCCTCTTCTCACTACCCTTCTCCAGTTCTTACCGATGTGCTCAAAACTGCCCCAGTCCCATGATCAAACCTGATGCCAGATTAAAATAAATTTAGATAAGTGGTCTCAGTCAGAAACTGAATGTAATTTGAGATATTGGCTAATAATCCCAAAAATCTGTGTTTGGTTGTTTATTGCATTTCTATATCACCCATTTGGGTGGTATCCCACTCTGGACAGTGTACAAACATAACAACAGAACACACAGCAAATCAAAACAAACAACCGACAAATATGTCACAAAATAAAATAATGTAACTGGTGGCTGAGGGCATATAGGGACTCAACCTGCCTGACTGATTTATTGGTAAAGGGGCAACACCCTGAAAAGCCTCCTTCAAGAAGAGAGTTTTTACTTGCTTTTTAAAGATAGCCAATGATGGGGCCTGGCACAGCTCTACTGGTAGAGTGTTCCACAGTGTTGGTGCCGACACCAAGAAGGCTGTATTTCTAGTTAAAGACTTTCAACCCTCGGGGTTGGCACCTGGAACTGCACCGACTGTGATGAACAGGTGATATGGGGAGTTGTTCTGAGGGAGAGATGCTCCGACAGATAGCAAGGTCCCAAACCGTATAGGGCCTTATATGATAACAGCACCTTGTATCTAACACGGTAGGCAACAGGTAACCAGTGCAGGCCTGCCAAGGCTGTAGAAATATGACTGAATTTCTTTAAGCCTGTCACCAGCCTGGCTGCTGCATTCCGAACCCGCTGTAATCTCCGTATCAAACACAAGGGAAGCCCCACATAGAGCATTACAGTAGTCAATCGGCAAGATTACCAGTGAATGGGACAGGGTTATGAGAGACCATCCAAGTGGGAGCATAGCTGCTCAATCTGTCGCAGCTGGGGAAAAAGCATCTTTGGACACTGCTGCTATTTGTTGTTCAAGTGAGAGCAGTGGGTCCATAATGACCCCCAGATTTTGGACCTTGTCCCTAGGGATAAGAGTAGTTCCACCCAGGGTAAGGACCAGGCCTCCCAGTTGTGCAGATGGACTCTCAAACACCAAAACCTCCGTCTTGTCATGGTTCAGTTTCAGCCTGTTAGCTTTTGTGGATACCATTATTGAGACCAGGCACTCATCAAGACATATCGGACCACATCCAGTTTTGTACTGTGGCAGGTTCTCACTGGTTCTTTCATCTCCGCACTTCCCTTGTGCCTTCAGCCCTGGGTGAGGCAAATGGGACATGTTTCCGGTGGCACTGGAAGTGGGAGGCCGGCTAGCACCAGCCCATCAACTCACCCCTCTCATCTCCCAGCAGCGCCGCCGGTAGGGACACATTTCCAGCGGTACTGGGAAGGGGAGGCCAGCCCACCAACCCGCCCCGCTCACCACCAGCACCAATGGCAGGAGCGCATTTCCAGTGGTGCTGAGAGGGGGAGGCCAGCCAGCACCAGCCCACCAACTCGCCCCACTCACCTCCCAGCAGCGCCACTGCTCTGGGACTTTTCATCTCCATGAAGCAAGAGCATGGTAGGGTTTTTTTCTGGGGGTGTGTGTGAGAGAGACCACGCCCACAGATAGCCACACCTACCAAGTGGGTAGTAAATTTTTTTACAGTGCATCACTGACCGCATCAACTGCAGAAGATGAAAAAGAGAGATAAGAGGTGCCATCCGCATATTGGAGACACTGAACCCTGGATCTCCTAATGACTTCTCCCAGCGGCGGCTTCATGTAGATATTAACTGTCGTGATTTCACAGCCAGGGAAGAATTAATTTTAATTCTTTATTCTGTTTACTTAATGCTTAGCGTGCTTATATTATTAATCTGTTTTTATTCTGTTAAATTGGTTAACTCTGCTTAGCCTAAACAGATCCATTTTGGAAGGCTATTGTACGCAGAAGCCAACTTCTGTCCAATTAAAAGCGGCAGGTCAACCTGACCCTCGTTCACAGAGAGTGAAGCTCAGAAAGTGTCTGTTCTCAGAATAAGTACCTGAGAGAAGCACGATTCTCAGATGAGCCACTTGTTGGTAGACGTGAAATGCACGTCTTTTTTATGGGAACAATGATTAAATGTCATATCCCAGACGACATCAAAAGAGGGTGTCTGAAACTCAGAACACCACCACACGCGTTCTCACCGAAAATGGTATAAATATTGTGGCGATCAACCAGATTAAGAGAGGAACAGGGCAGTTATCTCAGATCAACTCGAGATGCTGCTCTCCGTCTTCCAGACTGGATCTGACCTGTAACCCGTATAGGCAGCCCGCTAGCCGCACTCTTTTTAGATAAGTATTTCTTTTTGGAACTCTGATTTACTTTCTTAGAAAAATGTATTTTTACTTAGCATAGTTTAGTTAGGATTTTTATTCCATGTGTTGGAATATTCATTCTCTTATTCCAATAAACCTTTTTAATGATTTCTTTGTCAAGAATGGTTATTCTGCCTCCTTCTAGCCGAGAAGGAGTAGAAGGGGAATTTTTCAGAAAAGGCCTTGTTACTTTAAAGCACGGACTCTATTATTTTAGCCAGTGCAGCTGGGGCCAATAATCAAGGAGCAAGTGAGGGAGAGATTTCGGGAGTCTCACCTTCCCAGGACTGAGCTTACCTCCCCCTCCCCTAGCCGCAACATTGAAGGCCAAATTCCCATAAGAAAGCCATGATAAGGGTGAATAAGATCTAATGGATGAAGCCGCTACCAGTCCCAGAGGGCATTGCAGAGTTTTTCAATCTGCAACACTTTTTAAGGCACCGCCATTACCCATTAGATCCCCATTTTCGTTACTGGTTTTCCCTGCCAGGGTTAACTTAGTAAAGGCACCCTTTTGCAATGCTACCAAAAGTCCGCTTTGCTTCCTTTCTCTGAGTCGACAAACCGTCCCAATAATCCTGGGACGAGGTGACCAGACCAGCCGATCGGAGAGGGTAGGTAGAGTGAAACTTGCCATGGGGCCTGGTCCTGAGTTGGCGGCATTGGGACAGAGACCTGGTTCCCCATGTGCAATATTAACAACAGGAAGATGATCAACCCCTGTGGAACACCCCATTGGAGGGTCCATGGGTTTCCTACAGAGCCCAATAAATCACAGGAACCCATAACAACAATAGCAATAGTGCTTATATACTGCATATGGAACAGATTTGCAGTCCTGAACTCAATTGATCATGAACTGGAATAACTGGATTGAAACCAGAGATATTATTAGGGAAGAATACAAAAATACAATTCCTGGAGTAAATAGAAAAGCCTAGATTAATAATGGAAGAAACACTTACTGTATTTTCTGGCGTATAAGACTACTTTTAACCCCGAAAAATCTGTGCCAAAGTCGGGAGTCGTCTTATAGGACAGGTACTTAACTGCAGCTTGTTTCCCCTTGCTTCATATGTCCGGCGCATATGGTGGGGGGTGCCGTGGCCGAGTCCCTGCTCTGTGCGGGGAGTATGAAGCAAGGGGAAGCAAGCTGCACACATCTTCCTGTACCTCGAGAAGGAGAATGTGAGCGTGGATTGGCTCTCCACCAGAACCTGCCCATTTGACTCGGAGGGCTGCGCGTCTTCGGGTTGAGTGTGGGTTAATTTTTATTTGGTGTGCATTGGAAGAGAGGTAGTCTTATACGGCAAGTATATTCCAAACTCTATATTTTAACTGGAAAAGTTGGGGATCGTCTTATACGCCCAGTCGTCTTATACGCCGGAAAATACGGTAACTATTCCAATTATAATTAGTGCAAAGAAGTAGAGAATGACAAAAGATGATCTCTTATCTTCCAGAAGATCCAAGAAATCAAAGACAAGTTTAAACCTAGATTAGGAATGCTGAAAAATCAACAGAGAAGCACACCATTTGACAAAAGAGGGGTGTGTGGAAACTATACTGAAATACTACAGAAGAGATAAAAGGTGGACAGACTCAGTTGAAGATGAAAGTGTTTTATGCCATTCTTCTGTCAGTCAAAAATAGCAAGGAAATTAATGTTTAGGATTTATCTTTTTATTATTTCTTCCAGGGTGCAAAATCAGGACTGGTCACCAGAGGAAACAGGAGAGCATTTCCATGTAATTATCTGGCTTTTAATAAGTCAACACATTGTATTATTAATCTGCAAGACACTATATCTTTGCCAGCAGAGTAATAATAATGATAACCACCACCAAGCTGCCACAAAGTAATGAGCAATGTAACAAGTTCTTGAAAAATAATGTTCCAGAGTTTTCTCCCATTATTGTTGATTTCACTCTGGCATTGCAATCTCTCTTTACCAATTTGCATAGTCAAATTGCACAAATGAAAATTCTGTTCTTGTTGGGATGGACCAAGTGGAAATTACCAGCATGCAAAAATCCTTTCAACCCAGAAAGCACCTTTGTGTGTTTCTGATATGATTTTTTTTAAAAGAAAAATACCAACATGGAAATTCTGAACTAGTTTCAATATTGATTATTTTCCAGTCTAAAGCGATGCTATAGTTCAATGATGGTGGACCTTTTAGAGACAGATAGTGGAGCAAACTATGTGCTGGGGGAGGGATTGGCTTGATCCCTGAATACAGTCACTTCTTTCATTTCAGTGGTGATCCAATGATGCTTCCAGAGTGGAGGAATCATCCAACAGGTTGTTGTCATTGCCTGGAAGAGCCCAAGATCCTTATATTCTTTGGGGGAAACTTTTCATGACCCTACAAGAGGCTTCCAAAATATTTTGCTGTAGCACCCTTACAGATTCTGTTCTGGAATTGTTTGTTTCACCTTTAAGTAGATGAGCATATGGGGAAAAGTCCTGGGAGATTGTATTTCTTTGGATGGAACTTTTTTCTTGCTGGGTCATAAGGTTCCAACTGGTTAACTTTCCTGAAAAGGGAATTGCCAAGGTTCCAGTTATGCTTTCAGGCAGAACCTCTTACCTACAGTTCCAGTCTTTTAATTCATCTGACCTTGTTGTATCTACTCTGATGGATGAGATGCATTCTGCACATGCTCTTTGGCACTATTTTCTTTACTGTTTTTTGCAACCAACACCATACGTAACACAAACTTGAGGGACAGAGATCAGATTTCTTTTGATCTTCCAGAAACCAGGTATACTTTCCTCAATAGCTCTGGCTATGATGTCTTATCCTCTCAATGTGTGTTATAATAGTTACAGTCACTTTTGTATCAGATTGCATTATGATACTGGTGAACACATATCTAGTTTTCAGAGAGTCCACTTTTCATAGTGGTTTTCTGCCTATTTTACATGTTGAAAAGGTGTTGCTTTAGTTTTTAAAATGTAATTCTATTTGTAGAATTTTCTCTCAATAATCTGAACTTTGTCCTTAGAAGGACAAATAATAAAGATGAAGCGAAAGTATTTTGGACATCAAATGAGAAGAGATGATTCACTTGAGAAAGCCTTGATGCTGGGAAAGGTGGAGGACAAAAGAAGAAGGGGGCGGCTAAAAATGAGATGGCTAGATGGTATTGTAGACGCAATGGGCACAGAGCTGGGTGGGTTGAGGAGGATGGTGGAGGATAGGTGTGCCTGGCATGCAGTGGTCCATGGGGTCATGAAAGGTCGGAATTGACTGTGTGACTGAACAACAACAAAACATCTGAACTACCCGAATTTACATTATTAATTTAAAATGCAATTCTACAAGAATCAAGAGCAGGTTTCATACTAGTGTGTGTTTGAATTGATGAACATTTTCACATTTCTCAGAAACGTGAGACTAAAAAGAAGTAAGTGCACTTGGGTGTTTTGTCTGATTTTAACATTGACTTGAAAGGTAAGAGTGGAAAGTGTGCCTTTAAACCTTGTTCCTTAGGGAATTTCTGCTACTGCCTCTCCCTGCAGTTCCCTTGCTCTGTACAGTATTTGAATGTGCTTTGGTTTTGCTTTTTCATTCTGTGCACATGAAGGTCATAGTGAGATTACGTTCAGCTCAGGACTGCTGCTGACTGTGTTCTTGTCAGAACAGGCCAGTAATACAAGACTAATCACAGAAAATGTATTGCTTAGTTTAATGAAATGCCAATTAGTCGCAAATGATGTTAGTTTGCAAATGATGTGACAACCATAATCACAAAGACACCAAACTTAGATGACATTGAAAGGAATTAATATATCAGTGTTTCAAACTCTCCCTCTGTGTGTGTGTGTGTGTGTGTGAATAAGAGAGAGAGATGTGTATGAATGTGTGTAAATCATACTTTTTATTCTGTGAGAGGCATTTTTTGTCCACCTTACGTTTGAATTGCTAAAAATAATAGATTGATCAATGATGTGTCTTAAACTATATTGCTCTGAAGTGTACAAAACACTATCTTCGGTTCTTACACTAAGCTCATTTAATAAAGGGGTTGGCGCATCTGGTTTTTCAGAAGTTGGTCGATATACACACCCGTCTGCTACAGCCAGCACAGCCAGTAGGGGTACACAGAAAGACCCTCCTCGAAGATTGTGATACTGTATTTTTGAATCACAATCGGGCATACCCTGGTAACAGCAACCTTGTTGTGCCAGCTAATCTTTCTCACACTAGGTCAAGCGAAAGGAGCTGCAAAATGAACTCACCAAAAGGTGCCTTCATTTTGGCAGTTTCATGTCTGGCCTAGACACGAAAGAAGAAGCACAGCCAGTAGAGAATGATCATTGAAGCTGTAATCCATCAATATCTCAAAGGGTCACACACACAATCCCTATACTTGCTTTTGCCTCATCAGTTTGCCCCCTGAACAACAGATGTCTTTACATTGGTACACCCACCAGCACAGCCATTTTATGAACAGTGCCTTTAACATACTCCGAAATTTCAAATATACCCAGTCAACTTGGTGAGGATGTGTAATGTACCTCTGTAGTAGAGCCAGATTTAATGGCCTGTACCTCAGTGGTGGCTTAGTGGTTAAGACGCTGAACTTGATGACTGGAAGGTTGGCAAGTCAGCAGTTCTGGATCTGAGTACTGTATGACAGAGTGAGCTCCCGTCTCTGTCCCAGCTCCTGCCAACCTAGCAATTCAAAAACAAGAAATTGCAAGTGGATAAATAGGCACTGCTTCAGCGGGAAAGGTAACAGCATTCCATGTGCTCCAACATCTAGTCATGCCTGCCACATGACCATGGAAAGGTCTGCAAACATAGACAGCGCTGGCTCTTTGGCTGTAAACAGAGATGAGTACCAACCCCTAGAGTACACGACTGGCTTTCAAGCAAGGGAGACCTTACATTCATGAAAGCTACTAATTTTCTTGGTAATTATCAACAAATTGCAGTTTCCTCAGAGGGGGACTCCCTGTGGTAACAGGATTGGTAGCAAATGGCCTGAGGCTAGAGTCCATATGAACTGGACACCCCATGATAGTACTGATGCTTGGCATAATAGGCATAGCTGTCAAGTTTTGGATTTGAAAATAAGGGAAATTTCCCGGACAAAATGGGAAATTTGACAGCTATACTTATCCTGTGCAGCCCTCCAGTGGTGTCATTAGGGCATCTCAGTCTGACTAATACAGAACGCCACCGGGAAAGGGTAAAATATGGGAGGTTCCCGGCCAATACAGGACACTTGACATCTATGATAATAGGGCATCTACCCTGTTTCCCCAAATATAAGACACTGTCTTATATTTTTAAAAACTCCAAAATTAGCACAAGGTCTTATTTTCAGGGGATGTCTTATTTTTCCATGAAGAAGAATACAGTACACATTTATTGCTGGGGGGAAAATGAAAATTATTACCTGTATATGGTACAGGTCATCACAAACCAGAAAAACTGTATCATAAACAAGAAAAACATGTACCGTATAACAATCTACAGTATGATACATTTACACATTTAATCAATGACAATCAAGTCATCATCTTCTGGAACATCATCATAACAATCCACACCCTGAGGTTCCAGGTCAATTTCTTGTGACTCCATTTCTTTCACAATCAGTGGACCAAATCTCTCATGTTTAGCAATAGCACTGTCCTTAAATGAGTACTTCTTATCAAGGTAGCCTGCTCGTAATGCATGTTCAATGCAACTGTCAGTGATTTTCTCCCATGAATTCTTCACCCAAGTCGCAACCTCTTGCAGTTTAGGCTTCACAAAGTTTCCACGCTGATTTCTCTCCATTCTATTTTCAATGTAGTCATTAATTTCCATACGGAAATTGTCCTTGAATGGCTTGTTTATTGCAATATCAAGGGTCTGGAGATAGGCTGTCATTCCTGCGGGAATCATTACTCGATCTATTTTTCTTTCATGAAGAAATGACTTCATATCTTTAGCACGGTGAGTGCTGGCTGCATCCCAGACTAGCAGACCTCTTTGCCTCCCTCGCCTAACAAGTGGCAGCATTAAATCGACCCACTTTCTTATAACTGCTTGTGTGGCCCAGGCTTTTTCAGTTTCAAGAACAAAAATTCCCAAAACACGTTCAATCTTTTCCTTCTTGCCCTTAGAAATGATTAGAGGTGTGATTTTCGTGCCATCCAGATGAATTGCCAAAATACAGGAAACACGTGCACTTTCCTAAGCAGTGGAGGGAATGTACACTGAGGAGACACCCCGCTGCTCAATTGTTGTTTGAGATGATTGGCCCATAAACACTGCAGTTTCATCCATAGCAATCATGTTGGAAAGACTGTATTTAGAGAAGTCATTCTCATCAATAAATGACTTGAATGCAAGTGCTCGCTGAATAACTTGAGCATCTTCCAACCTAAACAATGTTGTGGATCTTCTTAAAGACAGTTCACTTCGCTGAAAGAAATTATCCAGCCAGTGTTGTGATGCTTTGAAATCTTCGGGGGCTATGTTAAACTGTGGTGCCATTGCAAGGGCAAATTCTTGAATATGAGCCCTATTCACAACCAAAGCCTTTGCTCTCCTGTCAACAACCCATTCACAGATCAGATCTTCGAGCTCAGAAAATATTGGTTGCCGACCTGATCCACACTTGCGTTTTTTAGCATTTCCCTTTTCCACTTGTTCAATCAGTTTACCATACTCTGCTCGCCACATGCGGACCAATCGCATATTCAACATCTTTTCTTTGCAGAAAGCAGAAGGATTTTGGCCCTGAGAATCTTCCACGATTCTCCTCTTGTACTCCACAGAGTAGCTTTTTCTTTTTGTGGCCATGTCGCTAAGGGTAAAAAAAAAATAAAAAATGGTACTGGGGTACCGGTACCGGGTGGGGGGAATCAAAATGGCCCAAGAGAATTGGTTATGCTATGGTAATGTATGATGCTAAGCCCCACTTCCCCAATGAGACCCCCTCTCCCCCCTGTGTCAGTACATACCATACATGAGACCCCCTCTCCCAACACCTGTGAGTGTGGTAGCGCGATTGAGACTGGCCTCAGCTGTGAGTCGGCCTGCGTGGCACATAAGGAGACCTACCGCATCGGAGTCTCGATCCCGCTCTCACCAGGGGGAAACTTCCCTTGGTTGTGAGCAGGAAGGCAATCCAATGCGGCAGGCCAAGGGACGCTTCCCTTGGTTGTGAGTGTGGAAGCGCATTGAGACTGGCCTCAGCTGAGAGTCGGGCGGCGTGGCACATAAGGAGACCTACCGCATCGTAGTCTCGATCCCGCTCTCACCAGGGGGAAACTTCCCTTGGTTGTGAGCGGGGAGGCAATCGAGACTCCGACGTGGCAGGTCTTCTTATGGGCCATGCCAGCAGCCTTACAGCCGAGACCAGTCTTGATTGCACTTCCCTACTCACAACCAAGGGACGCTTCCCTTGGTTGCGAGTGGGGAAGCAGGATTGAGACTGGCCTCAGCTGTGAGGCAGACGGCATGGCCCATAAGAAGACCTGCCGTGTCGGAGTCTCGATCCCGCTCTCACCAGGGGAAACTTCCCTTGGTTGTGAGCGGGAGGGAATCAAGACTCCGACGCGGCAGGTCTTCTTATGGGGCCATGCCAGCCGCCTTACAGCCGAGACCAGTCTCAATTGCACTTCCCTACTCACAACCAATGGACGCTTCCCTTGGTTGTGAGTGGGGAAGCAGGATCGAGACTGGCCTCAGCTGTGAGGCGGACGGCATGGCCCATAAGAAGACCTGCCGCGTCAGAGTCTCGATCCCGCTCTCACCAGGGGAAACTTCCCTTGGTTGTGAGCGGGAGGGAATCGAGACTCCGACACGGCAGGTCTTATGGGCCATGCCAGCCGCCTTACAGCCAAGACCAGTCTCGATTGCACTTCCCTACTCACAACCAAGGGACACTTCCCTTGGTTGCGAGTGGAGAAGCAGGATCGAGACTGGCTTCAGCTGTGAGGCGGACGGCATGGCCCATAAGAAGACCTGCCGCGTCGGAGTCTTGATCCCGCTCTCACCAGGGGAAACTTCCCTTGGTTGTGAGCGGGATCAAGACTCCGACGCGGCAGGTCTTCTTATGGGCCATGCCAGCCGCTTTACAGCCGAGACCAGTCTCAATTGCACTTCCCTACTCACAACCAAGGGATGTTTCCCTTGGTTGCGAGTGGGGAAGCAGGATCGAGACTGGCCTCAGCTCTGAGGTGGACAGCATGGCCCATGAAGGTCTGCCGCGTTGGAGTCTCGATCCCACTCTCACCAGGAGAAACTTCCCTTGGTTGTGAGCAGGGAGGCAATCGAGATTCCAACGTGGCAGGCCTTCTTACACGCCGGGAGGAGGGGGCCGGCGGTGGAAGATGGCATACCGGTATTACAGTACTGTACCTGGCTCTGGCTCTGGCTCTGCTCGTCCTTCTCTTCTGTCCCGGACACCGGAAACAGGGAGTGCATGCGATCGGATTGCCAGGAGGTAAAGAGGTCTTATTTTCGGGTGGGGCCTTATATTTCAAAGGCAGGGGAAAAAAGGGGGGTGTCTTATTATGGGAGGAGGTCCTATAATCAGGGAAACACGGTAGCGCTGTTTTGTTTTTGTTTTTTGTCTTTTGCATAGCAGATTCTTCTGCCGTATCCGAATCCAAATATTGGCAATCCTCATGGCAATTAGCCATTCTGTTCCGAGAATATAATGCAGCAGCCTTTCATCTGCCTTCCACATTGCAGCATGACACCTGTACCACTGATCCAGTTCCGCGAGTCACTTTCTGGCCTGAGCCCTCATGGCAGGCAAAGTCCTCATCAGCCCTAGACCAGTATTGATGAAGCTTCTGCCCTTCATCAAGATGGATTCAAGTGGGATTTAATCCACTTGGGGTTCATCATCCTTCCCTGTGGACTTCAGCACCCAAGGCCATTAGTCTTCAGGATTGTCAGGTTAGTTAACGACTGCCTGTCACTCTGCATTGAATTGCTGGCAGTATGGTCTACTCTATTACCATAGCAGGATAACCTGGCCAGACAAAGCAGATGTCTGCTTGAAATTATGTTGGTACCTCCATATGTATTTGGATCTGCACATCTATTGGAAATTTTGTCCACTGGTTACATCCTTAATTCCAGTATTTGAGAATAGAGGTGTTTAATTTTGATGCTGGAGCATTGTTTCCCAGGTTCCTGTGTACAGTCTAGTTTGAATATGTCAGCTGCTTCTTTGTACTGCTCTCCTAAATACTAATGCTGGTATTGTTTCAAAGGCAGTGGATGACTTCACAATGCATGTGTAAAATTGTGTGGGGAAATGATACTGCTGACTACCTCAGTTTGGGCTCAGTGGACTCTGTTTTTTAAAAAATCTCATTCATTATTGTAATCATCTGGAAATGTCCCTGCAGAGTTCTTCTTCTGGTAGGATGGTTTGTTGTATATTTATGTACTGTCCACAGTGTGCTGTGAAGGTGGCAACTGTGTGCTGGTACACTGATAAGTGTCATGGTGGAATACATTCTTAGTTGTTGATAGCAAGAAAAAGCCTCTGGGTGATCACAGAATTGTAATCATATGGGTGGATTTACTAGAGCAGACAAACAAGCCCTGTGAGAACAGACTCTTCTGTCTCCCTCAGCATTTTTTGCTATGTAAATTCAGTTTTATTAGCTGAGTTTAGGGTGTTTGTGGTGTGCTCATCTGAGGTAGCTGATTTTATCAGGTTTGCTGAATTTCTGCCAAGTGTGGTCCTTTATGTGGAGCTCGAAAAGAATTAATTCTTGACCTTTGTTTCTTGTTGTAAAGCAGGGGTGCCCAAACTTTTCCCATCTGACACCCCCCCTCAGACGGCTGAGCAGGCCGGTCACATGGTTCCTCTCAGCAGCGCCACCGCCGCATAAATTCAATGTGTATTTTTAGACTTTTTTGCTGGCCCTGCCGCTTCCAATGGAGGAGAGAGTGAGATCAGAACATTTCCTTACCGTTTTAATTTTTCATCGTGTTTTTGCCACATTTTGTCATGTTTTCGTCGCAATCTCCGCACTTCCAGTGGCGATAAGGTGTGATATGCTGTTTAAAAGCATATCACACTGATATCTAAGAATGTGTGTTATGTAGGCATCAATCTTTAAAATACTTAATTCTTCCTTTTCTCCCCCTGTTGTGTATGGAAACACTATACCTTTAAGAATGAATGTAACCACTCCAATGTAAGAATGTAACCTTGCAATGAATACAATGTTTCTCAGCTGTAATGGAATGCGAGCTAGCTACCCATAGAGGGCAGCTGCGAGCGTTCAGCTCACATGGTACAAATTCCCCAATTACTGTCAACCGCGGGAACATTTCTGCCACGGCTACACCTGGTGAAGAAGGGCATGACTCAGAATGACATCACACAGGCGGTGGCCAATGGGCTACCGTGTATCCATATTCAAATGTATTGTTGCTATATAAAAGGAGCTGTACCTCCGCCATTACCACATGTTCAGATTGCATACCACCAAATAAAGATGTGTTTAGCTTTGTAACTGCTGACTGCTGCGTATCAATCTGCCAACATCAACCACCCCCCCCCCCAAAAAAAAAAGCCTAGAGACATGGTGTCTCGGAGAAAAATTGTATATACAGTACTTGAATCTGGAGAAATCTGTCTGTTGAGATGAATTTTTCATTCTATATGGCTTAGTCTGGTGCCGTCCATATAAACTTTTTTCAGAGCAATAGTTTGTTGCAACATACAGCAACAACCAAACTCTTCTTTGACTTTATACAAGGTTATTGATCTGTAAATTATAAATTACTAGCAGAGGTTGCCCAGCGTTGCTGGGCTGTTTTAAATTCTGTTGGAAGGTTAAATTGTGTTAATGTTTGTTAAAAATTGCTTAGTCTGTAATTTTTAAAATGTTTATTTATACAAATTTTTTTTGGCTTGGCTGGCTGTTTTATGTAACTGAATAATATATTAGTTTTTGGTGTTTTTTAAAAAATAGTTGTACCGTAGGTAATAATTTTAATAATGTGAAAGTAAATGTTTTTTACATTCAATGTTTTTAAAATGTGTTTAGTTGTTTTGGGTTTTTATTTGAGTTAGAACTCAGCTCAGGATTTTAATTAATTTTTTATTTTATTTTAATGACATATGTTTGTGATTTGTGTTAAATTGTGTTTTCGTGTAATTTTTTTGACTTGTTATTATTGTGACCTTTTGTGTAAAATTGTGATTTTGTGTTATTGTTTTGATTTGTTTTTACTGTTGTGGCCTTTTGTTTGGGGCTGTTGTGTGTTTTTGAATTGTTTTTACTATTGTGGCCAGCAGGTGGTGCTGGTAGGGGTTTTCTTGTATTTTGACTGTTTTTTCTCTCCTGGCCTCTGGGTGGAGCTTCTTCCGGTAAGTAGTCTCTTTCTTTATTCATTTTGTTTTGTTATTCATTTTGTTTCCGGTCATCGTGCAGGTAGGACATGTGGTGGTGAGTTGGCTTGTTTTCTTTTTTTTGTGGGAGGGGGGGGTGTAGGGTTTTGTATTTTTTGACTGTTTGTTTTGTTTTTGATTGTGTTTTTGTTTACTTTGTATTTTTTGGTGTTGTTTTTGTTTGTTTTGTGTATTTTTGTATGTTTTTGATTGTGTTTTAAGGTAGTTTTTGTTGTTGTTGTGGCTTTGGGCTGGCCAGACCGCGGGAAATGACGCTTTATGTGGCATTGCGGGGGGTTATTTCCATTGGCTGGCTTCGCTGGCCAGACTGTGGGTGTTGGGGAGGGGGGCTTTATTGTCTTATGGTGCTTTGATTGTGTGGAGTCTTGAAAGTAGATTGGGGTTTCCCCTTTAATATCAGTGGGTGGGGGTTGCGATCCCCCTCTCCGCTGGCTCACCTGGGGTTGGGAGGTTTGTGGGGACAAAAGGGATCTGTTCCTCCAACCCTTCTGGACCCAGTAGACCAGGGAGAGGGGTTCGATTCCCCCCTCCTAAAAAACCTCCATTTTTAAAGAGAAGAAACCACTTGGTCCCGTGGGTCCGTGAGGGTTGGGGGGGACAAAAGGGGTATTTCCCCCCAACCCTTCTGGACCCAGTAGACCAGGGAGAGTGGATCGATCCCCCCTCCTAAAAAATACTCCGTTTTTAAAGAGAAGAAACCGCTTGGTTTCTTCTCTTTAAAGACGGAGGTTTTTTTTGGGGGGGGGAATCGATCCTGTTTCCCTGGTCTCCTGGGTCCAGAAGTGTTGGGGGGACATACCCCTTTTGTCCCCACAAACCTCCCAACCCCAGGTGAGCCAGCGGAGAGGGGGATCGCCACCCCCCACTTACTGATATTAAAGGGGAAACTCCAATCGGGACCTTCAGGCGCCATTGGTGAGGGAAAGAAGGGCGGTTGGTGTTTGCATGGCTGTGAGGCATACCTGTCAACCCGCGGCTCTGGAAAAATGGGACCTGCGCACATCGCTTGTGCGCAGGTCGCTTTCCACGCATGCGTGGAAGGATTTTACCCCCTTCCTCGCATGTGCGGAAGCGCTACGCCGCTTGCGCAGCCCCTATGCAAGCGGTGTAGCACTTCCGTGCATGCGTAGAAGGGGCTGCGCAAGCGGCGTAGCAGTTACACGTATGCGCGGAAAGCGTTTTCCCCCCCGCTGCCAAATTACGGGGGTTTGGCAGCGCGGGGTGGGTTATGACATCAGTGGACGTCAAATTATGGGGTTTTCCTGGCCAAATTGGGATGGTTGACAGGTATGCTGTGAGGCGGTGAGTTTTTTTTTAAAAAAATTTTGGGTGCTGGCTTCCTCAGCATTCTGCGTGCTCATGTCGTGCAGGACTCTGGGGCTTGTAGTTATGGGTTTGTGATTTGTGGTTGTGGTGCATTTTTTTCTGCGGCTCGATTTTGATTGGCCGCAGCACGTTTCTCAATGTTCTTTGTGGTCGCGCCTCTCAGCCTGATTGGCTGTGGCGCAGCACGGCGCAAAGAACGTTGGGAAATGAAGTTGTTTCCCTTTTTTTGCGTTTGTGGGGCTGTTGCTCCACTGGCGCATTTTTCAATCCTTCGTTGACCTGCGGACCCAGTTCGGCCGTATGCACGAAGGGTGGATGCGGGTTAGTAGGGCCAGGCTTAGGAACCTATACGAACTTCCAACGGTTAACCCTTGGTTTTATAGGTTAAGATGGAGATCAACTATATACAGTAGTTGATACCAAAAATGTTGAAACAAATGTTTTATTGCAGCATTTCATCTCTTGGTTGACACATAAATGCTTTAAATGTTAGTATTGTTTATATTAAAATCCTTTGTTTTATTGTTAATCCAGCTGTCTTAATAATAGCTCAGTTATCAACCAAGACACTGTTGTTTGCTAAAATCATGAATTATAACAAAATGGTATCAATGTTGCAACTCTTGTTGTGACACAACCACTAAATTATTAATCTAAATGGCATAATTGGAACTCGAGTTTTTTTTTTCTTATCTATTATTGCACTGCCATCAGAATTACATGATAAACTTACAAGGATATGATCCCTGCTAAGAATCTTAGAAATGGTACATAGAATGAAGGTGTTCATTTTATGTCTCCCTGATCTACTTTGACAGATTTGATTCTTAACCAATCTGTGTTTACAAGGATCCCCAATTTTTTTCATTCAATAAGTGCACTTGGGATTTTGAAAGAATGACATAGGCATTTTACAAAACAGTTGCCACTGATAATATATCTCCATTCACAGAATGGCTACCATGGTGGGCATGACCAGTCACAAGACATCCATTTTTCAGGAAGTCTGAACTTCTAAACATTTTAAAATCCAAAACGCATCTCGCAAGAAACAAATTGATGAGGCTTAAAGAAAAGTAACTTCGGCAAGAAAATGAATAAAAGATGGAGGTGAGTTCTGAGCTGTAAATGCCACATCATATGTTTACTCTAACAAAATACTGTACAACAAAATGCCAATTACATGGAAGACATCTCTTGATGCATTGGTCAGAAAAACACGCAGTGACAAAACACACAGAAACTACAGTCAAAACACTCCCTCATTCTCTATAACTTGCTCTAGCTCACCTTTTCTTTTCTAGACAGCTGGGTTCTCTTCAAAATGAAGTTAAGGACTGCAGCCTGCTGCCATTTTGCAAGAATGCTTTGGGGAGCCCACAAGAGAACCCAATGTTGTGCTTTGCAACCTCCCAATTAAAGTGTTTTGAAAAGTAAATAATGGGGTAAGTAAATCGTAAAGACAAGAAACCTGGCAGGTACCAAGGCAAATGGCTAGGGAAATGGTGGGTATATAGCACATCTAGTAACCAAACTCTACAACTTACTCACAATTACTGCAGCCATGGAAAATACAGTTAGTTATCTGAACTTAAAGAAAGGTCCTAATAAGAGTCCACTAAGACTACAGTAAACTGCCTGCCATATATCCATGGAAATGCAGACAGCACTGGCTCTTTGGCTATAAACAGAAATGAGCACTGAAACCTAGAGTCGGATATGACTGGCTTTTTGAACAAGGGTGACCTTTACCTTTGCATTAAGACTTCAGTAACTGCTACCCTTGCCATCAATCTGAACCTAGACCAATTCCATCAAAGAGTTTACTTTCAAGACACTATTGTGCTGTTAAATAATACATACCGGTATATCCACATCATTTTAACATTAGAAATGTGTAGACTGTTAACACATACTTATATGATTCCAGCATGTACCCAGAAATCCATTATAGGAGAAGCAGCCAATTTTGGCAGATCTGGGACCATTTTTAGATTAGTTGACTATTCAGGTGATGAACTTACAAAGAGTCACAGCCATAGCAGAAAGGTAGAGCAAGCAGACTAATAGGTGAGGTTAACTTGAAATGTACTGTATTGTAATAGGCTGTAAATCAAACCATATAAATCAAATTTATTCATGAAATGTAATGCATTAAAAATTTTATTCAGTTATTTGTGACTTTATCCAGTTATTAAAATGATTTACATTTACTTTCATATGGCAGTATTGAGTACAAACTAGTAGTAGCAATGGGTTGGAGCTCTGTATTTCTCTGATGGCTGAATACATGTCTCTGAACTACAGAGACACATAAGGAGGACAAACTGTCTCTATTAAAGTTACCAAATTATGCAAAATAAAGGATGATTCCTGAAAGAGAAAGTAGTTAGTAGCAGTAGTAGTTCCTTCTCATGCACCCATCTCCACCACCTCAACATATCAGGAAACGAAGCTCCTTATTGCTATTGCAGCAATAAACTTTCATGGGGCTGGGATGTTAACCCGACACCCAGCCCTCCTCCTTTCTCATCCAGACATGGGACCAGCAATGGCGGAATTCCTGAAAGAAAAAGGTTGCTGAATATTCCTTTCTTGAGGAAAATTACAATGACTGAATCAACATAAACCCTTCCTAAGTAAAGAAAGATGAAATAAATTTTTGAACACTCAAAGATGTAGAGTAGACCATACTGCCAGTAACCAACACCGAGTGTCAGGCGACGGTTAATTAACCTAACCACCCTGAGGACTAACGTCCTTGGGTGTTGAAGTCCACAAGGAACATCTATACCTATAAAATGGTGTGTTAACCGTTGGAATGTGACAGATGATGTTGCACCAGGCCCCACTAGCCCGTAATGGGCCTCCGTTCACTCACCCAAACCGGGTTTGCAGGTAACAGCCAGCATGGCCCGCGGGAAAGAAAGCCACCCCCCATGAAAAAATAAACACAAAAACACAAACCCAAAACACTCAAAAATCCAAAAATGAAACACAAAAACAGCCAAAAAACAAACAAGAAAAAACACACAGACCCCCCAAAAAAAATCCCAAACACCCCCCCCCCCAAAAAAAAACCAAGAGAGCTTACCAAAAGACGTCTTTTATCCATGAGGACCGGAACTCAAATGAGAAAATTTTAAAAAAACTTATCGGAAGCTACACCCAGAGGACAGAAGAGAACAATTGTAGAGAGGCAGAAAAGTTCACCACCCCCACCCAGAGGCCAAAAGAGAAAAAACATTCAAAAATATTAAAACTAATAAGATTAATTCAAAAATTAATCAAATAAGTTATAAAAACATTCAAAAATAATCACACTACTCTCAAAAAATACCAAAAAAACACAGAAATTACTTTTCACTCAAAAAAAAAACCAAAAATAAAAATGCGTAAAAACTAAATAATATTAAATTAAATTAAATGAATTAAATTAAAATAAAATTTGCAAAAACAAAACAAAAACCTTCAAAAGCCAATTTAAAGAGCCCGGCACTGAGGAAGCCGGCACGCAAAAAAAAAAAGCCAAAAGAAAGCCACTGGGAGCGCAAGTCCACCGCAGGCGGACGCAGCGCCTCGAAGCCAAAAAATCACAAAACCTTACAACACCATTTAAAACAGCCCAGCACCATTGGTTCAAGAAAAAAAAATGAAACCCTTTACTATCCAACACAATTTTTAAAAGCCCGGCACTACCGGGCAAAATATGCTAGTAAGGACATAAGAACAGCCTTGCTGGAACAGGCCACAGCCCATCCAGTCCAGCATTCTGTCTCACACAGTGGCTCACCATTTCCTTCAGGGTATTCCCAAGGAGATGCCTTCACCTGCGTAGAATTCCCTGGAAATGGCATTGAGAGATATCCTGCCTATCTCTCCAACCCGGAGGTTGTCCTTAGGTATCCATAATTGTAACTATTGATACCCTTGTCCTCCATGAACTTGTCTAATCCTTTCTTAAAGCTGTCAAGACTGACAGCTGTCACCACTTCTTCTGGCAGGGAGTTCCATAGACCAGTGATCCTCTGGGTGAAAAAGTACTTTCTCTTATTTGTTTGAAAACTAGTACCCAAATGTTTCATGGAGTGTCCCCTAGTTCTAGTGTTATGCGATAGGGAAAACAGTTTTTCCTTATCTACTTTGTCCACACCGTGCATGATTTTATAAACTTCAATCAGGTCACCTCTTAGACGCCGTCGCTCAAGAGTGAAAAGGCCCAACCGTTGCAGCCTCAGATGGTAAGGAAGGTGTTCCAGTCCCCTAATCATTTTGGTTGCCCTCCTCTGCAAGGGTGATGGTTCCCACGTGGATTAAATCCCACTTGAATCCATCTTGATGGAGGGCAGCAGCTTCATCAATACTGGCCTGGGGCTGATGAGGACTTTGTGTCCCAAAAGGATTCAGGACCAAAAAGTGGCTCGTGGAACTGGATCAGTGGTATGAGTGTCATGCCGCATTGCAGAAGGCAGATGAAAGGCCACTGCATTATATTCTCAGGACAGTCTTCATGGCTGATCGCCACAAGCCTTGCCAATATTTAGATTTGGATATTGCAGAAGAAGATAGATAGATAGATGTAGAAGGTAAGCACAGGTAGCCAGGTTGTGCTTTGCTGCTGATTTTCAGTAATTGATTGCAACATCAATTCTAGATGGCAGAATTTTTTAATGACTATTTTTGAGATTCTCAGAGGCTGCAAAAATTGGTTTGACTGGCCACCCTTATCTATACTAAAGTTCCACAAGGCAAGCAGATCTATTCAGATCTATCAGAACAGAAATAACAAATGAACATTTGTAGCAACCACTGCTGCCAGCTAAACTCACTCAAATGAATGATCAATGATTATTTTACTAACCTATCACAGGTGACTTTAAAAGTGAACCTGCAAAAGAGATGCAGATACAGAAGTAGATCTTTTGGCAGCTTCTAATGGCATTTCTGTCCCTAGATTTTACTTTGCAACTTGACTGTAGAATATAATAAAGTAATTTGTTGCATTTGTTTATACCTGCTTGTCTTCTAGTATGACATAGTCTGCAATTTACCAGCAATAACTTTCCTTCATTTCTAGAAGGGACAAACAAGTCAACCCCAATGTAAAACAATAAACTGACAAAAACCTAATACTGTACAAGAAATTAAAATATTTAAAACCCAATGGGGAAACACTCTTATCTCACAGGATACTCCGTAACTTTCAGATTGTTCTTGAACAGGTAAATTTTCACTTGTGATCAAAAGAACGTCTAAAGCAGTTTACAATGCAAAACAGTTGAACGTGTATTCATCACGAGGTTAGTTACATCTTCTGTGGCTCAAATAGGGACAATGGTTTTGAAATATACAAGTGTTAATCAGCTCATCAATACAAGGATGCCAGGAACTATTGTTAATGGACTCTCTATATGCAATTACTAATGTACTTTTTAGATCTTTGCCAACATGAAATTTAATCCTTATGGTGTAACAAAATTCTCTGATTTTTTTTTAACATATAAGGTTTAGACAGTTTCTGTGATCAATTCCCTGCAATGCCTGCAGATTTTTGTAGCTAAAATGAGACTCTAGGCATAAATTAGGATAGTCGTTGACATTTTAGTGCAAAGGATATGTTGCGCCCACACAGACAGAGCAGCATCTTGAATGGCAGGCATGCAGGATAAGTTCATTTTCGTACAGCATCTGTCAATTAAGTCATATCATTGCTGAGCTACAGCAAGCAGTAATCTAAGAAGGGTGAATAGGTAACAATGTAAGAAGTTGACTAACTTAACTCAATTCTTGATCCCAATTTATTTCACGAAGGAAATTTTTGCTATCTTCCAATTAAGTATACCATCTGTTCACAGAGCCAAGCTTGGAAGAAGAAACAGAGATGTTCTTGATGACTGTAAACCTTACAACTCCAAAGCTAAATATATTCTTAGGGAAACAGAGCTTGAAAAGTTACTTGTAAGATGAATAAATATAATAACATGCCGAAGCCATCCTTACTGGAGCTTTGGTGTGTTTTCATATTCACCCTTCCGAAAGGCAACTTTGAAGGTTTTCTAGGAGAGCCACCAAAGGTTGCTGGAAATAAAACAAGGCATTTTCATCCATCGTAACACCACCTGGTATTATCAATACCTGGTATTACTACCTGGTATTATTCCTGGTATTATCAAGGCCACGGGCTCCATCGGTAATGTTGAGCCCTGGCTCCGTATCTATATTTTGCATTGTATTTAGTATTGTACTGTATCTATATTCTGTATTACTTGTGACTGTAAACCGCTTTGGGTCACCCCAGGATGAGGAAGGTAGTATATAAAACATAGTATAAATAAAGTACATAAAATAAATATGTTAGCCAAGGATATAAGGGAAGAAGAAAAAAGGGTAAAGGTTGCCCTTGCAGTTTCCTGAAAGCCAGTCACATCCGACTCTAGGGTTCAGTGTTCATCTCTGTTTATAGCCAAAGAGCCAGTGCTGCCTGCATCTGCAGATGTTTCCGTGGACATGTGGCAGACATGCCTCAACACACAGGAGTGTACGGAACACTGTTTACCTTCCCACCAAAGTGGTCCCTATTTATCTACTTGCAATTTCTTGCTTTCGAACTGCTAAGTTGGCAGGAGCTGGGACAGGGGTGGGAACTCACTCCTCATGCAGTACCCAGGAATCGAACTCTGACCTTCCAGCCAGCAAGTTCAGCATCTTAATCACTTGAGCCACTGCAGTCCATGACTAAATAATTAGCACACTATTACTTATCCTCAGCCCTTTGGATGGAACGGGATAAATTTCAGCCAACTGAAGGGCGGACCTGTCCCATCAGCTGTAACCATATAACAGCACAGCACACCTGCAGCTTGCTTTGGCTGAGGAGCACAGGGGTGACCTCTGCTACTTTGCCAGTGTGATGTCCTGAACCAAGCGCTGATGCTTGTGCCATGTGATAAACCACCTTCACTAACTGCTGTGATACAATAGATTTCATGTCATTTCCTTGGAGATGTTTTTCCCACACACCAACTTGAAGGACCAGACTGTCACAGAGGAGATATACAGGAAATATTACATTCACCTCCTTCCTTCTCCTCGCAGTAAGCTAGTAAGTACAGTTTTTCAGACAGGCTGATGAAGCTCAAGCTGCTTATTAGCAGCCTGTGGGAGGAGACAAACAGGCAATTAATAGAGCAGATGTTTGTTTTTGTTTTTTATTTTTAAATTCTACTTATACAGCAGCAGACCAAAATAACCATAAATACAAAAGATACATATAAGAGATACTGTCAGGGAAATACTTTATTATTAAAACAAGACGTACCTGGAGTGGCATTCTCCGCTCTCAACTCTGAATTTCTCAATAGTGAAGCAAAGAACACTTCTACTGTATTGATTTTGATGTTAACTGGCTGATTCCTGTTGTACTGCAACCATAGTTTTATATTCCACCCATACTGTTCTGTGTTTTCTTGTTTCTAGCATGAGACAGGGATCACTCATCATAGCATTTATTACAGATGGATACCTCTTTGCACAAATTCGGGGGGGGGGGGGGGGGGACGGACGATCCTAATGCAGTAGATCCCAACATGTGGGGCACAGGCACCACAGGGCAACTTCAATAACCAGAAGGCTAAATCAGTATATTGGCTGATCAGTGCTTTGGGGAATTGACTTAGGCTTCTGGGAATTGGTGCAAAAAAACCAAAGGTTGGGAAAGTCTGCTCTAATGGTATATGCAATGAGCACTTTTAAATGCAGGCTGAGCAAAAAGAACTATGGTCTATATTTTAAAAGATGTACTCTGGCACTGCAATCTGTTTACATAATCCTGATTCAAGATTATACCACTTTTATAGAAAAGCACCCAACCTATGACTAAATTTGCTAAGACTGATTATGGTTATGATTTACTGTTGTATACCTGTGTCCGTTGTGAAACAACTTGGAAATTGTAGCCTAATAACAGTTGCAAGAACGCAGTTCTCCCTGACAGGAATTATATAAAGTATATCTGTTTTACTTCCCATAGCTACAATTTTAGGGGGTAATTCAGATTAGGAAAGCATTGGGGTCAGAAGGACAGTTAGGTTTTTTTTAAAATTCTCCCACAACCCCAGCTCCTGTTAAATTTGGAGCCTTTTCCCTAGTTTTAATAGTTAAACAGCACCACTGTGCCTTTTAAACTTGGAACTTGCTCCAGATGTTTTAAAGCAGTAGTTCCCAACCATGCATCTCTGAAATCCTAATCTCCCCCAGTGACGTATAATTCTTATTCAAAAAGTGAACTCCTATTCATGTGGAGGAAGCCTTTAGTGTATGAGAACCAAGACAAAGGAACAGCCGAAGGATTGGCTTAACACATCTTTATTGCATGGTGGTCAGGGGGAACATGAGGTAATGGCGGATGAGCAGCTCAATATATACGGTGGTTATACATTTGAATGTGGCTCCACGATAACCCATTGGCTACCGTTGGCGTGACGTCATTTCTGGTCACGCCCTTCTTGTCCAGGTGAGGTAGTGGCGGGAATCTTCCCGCGCTGTGGTTCCTTGGGGAATTGGGACCTGTGAGCTGAGCGCTCGCTATTGCCACCAGGTGGTCATTAGCTCGCGTCCTGATTGTAACGGGTTACATTGATATATGTTAAAGGCACAGTATTGAGAACACAAAGCATAGTATTGAGAATACATGATATATATGTTAAGGGCATATTATTGAGAACACAACATCCCTCCCCCCTAGGATGAGACGAAGTCTCTCATCCAAGATGGCTTATTGCAAACGCGCTTTGGGCGTGCTGCTGGCTGGCTTGTCCCGGCTCCTTGTCCTGCAACGGGAGAGGGAGACTCGTTAGTGACTTGCCGCGGCTCTGCGGCTTGTGGGGAAGGGACGGAAAAACCGGGGGCACTAGGGACTAACGGAAAACCCCGCTTCTCGCTTGGATGGGTGGGGGACCACTCCGGAAAACCACCCCGGTTTTGTAAATGAAAATCAGAAGCATCCCCTAGGGGGTCATTAGAAGGATCCCGCAGGATATCTATGAGGACAGATTCGGCCTCCTTTCCCTCCCCCCTAGGCGGGGACCACCGGCCCCCCTCTCCTCCCCCTTGGGCTAAACGGGTGGGGGAGAACCCTAACGTTGAATCCTTATTTGCGCCGTCCGCGCGTCGTTCAGCCGGGACCCGGCGCCGGAGCTGGTCCACGTGCTGCCTCCATAGTAGACCCTCACTGGTCTCCACACAGTATGACACGGGACCCGTCTGCCCCACGATGACGCCCGGGACCCAGGCTGGCCCCGCGCTAGCGTAGTTCCTGCAATGCACCGGGGCACCCACTTCGAAACTCTTTGTGACCTCTAACCCGATGTTTCTCCCTGTGTCCTCCACCCTCATTGGGTCTAGTCTGGTCAGGATTGTGGTCAGCTTCCTACGCATTAAGAGCTCTGTGGGCGAGTATCCTGAAGCTAGGGGGGTCACCCTGTACCCTAGCAGGAACTGACACACCTGTAGGTTGAGATCCCCGGGGCCCATGCGCCTCAGCGCGTCCTTGGTGGTGCGCACGAGGCGCTCAACCTGGCCGTTCGTAGCCGGGTGGAAAGGGGCGGAGGTGATGTTCCGAATGGCGTTGATCTCTGTGAACGCCCTGAACTCAGCGGACGTGAAGCAACTAGTGTTGTCGCTAATTAGGGTGTCGGGTATACCGAACGTGCTAAAGACCCTCCGCAAATGCTTCACCGTCGTTGCTGACGAGGTGCTCGTAACTGGAATTACCTCCAACCACTTGGAGTAAGCATCCACCACGAGGAGAAAAAGTGTCCCCCTAAATGGCCCCGCAAAGTCAACGTGCACCCGCGACCATGGCCCCTTTGCCGCGTCCCATTCCCTGTGCGGCAGACGCGCCTCCTCGGGCTGGGAGCATTGGCACCTCTCGCAAACGCCCACCATGTGCTCGATGTCGGCATCCAACTGGGGCCACCAGAAATAGCTCCTGGCCAGAGCCTTGGAGCGCACAATCCCCGGATGGCTGACGTGCAGCAGTTTGAGCACCCTAGGCCTCAGGGATTCGGGGACTACCACCCGCTGGCCCCACAGAAGGCACCCCCTCTCTATGGACAACTCTAACCTCTTCCTGAAAAAAGGGGCGAACTCTGCCGCCGGGGAGGACGCTGGCCACCCTTTCTGCACCCAGGAGCTGACTAGAGCTAGCGTTTTGTCCTTTCCGGTCGCCTTGGCGATGTCTGCGGGTACAATGGGAGGCGAATCTAAGACCTCTATTAGGAGCACCGGGCGGTCACGCTCTTCCTCGCCCCCGACGCTGCTAGCGTTGGGGAGGGGAGACCTCGACAGGGCGTCCGCGTGGCTAATCTCTTTTCCCGGTCGGTACACTAGCGCGTGCTGATACGCGTTCAAGAAGATGGCCCACCTTAACATCCTAGGGGACAGGATTTGAGGGGTGGGTTTGTCTGCAGTGAAAATGCCTAGCAGGGGCTTGTGGTCGGTCACTATGGTGAAGGGGCGGCCATAGAGGAAATCGTGGAACTTTTTGGTCCCCACGATTATTGCTAGCGCTTCCCTGTCTGTTTGAGCGTAGTTTCGTTCCGCTTGGGACAGGGATCTGGAGTAGAATGCTATCGGGGCCTCTCTCCCGTTCTCCAAAACGTGGCACAGCACCGCCCCCACCCCCACTGGGGATGCACCACATATCAGAACCACTGGTCTCTTGGGGTCAAAATGGGTGAGAATGGTGTCAGACGCCAGGAGTTGTTTCAGGTCACTGAATGCCTTCTCCTGGCTCTCGCCCCACTTCCACGCCTCGTCCTTCTTAAGTAGCTTGTGAAGTGGCTCTGCTACCGATGCCTTCCGCGGCAGGAAGGAATGGTAAAAGTTTAAGAGCCCTAGGAACGACTGCAATTCGGGCTTGGAGGTGGGGCGAGGGGCATTTCGAATGGCGGCTACCTTTGATTTGGAGGGTTTGATTCCCTCGGGGGTCACCCGGAAACCTAAGAACTCAACCTCTTTGGCGAAGAAAACGCATTTGTCTCTCCGCAACCTCAACCCCGCCTTTTTGAACACCGCCAGCACTTTGTCCAGCCTTTCAGCCAACTCCTCCTCGCTCCCCCCCGTTATCAACACGTCATCAAAGTATGGCAAGACCCCCTCCAGTCCCTTTAAGAGGCGTTCCACGAGCGACTGGAAAATACCCGGCGCCGAGTTCACGCCGAACTGTAGGCGCGTCACCTGGAACGCCCCCTTATGAGTGACTATTGTTTGCGCAGCAGCTGCAGCTGGGGTTACTGAGAGTTGCTGATAGGCTTGCGCTAGGTCAAGTTTGGCGAAACACTTTCCCCCATGTAACCTGGCCAACAGGTGGCTGACTACTGGCACCGGATACGCATTTGGGCGGATCGCCTTATTAATGGTGCACTTATAATCAGCGCAAATGCGAACCTCCCCGTTGGCCTTTAGCGCCGTTACAATCGGAGTTTCCCACTCCGCGGAATCAACAGGAACAAGAATCCCCTGGCCCACCAATTTGTCCAGTTCCGCCTCTATCTTGTCCTTTAGTGCGAAAGGCACTCTGCGCGGCTTGAGTCTGATAGGGCGGACCTCCGGGTCCAGGTCGAACGCTACTGGGGGTCCCTTGAATTTTCCGAGTCCTTTCTTGAAAACTTCGGGGTGCGCGTCACACACCTCCTGTATTGGGTCAGTCCCGACGGCATGCACCCCCCCAATGAACAAACCCAGGGGCTTAAACCATTGAGTCCCGAGGAGGCTGCAACTTCCCCCCTTTAGAACAACCAGGGGAAGTTCCGCGGCGTGTTGCTTGTATTGGACCTTGAATTTTCCAACCCCCAACACCGGAATGCTATTTCCCTGCACGTCCCGCAGCGTGGACCTCAACGCTTTGAGCTTAGGGTGCACATGGGGGGAAATTCCCAAGAACTCCCGCTGGGACATAATTGAGTAGGAAGAACCCGAGTCTATCTCCATCCTAACAGGGGCCCCTTGCACCAGTACCTCGACAAAGTAACGTGGGTGTCCCAAGGACACGCTGTACACGGGGGCCTCGTCGCTGCTGTCGTCGGAGATGCGGCCTACGCCGTCCTGCTTCCTTGCGGGCCGGGCGCCCTCCTTGGTCTTCGTCGGCCGGTCTGACGGGCCTTTCTGGTCTCTGCGCCGCCGTCTGCAGACCTTGGCGATGTGTCCCCGGCGTCCGCAGTTGTGGCACTCGGCCTTCCGGAACGGGCACTTGATGCAGTCGTGGGCTGCTCCACAGCCGTCGCAGCGTCGGCCGTCCTTCCGCACCTTCCGGACGTCCTCGTCGTCGCTACTCTCCGTGGACGACTTTGGCGTGCGCCTGGCCGCCTGCACCGAGCCCGCTGCCTTGTCGGGCTGTGGGGGCCTTTCTCTGAACCCTTTGACTCCGGCCCTAGTGGCCTCCGCGGCCTGGGCCGCCTTCACGACCTCGCGTAGCGTCGGGGGCGGCTCCTGGTTCATCAGTTTCCGCTGCACCTCTTCGTCCCACAGGCTGCACAGCAAACGGTCCCTGAGGGTGATTTCCAGATTTTCCCACTTGCAAGGGCCAGCAGCCAACCGCAGGGCCGCTGCAAAAGCGGCGATGGACTCACCAGGTGCTTGAACTCTCTTCCAGAACGCGTCTCAAGCCGAAAACATCGAGACCGTGGGCTGGAAATGGTCGCGCATCACCTTCAGGAGTTGTTTGGCCGTTAGCTCGCTCACTTTCTTCGGTGCTACTAGGTCCACCAATACTCGTTTGGCGGCATTTCCCAGCATCCGAGTGAGGATGGCCCTCTTCTTTCCCTCGTCCGTAATGTTGGACACCACCAGCGTATCTTGGAAGTCCATTTCGAAGAGCTCCCAGTCTTCCGGCTTGTTGATGTCGAAACCGGCATGTGTCTTGGTCTCGTGGGAAGCCATATCCCACCTTCGTCACCAATTTAGTGTATGAGAACCAAGACAAAGGAACAGCCGAAGGATTGGCTTAACACATCTTTATTGCATGGTGGTCAGGGGGAACATGAGGTAATGGCGGACGAGCAGCTCAATATATACGGTGGTTATACATTTGAATGTGGCTCCACGATAACCCATTGGCTACCGTTGGCGTGACGTCATTTCTGGTCACGCCCTTCTTGTCCAGGTGAGGTAGTGGCGGGAATCTTCCCACGCTGTGGTTCCTTGGGGAATTGGGACCTGTGAGCTGGGCGCTCGCTATTGCCACCAGGTGGTCATTAGCTCGCGTCCTGATTGTAACGGGTTACATTGATATATGTTAAAGGCACAGTATTGAGAACACAAAGCATAGTATTGAGAATACATGATATATATGGAGGACAAGAGTATCAATGGCTATAATTATGGATACTTAAGGACAACCTCCGGGTTGGAGAGATAGGCAGGATATCTCTCAATATCATTTCCAGGGAATCCTAAGCAGGCATCTGCTTGGGAATACCCTGAAGGAAATGGTGAGCCACTGTGTGAGACAGAATGCTGGACTGGATGGGCTGTGGCCTGTTCCAGCAAGGCTGTTCTTATGTTCTTATGTTCTTATATGTTAAGGGCATATTATTGAGAACACAACAAAGCCTAAAAGGTCATTCACTGTTAGTAACTCATTCCTATGGGTTTGCTTTGAGTTACATAAAAAAATTTCCTATGGGTTTGCTTCGAGTTACATAAAAAACCGATTTAAGCAAAAGCCTATGGAACTGACTTTTTTTCGTAAGTAGGGGTTTTACTGTATTCTTACAATATTAGGGCAAATTTCAGAAATGTTTGTAGCTGCAGGCCTCTTCTGGTTTGATAGGGAGGTGGTTGTAATTTTACAAAGACATCATCATTCCCTTGATGACTTGGAAAAAAGGATGGGAAGGTTACCTTAAAAAAACAACCTATAACCTCTATAATCCCTCAAAAGCCAGTGCTAAGGGATTCTGTGATTTGTACAGTAGTTCAAAAAGCAGCTTTTAAAGCTCTGACATGGGAGGGGGTAATAATTGAGAGTAGTGAAAAGGATCAATGGGCTAGGGGAACTGGTCTCATAAAGCTAAGGCAAGAGTTTTGTAAGCTACCAGGAAATTTTAAAAAATGGAAGCCACATGAAAATGGAGAAAAGAAACAGATCAGGAAGGTTGTTAGGACAAAATTAAATATGGTCATTAGGTTTGGTGCACAGGAACCAAGGACAGAGGCGCCTGGAGGAAAATGGTCCATGGGATCGCAAAGGGTCGGAGTCGACTGTGCGACTGAACAACAACAACAACCAAGGAGTAAGAGTTTTAAAAATTGGCGACAGAAGCAGAAAAATAAGACTGATTATAATAAATCAAATGACAAACAACCCCAAGATTTTTCTCTGACATACTATTGTAGAGGAAATAAAATATGGTTTTCTACTGAAATGTCAGATCTAAATAAAGAAAAAAAGCTGTCAGCTTCACAGTAATAGCAAGGAGCTGTTGAGATTTGCCAAAGCCTTGTACATTAGGATGATTTTGTCCATCATAACATTGTTGGACAATAATTCCATCTTGTAGCAAAGAAATGACACACTGCTATTTATAGATAGCCTAATTTTCACACCATACAACATACAGTAAAACCCGATGTACAAATACCTCAAGTTACATAAAATTTGACGTACATAATGATTTTGTGCTAAAACCATGTCCCGATTTACACGATTTCATATGAGTTTGCTTCGAGTTACATAAAGATAATTTTTCCTATGGATTTGCTTCGAGTTACATAAAAATTCATTTCCCTATGGGTTTGCTTAGATTTACATAAAAATTTCATTTTTCCTATGGATTTGCTTTGAGATACATAAAAAATAATTTTTCCTATTGGTTTGTTTCAAGTTACAACAAAATTTGATTTAAGAAAAAGCCTACGGAACGGACTTTTTTTTCGTAAGTAGGGGTTTACTGTATAATGTATTGGTGTAAAAATATTCTCATTGCTATAGCAATCAGTTTTGAGTAGTTCTGAGAGATAGATTGATATAATACATCTGTTCTGTAAAGAGGGGGGGGGGGGAGATGCTCCATTTTGTGACTTTTTTTTCTAAATTCCATTGCATTTATGTTAGTGAATACAGTATAGGAAGTTTTCTAGTTATCAAGGAGAAGAAATGGGAAATATTACATAGTGCATTGGTGGATAAATATTCTAAAAGATATTACTAGCAATGGAAGGGTTTATTAAGTTTTATTCCAAGCTTGATATTTTTAAAGGAACGATGCTAGTAAATTTTTGGAAAACGGGTTCAGATTCTTGTTCAAGTGTGCTTTGGTTCACATACAAGGAGTGCATTTCTTAGGCAACTTTCCTAAAGTGCAACTAGGCATCAGTTTGAGCATCTTCATGGGTGTCATGGACTGGGTGTGTTCATAATTTATCTTTAAAAGAGATGTGCTAATAATATATATTTTCAAGGGGCTGTGCAGATACAGCATGCTTTTACGACTGCTGTTTGTCATTTGAAAGTATCAGAACAGAACCAGTGGTATGGAGCAAGAGGTTAAGTGATTCTGGACGAGGCCACAGCTGTCCCACTTTACACTAGGATTGTTTTCCTGATCATTCAATATGCTGTATAAATGATAGGACGCACCCAAAAACCCAATATCTGTTTAATAAATATTCAGAACAGAATATAAAAATCCATTAAGACTGCTTCAGCAAAAATAAAATGTTAGAGGATATTAGGTTGGATGTTATATATTGCTTAGGATGTCTGGTTTTAGTCTTCAAGGTAGAATCCAGAGTACTTTTATTTAAAAGAGACTTCTATTAAGAAACTACCATAGCTCACCACCCAGACCTTCAGAACAGAGCAGTTAAATGATGAGGGAGGGAGGATAGTTCTTTATCAAAACAGGTATGCAGTACCTCACAGAGCACAAACTCCTACCACAACTGTGAGACTGTGCTGTTTGCACAGCGGTTGCAATTGCACAAACAGAGCTCTTCATGAAGACAATGTACCATCTACAGTCTTTGCCAACTGGTGTTTTGTGTAAGTGGCATGATTCTGCATCACTGGTAGGACCTGCTTTGCAGCAGCTTGGCCTTAGTCATCTCCTGCAGCAACTCCACTTTGCAGTACCTGCTGGCCAGACAAACATACTGAATGTGAAGTCCCCCCCCTCTGAAACAGCCCCCCCCCCTTCTACTATAGGATAGGTAATGCTACAATCCTCAATACTCTACCAGTACACACTGTTTGGAAAGCAGGATTTATTTCAGAGAAATGCTCAGAACTGTGCTGCAAGCCAACTGAGTAATAAGAGAGAGCACATGGTAAGAACGGCGGTGGTTCAGTGGTTAAGCAGCTCACCTTGTTAGCTGGAAGGTTGGCAAGTTGGCAGTTCAAGACCCAAGTACTGCATGATGGAATGAGCACCCGCCTCTGTCCCAGCTCCTGCCAACCTAATAGTTTGAAAGCAGTAGATAAATAGGGACCACTTTGGTGGGAAAAGATCTTGGGGACAGGAAAGGAGCGGAGTTCCTCCAGCAAAAATCCTTTCAACCCAGAAAGCACTTTTGTGTGCTTCTGACACATTTTTTTTAAAAAAACACACATGATTAACTTTGCAGGGAAAGGTGAGCAGCACCTTTACTTTTCAAGTGTCCTATGTACACATTTCTTGTTCCCCTAAAGTAGCAAATGCTTCCGGCTTCCACCCAAGGCAAGCCTTCTAACCTAAGAACTGGCTTTGGGTGGAATCAGGCTTTCAGGGAGGTAGGCTAATAGGTGATCACTGAGAAAAGAACAGGCTAGCCAAGGTTTGCTCGCTGTTGCCCAGTGAAGGCAGCCTTGGGATGTTAAGAAGTTAAACCAAGATGGACCTGGAAAGGTGGGGTGGTGGGTGGTGGGTGGGGGGTGGGGTGTCCCTGGCATATGTGTGTGTGTGTATAGAAGATGCATCTTATATAAGATGTGTGTGTGTGTATACACACGTTATATAAGATGCATCTCCTATCTATCTATCTATACACAGAGACATTTTATATACATGCACACAAACATCACTGGTCTATGGAACTCCCTGCCAGAAGAAGTGGTGACAGCTGTCAGTCTTGACAGCTTTAAGAAAGGATTAGACAAGTTCATGGAGGACAAGGGTATCAATGGCTATAATTATGGATACTTAAGGACAACCTCTGGGTTGGAGAGATAGGCAGGATATCTCTCAATATCATTTCCAGGGAATCCTAAGCAGGTGAAGGCATCTGCTTGGGAATAATACCCTGAAGGAAATGGGGAGCCACTGTGTGAGACAGAATGCTGGACTGGATGGGCTGTGGCCTGTTCCAGCAAGGCTGTTCTTATGTGTGTATATAATTCATCATTCTCTACCAGGGATGTGTGTGTGTGTACTGTATAGCTAGAAGATGCATCTTACATCTTATACGAGATGTGTGTGTACACGTATGTATATGCACATCATCACCATTCTCTACGAGGGGTGCGTGTGTGTGTGTATAGCTAGAAGATGCATCTTATACATCTTACATAAGATGTATAAGATGCATCTTCTATATACACTGTACATATATACACAGCCCTCCTCGCAGAGGATGATGATGACTCACCGTCTATTTTAAGCCACTCAGCGGGAGGAGATGAGCATTGGGGGAAGGGGGGGGGGTCGCCCTCTTGAGTCTCCCCAAATGAACGCCCTTCCGCCCCTGTTGAAGGCATGTTTGATCCCAATGTCCCAGCCTCCAGGGTGTGCAAAGGACTGATTTCCACGCTCAGGGCTGACACGCGTCAGGCAGGCTCTCTCTTTCTCTCTGGCCGTCTTAGGAACTACTTTGTACTAAGGAGAAGAAGGGAGACGAGAAAGCGAGCAGGAACGCGTCACTCGAAGCGAAAGAGGGGGGGGGGGGAGTGAGGAAGGAAGGAAGGAAGGAGGAGGAGGCATGGAGGTATAAAAAACAGATGGCACTACAGGCTTCATGCTGTAAGTTTTTTGAAGCCAGTGGGCGTGGCCTGCCGCCATATTAGGTGGACCAAAACATTACCTCCGAGACTTCGACTACTTTTTACAATTGCTTCTTGTGTTGGAGGGGGTGGGGGTGGATTGATCCCCTCTCCCTGGTCCCCTGGGTTAGGGGGGGGGGTTGGGGGGACAAAAGGGGTCTGTGCCCCCAACCCTTCCAGAGCCAGGTGACCCGGCAGAGAGGGGATCCCCCCGCAGGACACCCCGTTATTAAAGAGAAGAAACCAAGTAGTTTCTTCTCTTTAAAAACGGAGTGTTTGGGAGGGGGTGGAATCGATCCCCTGGGTCCAGAAGGGTTGGGGGGGACAGACCCCTTCCCCCCCCCCCCCAAACCTCCCAACCCCAGGGGAGCAAGCGGAGAGGGGGATCGCAACCCCCCACCCACTGATATTAAAGGGGAAACACCGATCTACTTTCATGACTCCACACAATCAAAGCACCATAAGGCAAAGTTTTGGGCCAACTAACATGGCGGACTGTCAGATTAGTCGGCTTCAAGTTTGTGACGTCATGCCATATGTTTTTTTAATACCTCCATGGAGGAGGCGGATGGTGCTTCCTCGCCATGAGTACTTCCGGTTGAGGAAGCCCCAGGCTGTGTCTCCTCCTCCGCCGGCCTTGCCCGACTTCCCGTTCCCGGCAGGCAGCCGCTGGTTGGCTGTGCTCGCCGACGCCGGGCCGGGGCTCCTCTCGCCGTTGGAGCAGCAGCAGCAGGAGGCATAGGACGCGCTCGTGCCAGCGTTGCCGGCTTCGCCTGAAGTTCTTCCCTTGAGGGTTTTTTCCTTCTAGGTTTCGGCGCCCGCCCGACTCCTTTCTCCTCTTTCCTTGAGCGCCCCAGGAACCCTCCACGAGCCCTCCCTCCTCCTGCCGCCCCCTCGCCATGGCCACCCGCTCGTGCCGGGAGAAGGCGCAGAAGCAGAACGAGCAACACCAGGCCATCCTGGCCAAGCTCCTCCGGGAGGAGGACAACAAGTACTGCGCCGACTGCGAAGCCAAAGGTGGGGCTGCTTGGGGGGGGGGGGGGGGGAAGGCGTGGGGGCGTGGCTTTGCGGGGAGGGGGCGGGGACAGGTGAGTTCAGGTAAGCAGGGCAGTTCCTCTTTCTCCCCCCATATGGCCCTGTGTGTGTGTTCCCCGGGGGTGGAGGGGAAAGGGGAAGACAACTGGGAGGCGGAAGGTCAGCAGTTCCATTCCCGACTACTGCAGGATGGAAGGAGCTCCCGTCTTTGTCCCCGCTCCTGCCAACCTAGCAGCTCGGAAGCAAGACATTGCAAGTAGATAAATAGGGACCACTTTGGTGGGAAAGGTAAACCACGTTCCGTGCACTCTAGTGTCTAGTCATGCCTGCCACATGACCATGGAAACATCTGCAGAAGCAGACAGCGCTGGATCTTTGGCTTTGAAACAGAGATGAGCACTGGACCCTAGAGTCGGATACGACTGGCTTTCGAGCAAGGGAAACCTTTACCGCCCCATAGCACTGCTTAGTGCACTCTCTGGGTGGTTCACATGGTAATTAACATTTTGCCCCACCACACCCCAACTTGCTGGGTACGCATATGACCGACCTCAGAAAGGAGGGAAGGCTGAGTCAATTTTGAGTCCTGGCTGTGTTTGCCAATCGAAATTTCCTGTCAACTCTTATCAAATGCCTTCTGTTGGTCTACAAAAGCGAGGAACAGATTATTTTTGTATTATATTTCCCACCAAAGACTGTAGTGGCTCAAGTGGCTAAGATGCTGACTGGGAGGCAGAAGTTCAGCAGTTGGATTCCTGAGTACTGCAGGAGGGAATGAGCTCCCGTCTTTGTCCCCGCTCCTGCCAACCTAGCAGCTCGGAAGCAAGACATTGCAAGTAGATAAATAAGGACCACTTCGGTGGGAAGGTATACAGCGCTCTGTGCACTCCGGTGTCTAGTCATGCTTGCCACACAACCACGGAAATCTCTGCAGAAGCAGACAGCACTGGCTCTTCGGCTTTGAAACAGAGATGAGCACTGGACCCTACAGTCGGATACGACTGGCTTTCAAGCAAGGAAAACCTTTACCTTTACTGCCCCATAGCACTGCTTAGTGCACTCTGGGTGGTTCACATGGTAATTAACATTTTGCCCCACCTCACCCCAACATGCTGGGTACTCATATGACCAACCTCGGAAGGAGGGAAGGCTGAGTCAACTTTGAGTCCTGGCTGTGTTTGCCAATCGAAATTTCCTGCCAACTCTTATTGAATGCCTTCTGTTGGTCTACAAATGTGAGGAAGAGATTCTTATTGTATTATATTCCCCCCTCTTCCCCTCAGTAAAGGTAAAGGTTTCCCTTGTTCAAAGCCAGTCGTATCCGACTCTAGGGTTCAGTGCTCATCTCTGTTTCAAAGCTGAAGAGCCAGCGCTGTCTGCTTCTGCAGACATTTCCGTGGTCATGTGGTAGGCATGACTAGACACGGAACACTGCTTACCTTCCCACCAAAGTGGTCCTTATTGATCTACTTGAAATGTCTTGCTTTCGTACTGCTAGGTTGGCAGGAGCTGGGACAAAGACGGGAGCTCATTCCGCCCTGCAGTTCTCGGGAATCGAGCTGCTGACCTCCCACCTTCCAGTCAGCGTCTTAGCCACTTGAGCCAATACAGGCCCCCCCTAATTTAATGGGTAAAAAATGCATCTGCACTGCTTCTAGTTGTTGCTGAAGCCCGTCTGTTCTTCCGCTAGTTGTGGTTCTATGACTGGTCACATTCTTGTTTCTATTATCTTGCCATACATTTTCCCTGCATGGCTTAGCAATAACACTTAATATATCACCCAATCGTGTTTAGTGCACTCTCTGGTTGGTTCCCAAGTTACTTAGCATTTCCCCCCCCTAACATGCTGGGTACTCATTTTGCCGACCTTGGAAGGAGGGAAGGCTGAGTTAACCTTTAGCTCTGGCCAGGATCGAACTCACAACATTTTGGTTGCAGTACACCAGTTTAAACATTTGGGTTGCAGTAAAGCAGCTTAACCGCTGTGCCACCATGGCTCTTAAAAAGGTGTGAGGACTTCATTCAGGTACTGTATGTGTGGTTTGACCTGGTAGCTTCCTAATCTATATGGGACTCTCATTCTTGGAAGGACATGGTAGCCACCTAAGCTGGGAGAGGATTCTTTTTAAAAAATCTGGTTTTAACTATGTACAACGCCCAGAGTGGGAAAATATCCTAAATGGGCTGTATATGGTCAAATCAATCAATGTTCTCTTACACACAAGCATTTTGCTGCTGACCCTAAACAGCCCGTGGGTTATCCTGTTGTGACCATTTGATAGAATAGGAGTGACTTTCAGATTTTGCTCCTAATTCCTTCTTTCCTTTTCACAGTAAATGTTCTTGAGGTGGTGGTGGCTTCCTTGTTTCTTTCGTGGTCATCTTCAGGTTTCTTTTTCTGGGACCAAAGGACCTGTTTTGTTACTTATTCATCATTGATGTCTTTGAAGCTACTGCTTCCTGAAGCTGTTTTTTATGGGTAGATTTATGCACTCTTTCATTTGCTGCTGATGGCATGATTGGAAGTTATTTTCATTTTTTTATGATGACAATCACCAATACAGTAGTTAACAGATTGCAGGGGTGATTGAATAGTTGTTTCTCAGGTTTTTTTGTGGGGTGGGGGTGGGTCTTGAACTCTTCCAGGATTCACCAGATGGTAGGCCTACAAAGCCTTCCCTGCTCATATACATTATTAGGATTTAGTCCTGAGTCAGACTCAGGGATGATCTTGACAAATTCAGAGAGTTGTTTGAGGTGCTCAAGGTCCTGGGTGTGCTTAGTAGGATTTTTGACGTTCTCTTTCATATGAATGATAGGAGGTCATTCCACATTGCAAATCATTGTTGAAATTCCTCTCAGTTTTGAAAAAATTGCTATGCAGAGGTTGCAGCTCAGTGGAAGAGCATTCATTTTCATGCAGAATCAGTAAGTAGTGCAAGAGAAGAGTCCTGCCTGAAACATGGAGAGTTGCTGCCAGATGGTTGAGAATAGTAGGCTAAATTAATCCGTGACCTGACTCTATATAAGATACATTTCTGTATCTCCTTGTACAAGAGGAGTGTTTTTGTTTTGACACACACCCCAGACCTTGCTTCTTACAATGCGCTTTACTTTTCAGAAATTCGTGAGAGTGTCTTCTCATTCCATTATATTCCAACTTTATTCTCTGCTGTATAAAGGCAGTGAGTCCCCATGCATACTAAAACTGGATTGATTGATTGATTGACTATAGAATTACTTCTGCAATAAGTAGTAAGTTTCGTTCATCATTAACTTTAGAAATTGAGTATCATATTAAAAGTCTAGCAAAGATACACTTGAGTTCCTCCTGAATGAGAAGAAATTTGAACATCTTTTATTTTGATTTATTAAAAAAATACTCTGCAGGTTATTCAAAAATATATTTTAGGATGTAAACATTCTGAGAATGTTTAAGCACATATAAAGGTTGTAATGAGATGCTGAGAAGAATGTATTGATAGCACTAGGTGCAGTTATATAAATAATGCATTCCAGAAAAAAGGGAACTACTTGTGTTTCATGCAGATGTAATCTACTTTTCTTACAGATGAAATGTCCAGAAGGGCCTCCTCTGACTGATCTTTTTGTATAGGTATATTGATATGGAAGGAGGTGCTTCTGGGTCTAATTTATTTTTTGTTACCAGTAGGTACCAGCAGAAGTAGATCCATATACAATACATGTGGAGCAATCCAGATTCTCAGGCTGAAACTGATCCTACAAAATAGGACCAGGCAGTGCTCCACCCAGAACCTTTGGTTCTTTACTAATGTTGGTGTCTAGAGTGGAATGAATGAGTGCCATCAAAGTGACTAGTAAACTTGTCACAGTAGGGTATTATTTTGTGCTTATGAACACAAGAAAAAGAAATGTTGCAGTTTGTGCAGCATAAAAATATCAGACTTAAAATGATACTGAACTCAGAAGTAAGCAAAGGCAATGGAGAGGAGGGCCATTATCACAGTCTTCATAATGTGCAACTTTCTACTGTTGAAGAAGGTTCATAGCAGAATCAGGGATCTTAAGAGTGAGATGCCTCAATATTGTGTACATTCTAATTTACTCCCTTTGTTTTTCCACAGTGGTATTATTGCTTGTCGCCAATCAGTGGGTGTAGTTGGTTAGGCCCATGCTTCATTGAAGATTCTATATAGCTATCTGATGCTGCTTTCCCATGCTACTTGGATTACAGTGAACCCTCACTTTACGGAATTAATCTGTTCCGCAGGGTTTTCCTTAAAGCGTTTTTTCCTTAAAGCGAATTGTGGTTTCCTATAGGAATACATTGAAGACCAATATTTCCACTCCGGAGGTTAGAAAAAGGCTAAGGGAACATTTTTTTTCTGTTTGAAGCTCTTTCTAAAGTGGTGAAAACACAGCGAAACATTCCTAAGTGCACTTTGGAAGGCGTTTTGAAGGATGAAAGACCTTCTTCTTCTTCTTCTTTGGCTTTTAGTGAGCTCTGGAGCTGATTGTTTTGATTGTGAATGCATATTTGGCACATTTTTGACACCGTCATCTAGTGACCAGCCCTGGTAATTGCAGGAAAAGTCCCTGCCGATCAGCTGATGAGGGGATGGGTGAATTTCCAGCACTTCCTGGTTGCGGGGAATGCTTCTGGAAGTGCCAAAATGTGATGAAAATTTTCAAAAACGGAGCAGATATGCTCCAAATACTCTGCCGCCACCGTGGAAAATGTTGGAACATTCCAAAAACCTGTCCGTATAGCGATTCCCCCCTATTAAGCGGGGGACCATTTTCTCAGGATTTCTTTCCATGAAGTGAGTTTTCCCTTAAGCAAGCCGTCCGTAAAGCAGGATTCCACTGTATTTTTGTTGGGTCTTCTTCGTGGTCCCTGTGAATGCACACAAATGGAGTTAATTTCCTCTGCATGTGCAAACCAACCGGAATATTTCAAAGGAGCACTAAGCTCTCCACAATCCCCTTTCTTTGTGTGTTTCCCACCCTGCAACCCCTCAGTTCTTTTTTACTGCTACACCATGAAAACGTATCTCGCTGTTCCAGAGTCTTTCTCTTCTTCCTCTCACGCAGTTCATACATTTCCCCCTGTGTATAGTTATTTCTTTCTACGTATTCTGACCTAGTTAGATTTTAAAAAAGTTAATAGTGTTGTTTACTATAAGTTGTACAGTATATAGTTTGTGGACTATCGTCATGTTATGGCATCTTCCGTACCATTTAAATGGTGCATGGATTGTAGAAATAAAACCCCCCTCAAGGAAAGTTACAATAAGTATTTATACTGTCTGAGAGAGGGTCACCAAGTCCAACCTTCCACATTTTGCAAGAGCTTCAGCCACGTGGCTCTCAAGAACAGTCATGTCTGAAGCTCAACGATTGACAAAAGTTGCTGCTTTCCGCTGCTGCTTGGATTATTTCTGTTGGTAATCCATCTTGTTCCTTGTGTTTAGGTGACTGTTTAATGATTCTTGCTACTTCATTTAATATTTCCACTTCTAGAACTATCGATTTGTAATCTTGCATTGTTCCATTATGATACTCTCCTAGGAGGTTGACAAATTCTTTAAAGTGTTATCATGACCTTTCTGTAACTTCTGATGGATCTATTAGTGGTCTTGTCATTTATTATTTCAGTTAGGTTATAATTTTCCTCTCTTTTCTGTATACTTTTAACTACTTTGAAAAACATTTGTGAGGCTGTCCTCTTGTTGTCTGTTAATGATTTTCCAAAGCATTCCCAGGATACTTGTTTTGCTTTATTGACCATCTTATTGGTATCTCTACATGTTGTCTATAGCAGGGGTTCACAACCTACGGTCTGCGGGCCGGACCCACCCCCCAACGCCATTTCATCCAGCCCACGGTGACAAACCCAGAAGTGGAAGCAGACATGTTTACAACAGCCTTAAACGCGCCTGCGCATGCACAAATGCACTCACCAAGGTTTATAGACATGTTTACAATTGGGGAAACCACTTGTCCTGCCTGCTCAGCTGTCTGAGGGGGAGTGGTCCGCCCCATGGCGTGAAAACCTTGAGAATCCCTGGACTATAAATTTTATCCAACATTTATATAACTCTTTTTTCAGATTTCTTGTTTCTTCACACCACCATGCAGTGTATCTGATCCTATACCTTCTTCTTCAACATTTTCCTCATAATTCTTCTACAACGCTAAGTAGGGTATTTTTGTATCCCTTCCATTCATCATTCTTCACCCATCTCTGGTGGCAGTTTGTTAAATATTGTCTCTATGTTTCATTGTAACTCTTCTATTATTTCTCCTTGTTTGAGTTTTGCTATCTTAATTATTTCTTGGTGTTTGTTTCATCTTTTAATATTGGATTATCATTTCTTGCTGTTAACTCCACAATCTATGTCACACAGTCCATTGGGTATTGTTTTTGCATAAAGTATTCTAAATCTTCCTTTTAACTATTGTTAATATGTAATCTATCTGACTTTTAATGGAAATATTCCATCTATATCATGTATAACATTGTGAATATCGATGTTCAAAAAAGTATCCGTAATAAAAAGCTGGTGCTGGCTGCATAAATCCAGTACCCTTTGTCCATTCTGCCTCCTTTTACTGTTCTCAGCAACCTATGGGCCAATAAATATTCATACTCTCTTCTGTTAGTACCCACCCTACCATTAGAGTCTTCCATTACATACAATGTACTATTAGCTTCCACTTCCTCTATCACCTCAGATAGTTCATAGAAAAACTCATCCTTTTGCTCTTTAGTTTAACTGTATATAATTGTACATATGATTCAAGTTGCTCTCCTCTCTTGATTTTCTGTATTATTCCAACCAAATAGCTGTTATTATCTACTATACATATCGCTGTTTGGATTTACCAAGAAGCCCACTCCATTCTTTGCTATGATTCCTCTTGAGTAAATAAACAAGTATCCTTTATGAACATTCTGCCATGTTCTTTGCATCTTACTTTGGCTAGACCCATTATCTTAATCCATCTTCTTTCCATTATTTCTAAAAGTTATTCTGTTTTACAGTGGAACCTCGGTTAACAAATGGCTCGGTTAACATAAAAAATCACATAACAAAAGGAAATCCATAGAAAATAGTGGCTCAGTTTACAGATCCCTCCCAGAATGGATTAATTGGTTTTCAATGCATTCCTATGGGAAACTGTGTTTCGGTTAAAGTATTTTGGTTTTCAATGCATTCTTATGGGAAATTGCATTCAATGCATTAATTATGTTAACCGAGGTTCCACTGTATTTCCCGAGCCAGTGATATTCAGAGTTCATATTTTGTACTTTGCTGTTCTGTCACTTAGTCTTTTAACATTGCCATGGTCGTTTCCTATTTGATCAGTGCATGTGTATCTCGTTTAGATTTTTGCAGCAATATACTATCCATTGCCAGCTTGCTAGGCCTGTCACGACTTCACCAGAGCCCCTTTTGCCAGATTGTTTCAGGGTCACCCAGGATGGCCTTTCATGGCTGTTGTAGCAGTCCTGAGGCACAAGGCCACGGCATACTTCACACATTCCTGGCAATCCCCTACTTTGGCCTGTTACCACCTCTCTCAACATGGTCATGGGGTTGGACCTTGAGAGGCAGGTTGGATTCATATAATATGCCTTGTAGGGTATATAAAAAGAGGAGAAGGAGAAAGAGCATGAGGCAGACCCAGAAGAAGAGGGAGGGATAACGTCAAACACATATTACAACAACACCCAAAAAACACTGGTTGAGGCCACTAGAAATGCAAAAACAAGAACCTTGCATCTTCCACGACAACTGAAGGTGGAGGAAGAGGCTCGATGAGCATAGTAAATTCAATCTGAATAATATGAAAATATAGATGTAGACTGGTTAATTTGTCCTGATAATTCTCCAGTCTGTTTTGAATGGGGTTGCAGCACCTTAAAAGATCATATTGTACAGCTTTGATTCAGCTTTGCCATTGGATGGAATCTGTGGCAAGAAGCAGCTTCTACTAGGAAGCAAATGCTCCAGCTTACAGTCATAGAGAGGATCTGCCTATTATTATTTGTGTTATAGTATCGAGCAATGTGTTGAATGTTAGGTTATATTTGAAGACGATGAAATTGGAATGGACACAAAATATAATTTTTAAAAATTCCTAATAGAGACTGACTGAGTGAAGCGAATCTCTCCTGGTTACCTAGTTATCTTCTATTCTGTTTCTAAGCATAGTCTAGATATGTTTGTGCTGACCAAGTTATCAAGTTATGTAGATCTTGAAAAGTTTGTGGAAGGCTGCTAGCTGCATCTGAGTCTGCCAAAATGATGACATCTTTGTCTTGAAGCCCATATCAAAGTGCCCCTGCCTTTATAGAGAATGTGCATGGTAGAGAAAGAGCCTTCTCAGTTGGGCTTCTTAGTCAGGGACTTTTAATTGCACCATTAAGTTGATTTTAACCTCCTAGTTTGCTCTGGTGCACTGCTGTCTTAACTATGATTATTTCTGAATTGTGTTTATTTTATATTTACTGATAATCTATGCACATTCTAGAAATCAGTTGTACAGAGACCTTTCGATTTTAAACAAGCCTACACTTCCTTGAAATTATTTGTAAGAAATTGCAAGTAAATAGGTACTTCTTCAGAGGGAAAGGTAACAGCATTCTGTGTGCTCCGTTGTTTAGTCATACCTGCCAGATGACACACAGAAGCATCTGCAGACACAGCACTGGCTCTTTTGCCATAAACAGAGTTGAGTACAGCACTCTAGAGTCGGATATGACTTGGCTTTCAAGCAAGTGCAACCTTTACCTTACACATCCTTGAATGAATTAGCTCATTCCTTTTTTTCAATGTCACGAGAACAGGCTTCATGGTTAAATACAGTGTTTGACTTAGAACTTCCTTGGCTTGCTCCAATGGACTTAACAAGGCAGAGGCGTGATTCATATTAGTGGGCTGATGTTTGCTTTTTCTTAATACACATCAGCAAGTTGATGCCTTAACAGATAGTGAATTATTTGTGGTGAGTGTTCAGCTACAAAAAAATAAAAGAAAAAAAAACCCCTTGTTACAAAAGTCAGAGTAATTTGTGCCGAGAAGCACTAAATGTTGCAGTGACTCACTCCGTTAATAGAACAGCTGGATTCCTTACTTGTTTTTGTATATTTAGTATGTTCCTTCCATGTAATTTTCCTAACGCTTTGAAGGCTTATAGAAAAAAGTTATGTTTTGTTTGATCAGGAAAGTGTAAAGTCAAACTTCAAACAATATTTTCTGGGCCAGTGGAGAAAGTCAAGTTCCGTGTTGTGTGTAGTATTTCATCTTGAAATTTTGAGGGTGGGGGGGAGGCTAAAATGCTGAGACGAATTGTATCATGTGGGGGTTTTCCCCATGAAAATGATAGGAGTGCAAATCCTCTGTAGTGCAATTTTGTAAATATCTTTTGACAAATAAACCCTAATAAGTTCAATGGGGCTTCATCTGAGGAAGTATATATAAGGTTGCATTCTTAGTTTTGTACAAGGAACATTGCAATTTCTTCAATGTAATGCATTCAGGCAAGCATTAAAGTTACAAGATTAATCAGAAGGAAGAACAAAATAAGCTTTCTACAAATAGCCAATAATTGTACTTATAACATTTAAGGCAGTTACTACTTATGTTATTTTTCTCTCTCATTAATATGTCATTCAAGATGTATATGAATGATAGACTCATCAATACATTCATACTGAGGCACACTTGATTCTTTGTTATCAACAGAGAGAGAGAGAGAGAGAAAAGGAAAACAGTATGACATCTTAAACGCATCACTATTAAAACTTGTACCTTTGGTTATATGGATTGATTTATGCACTTTGACAATACAGTGGTACCTCGCTTAAAGAGCATAATGCGTTTCACGGGATTGCTCATTAAGCAAAACACCATTGTAAGTGACCAATTGTGACTTCTGGCAGGGGGTGGTGGTGATTGCAAACCTCGGTTTAGTTGTTAAGCGGGTTTTTGGTTGGTTTTCGTTGTCAAGCGAGGCGACCAGAGAAAATTCTGCTCTTTAAGCGAGTTAGTCTCTAAGCAAGGCGCTCTTTATGCGAGGTTTTACTGTATTAATTTATGCATTTTGACAACACGAAGGCATATGGACATTTAAATATATAAGCAGTACAAACAAACTAGATTTTTAAAACTACATGCAGAAAAGAGTCTAACCAAAGGCTTATGTACAAAGCAAAGTTTAAATTTGCTTCCTAAACGAGGGAAGGAGCCTCACAGACTTCTTAAGGAAGTTTATTCCATTGTGAGAATGCTACTACTGAGAAGGCCCGATTGCTTGTTGAGAATTTGCGATCCTCCCTGGGGGCAGGGGCAGGTAAGTAACCGCGACCACAGAGACTTAGTGGATCTATTAAGATGGGCAGTCAAAACTAGGATGGAGGCAGTCCAACAAGTCATAGGCTTGTTGGACATGGAGGCTTTTATATGTTAGAGCCAAAACCTTGAACCTGTTGTGGTAGTAAACAGGTAACCAATGCAGAGCAGCCAAGGTCAGGGAGATATGAGAGAACCTGCTAACAACTGCAACCAATCCCACCACATTATTCTGGACCTGTTGAAGGCTCTTCAGCAGCCTCAAGGGAAGCCCCACATAGAAAGCATGGCAGTAGTCTATTCTTGAGACTACCTGTACTGCTGTGTGGTCCAATGTTGTTAGGAACCTGCTATCTAAATAAAGATGTTGCTGAGCAATGAAGCACAGATGGAAAAAGGCTGATTGGACCACAGTGTTGTAAAAATTACAAGTTGGTTTATTCCCTCACAGGCTCCCTTTCCAATTTACCTGAAAGAGGGAGAAAAGGGATACATGCACACATCTTCTGCAGAATGGGTGCTCCAAGGAATATTTCACAAATTAGTGTTCTGTTTTATTCCAGAACTCCCAAAAGCTGATTTAGGGGAGGAGGGAAGCCTTTCTTCAGATATGTAGAAAAATGGAGGGACATGTTAGAAGGAGTTTTCCCAGACAGTACAATTTTTTTTTACAGTACATCTTGATCTCACAGTCATCCAGCTACATATTTTCCCCTGTTTTTTTGTTTAGCTTGCTACTGGCACAGAGAGTAGAGATAGCTTACTCAAGACAAAGTGAAAGTCAAGTGCTTGACTGTTCTTATACAGATCTATATTAGAAATAAGAATTTCCAATACTCAGTACAATTTTTACTACAACAGCAGCTATTTAATGTTCCATTGATAGTGCCTATCAGACCATTGACAGAAGCATACCCAAGTTACAAACCCAATCATTATTGGGAAGAGTAACTCAATCCAAAGAGGAAGTGGTTCCCAATAGACAGGAGAATGACTCACCTAACAACACGATCTCCAACTTGGCAGGGTTCAGCTTTAGTCTGTTTGCCCTCATTCACTCCAAGACTGGCCAGGCAGCTTTCAAGGTTCTCAACAGTATTTACTACAGAAGATCTAAATGAGAGATCAACCTGTGTGCCGTCATGTGTACTAGTGACACATCAACCCAAATCTCTTGATGACCGCACCCAGTAGCCTCATATAGAAGTTTATATTTAGTACTGCCCAGATTTATAGTTAAAATAACTTTTGTTGATTTTTAAAAAAATAATTATTTAACTATGTATTCTGTTACATCTATGCCTGCTAGTAGCTATAAAAATACCCCCCCTTTTTTTCCTGCATATTGATGGGCATAGGCAGCTAGGTCAGGACTAAGCTATGACCAGAGTTAGAAGCCTGTGAGTTGGTTCTTTCTCCAGGTGAGTGAAATTTAAGTGTTTGTAGGTGTGGGTTTGTCAGTGAGACTCCTAGAATGCAGTTAAAGTTTTTAAAAAATACAAATATACATCTCATGGCTGCTTGTGATTGACAGTAACCAACTGCTCATAAGAAGAGTTATAGTTTGAAACATCATAAGGTTAGGCTGACAGTTCAGAGCTCTCTGCGAGAAAAGGTAATCATATTTTATTAAAATGTGGAAATGACTATTTTATTTTCTGCACCCCTTAATATGCTATAAAGTACAGGAAACTATTAGTAGAGAGAGCACACAGTATATAATAATAATAATTTTGTGTCAGAAATTATTCTGGGTTGTAAGGATTTTTGTGGAAGAAACTCCACTTAGGAAATTCCCAAATGAGGCTCCTTTCATGTTCCCAAGAGCTTGGACAGAGATGGGCGCTCAATTCGTCATGCATTGCCTGGGTCTTGAACTGCCGACTTGCCAGCCTTCCAACTAACAAGACGAGCTTCTTAAACCACTGAGCCACCACAGCCCCACACAGTATATAACAGTGCGTCAGTATATAACAATGCTTCTTGGTATGCTTCTTTTCCCATGTATAGCCATACTGTTGTGCTGTGACTACTCTGATAATGGATATAGCCAGAGAAGTTAAAAGTTCTCCCCAAGAATGTCTGTCTGTCCAACCAGAGTGGACCGGAGGGGCTCTCTAATAGTACCATCGGCTAGAGGGGCTCGTCTCTAGCACAAGGAGGAGGGCCTTCTCCATGTCCGCTCCGACCCTATGGAACTTCCTGCCAACAGAGATATGGCTCCAGACGGAATTGCTGCCCTTTAGAAAATATCTTAAAACCTGGCTGGCGAGGCAGGTGTGGGGCACCGATGGGGAGGTGACCCCTGTCCGCTGGCTGGCATAGTTCCCTCTTCTGTGGTGGGGGGGTGGGTCTTTTAATTGGACTGATTTTAGATGATTTATTGAGGATTTTAAAATGTTTTTAATGTCATGATGTGAGCCGCCCGAAGTCGCTTCGGCGAGGGGGCGGCAATACAAATTTAACTAACAAATAAATAAATAAATGAATAAATAAATAAATAAAAAGGTTGTGACTGAATCATGCCGGTAATGTTGTTTTACTTGAACAGCATCTAGGTAGGTATATTGTTATTTAATTTTAGTTGTATCTAATTGAATTATGTAATTTGTTTCTATTTATGTTATGTTTACTTAATGTGAGCCACCCAGAGTGGTGCTTGTGCCAATATGGCAGGATACAAGTATATAAAATAAAATAAATACTTTTTGACTGAGTTAAGAAACATGCTAACTTTGGTGTAATAAAATGTGATGCTTCTAAATTTAATAAGTTTTTAATATTTATATATTTTTTTGTTTTGAGATGTCTTGAGAATTCTTTCAGTGCTAAAAAGTGTACAGTAAAACCCTGATTTATGTATGCCTCTACTTGCGCAAAATTCGACTTATGTAAGTCTTTTTTGCGTAAATTTGTGTCCCAATTTACGCAAAAAAATCTAGTTATGTAAGAAGTTTCACTGTATTGTAATTCTAAGATGGTGGCGGCGCAATCTTAGAATTACAAATTCTACCCCTGCCACCACTACCGAAAGTCACAAGAAGACATCACTAACCATGGAGGAGGCAGCAATTGTGGAAATTTCGCCACATTTTCCGGAGTCCCCCTGCTTCTACGGGGACCGGGAAAGTGCAGTGCGCTGTTCGGAAGAGGCATCTTCGGAGCTCTGTTTGCCTGGGAAAGGTGTTTCCAGGCAAACCGTCACCCTGCGCTGTTTGGCAGAGGCGTCTCTGGAGCTCCATTTGCCTGGGAAAGGTGTTTCCAGGCAAACCGTCACCCTGCGCTGTTTGGCGGAGGCGTCTCTGGAGCTCCGTTTGCCTTGGAAAGGTGTTTCCAGGCAAACCGTCATCCCGCGCTGTTTGGCGGTGGCATCTCTGGAGATCCGTTTGCCTTGGAAAGGTGTTTCCAGGCAAACCATCACCCTGCGCTGTTTGGCAGAGGCGTCTCTGGAGCTCCATTTGCCTGGGAAAGGTGTTTCCAGGCAAACCGTCACCCTGCGCTGTTTGGTGGAGGCGTCTCTGGAGCTCCGTTTGCCTTGGAAAGGTGTTTCCAGGCAAACCGTCACCCTGTGCTGTTTGGCGGAGGCGTCTCTGGAGCTCCGTTTGCCTGGGAAAGGTGTTTCCAGGCAAACCGTCATCCCGCGCTGTTTGGCGGTGGCATCTCTGGAGATCCGTTTGCCTGGGAAAGGTGTTTCCAGGCAAACCCTCACCCTGCGCTGTTTGGCAAAGGCATCTCTGGAGCTCCATTTGCCTGGGAAAGGTTTTCCCAGGCAAACCGTCACCCTGCGCTGTTTGGTGGAGGCATCTCTGGAGCTCCGTTTGTCTGGGAAAGGTGTTTCCAGGCAAACCGTCACCCTGTGCTGTTTGGCAGAGGCATCTCTGGAGCTCCATTTGCCTGGGAAAGGTGTTTCCAGGCAAACCCTCACCCTGCGCTGTTTGGCAAAGGCGTCTCTGGAGATCCGTTTGCCTTGGAAAGGTGTTTCCAGGCAAACCGTCACCCTGCGCTGTTTGGCAGAGGCGTCTCTGGAGCTCCATTTGCCTTGGAAAGGTGTTTCCAGGCAAACCGTCACCCTGCGCTGTTTGGCGGAGGCGTCTCTGGAGCTCCGTTTGCCTTGGAAAGGTGTTTCCAGGCAAACCGTCATCCCGCGCTGTTTGGCGGTGGCATCTCTGGAGATCCGTTTGCCTTGGAAAGGTGTTTCCAGGCAAACTGTCACCCTGCGCTGTTTGGCAAAGGCGTCTCTGGAGATCCGTTTGCCTTGGAAAGGTGTTTCCAGGCAAACCGTCACCCTGCGCTGTTTGGCAGAGGCGTCTCTGGAGCTCCATTTGCCTGGGAAAGGTGTTTCCAGGCAAACCGTCACCCTGCGCTGTTTGGCGGAGGCGTCTCTGGAGCTCCGTTTGCCTTGGAAAGGTGTTTCCAGGCAAACCGTCACCCTGCGCTGTTTGGCGGAGGCGTCTCTGGAGCTCTGTTTGCCTTGGAAAGGTGTTTCCAGGCAAACCGTCATCCCGCGCTGTTTGGCGGTGGCATCTCTGGAGATCCGTTTGCCTTGGAAAGGTGTTTCCAGGCAAACCGTCACCCTGCGCTGTTTGGCAGAGGCGTCTCTGGAGCTCCATTTGCCTGGGAAAGGTGTTTCCAGGCAAACCGTCACCCTGCGCTGTTTGGCGGAGGCGTCTCTGGAGCTCCGTTTGCCTTGGAAAGGTGTTTCCAGGCAAACCGTCACCCCGCGCTGTTTGGCGCTGGCATCTCTGGAGATCCGTTTGCCTGGGAAAGGTGTTTCCAGGCAAACCATCACCCTGCGCTGTTTGGCGGAGGCGTGTCTGGAGCTCTGTTTGCCTGGGAAAGGTGTTTCCAGGCAAACCGCTGCCCGGTGCTGTTTGGCAGAGGCATCTACGGAGCTCTGTTGGGGAATTTTCGGAGCCTCCTATGTTTCAAAATTTGCGGCGCTGGCAGCGTAAACCTAGCACCACAAATTTTGAAACCCAGGAGACTCCGGAAAATTCCCCAATGCTTTGGCAAAGGCTGCAGAGGGGATGGGACCGAATAAGAGGCTGCTCCGAGCAGTCTTGACAAAGCGCAACCGCCGCTGCCACAGCTGCTGATGTCAGGCGGGGTGTGTGTGTGTGTGTGTGTTAGTCCACGGAGAGCCTGGGTGCTCACTGTGAGCTGAATTAATATCCAGGGGCCTAATTGGGCCCACGGGCCGTAGTTTGGGTGCCCCTGCTGTATACTGTATATTCTGTAAATAACCTGACTTCCTAAAAGGGCGAACAGCTATGGGCAGATAAGCCCCTTTAGGTGGGGTGATGGTCCCCTCAGTGGAGGAAATGCCACTGGAAATCATCATATTGGGCCCAACGGCAAAGTGAGAGGAGGAGGAGGAATTCTCATTTCCAATGGCCATGGAGGTGGAAGAAGCCATGCCAGATGGACTGGCTGTGAAGGTGCACCTTGATAATATCCTCAAGGCTGCGGCAGTCCATTGCAGTCCTGGTGTTAAATCCTGCATGTCTCATTTCATATGTGCTGCAGGAGATGGCTCTGTGCGATCATAGTCTGTGGGTCACTTCATGGCAAACTGGGATCCACCTTAAACAAATTCATGCCAATGGCATTTTTCCTGCTTTAGGAAAAAATGCATTCTTGGATATGAGTTGCAGGCAATAACAACGATTCTATGTATAGGCAAGCTGTCAGGGAATGAGGATATGGCTGTACTTTTGAAAGGGACTTTACACCTGGTGGGTGAGATAAAATGGGTGAGATAAAAGGGAAAATCTTTCCTTTGAGAGCTCTTCCTCTCTTTGCTTCAAAGCTAGTGGGATGTACGGCTGTGTATATGTTTTGCCACATTGAGTTTTGTTTATGGGATTGGTGTAGAGACTGATCTTGTTCCATCTTCTGTTAATCTGTTTATGTAAAACAACTAACAGGTCTTCAGGGAAATTATGCTGAAGTATTTCATTAAGCTACCTTAATTTTTTAAGTGCGAAAGTGTTCACATCATTGCTTTTAATAGGATGCATTCATGGATATATGTCCAATCTAGGTCCGTAGTTATGTTGCATTTGGCTTAGATGAGCTCAGTGGGGAAGCTGAGGAATAGAGGAAGTGTTACAGTGAGATAATTTTCTCCTTTTCTTTATTTTTTTCTTTATTTTTTTTCTTTCAGTGACAAAAAGAAGGCTCAGATAGCTTATAAACATCAAAATATGCTTAAGGGAGATCTATATTATAAAGCCACACTAAACAATGTTTTTTAGCATTTTCCAAAAAGCTAATAGAGTAAGAGCTGTTCTTATTTCAGTTGAAAAGGAATTCAAAAGTGTGGCTGCCGCAGCTTAAAAAAGCACTACTGCTTGTAGTAGATTTTTAAAAAATCTCTTTAGGCATGGGCAACTGCAGCTTCATTGATGGCATGCTCTGGGTTAGATTTCTCATGACGAGGCACTCCTGCGGATAGCACGATCCTAAGCCAAGACCTTGAACTTGGCATGGAACACTACAGGTAACCAATGCAAGCTAGCCATAACTGGAGTAGTGTATGATCAGACAACCAGTCTGACTGCTGTATTTTGCACTGGTTGAAGCCTCCATATCAACTCCAACCAAGGGCAGCCCCACATAGAGAACATTGAAATAGTTTATCTTGGAGATTACCAGCTGTAGGGATAACAAAGCCCATTATCCCACCACCATAGGACTCCTTCCATCTGACAGAGACCTGCACCTATTTAGGAAGCCAGCATAAAACCTTTTACTGCTTCAGAGCATATGAGATTCTGCTCCAGGCTAGAGAAATCTATGATAGGTTTCAACCACTGACCGTTTATGCTTACAAACCAGCCAGATTAGGTAGGAAATAGCAATGTAGATTAGATAGCAACGTGTAGTGTTGCCAATAAAGAAATAAAGGAACTGGAATTCTCACCACCAGCTTATGCTCTGTACAAAAAGTACAAATGTCTTCTGTAAAAAGATAGCTTTATTATATGAAGAAAAAATAGATTAAAGCTCAGGATCACCAAAAAAAAGTTACAAAAATTAAAAGGAACATTTTTACCGTTTCCCCTTTCCCTAGTAAAACAGGAAAGGTATATCTATCTGTCTATATTTCCTGGCATAGCCAGCTAACACAATCAGAATTTTGTTACTGTTCTACTCACAAGCAAGCATAGGTAAACTCCTTTTTTCTCCTATTTTGAACATGTTTAACAATAATGACATTTCTTCTCTAACATTCTAAGATATCCAGATCCATCTTTGATCCTCTGCCCCTCCTTTCTCTCTCTGTCACTCAATAAGGCTTCACATTTTAACATCCATCAAACATTCTCTTCCATTCCCACAGTTGCAGATGGTAATGACTACCGGTAACTTCAAGGGAAAGGAATTTGCAGCTGGGCCCTTGGCCAAGCTCCAGACCCCTGACTTCTCAGGAATTCACTTCTACCTCAGGAAGGAAAGCAACAACAACATCCATTTTAAACTTCCAAAAGCAAAGCCTTCATTTCAATTAATTACGCCGGCACATAGGTCAGTGATAGCAGAGACCGCCTATCTGGGAATGGGTGAAGATGAGCAATGCATCACAGTTGATAAAATGCGGACATGGCCACCAGACCCACCTGCTGTTCCATGGAAAGCTTTGGGTCAAGTAGCACCCCCAGATTATGTACCCCCTCAATAGGGAGGGAGATGTCCCTTAACTTTAGGGAATTCCTCCAACCTGAGACTGGATGGATCCTATCAACATGACCTCTGTCTTGCTAGGATTCAGTTTCAGCCTCTTCCCCTCCATCCACTCCATGACTTACTCCAAGCTACCCTCTAAGGTTTGGACCGCAGCATCTGCTAAGGTAGAAAAGGAGAGATAGAGTTGTGTATCATCAGCATATTGACGAAAGCAAACTCCAAATCTCCTTATGACCTCCCTTAGCAGCCTTACATAGATATTAAGATAGCTAAACCCTGGGGTACCCCATACTGTTGGACCAAGAGATCCGACAATTTACAGTTATCCACAAGCTGTACCCTTTGGACCCAATCCTTGAGAAAGGACCAAAGCCAAGTCAGTGTATGGCCACCAATGCCCAAATCCAAGAGTCAATCCAGGGGGATGCCATGGTCAATAGTATCAAAGGCAGCTGAGAGATCTAAGAGGACCAACATCGAGGAATTACCTTTTGTCAGTCTCTCTCAAAAGGTCATCCAGGAGCATGACAAATACTGTCTCGGTCCATGTTGGGGCTTGAACCCAGACTGGAGTGGATCTAGGCATTCAGTCCTCTCCAGGTCTTCTGGTCTTCTACTACCCTCTCCACTAGCTGACCAAAAAAGGTATATCGTCTCAGGTAATAATAGAACCATGATTCTCTAGTCTGTCCTAATGGATAACAGAGAAACATGGTGGGCACATAAGGGACAGAGCATACACCCACCTGCACACACCCAGGTTTCAGTGATATAGGTCAGATCAGCTTATTTCCAGCTGATCTGGCATTCAAAAGCATTTTAACTGGTCTGAACTTGTTTAGAATATTCTAACGTAAAATAATGGTAACTTTTATAGTTGTATTTTAAGTAAAATAAATTACACTCATGCCCTCCTCTGGCAGGCAAATGTATTACATGGGGAAAATAATATAAGAAATAAAATACACATTTATTGTAACACAGAATTCAAGGAATCCCTTATTTCAACTACTAGATTTACTTTGCACATTATAAAAATAAGTAATTGTATGCTATTAAGTCAGTTCTGACATGGCAACTTTCCAGGATTTTTAGGCCACAGAGTTATTCAGAGGAAGTTTATCATTGCCTTCTTTTGGGAGCACCTTGCATTTTGCAGTTTGTCTAGGGATGAACAAGATAAGAAAACAATGATGCAGGATCAAGTTTCTGTAGGCTCTTGCACATGCTTTACTTCCTGGCTTTCTTTCTAGGGATATGGCACCAATGCACCTAGCTATGTAAGAGATACCACTGACTTTCTAAGAAAAGGCATGCTGTGCCAGAAAACACCATCTTAGTCACAATGGATGCAGAAGCTCTCTATACCAACATCCCACACAAAGATGGACTACAAGCCACCAGGAATACCATTCAAGATAAAGATGAAGCCCACTTAGTCACCACCCTCTGCAACTTTGTGCTCATACACAACTACGTCATCTTCGATAATAAAACCTACCTCCAGGTCAAGGGAACTGCCATAGGTACTCGCACGGCTCCACAGTATTCTAATATATTCATGGCTGATCTGGAACAATGTTTTCTTAACTGCTGTACCTAAAAACCACTTCTCTATTTGAGGTACATTGATTACATATTTTTGATCTTGACTCATGGAAAGCAAACCTTAGAGAAATTCCACCAGGATTTCAACAACTTTCATCCAAATATCAACCTCAGCTAGTCACCACTGTGAATCTACAAAATGGACATCTTAGTACCACACTGTATCACAATCCTACTGATCAATGTACCTACCTGCATGCCTCCAGCTTTCAACCAGAACACAACAAAATCCATTTTTTCAGCCAAGCACTGGTACAACCACATTTGCTCAGATCCACAAGACAGAGATTCCAAGCTCAAGGATCTACAAAATGCATTTCTCAGACTACAATACCCATCCAATACGGTCAAATAACAGATCAACAGAGCAAGACGAATACCCAGGATTAATCTCCTGCAAGACAGGCCCAGAAGGAAAAACAACCGAACACTCCTGGTTGTCACTTTCAGCCCAAAACAGACCTCTCACACGAATAATAAAAGATCTCCAACCCATCCTGGACAAGAATACTTCACTTTCCAAAGCTCTTGGTGGCAGACCACTGTTTGGCTACAGACAACCCCCCAATCTCAAGCAACGATTGACGCTCAACAGACTATACAACAGTGAAGCAGAGATGAGAACGAAACCCTGCTATAAACTCAGATGCCAACTGTGCCCCCACATTCTGGCAACAGCATTACTGGACCCAACAACACCACATACTACATTAAGGGCAATTTTACTTGTTCCTCTGATAATGTGATCCTCTGTGCTCTACATAGGACAAACAGGACAATCTATGCACAAAAGAGTTAATGGACATAAATCAGACATGAAGAGTGACAATACATAGAAACCTATTTCAAACCACTTTAATCTATCTTGATGCTTGGCCACGGACTTGAAGATTGCTATTCTAGAACAGAGGAATTAAAATACTAGAATCCAGAGAGGGACGACAGAGATTAAGTACATGCATATGCTGGACATGCATATCAGGAGTTTCTGAGACATAAAATTTGATGCACCACAATTAACAGGTTGTTATATGCTGCAATTTTGTCTGGGTCACTCAAACCATTATCAATAGATGCTAACTCATTGGCAAATGTGTAATGCCACAGTGTTTTTTTGCAGCCATCCTTTGGATGTGATGCATCAGCTTGCAAGAGAAATTTGTTTTGCAACCATTTGTAATAGTGCCAGGCTTTGCAGTAGGTTGGAATAACAATTGGGGATTTTCTATTATTGTCAGTTGTAAAAAGCTACAATATTACTTTTGTGTTAGGTTGGCCAATCATTGTGTGCCTATGTACCTGGTATGTAAAAATTAATGTCATGAGGCCTCACTCTTACGTTTGATGAAGTAGATTTGGTCCACGAAAGCTAATATTTAAATACACCAAGTAGTCTTTAAGGTGCCACAACATTTTTTTGTTTTGTTTTGTTTACTCTCTGTTATACCACTTTAATTAAGAAGCTCTAATTGGCAGAAGATTTTTTTGATTGCAGTGCAATATTTATAGTATCTAGTGGTGCAGGAAAGTTTTGTAGAATGTCTAGCTGTCATTGTGTAAAGCTTCAAAACTGATTAGCAAATTCAAGTTTTGTGTACCGTATATACTCGAGTTTTATAGACCCAGAAATGAGGTCCAAAATGGGAACTTGGCTTATACATGGGTCAATGACCATGAGGGTCTAAAAATATTCTTGGAGTGATTAGGCAGCTTAAAAGGACCGGTAGATTCGGTACTTCAGGGGCAAAACAGCTGAGAGGTGCAATTACCACAACTGGACACAAGATGGCGCAAATTGTGTTTTTTCTGATTAGAATACATTGAAAATTAATTTTTTCTATTCTGAAGTTTGTTTTCAATGTGTTCCTATGGAAAACCGCAGATGGAGAAAGAAGCTCTACAATGCAGTTGTGTCCCCTTTCCAAGCTGGTGTAGAAAAAGAAAGGATTTCACTTACCTTCATATCTTTGTCCCTGCTCTGGCCAAATTGGACAGGGAAAGCCATGTTTCTTGCTTGCAGGGGGAGCAAGAGGCTAGGCTAGAGCAACACTTCCTGCCCCAGTGCAATTGACCTGCCCACCCTCTTCCCTTGCAGCACCACCACTGGTTGGGTGGTGCAAATACAGGAAAAATGCACTAAATTAATTAATTAATTTTACTGTATTTTCATGTATCTTAATTATTGAAACTCACTAGCAGCTGCTGCATTTCCCACTCTCAGCTTATACTTGGCTCAATCTATTTTCAAGTCAAGATTTGGGACCTTGTCTTATATACGGGTCAGCTTATACTCGAGTATATGCAGGTAATATTGTACAGTATTAAACCTATGACCTTAGTCCTAATCATAAGGTCATCAGTTTTTAGAGCTTCCCTCTGAAGCTTTCTTGCTTATTTATCTCCCCCCCCCCCAAGAACAAGTGTATCTTTATCGCTGGAATAACATTGCTCTCCTAACAGCCAGAACACTCATCAAGTTTAAGTGTTGCCTAATAACGATTTTTCTGGCTAACATTATGTCAAAACCCACATTGTTATACATACGTTGCACATCTCCAAGTTTGGTATAGAATGCACCAGATAATCTGGTGCCTACAGCCAAGATCTGCCACAAAATGGGATCTGCTTAGATTTACAAGATTTAAAACTCATTCATTTACAGCCATTGCCCCCTCCCCCATTACAGTGCCCACTCAGTGAAATGAAAGGGTAAAATGGATGCGCTATCATTAACCCACTAGAAGACAGACCCAAAAGAAAAGTAAAACAGAATACTGCTTCCAATTTAGATGACTCAAATATATAATCAACAGTTTAGAGCTCTTTCTGCACAATAATAGATTTTTTGCTAGGTTCTGAGTAGCAAGCTTGTACTTGCTTATGGATAAGCAGCCTAAAACAATTGTTGACACACTAAATGCCATATATGTCTCCATATTTATCCTGACAGTAAAATTACAGGCCCCAACAGCATCACCTACAAATTAGGGGTTTGTTACTTGTTAATCTGCTAAAGTGATCTAAGGAATCTTGGTCACCAATGTCTTTCTGCATTTTACATGGGGAAGCAGGGCAGTCTCTGTGTGAGAAAATAAATAGACATAAATCTGACATCAGAAACGGCCACACACAGAAAATCAATTCAGAATACAGTACCTCCAATTCCCAGAATATTCTGTTATAGTTCTTACATTAACTGAAATTATAGAGGGAGATTTTGAGAACGGGAGAGACAGCTGAAACAAATTATGATCACAAATAGGTGCAAATCTAGAGGATTAAATAAAAACCACAGATTCCTAGCACATACATTCTCTCTAAAACCATGATTCTCAACATAGGGCACATGCCCCACAGAGGGCAATTTGATTTTTTTTTTTGGGGGGCGGGGGCGTTCAAGAATGAGCTATTAACAGTGAATTCTTTGGAAGCTTGTTTAGACCAAGTTAATCGCCTTTTAGGCTTCCTCCACATGAATAAGAGTTCACTTTTTGAATAATAAGAATTAGATGTCACAGGGGGGAGGGCATCAGGATTTTAGAGATGCTTAGGTTGGGAACCACTGCTCTAGATAGATAAACCTTGCTTTATTTACAGTTTTGAGTATATTTGTAACCAGAAAAATTGTTTGCTTTGATATAAGTCTCATCTCAGTACAACTTAATAAAATAAGTAATCTCCATCTATACTTCAAAGACAGAAATCTCCCATTGATATTAGTTGAAAGACACATTGAATGTGTTGCCTATTTCACAGGTGTTTACATAATTATTGTTCTGAATGTTCATTAAAAGCATTAAAATACTACTGCCACTTTGAATGTCATTGTCAATAATTTAATAATGCCATTGTCACTTTACTTGATCCTCATTCTAATCACAGTATTTGCTGTGTATAAAGCTGTGGCATAACTATTGTGTGCTCCATGTGTCTGAGGAAGTGGATTGTTATAAGTTAAAGATGACTGAAATAAGTAGGTTAGTCCTTAAGGTGCAACAACACTTTTGTTTTTACTTTTTGTGTTGTTTTGTTTTCCTATTACATTAGAATTCTCCATTTGGAAATGCCATAGATATTTTGCATGGTACTACTATCAAGGTACGAAAGCCATAGTTTTTATTGGGAAAATATCAAGGGAAGGGAACACTAGAATCCTATCTGTCCAAGTTCACTGTTATGATGGCACCAATCTTCCTATCCTAACTGTTAAAGGATAGCAGGACAGTAGGTAATTTGCAGACATCTAATCTGGTGCACTCAGATGTGGAAGTGTTATGTTTTGGAATGCAGCTAATAAGATCTTGTTGTTAACAAAGATGCCTATCAAGTTAGTTTGGAGAATGTATAGCAGTGTTTCCCAACCTTTTTTTTTTTTAACTTCATTTCCCAGAAGCCTAAGTCAATTCCCCAAAACACTGATCAGCTAATGTACTGACTTAGGCTTCTGGGAATTAAAGTCCTCTGTGCGGCCTATGCCCCACATTGGGAACCACAGATGTAGAGAGTTGTGTTCCTAATGCCTACTATGGCTGACAACCATTTGTTCTCTTATTCTATTGAAGACTTATCCTTCAGGGTACTTTAATTAAGTTATTTATTGCAATCTGGCTTGCATATATGTAATATGTTGGCTCTTCGGCTTTGAAACAGAGATGAGCACTGAACCCTAGAGTCGGATACGACTGGCTTTCGAGCAAGGGAAACCTTTACTTAGTTTTCTGAATCATGTATTACTTTTTAATGGCTGTTTTCTTGATCAAACTGTGCAATCTCTCGTTTATGCTTAAAGCAGTTAGATTAGCATGATGAGATTACTTATGTTGATTAAGAGTGAACAATTAGCCATAAATTCTTAGAGAAGATTGGAATGGTGAATATACTAGTTTGTAGTGCTGGCGTGGCAGGGTGTTTTTTATAACTGTGAATCTTTTGAGGTTCTAGGAGGGAATAAAGCCAAGAAGATTGAAATTGAGTATCATAACTCACTGTAAGAAGTAGAGAGGTTGCTATGGAAAATTTACGGCAGTCTTTGAAAGCCTGAAAGTACAACAGGCATAACTCAGATTTTGACGGCACAAGATGAAGCACATGATGAATCGAGTGGACAGATTTGGACAATATCAGGAGAGAAAAAGGGTATAAAGCCAGGGTAAGTTGTTTCACTGTTAGGGGGAACAGAAGGTGCACCCTCAGAGTGGGCAAAGATTTTTTGGATTTAATCAGACCACATTCTGCTGTAATAACTTCAGACGATAGCGTGCTATGGTCTTTGGTCCCATTTTGTAGTTTCCGTATTATGCATTCGACAGAACAGAAGCTTCTCTTCATTCAGAGACATGCAGGTCAAGAAGCTCTCTTAAAACAAAAGTGGTTGGGCTAGCATTCTGTATCAGTACCCTTTTGCAGCTTGTTCTTGTGGCATGCTCTCTCTCTCATATAGCCTTTCCCAGAACAGCAACAGAACATTTTGGAGAAATATGACCATGTGCTAAATGATCCCCACAAAAATTCAAGGTCTACAACCCTTTTGTACAAGACCTTGTGACAGCATTCCAGTAGAAGCACACCATGTCCTATCAGTATTTGAAAAAAAATGTTGTCTTGGGAGCATTTTATGAAATGCTGACCGAACTCTAGTAATAAGTCACAACTAGAGTAGGCCCACTGAATCCATTGAACTTACAGGATAGTTGGCTTACCAGATCCCTGCTGATTTGATGGGTCTACTCTGGTTGCAACATGCTGCTAGATTTTAACCACTGAATTTAGTTTCAATAAATAATTAATTGTAAATATAGCGCAGCAGTACAAAACGACATGTATATTTTATTTAAAATCAATTGAGTGCTTGTCCTCATTGTGTCATTGGTAACAAATAGAGTGACGTGGGGTTTTGCAGTTGTCATACTTTCAAGCTTTGTGTTAGTGATATACTGAAGAGTCACTTGAGAAAGCCTTGATGCTGGGAAGGGTGGAGAGCAAAAGAAGAAGGGGGCGGCCAAAAATGAGATGGCTAGATGCAGTGAGCACAGAGCTGGGTGGGTTGAGGAGGATGGTGGAGGACAGAGGTGCCTGGAGGGCAGTGAGTGGTCCATGGGGTCGCCAAGGGTCGGAATCGACTGTGCAACTGAACAACAACAACAAAAGCAGTTTTAGAGAAAGGGATGTTACTGCTACTTACATCTGTTCTTTGAGATGTATTCTTTCATGGTGCAGCATGGTGCTGCTTCAGTCATGTCTGACAATGTAATTATTGTCTGTGCGTACTTAAAAGACTCACCTTTTTGCCTAGTAGATTGCTTGACTCCTGGGTTCATAGAATAGCAGCTGTGGAGCCAGAGGTTGGGAGTTTGCTTCCCTACTGTGCCTCCTGGCCTAAGAGCTAGCCTGTGCAGCCATAGGCATGCTGTACACTTACAGTTCTGTGTATTCTCTACCTAAAAAACCATGGAAAGGGTCATCATTCAGCAATGTGTGAATGGGCAGAAATGCTTTCTCCGACGAGGATGTTTTGGAGCCAAGGGTTTTTTTTTGCGGACATGAGGGAGCTGACGGTTTAAGGCAATTGATATTGTGATTTCAGTACTGTATTTAATGGTATTTTGTATAATTTATAATTGTATTTGTTATTGTACCTTGTATTTTGGTGTAACTGTTTAATGAATTGTATTGAATTTACTGTAATGTGCTGTGATATACTGTATTTTTTTTGGTGGTATTTATTGTGATATTTTTATGCTGGAACCTGTAACTTGTAAACCGCATTGAGTCACCTCTTGGGTAGAGAATTGCGGTATATAAATTAAATTTCAAATAAAAAAAAATCGAAATTTCTGGGTATATGCACAAATTCAAACTGCCACTAGATGGAACCATTAATCCAAGTAAGTAAAACCTGTCAGCAAGCATCAGTTTGTTTTAGTGAGTTTGAGTGTTAGAAAAGGCTGGCAGTAATAAGCAGCAGAAGAGTTACAGGCCTCTCTGATATAGATTAATGCCAGGAAATCTATTTTCTTGCCATGTTTACTGATAGATGCCAAAGAGTGTGTCAAGAAAAATTGTGTCTCATTTTAATTTTATGTTTTAGGCAAAATAGCTTGTCAGAATGTGAAAACTATTCTGTGCTACAGAAAGATGTTTATACAGTATAGTGTTCTACTATATAAACTAAGTTATATTTATTTATCATATATAACTGCTTGGTTAGGAAAACTATCATAATTGCAGTGCAAAGTTTGACAACAGACAAATGAAATTTCTAGACAAATTTGAAGAGTATGAAAGTGGCTTATTTCTTTATAGTGAATGAGGTTTATCGCAGTAAATTTTCTGCAATAATACAACATATCTCAATTTTAATAAGTTGATTAAATTTTAGGAAGTGTTTTTTTAACATATTTTTATCTTCTACTAATTGTTGTTGTTCGGATGCACAGTCGATTCCGACCCTTTGCGACCCCATGGACCACTGCATGCCAGGCACACCTATCCTCCACCATCCTCTTCAACCCAGCTCTGTGCCCATTGTGTCTACGATACCATCTAGCCATCTCATTTTTAGCCGCCCCCTTTTTCTTTTGCCCTCTACCTTTCCCAGCATTAAGGCTTTCTCAAGTGAATCCTCTCTTCTCATTTGATGTCCAAAGTAATTTAGCTTTATCTTTATTATTTGACCTTCCAAGGAGCAGTCAGGGTTGATTTTTCTAGAATCGACCTATGTGTTCTTGCTGTCCAGGGTACTCTCAAAACTCTCCTCCAACACCACATCTCAAAGGCATCTATTCTTCTGCACTGAGCTTTCCTTATGGTCCAGCTCTCACAACCATACATTACCACCGGGAATACCATTGCTTTGACTATGCAAATTATTGTTTGCAAGGTGATGTCTCTACTTTTCACTATGTTCCCCAGGTTTCTCATAGCTTGTCTCCCAAGAATCAGTCACTTTTTATTTCATGGCTGCAATCACCATCTGCAGTGATCTTGGATCCTAAGAAAATAAAATCTGTCACTGCTTCTACTTCTCCATCTAATTTCCAGGGACTGATAGGGCCTGTTGCCATTATCTTGGTTTTCTTGATATTGAGTCTTAGGCTAGCTTTTGCACTCTCTTCTTTCAACCTAAGCAGGAGCTTCTTTAGATTTTTAGCATACATAAAAGCTTAAAGCTTTATAGCACAGTAAACCATGATACAGTAATGAATTTTTGTTATTCAGTTGTTTGATAAGTATAATTTTGAGGGGAATGAATTTTTAAAAAAAGACTTATTGTGACTTGATTTAGGAGATTGTCATTGAGCTGGAACCATGAAGAAAAGAGGGGAATGGTTGCTAATATTTTTCTGGAAATCCATGGTTTGTGCAGTGAGTCTCTAACAGGTCTCATGCATCAGATGATACAAGAAATTGTTTTAGAAGAACATCCTCAAATTATATTTTCATACTTCAAGTAAAAAGCGGGGCTGTATGTAAAATATGCATTCCATGGACACAAGTTTCTTTGTACATACGGGAGGTCACCTTTGGATGATAACTGCTGCTCTTTTAGTTTTTAATGTGGTTCAAGACTGTTATCTAAACATTGTAGCTGTCTTTGTCATATAAGATCTCTCATATCCTTTATTGGTATAAAGGGATTCCAGTACTTCCTTTTAAACTGGAAATTAAGGAAAGTGCAGTTTAACCTTCCAGTGGACTCTTGTCATTGAATTTATTGAGCCAGGATTTTCCAAATTAAACAGGCTTTTTAAATACTAGATGGAAGCAAAAGCAACATGCCTACTCCATGCACTGGATGTCAGAGATTCCTCTCTCTCCTTTGCATCAGATTACCCCTTGCTGGATCAGGGGGCTTATCATTATGCCATTTTATTATATTTAGCCTACATTTGAAAGAGACATATATGAGAACTCAAGTCTGTTACAGAGGGTTTGTGCATAGGTTCTCCAGCTCTATATCTTTTTAGAAGCATTCATAATTATCTGGCTAATGTGCTTCCTATATACATGATTACAGCTTGGTGGGGTGGGGAGATGAACAGATGCTTTTATGCTAAAGTTGTGAAGAGAGAATTGTGACAGTTGGCTGCAGCACCGTTGTTCTGTTCATGCAGAAATAAGTTTCTTAATCAATTTTTGTTTGGTGTTTCTTTTTTGTTTTTGTTTTTATGCATGTTGAAACAAATAGAAACAGCTACCACTTGAAAACATTTTCAAAACAGAGTGACCAATATAGATTGGACAATAGCAACTATGTTCCAGTTACACATTATCTTTAACATTATACATTGATGATGGTTGAGATAATTTCTAATCAACGCTAGAATTTCCAAAGATACAGGATTGAGCAATCTATACCTATAAATCTGTGCGTTAACCGTTGGAATGTGACAAAGGATGTTGCACCAGGCCCCACTAGCCCCGTCCGAGCCTCCCTGCACTCGCCCGAACCAAGTTCGCAGGTAACTGTCGGGTTGAATTTTGCGCCAGTGGGGCAGGAGCCCCCCGAACATGAAAAAAGGGAAACAACTTCATTTCCCAATGTTCTTCGCACCGCGCCACAGCCAATCAGGCTGAGAGGTGCCAGCACAAAGAACGTTTGGAAACGTGCCCCAGCCAATCAAAAACGATTCGCAGGAAAAAAATGGAGCACAAACGGAAAACAAAAATAAAAAATAGAATCCCCAGTGTCCTGCGCGCCATGAGCGTGCAGAACGCTGAGAAAGCCGTTGCGCGAAAAATAAAAAATGCAGCGCATCACATCAACACAGGCCGCGGAAAGGACCCCCCCCCGCCGCTGCCCTTCCTTTCCACGGGCCAGGCATCGAGCCTGGCATGCGGGAAGGAAATATCCCCTGCCACTGCCCTTCCTTTCCACGGGCCAGGCATCGAGCCCAGCCCACGGGAAAGAAAGACACCCCACCCGCTACTGCCCATCCTTTCCACAGGCCAGGCATTGAGCCTGGCCCGCGGGAAGGAAAGACCCCCCCCGGCTGCTGCCCTACCTTTCCACGGGCCAGGCATCGAGCCTAGCCCGCGGGAAGGAAAGACCCCCTTAAAACAAAACAACAATCAAAAACATACAAAAAAACCAGAAATTAACACCAAAAACATACAAAGTAAACACACACAAAAATTACAAAACACAAACAGCACCCAGCCAAACACCACAAAACAACAAAAAATACATCAAAACAACACAAAATCCAACCACCACCACCCAAATACACAAAATAAATAAAACAAAGGAACTCACCAGCAGACATCCTCACTCCATGACGGCCGGAAACGAAATGAATAAAGAAACAGACTACTTACCGGAAGAAGCTCCACCCAGAGGCCACGAGAGAAAAAACAGTCAAAATACAAGAAAACACCTTACCAGCACCACCTGCTGGCCACAAAAGTAAAAACAATTCACAAAGACACAACAGGCCCAAACAAAAGGCCCCAACAGTAAAAACAAGGCAACAAAATAACACGCAATCACAATTTAACACAAATCACAAACATATGACAATAAAATAAAATAAAAACTTTTCAAAAATCCTGTGCTGAATTTTAACTAAAATAATAACCCAAAACATCTAAACACAGTTTAAAAACATTTATTGTAAAAAAACATGTACTTTCAAATTTTTAAAATTATTACCTACGGTACAACTATTAAAACTAAACATACTAAAACATTATTTGGTTAAATAATTTTTTTTTGTAAAAGTATATCATCCTTTGTTTTTTCTTAATCCACAAAAGCAAAAAAACAAACACAACTAATCACAGTTTATAACAGCCCGGCAATCAATCAATCAATCAATCAATCAATAAACATATTAAAAATTTCAAATGTAGACTAGCCTCTCCTTTACAAACATTAACAAAAATAAATAAATACAAACACCATTTAAAACAGCCCGGCACCACCAGGCAAAATCTGCTAGTAATAATATAAAGCTGCTCTGCTATTAATCTGTGTCTACAATATACTTATTAGTGGCAAATGGAGGGAGAACATCCCCCTTTCCCCTTCTGTCATGCTGTTGTAATTGTAAGCCTGCTGGCAAAGTCTGTTTTGTTCAATATTGACCTGTGTAAGTTCTGGGAACCTTTTAAGCTCAAAATAGGTAAAATGTTTTAGATGTATAAATGTCTCTCTCTACATTTTAAATATATAAATATTTTCAGTTTCAAGGTTTCTTAACAGTTCATTGCCACTTATTGAAAGGAACTGATTCACTGAAAATCTTGAGAAAACAGAAAATATCCAGCAACAAAAATCAAGCTAGCTTTATATTTATTTGTTTTTTATTGAAATGTTTATATTTTGCCCTGGTTTCAGGATGAAGTTTAGGCACAAAACTGTTTGAAAATGGTGGCCTCTATGCACCCTGTACCAGAACAGCCCTTGGATTTACTATTGAAATGTTGGCTACGTTTCCAGTGTTCTGAAAAATGTTCTGATTACCCAGATGTAAATATAACACAGGAAGGTGTAGTTCTGATGGGATCTGACAAATTATTTGGGTCCATCACCACCACCACCACTACTGTTGTGGCAAGCACAAGCAGGGAGTAGGAGAGAGAATCTGTATTTCAAATCTCCTGTATCTGAATACTTTCACAAGTGACACAAAGAACACATTTTAACTGCATGGTACTAAATTTATAGTACTATACTATATTCCCACATTGCTCCTCAGTTACTTCTGGGAATTCTGGTCAATGTGTGGCAGCAGCCTTTCTGCCTCAGATACTTACATTCACTATGAAAAGCAGACTTCCACCTTTGAGGAATTGTAGATCTCTGATGGCATTGCTGACTTAGATTTAGGCAGAAGTGCATTCAGAATCTCATATACACTGAGGAATTTCAAGGTGGAGTAGCTAAAGCAAACCACTGGAATTGTCAATTTAATGTATCATAAATCAGGTTGTATTTCATTGAAATTCTGTAGTATTCTTTGCAATAGAGCTTTGTATTTATATGTTTTCAAGGTATCTCTGACTTTAGTGTGCAGACTGAAAAGTTTTCTCCTTATTCCAGAAATCTGTAGAAAAGCTTGCTTGAGAGGTAGATACCCAAGGCCATTTTGTTTCTAAAAGGATGACTTTTAATCATTCACTAGTAACATACAAGTTTTCTCTCCCCCCCCCGTATATATCTAATAAATAACGTTTTAAGATACTTTACCTTTGGTATATTCAATTCTTTAAATGCCATATGCAATTCCCAATATTGGCTATCCTCATGGGGATCAGCCATGAAGATTGTCCTGAAGACAATATAATGCAATGGCCTTTTTGCCTTCTGCATCACAACATGACACCAGTACCACTGATCCAATTCTGTGAGTCACTTTCTGACCCTGAGTCCTTTTGGCACACAAGGTCCTCATCAGCTCCAGGCCACTATTGATGCTTCTGCTCCGCATCAAGATAGAGTCAAGTGGGATTTAATCCACTTGGGGACCATCACCCTTCCCTGTGGCCATTATCCCTCAGGGTTGTCAGGTTAGTTAACCGCCCCCTGTCAATCGGCGTGGAGTTACTGGCAGTATGGTCTACTCTATTACCATTGCAGGATAACCTGGCCAGACAGGGAGTATATTCAATAAAGTCAGAATTTTCTCAGGACTCCAATACACTGTACTAGTTGAAAGTAGATTTCTCATTGCTTTGAATATTCTTCCATTTCAGGCCCCAGCTACACTTGTAGTACAAATATGCAAACCTTTAGGTTATTTCTGGAAAACTCCTGACAACTACAGTTTATAATAATAGACAACCAAGGACATAAGATGCTTGATTTTACTTACCGGTATTTGTTTTGTCTCTTCCTCCACTAGTATACATAGCTATCTTGGTCAGGTTGAGAGAGAGAGAGAGTCAGCCAATCAGTTGACTTAGCATCAAGGTCAACCAAACAATTTCAAAGCCCAGTAGAGATTAGAAACTGTATCTTTTGGTTTCTGTGAGATGTCATGCTTTAATTCGTTATAATTGTGATGATCATGGCATACAGCGTACATGAGATTATGTGATGATTATGGGGTACATGAGATTGGGGGGTTGGGGTTTTCATAAGCTGTAAACCATAAGCATCAATGTTATAACAAAGTAAGGCTCGAACTATCTCGCTTTGCATGTAATGAGTCTATCTCACATATTTGTTTCACCTTTTAAGTTGCATTACTGAACTGAATGGACATTTGCACGATATTCTAATTTTCTGAGTTTCACCTGTACATAGAGGTTTGCAGAATAAGGAACAAGAATGGCTCATTTCTCATTCTCCTTTAAAGATGTAAGAAGCAGTTCTTAGATCCTAGATGGTTATGGCATTCTTGTCATACGGGACACTCTTAGCCCTCTGTTGGCATGTGCACCGTCACCCCTGCACAGAGTTCACCTCGCCCCTCTGCCCAGCAGGCCAATGGGAGCGCTTCCTCCCGTCCCCCAGTTTGGGCACTAGGTCTCTAAAAGGTTCAAAATCACTGTCCTAGATATTTCATATTATTGCAATGAAGAACACAACAAGTAGACATCTCCTGTTTGTCCTATGTGGCTTGTTACTTTGTTAAAACAATTACTGGTATTCCTAGTACAACTTCCCAGAGAAGGATTGCATTCCCTCATTTCTCATACAGCAATCTCTTCATACAAACTAAATGAATAAGTAATTTTTGGGGGTTGAGGGATCTTTCCAGACATGTGACAATTTTTCTTGATGCATGTGTCATCTGTGCATAGTGACCAAAAAGAGGTTCTTCAAACACATCCCTGAAAGTATTGTGTTTGTTTTTTTTATTAACAATCATACTTTTTAAAAATGTTTTGGCTCTTTGAATATAGTTGCTTAAAAATTTTATTTTGGAGATTAGGCGTACATCTGCCTCTACTAATTTCTCCCCACTTGTGTAACAATTATTAGTGGTGTTATTTATTTGGGAAGTGATAGAAGTTTATATGGAGTGCCCAGTATAAAGGGTTAGGACTCAGGAGACCTAGGTTTCCCATGGGAATTCACAGGAGGGAAGGTGGCACTAGCAAAAAACCCTGCTTAAATGTCTCACCTACATTGAAAACTCTACAATGCGATGCTAATATGTTGCCAATGATTTGATCGCACATAACAGGATTTTGTGTAATACATCTCTCTCTCTCTCTCTCAGTTGAAATAGCTGGAGATACTAATATCCATAAGTAAGCGAACTTGATAACTTCATTAGTAGAAAAATTCCTTCATATATGCACTGTAGAGAGTCTGAACCAGGGGTTTGAAGGGTCATCTTGAAATTTATGTGAGTTTAGGTTCTATTGAATTTTGAAAATCTGCTAGTGGGCTGCTGTCTGGAAAATAAAGGCAAAGGTATATTGCAAATATAGGTAAAGAACAGGAGCTCTTCAACAGACCAATGGTCAATAATGAGGATTGAAATTAAAATTATGAATTATATACCTGAAACAAAACTTACTGAAAGACTTCATCAGACATTGTAATAGTTTAACCTTAATCTATTTTACTTAGGTCCGAGATGGGCTTCTTGGAACACAGGTGTCTTTATTTGTATCAGATGTGCAGGAATACATAGAAACTTGGGAGTTCATATATCTAGAGTCAAATCTGTCAACTTGGACCAATGGACACCAGAACAGATACAGGTAAAAGAAAAATTGGATTTGTATTGCATGAGGGGGGAAACTCCAGAAATTTAATATCAGAGATCTAATAGATAAAATAGATTAGTTTAGCTCATTATGAAGAAACTTTAAAAATGAAAATCTCCAATATTTTAGTAGCTCTGGGCATTTTAATCTAGAGCAACTGCATATCACCTTTCTTGTGAGGATTTATGAACTTCTTCCTCTTATTATATGACTCTCTTGAACACTGCTTGAAAAGGGTGCTTTTGTGGCAATTTTTTATGGCCCCTAGTCATCTCATATATGTAACATTGGCAAATGGGTTTGTTCTTTTTGCTTCCCTGTTGTAAAAAGAAAATTGTTGGTATCTTTTGTTTTGTTATCCATATTATCTATCTAATAACACTAAGGGGCCTTTCAACAATTATGTGATCCGACCGTAATTTTCACTTCGGAAACACCCCCCCCCCTTTAAAATTGCATAATCCAGAACTTTTGTATCGAAACTCTAATTTTTAGAGTTTTTCACTATTGGTGCCTAATGCAGACTGCACAAGCAATTCAATAATCTCAAATCGGATCAAAATTCCCAGAGAACATTATTAAACCTAAAAAAGCGCCATGTTTCAAAACCACTACAGCTCCAAATGGATTACGTAATCTTTGACCTGACCTCCCCGCCCCCACGTAATTTTCCATAATTCAGATGGCAGACCCCCCCCTCGAGGATCATGTAATAGTTGAATGGCCCCTAATAATGCACTAAATTCTTGTCTCTGACCATTTTCAGCATGATAGGTCCATATTTTAGGAATTGAGACTGCTTCCTGAGTTTAATATTTAAACAACATATTTATGCCCTGCTTCTTGTATGATTTGAGTAGCCTACAAATGCAATAAATAGAATATAGTAAAATAATCATTTCTCCAACACATATAGCTGGTTCCTCAAGGGAAGTGTTTAAAAATCAGTGAACAGATCCAGTCTGTTTAACAGTAGTTATATTTATAACAGAAATATAAAGCTTCAACGGCCCATGACTTTCCTAATAAACAATACTTTACTCATAAAAATATTTAAAATACTGAAGAATCTTATAGATTCTAATGGAACAGGACATTTAGTTGTCAAAATGCAATCTAAGGGAAATAGTCCAAATGTCAGTAATTACTGAGTAAAATATTATGAACAATTACAGTTATGTTCAAATTCAATGAACTATATGGGATGGTTTGTGTAAAATGCTGAACTATGGTTTAATACTCTGCATGATCTGAAGCAAAACTATAGATTCATTTGCTATTCTGTCCTTTTCCTTCATGCCTGATTAGAGGATATCTGGCTTGTTGCTGAAGATGAACAAGAGATTTACAAGAGTTTGTAAATAAGTCATGTTCAAACACTTGAGTTGTGGAGTGGCTTCTTTAGGAGCTGATCTCTGTGTTTTAAATATTCAGTTTGCAGGAAGTGAAATTAAACTTTGCTGAACTTCTTGTCCCTGCCACTTGAGGGAAGTGGAGGGGAGAGGATTCCCTTGGGATTGTTCCAGTTTATATTCATAACATTGAAATGTGGCTCTGTGCAAAGCAGCCCCGTAAATTAAAGTATTGTAGTTAAAATGTTTCCAACAGTGCTATTACATTATTTTCTTCATTGTATAAGAGTATAAGAACTGGTAGAATTTATATAACCTCATCCCCAGAGAGCAAATTGTACATGCAGATGGCCAGCAAGAATTTATATTATTCCACAGTACATCTAAATCCCACTGGTTTCTGAAAATACTTATTTTTCTTAAAGAGCTATCGTTTTGATTTAATCTCGATCTACTGTAGTAATTTATATTGGCCAAAATCCTGTTGTCATAAATTCACATGACAGAAACTGGTGATATTATCAGCTCCCACCAGCATAATTTAATTAAGATTAATTAAGATCTTTCTATTCCCCCTGCCCCCTTTTAGTTTCTGAGACACTTGAGGGCTCTCTTTTACCTTGAGAAAGCCTTTGAAAGCCATGGAAGAGATCAGGAGCCATGGCCAGATCATCAGCTTCCATCATATAAATTTATGCCAACAGGTTTTACCCATTGTTTCTACCTGAAAGAGTTATCGGTATATGCTCTAAAGGAATTCACAATAACAATGACAACAGGAAGGCTGACAAAATGGAGAGCGATTTAAGATGTGAAGAAGATCAATATCTTTTGCTTAAAATGTGTTTTAAATATCCTATTTAATTATTTTGCCTGTCACTTGTAACAGTTTTGAAATCTAAAATGATAGCAATAGAAATTACACTTATGATATGTGTGATATTGCTATGTGCAATTAGTCAAGATACGTGCCTTAGGTTTTTCCAACATTTATGCTTAAATTATACAAGATCTGTAGGTAAGCCAGTGTTCACAGAGTAGAATGCCAAGTGGGGGAGCTGGAGGAATGAAATTTTCAAACCAAACTGCCATGGTTTTTGGAAGAGTAGCGTATTCATCAGTGCAAAAGTTCATCACTGGATAGTTACACCAAATAATACTCTTATAGGACCACTTAAGTATTATTTACTGTGAAATGTGTCCTATTGATCTAGAAAGGAATTATTTTTAAATGGCAGTGTTCAGATTGGTAACCACTCATGCAGTTTCAATTAAGAATTAAAATTGTAATGTCTTTCTTTCCCTTTCTCTCTTGCCTCTGCCCTTTTTGGTCATTGTTTATAGTGCATGCAGGAGATGGGGAATACCAAGGCACGGTCACTTTATGAAGCTAATCTACCGGAGAACTTTCGAAGACCTCAAACAGATCAGTATCCTTTGTGCAATGCCATACCAAAAGAAAGCTGGTATTATTGCTAATGGCTGAAATTCTATTGAGTCGTATGCTTGCATAACGTAACATTAGACATGTAGCTGTAATAGCAGAAGTGCTATTCACAAAGCTCTTATGTAGGCAAAGTTACTCATGCAAGATTTTGGTCAATGTATTAAGTTCACCTAAGTGGTTTTAAAATGAACATATACTGCACAGTGATTAAATGGAAAAGATTTTGTGCAGTTGTCTTCCATTAATTGGAAAATAATTTCCAGCCTATTCAGAAAGGTGTGACAGTTAATTAAGTAGTACTGATATGGAGGGAAACAGTGTAATAAGTGTTCAGCATGGTAAATATCTCTTGATAGTGAGGGAAAAGAAAATAATATATCCAGATGACATCTTCCTCCCAGTCTGAGAGTACACTCTCTGACCTCTCTCCCATTTATGTCTATGTAGTGGCTCAAGTCGCTAAGACGCTGACTGGGAAGCGGAAGGTCAGCAGTTCGATTCCCGAGTACTGCAGGACGGAAATGAGCTCCCGTCTTCATCCCAGCTTCTGCCAACCTAGCAGTTCGAAAGCAAGACATTGCAAGTAGATAAATAGGGACCACTTCGATGGGAAGGTAACAGCGTTCCGTGCGCTCCGGTGTCTAGTCATGCCTGCCACATGACCACGGAAACCTCTGCAGAAGCAGACAGCGCTGGCTCTTCGGCTTAGAAACAGAGATAAGCACTGCACCCTAGAGTCGGATACGACTGGCTTTCGAGCAAGGGAAACCTTTAGTGTATATTAGTTTTTTCGGAAAGGACCAACTACTCCTGTAGTGTACTGGTCACAGAGCTGGTGTTAAATAAATGAAGGGCTAGGAAGCTAATATATTATTATTTGATTCAATATATTATTACAGTCAAAGCCCAGAACAGATTTTAGATAAAATATGTAAAACAAAATTTAATATACTGTATTGTGATGGGATTATAAAACAAATTGTAGAGTACTCTAGCTAAATTCAGTTAAATGAGATCTAGTGTATATCATGTAAAAATCATAATATATGCATAGTCTAGTAAAAGGTATATACAGTGGAACCCTGCATAACAAATGCTTCATATAACGAAAATTTCGTACAACAAAGCGTTCGTGCGGCAATCACAATACCCCGCATAACAGAAAAAATCGTTAAAAAAGGTTTTCGTTAAGCGGGGTATAACCAGTTAACGAAAAAACCATATAACGAACATTTTCTTTTTGTTGTAGGGTATCGCCCGCTTGATCTGCATAATGGAAAAAACGCATAGTGAAGAGCTCCGTGGAACAGAGCTTTTCGTTATGCGGGGTTCTACTGTAAATTATAATCACACCTAAGTATAAAAATACTAAGGCTATCAATATAGGTAAAATAGCAATAACTATAGTTTAAATATTTTTAGGTACAAGAAATACTGGCCCAACATACTGTTCAATCAATCACTTTGTTACAGTCTAGCATATTAGTACACTCTTATAATTGGTTTTATAGAATTAGAAACTAAATCTTCTAGTATGGAGTACCTCTGACCCATCTTGACCTTAGCCAAACACAACAACATTTCATGGTGATTTTTAATAGCTTTGTGTCACCTCTTATTTGCCAGTTTCCCTCCTTTCCCTCTTACCCTGAATTCCCTTGTGTTTATTAAAGTTGCAGGCAGAATGGCAGACAAGTGCTGGCTAAATGTTGAGGATTTTTCCAGAGTTTTTACTCTCCTTAATGAAGGTTTCTGAAGGTTGTTTGATGCCTCCATTGACAACAGAAAAATGAAAACAAGTAGCGCAGTAGAGAATGCCAGTGAAACTAATAGTGAAGGAAACACCCCCTCTTTGCACTCCTCAGTTTGAGTCTGAAATAAAAAAGCTGGGGGAAACTTAGAGGTCTGTCAAAATTTGAACCAATCTTCCTTGTGAAATTACTTCTGACATTCATTTTTAGAAGTAATTCAAAATACCTTATGGTAGATTGACAGAATTATGAAGAGGTGCCTTGTGAAATCAAGCATTGAACAGTGCTTTGCTAAAATCTATACCTATAGAAAGGTGCGTGGGCCGTTCATGTCCGGCATACGTTGCCACACCCGGCCCAACCATCCCGTACCGAGCTGCCCAAACTTACCTTTAGACCCTGCGAGCACCGCCGCAAGGGTCCGGTCGTCGAGAGTGGGTCAACCGCCCCACGAAGATGAACAAACAAAAAAAAAAACCCTACAAGGCCCAGTGTCCTCCACGCCGTGCCACCCCTCAGCCAATCAGGCTGAGAGACGTGAATGTGGAGGAGGCAGGGAAAGCACCGCGTGCGAGGAAAAAACCACCGCTGTGTCCAAGCCCTGGCAACGAAGGCCGATGCCGGTCCCGCTGCAGCTTTGACGGGTTGCAGAGAGAAGAGCAAGTCCCTCTTCTCTCCATGGCCAACGGCCCTGCTAGTACTAATTAATACTAAGCCTGTGTGCTTATACTGTACTTTCAACAGTTAAGTTCTAGCTTACCTAGAATGTAACATGGGAGTTAAATGTTCTGTGCTACAAACGATCTTTATTTTGATGTTTTCCCCTTAAGTTAACTGATTTCAGAGCTGTGGAATTTTTCATCAGGGATAAATATGAGAAGAAGAAGTACTACGACAAAAATGCACTTAGTGCCATCAATGTAAGCAAATTTTTTTCTCCTGAATTTCAACTGAGCATGTGAATGCATAATATAAAATTGGGTTGAGAACTTAAAGTAGAAACGCTGAAGGTACAGTATATTACTGGAATTACAGTGGAACCTCCATTAACAAATGGCTCGGTTAACATAAAAATCACATAACAAGAGAAAATCCATAGGAAATAGTGGCTCAGAATTTTTTTCGGAATGGATTAATTGGTTTTCAATGCATTCCTATGGGAAACTGTCTTTCAGTTAAAGTATTTTGGTTTTCAATACATTTCCTATGAGAAATTGCATTTGATGCATTCCTATGAGAAATTTGGTTAAAGTAATTTTTGCTGAAAGAAATGTCCCAGAGAACGCATTGATTACGTTAACCATGGTTCCACTGTACTATTTTAACTCAAACCAATATAACTTCATAGGCATGAAGAGTTTTATTTTTCTTACTGGTATCCATGGAATTGATGTAAATCACTTGAGTGAAAAATAATTTAGCTTAACTGTACATTAATTAATTATACCATCAATAATTAACTTGCTCTTGTAGAATACTAAACTTTGTATTCTGTGAAGCTAAAACTAATATTTTTCTTCTAACTGGACCATTGCTAGCCCAGAAGTAAATACACAGTTTCAGAGAGGGGTTTCTAGTTTCCAATTCTGGATCAAGATTGGTTTTGATCCAAGGTGAAAATCCTGTGGCGATAATTCCAGGTACAAGACATCCAGGAAGATGGTATGATCTACAGTGTGACAGGAGATAAAATGTGGTATATGGCAATTGTGGGAAACCTCAGGAGTTCTTGGAAGATTTTTTTTCTGAGCCCAGGTTGTGGCACTCAGATATAGCCAGTTTGAGCCATGTTTCTTTTTAAAATACTGTCTTAAAGACTAATAATCTCTGCTTCCTCAGACAAAGGAATGTAAGTAAAAAGTACAGTACTACATGTATTTGCCTGTGTATAAGACAACACTATTTCCCCTTAAAATACACCGGAAAAATGGAGTGCGTCTTGTGTGCTGGCAAATATGGTATTCACTGTATATAGTGGCCTCTAGTGGACCATTTTGGTAATAACAGTGTGTGTCTTATACTCTGATGCATCTTATCAGCCGGCAAATACGGTAACTACATTTTTTTCACTCTAAGCTTTCATATAAGACATTGATTAGAATTATAGATCAAAATCAAAATGTTATCGCGTGCCTTCTGAAAGCTTCTATTATTGTCACTCAGAAAGGGAGAAAGGGGTATCATTCAAACTATTTTTGATTAGGATTTTGCTATAGGTTATTCATAATGCATCAAAAAAATTTCAAGGGGGAACTTTCTAAATATTAGCTATAGTCTGTTCTGCATGAATACAAAGTATGGAGTAACAATTTGAAATTATGAAATTAAATTAAATCGGGGTCAGTTCTCTCAAGGGCCATACAACTCAGCTGGTGAATGAGCAGCAGGTTTAAATTTCTTTGAAATGGCAGTTGTGCCATTACAGCAAAAAAACTGCACCACAGATGGGCTCTCTGTCACATTTTTTTTACTTCATGTTATCTTGAGAAACATACATTAAATCGCACCCTGTCTAGAATATAACATATGTGTGATCTCTAGACATTTTCAGATTAGTCCCACTGACACAGCAACACAGATTTCTCAGGAGTATCTTACTGAAAATCAGGAGATACAGTATTTTTAGTCATTTTCTTAGGGGATAGGAAATACTCCTTCACAGTTCCCAATAGGGAATCAATTAGCTCATACATTATACAGTCCAGTGTGTCCTGAGTAAATAAATTTCCCTAAAGCATACTTTGCTCAAAGTAGGGGACGATAACTGAAAATGACACACTCATCGTAAAAGCTGAGATTTGTGAAGATTCTTGTGTTTGTGTGTGTGTGTGTGTTTGTGTGTGTGTGTGTGTGCATGTGCGTGTGCGTGTGTGTTGGACAACCTGGAACAGATTGAGTGCTAATGAAAGTGTTTTCCCTTCCGTCATGAATTCCACAGATAATGGCTTCTGTGTGCTTTATCCTGTGTTAGGTCAGACCTCCTGAAAGTCTGACATCATTACTCTAGTCTCCATCCCACTTATTTCATCACTTAATAGGGGTAGAGGATGTTTAGGATGCAATTATATCAACTTTGGTAATTTCAGTCTGCAGACCCACATTCCCATGTGGGATTTATTTGCATCTTAAATATTAGAGTGTACCCCACTCCTTTTTCCCCCTTCTTTTACCACCAAATTGATTCTTTGGGAGAAGAAATCAAGTTGGAAGTTGTTGACTAATCAGAGAAATTGTTTGAACCACAAGATGTCCTACCATACGTTTGTGTTACCTGTTGTGCCTATCTGGCACTGCTGAAGTTATAGTTTGCGTGCAAGAGGTGACAAAATAAGAGGACAAGGGATTTTTCATTGAGATTGAGCATGGGCAATTTCTTACGGGCATGAGTGGGAGGAAGAAGGGGCTCTGAAGATCTTTTCTCTATCTAGTTTCTAGTCCTAATCAAAAAGTTTGTTTACATGGATTCTGGCCCACTGTTGCTACTCGCAAGTAACAAAAGATTTTTGAAGTCTTTGCTACTTAAAAACTTGTGGCTACTCACAAGTAACAAAGGGGTTTTACAAGTCTGCTGATCATAACTGTCCATTAGGAGCATATGAAAATCTTGGAAAGTACTATTAAATAAAACTCAGTTTTATTTGATGATGTTTTGTTCATGTACAGAGTGGATAATATTGTGAGATAAGGAAAAACACCTTGCTGCTTTTATTTGTATGTAGATATGTTCAATATACTATGCAAACTGCATTATAATATGCTTGAGATATTACAGTTAGAGGGCTATTGCTTATCAGCTATTACCCCCTTGCTATTTTCAACTGGAAGGCTTTATTTGAAAGTTATACATTTAATTAGAGTTGGGAGTGTTCTTCTTAAAATAAATAATTCTGTTAGAATGAGTAAGAACAAAGGCGCCTTTGCCTCCTTCCTTGTCCCTATAGGATAGTGTTCTTTTTCAGTTTCAGAACATTAATATTTCAGTAGTCAGCTGAATAAAACTAAACAATAGATGCAACTTAATTATTTTCTTATGCTTGTAATGTGATCTTACCCAAGTTCATTATTTTATATTCTAGTGAATTTGTCGACAAACCATTCACTATTATCTGATCATTTTTCACTTTAAAAATAGGTTTCATTAAATTCAAACACATCAAACACATGTAGTGATAATAGTAATTTTTGCAATCTGCAGTTAAAAATCTAGGTTGAGTTTAGGTAGTCCCTTCAGAATCTCATTCATCTTTCTTAGAATACAAGATGTTTTGTATTCTTTCAGGAGTGAAGTTAGCCCAAACATGTAATTCTCTGCATTGATAATTTCATATTGTCTGCAGTGGCTTAGTGGTTAAGACTCTGAACTTGACGACTGGAAGGTCAGCAGTTTGAGACCTGAGTGCTGCACGACGGAGTGAGCTCCCATCTCTGTCCCAGCTCCTGCCAACCTAGCACTTTGAAAGCAATAAATTGCAAGTAGATAAATAGGTATTGCTTTGGTGGGAAAGGTAAACAGCATTCTATGCACTCCAATGTTTAGTCATGCCTGCCACATGTCCACGGAAACATCTGCAGACGCAGACAGCGCTGGCTCTTTGGTACCTATAAATGGAGATGGGCACTGAACCCTATTTTTTAATTAATTATTCATTTTATTCTTCAAATTTCTATTGCTGCCCAACTTACAACGATTCTGGGTGGATAACAACAATTAAAAGCAACAGTTCGAAAGCAAGAAATTGCAAGTAGATAAATAGGGATCACTTCGGTGGGAAGGTAACAGCGTTCCGTGCACTCTGATGTCTAGTCATGCCTGCCACATCACATGACCATGGAAATGTCTGCAGAAGCAGACAACACTGGCTGTTCGGCTTTGAAACAGAGATGAGCACTAGCCCCTAGAGTCGGATACGACTGGCTTTCAAGCGAGGGAAACCTTTACCTTTACAAACTAATTAAAAAGCCCTTAAACCCCCATTAAAAATTCTGAATAATTTACTCACTCACCCCATCTATTAAAAGAGAGAGAGAGAAATCTTTATATGAGCCAGATATGTCAGATATGACTGACTTTTGAGCAAAGGCGACCTATTGTCTCTATATTCTTTCTGTTCTGCCTGTTCTGCATTTCATCAGCATCTGCTGAGATAAATAGGAAACAGTTTTTTTAAAAAAAATAATAGATGGCTATACTGTATCTCTTCCGCTAAAGCTGCCTTGGTGCTTTTTCTCATCTTTTGCCTGTACAGATGTCTTCCTCTGATCCTTCTCAGTCTCTGGCATCCTCTCCTTCTCTGCAAGCTGCTTCTGAAAAAAGCAAAACAGAGGTATTCCTCTACCTAGGATACATCTTGTGCTGTATTTGATTTGCATGATGACACACAATACAGCCTATAAACTAACACCATGACGAGTCATTGGGAAGGCTGTGAAGTTTCTCCGCCCTCCAGAATCATATAGGGCTGCAGTGGCAAAGCCCTATTTTCTCTTCCATCTGTTAAATTTCACCATTTTACCATTGGAAGTCCAGTGGTGAATATTCTCCATTAAATGCAGTATAATTGTAAGCTCCAGTTAATAGGGAACCTGCTAATCATGGTTAGTGTCAATGCGAGAAAAAAACACTAAACTCTGATAAAGACTGTGAAGAGACTAGGGATGTGATGGCGAACCTTGGCACTCCAGATGTTCTTGAACTTCCAGTTCCCAGAAGCCCTGATCAGCACTCCTGTCAAGTGCCAAGGTTGGCCATCACTGGACTAGAGGATTGCTCAGGTACCCTTTTTTTATACTTTTCCTCTGATCCTTTAAGAAAATTATCAACCTTCCCATTTTTCACGCATTTGAAAGGTAATGAGATATGAAGTATGGCTTCATGATGTATTGTGTTAATCTGCTGTCAATATACAGTGGTCCCTCATACAATGATTAAAATCTGTTCCATGGGGCTCATTGTTGTACGAAACATTTCCCTATGGGATGCATCGTACAACGATTTTTTTACTAAGTGGTTTTTCCCATTGAAAAATTGTATGATTTTTTTTCCATAGGGAAAATTGTTATACAGGACGCCATTTTTTGAAAACCTAATTGGTATGCGATTTCATTGCTATACGGGGCGATTGTTTTATGAGGTTCCACTTGTATTAAAATAAAGTGTGATTCCCTATCCCTACTTAGATAAGTGTCTTTGTAGTATACTGAATTCTTCCTGGAATAGTGATTCAAGTAATATTGTATCAAAATATGTTTATTGATTTTTAAATGTTCATAATATTCGTTGAGTGCTAATGAAATATTTTTCCCATAGAAAGAGAGAGAGAAAAAGAAGGAAGAAAGGAAAAAAGATAAAGAACCAGAAAAACCTTCAAAATCCTTAGGAGTTGATAAAGTAAGACCAGTTTTTCCTCGCGTGTATGGAAATTTAAAGCATGTATTATTATTTGTAATTAAATGTGTTGTTTTAAATGAATGAAATAAGTACTAGTCTGAAGAATAACAATAATAACACCAGTAGTTTGAATCACTGTGGAAGCTTAAAAGATAGTACTGTTTAGCAGCATGAATCATGTGGAAATCTCAGTTGGAAGTAGTAATGATACAGAGATGCTCCGGAAGGTTTCTGTCAAACATATACAAAAGAAAAAAGAATTCTTTTATTCTCATATTGTCTTTCTTCTTGTATTTCAGCTGCCTTTCTGTGCTACTAATACAGTAGCTGACACAGGTTAGCTGAAAAGGGAGAGAATTTTTCTTGTCTTTTAATAACAGGAATTTTGGCTTGTATAACATGAACATTATGTAGCGTTCTATACTGTATATGTTTTAAATCATGTCCTACACAACGCATTTTTGCCAGTTGTTTTAATTTGCTCGAGAGGACTGAATTCTTTAGAAACATTGTTGGCTTTAGCCTTGTAGAAAAAAAGTGCTAAAGCAGTCATGCAGAGATGAAAGCTGCCCTGTTTGTTTTTTTACTGACTTAAGTACTGGTTTGATCAAAATGTGTTTAATTTAAATTATGGAAATACAGTAAAGTCAAAGAGATGTGAAGAAAGTGATATGTGAGCTTCTCTTTAGTTTCCCATAGATTATATAGATAAGTAAGAGGAAATTTTGTCTAGAATAGATGATGAATGAAAGAATTAATATTTTTCTTCATACGTTAAATTGTTAGATAACTAATATTTTCTTTTAAAGTGTTTTTGTAATAGGACATAAAGAGACCGACAGAATATCTTTTACTACTATAATAATAATTTCGTGTCAGAAATAATTCTAGGTTGAAAGGATTTTTGCTGGAGAAACTGCTCAGGGGATGCCCGAATGAGGCTCCTTTCATGTCCCCAAGATCTTTTCCCTCCGAGGTGGTCCCACTTTTATCTACAGTGGAACCTCATACAACAATCAGCCCGTATAGCAACGAAATCGCATAACAATTAGGGTTTGGGGGAAATGGCGCCCTGCATAACAATTTTCCCTATGGAAAAAATCCATACTGTACAACAATTTTTCAATGGGAAAAACCTCTTAGCGAAAAAATTGTTGTACGATGCATCCCATAGGGAAAATCGCTATATGATGCATGTATAGCAATTGTTTCATACAACAACGAGCCCAATGGAACGGATTAAAATCATTGTATGAGGTATCACTGTACTTGCAATTTCTTGCTTTTGAATTGCTAGGTTGGCAGGAGCTGGGACAGAGCCGGTCTTGAACTGCCGACTTTCTGGCCTTCCAGCTAACAAGGCGAGCTTCTTAACCACTGAGCCACTGCAGCTCCTTTTACTACTGAAAGTGCTGTTTCCAGGAGCAAAGTGTACTTGCAAAAATTATGGCCATTCCTCTACCTAGACTTTGTGTGTCCAAGACCAGCTTCTTTAGGTCCATCTATTTGCTATCAAAACCAAGGGCTAAAATACTGTTGGGAGAAACCATGATAATGGTTTTCTCTTTGGCTGTGTGTTGTGCAGCCAATTGTGATGATTGGGGATTCATCAGGCATACAACCGTTGGGAGCTGGCCAGGTTGCAAAATAAGAATTGTTTTTGTGATTTCTGTTAAGAGATTTTGTAAGGTAGTAGGAATGTGGCCACCTCCTCCTGGGATGTTCAAAGTGTTACAGCAAAGGCTTTTCTGACAAAGGTTTTTACAGTGGATGTTCAAGATGGATTCGAACAAGAAAGAGGCACTCAAGATCATATTGTTCATTACTGGAATGCACCAATAACTTTCAGAAGAATATCAGTCTATGCAGTATAGACAGCAGCAAAACCTTTGAATAGGCATCATGAGATTGTGTAGGTTGTTCTGAAATGGATGTGCCTCAGCATTTGATTGTCCTAAAGTGTAACCTGTTCTATTTGACAAGAAACTATCCTTAGGACAGAATATGGAGAGTCCGAATGGTTTTGTATAGGCAAAGTTGTCAGGCAAGGGTGCATTTTCAAACTGTTTTCAATCTATACATAGAATATACCATATGGAAAGCAGCAATCACTTGAAATTACTTTAAAGCTGAGTGAAAGAAGAAAGTGCCAAAGCATAACTGCAGTTGAACATTAAAAAGACAACAATTATGAGTATGAAATTACACAAATGTAATGTTGACAATGTAGAAACAAATAGTAAAAGAATTTGTATACGTTCATTCAGTTATCAATCGAAATGTAGACTGCAGCTAAGAAATGATAAGAAGACTGACTCTGAAGGGCAGCAATGCGGAAATTTGAACAACTTATCAAGTGGAAGGATGTTTCGTTGGAGACCAACTTTAAGATCATCCACACTTTTGAATTCCTGATCACTGTATATGGGTTGGAAAGCTGGATAGAAAAGAAAGCTCACGGGGCGGGGGGGGGGGATGACTTTTTTTGAAAAATGATGCTGGAAAGAGAGCTTTGCAGATACCCTGGACTGCCAGAAGGATGGACAAGTGAGTCATAGAGCAGGTCAAGCCTGAACTATCTCTGAAGACAAAAATGATGAAATTGAGACTCCAGTATATTGCTTTGGTCACATAATGAGAAGGCAAGATTCTCTGGAAGAGTCAATATGCTGGGAAAGGCAGCAAGAAAAGAGTTAGCCTCCAGCGGTTGGGGACTTCTGGTGCTGGGCAGAGCTTACGTCAGTGCCTGGGTTCACACCACAAAATGACCCAGGCACCGGAAGACCCCAAACGCCATGCTTAAGCTGCCGAAATACAGCGGAGAAGCAGCAGAAAATTCCTAGAATGGAGCAAAAATGCTCTGAAAAGCATCCTGCCACCATGGACAGTGGTGGACACTGTGCAAACAGCCAAAAATGGTGCAGTTGGCGCCACCATCACCGAAAACGTAAGCACTCGGAGCAACCATGCCTCTGGCCCCCACAGCTGAGTGTCAGGGGCGGGAACGGCCCTTGGTGAGAAAATATTGGGAATTCCTGCTATAAAGTCACCATAAATCAGAGGTGATTTTACTGTGCATAAGAAGAACAACAGGGTTCTGGCTTGGTGATATTAGTTGAAATCAGTATTTAAAGTTATCTTGTCCCTCAATTTTTTTCCTTTTTCACTGTTAGTTTACCTGCAACAGGAGTTGGGAAAATGTGGCTCTCTGGGTTAGTTGGATTTCAACTCCCACCACCCATCATTGCTAGCTAGGGCTTATGCAATTATTATTTTTTGTTGGAAAGTCAAACTTTCCTTACCATTGGCTTACAATATACAGTACAGTCTTTTTAAATAGATTCTGCATAAAATTTTGAGCAAAGTCCTGCTTTTGTCAAAGCTGCTACAAGTAGCTGTAGATGTCACTATGATGCAGGTAAAACAGCTGCTTGGATGATTTATGTCTCTCTTTTTAGTACTTGAAATGTAAGCCCAGGGACATTAAGCAGCTGACGCTTACCAATTCAGACTGTTGGTCTGCCTATCCCAATTTTATGTATGCTGATTGGGCAGCAGGTCTCAAGATGTCAGAGGTCTTTTGTCGCCTCACGTATAGATTTGGGCCATATGTGCTGCTGTGGTCTGCATTCCTCTTGTCCCTTTCCTGATTGTAGACTGCTGTAAGATTTTTCCTTTGTGAAATTTGAGGGCCAAATAAATATTCATTATGTTGGAGTTAGAATGGTTTTGATCCATTATTAAATGGCTTTTTTTTGTTCATGTAGTAATTATGCATACTAAAAGATTAAATGACAGCTTAAAGGCAAATGTGATTAATTTACATGGCCTGTAATCATGGCAGGCTTACATTGGCTTCAGATTGTGGAGGTCAAAAAAATCACAAGCTTTTGAATAATATGAACTGCAAATAATTTGTATTCTGTTAAAAAGAAATAATGATGAGTAATTATCATATCCTTTAAGCATATTTTTAAAAAGAAATACAAAAATCTCTTCATATATAATATGTAATGAAATTACATTGGCCTTGGGCTGTAATAAAGAATTTGATTTGATTTGATGTAATGAAATCAGAAGTTAGGGTTTTTAAGGCATCATCTACCTTTATCTAAATACATTAAATCCGTAAGTAGTATTTTGTTTGCATTTTCGCATAATATAATACTGCAGATGAAGAGAAGGAGTAGCCACGCATATTATATAAGATGCATAAAATATCCTTGTGGGATCACATGTTAACCCAAGGGTGTTTTAGAACAGCCAATACAGTTGTAAAAATCCACATGTACTGTATAATACTTCTAGCCTTCATGCAGTGTTTTACACAGTGAGGGTTGGGATCGAAGGTTTCAATCTTTAAATTGTGTGTATTCTCCCACATCCACTCAGTTAACTGAACTTTGTGTTAAACTGAGAACAGAATGCTTTAGAATCAGCAAATCTTGTCATTTCACTGCAGTCATTTATTCATGAAGTTCATGAAATTGGCATGAAGATTGTATCAACTGCATGAAGCTAATAATAAGCAAATTACCCAAGCCTTCTGAAAATGGACCCTGTGGTAAATCATTAGTTCTTTTGCTCTGAAAAAAAAAGTTGATATATAAGCCAGTGGTGCCTCAGAGATTTCATGACTGGTTTTTACAAAACAGAAAACATTACTAATCCTATAGTACAAACTTAATGAAACTATACTTAAAAGTCCTCCATATTCTGTCTTTTCCTGTGGTTTGTGGAGAGCTTTGGCCAAGGGAATATTTTATGTCAAAGGCAGAAATTTCCAAAACCAGGTCTTGAGAAAGTTTTAATAGACCTTTGCAGTCTTTGTGTAGTCCGCTGCTTGGACCAGTATCCGGCATTGAGCAGGGATTAGACTCAATGGCCTCATAGGCCTCTTCCAACTCAATGATTCTATGATTCTGTTGAGAATAGATGGAGTGTAATACACTGCCTACAGTGTTCTGCAACCTTCATCTTGTCCTTGCACAAGTTGAAAATAGCTTCATTGTTTTCTAGAGCTCATGTTTCTAGAATTGGTGCTCCAAGTGTTTGGCAGTGGGTATGATGAGCTAGATGGTAAAACCACTCCTTAAATATCTCATTTATCTTAAAAGCTCTATTACGGTCACTGTAAGTCAGTTCTGGCTTGACAACACCTAACTCGCACATCCACCGCTCTGAGTCGGCCTTGTGCCTGAGGAGAGCGGGGTATAAATCCAATAAACATAAACATTAACAGATAGGCCAAAAAGGTGGATCCAGATCAGTACCACTGATTTCGAGGAGTCTGCTGTAATATTCTATAGTAACAATTTACAGTGAGAGGAAGTGTTTGTTGACTGTATATAGGTGATCACTCCAGAAATTTCAGTAGTAAATGAACAATACAAATGGGTAAAGAGCTTCTCCCAAGCCATGTCAACATCAAGAACAGAGAGATGGTGTAACATTGTAGAAAATTTGGACATGAAATGGAATAGTTGCCAATCTTGGAAATTATTAAAGAACCTCCAGGGTGATCCAACAGTCCTCCCTGCCCCTCTCAGTTAAATTGAGTAAAATCTCTCCTGACCAAATTGCACATCAACTGTTATTAAATGGGAAACCTACAAGAAGATCCAGAGTAACGAAATCCCAAAGATATAGAAAGGAGAGTGACCATCTTGCTAAACCTTTCACATATGAAGAACTGAGAATTGCTATCCAGCAGATGAAGAACAGTAAGGTTGCATGTTTGGATGACATAAGGTCAGAATAAACATTTTGGTTCCATAACCACTAATTGGATCATAAAATGTATGAATATTTATGTGGATAGGATGCTGATGCCAAAGATCTGATATTATGTGAACATTGTGGCCCTACCTAAGCCAGGAAAAGAACCACCTGACCCTAAGATCTTTCAACCTGTATTGCTCCTTTGTCATCTTTTCAAAATCCTGGAGAGAATGATTATGAACAGAATTTATGATTTAATGATCATTCCATTGTTAATTTAATGATCATTCCATCAACATAATTTATTATTCTCACGAGGGAATTGTGCCCATTCCTGGACAGGGACTCCCTGGTCTTGGTCACTCATGCTCTGGTCACCTTCAGACTAGATTATTGTAATGCGCTCTACATGGGGCTGCCCTTGATGACCATTCGGAGGCTACAGCTGGTCCAGAATGCGGCAGCCCGGGTGGTGACGGGGTGTGGACGTTATGCCCATGCCTCGCCACTGCTTTGGGAGCTGCATTGGTTACCAGTTTGCCTCCGGGTGCAATTCAAAGTGCTGGTTTTGACCTTTAAAGCCCTACATGACAGTGGGCCAGGTTACCTAAGAGACCACATCGCCCTAAGGACGTCTGTCCATCCAACCAGGGTGGACTGGAGGGGCTCTCTTATTGTACCATCTGCTAGAGGGGCTCGCCTCTCTAGCACAAGGAGGAGGGCCTTCTCCGTGTCTGCACCGGCACTCTGGAACCTCCTACCAACAGAGCTACGTCTCCAGATGGAATTCCTGCCTTTCAGAAAAGAACTTAAAACCTAGCTGGCAGGCCAAGTATGAGGTGCAGGTGGAAGGGTGACTTCCGTTGGGTGGCTGGTATAGTGCAACTCCGGCCCCCTCGGTCCCTGCACCCATTTTTAGGGGGAGGGTAGTTTTTTATGCAGTTTTTAATTATGTTTTTATTGTGATTGTGAACCGCCCTGATTTGGCCTTGGCCAAGTGGGCGGTACAGAAATCGAAATAAATAAATAAATAAATAAATAAATAACAGTTGGGCTTCAGACCAGGAAAGTCACACTGATCAGATACTTAATTTAACCCAATATGAAAGGAGGCACATTACAGGAGTAGCTTTTATTGATCTCACAGCTGCATATGATACAGTAAACCATAAGACATTGATACGGATAGTGTACACAACTTCTAAGGACCATTGACTGACACAGCATGTCTGATGCCTATTGCAGAATAGACTGGTTTTTTGTCACCCTGCAGGGCAAAAAGAGTCATTGGAGAGTTCAGAAAAATGGCTTTCCTGAAGGAAGTGTATTGGTGCTTATGTTATATAATATCTATACCAATGACCAGCCAACCAATACCAGAAGTAGGGTCTTCTTTTATGCAGATGACACAGAAATTGTTCAGGGAACAATGTCTGAGGAAATAGAGACTCTGGCATCTACTTATTAGCTGCGTATTATGACAACAATAATCTGAAATCTAATCTGGAAAAAACATAAATATGTGCATTCCATTTATGAAATATGAAGGCAATAAAGAAGTTGTATATAACCTGGAGAGGCCACAAATTAAATCACTGACAATCTAAAATACCTGGGAGTAAAACGACCATGCTTTAATTTGTAAACATCATTGTCAGGATGTTAAGCAGAAGGCATGTGACAGGAACAATCTCATCGACAAATTTACAAATACCACATTGGGAGCACAGCCTAATGTTTTCCATACATCTGCCCTTACCCTGTGTTTCTCTGCTGCACGATCTGGAGAGACTGCCCATGCTAGTCAACAGGCTGTATAGTTACAGGCTGTTTACAATTGACACCTGTTAATAAAAACTTCTCACTCGTGGATATAGCACCTCCAGATGTTAGAAGATAAGCAGCAGCAGAAGTTGAGAAGAAAAAGCAAGAAACAGACCCAAGGCATCCAATGTTTGGACTTCAACATCATCCATGTAGGTTAAAGTCAAAGAAGAGTTTCCTAAAAACAACATCACCAATTCCATCTGCAGCTGAGGCTCATCAAACTGAAATATGGAAAAAGAATATAATCATTATGGGTGATGGAAAAGCCAACACCATCTCTAATATAGGACATGGGGGATGCTGAGTATGCTGAGAACAGGGGTGACACAATGGGAAACAAACCTAAAGAGGTGGGGCTACATAAACCATGGTGAACAATGTGAATGTTGTGAGAGACAAGACTTTGAACATTTGCTGCTCTGCTGAAATTTGCCTGAACAACGTGATAGGGAGGATTTGTTTGAAGCAAATAACAGGCCTTTTCAAACTGCTGAATATTGAAAAATAGAGTGTGAATATGTAAACCTGTATTTTATTTTATGTATGCATACATTTTTAGATGATTAGTGGATATATATGTATATAAGTTTATATGTATAAAGTTTATATATATAAACTTTTAGTGCTTCGGACTCGGGTAAATAAATTAAACTTCAGAGACAGAAAGCAACATACCTGCTTGCTTTCCAACATTTGTTTTTTAACATCTCTGAAAGCGATTTTGACACTGAGCACGACCTGCGCCATCCAAGTATTCGTTCAAATCTTTAATTCCTCTTTTTCAACATAGCGAAACAAATAACCACTCAAGCATGCTTGGCACATTTTGTATTGATCAGCTTTCCCCCCCCTTTTTTTTACAAGTCTAGAGAGACACAGCTAAAAATGAAAGAAAATTGAATTCTTCTGTTTTCTTCATATTGATCTATAAAATTATTATCAAATAGATTTGGACACTTTTAAGTGAGAAGTAAAAAAACGGAAATAGAACAAACTTAGGCTTAGTTGTAAAAATTACATGGGTTAATCAAATGTTGCATGAACAACATTTCTTTTCTCCAATGATCCTCTTTGTTCCCCTAATTTTGGTCTGAATACTTCCTGAGCCAGATGGAACAGATAAGAATCTATGTATCAAAGCTATTAGTAGAATGGCACCATGGAATCCATAGCTGTGAATTTATTTTTAAAAGTTGGTATGTATGGGATTGCAGCACGATGAGAATGTAATAGGGTGTTTTATTTTGCAACTTATGAACTGTCTCCTTGAACATATTACAACAACATTTTCATACTCTACTTGTTGATAAAATGTGGAGGCAATTACCTAGTAATAATTTAGTGGTGATTTTTAAAAGGAAGCACAATGAAGTGTGTTTTCCAAATTAGAGCTATGAATCTAGTTCTCTCCAATTCATCCCCTTCCCCAGCCTAAATTTCTTCTGTTTCAAGTGGCGGAGGGGGGTGGGGTGGGGAGAGACAACTAGCAATGTGAAACACATTTTTATAGGCCAGAGGTTCTCAACCTATGGCCCGGGGGCTGGATGTGGCCCACGACACCATTTCACGTGGCCCCCCACCGCCTCTGCCACACCTGGAAGTGCCATGTCTGGCAGGTAGGGCACAATGGCTGTCTGGCCCCCGAAGCTATCTGAGGGAGTGTGACCCGGCCCTTGGCTTGAAAATGTTGATAATCCCTGATCTAGGCTTTAATAAGACCTGTTGAATCTAGTGGGGTTTCCTCCCAGGTAATTGGGTGTAGGGAAGAAATCTTGAATGAAGTCAGTCTGTTAGAGGGAAAGTAATTTTTTGCGTATTATCAAATAATTATAGTATAGCACAAAAGTTTCTAATTCTGGCTGAAGGTGGCCACCTTTGTTTTGGACATATGCAGAAGGTTTTATGCTTTCCGGTGTGAAAGAGACGGTCATACGCCCTCTCCAGAAGAAATCAAATTTAGCCACAGATGTCCTTAATAACAATAGACCTGTGGCCAATACTCATTTACTGGGCAAGGTCATTGAGAGGGTGGTGGCAGACCAGCTGCAGGTGTTCTTCAATGAAACCCAATGCCTGGATCCATTCGGGGCACTGTAGAACAGTACTCCGAACCCCCAACTTGAAAGTCGACCCAGGAAGATACCGTGGTCAATGGTATCAAATGCCGCTGAAAGGTCCAGGGGCACCAGAATAGATGAGGCTCCTCTATCAGCTTCACAAAGAAGGTCATCCTGCAGCGTGACCAGAGCAGTTTCGGTGCCATGACAAGGCCTAAAGCCTGACTAGATCCATTCCCCACAATGGGAAGGTCTTTGCTTGGTGCCAGAAAGTTATTGGAGTCAGTGCCAAGCAAATCTTCCCAAAGAAATCATTCCATGAATCGTGCCACAAGGGAAGAACTCAGTTGCAACCTCTCACCTTGAAGAAAACTCTCAAAAGATCATCTGAGCATATGGAGAGGGCTGTGCTGAATAAGCGGCTCATCGGATTGTTATAGCAAGATGTTCAAAAATAGGCAGTTCTTTGTGGTCTTAATTTCTCCTGAAAACATAGCAGGATATTTTTCAGCATGTTTCTGAAATCCTGTTGGAAAAACATAAATGTTGCATAAGGCTGGTAATAGCAGCAGCAACAGCAGCAAATTTTTGGAAATTGAACATTTCCATCTTCAGAGGCTCTCATATTACCTCTTCCGTTGTCAGAAAGCTCACCATTATGAGTAAAATTATCCCGGGAGCAGCAATTTCCAGTACTTAACAACTTTCCCCTGTCCACTCACAGCCCCTGCTGCTTCCCTGTGATGAAAGGGATTACGTGGGAACTCTGTGACAGAAATGAGAAATGTTTAATTTCTGAAAAATCACCACTTCTGGATACATGATTAGCTTTATGCAATGTTAGTTACTACAAAAGGTTTTCCGCTACTAATTTATTTAAGAGTTGATTTGTTACATTTATATGCAGTCTGCCTTTAATAAACCCTAGGCATGGTTTACATTCCATTATTTTACCGATGCTTTCTGACGGGGAGTAGTAGGCCAAGATGAGTAGCTCAGAGATGGCTAGTGAACATAATTCACTTGCTGAGTAGGACTGACATTTGAGGCACTGCATTTGCTCTTTATAAACAAGTAATGTATAAGTAACAAGTAACTGCAGTGGCTCAAGTGGCTAAGAAGCTGACTGGGAGGCGGAAGGTCAGCAGTTTGATTCCCGAGTACTGCAGGACGGAATGAGCTCCCGTCTTTGTCCCAGCTCCTGACAACCTAGCAGTTCGAAAGCAAGAAATTGCAAGTAGATAGATAGAGACCACTTCGGTGGGAAGGTAAACAGCGTTCCGTGCGCTCCGGTGTCTAGTCATGCCTGCCACATGACCACGGAAACGTCTGCAGAAGCAGACAGCGCTGGCTCTTCGGCTTTGAAACAGAGATGAGCACTGTATTCAAGCAAGGGAAACCCTTTAATATATAAAAGTTGATTTTATATAGTAGCTAAATCTTATGTTCAAGACATAGTTTAGCAATGACCTTAACAAAGAAAATGTTACTGAAATTTTAGCTGGATGTAGTAGCATTGTTATGTTTTATTTATGTTCCTATAAGAATTTTAATTTTATTTTAAATAAAGCCTCCAAAGAAAGAGGATCAGCAATCAGAGCTTAAAGGAAGTCCAAGGAAAGTAGCAGAATCAACTGTTGATCTTTTAGGACTTGGTAAGTACACCAGAAACTTTGTCTTGTAAAGAAACAATTGTAGTAAAATTTGCTTTGCAATAATCTAATGTAGGGGTCTCTGGTCTTTAGAGTGCTCAATTCCTAAAGAGGGCCGCATCTTAAATCACAAAGTAACAAAATTATTAATCCACTGATTTAAATCAAAAGTAAATATTCAGAGGTCAATGATAGAAATGTTAACTTAAATGCAATCCATTTTGGAACAATATTTTACTGTGGAATCCTTTTCAATAGCTACAGTAAACATATTTACCTAGTTAATATGATAATTTTGTGTGTGTGTGGGGCCGAGGCAAGGTTTTTGTTACACCCCTAATATGTCAGGTAAGTATTTGTTTGTAAGCTTGATATACATTGGATTTCACAGCTCTTCCTTTCTTTCATCACTTTGCGTGTAGGGGGATTCACAGTTTTCATCTTGAAAAAAGTTTGTTCACAGATGTATGTGGTGTCAAAAGTGCGAAAATGTCTCCATCACATTTATCTAGGTTGATAAATACAGTATATCAGGTAGATCAGAATAGAAATCTAACAGGTTTTTCTCTTCACTGGTTTTGCAAATCAACTAGTTCCAGCTGAAAAAAATTACTTTAATCTTCTGGTGCTACTTCAAATGGATTCTAAAACATTTTTACTTCCTTTCCCTGCTTATGGTAATCAGTGAGTCTGTTGTGGAATGCCACCTGCCTTAATGGTGGAGCCTCTAGAGCCATGGTTCTCAACAGGACATGCCCCACAGGGGGGGCAATTTGATTTTTATGGGGGGCAATTTGAGAATGAGATAGACCAAGTTAATGGCCTTTTAGGCTTCCTCCAAGTGAATAGGAGTTCACTTTTTGAATAATAATATGTCATGGGGGTGGGGAATCAGGGTTTTAGAGATGCTTTGGTAATGCGTGGCCCCCCAAAAAAGGTCGGGAACCACTGCTCTAGATGTTCAGTAAGAAAAACATCTTGTATCCTTTTTGCAAATACACTGGGCCTGTTACTCTCTTTCCTTCACCTTTTTTGCATTATCAGACCAGACATCTCCTGTACCCACGCACACAGCTGCTTTATCTTCCTTTCACACATATATAGCCTTCAACATGATAATACATGGAGACAGGGAGTGAAAAAGCTGAGTGGCCTGAATGGCCAAAATGCAAATACAACAATCACCCCATATAGCAATGAAATCCCATAACAATTAGGTTTTGGGGGGAATGGCGTCCCTCATAACAATTTTCCCTATGGAAAAAATTGTACAACAATTTTTCAATGGGAAAAACTACTTAGCAAAAATAAATAAATCGTTGTATGATGGATCATCCCATAGGGAAAATCGCTACATGATGCATGCATCATATAGCAATTGTTTCGTACAACAACGAGCCCAATGGAATGGATTAAAATCATTGTATGAGGTACCACTGAATGGAGGATATAACCAAGAAGGAACTTTGGAAACCAGGAAAAAAATGCCGCTCTTTTGTTTTTTGTAAGAGAGAGAAAGGAAAAACTGCAGTAGATGGTTGGGCTTGAGGCCGGAAGAACAGTATTAGTTTGAGAGGAAATGCTTTGAGCAGTAAACATGAAGGTTGAAGGGCCACACAGAAAATGTTTTGGGTAAGCGCATGTGGCTCACTGGTTGAGGACCCCTGATCAAATGGCTTCTTCTTCTGCAGGTTGTCAGATATTGTTGGCTCAAATTTTAAATAGAGTTGTATGGTGATTTATTTCGTGAAAATAAAATGATAAGATCCTCACATGCTGTCAACTAAAGTACAAATAATGAGCTCCTTAGGGAAGAAGAAAGCTGTGGAGACGATTTTCAAAGCCTTGCCAGCTGTGACAAGATTTTAAATTTTTTTTTAAAGAGTTATATATGCTTACCTTACTAAAGTATGTAACTCTGTAATATCTCACAAGTATTATGGAGGTTTTGTGAAGGGTCCACATACAAAAGAGTGGTGTAGCTACACTTGCATGCCCTTTTAACTGGATTTCTCCAGTTGCACCTCCCTCAGAAATTATTTTTGAAATTGAAAGATTTGAAAAAGAAGTTGTATGGTGAGAAGGGATTTTTATGTTGAGAAAAAGACAATACCTACAGGCGAAATAAATTCTTGGATAGCACTTTGGAAAGTACGGTAATAGTTTACCTTTTATTTATTTAAAACATGTTTGTATCAATGCTCACATATCAATATACAAGTGGTGTACTGTATTCCATTTCTTACCATACTTACTTAGAATATCGTGCAAATGTTCATTCATTTCACTTAAAAGGTGAAACAAATATATGAGATAGACTCACTACATGCAAAGCGAGAGATGTCATGCCTTAATTCATTATAATTGTGATTATCATGGCGTACAGTGTACATGAGATTATGTGATGATTACGGGGTACATGAGATTGGGGGGTTGGGGTTTTCATAAACTGTAAGCCATAAGCATCAATATTATAACAAAGTAATGCTTGAACTATCTCGCTTGGCGTGTAATGTGTCTATCTCATATATTTGTTTTACCTTTTAAGTTGCATTACTGAACTGAATGAACATTTGCACGATATTCTAATTTTCAGAGATTCACCTGTATACTGTACTATGCTTATACTATGGCAAAGATATTTGAATTGCTATCAGGACTGTTTTCATGGAGTTATTTCTTGCTTGGCATAAATCTACACATACAATGTCTTTTCTACTCTGTGCCACATCCAAAACTGTGTCAGGGATCTTTGAACACTCAGGAAGGGGATTTTAAGAAGTGCAGAGACGATCCAAAGAAGATGGAGGAAGAGTTCAAATGCAGGCTGACTTCTTTTTGCACAGCCTAGGCGAGTGATGGCCAACCTTGGCACTCCAGGTCATACCTGTCAACCATGGCTCCGGACAATCCGGGACCTGCGCAGAATGGTTCTGCGCAGGTCACTTTTTACGCATGTGTAAAAGCCTTCTACGCATGCGTAAAAGCGACTTGCGCAGAACCGTTCTGCGCAGCTTGCTTCTACGCATGCGTAGAAGGCTTCTATGATCCCCTTCTGCACAGAAGCCTACGCATGCGTAGAAGGGTTCTACGCAAGCGTAGAAGGGTTTTACGCATGCATAAAAGCCTTCTATGCATTCATAGAAGCAAGCTGTGCAGAAGGGATGTGCAGTAACGCCTTTCCCCCCCGCTGCCAAATTCTGGGGTTTCGGCAGCTCCGGGTGGGAAATGGCGAAAATTGGCGCCGAAAAATGGGAAATCCCGGCCAATTCGGGAAGGTTGACAGGTATGCTCCAGGTGTTCTTGGACTTCAATTACCAGAAGCCCAAGTAGGCCCTCCTGCTGATCAGGGCTTCTGGGAATTGAAGTCCAAGAACACCTCGAGTGCCAAGGTTGGCCATCACTGGCCTAGGCTGTGCAAAAAGAAGTGAGCCTGCATAACTGAGCTCTTCCTCCATCTTCTTTGGATCGTCTCTGCACTTCTTAAAACCCCCCTCCTGAGTGTTCAAAGATCCCTGACACAGTTTTGGATGTGGCACAGAGTTATAGTTCCAGGTCCCAGATTTGATTTCATGTAAATTTGAAGGAATTTGTCAAGATGGTCTTTTTTTCAAATGCAAACTATCATCAGATTTATGTTTGTGGAAACATGGACAGAAATCCAAATAACTGTATTGTCATGGAAACTGTAAGCATGGAGGCCTTTTCAGCATTCCTTACTAAAGGCAGCCATCTTTCCTTTTAAAAAAACCTCTGGGAACCCTGCAGGATAACATCCCATTTTCATGTGGGATGAATAATGTCCTTAAGTGCACATGGAAGCACTTTTTGTGCTGTATACATGGCCCTTTCTGAATTATGGATGCGATTCTCGCATTCTCTCCTCAGCGCTCCACAATCTGAAAGCAACTTTATACTTCAGATTTCATTTTGGGTCAGTATGGTTGGGCTTATTTATATTCAGTGAAGCTTCATTTTTATGTTCTGCAGAATATAGTTAGTTTTAAAAAACAGCTCTGCTGCAGATCTCTGAATTCTGTAAGATGTCTTTCGTATTCATATCGGTGAAACTAATCTTCATTTCTTGAACCTTCTTGTAAGAATTCTAGTTTTTCTGCTTGTATATTGAATGGGACTGCAGTGGCTAAAGTGGCTAAGACGCTGACTGGAAGGCGGGAGGTCAGCAGTTTGATTCCCAAGTACTGCATAATTGAATGAGCTCCTGCCTTTATTCCAGCTCCTGCCAACCTAGCAGTTCAAAAGCAAGACATTGCAAGTAGATAAATAGGGACCACTTTGGCGGGAAGGTAAACAGCGTTCCGTGTGCTCTGGTGTCTAGTCATGCCTGCCACATGACTATGGAAACGTCTGCAGAAGCAGACAGCACTGGCTCTTCGGCTTTGAAACAGATGAGCACTGAACCCTAGAGTTGGATATGACTGGCTTTCGAGCAAGGGAAACCTTTACCTTTACCTTTATATTGATTTAGGCCTTTATTTAACAATTGATAACGTTTCTTAAATAATTGTGCTTAAGACAAATAGGTGACATTAGTCCTAAATAAGGCAGATGTTTCTTTCCTAGAAAAGGTCATAATCTTATTCAATAAAAATAACATCGTAGGCAAGGCAGGCTTGGGAAACATCAATTGCAAATCAGCAATAGTTAGTATGACTGATAAAGGGACCTCCCTAACCACAGTATACAGATGGTTATGACTTTGCTTTGTTTCTCATTCTTCTGCAGATGAGAATTAAGTGTCGTTTTTGTTATGGGTTTAAGTAACAGCTTGCAAATCTAAGCAAGCAGTATTTGGTTGTGTAATTTGTTATGTAAAGCTTCTTCTTAAGCTCTTCGTCCTTATTTTGAAGAGCTGGAACATATTATCTGGAGCCTGGATGCAACAGTGCACCCCGAGTCTCACTTGCCTGTAAGGGATAACGTTTGCCAAAGATGCCATCTCACGCATTCTGCTTCACATTGTTATATGACACACTCAGTAGGAGGTAGCAAATGGTTCCAATTTTGGCACAGTTGTATCAGATTAATAAATACAGCAGATAAATGAAAAAAAAAAGGGTCAAAGACTTTACAGCAGTATATTTTATTGCATGGATATGAACTTCTGTGAACTCCGTTTAGAAGTAAATCACTTTAAGATGCTTAGGCACTTGGGAGACATCCAACACTGTGTGAATAAAATTTCCCTTTTCTCCTTCTCTTCTTGCTCAAAAATGCTCCCAAGGGAGCCCCAACATTCCAGAGCATATTTGTGGCCACAGTAGGAGCTGCCCTACCAGTGACACATGCAGTATGCTGGTAAAGCAGACATTATTGGATAGAACCCAGTCATTCTAATAACTCTTAAAAGCGCCATGTGCATTTTCATGCTTCCTCAGTGTGTTGACAAGGCTATTGTGGTATCTGCCAAGCCGTGTTGGCTTCGCCAACTGCTAATGTGTGCTTCATGTTGTTCTTTCCTCAGTTCCACCTCCTTTTTTTATTATCACCACAGAGGAGTATTTGTCATTTCACCAGATTGTGAATTTAAAAATAGGCAACGCTGCGGATTAAAAATCCTAAAGTATATGACTGACTTTAAGTGACTTAAGTTTTGCAATTGGTAGACGTACCTTTTCTTTTCAGATGGCACTTCAGAGATCCAGCAATCCTCATTTTGTGGAATGTTTCGCAATGCTGCGTTATGTTGAGGAATTACCTTTTGTATCAGGTTGAAGGCCTGGATTTGAAATAAGCAGCAAAACTCATTTTCCATTTGCTGCATCATTTACCACTTAGATGCTTCATACAGAAAACAGATGAATATGGATGGTTGCACATGTTAAAGTAGCCATCACAACATATTGCCATTAAAAATTGATAAATTAACCTTTCTGTGGAGGCATGAGTAAATTGCCATGCTCTTTCTCTTTAGATTTATTGTAAATGTGATAGAAGGTACTTTTTGAAAGCATCTATATTTGTAATCTTCTTATTGTAGTTACAAGAAGTGCAGAAAGCAGTTCAATAGAAATTAGAATATGTCTACTATTCAGAGTGGCTGGTCCGTGCATTTCAGAGCATGTCTGTCATGCTTAGTATCATTTATCACTCCAGAAATAACATCCAGCTGAGAGGCTTTCTGAATAAGGAGTCTTCTGTCTATTGATATTGTTGGTGAAACTCAAAGGTTCTTTGATAGTCCTGGTAATCTATTATTGTTGGATTAGTGATGCTATTCAGAATCTCATGTCTAAGGACTGTTTATAGAATAATTTGGATATTCTAAGCTGCCTTCTTGAACTGACATTGAAGGTTCTATCCTGAATTTATTTCTTGTTTGATTAGCGGTTGACGTATTTTGCATATAACTCTTGGTGTTGCTGTAACTTAAAACAATTCAATCAAAACTGAGGGTTGATTCATTTGGATTGCTTCAAAACAATCTGTCCCTGTGCCAGAGGGCAGGGGAATTTGACTGGGGCAGTACACCTGTCAGTTGAGCTCAAGGAGGGACAGACACCTCCCATGGAGCTGGATTTCCGCAGCCGTGTGAAAGACCTCCCGGAGGAGAGCTGCCAGCACCTAGTCAGCCAGGTAGATCCTGACCTTGGCAACATGGCTTCCTTGTTGTCTAGTGACGCCAGGTTGACTTCTGAGCTCTCGGGCAGCATTAACAACTTAAACTCTCTGGACTCAAGCCTGCTGTTTGTTTGTCTCCCACCCACCCTCTCGGTGGAATAAGTAAATGCACTCTTATGGAGAATCAGCAGGTGAGCAGAGAGAGTAGGTGGGACTTGGTCTGCTCCATGGGAACTTCAAGGTGTTGTGGGATTGGTCTATATCTGTGATGGTGAAACTTGGAACTCCAGATGTTCTTGGACTTCAATTCCCAGAAGCCCCCAAGAATCCACACAAATGGGTTTACTGCGATTCATCCAGCCCTTGTCGCTCCTGGAAGCGGAAGTAAAACGTGCCCGTAGGGGGACGTTTTACTTCCGCTTCCAGGAGCGACGAGGGTGGCACGGGCCGGATGAATCGCAGTAAACCCATTCGTGTGGATTCACAGGGACTTCTGGGAATTGAAGTCCAAGAACATCTGGAGTGCCAAGGTTCGCCATCATGGGTCTATCTGCTCAATAGGCTCTGTGTGCGGTGGCTTTCAGAAAAAACTACCAACCCCACAACCCTTTTGTAGTTCCCATGGAGCTTAGCAAGTCCCATCATTCTCTCCCTTTGCAGTGACTGCAGAAAATATGCTGGGCCTCCGGTTGTAAAAAGACGAGACGGCTCGGGTGTAAAGTAACAAGAATGCGAAGGATCCACCCGAAAAATTGGGCGAAAGGAAAGAATACTTTTTAAAATGATTTTAATATATCATGAAGAACAAGAGAGCCAGTGAAAGTACCCCTGGTAAATGATGTTCGATAATGAGGTAGCGTCTATGGGTACGTAAAAGGAATACAGTCATGCAATACTTTAAATTACATATGGGGGGATTACGGTCACCTTAAATGCATACATGTATACCTTATAAAATATTGCCCTTGGAGATTGAGCTTTACAATTGCTGAAGTAATACAAATCACAATACACAAAAATGATATTAAGACATCTATATACAAACATGTATATCTATAAAGTATTCAGTTCGAAAATCATGAGGTGCTCTTTAACGAAGTAAGACAGGTACAGATCCATAGCGGTAATACAAGAAACTCTATGTAATCACATTCATCAGAGGGGGAAAAACTCCACGAGTGAGGCTAGGAGTAATAAGAGTCAATCAATCAACTTCGGTGTGATACTATAAAGTGTTGTCTGATAATAAAAGTCTTAGATAAATTCCTGAAGGGTATCTGTACAAGGGGTCACGATGCTCCAGGTGTTCGGAAACATGTGTGGAAAATGTTCATACAAGCAGAACTCCAAAGTCGATATCTGTCCGGTTTGCTCGGATATTTCGTATCTTTTTCAAGATTCTGCAATATTATAACAATAACAACATTCTTATACAGCCCTTGAAAGTATATGTGTGGTGATTTGTATCAATGTAAATATTCATATCAATATTTTACTTCCTACCTGAAAAACAATTACTTCAAAACGCGCTCTGCTATCGCCTCCTGGATGTATTATCTTGTTGGGCTGGAGCGTTGAATGCTATTCTTGTAAAACTACTGCTATGATGTTAGTCTTCCTTGTTCAAAATCACGATTCCCCCTCCTTTATCAGCTGGTTTAATCACTATGTGTTGATCATTACATTCGGCTACTTGAAGATTTAGGTAATGATCAACACATAGTGATTAAACCAGCTGATAAAGGAGGGGGAATCGTGATTTTGAACAAGGAAGACTATCTTAAAGAAGCCAACCTTCAACTGGCCAATACAAACTTTTATGTAAAACTAGATAACAATCCTACAGTCCATATCACTAACATCATAGAAGTAGTTTTACAAGAAGGGCTCTCTGTGGGATACATCTCCAACTCCACCTTTCATTTTTTTAACAAATAAATGCCCACGAGTCCCTATATTTTATTTACTGCCCAAGATACACAAAATCACATCCTCTTCGTCGAATATTCCATGCAGACCAATTTTGTCTGCGAATAACTCCCTATTAGAACCTCTTGCAGTCTTCATTGACCATCATATTAGACCGTTTTCTATAGACACACCAACCTATATTAGAGACTCAGGACATTTCATAGAACTAATGGAGGGTTTAGAGGTCCCTGATGGATCCGTCTTATTAACGTTAGACGTCTCGTCACTGTATACCAACATTCCTTTAGACGAAGCATGTACCATCATTTCCCATCGATTAGACTCTAGACCTGACCCTACTCCTCCCACTCATTTTTTGTTAGACATCTTGGATCTTTGTTTTGAACACAACTTCTTTCGTTTTGAAAACTCTTTTTATTTACAGATCTCTGGGGTTTCTATGGGGTCCCATTTTGCACCATCAGTGGCTAATATCTTTATGATTCATTTTGAAAAAACCTTCATTCTAAATTCCGTTGTTAACCCATTCTTTACTCATATTGTGACTTACAAACGTTATATTGATGATCTTTTCTTTGTTTTTAATAATCTCTCCGTGGTGCATGATTTCATTATGTGGATCAACTCATTGCATGACAATCTTTCCTTTACCCATTCGGTGCATTCTCAGAGTTTATCTTTTTTGGATTTGACAGTCTTTATCTCAAACAACACATTAAACATGAAATTATGTCACAAACCTATGGATACACATTCATATTTACAGTTCAAATCTTTTCATCCTCATTCGCTGAAAACAAACATCCCGTACAGCCTCTTTTTGAGGGCGAAACAGAACTCAACCTTCGAGCCAGATTTCAACAGAACAGCAAGTAAGATTAGTCAAGCCTTGGAAAAACGGGGATACCCGAATCAGGTTATTAATTCGGCATTATTCAAAGCAAGATCACGACCACTGTCTGAATTATTCCAACGAAGAGATAGATCCACAGACTCCAACAACATTTTCTGGTCGCTTGACTATACTCCTATGGCACAGGATATCAAGAAGATAATATTCCGACATTGGCACATTTTGGATACCATACCAGGGTTGAGCAATCACCCTACCATAGGATTTAGGAAAACTAAGACCCTGGGTAATTTAGTAACGAGAGCTGACTGTTTACCTAGGTCCATTACCTAGGTCTACTCTTCCCACAGGCCACTTTAGATGTGGCCATTGTAAGTTTTGTCCAAATATGCTACAAGTCAACAAGGTTCGTGTCCCCAATAGCGAGTTCGAATTATCTGGCTTCTCAAATTGCAGTTCCAATGACTGCATCTACATGATCATATGTGCCTGCAACATGGCTTACTTAGGGAAATCAAGACGCCCCCTTAAAATTCGACTGAGTGAGCACCAATCGAGAATCAGGAATAGGGTCACCACTGCTCCGATGGTGTCTCACTTTCTGGAAAGAAATTATGCATGTAATAATATGAAAGTAGTCATTCTAGAAAGCTTTAAGCCACAGAAACATCAAATAGTGGACATGTAACGTTTCCTTCTTCGAAGGGAAGCGTTCTTTATACACCGGTTCTCAATGCTGACCCCCCGGGGATTAAACACCGATTTAGATTTTTTAGATTTTTCAGCCTTTTTATGATTCCAGTAAGCGTGGCTCCCTTTACTCGTAAACATCGCAAGCCCCTTCGACACCTACGGGAATAATGATCAGGCTATATCTATGTATTCTCCTTTAAACTATCTCATCCAAAGTTCTTTCTCCTTGAACACACCTGTCCCAGATATACCATTAGAGTTATTTAATTGACACTCGTAGAATAGCATTCAACACTCCAGCCCAACAAGAGAATACATCCAGGAGGCGATAGAGCGCGTTTTGAAGTAATTGTTTTTCAGGTAGGAAGTAAAATATTGATATGAATATTTACATTGATACAAATCACCACACATATACTTTCAAGGGCTGTATAAGAATGTTGTTATTGTTATAATATTGCAGAATCTTGAAAAAGATATGAAATATCTGAGGAAACCAGACAGATATCGACTTTGGAGTTCTGCTTGTATGAACATTTTCCACACATGTTTCCGAACACCTGGAGCATCGTGACCCCTTGTACAGATACCCTTCAGGAATTTATCTAAGACTTTTATTATCAGACAACACTTTATAGTATCACACCGAAGTTGATTGATTGACTCTTATTACTCCTAGCGTCACTCATGGAGTTTTTCCCCCTCTGATGAATGTGATTACATAGAGTTTCTTGTATTACCGCTATGGATCTGTTCCCGTCTTACTTCGTTAAAGAGCACCTCATGATTTTTGAACTGAATACTTTATAGATATACATGTTTGTATATAGATGTCTTAGTATCATTTTTGTGTATTGTGATTTGTATTACTTCAGCAATTGTAAAGCTCAATCTCCAAGCGCAATATTTTATAAGGTATACATGTATGCATTTAAGGTGACCGCAATCCCCCCATACGTAATTTAAGTATTGCATGACTGTATTCCTTTTACGTACCCATAGACGCTACCTCATTATCGAACATCATTTACCATGAGCAAAACTCATTTGAGAACTTGGGATTTTTTGGTATGGGTGCCAGAATTCTGGCTGAGGGAATTTCTGATGAATTGTGGCAATTGTAATGAAATAAAATCCAGATATCCCATGCCCACTGCCTGCTACAGTATTCATCGTTTTTGCAAAAAGAAAAGTATATGGTTGAGTTCTAAATATTTTGCTGCAGTTTGTATCAAAATAGTGATTATGAAAGTTCAAAAGAGAAGAACTGTAGAAATATATTAAATACATTTTTAAAAATAATTTTACACACTAAGATCATTGTCAGCAGTTCAGATGAAGAGTAGGGAAGTAGCCTTTTTGTTCAAGGTAGTGGGAGGAATTCTGAAAGGAGGAGAACGCTCAGTCTGCCATATTCATTTATATGGGATATCATAGTATCGCGTTAGAAGAAATGGATGAGAGGGTAATGAGGCCTTTTGTTTGCCATAACGTAAATCAACAGACTTGGAATGGAATAGTGTATAATGTACAAAACTTCAGTTTAGAGCAATAGCTCAGAAACTATGGCTCCTAGAAGCAATTGTCAAGAATGTATGTAATTGGTCTAGAAGGATGACTGCTACCTGAAGGTTTTCTGCTGACAACCTATGCCCACCTTCATATATCATTTCTCAAAGTCCAGGTACATCCATCACGTTGAAAAAACAAAACTGAAGTGCTTTTTAAAATGACGTAAGCACTTTGCTTCATAGAAGAACAAAATATTTAAGTAGACTCTTAGTAAAGAGAAAATGTGAAAACAGCGACTGTAGACAGCATATAACCTTTGTATAAACTTACATTTATAACCAATTAATACATGAGACTTCAGCTGTCTATAAATAACATTTCTTTTTTAAGACTGAATCATGGTAAGAGTTTGTCTAGGCAGTTAAAGCTTTGTGTAAATGTATAATTCTACTAAGCCAGGTGAGATGCCATTAGGCAGATCTTAGGCTATATTTTAATATGTTCAAAACTTGCTAATATGTTGCTATGTTGTAGTACTTAATTAACAGAAGCTGGTCAAGTAACTAGAGGAACCAATAAGCGGTGTTTTAAAAAAATCTCACATACAAGGTCTTTACAGGTGAAACTCGGAAAATTAGAATATCGTGCAAATGTTCATTCATTTCACTTAAAAGGTGAAACAAATATATGAAATAGACTCACTACATGCAAAGCGAGAGATGTCATACCTTAATTTGTTATAATTGTGATAATCATGACATACAGCGTACATGAGATTATGTGATGATTATGGGGTACATGGGATTGGGGGGGTTGGGATTTTCATAAGCTGTAAACCATAAGCATCAATATTATAACAAAGTAAGGCTTGAACTTTCTCGCTTTGCATGTAATGAATCTATCTCATATATTTGTTTCACCTTTTAAGTTGCATTACTGAATGAACATTTGCACGATATTCTAATTTTCCGAGTTTCACCTGTAAACAATGGCAGTGTAATTGGCTTGATTATGTACATACATTGCAGGTTTTGAAGTATGTGTCCTGTTTTAATGCTTTTCCTTCCAAAACATTTTAATTGAAGATGTTCCTGCTGATTCCACTGTCACAAATGGAAGCATAGCCACTCCTGCTACAACACTGAATGATGACCTGGATATATTTGGCCCCATGATCTCTAATCCTCTTCCAGCCACTTCTATACCTTCTTCCCAGGTAAGCAGGAAAAATACTAATTCTAACATCTTAGGCCAGTGGTTCCCAATCTTTTGGATGTGGGGGCTGCATTAAACTGCCCAATACTGAACGATGGCCATATTTTAAATCAAAATGTAACAGAATTATTAACCTACTGATTTAGATGAAAAATAAACATTTAGAGCAGTGTTTCCCAACCTTTTGTTTTTGGACTTCAATTCCCAGAAGCCTACCTAAGTCAGTCTCCCAAAGAACTGTTCAGTCAATGTACTGACTTAGGCTTCTGGGAACTAAAGTCTCCCTGTGGAGTGTGTCCCACGTTGGGAACCACTGATTTAGAGGTAAACAAGTATGTTGGAAGGCTGCACAGAAAGAGGTTGTGGCCACAGGTTGGGGATCCCTGTACCTACCCCATTTTGAAATTGCAAGGTTGAATAAGGTTACATTTAAAATGAAAAGCATATCTAGTTATATATACAAAATTTGTAAATATAATTTGTATGTGTTAGAATAATATACCATAGTGGTCAAAAGTCAAATTAGATCAGCTGAATTTTAAAAGACTGGATTGTTGTAGTTCATGACATTTTCAGAGGTTTCAGTATACATTTTAAAGGTGGTTTTTTTTGATAATACAGAGGGTGCCACAATGTATACATATTTTAAGAGATGTTATCTATGTCTTACTTTTTGAAGTTGAATTATTGTTGCAATGTGTAGTATAGTGTTCACTCAAAAGAATTAATGCTAGCATCACTATACGACAGGCAAGACAGTCAATTCAATGACCATTTGAAAGGACGATGGATAAGACAAAGAGATGTGGTGTACACAATGGTGAGCTCAAAAAAAATTACTGCCACACTGTGGCCGTGGTATGGTGGGTGTAGCCAACGGAAAAGCCCCGTGTTGCACCCGAATTAGGACTATAGTACGGTGGGAGGGGCCAGACAGAATTTCTGCTACTGGTTCTGGTGAATTGGTGCGAACCTGCTGATGCCCACCACTGGGTGTACTGTAGAAAACCGGCTACACTGGCAGTATTTCAGGAAGGAATTGAAATGGCATGTGCAGTGATACAAGTGGACACTTCGGTCAACATTGCTCAAGCAGTAGTTCGCCGTAATCAGAAATGTCTGGATGCTGATAGTAACCACTTTGAGCACCTCTTGTAATTGCAGAAATGAAACGGTATGTTATCGGTATAGAGTATTACAATTTATTTTTTCCTCTTTCTTAAAATGTATATACATTTTGGCACCCGCTGTACATTTACTGAGATGTTGTGACATTTATTTATTTCTCAGTTGTATATCTTGCTTTACCTGAAAGTGAGGAACAAACATGGACGTAGGAGCTATTCTTCCAGCATTTCTGTTATTTACTGTGCTTCTGTGTTTTGGAAATTTTTATTTATTTGCTATACTTGCTGACATTATTTTGATGTGTTACTTTTATTTTGGTTAACATTTAGTTCCTTTTCCATGGACTTAGCTAAATGGTTGATTATTATTTTTTGGTAAGCTGCAAAAATGTTGTGAAGATAAGTTGAACAGCTGTCCACAGATGTACAGCATCACATATAGGATTCTGCAAGAGGCTATTTTCTCTGGGCAGGAATTCTGTTGCTGTTTGTATAACATTTCTTGGCAGATTGCAGCTACCTAAAGAGGTATTGGAGTGCATCTTGGTTGCACACTTAGGCATGTGGATGAAAGGTGCCCTAGCACCTTAGCACTCAGCTCATTAGTTGCAGCAAGGTACACAAACATTACACAAGCACCAACAGTGTGTTGTTTCTATTTTGGTTTGGATTTTTTAATTTTTGTCTGGGTATGCTTGCACAGACCAATATGACTACTTCTTCCTGTTGTGTTAGGGCTTCCATGAATGAAGCCACCTTTTGGTGAATTCATTCCACATTTTCTTTCGCCTGATCTAGTGCATGAAAGATTAACTGGCACAAGTTTGCTGTTGCCCAGGGTATACCTGACTATGGTGCAAGAATACCACAATCTTCGAAGAGGCTCTTTCTGTGTACCCTGTTATGATAGTTAAGTCATATTATAGACATTTCTCTTCAGTTAAGAGTGCAGGTTTAGTTGCGGTCTTAAGGTCAACTCCAGTTTATGCATCCAGATTACATTTGCTGTGTACACAAGGAATGTTCCTGCAAGAAACATGTGAATAGGGTTACTATATGAGAATATAAGTAAAGGTTGCCTTTACTCGGAAGCTGGCCGTATCCGACTCTAGGGTTCAGTGATCATCTCTGGTTATAGCCAAAGAGCCAAGGCTGTCTGCGTTTGCAGACATTTCCATGGACATGTGTCAGGCATGACTAGACACCGGAGCACATGTAACACTGTTTACCTTCCCACCCAAGTGGCCCCTATTTATCTACTTGCAATTTCTTGCTTTCGAACTGCTAGGTTGGCAGGAATTGGGATAGAGGTGGGAGCTCAGTCCGTCGTGCAGTACTCGGGTCTTGAACTGTTGACCTGCCAACCTTCTCAGTTGTCAAGTTCAGCATCTTAACCAGTAAGCCACTAGTCCCTGTATATGAGGATATACAGGTATCATAAATCGCTGTATTTACACTTCTGTTGAAGTACCAGCGTTTTTAGGAAATGTTTTTGTTATCACATAAATAAATAGTTTTTTCCAGTTCTGGATTGCTTTACATAATCATTTGGTTTTCCATTTTGCATGTGTGGATGTGCATGTGTGTACTCATACACAACCATTATCTATAGAAATAAAGCTTTTACAAATAGTTTCTTTTCCATGCACGTAGGCATTATTGTGGGTTTCTCTGTCAAGTCACTTTTTGTTTGGTTTGAAAACACAAACTTTAATGGTTTGAAAAAGATCACTTTGTTTAATATACTTTCTAGCTCAATAAAACACATTACACCAGAGGTTTTGACTTTGACTTTTATTTTCCAGACTGCTTCCACCAACCCAGTAGCTGCCACCTTATCTGGTGCATCTGGAGATCTTGATCTGTTCACTGAACAAACAAGATCAGAAGAGTCAGCAAAGAAACTGCTGTCCAAAGACTCCATCCTCTCCCTGTATGGCACCGCGACTGTGCCGCAGCCAAATGCACCAGGTAAAATTGGTTTTTAAATGTTTCTAAAGTTATTCAATCGAAATCTGAGTAAATATCACGTGGCACCCCAGTATGTTAAACCAGATTTATGTTTGACACTAAAATCATGCAGCAAATCTAAAGAAAAAAAGCATGCTTGAGAATAGTCATTTAAAGGCTGCAGCTTTTCACTTAATAGTTCACTGTATCTCATTTGTGATTTTTGCCAAAATAATGTGGCAAATATTTGGAAACCAGATTGATGGCGTGAATGGCCAGCCTATTGAAATGAGGGCTCTTATTCTCCTTGGTTACCCTCTCCTCGTTGCTACCTTGACTGTAATTAACTGAAAAGAATTAAAGCCTTTGACGAGGGAGCATTTCTTCACTTATGGTTAGGGTCACTCATGGGTCTGGTGGGAGACTAAATATACCCATTTCCATTTATTACTATTACTGTCATTATTGCTGAGTGGAAAACAGAGAACTAGTTTTCTATTAAAAAAATTAAAACAATGTATTATCATAATAACCTCTAATCGCATTAATTCAGGAAAAAAAACTAAGAGAGCTGTAAAACCATCTGCACCATATTTCAGAGCAAAAATAAAAAGGGGGAGGTGGGGACAGAAAGTGAGCAAAAGTAGGCTGCACATAACCTACCACTGGCCTGCTTGAAGGAAAACAATTGTTTAACTATATCAGAGAATAAACAAAACAAAAACATTATAGCACTTTGAAGACTAACGGTTACCGTATTTTTTGGACCATAAGACGCACCTGACCATAAGATGCAACCAGTTTTCAGAGCAGGAAAACAAAAAAAATAAATTAATACTGTATTTTGCACCAGCAACCAGTGGTGGCGCTGCAGGGGAAATGGGCAGGTCAGGCCAATTGCACTGAGGAAGGAGGTGATACTCTAGCCTAGCCTCTTCCTCTCCTTTCAACCAGGAAGCATGTTTTCCCTCTCCATTTTGTCCATGTGGAGTAGAGACAAAGGCATCAAAGTAAGTGAAACCCTTTCTTTTTAAGCACAGGCTTGGTTTCCCACTTAAATGCATTGGGGACATACAAACAGAAAACTTTTGAATACAAGAAATTTATTTCCAATGCATTTAAATGGGAAATTGCGATTTTCGCCCTCTAGTGGCCACTTGTTTTTCATGTTTTTCCCCCTGCCCTGAACAGCTGAGAGGCGGCAGTACAGTAATACCTCATGCAACGTCCAAACTTGGTTTCATAAGTTAGGACGTTGTATGAATTCCGACTTTGTATGAGGCATGCAAAATCCTAGTCGCGATGCCTCATACAACGTCCAAATTTTTGCCACTGATACTTTGTATAATGTCGCTCCCATAGAGATACATTGTAACAGCACAAACTGCAGGGCAAACTCCGTGGGGCCTCCCGGCATCAGTGGGGTCCGTTGGAGGCGCGGAGCCGCTTTTGGGGCCGCGGAGAGGCGAGCCCCAGGTGCGGTGAGTTCTTTCTTCCCCGCCTCCTCCGGCCAGCTGCCGGTCGAACTCCGTTGGAGGTGGGGAAAGAAAGAACTCACTGCACTTGGGGCTCGTCTCCCGGGCAAGTTTTCTTCCCCGCCTCCAACGGAGCTCACCGGGCAGCCGGCCGGAGGAGACAGGGAAGAACTCGTCTCCCGGGCGAGTTCTTTCTTCCCCGCCTCCAACAGAGCTCGCTGGGCAGCCGGCCGGAGGAGGCGGGGAAGAAAGAACTCTTTTCCCATGGTAAAAACCCTAATACCTCATACAACGTCCGGCGACGTTGTATGAGGCACCTTTCCCCCCAGAATTGGGCGACGTTGTAAGGATCCGACGTTGTATGAAGCGGACGTTGTATGAGGTATTACTGTAGTAGTCTTCAGCCAGCTGCGGCTCTTGTAAAGTATCCTTTTACAACAGCCACAGCTGGCCGAAGACCAGCATTTGGACTATAAGACGCACCCTCATTTTCTCCCCACCTTTGGGGGAGAAAAAGTGCGTCTTATGGTCCAAAAATACAGTATATGTTAGCTTTCATGGACATTGGAATGAGACAAACACGGATACTATTCCAAAAAAAAAAAAAATCCCTGTCATTTGGCTGGTCGGCATCCTCAGTTCTGTGCTCTCCAAGTTGTAGTCTTTGGTCTCCTTTCCAATCCATGTGTTAAAGTTAGATTATGGAAGATGCTGATCTGTGTATCTGAGTAAGGAATGAAGAAGGGCTAAAGGGAGCAGGAGACAGCAGGAGGGAAAGCCTTCTTTTTCATTCCCTCAGAAGCAGATGCAGAGGCTGATATTGAGATAACAATACCTATGGTATTTCCACTCCTACTTTTAGATTTTTCTGTTGGTGTGTACGGTTAGCAGAGTGGTATGCAGCGGCCAGCAAGAGGTGCGCACCTGGCAAGCTCAGAAAAACAGGCAGACCAGTCTTGGTGCAAAACAGAACTCAAAGCAGGTTTACTCGGGAAGTAAAAGGTGCAACAACTGTAACACAAAACAGATACATTCTCTTGGGTTGCCCAGTTGACCTCAATGAGACAGTTCAGTTGTGCTATACATGCAAGTCTATACAGTCCAGTAGCAGTCCAGTCCAGCTGAGTAGAAGCAAGCTGGAATTACTGACAAAGCCAACAATTCTACAGCCCTTGTCTTTCCCGATTAAGGTTTACCCCGAGTAGTCCTTCCTTGTCAAGCAACCACGGATGGCATATCAGGCAAAAACCATCCTCAGAATCGGTGCAGAGATTCAGTCCTTGTAGCAGGTTCTGGAACACGTAGAAGTCTTTGTCCAGACCATCAGTAGAGAAGGTTGAGCAATGAAGCAATTCTGCTCTGACCTAAATACACTGGTTCACAGAGCATACCAGGGAAAAGTCCTAACACCTGTGTGCTCTTGCAGTGGGGTCTTAAAGGGATCACAAACACAACATGCCTTGCAAACAGTTAGGGTGTGAGACGAAGACCTACATACCCTAACATTTTCTAATTAAAACATTGTGACTATATCATTAATGAAATTCTTTGTCTAGTTTATTTAATTTTATGTAAACCCTACTATAGTCATTTTCTGCATTCTGCAGTTGGTTTTGACATCCTTGTTGTCATCACATACAGCCAGTGATGAGATGGGGTTGAATATTTTTGGAAATCTTAAGAAGTATTCGTGAATGAAAATATTTTATTATGGTGGGGTGAGCACATTTGCATGCTATGCTGTGACTGGCCAGAATCCTGCTGATTTATGTGTACAGTATATAAATTAAATTGCATAACCTGTCACAGCAAATTGCCTCTAACCAGTAAGCACAGATTATGTTACAAGGCACACACCTAGTACAATGGAACCTCGGTTAACAAACGGCTCGGTTAACATAAAAATTGCTTATCAAAAGGAAATCCATAGAAAATAGTGGCTAGGTTTACAGAATTGGTTTTCAGTCCATTCCTATGGGAAACCACGTTTTGGTTAATGTATTTTGGTTTTCAATGCATTCTCATGGGAAATTGGGTTAAAGTAATTTTCTCTGTAAGAAACATCACAGAGAACGCATTAATTACGTTAACCAAGGTTCCACTGTAATGTGATTGGAATCGCAGCAATGAATTTTTAAAATTTAACTTACATAACATGGAAGTCACCAACAGAATTTTGGCCTTGAGCCCAACTACTTTCAACAAAAATGTAATTATCTTTCACTGGGATCATTTGGGCTACTCCACTTTCACTGCCATTGCCTTCCTATACAATCCACTAGCGTGCTTTGTTCAATTCCAGATTGAAGCAAATGGATATCCATTTGTATGCATTTTATGAAACTATTATTTTTTTCAGAGAGGGAAATTTTTCCACAGAAAGAATAAGTAATGGAATAAATATAGGAAATTTGCCATTTTGGTTATTTTTCGACAACAAAATCTCTAACCCACATCACTGGATACAGCTGAAGTTCATAAATTCATGTGTTTAATTTTGCAAACGTGTGTTATCTTTAGCATATAAGCTTTTATTCACATAGTGAGATATACTCCTCCATCTCTCTCCTTTTATCCACTACAGGTGTATTCATGGGACCACAGACTTTACCTTTTCCTGCACAACCAGCAGCTCATTTTCAGGGGTTTCCAGCCATGGGTGTACCTGTACCTGCATCTGCATCCCCTGCGATGATGGGAAACATGATGGGACAATCGGTGCCCGTCATAGGACAGAATGCAGGCATGATGGTAGGAATGGGGATGCCTAATGGATTTTCTGTCCCTACACAAACTGCTGTTTTGGGACTTCCTCAAAATGTTGGTGGACCTCAAGGAACGATGGTGGGCCAGGTAGGCCCACCACAGAAATACGGCATGCAGCAAACACAGTGGACTCTTCCTCAGGTGGGTGTATATATTTTTTCATGCAGCAGATTATGTGTTTGTGCCCATGCATGCACCTATACAAAAGAGTTTTCTTTTAGGATTATAGTCCAATTACAGGAAATGTTGTATCAACATAGTCTTTTGTAGAGCAAAGAGGTGTTCACTTTGTAGCTTAGAACTCTAATGTTGATTGCTTGGTAATTGTGCTTTTACCACAAAACTGGGAACCAAGACAGCTCTGTCCTTCTTGCAAAGTAATTCAGTATAACTGCCAGGTTCCCATAATCCTTCTGTATCTTTGTACATCAGCTACACATATACTTTTATACCCCTGGTGGCACAGTGGTTAAGCGGCTGTCCTGCAACCAAAAGGTTTTGAGTTCAATCTTGATCGGGGCTCAAGGGTTGACTCAGCCTTCCATCCTTCCGAGATCAGTAAAATGAGTACCCAGTATGTTGGGGGCAAAATGCTAATTAACTTGTGAACCATCCAGAGAGTGCACTAAGTGCTATGGGGCAGTATATAAGTTTGATTGCTTTATAAGAAAACTGTAGCATAGAAAAGGAAACTGAACACAACCCATAAACATTTTTGATGGAGTCATAGGCCTTGGTTATCTAGTATCTCTTTCTGAATCATCTGCATGTCAAATGTTATTTACTAGTTCTCTTCTGCATTTGTTTAAATGACTGGTAATAACAATTTATTACATGTTCTTTCTGAACAGTAGCATGACAATACGGTAGAACCCCGTATTAAAAAAAAACCTCCGTTCCGTGGGGCTCTTTGCTATACGTTCTTTCATTATACGAAGCGCTATTGGCGATACCACGCATAACAAAAAAATTGTTATATGGGGTTTCATTAAGTGAGATATACGGGGTTCCACTGTACATTGCGCTGTGGACCTGCTTTCCCTAAAGCCTGCTTGTTCTTTCACTATCAGGTTTTCCTCTTCCAGCCAGCTCTTGAGTTTCTTGTGCAGGTGACTGGCATAGAGATGTTGAGGAGACTGATTAGCCTGTAGTTCCCAGGGGTTGTACTTATTTCCTTTCTTAAATATGGAAACAATGACTGCTGAGTCCCAATCTTTGGGGATTCGTCCAGTGCTGTCAATGTGGGGACCGCCACTCCTTGTTGTTTTTTAACAGTTCTGGGGGAGGGATGAGGTCTTCCTCTGGGGCCTTACCTGAGTGGAGTTACTTCATGTCAGCATTCCTGCTGGTAGTTTGATAAGTTGCCGTAGTGATCATGGAACTATAAGTGGTTCCTGATATTGCTATGTTTAGCTGAACATAAGTACTGTACTTCCCACACCAGTTCTAGGATCCTCTACTTTGGTTCTTAATTTTCTCAAAGAAATTCTCTTTCAGATTTACATTTTCAACAAATTAAGAGTTGAAATCTTCAAAAATCATTTTTTTTGACAGTGCAGAGTCTACATGCTGTTACTCAATTTTTACTTTTTTTATTTTAGTAGCACAGTCTCGGCAATATCTTAACTTTCCAAGGAATTGAAGGTATATAATGAGTACAAAAACTTAAATGTTTACCATATGAATGTCAATTACAAGGCAGTATATTTCTTAATTGCAGTACTTTAGAAGAAATTAGAATATTGGTAAAACAGAAGAAAACTATTTGATTTTGCAAAGGAGAATTTCCTAGAAATATAATTTGTTACAAAGGAACTATTTTTATATACTGTATATTCTAAGAAGAAATATATTCAGTGGAACCTCATACAACAATCGCCTCATATAGCAATGAAATCGCATAACAATTAGTTTTTTGGGCGGAAATAGCGTCCCGCCTAATAACTTTCCCCATGGAAAAAAATCATACAACAATTTTTCAATGGGAAAAACCACTTAGCAAAAAAAATTGTTGTACAATGCATCCCATAGGGAAAATTGCTATGCATGTATCGTATAGCAATTTGTTTGTACAACAACGTGCCCCGTGGAACAGATTAAAATCATTGTGTGAGGTACCACTATATTGAGATATCCAGTATGTTTTGTTTTTGTAGTGTGTTTTTTTACATTTGGGTCTTATTTATTATTGAACTGTGGTGTGTACTCTGAATGCTTAGGTACTAATAAGAAGTGTGTACATTTCACAGATGAATCAGCAAATGGCTGGATTGAATCTAAGTAGTTCCAGCAATATGATGGGCTTTGTCCAGCCTCCAAATACTGCAACAGGATGGACAGGAAGTTCCTCAGGCCAGACTCTCAGCACCCAACTCTGGAAATGAGAACTGCAATAAGAAATGAAGACCTGGCATTCCATGCTCAAATGTGTCTAAATTCCTTCATCTGTCTATGTATATTTCCCCTCAACAATTTCAGAGAGTTAGTCCTATTAAGAAGTTACCTTAGCTGACCGTGTTGTGGTCTGTATCAACTTAAATTTTGATGTAGTAAAAAAGCAGATTGGAAATATCCACTCATCGGCAGATCTTTTCATTCCATTGTATGTTTAATTTTGTGAAACCATATCTTTCAAACGAGCTACTTGACCAACTAAATAATCAAATTATTTTATCAGTTACAGGGGGAAAATGTTTCCATATAAGGGAAATAGCTATCATGTTAGTACTGTCTCTGAATATATGACACCCTGCAAATTACCCAGTAATCCTGTAGAAGGTATTGTATGAACAAATGTTAATCATATAAATAAGAGTGTAATATGTATCACTGAATAATGTTTTTCTTGTAATAATTATTGTTTCATTATTAATTTCACTGTGACATTATAAGGATGTGTTGAGCAGGGAAGAAGGTCATTAGTGAAAGCAAGATAAACTAGGATCTCACTGTGACTCTTATCACTTTCTTTTGTTAGCAAACAACTATTTGAGTCTCCTGTGTCAAAATACTTAACTTGGCTATAACAGCATGTAAGGAGGACTCATCTACAATTACACAGTACCCCATGCATTCAGGGTACCTTGCTCAACTGAATATTTTAATTCTGTCTTTCTAGCTATATCCAGGTTTATGCCAGTAATTGTATTTACATTTTATGGTGCCTCATACTAAGCTGTTGCTTCCCTATATTAAGGACAGTCATAAACATTGTGTGATCATTTCATTCTATCAGATCTGTCTACTGTTAAAAGCAAAGCCTGTTTAATTAAGGAACAAATAAACTTTGAACACCAGTAATCCAGAAGCTGTAATTCTAGATAACTCATTTAAGTTTTACATTTTTTAAAAAAAATCAGTAATATTTTCACCATTTCACACCATTTCATAAAATGTCTTATGTAAAAACCATCTAAACAGTTAAAGTACTAAAACCAGTTGGAGAAACACATGCAAAACAATAAAGATCCAAGTACGCGTTGCTTGGGTCATCTGATAGATGTCTCCTTCAACCAGTTTAGAAGGTGCTGTAGAGTGGCAAATGGTACAGTCGTGACTTCTCCATTGTGTCTGGAAGGCTTAACTGTTGAATTTGTAAATTTTGGTGTGTCCAATTTTATGCTTTCAGGTCATACTTCAATTCTGACACTGTCCATGTGATACTTTGGCTCATTAGCTAGATTTACTTTTTCTGTTCTAGTGTGCCATACAAGAACCTGAAAAGAGTTTTATAAAAGAAAAACAAAAAAAATTAGTTCTGGGTTAGTTAAAAAAAAAAAGACGGCATCCTGTGGTAGAATAATGAAAGTCATACCTTTGTGCAGTTGTTGGCTTTGGGCTCCAGTTCTTCCATTGTAGTTATTTGCCTCAGAAAATCAGATTCCTGCATTCCAGGTTGTGACCCATGGCGTCTGAATACAGCTTTAGGGTTGGATAAAATCACCTGAAGGCTCACAGCAAATCCTTTGTAAATCAAATTTTACATGATTAAAAACAGTTATGCACATTTCATACCTTTTTAATGTAGCTCTGGGAAATCTTTTTTTTTTTTGGGAGGCAGGGAGGTGGGGTGTACATTGATTTTTTTCAAACAAAACCTGACAGGATTATGCAGTGGCATATAATTTCACTTACATGGTTGCCTCACATAATTTATGCAATTTATTTGTCATGCTACAAGCCACTTTGGTCAGCTCTGAAAAGTTAACTAGCTATGGTCCTCTAGATCTGTTTAATTCCTTATGTTTTGTTAGAATGTAAACAGTGGCATTTACTGTAACTAACGAGTTTATATACAATGAACAATCTGTCTGGCGGGAAATGTGAACTTTAAAATCAACCAACAGCCCTTCCCCAGCCACCACCTTTGTAATTAATTGGAAATTAAAATCTGAAGTGAATGTAATTGTTAATTAGAAAGCAAAATAAAATTGACTTAATGAATTAATACGCAAACTACTTTCTCATTAATAATCAAGGTGATATCCATTCCATAGTGCATAAAATAACTTGGCCAGTAATGCCATTCCTTCAAGAGACACACAATGAAGACTATTTGTTAACCAGTGCACTGTAACTCCCCAATGTACCTATGTAAATACATTTTCATTCAAGGATAAGACTTGTTAATACAGTGGTACCTTGCTTAAAGAGCATAATGCGTTCCACGGGATTGTTCTTTAAGTGAGTTTGCTCTTTAAGCGAAACACCATTGTAAGTGACCAATTGTGACTTCTGACTGGGGGGGGGGGGATTGCGAACCCCGATTTAGTTATTAAGCAAGTTTTTGGTTGGTTTTAGTTGTTAAATGAGGCGACCATTCAGAGAAAATTCTGCTCTTTAAGCGAGTTAGTCTCTAAGTGAGGCACTCTTTATGTGAGGTTTTACTGTACTTATAATGGCTGGTTTGTGGTTTTGCCCAAGAAATTATCCCACCTCTTTTGAAGCAGTGTCACTATATACCAGAAGGAAGTTTGTATAACCTAGGTCCAGGATGGTGAACCTTGGCATTCCAAATGTTCCTGGACTTCAATTCCCAGAAGCCCAAGCCCCCGTGAATCCACACGAATGGGTTTACTGCTATTCATCTGGCCTGTGCCACCCTTGTCGCTCTTTGAAGTGAAAGTAAAATGTGCCCATGGGCACGTTTTACTTCCGCTTCCAGGAGCAGCGAGGGCGGTGTGGGCTGGATGAATCGCAGTACAGTAAACTCATTCGTGTGGATTCACGAGGGCTTGGGCTTCTGGGAATTGAAGTCCAGGAACATTTGGAATGCCAAGGTTCACCATCCTGGACCTAGGTTGATGTGATCCTTGGTGCTCAACAACTGTCATTAGTTTGACTTACCAGAGGTATGAAAATGCCCATTCTTTGGGATGGAGGCTTTTTCATCTTCATTTGTAACAACTTGCACCCTTCCTAAAGCCTTTTTTGCCTTAAAATGCTTCTTATTTCCAGTAGCAATATCAACAATCATGACTCCCTGACTGTTCTGTAATTCTCACAAGATCCAGAGGTGTCCCTTACTAAGCAGAAGATACCGTCCATGTGCAGAACAGGGTACCTTTTAAAAATAATAATAATAATTTTGTGTCAGAATTTATTCTGGGTTGAAAGAGTTTTTGCGGAAGAAACTCCGCTCAGGGAATGCCCAAATGAGGCTCCTTTCATGTCCCCAAGAGCTGGGACAGAGATGGACGCTCAATCCATCATGCAGTGTACTGGATTCGAACTGCCGACTTGACAGCCTTCCAGCTAACAAGGCTTCTTAACTACTGAGCCACCGCAGCCCCTTTTTTAATATATGTATTATATAACATTATTTACATTTAGCACTTGTACACCTGGATTACTAAAATGATATAAAAACAAAATAGACAAAAATGTCTACACTAAACTCTTAATTTCCCATCCCACCCTGAGAGGCACTAGCATGTGCAGGAAAAAAATGAATTCAAAAGGATACTTCCTTTCGTTTACACGCCTGCATCATTTCAAGCCTTTGTTCTCAAGATGCATGCTATTATGGCCCTTTGCAGCAATTCTTATGGGTGCTTTCCACTAACTCTTCCACTGGCAGAGTTCCTTCGATTAGTACATTTCTAGATTCTAGAGTCCCTTCTCATCCAAAATGTGCCAACAGCAGCCATTGTATTCATATACAGTACATTACGTCAGACATAACTGTCAAGCAGTAAAGATTATCTATTGGGCAAATTCCCTCTTCATTAACTAAATCCCAGACCTATATATATGAAATTGATATTTTGAAGAGGAAATAGTGGTCTGTCCTAAACCTAGACTGTTAGGTGTCTTAAGACTCCAAGAACCAAAAGCATTAAAATAGTTTCTTAGCACCAGCTGAAAGACTTACAGCATGCACAGTTTAGGAATTCAGATTCTATGCTGAATGTTTAGCACAATTTGTTGGTCTCTAATAAACTGGCAATGCTTCCAGAAATGCTATATATTTAAGGTTGTGTAATGATCAGGTTTACTAGCAAACTTGGTGATATAAATTTCACTTTAAAACAAGCTGCAGTGCACATATTTCTCTAATCTTAAGGCAAACTTTGAATTAAGATAAAACATTGTTTTTGTCTAAAACTTCAGAGTACAGCACTGTCTTATGTTGGTCAGGAAAATTAAATCACATTAGCTCAGAATTAACATATTCCTCAAGGGACTGCGGTGGCTCAGTGGTTAAGAAGCTTGCATTGTTAGCTGGAAGGTCAGCAAGTCGGGAGTTCAAGCCCGACTTGATGGAGTGAGTGCCCATCTCTGTCCTAACTCCTGCCAACCTAGCAGTTTGAAAGCAAGAAATTGCAAGTTAACATAAATAGGGACCACTTCAGTGGAAAAAGATCTTGGGGACATGAACAGAGCCTCATTCAGGCGTCCCCTGAGCAGAGTTTCTCCAGTAAAAATCCTTTCAACCCAGAAAGCACCTTTGTGTGCTTCTGACACATTATTTTTTTTTAAAAAAACATATTCAAGATACTGCCCCAAAGATACACTAGGTCAGTAATGGCGAACCTTGGCACTCCAGGGATTCTTGAACTTCAATTCCCAGAAGCCCTGATCAGCAGGAGTGCTGACTTGGACTTCTGGTAATTGAAGTCCAAGAACATCTGGAGTGCGAAGGTTTGCCATCACGGCACTAGGTAAACTGCTCTAAGGGAGAGAATTTGTCTAAATTTATCTCAAAATGTTTAACTTCCAGGTATATTTATGAACTATGAGAACCCCTTGCCTTAGTTTTTCTCAGTTACTTTATTGAATATGTAATAATCTTCAGTAGCAGTTTTGAGAAAGGACAGTGAAGGTGCCTTAGCAAAAAGGAGATTGGAATATAGTTTTTGGGCTATGTATGGTAAATATCTCTTATTCTGGTATCATTGGTATCAAATTGTACATGATCATAAGACAGAAAATGCAGACCACAAAAGCCACAGTACTACAGGTCATACTCCTGCCATGCTGACCTAGGATGGTGTCTACAAAGAACTTACCTATACAGCCAAGGTCCAGCTGACCTGTGATTTGTCTCAAGCCCCCCACCACACACACAAATCTACTAATACTCCAAGGAGCAAACCTCCCACTATGCTCATTTGTCAGACCACAGAGTTACCCTTCCAAGACTATCCTTTATATAGTCTATAATCAAAAAAATTACTTCTAATACTATTACTTTCTACTCCTGTATCTAGAAGGCCTGTTTCGCTTTTTACAGCATACAAACTAAGACTACGACACTATTATAGTATGCTAGCTGATTACCCGGCTTTGCTCGGGTATTTCATTTCTTTAACGTAAGCCAGCCTTTCCCTCTTGGAAACCTCGTGGGGTGTATGTGGGTCAACCCTGCCTCCTTTCCTCAGTCTCCCTCTTCCCTCACCCATCCCGCTTCTCTGTCGATGGTGACTTACCACCCTTATCTTTCCCATACATGTGTCTGGCCACCTGGTGAGAGAGCGGCACACAGCCGTTGAGGAGCCCTTGGACCTTCCCTCCCCCCTTGCTTCACTCACTGTGGCCGCCGCCTCCACCGCGGAGGCTGGGTGGCCATTTCCAGAGGGGGGCTGCCCTCCACGGCTCCCATGCCCTCCCGGCCTTCTTAAGGGCCTCCATCACCACCACTGTGCTAGCCCGAACAGGCCCCCCATTTGCCTTCCACCCATTGTGAAAACTACAGCTGAGCTCAGAGGATTACAGCTGAGCTAGTCAAATGATGTCACAATATCAACCTACCTGGGACTATGACATCAGCTCAATTACACCACTGGGAAACACACATTGTATAGATCAATTGCTTTCCAATTTTTTTTGGGGGGGCATATGCCCACCATGGGGCTTGTGACCCCCACAGTGCTGATCTCGCCAACCCAAGGTACATATGTGCCAAATTTCAGCGGAATTGGTCCAGGGGCATGGGATCCTTTTGAGCACATACAAACCCACACCTCTGTTTTATAGATATAGATGAGCCAAGATATAATCCTTCCAAAATCTATTTCATTTAGAAAAACAGCCATTTAAGACAATGTAGTTTAGACATTCAATATCTGCTGATATTTCAACACTAGTTTTAGATAACTTCAGAAGGAAACCAAATTTGCAAAGATTGCATTCTAATTCTGAGAACTAGTTCATTTCAAATGCAATCTGAATTTTCTTAACAATTTGATTAATGCACCCCATTCCAAAGTAATTTGTTCACAAAACACACATCAAATAATACAACAAACAGCTAAGGGGCCCCATCTAGACCCATTTTCATAGGAAACTGAGCTCATGGTGGAAGGAGGGTAAGGTGATTTACATCCATTCTTAACCAAGAAGCTGCCAACATCACCTGAAATTATTTTCCCAGAGACCAGGAGGTCGTCCGGCATAGTATCACAGGTTAGGAAAGAGAATGCCAGCAAAAAAATCCATTATTTTCTTCCTCCAGCAGAGAATATCTTAAATCATAGTGCCTGCTGTGATTAGGAAAGTGCTTATGGACAGGTACTCGGCCTCCAATGCATTATTTCCTCAACGTTTTGTCTCAATATGGTTTATGACTATTTGTGCATCACTCTCTGTGGGTTGCAGTTGGCATTCACTAAGGTGGTTCTAAGCCTGTGATACAAAAAAAGGGGCAAACAGGGAACCAAATTTGTACAGTGACAACCCGAGCCTGCTGGGTTGCCGCATCAGCTCATATGATGAGTTACTCTAAATGCTGATGCCACCTAAACTTGGTGGGCGAAGTGGTCCTCTAGAATGTCTGCATCTACTGTAGCTGTGCCATGTCTGTACTTAGTCAAACCCCAAAGACATGGTGAAGACATAGTGCTAATGACACTTCTGAGATCATACTCTTTTACAGGCTGTTAAGGTTAGCCAAAGAGCCATACTAGCATATGCCTTTCTGTATTTTCTATGGCAAACCAAAAAGGCACAAAATGCTGTTTGTGCTATCCTAGCAAAACACTGATGGCTCTGCTATGCTGTAGCAGCCGAAGCCGTTGCACAGGCACCATTGTACAGAAACAGCATTCTTTGAAACAGCAGGTCTTATTCCAAGCAAGTGGGGGTGCAGTTAAGTTCAGAATGCTACTGAAACTGGATTACCTTGCTCTCTGGAGAGGGGGAAACTAGATTTAAGTTAATTATACAGTTCTCCTTCGTATAGTTTGTGAATCCACACTCATGGGGTTATGCGCCTGCGCAGAACAGCCGATCGGAGGCTTGAAAAGCTATTGGTCAAAAGTTTTGGCGGTAAGACCGCCCACCGTACCGCCCACCCTGAGGCGCCCGCGCGCCATTTTACCTCAGTTCTCTTCTTTCCGCCGTAGCAGCAGGACGATCGTTGAGAGCTTCCTCAATTTTTTCGCCCTTCTGAGGGAAAGTCTTTTTGGCAAATTTCAACAATTTTTCTCGGTGATTCTGTCCTCCGGGCAGGATCGCCACCCCGGCTCTGTCTCTTCTTTCGAGTGGATTCAGTAGCCAATTTTTCTTCGCATCGATCACCGTCTCCCCCCTCAAGGGGGTGGCGGCTGGTCCGCCCTTCGGGGTACTCGCCTCCAGAAACTTCCACTGGAAGAATTTTTCCGCGGTTCATGGCTGCAGCGTTTAAACAGTGCAGGGCTTGCCTTAAGAAGTTCCCAGCTTCCGACGGACACAGCCTGTGCCTGTTCTGCTTGGGAGAGTCGCACCAGAGCCAGTCTTGCCCGCATTGCAAAAAGTTTACGCGCCTCGCGGTGCAGAACCGAAGCAATCGCCTCAAGGCGCATATGATGGAGCTCGCTCTGGCTCCCGCCGCTCCCGCTTCCACCTCCGCCGCTGCCGCCCAGCCGCCGCCGGCCTCTTCCTCCGTGCTTCCGATTAGGAAGAAGAAAAAGAAGGACAGGAACGGCGAGAAGAAGCGCAAGCATGGGTCGGAGAAGATACGGTCGCTTCCTCCCACCCCGCGCACACCCGCCTCTCCCGGGCCTTCGCCGCCGTTCTCGACTGCCCGATGTCCTTCTCCGGGATCCTCCATCTGGGGAGGACGGTCGTCTTCCGGGTCACCTGATAAAGGACGCAGGGCTGGGGCTCCAGCTCGCCCACTTCAGGTGCTCCCCTCTCCTCCTCGGGGAAGAAACCGCTCGCCGAGGCAGGCCTCCGTCTCTCCAAGGCCCAGAACGCCGACGGACGACGCGGTCGTCACCGTTCCGACGACCGTTTCGCCGACACCGACGCCGGCCACCGTTTCGACACCCACCGTTTCGTGGACCACCAACCCGCCGGCTACCGGGGCTCTGCCTCCAGCGGACTCGGACGGATCTCAGATGGCCCTCGTCCGAGAGATGTTCCAGGTCATGGCGTCATTTGCGGCCAAGCTCCAAGCCCCCATGCCTGCGGCCTCTGCGGCTCCGGTTCCGACCACCGCAAGCCCCGGGCATCCCGGCCCTGCCGTGGCCCCACCGACCTCTCGTGGGTCGAGTGCCCGCTCCGCCGGCCCACCCAACCCGTCATGGTGTGGTCCGGACGTCGAGGCGGTGGAATCCCATCCCGCCGGCCCGCCCAGGCCGTACTGGCGCGGTCCCGACGTGGATGAAAGACTGCCTCCCTCGTCTTCCGATGAGTCCAGCTCGTCGTCGGAGGAGGACGAGGGAGACGTCGACGCCGAGCGCACGCCGGAGCAGGCTATCGGCTCAGTGGACCCACCGCGTGGTGAGGACCAACGCTCACTGACCGCCATGCTCACAAGGCTGGGCACCGCACTCAACCTCAAGGTCGATCAACCGCCGTTGGAGGGTGAGGATCAGATGACCGCGAAGCTCGACAGACGTGCTGTGCGGCCAGTCCACATAACCATGCTCCCCTCCATGATGACTTCGGCGAGGGCGACGTGGAAGAAACCTTTGGCGGCCCACTCCGTTTCGTCCAGGCTCGACAGCATGTACCGGGTCCTGGACGAGAACGTCGAGTTCTTGCAGGCTCACCCCCTGCCGAATTCCCTGGTGGTCAAGGCCTTCCAGCATAGGACGGCCACCAGCGGGTTTCCGGTCCCATCGACGCCGGAGGGAAAGAAACTGGACGCGGTGGGGCGTAAGTTCTACGCCACCGGCTCCCTATTCTTCCGTGCCGCCAACTACTCGGCCGCCATGGGCCTGTATCAATCTCACCTCTGGGAGCAGGTGAAGGTTGAGACGGCGAAACTGCCTGCGGATGCCCAAAAGCGGATTGACGCACTGGCCACCGAGGGGGACTTCGTCGCCGAGCAACTGATGCGCACTGCCCGGCATATCAACGATTATGCGGCAAAAGACATGGCCTCCGCAATCTACCTCCGTCGCCATGCTTGGCTCAGGGACACCTCCCTCGATGACGCTATGAAAAAGCTCATCGAGGAGTTTCCCTTCGACGGGCAGGGCCTCTTCGGTCAGGACACCGACAAAGTCCTGAATGAGATGCGCCAGACCAATTCCACGGCGAAGTTCCTGGGGCTCACCACGCCGGCTACTTCCGCCAGGCCGAGGTTCCAGCCCTTCACACGGCGGTTCCAGGGCAATCCGCAGCAGCAGGGACCGACGGAGCAGCCTAGATCCAGCTCCTACAAACAACGGCGGCAGCACAAACCCCGTTACCGACCCTATGGACAGGACAAACGTTCGGGCGCGAGGCCCAAGCCCCGCGTTTGAAGCTGCGACGGCCGAGTCTCTCTCGCTCCACATCCCGTACCTCCCCCTCCGGAACTTCCTCCAGGTATGGTCGGGCATCACGGACGACCAGTGGGTCTTAAAGATCTTGTCCTCTGGCTACGCCATCGAGTTCGTGCGGGTGCCTCGGGTAGGAAGACATCGTCTCACCACCTCGTCCCCCCATTTGGAGGAAGAAATATCAACCCTTCTCTCCAAGGGAGCCATCGAGCAGGTAACACCGTCCGACTGGGACAACGGCTTCTACTCGAGGTACTTCGTGGTCCAGAAGAAGGACGGAGGCCTTCGCCCTATCCTGGATCTGCGCCGCCTGAACAAATGCATCCACACCAGGAAGTTCCGGATGGTGACCTTGCAGACCGTCCTCCCCCTCATCAACAAAGGGGACTGGTTCACAGTCATAGACCTCAAGGATGCCTACTTCCAGGTCTCCATCCTCGAGGAACACAGACGATTTCTCCGCTTCCGTATCGACAATTCCGTGTACCAGTACCAGTGCTTACCGTTCGGTCTGGCCACGGCACCGCGGGTCTTCACCAAATGCATGGCTCCGGTGGCTGCATTCCTCCGTCAACGGAGCATCAGGGTCTTCCCGTACATCGACGATTGGTTGATCGTCTCCCCCACCAAATCGTCAGCCATTCGGGACACACATTACACGGTCCACCTCATGGAGAGTCTCGGCCTCAGGATCAACTTCACCAAATCGAAGTTGACTCCCACTCAACGCGTCGAGTACATTGGAGCGGTACTCGACTCGCTTGCTACGAGAGCCTACGCCCCCCAGAAACGCTTACAGGACATTGCGCAGGGGGTGAGCGAACTACGCACCAAACCGTGCATCCGGGCGAAGAAGGCTCAGAGACTTCTAGGCCTTATGGCCTCAACGACGGCAGTGATTCCCCATGCCAAGTTGAAATTCAGGTCCCTGCAATCGTGGCTCCTTCACGAGTTCGACGCACTTCGGGAGAGCCAGTCCAAACGGTTGACCCCATCTCCAGAACTGAGGGACCAACTGCTGTGGTGGTCTACACCACTCAACGTGGCCACGGGAAAGAGCTTCTACCCCCCGCAACCCTCGTTGCAGATACTGACCGACGCGAGCAACCTCAGCTGGGGCGCTGCTTGCGGGACTCTCACGGTCAACGACACCTGGACACCACACGAAACGGTGCACCACATAAATTACTTGGAACTGCTGGCCATCTGGAAGGCCCTGCGTTCCTTCGAGACGCTGCTCACCGGCAAGGCGGTTCAAGTGGCCTCGGACAATACCACGGCGGTGGCGTACCTCAACGAGCAGGGAGGAACACGGTCCACCACCCTCCTGTACCTCGCAGTGCAGTTATGGGAATGGTGCCTGGAGAGGCACATTTTCCCAATTGGAGTGCACATTCAGGGCACACTGAATGTTTTGGCAGACCACCTGAGCCGTCTCACCTCGACGACCCACGAATGGGAGCTGGACGACGGGGTGTTCCGGTCGCTTTGCGAGGCATGGGGGACGCCGAGCATCGACCTCTTTGCATCAGAGTCCAACAGGAAACTCAGCAGGTACTGCTCCAGAGCAGGCATCGGACTGAACTCCGAAGGCGATGCCTTCATGAAACGGTGGGATCAGGACTATCTCTATGCCTTCCCTCCGTTTCCTCTGGTCCAGAAAGTACTCACCAGGATGTACCAACACAGAACCAATGCAATTCTGGTGGCGCCGGCATGGCCGCGCCAACCCTGGTTTCCGCTACTGTTGCGCATGTCGTCACAGTATCGCACACTGCCGGAGTCACCGATGCTTCTCCAAATGGAGCACGGCCAGCTGCACCATTCGGACCTGCCCAGCCTCCACCTCACCGCGTGGAGGATAACCCCAGACTGTCCAGGATCCTCGAGCTAGCGCGGCGCCCATCCACAAGGAGGTCCTACGCTTCCAAATACAGGCGCTTTTGTGCTTTCCTGGCTTCCCAGCACATGCCCCCCCCGCAGGCGGGACTGCAGGACGTTTTAACATACCTCCTCCATTTGGCGGAGTCTGGCCTTAGCATCACCTCCATCCGAGTGCACCTCGCAGCAGTGGTGGCACACTCCCCGGCTGGTTCGCCCGCTGCTGGGGCTTTCCGTGACCAAACGGTGAAGCGCTTCCTCAAGGGACTACGGAACGCTTTCCCCCCGGTCAGAACTCCTACGGCTCAATGGTCATTGTCTACCGTGCTCAACGCGCTCACCAGGACCCCATTCGAGCCCATGGCTACCGCCGATGTTCGCCTCCTCACATGGAAGGCGGCATTCCTAGTGGCTATCACGTCTGCACGACGAGCTGGTGAGCTGGTTGCCCTGCGAGCAGACGCACCCTTTCTCCAGTTCTTCAACGACCGCGTCGTCCTCCAAGCGGACATCACCTTCCTGCCCAAGGTGGTCTCCAAGTTTCACATGGCACAAACTATCTCCTTGCCAACCTTCTTTCAGAACCCCACTAACGCCCAAGAAAGGACTTGGCACACGCTGGATGTGAAACGAGCTTTATTGTTTTACACCAGCAGGACTAGAGAGTTCAGGAAGTCGCAACGCCTCTTTGTGGCCTATGGGGGAAAGTCCAAGGGTGAACCCATCTCTGCTCAAAGGTTCTCCAAATGGATCACCTCTACCATCTACCTGGCCTACGAGTCAGCCTCACTGCCACCTCCACCGCATGTCAGGGCGCATTCCACCAGGGCGGTTGCCACATCCACTGCCTTTCTGGAGGGCACACCGCTTGAGGACATATGTAAGGCTGCCACCTGGTCCAGACCTTCCACATTTGTCCAGCATTACAGGGTGGACACCAGAGCCACTGCGGACGCCAGGCTTGGCCGTGTCGTCCTCACCAGAGGGCTCCGGACTCAACGCCCCTGACGGGTCCACCTAGGGGATCTTCAGCTCATCGTGGGATCATCTCATCCGACTGCCCACCGACCAAGTAAGTGTGAGCTTGCTAATCTCCCATGAGTGTGGATTCACAAACTATACGAAGGAGAAAGTTCGGTTTCACTTACCAGTGATAACTTTCGTTCTTCGAGTATATAGTTTGTGAATACACACTACCCACCCTGCCTCCCCTCTTGAGCTGCACGGATGAGATCAGTTGGTTTATCCTGTGCTTAGCTTAAGTATGGAACTGAGGTAAAATGGCGCGCGGGCGCCTCAGGGTGGGCGGTACGGTGGGCGGTCTTACCGCCAAAACTTTTGACCAATAGCTTTTCAAGCCTCCGATCGGCTGTTCTGCGCAGGCGCATAACCCCATGAGTGTGTATTCACAAACTATATACTCGAAGAACGAAAGTTATCACTGGTAAGTGAAACCGAACTTTCTCCTGCAGTTAATGTGATTACCATTTCCAATAAATATTCTCCCAATGCTTTTCTGGAATAAAAATAAAATATGACACACAATGGCCTCCAAAATGAGTCACCGTCGATACAAAATCAATCTATTCCTTTATTTCAAAAGAAGAAAATAGTGTACCTATGTGCAGTATTAGATGCATAGATCCTGCTATTACAACTTTTGGGTCCTTGTGTTTTTTAGGAAATTGTTTTCTGCAGCATTTTTCATTACTGTGACATTGCTGGCAAATGGGCATTTCCAGCTCTCAGAGTACTTCAGCCCCAGGTTGTGCATTTCACAATAGAGGAAAACAAGACAATGCTCAGTCAAGGCTGCTGGGTTATTTACTCTGCCCATCATAAGATGTCTGTTAAAAAGCTAGCACTACCCAAAAGCCACTTCCTGGGTACTGTACTTGTTTTGATGCTAAAGCACCAAACAATCAGGCAATGAAGCCTTGATACAGAGGTCTGTATGTCTATTGCTCTCAAACAGATATGCTTCACTGTGCTCAGCTGGCCATTGTTTTAAAATGAATGCTTGTTCCAGAGACACCCTGTTATGCATACTTGGACATCAAAACCACAACTAAAGAGAAAGGAGAAAAGCCAGAAAATGGATGTTTGAATTAGGTGTCAGATGAAAGCAACAGAAAGGCAGACAAGTGAAAGCAAAAAGATTATTATTATTATTATTATTATTATTATTATTATTATTATTATTATTATTATTATTATTATTATTATTATTATTATTATTATTATTATTATTATTATTATTATTATTATTATATTTGACTTATATACCGCTTTCCTTTGTCAACGACAAACTCAATGTGGTTCACAACCTTTCTCCAGACAAGAACAGGCTTCCAACCACAGTGTTGTAACAATATAAACCAGAAGGATGTTTTTGAAGCCCTTCATTCTAGAAGGATCCCAAGAATGGTAGCTGGATATTATGCCAATTATCAAATAAGCAGTATGTCATTCACAGAGGCTTGCTGTCTAAGTTCACATTAATTCACATTAATAAGCAGATGATTAAACAACTATGGGAACAAGACTTTTGTCTCAAATTGTTTAATTGACTTCAACAGTGAATTAGACGTACTTCTTTTTGGTCTCTGAATGCCCACAGGAAGCCATATTGAAAATTACATCTCTGCATTTTAATTGCTGGAATGAATCCTTGAGATATGCAGCTGCACTTTACTCTGCTATACTGTTATTTGCCATCATGTTGGAATCAATTTATGGTGACAATAACAGGGCTCTCAAGGTAAGTGAGATATTTAAGGAGTAGTTTTACCAGTTCCAAGCTCACGGAGAGTTTCCATGAATGAGCAGGGATTCAAACCCAGTTCCCCCGGATCCTAATGGATCACTCTATCGACTACATCACACTGGGCATTGCACTTCACCTTACTTATCATAATATTGCACAGTCCAAGAGTTTGAGACTTACTTACATACAGATTATACCTTTAGATATTTCACACGTTAAATTAGGTAAAATGTTTCAACTAGCATATTTGCATACAGCTCAGACAGAAGACATGGGTTATATGATATAAACTATCCAATAATAATGATGATGATGATGATAGCATACTATTAAGCCAGTTCTGCCTATGGTGACCCCTTCCAGGATTTTCTAGGTACAGAGTGCTCAAGAAGTAGTTTGCCTTTCTGTTCTTTTGGGGGTCCCCTGGGACCTCTAAATGCACACTCTGAGTAATAAACAATTCTCTTGAAAAGATAGAAATTCCACAGCTGGGCAGTACAGTTGCCTCTACACCAGGGGTTCCCAACCTATGGCCCATGGGCAAGATCCGGCCCATGGTGCCAAATCATCTGGCCCTCACCACTCCCAGAAGTGGAAATAAAACGTGCATGCTTTTTGTTGTTCAGTCGCACAATCAATTCCGACCCTTTGCGACGTTATGGACCATAGCCCACCACGCACCTCTGTCCTCCACCATCCTCCTCAACCCGCCCAGCGCTGTGTGCATTGCATCTACAATACCATCTAGCCATCTCATCTTTGGCCGCCCCCTTCTTCTTTTGCCCTCCACCTTTCCCAGCATCAAGGCTTTCTCAAGTGAATCATCTCTTCTCATTTGATGTCCAAAGTACTTTAGCTTCATCTTTACTATTTGACCTTCTAAGGAGCAGTCATGCATGGGCACATAATGTGCCCATGCATGTGCAAAATGCCGTAAATGACCTGTGGCCATTGTAAATATTTATGACAGCGGTGGGTCATTTGCGGTAGCATTTTGCACATGCATGGGCACATTTTTCTTCTGCTTCTGGGTGGGAGGAACCACATGACTGGCCCGCTCAATCATGTGACCGGCCCACAGCCCAAAAAGGTTGGGAACCCCTACTCTATACCAGAAACTCTTTCACTGGTAGATGAGCTAAACTGAGTCTCCACAAAAGGCTGGTGAAGCATGTAGACTAACAGCTTAGCAGAGCTATGCAGTCACTAACTGTATGGCAAGAGACTGATGGTATTAATACTTAAAACTTTTCTGCCTTAGTGGTAGATGCCAATTTCTCCCCAAGCATGGCATTCCAAATAGATAGCATCTAACTATAAGCTATCATATGGGTTTATGCTAAGCAATTTGTGATGAACCAGCGTCTTCTGCCTCCCTTGACCTTCCCCATGGAGCCAGTTTCCCTATGCAGCATGTAGGGTTGGTGCAATGAAAGAGAGGTGATGCCCGCAGTAATTAACAAAGGTATAGAGAAGAAATTCAGTCAAGCATTTTAAACAGAAAAACCTATCTTACATTCAAATTAATGAGAGTGGTTTTGCTATTATTAAAAAGTAAATTAAATTATTAGAGCAGCAGCTCTTGCTAGAGAGTGGAAGATAATACATGTTCATGCACAAAAGTCATATTACTTCCAATCTTTGGTAATCTTTTTCAATGTTACGGATAATTTATAATCCTGCATATATTTTTAAGAGCAGCCATGCATACAAGATTAATTTTAACTCACACAGCATTCCCCAGGTATTACTGCTATTGTATTTTTGTATTCTTCAGTTCTTATATAAAATTATATGCAGTCTTCCAATAGCTTCTTTTTAATATCTCCCCTACAATACTTTCCAATGTTTTGTCTCCCTCCATATGGCCAAGCACTTATCTTCTACTTGTTCATGCCATTTCATCTGTGGATAATTTGTTCATGGACTCTGCTCCATGGATGAATAATCCCTTGCACATGGCAGAAAAATTACTGCAGAATTTCTAGTCCTCATAGAATTCTGTCTACAGAAACATCCACTTACTCTTCAGCTGCTAGCAAATGGAGTAGGAAGAATTCCACCACATATGGGGTGCATGTAGTCTTTGTATGTTATTACTAAAGGTGTTTTGATGATGATGATGATGATTGGATACAAATCTACCATTTGATTCACAGTTGAGGACTGGAATAAAATTAACAGTTCAAACTCTAACCTAGAACCTAAGAACTGTTAAGGTAACATCTGAGTATATATGAGGTTCCTAGTAGAGATTTTTTTTGAGAGATAGGATGTACAAGTCTGATAAGTCCAAAATTTCCAAATATCTAGGGCAGTGGTGGCAAACCTATGGCACATGTGCCAGAGGGGGCACTCACAGCCCTCTCTGTGGGCATGCATGCCATCACCCTAGAATAGTTTGCCCCACCCGTCTGCCTAGCAGCCCAATGGGAGCGCTTCCTCCCTCCCCCAGCACAGAGTTCACCCCGCCCCTCTGTTTGGGGACTCGATTTCTAAAAGGTTCACCATCACTGATCTAGGGAGTCCTTTAGGTATTGCTCCAAGGGCTCTGATCTCTAAGGGTACAACAACAGATTTCTTCCTCCATAGACACTCAACTTATTTGCAAATCACAATATTTTGTGATTTTCTCCAGTTGTTTGTCTTCAATTTGTGCATCTCCTGGTATAGCAATGTCAACAAATCAGACCTTCTTTTCCATAACAGTTATATCAGGTGTATTGTGAAGCAGATGTCTATCTGTTTGAATTTTAAAGTCCCACAGGATCTTGACTGTCTCATTATTATTATTATCTATAAAATTGACCTTTTTTTGGGGGGGGCAAGGTTTTCTAGGTAACTTGCCATGGGTACACTTGTCTGGCTTTTCTTGCAGGAAGCATTGTGGAGAATTTAATTCCCAACCTCAGAATAGCAGAGGATTATGGGAATTACATAAAAAAGTAATATTTGCAAGACCTTATCAGATCCAGACTAATTATTCTCATATTCATATACCAATGGTGGAAGAAAAGCAGCCATCATCCTGCCTGATAGTTGTTTTCTGCCATGTGAGAAGTGTGTTACAGTTACACTCTTAGACAACGCCTTTCAGGTTGCCTTTACTAACACACTGGCCCACCAACAGCTTGTTGAAACAAAGATTTAAAGGCAGCATCAGAACAAGGGGATTACAAGACATAGGAAACAACCTAATATCCTCTACTAGCTCCATCTCAAACATCAGTAGTGGTATCTTTGCACAACACAACCAACACAGGGCATTAAGTAGAGAACATCTTTACATATAAGAGTATGTATTTTCTCTACATCAGGCTCTGAATTCAGAGAAAGGTCTCTGTAGATGCATGATCTGACAATTATTTACCCACTGAAATGTGCTACTTATGGAATACTATCTATTGTGCCTGGCCTTGCCGGGCAGGTTTGGAATGTGCAGCCCAGCAGGGGTGTGTGTGTGTGTGTGAGAGACAGAGAGAGAGAGAGAGACAGAGAGAGAGAGAGAGAGAGAGAAGCAGCCCAGCAGGTGTGTGTGTGTGTGTGTGTGTGTGTGTGTGTGTGTGTGTGTGTGTGTGTGTGTGTGTGTGTGTGTGAGAGAGAGAGAGAGAGAGAGAGAGAGAGAGAGAAGCAGCCCAGCAGGTGTGTGTGTGTGTGTGTGTGAGAGAGAGAGAGAGAGAGAGAAGCAGCCCAGCAGGTGTGTGTGTGTGTGTGTGAGAGAGAGAGAGAGAGTGTGTGTGGGAGAGAGAGAAGCAGCCCAGCATATGTGTGTTTGTGTGTGAGAGAGACAGAGAGAGTGAGAGAGAGTGAGAGAGTTTTTGTTTGTGGGGTGGTTTTTGTGCCCTGCAGAGAGGTGGAGGCAGGGAAGGGGGGTAGGTTGACGCGTTCCACCCCCCTTTCCCTGCCTTGCTGGGTTTTTTTTAACAGTGAGGGGAGGTTTTCCCATCGCTGTTTCGAGACCAGGTCTCGAAACAGCGATGGGGAAAAGGGGAGCTGCCAGTTAGGTCACACTTCGTCTAGGAACGTGCGTCCCCGGACGAAAAACGGCCTGACTGTCGGCTTCCCTTTTCCCAATTGCTGTGTCGAGAGCAGCTCTCAACACAGCGAGGGGAGGAGGGGTGCTTTTCCCATCACTGCTTTGAGAGCAGCTCTCGAAATAGCTATGGAGAAAAGGAGCTGACAGTCAGGCTTCACTTCATCCAGGAATGCGCATTCCTGAACCAAGTGTGGCCTGACTGTCATCTCCCTTTTTTTCCATCGCTGTTTCGAGAGCTTCTCTCAACACAGTGATGGGAGGAGGTGAGCTTTCCCAATCGCTGTTTCGAGAGTAAGGCCACGCTTCATCCAGGAACATGGGTCCCAGGGTGTGGCCTGACTGTCGTCTCACCTTTTCCTCATTGCTGTTTTGAGAGCTGCTTTCGAAACAGCGATGGCGAAAGGGGGAGCCGACAGTCATGCCTCACTGTCTGGGAATGCGCGTCCCCTGACGAAGTGTGGCCTCACTGTCAGCTTTCCTTTTCCCCATCACTTTCGAGAGCAGCTCTCAAAACAGCGATGGGGAAAAGGGGAGCTGACTGGGTAGCAGGGAGGAGGGGGAGCCCTTCTTCTCTCCGTGGCCCTCGGGCGAAGGCTGGCACCAGCCTTGTCGCAACTTCGGTGCGTGCGATGGTCATTTTTTTGTTGCACGCGCCGGCTGTCCTGCCTCCTCTGTGCTCGTGTCCTCATGCCTGATTGGCTGAGGCGTGCCGTGGCGCAGAGGACGCTGGGGACCATAGTTTTTGTTCCCTGTTCATGGGGCATTGGCCCCACACTCAGTTTCCAGACCCTCGCGGTGACCATGTCCATGAGGTAAGGTAAGTGTGGTCGGCGCATTACGGAATAGGCTGGATGGGTGCGGACAAGCATTCCGCACACGCACGGCCCATCCCATTTTTATAGGTAAAGATTACTACCTGATAACTATTATTAGTTTTGGCAACACTTTTTCATGCTTCAGAACAAGAAACAGGACTATGCTGCTACATGCCTGTGTATACTGTATATACAAATATTTAGAACAGAATTGTTTACTACAAACACAAGCAAGTCATGCAATGTCCAACATGCATGTTTACAGAAATACAAATGTTGTAGATTCAGTTCTGTAGTTACTCACCTGCCATATCAATGGCAAAAGGCCTGCCTGCACGCCAACCAGTGTACCAGCCAACAACTTTGCCATTTTCCACAACTGGGCGCTCATAGCGTCGTCCACCTACCAATCCCACAGGCCATACAGACACTTTGCGGGTTGTGCGCATCTGCAAGAAGGAAACAGAAAATCCCTTTCATCAATCAAACAGTGTCATGATGAGAACCATTAAGATTTTTCAAAAGACCAGCAATTGTTAGGCACATAACTGTTCTTTGTCCTTTTGATCCTATCTAAGAAGCTACTACTCAAGGCAATGCTATCTACGCAGAAGATCTTTAGCTAAATAGTTATTAAAACATTCCAGCATTTGAACTTTCATGAGAAACTCACTTGGCTTTGGACCAAGCTACTGGAGGGAGTGCCTCTTCCTCAGGAGTTATGCTTGGAGCACACAGGTATGTAAGCTCCAAGTGGTTATACCTAGAGAGGTAAAAAAGCAATAACCACATCGAAAGCTTTCTCTGTCATAGCCCCCACCCTCTGGAAAATACTGCCAGTGGAGATTAGAACTGCTCCTACATTATTAACTATTTGTAAGTCACTAAAGGCTTACCTGTGTCTGCAAGCCTTTTAAGGCCTATATGTGTGTGTTTGTGTGTGAGAGAGATCATAAGATCATTAGAACTATATGGTGTTGCCCCATATTATTATTTTTTACTGTAATTACTTTCTTACTGCTGCTGATAGTGTTTACTATGAATATCATCATGGTTTTAGCAGAGATTGCCTGGCGGTGCCGGGCTGTTTAAAATTGTTTTAGATGGGGTTTTTTAGTTAATGTTTGTAAAAAAGAGGTTTGTCTGTAATTGTCATTTTAAAAATGTTTATTTATACACACGGGCTGTTATAAACTGTGATCAGGGTTTTTTTTTGGTTTTGTGGATTTTTAAAAGAACAAAGGATGCTATATTTTTATTTTTTTATTTAGCCAAATAACGTTTTATTATGTGTATTTTATTTTAATAGTATTAACGTAGGTAATTATTTTTAAAAATGTGAAAGTAAATATTTTTTACATTCAATGTTTTTAAACTGTGTTTAGATGTTTTGGGTCTTTATTTGAGTTAAAACTCAACACAGGTTTTTAGAAATGTTTTTATTTTGGTTAGGTTTTATTTGTGTTTTGTGTGAAATTGTGATATTTTATTATGTTTTTGACTTGTTTTTACTCGTGTGGCCTCTGGGTGGGACTGTTGTGGCTTTTTGAGTTGTTTTTATGATTGTGCCCTGCAGGTGGGGCTGCTAGGGATTTTGGTTTCATTTTAGGTGTTTTTTCTCTTCTGGCCTCTGGGTGGTACTTCTTCCGGTAAGTCGTCTTTGTTTGTTCATTTCTGTTCCGGACGTCATGGAGGGAAGACGTGTGGTGGTGAGTTGGCTGGTTTTATTTATTTAGGGTATTTGTTTTTTGAATGTTTAGTGGTGGTGGTCTCGGAGGTGTTTATTTTTGTTATTGTTTGTTTTGGTTTAGTTTTAGGTTTAGTTATTTCTGGCTTTATTTATTTTTTCTTGTTTGTTTTTGTGATTTGTGGTTTTTTAATTTTCTAGTTAGGTGTTTTGTTAGTGGTTTTGTTTATTAGTTGGTGTTTGTGTTTGTGTTTTTTGTTATTTTTATTTTTTTAATGGTAATTTTTAATTGTGGGGGTTTTTTGGGAGTTGTGTGTGGGGTGGGCTTCCCTTCCCACGGTCTGGGCTCAGTGGCCAGGCCGTGGGAACCCCAGCACCGCTTCAGGTGGCGTTGGGGGTGGGCTTCCCTTCCCGCGGCCTGGCCTCGGTGGCCAGGTAACGGGAATCCCAGCGCCGCTTCAGGTGGCGTTGGGTGGTGGGCTTCCCTTCCCGCAGCCTGGCCTTGTTGGCTGGGCCGTGGGAACCCCAGTGCCAGTTCAGGTGGCATTGGGGGGTGGGCTTCCCTTCCCTCAGCCTGACCTCGGTGGCCGGGCCGCAGGAACCCCAATGCCGCTTCAGGCGGTGTTGGGGGATGGGCTTCCCTTCCCATGGCATGGCCTTGTTGGCCGGGCCATGGGAACCCCAGTGCCGGTTCAGGTGGCGTTGGGGGGTGGGTTTCCCTTCCCACGGCCTGGCCTCATTGGCCGGGACATGGGAACCCCAGCACCGGTTCAGGCGGCATTGGTGGTGGGCTTCCCTTCCCGCGGCCTGGCCTCGGTGGGTGGGCCGCGGGAACCCCACTGCCGCTTCAGGTGGCGTTGGGGGGTGGGCTTCCCTTCCCATGGCCTGGCCTCGGTGGGTGGGCCGCGGGAACCCCACCGCCGCTTCAGGCGGCATTGGGGGTGGGCTTCCCTTCCCGCAGGCTGGCTTCGCTGGCCAGGCCGTGGGAATCCCAGCGCTGCTTTTTACCAAAGCTAATAAAATCCATTCTAGGCTTTGAAAGGGATTTTTTTCCTACTAATTCTAGACCTTGACCATTTGGTATAGATATATATTGCCAGATAATTTGTGCAGAAATTTGTCCCAGTTCACTGAAACCTCTCGTGCTTTCAGTTCTACATGTTATTCATGAATGTCTGTAGCAAATCCACTTGATACCTGGGATATTTCTATGATCAAGTACAAACAGATAAAACACATCTCTTTTTTAAAAAAGCTAACGACAAAGGGTCATCAGCCCTTGGCATCATGCCTCGATTAGTGGATTAGTTAACAATGCACCTCCACAGGCTTCATAGCAGGATTTCCATTTCCACCTCTTACTTTATACTGCATTCCAACTGTGAATTTGTCCTCATGCTGAATGTGCTGAGAGTCTTTAACAAGTTATTATTTTCTTCTGATTATGTCATTTTTATATACAGTAAAACCTTGCATAAAGAGCACCTCGGTTAGAGACTAACTCACTTAAAGATCAGAATTTTCTCTGAATGGTTGTCTCGCTTCACAACTAAAAACAACCAAAAACTTGCTTAACAACTAAAACGGGATTCGTAATCCCCCCACACCAGAAATCACAATTGGTCACTTACAATGGCAGCGGCGGCGCTTTTCCCAAGTGTTTTGCTTAAAGAGCAATCCTGTGGAACCCATTATGCTCTTTAAGCAAGGTACCACTGTATACTTATACATGCAGAACTTCACTCAGAGTAATTCTGCTTTTCAGAAACATGCACCATTCACAGCTTGGAAAAGTTATTTTTCTGAAACACGATCTCCAGCATCCCATGATAAAACTTGGAGATTCTGGGGATGGCTGAAGGATTCTGGAGGCTGTAGCTGGAAAAAGCTAACTACAATAGTAACCACACTTCAGACTATGCCCATGCTTCTTCAGTGCATCCTGTTCATTTAATGCACAAGTGAGACCACTTTATCATACAGGCACAATAATAAGAGTACAGAGATGAGCACGGAACCCTAGAGTCGGATATGACTGGCTTTCGAGCAAGGGAAACCTTTATCTAAGTCCACCCTCTGTACTGGTTTAGCCCACCAATTCTAAAAGAAATGCAGGTGGAAGTCTCTGTGACTCTGTGACAGTAAGGGGGTGAGGCTTAATCCTGACTTCTAGCAGCTCCTTTCCCATCAAGTGTGAGATTTGAATTGAGAAAGAATTGACTTGGCTGGAAAGGACTAGATGCCACTGCTCTGACCAGAGTAGCAAACTCTGTTAGTCTTAGTTTGCAAAAAACAAACAAAAAACCACCTTCTGGCAATGATGAAGTATGGATCTTGTGGCAATTTGGCCAATGCAGCACTACACAAGAAGCCCCTTGGCCTGACTTGGAGGCTTCTCATCAGGAAAGATGAGGCCTTCCAGAAACTGAGTACATTATTTTTATTTATTTATTTATTTAGATTTATATCCCGCCCTCTTGTCCGAGGGTAATCCAGGGCGGCGCACAACACATAAAAACATTACATTATTTTTAAAAAACCATAAAAACTACAATAAAGTACTCATGATATCTCATGCTGTTCAGCGTCTCTTCCAATCTAGCCCCAGCCTCCTCTATTTTAGCTCACTTTTCAAGTCCCTTATTAGGCCATGAGAGACTTGAAAAACAATGAACCGAGTTTATAGGCTAAGCATGAAACTACAAAAGAACATTCACTAACAAACTACCTATGACATCCACCTTCAAGAAGAAGTTGTAAAGATTCTGTCCCCACCAGAGTATTTCTTCAACTTATCCAAAGTGCTCAATCTTATCTGCAAAAAGTTTAAATTTCAGAGTAAAATCTCGTAGAGAAATTAAAGGGTTAATCTGACGATCAGGAGAAAGAAAATACTCTGTAAATGCTCAGATAAAATGTGAGAGACCAATTAATGAGAAATGTCTCACCAAGCAAGGAGCAATCTGACACAGAAAGAACTTCTGTCTCCTATCAACCCGAAAGACCAGAACGGTAACTGCAATAACAGTGAAGAGTCTGCCTGACAGGTCAGGAATTTGAATATTATTTCAAGTTATGTCTTCTTGGGGGAAAAGATATTAAAAGTCATCCAGGATGAATGGCCAATTGTTACAGAGAAGTGAAATTCACAGAGAAGGAAGATGTCATTTATCCATCTCTCTTGAGGGAACAGATGGGTCCCAGGAATGCTGTCCTTTGGGATAGGAATGTCTTTTTATCTGAGAAAACACCAAAATAGTAAGTTAAGATAAGGACAGAAAGATTTTGTTGTTTTCCATCTATGTTTGCTGTGTATTTTCCATCTGTGTGTTTTTGTACAAATTTTGCAACTGTCCCCCCATATTTTATCTACTTTTGGGGTTTTGATTTCTTTCTTTTTACCAAAGCTAATAAAATCCATTCTAGGCTTTGAAAGGGATTTTTTTCCCTACTAATTCTAGACCTTGACCATTTGGGCTAGCATCCAAATACTGGGTATTAAACTTTTTTTGCTTTTGATAAAGTAAAGGAGATAGTGACCGATGTTTATAAAAAGAAACCACTCTCAGCCGGTCAATAGCCTTAGCCTTTCTATCTATCCTCTGAATACCACTCTGAGTTCAAGGTAAAGGAACATGGACAGGTGGAACAGGCATTGGATGGCCATGCTGAGTGGTGAATCTCATGGCAAACCTACAGTAATTCACTACCCTGTTGAAGAAAACCCTAATTTTGTATTCTGGCCCCAACCACAGAACTGAGATGCCTGTTTTCACTTCCATGTGAAGACTTTTATGTCCAGGCCCCCCCAAATGACCAAGATGAAGAATTTTGTTGCATATAAGTCTTGTGACCCACTAAGCAACAGTAATATTATAACAAGGCTTGGGAAAATTACCCCCACCCCAAAAGTTGACCATACTAGCCAGTGGTGCACCGAAGCAGGTCCTGTCCTGTTCGGGAGAACCGATAGTGGAAATCCTCCCAGTCCACGCCTACCTGGCCGGCCTCGGCCACCTCCATAGCCCATTACGTTGGCCCTGCCCACAGATTTGGCCCCACCGACAGATTTGGCCCCACTCACAGAGGCGGTAGTAAAAAATTTTGGAGTGCATCATTGATACTAGCTAAGGGATTCTATGAGTATAGTACAAAAATACAGAATTTCCAAATGTTGTCCTGTACAGCAACTTAACATGAGATATCATGAGATACAGAAAACATCACAAGTGAATTACTGAGTATTCACAGGGCATCTACAGAACACAAGCCATTCAAAATCTGCAATGGAGAATTCCAAAGATACCCCCTAGGAGCTAATTCAAATGTTCCTGAAACAATTTATTCATTGGAATTTACTGTAACAGGCAGCAGAGTTGAAAACCAAGTACCTTAGGGAAACAGTCCCAAAACATTCATACATGATTTAAAACACTGCACCCCCTTTAAAAAAGCCCTAAAATTATGTCTGAAGCAAGGAACAAAATGTACATCAATATAAATTAATCAGGGAAACAGAGGTACACACATTAAAACCAACATAAGTAAAACAAGCAATGTAACTTAAAACCAACTGATGTTTTACAGATTTATCCTATACATAATCTTATTCTAAACTCTTAATTCTGCCCCAACATTTTAGCATTATATCTTTCATGCTCCAATGACAGAAATATCCATCTACGAGAGAAAAATATGTAGGCTGTTCCATAGTTTTACTTTCTTTAAGTAGAACAAAAGTTAATTATGGCCCACTTATTTATATCTTCTGGATCATGGATGTCACTAACAAAGATGATTCACCAAAAGTTCTATAAATGGGCTTCATGCAAACTCGTGAATTTCAAAGACTCTCCTACAATTCCAAAACCTAATGAAGCAACTAGAGGTATTACTAAGTCCTATTTAAGTGCAGAGGAGGGGGGAAATGTGGAAGATAATTGTTTCTTTTCTACTAAGTTAAAAACTAGAGGGCAAGCCAAGCCCATCCATTCCTGCTGACACCATTCTATGCATGGCCATTTGTTTTCCCAGGGCATAGACAGAGCTCAGCTGCAGAGCATGTCCTTTATGTGCTCAAGATTGGACATTAGATCCTAGCTCCTTTGGGTAGCAGTGATGCTCTGCAAAAAAAATTACTACCCCCACCATGGGCGTGGCTAACTCTGTAGGTGTGGCTCTCTGTGGGCCATGCCCACTTGGCCTCCCTACGCCATGGCCTGGGGTAGGGAGGTGGGTGTGGCCAGCCAAGTGGGCATAGTCTGGGGGAATTTCCACTACCGGTGCCCGGGCACTGGGAGCAGCTCAACACTGGGTAGGGGTGGTAAAAGTACCTGTCTGCCAGTTAGCCCAGACCAACGAAGGTCAATACAGTCTACATGTAGCCCCAAGCACCCAAATCAGGTACTCAGGCACAGCAAAATGGTGAAAACAAATGCTCATAAAACTCCTTTGTGTAGTCACAGGACAAGGGAGCAATTTTGTGATGTTTTGAAAAGCCCCTCCTGCCCCATTAAAAAAAAGTACTATTGTGACCACTAGAAGAAACCAAAGAGATCTCCAGTTTTAACAGTATTACATTTTTGCACCAAAAGTGGGGGAGGGTGGGGGGAGAGGTAGATACAAGGGTAGATATGGCCATTCAAGTTTTAGAGCTGGATGTGTGCCAACCCTGGACTTCTGGATATTGTCCATGCTGGTGTAGACCACATGTGGAAAATATAAGGTTCTATGGGTATTGCAGAACTGCAACTCTCATTGGCCTCAATTAGCATAGCCAATGGCAAGAAACAACGACAACTCTGTCCAAAAACCTTGGTAGGATTACCAGTTAACCAGCCTGTAACACAACAATGAGTTGCCTGTTTTAACTGGACACAAAAGAGATGCCTGTTATCAACCATCTCTATCGATAGCTACCATCTGTAAGGACACCTGCACTCCTAGGAAGAAAACATTTGCTGAAGGTTCATTTGAAGGTCTGGCTAAGTGATGCTCCAAGACTCTACTTAGAACCTAAGTACATTCCATAAGACTGACAGAGTACAGAGCTAACTTTCTGCAACATTCTATGCAGACATGCAACGGATCAGCCTTATAGGTTTCCTTAATCTTTACAACATATAATTTTGTATTTCCATAGGGGTATATGTAAGACTCACATATACCCAAATGGAAAACCAAAATTATATAAGAGACAGTCATAAGAAGCTCACTAGAGTTCAGGGTAAAGAAAACCCAGTCATGTATAACGTCTTGCTGCTTGGAGCAAAAATAAACCACCTCTAGAAGAAAGCTGAGAGTAGATCAACTTTAAGAAACAACCACATCGTGACAGTGAACAATTAAAAAGGTGGCTCTTAGTCTTTTCATTGACTAGTTCTGAAAACAGACGGACTTCATGGCTGAAGAACCTGAGAGACTAGTGTGGCATGTCCTCGAAAGAACTGTTCTGAGGAGTTAAGAACAGAAAGACTATCACCATGATGACAGCCAATATCTGGGACGGATACGGCACCTGAAGAAGGGACAGTGAACTAGCCAATTCGTGTTTTATAACTTAAGAGTAGAGCAATCTTTACTCACACTAGGTCAGGCAAAAGAAGATGCAGAATGATCTCACCAAAAAGTGCTTTCATTTTGGCAGTTACACATCTGGCCTAGACATGGAAGACATTATGATGAGGGCCATTTTTCAAATTTGTCAGTAGCCAAAGTTTAACACCTCTAGACTATCTATCATGTTCAACCCTCTGGGCTGGGAAATCCTAGGAATGGGCTGATTCTAAATCCTAGTTGGAAAAAAAAGAGAGCTGGAGAGGACGGAAGCTACTATGCCCCTGGAGGTCTTAGCACTTTGGTTTAGGTAAGAGAGATGAAATATGAGGAGCATTGGAAGGATGAACCGGTATGTGTATGTATTTGAATCTGAATTTCTATTTTATTTTAAACCCTTAAAGATTTTTAATCTGACACTGCTACTGTGGGAGAGGAAACATCAATGAATAAAGCGCCCTGTCTTCTGATGCATATGGGCAAACAGTAAATGTAAAGATCAGAGTTTGGAAAAGTTACATTGTTAGACTGCAACCTTTTCTGGATGGGGGTTTAGCGTGTGTGTGTGTGTGTGTGAGAGAGAGAGAGAGAGAGAGAGGAGAGATGTGGCTATTTCATTGCTCTCCCCATTCCTATTCTAAAAGATTGTTCTACTCTGCATTCACAAAAGTAACTTTTCCAAAATCTGTTAAAGATTGAATAGATGAAGGAATAAAAGATGCCACAACAGCTGGAGAACTCATGCCTTTTCTTTCTTCTCCACAACAGCACTAATGGTCCTGAATCATGTATCCACTGTACTAGAAAATTAAATTTTAGAACAATGCATGCTAGGATTCTATTGGCTGACTATGGCAGCACCACTGCAATGGCACAAACTATAGGGGGGTAAGCTGCCATTAGTTAACACGTTGCTGCTTGTATTTAGCATTGCAAACCAACTCACATAACTGGCATGTAATAAAGGATACAGGTGGCAACTTGTTAGCTAGCAATTGTAACTACATCACTGCAATTTGCAATAATAACTACTTCAATGAACTTAACACCAGCTTAAGTAAGAAAACCAATTATAGTGTACAGGACACCCCCTAGATCTGCAAGGGACAAGAACTTCTGTACATACCTAAAACTACAGAAAGCAGAAAAGCCAGTATTATTGCTTACATACCTGAGGATACAAGTGGGGAGGTGCTGCAAAGGCTTCTGTTGATCTTAGGGGGGGAAATTGCCCTGAAAACAATTTAATTCCTTCTCAGCAGTACAAGGTAGGTAGTGTTTTCTAGTGGCCAACTCTGGGAATGCTCCTTGGAAAGTTATTTCAGGGATTTTTCACTAAATATGTTTGGACCTGAAGATAACTGAAACTGTAGATACTGAACCTTCAGAGGATGGTGGTGTGTGTGTGTGTGACCTATATTGATTAAGATGTTCAGACAAGGTGTTTTATGATAATACACAATTCTGATTCCCCTTGAAGCAGTTCACATTATATTATTGGAATGATATGCCAGCTCTTATGTGCTTGTGAAATGTCAAGAATAAGTGTGTGTGTGTGTGTGTACTCTCTGGGCGGTTCATAAGTTAATTAGCATTTTGCCTCCAACATGCTGGGTACTAATTTTACCGAGCATGGAAAGATGGAAGGCTGAGTCAACCTTGACCCCCTGGTCAGGATCAAACTTACCATTTGATTGTAGCACAGCAGTTTAACCACTGCGCCATATCATGAAACCAGTATGTTGTCCAATAGATCTTCTGACTTAAGGTGCAGGAAGAGGAGCAGCTGGATATTGGCTGTTTGGTCACAGCATAAGAGAAGTGTTAAACACACTAAGTTGGTTTTAAGGATTCCTTGGCTTGCACTTTTGAAGCACGTAATACATTTTTAAACAGCCAGAGATAGTAATTAGCCTATTCAGAAAATAAAGCACACTTAATTCCTCCAAATTTAGGGTTGAATCATTGAATCATGGAGTTGGAAGAGGCCTATGAGGTCATCAATTCCAACCCCTTTGCTCAATGCAGGAATCCAAATCAAAGCAGATCTTACAGATAGATGCTTGTCCAGTTTTCTCTTCAAAACCTCTAGCGTTGGAGCACTTATTACCTCTTGAGGTAATTGATTTGCTGTTATACCTCTCTAACAGTAAAGAAGTTTTTTCTGATACAGTATTATCCTCCCATTAAACACATGCACATCAATTTCGACCTGGATAAATCTGATACAAGTGTGATTTTGTTTACAAATGTAAGTCTCTGAGACTAACAATTGTGTTTAGGTCCTTTTCCCGCCCTTCCCACTTAGTGTGATGTTATAAGGTCTTCTTATAAAAAAATTCTTTTGTAAAAATACAGATTTATAAGGTTTGTGGATTAAAATTTACTGATCATGTTCAGATATTGGGCATATAGCATTTGCATGTGGGGACTAGAATTGCATCTAGCTAACTGAAAACAAGAAAACAACTACACTGGCTTACGGACGAGCAAATGTAAAACATTTCGCAGCAGAATAGCTGGTCAAAAAAGTATTACGTACTAGTCCACACATCTGGTGTAAATCTGGTGAGTTTATGAAAGCGCATGTTTGGTTACATTGATGTCACTGCGCCACCTGTCTGTTGTAGTAATAATCAGGTTCTAATCTGGCTGCTGAATGGTTGCTATGGTGATGGTACCAGCTTCATTGCTCTGTCTTGGTCTTCCCATCTGTACACAGACTCACACAACTTGAGCTCATCTTTTCAGAGCATGGAAGGCAAATCATTAAATGTAATTATGCTACAATGTTAAGTTTTTGTTTTTAAAAATCTGCCTAACAAAAATACTGTTGAAATGTAATTTTTAATTAAAGGTAAAGGTTTCCCTTCCTCGAAAGCCAGTTGTATCCGACTGTAGGGTTCAGTGCTCATCTCTGTTTCAAAGCCGAAGAGCCAGCGCTGTCTGCTTCTGCAGACGTTTCCGTGGTCATGTGGCACACACAACTAGGCACCGGAGTGCACAGAATGCTGTTACCTTCCCACCGAAGTGGTCCCTATTTATCTACTTGCAATTTCTTGCTTTCGAACTGCTAGGTTGGCAGGAGCTGGGACAGAGATGGGAGCTCATTCCATCCTGCAGTACTTGGGAATCGAACTGCTGACCTTCCACCTCCCAGTCAGCATCTTAGCCACTTGAGCCACTGCCGTCCTAGATGAAAACTGTGGTCACCTTTGTCCAAGGACTTGTAGTCAAATCTTTAAAAGGGCAGGAATGAGGCATGAGGAATTTAATTCCCCCCCACCTAGATTGTTATAACCGTAATGCCTCCACTCTTCAAAATTAAACAAAATTAATTTTAAGAGACCAGGAGAAGAACACAGGTAAACATCAGTTTGGCGGCCTCACATGTTATTACTCCAGTTACAAGAGAAAAATTATGACTGGATTTCTGCCATATGAGACATACTTAGAGGCTGCCTTCAATTCACAACAATAAGGAAACAGAGGAAGCAACACAGTTTTTCTAAATTGATCAGTCTGGAGCAGGAGTTCTCAATCTTTTAAAGCCAGGGGCCGGGTAACGCTCCCTCAGACAGCTTCGGGGGCCAGATGGCCATTTTACCCTTCCTCCACCACATGGCACTTCCTGGTGTGGTGGAGGTAGTGTCGAGCCACATGAAATGGCACTGCGGGCCACATCCATCCCGTGGGCCGCAGGTTGAGAATCCCTGGTCTGGAGGTTGAAGAGAGAGAAGAACTGAGCAGTATCAAACAAGAAATGATGAGTGATTTCCAAAATTAGCTAACACAAATTCTGATCAATAGCTAACTAAAATGAAAACCAAGCAAAACTCAATTTTTAAGTCTCCTTGCACTACTAATGTAGATCATCATCATCATCATCATCATCGTAGCAACCATCAAAATCAATTCTGACTTGTGGCGTTTCTTCCCAGGGTTTTCTAGATAAATACACAGAAGTGGCTTACCATTTCCTTCTTTTGGGGCACCTTGGGTTTATGGTGCTTGCTCAAAGCCATACGGGTTGGCTTTTGGTTCTCCTTTCTGGAGACACAGTGAGGAATCAAGATCCCAACCTCTGGCTCCACAGCTAGATACCAGCTGAGAACATACTTAGAGTAATTTCAAAGAACAGTCAACCCTCACATAACAACACGTTCGAATAGCATCATTTTCGCTTAACAACGCGTCATTATGCACCACGTGTTCCCCCGCATAACAACGTTTTTAGTGTCATTGTTCGGACAACAATGCTAAAATAACCATCATTCTCCGGACAATGACGCTAAAAACATTGTTATGCGGGAAACTTCATAGAAACCCGCTTAACAACAAAAATCGCTTTGCAACGCTACTTGGGGAACTGAGTAACATCATTATGCGAGGGTCTACTGAATTTCTTTATTGGGGGTTTAATGTTTTTTAATTAGTGGCCAACTTTGGGAGGTCAAGGGAATAACTGGGATACACAGACTATAAGCAACCCCCCAAAAAAACAACAACAACAACAACCAACAACAAATAATACAGCAAGTTAGTGGCCACAAGAAGTCCACTTGTAGTTTTGAAAAAATGAGTCTGTCTTCTTTCATTCAAACTTTTTGGCATGTATCTGTGTGGGTTTTTTTGTTTAAAAAAAATAACATAGAAGCCCATAAACCTAGTTCTATATGGTACAATTTATCTTCTGGAGTCTTCCTGAAAGACTCATGTTGGCATTTTTTTTTAAAGCGGTGGGAAATTATGAAGGCCTGAGACTGCAAAACAGCCTTAGGACCCCCTGCAGCCACGATCTGTCCAACCTGATTTAAATCAACAAGATATGTTGGTTTAAGATAGCACAGAGAAAGATTAGCTGTGTTCTTGACACCTAATATATCTAATATAATCCCTTCTCAAGACGCCACCCACTCTTCAATAGGGAAACAGAGATGTGAAAATTAGTCCTCCAACAGCCCAGATTCTCTTCTCTCCCCTTATAATGTGAATATGTTAAGCTCCCAGTTAATGTCTTTTGATGTGAGCTGCAGTCTGTCCAATCTCCTTTGTCTAAGTAGCCTCTGTGTGTGTGTTTGTGTGTGTACTAACATGCACGCATGAGCACACACATGTATAATTAAGCCATTCCAAAATTTATCCACCACTGCCTTCTTTTAATTTTCAGATTCATCCTTGCAATTATGCCAAACTCAAACTCATGCTCATTTTAATAAAGGGCAGTTAAAATTTTGTTCTTGGAAATAACTAAGTAACAATTAAAACATTTTAAAAACCTAATATGGAAGCTTATTTTTAGAGGTTATTCAGCAGCATCCTCATTTGGTATGCTTTGAGCAGAGGCTGGTCCTTCCTCCAGCTATTTTCTTCCTTTCCAAGCAATCAGCGTTTAATTTATAGGAGCAATTTTGACTTTAATAAAAATTACAGCTTCTTTCTCACAACAGTGGATTTTTTTTTTTTTGCATCAACACTGCTTCAGGCAACAGGACAGATTTTGGGCAAAATACAACTCTTTGCAACTAGCAGGAGTCCACAAGTTCCCCCATTCCCAGAAAGCTCAGTTGACATAATTACAGCCCAGAAGATGAATGCTGGAAATTTCTCTAAAGAGCTGCTCACAGACTCCCACAGTTTAGTGAGAATTTTTTTTAACAAAAAGACCAAAAGAAAAACTAAAATCCTTCCTTTTCAGCCGATTCCAAAAAAGTATGTCTGCCAAATAAGGAAAGGAAGCAAGGCTCCATGGTGGGACAGAAAGGCATTAACACCTGCCAAAAGTATGAAAGACCCGAACCCATTTCAAAACATAAACATATGTCAGCAGGATTGAACAGCCCTTCTGAAAGGACTCTTTGGGGAATTGGATGTGCTCTGCATCTTTTCCTCAATGCCTTGGCTTTAAAATCAATGCACCTGCCCTACTTTGCAAAACTGAGGAGTCGACTTGTACATAGCAACTCTCATGCACAGCTGCTGGTCTCTATCTAGCAATGCCAAAGCAAAAAAGTTAAATAAAGAGTTGTTAATTTCATCAGATTCTATGATAGTCTTATTTTATAGAGATTATTGTCAGATGAGCTGGAACTGTGTTTCCTGGGGAAACAATGAAATTCTCTGTATCAAATCTCACACACAGCAGCCAACAGGATGGCCCATTTTGAGTGGGCTAATTTAATTTTTAAATTTCTATGCTGCCCACTCAGGTGAACCCTACTCAGGGCGGCCTACAACAGATTAAAAAACATATAAAAACAGATAAAACCCCTTAAATCACCCACCCACTTACCCCCACTCTATTCATATAAAGAAATAAAAAGAGATACAGAGGGAGAGACTATGGGCTAATACATCCACTTGGAGTGAGCCAACAGGCGGGGGCCGTATTTCCATTAAGGCCCCACACCTGCCCTTACAGCCAGGTTTTTAAACCTTTTCTAAAGGGCAGCAGATCTGTCTGTAATCTTAACTCTGTTGGCAGGAGGTTCCAGAGGGCTGGTGCGGTGCGGACGCGGAGAAGATCCTCTTTCGTGTGCTAGAGAGGTGAGCCTCTCTAGATCATGGTACAACTAGAGAGCCCCTCCGGTCTGCTCTGGTTGGACAGACAGACACTCTTGGGATGATGCGGTCTCTAAGGTATCCTGGTCCACTACCATGTAGGGCTTTAAAGGTCAAAACCAGCACCTTGAATTGCACCCGGAGGCAAACTGGTAACCAGTGCAGTGCCCGGAGGAGCGGTGAGGCGCAGGCATAACATTCACACCCCATCACCACCCGGGCAGCTGCATTCTGGACCAGCTGTAGCCTTCAGTTACTAGGACCTCAGCCTTACTGTGTACTTTACATGTAAAATGCCCACTCCCCTAAAACACACATGAATGCATGCGTACACACAAGCAAGCATGCAATCCTCTCTTCAGCAAAACATAGATCGCCCCCCCCCCCCCTTCCCTGCTTTTCTTTCATCCTGTTTGATGTCTCCCCCTTTACATTCCAATTTCCCCACATGGGAAATTCAAAGGAGAAAAACCTGGCCAGCTTCATTCAATTCTCTACTAGCTCTTTCCCAAATATTCAGTAACAACCTCCACTTTAAAAGAAAGAAGGGAGAGAGAGAGATGAAAAACTTGCCTTCTGTCAAGAGCTCAGAATTAAGAAAAATGAACCCTTTTCTCTCATCACACAATAGAGACATATTACATGACATTTAATCACTGGGTAAATGTATTTTGTATTTGTTTCCACCCACTCCCCTAGATCTTAAAAGTAAGACCAGCTCCAAAGAGTGGGCAATTGTGAGATAGAATACATGATTCTGGATGAATTTACAGAAAAGAAAATAACAAGACATCACTATTTTGATAAAAGCTCCTCAATAAGGTAAGAGGAGGGGGAGGGAAAATAGCAAATTAATGAAAACAGGATAGGAGCCCCTTGAGGTCTACCTTTACTATAATCAAACAAAGCGAGCCACGTGGTCTTTAAACAATGCAAATACAGGAGCAGGGGGATACTTTAATGATGCTCCTTCAATGCGATTCTAATGTGAGGACTTTTTGAAAGTTGCTGTGGAGCTCCAAAGCAGGATAAAATGTGTTTCAAGACCAAAAAATTACTGTAGAACCAATCAGGGTTGACTGTGAAACAAAAGGAAGAAGTGGGGTGGAGGATCAAAGGCAGTTTAGTGGCAGAAATAAATGTTCTGTGATATTGGGTGACAGTATTAGGCCATTCAAGGTCTTAGCCTGGGATGACCCCAGCCTATTGGAGATGAACCCTGGAAAAAGTGCTAGGAGTGGCACACAGCCAGCCTGGAAAAACTGCTGGCTGCCCAAATGTGACTGCGATTCAAGCCTTCTGACCTGGAAACGCTCCTAATCCTAAATCGATGGGATCTCAGCATCTTTACTTGATACTCTGTGCCAGGTTCAATGCAATGCAACTCCCTGAATATAGTAGCCCAAGCGATATACAGGAAACACTAAATTCTAGGCTTTTCTTCTCAAGACAGAGCTGTGGCCAAGAAAACAACAACATGAGTTTATCTCCATTTGGCCTCACAAAAAAAAAAACTCTGTATGCATCAACGCTGGGGTGCAAAGAAAGAGCCTCTTCGAAGATCGTGACATTTTTGAACCACAATCCAGTGTACCCTGGTAACGTGTTGCTAGCTAATCTTTCTCACACTAGGTGAGGCAAAAGGAACTGCAGAATTAACTTACCAAAAGGTGCCTTCATTCGGGCAGTTTCACATTGGGCCTAGACATGGAAGAAGAATCAACAACGCAGAGGCTTTTCTTCCCTGCTATCTCCCTTCAGAACTAGGAAACGTCTCATGGATTGGACCCGGACAGACCCGACTGTCCGGGAGGTCACTGAGGGCCAGGCTAATGTTGGTGAGGGTAGGGGTGGTCCAATAATAATAATAATTTTGTGTCAGAAATTATTCTGGGTTGAAAGGATTTTTGCTGAAGAATCTCCGCTCAGGGGATGGCTGAATGAAGCTCCTTTCATGTCCCCAAGACCTTTTCCCACTGACGTGGTCCCTATTTATCTACCTGTAATTTCTTGCTTTCGAACTGCTAGGTTGGCAGGAGCTGGGACAGAGCTGGGTGCTCAATCTGTCATGCAGTACCTGGGTCTCAAACTGCCGACTTGCTGACCTTCCAGTTAACAAGGCAAGCTTCTTAACCAATGAGCCAGCGCAGCCTCTTGGGTGGCCCAATAAGCACCACATGGCACAGGAAAAACACGAGAAGGGCAATGCCTGGCCTGGGCCAGGTCAGGCTATGGAGGCCGCCAGCCGCATAAGCTCAAAGAGCTATGAGGCAGTAAGGTAAAGGTCGCCCTTGCTCGAAAGCCAGTCGTATCCAACTGTAGGGTTCAGTGCTCATCTCTGTTTCAAAGCTGAAGAGCCAGCGTTGTCTGCTTCTGCAGACATTTCTGTGGACATGTGGCAGGCATGACTAGACACCGGAGTGCCCGGAATGCTGTTTACTTCCCCCACCGAAGTGGTCCCTGTTTATTTACTTGCAATTTCTTGCTTTCAAACTGCTAGGTTGGCAGGAGCCAGGACAGAGACGGGAGCTCACTCCCTCATGCAGCACTCTGGTCTCGAACTGCTGATCTGCTGACTTTTCAGTCTTCCAGACATGCGCGGAACTGGGCCAAGGCAGCTCTCCTGGCGCTCCAAACCCAGGGAGGCTAACTTTGGAGAAGGCGCGCAGGCCAGGAGGCCCCTTTCTCCTTCCGAAATAAAGGTGAAACTCGGAAAATTAGAATACATTAAAACCCCTACTTATGGAAAAAGTCTGTTCCATAGGCTTTTGCTTAAATCGGGTTTTTATGTAACTCAAAGCAAACCCATAGGAAAATTTATTTTTTTACGTAACTTGAAGCAAACCCATAGGAAAATTTATTTTTTACGTAACTCGAAACAAACCCATAGGAAAATTTATTTTTTTACGTAACTCAAAGCAAACCCATAGTAAAATTTATTTTTTTACGTAACTCGAAGCAAACCCATAGGAAAATTTATTTTTTTACGTAACTCAAAGCAAACCCATAGGAAAAAGAATCTTTATGTAACTCGACGTAAACCCATAGGAAATTGTGTAAATCGGGACATGGTTTTAGCACAAAATCATTATGTAAGTCGAATTTTATGTAATTCGAGGCATATGTAAGTCAGGATTTTACTGTATCGTGCACATGCTCATTCAGTCCACTAATGCAACTTCAAAGGTGAACCAACTATATGAGATAGACTCATTGCATGCAAAGCGAGACAGTTCAAGTCTTACTTCGTTATAATATTGATGCTTATATGGCTCACAGCTTATGAAAATCCCAACCCCCCAACCTCATGTACCCCATAATCATCACACAATCTCATGTACGCTGTACGCCATGATCATCACAACTATAACGAATTACATGTAGTGAGTCGATCCCCTATACTGTATGTGTTTCACCTTTGAAGTGAAATGAGTGGACATTTGCACGATATTCTGATTTCCCCCTGTACTTTCTCTCTCTCCACCCCCCCCCCACCCCACCCCCCACCCCGTCCCAGGCTCACCTCCTGGAAGAGCTCCAGGCTGTAGGTGTTGTCGTCGTCGGCGAAGAAGAGCACCCCGGGCTGCGGGCTCTGGGCGTGCTGGTAGCGCTGGCGGACCCAGGCCAGGCCCGCGTTGCGCTGCTCGGTGGCCCGGGGCTGTCCGGGCCGCTTGTACCGGCGGGGGGTCAGCACGTGCAAGTGGGTGCAAGGCGGCCCGGCGCCTCGGGTGTTGAGGCCGGCGGCGAAGCTGCTCACCAGCTCGCTGGCCACGGCCGAGTCTTCCACCAGGACCCAGTGGAGGCGCGCCACCTGGCGGAGGGTGTTGGCCAGGCGCGTCAGCTCGGCTTTCTGCACCGGGCGGCTGTAGGTCGGCGTGATGGCGTAGATGAGGGGCTCCGGCTCCCGCCGCTGGGACGTCCCCTCCTCGCGCTGCTGCTGAGGCTGGGGCCGCCGGGCGAGGCTGGAGGAGGAGGAGGAGGAGGAGGGACGCGGGGGCGCCCGGCTCCGGCCCTCCATGTCCAGCATGAGGATCACCAGCAGCGCCCAAGGCAGCAGCACCAGGAAGCGGCTGAGCAGCAGCGACTTCATCCCGAGCAGCCCCCCGCCGCGCCCGCCCCCCGCAGCAGCAGCCCCCTCTTCCCCGACGGGGCCGCCGCTGCTCCCGCGGCTGCAGCCCTCACAGCAGTGGCAGTGGCAACGCGGGACTAGTCTCTGCCCCCTTCCTCCTCCTCCTCCGCCACCCCTGCAGCCGCCGCCGCCGCGGAGACTCAGCCGGTGCTTCCCTCCTCCTCCTCCTCCTCGCCATGGAGCGGGCGGCAGGGCGCACGGCAGCGGCGGCTTCCTGGCGCTGGAGAGCTCGGCGCAGCGCAGCCGGACCGGCACCGGCCGAGGAGGGGAAGGGACGGTCCGCTTTGGGCCCCACACCTTGCCTGGGGTTACAAACTCGGCCCGGGCAGGAGGGGACGAGGAAGAGGCGAAACGGGGGTTCCCGAAAAGACCGCGTGGCTCGGAGCCGGACCCTCCGCTCGCCTGTGGGGAGAGAGAGAGCGAGAGAGCCACAACAAAGCCTGGCCAAGGGGGGCGGCGGGACGGTGCCGGAGAAGGAGCCTCAGCCGCAGCGCCGGGGGTGGAGTGGGTGGTGATGGGTGGTGGTGATGGAAGCCTCTCTGCCGAACTCTTTCGGGTCGCTTCTCCTCCGCGCCTTTCTCACCCCGGCGAAGGGTGGCGCCGACCGACTCCCGCCCTTTTTCTTCTTTTGTTTACATGGAGAATAAATGTTAAACAAAAAATATATCACGGCTTATGCCACCACCACCACCACCACCACCACCACCCCCGGTCTCTCCTCCTCCCGCCGCTGCTCTTCTGTATTTCTCCACAGCCGCATTTCTCCTGCTCCGACTCAAAAGGAGCGGGAAGAAGGGAGAATCTCTTTTTTCCCCCACCTCAACTTCCCCTCGGCGAGTCCGGCGCGGGGCGGCCCCGGGTCCCGGCGGCGCGTCAAGGTGGCGGGCGGGCGGGCGGGAGGAACGCCGGCGTCTTTGGCGGCAACCCAGCTGCGGTTCCCTGTGGGCGCTTCTGGCGGGGTGTGAGTGAGACTCAGTGAGTGAGGGTGTGTGTATGTGGGTGTGGGCAACGAAGGAGGAGGAAAAAGAAGAGGAGGGGAACCCCACCGGGCTGGTGCGGCGCCAGGGGTGGGTGGGTGGGTGGGGAGCGGAGGGTGTCCTTCTTCCCTCGCTCGCTTTCCCTCACACACACCGGAGCTGCGCCCAGACTGAGGCTTTGCCGCCGCTCTTATTCGCTCGCTGAGTCTTTACGCGGCGGAGCCTCTTCGGAGAACGGGGAGGAGGAGGGCAGACTAGAGAGTCTGGACTCTGGGAAAACTACACCATGGGAGGGGGGAACGGGGGACGGACGAGGGGGCGGGACTGGTCGTAGCCGGCTTGAAGGTGGTGGTGGTGGTGAGATTCGTCACCATGTGGGGGGGGGGGAGAAAATATCCCTATTTATAATTAACCTGCCAGGTAAGCAGACGAGAGAGGCGGCGGCGAGTGAAGAGAGAACGGCGAAGAGGAATTGGGGAGGGGGGGAGCGAAGAGCGACAGCGCTTCTGTACCGCCCCATATAGAGTTTCTTGCAACTCTGGGCAAGGGGGGGGTGGCCAAATTTTTTGGGCCGTGGGTTGGTCACTATGGCCCATTGGGCCGGATCTGGCCCCCCACACCCTCATTGCTCCAGGAAGCGGAAGTAAAACTGGTTTTACTTTTGCTTACGGGAGTAACGAGGGATTCGTGGGTCAGATGAATTGGTGTTGGGGGCTGGATCCTGCCTTCGGACTGTAGTTTGGGCACCCCTGCGTCTGGGCGGTTCACAAGTTAATTAGCATTCTGCCCCCACCCCCCAACACGCTGGGGCCATATTTGACCAACCTTAGAAGGCTGAGCCAACCTTGTGTTCTTCTGGTAAAGATCGAACTCACAATCTTCTGGCTGCACTTACTACAGCAACTTGACCCACTACTGCACCTCTGGGGCTCTTGATGGCTGTTGCCTTTCCAAATGTTGCAGGGGGTGGAAAGGAAATCCTCTCTCTCTCTCACACACACACACACACACTCTCACACACACCAGTGTGTGTGTGTGTGTGTGTGTGGGGGGGTGTTTAGTGTCTTGTACGGAAGACAAAGAAGGAGTCGCAGGAAGGACTAACACAGGTTTATTCAGTGATGCTCAGCACGAACATGAGGTAATGGGGCAGATACATCTCATTATATACCATAACACAATACATTTGAATCTTGTTGCACGGTAGCTCATTGGCTGCTACCGGCGTGGCCTCGCCCAGGTCACGCCTCTCTTCTGCAGTTGTTTTCTCTTCTGCAGTTGTTTTCTCTTCTGCAGTTGTTTTCTCTTCTGCAGTTGTTTTCTCTTTTGCAGTTCTTTTCTCTTCTGCAGTTGTTTTCTGTAGCTCCTGATCATGTGGGGAATTTCCCGCGGCTGTTTGTGATTTGGGCAATGTGGACCATGTGAGACTGAACACTCGCAGCTGCCCTCTATGGGCGGCTTGCTCGCGTTCCTTAACAGCTGAGATACATTGTGATTGTGGACTGGTTACATTCATATATTTAAAGTAACATTGTACATGCATACATAACAGGGTGTCAGGGAAGACAGAGGGGTGGTAGAAATCCTGTTTTCCTCGGCTTCTTTTCAGGGTCCACCGGAGTCGAAAGAAGTGGGCATTTTGGGTTGGGGCGGAGGGGCCCTCCAACGCCCTCCTTTCAACATCAGTTTCTGACATGAAATTATCATGAATAACATCATTGGAAAGGCGCCATTCAACAAGTGGGTGGTGTTTGTTCAATCCGAAAGGAGGGAAAGGTGCACCTTCAGATGGATTTGGATTTTAGGATGACCGCACCTTAAAGCTTCCATTCAAAAGAAGGAAAGGGGGGACGCCTCTGGGCTCCTTTCTCCTCCCCCCCTCTTTTATATGGTGAGGAAACAGAGAGGGCAGAAGTAGTGCCAAAAATAATGGAAGGGCACAATCAGGCCTGAGTGCGTGCCCATCCTCTCTCCCAGCTTCTGGTAACCTAGCAGTTCGAAAGCAAGCAATTGCAATTGAATAAATACATACCACGTTAGCAGGAAAGGTAACAGTGTTCAGTGTACTCAAGTGACTAGTCATGACTGCCACATGACCACAGAAATGTCTGCAAGCATAGATGGTGCTTGGCTCTTTTGCTATAAATGGAGATTAGCACGACCCCCAAGAGTCAGGTATGTTTCGAGCAAGGGAGACCTTTACCTTTACATGTAGGCATTGTAGTCTGTACTCCATTTAAACCTCTATGTGAGAGATGGGCACACTTGCAGGTTTAATTTGAGGCTCCTTAAAGGAACAGATCAATTTCCTGATCAAACTTCCTCTTTCAGAAAGTATTTATTTATAGAAATCTTCAAAAGTACTCAAGAGTAAGTTCCATTGGGCACTATGGGACATTTTAGCAAACCTGCTTAGGATTTTGCAATTACTTTGTGGTTATCGAAACTGCATGCCTGCAGATTTTAAAGAGACTTTAAAAATATTGCACTGGGCAGTTTTAAGACACATAACCGACATGTTACCTGATTCTATATATGTTTACTGAAATTAAGCCCTACTGAGTTCAGTGGGGGTTATTCTGTAATACATGTCCTTAGTATTAGAACCTTATAATGCAGTCCCAGAAGGTAAATTTTTTAGAGGTCAGTGATGCTCACTTCCTTGTACAGTAAAACCCCGACTTACATATGCCTCAAGTTACATAAAATTCGACTTACACAATGATTTTGTGCTAAAACCATGCCCCGATTTACAAGATTTCCTATGGGTTTGCTTCGAGTTACATAAAAATTCATTTCCCTATGGTTTTGCTTAGATTTATATCAAAATTTCATTTTTCCTATGGGTTTGCTTCGAGTTACATAAAAAACTATTTTAGCAAAAGCCTACAGAACAGACTTTTTTTGTAAGTAGGGGTTTTACTGTACCATGATCCTCTAACTTTGGGGCTTTCAGATTTCTGGGCTTCAGTTCAAAAAAGTACCATCAACCCTGGGCAATAGTCATGATTTCTGAAAAGTGATGCCCAGATCATGTGGAGAGCTAAAGATTGAGAATATGGTCCTTATTTGAAACAGCAGCACCTGCTGCTGAGTCAGAGAGCTTAGATTTGAACCATATTTGCATATGTTTATGTGAAAAAGCAATAATTTCATTCTAGAAATGACATTTATGACCTTAAAAATGAGGCTACACATAAACTTAGAGCAGCTTGAGTACTTTTCTACTGCTATTGCTAGACCAAGTGCTTAATCATCTATATCCCTTGCTTTAGGGGAGAAGAGAGAGAGGACTGTATATATTAAATTTTTGTTAACCAGAGCAGGACTTAATTATATCCATTACTGTTCTGGTTAGTAGTATGTAACATGTTTTGATCTTATAAGGACAATGATATTTACTTCAAGCCAAACTTTCTTAGGTTGGCTCCTGCCAACCTAGCAGTTTGAAAGCAAGAAAAATAGGGACCACTTCGGTGGGAAGGTAACAGCATTCCATGTGCTTTGGTGTCTAGTCCTGCCTGCCACATGAGCACAGAAACATTTGCAGCAGCAGACAGCGCTGGCTCTTTGGCTTTGAAACAGATACGAGCACTGCACCCTAGAGTCGGATACGACTGGCTTTCGAGCAAGGGAAACCTTTACCTTTAAACTTTCTTGGTCATCATTCTTGTCAAAGGCTACAATCCTATGTAAAAGGCTGCAATCCTATGTAGAGGTGGGTGGCTTGGATTGCACTTAATCATCAAACATTACAATAAACCAATTTTCCTTGTGTGACCTGGTAGGACATTTTCTGCATGCCTGATTATTCCGATGTTTTGGGGGAAGGATAAAAATACCCTATGTCCACAACAGCGTTCATGAAAGTAAAAGAAAGGACAAGCTTTTATTAAAGAGTGTTTCCTAGTATTAATGGTTTCCACCAAATGAAAGACATTTTAGTTTTTTTTCCAAATGAGAGTAACCTATTGATAACCAAAATGTGACAGATCTCCTTTGCCAGAAGTGGCACGGGACTTATTTCTCTCCCAGTAAGTGTGGCAACTGGATTGGTCAGAAAAGCAACGGAGAGAGAAGCAATGTGCACTTCAGAGTTCCTCCTGTCCAAATGGGGACCAGCCCTTTTAGCAAACCTGCTTACAAAGAATTTTTTTAAAAAAAAGATTAAATGAAGTGATGCATTGCATCAGCGATGATCTAGAAGACAAAAAAAATTATTTCACCTCCCCTGGCCATTTGCAAATGATCAAGGTAAGTGCTCAATGTTTGACATGCTGAAGAGGCTTATTCCATTTGTTCACATCAAAAGCAGTTTTTGACAACTGCAGGGCTCCCATTATATGTATACTGTTCCCAGTCTCCACTGGTGCTGGGAATGGCATATAAATAGGTACTACTTCTGTGGGAAGGTAAACAGAGTTCTGTGCACTCCGGTGTCTAGGCATGCCTGCTACATGTCCACGAAAACGTCTGCAGATGCAGATAGCATTGGCTCTTTGCCTATAAACAGAGATGAGCACTGAACCCTAGAGTCTGATACGACTGGCTTTTGAGCAAGTGCAACCTTTACCTAAAAGAAAGATACTTGTATATGGTGAGTAAAATCTGAGGAATTGTCACCTGCACAGTAATAAGCAATGTCAGAAAGTGACCTACATTATAGGTCTACTTCTGTGTACAATCTGGAGAACAAATGTGCATCTGGGAACTCACATGTCTCATCTTAGATTAAAGTTAGAGGGCTGGGTCAGTGAGATACAATTAGTCCAACTGTGTGCCAGATTGCAACCAAGGGCATTCAATCATTTCAAAACACTCCCCATATGGACAAAACTATCCATTTTATACAGGCACCTATCTAGGCCACATATGTCTGCTTTCTCTCCAGAGGGGACATACGAACCCGCGAGGGCTCAAATGCAGAAAAGACATTAGAATGATATAATGCAAACCGAAATCTATGTGAAATCAGTGTGACAAATGGCCACGCACTGAACATCTAAATGAGGAAACATCTGTGCGGGAGAGAGATAATTAGAGTTAGCATGTTCTGCAGAGGAAAGGAAGGCTGTTATGTGATTAATGAAATAATGCAGGAGGGATGCAGCAAATATAAATAGTTCAATAGATCCCCATCAGAGCATCTCAGACATGAAATTACAGTAGCCCATTTTGTGCTGGTGTGGTTTATCTAAAGGCCAATAACCCAAATAGCATTTCTCCTACAACATCACATACTTCCCTACATTTACAGTGGGGCCTTGGTAATTGGGCATATGAATTAAAGATGCAATCAATAAAGATGAAATCCTCTTGCCTGCCACGAAGGCAAGGGTCACAGAGGTGAATTAATCTGAAATCTCTAACCTTCCATATACTGTTACCATAAAGTAAAACAAAGTTCAAAGCAAGTTATGGAGAAAGCCAAAGTGTCAGTGAAAGCTACGGAGAAAATAAGGAAAAGAACCCTTCATCTCCCTCAGTGCCTTTTACAAGGTAGCTTAACACGCAGAAATGAATTAAGTGACAAATGAAGCAGTATCAAATCCACTTCTGTGTTTCATGCTGCTGCTAAATAAAAGCAGAGGGAACTTCTAAAAAAAAAAGCAACCCTAGTGACATTTAGTATTTTCTTTACACATATGCACACATGTCACTCTGGCCAGGTTATCCTGTTATGGTAATAGAGTAGATGCCCAAACTATGGCCCATACTTGCGTGTTTTAGTTCTGCTCCCGGGAGAGACGAGGGCTTTGCGGGCCGGATGAATTGGCATCGGGGGCCAGATCCAGCCATAGTTTGTGCACCCCTGAACAATGCGACTGCCCTGTGGCCCAAAAGGTTTGGGCACCCCTGGAGTAGACCATACTGTCAATGACTCAATGCCGATCACTAGGCAGTGGTTAACTAATCTGACCACTCTGAGGACTGCCTTAGGTGCCAAAGTCCACAGGGAAGGGTGCTAGTGCCCAAGTGGATTCAATCCCACTTGAATCCATCTTGATGGATGGCAGCAGCTTCATCAATACTTGTCTGTGGCCAATGAGGACTTTGTGTGCTAAAAGGACTCAGGACCCGAAAATGACTCACCGAGCTGGATCAGTGGAACAGGTGTCATGCTGCGATGCGGAAGGCAGATGAAAGGCCACTGCATCATATTCTCAGGACAGTCTTCATGGCTGATCACCACGAGGATTGCCAATATTCAGATTTGGATATGGCAGAACAAAAAAGATATGCATACATGTTCACTGCAAACTGGCTTTTTGGCCTATCTTGTGACCTCCCTCAATCTGGTTCTATTTAGGTGTGTTGGCCAGAAATCATGGTGATTGGAGCATGACAAATATAGAAGTTATCACATCAGAGAAGCCTACTGAAATTTTTCTAGGAAGGGGCTGTGGTGGCTCAGTGGTTAAGATTCTTGCTTTGTTAGCTGGAAGGCTGGCAAGTCGGCAGTTCAAGACCCAGGTACTGCATGACGGATTGAGCACCAGTCTCTGTCCCAGCTCTTGGGGACATAAAAGGAGCCTCATTTGGCCGTTCCCTGAGTGGAGTTCCTTCTGCAAAAATTCTTTCAACTCAGAATAATTTCTGACACAAAATTATTATTATTATTTATCTTCTAGGAACATAGGTTTTTAGCTCAGGAGCAGCTGTTGCAAAGACAGAATCAAGATGGTTACAGACTTTAGAAAGAATTTGAAAGAGGAATATTATGAAAGGATAAAAGCAAGCCTTCTACCTTGATGAGATTCTTCATATAAAGTTACAAACATCAATACATCTCTTTGGCTTCTAGTTACCTTTTCTGGTGCCTTATGGCATATTCTGTTACATCATTTTTATTGGTTGCTCTGCTCAGATGTCTCATGCTTGATGTTGATATACATCAGGGATTCTCAACCTGCGGCCCATGGGCCAGATGCGACCTGTGGTGCCATTTCATCTGCCCCCCATCTCTACCACACCAGGAAGTGCCATGAGGTGGAGAAAGGGCAAAATGGCCCTGTGGCCCCCGAAGCTATCTGAGGGAGTGTGCACTGGCCCTCAGCTTTAAAAGGTTGAGAACTCCTGAGATACATTATTTCTGTGCAGTTCATTGAATTTTATTTTATTCATTTTTAATCTGTTTCACTTGCTATGTAGCTATCAGTTTCTCATTCACAAATTTTATGATTCTCCACTAGAAGCTTTACAATTATATCTGTTATTCCACAACTTGGCTTTTAGGTATATTTTAATTCTTTCATATTCAGTTAACAACTCAAAGGAATAACTCTGTGTGAGTTAGTTTCCTCCGAGACTACTGTATTTATTATATATGTGAATTTTAAAAATCTGTGTATGCCCATGGACATCAGTTTCCTTATGCATATTTATTATAACAATGTATGTCATCTAATTCTGGCATCTGGACCGTTTTAACGTTTGTTCAACTTCCTAAAAAACAACAACAACAACACCAAACGATGATGATGTAATAAGCCTTGCACAGAGTAATCATGACAGAGGTCAGGAGAGGTTGTTAAAGGATTTTCTACCCCTGCAAGTCACTTAGCAAGATTATGTTACTATGTGCCATGGTTTGGGTGGGCAACGGCATTCACCAGCAAAACGTCTAGGGCAGGGACCCTTCCCATGGCACCATTTCATGTGGCCCACCACTGCCCTCACTGCTACTGGAAGCAGAAGTGGATGCATTTATGACAGCTGTAAAATGCACCTGCCATAAACACTGCTGTTAATGCACCTGCAGTTGTCGTAAGTGCATTTACGACTGCCGCGGATGTGTTTTACGGCAGCATTTACCATGGGAGGAACCACGTGATTGGTGTACTCAACTGTCGGGTGTGTGAAAAGTTTGGGAGCCCCTGGTCTATGGCCAGTCATGCAGTGGAACCTGCTGGAAACATGTTATGAAATGATTGGACCTTTGGTCTGAGTTGTCTGTCTGTTCTTATCAGAAAAGAGTGACTACTTAGACTTAACCCCTACAGCTCATATGCAACAAAAACTGCATACTGTAGCATTTCAACATAAACAGCCATTTGGTTTTTATATATACAGTGGTAACTTACTTTAGTATCATAATGCATTCCACGGTATTGCTCTTAAGCAAGTTTGCTCTTTAAACGAAACACCATTGTAAGTGACCAATTGTGACTTCTGGTGGGGGGGGGGGATTGCGAACCCCAATTTAGTTTTTAAGCATGTTTTTGGTTGGTTTTAGTTGTTAAGCGAGGCAACCATTCAGAGAAAAATCTGCTCTTTAAGCGAGTTAGTCTCTAAGTGATGTGCTCTTTATGCGAGGTTTTACTGTACATTAAAAGAACATAACATGCTGGGTGCCTTCTTATTTGCCATCCAACCATACCAGATGTTTAACATTTTTTTCCTGGCCACTACAACAGAAAAGGCCTTCAGCCATTGTGGAAATTCTCCAAACCTGAAGATGATCTTTGCAGAGCCAAAAGACTCTGTGCTGTATTACTCGAGCCACCAGGGTGCTTTAATTTGCAGTTTGTCTCCACATCTGTCAGAAGAGGTGGTGTGGGATTGCGCTTCTACAGTCACACTCACTTCAAATATGTCCCGGGGCCTAAGCGAGCTCTAGATACCATTAAGCCTCTCAGCTGGCATTCAGCAATAGTTTCTCACAGTGCTTTGTCATTTGTTAGATGCCCACTTTATCCCTATTCGGCAGCCATAGCTATTATCCTTGTCATCAGTGAATGAAGGATGATGTATCCTAGGGATAAATTATTGTCACGCTAGGGATTCTTAGTTCCCCAATCTTTGCCCCCTTATGTTGGACTTTTACTTGTTCTTCCCTGCTTCAGCCACTTTCAGTCCCTTTAACCATCCCCTCCTCACTGTGAACAGCAACTGAAGATTTATGAGGCTCCTTTTTCTTGTTGTAATCTACAGTACCTCAGACATTCATTTTAGACACAAAGGATTCATCTTCCCTTTATAGTTTCAGAGTGTCCTTACAAGGAATAATCCTCTATTTGAGGGTGCAGAAATGTGCATGTGCGCGCGTGCACGCACGCACGCACGCACACACAGTGACATTTTAAAAATTGTAACCCTTCTTTCTAAACTTGCATTTATGTACAGAAATTAACACACACACCTGTACCCTGATTTTTGGCCATGCATTTCATCTTTATGGACAATGTATAAGTGGTATGTTTATCTGCATTTCCCATTGGGAAGAACAACAGTAGCTCTGAGGTGGGTGAGTTGTATAAGTGAGTCTGCCAAGGCCTCTATTTCTGTGAGGGTGTGTGAGTACTCCCCAATCTGTATTTAAACATTTGTCATACAAATCAGGACTGACCTGCTTTGAGTTAAATAAAGATAGCCTAAAGCAAATTGTTCTGAAGTTCATGGATGTATTTACAGGGTTTTATACCAGCATTACAAAAAGCTGAATAGTGAAAAACAAGGAAATCAACCCTGACTGCTCATTGGAAGGACAAATGCTGAAGCTGAAGCTCAAGTACTCTGGCTACCAAATGAAAAGAGAGGACTCACTGGAGAAGGCCCTGATGCTGGGGAGGCAAAAGGAGAAGGAGGCGGCAGAGGATGAGATGGCTAGATGACATTGTTGATGCAGAGGGTATAGATCTGGGCAGACTTCAGAGGATGGCAGATGACAGAGGAGCCTGGCGTGCTGTGGCCCATGGGGTCGCAAATGGTCGGGCTTGACTGTGTAACTGTGTGACTGAACAACAGCATAGCCTGTGAAAGCACCATCAACTTTAAGAACATGGTAACCTTAAATACAGGCCTTGTTGGTGGTGCTTAACATTCAAACCATCATACTTTTTAAAAAGGTGTTCTCGATAGCCACTTCCAAAGTTGCATTTTCCACCAGAAAAAGAATAATCTGCCAGATCAGTCGAAATGGCAAATACTTGCCAAAGAATCCAGAGATGGACAAGCTATGCAGGTGTGATTTTCTCCAACAGAAATATTCCCAGGCAACTCACCAAAAAGATTTTCCCAGTGATGATAAAATGCACATGAACCTGAAAAGCTGATTTGAATGGAGAAATATTCAGTTCTCTCTCCCCCTCCTTCTGCCAATAGACTGCAAGCAGCAGGAATTGACATTATTATTATTTTTTAGTACACCAACAAAGAGAACAAAGAACCAAGTAGAATAGGGAACAAGGTAGAAGATTGATCCTATCATAACGTATCTAGTCCAAGCCTGCACAAGAAAAAAAATATTGAGATCATTTTCTATATATATTGTTGCCACTGCTGAAGAATAAAGACTTTTTGTAAAAATGTAGTATATTTGCTATTACTTTGTAGCTTCAATTTATTATTTTCTAACATATTTTGAATGTATATGTTGCTATAAAGCTTTTTTTAAAGGGACGAGTTTACAATGTTTTATAACAAAGAAGTTTAAGTGCCTCAGGAGAAGTTAAGATCTTCTGAAGCATTATTTTTAGATAATTCTGAAGGTTAGGTTTTCCTCATATAAGAGAAGAAATTATATCATGTAATGTTAAAATAGGTTCTTAAGACCTATTCTGTTTTATTCATGCTCATCTTCCCTTCCCCCAAGGTCCCTTCGGTTCTTGCGCACCTTTTAGGGGTGGTTTTTTTTAACTTTTAACTTTGTTTTATCATGTGTCTTTTATGTATTTACTGTCCACTATGTAAACCGCCCTGAGTTGGGTTGTACCTGAGTGGGCGGTATATAAGCGTGGAAAATAAATAAATAAATAAATAAATAAATAAATAAATCTATGAGCACATGAAGGTTTGTAGTGGAGTCAGATTTTTGAACCATACGTGCAGGCACATCCATTTAATCCAACAAAATTCTATGGTTTGTTGTTAAATAAATATTGGGAAGGATGAACCACTTTTGGACATTCAGTATGTCATGCGGAAAGCATCCATAATACCTAAAATGGGAAACATTCAAACCTAAAAGGGAAGTTCTTTGATTTTAAAAAGATACACAATTTTTAAAAAGTCAGCTGTAGAACATAGGTTTCTGATTCACTCTGGGTGATCTGACATATTTGGATGTGAGTAACATGTGGAGCATCTTTCAATGAGTTCTGACAGGTTATCAGACAAACACACACTGATTAAACTCAAGCAAAGAAACACTACATGTAGATTTTCACCATGAGCTGCTTCCCTCCCAAATGAACTCTTGGTGAACAGATAGTGGTCAAGCCTAGCTCTGGCACATCCATTTTTCCTTAAGGATTCTGTACATTAGGCTCCTAACCCTTTGTCTAACAGAACATCTGTCTAAAATTATAATCATGAATGCAGTGAGGAGAAGTTATTACAACTGTTTGTTCTGTATGAAAAAACTATTTTGCTCTTTCAGGAAAGAGAAGCAGTTGGAGGAGCTTATAGATGTTCAGTCTTTTTCCCCCCCAAAAAACTAAAGGATAAAAACAGCAATGGGAATCTCTGTTTCGCTCAACTGCTCTTGAATGCATTAAACTTTTTTTAAAAGATAGCTTACCAGTTTGGAATTTGCCACTTGGCTCATAACCACTAGCAGTAAAGAGTAATGAGAATAAATCTGGACTCACATACACAGCAGTTAATAGGAGGCAAACCACACAACCAATTCATACAGCTATTAACAAAAACCTATCCAGAACAACTTGCTAACAATCGCAGTACACAGAATGCAGGTGTGAATGAAAACATGTGAACAGTTCTGAGTATCTGGGTTAGTTCCCAATCTATGGATTTCCAAACACAGATCTGAACTGTAACGAACATAGTAAGAATGACTTATTATTATTTGTTTATAGTTTATGTGTTCTTTTTGACCCTGCAGTTATGACGGAATATCAGGTTGCTGGTATTCATACTGCCTTTTTCCATCTGAGGCTTATGGCCCAACTATGCCCAACCTTAGTGGGTGGTCCCTAGCAACTTTGGTACATGCACCGGTCATCTCAAAACCTAACTACTGTAAGGCATTCTACACAGGGCTTTCCTTGAAGTTGGTAGAGAAGCTCCAGCAGGTCCAGAATGTGGTGGCTAGGCTAATCTCTGGGATAGGAAAATTTGATCATATCACCCTCTATCCTAGTTCACGTGCAGTAGCTCCATTGGCTTCTATGCTAGGTTCAAATTGCAAGTCTTAACAGTCCTGAATTCCTTGGGACCTTGTTAATTGTCTTCCAAAGTTCTAGCAGCCATTTTACCTGGTCCTTTAGAGCAGTGGTGGCCAACCTTTTTCTGCCACAGGCCTGACCACTCCCGCAGAAGCGGGTGAATTTACGACTGTTGTAAATGCGGCCACTTCCACGTTTATAACAGCCATATGTGCATTTACGCATGTGTGAGCATGTTTTATGGCTGATGTAAGATGCACTCATGCATGCGCAAACACCGCTTCCACTTCTGGGTGCAGTGGAGACAGCAACGAGCCAGATGAATTGGCATCGGGGGCTGGGTCCGGCCCATGGAGCATAGGTTGGGAACCCGTGCTCTAGAGCCCTGTGTACCCAAGGAAGGCCAAAAAGACAACTAGAAATAGGGACTTCTAAGTTGGGGCTCCAACATAATGGAATTCCCTTTTACAGTACACTCACTCCCCCTACAGATTTTTAAGAAGCTCCTAAAATCGAAGTATTCAAAGAGGCATATAGAGAGCTATTCCACTAAGTTAATATCATGACCCTGTGTCCTTGTCTCCTTTATTTGATTCATTGTTGTTCGAATAATGCTGCCACTTGTATCTTTTTATTGGTTTTTAATTGTATTGTTATTTAGTCACATTGGTCACTTCATTATTGTTGTTTATATCTTAGTTCTAAATTGCCCAGAGTGGTACATTTACCAGATAGAGGGTATAATGATGAAATAAGTAAATAATTAATACATAAATAGTGGGCAGCTCTAGGCTTCAACCGGCTTTGATACATAAATAAGCAGGTAATTTGTTTTCTGAAAAGGCTGTTTCAGTGGGAGCTGGTGACCATGAGGGAATTTCTTTTAAAAACTGATGCCTTGAACTAGTCACAAGAGTCACATAACTTTCATGTGTAATCCAAATGAACTGAACTAATTTGATGGCTGTAGGAACAAACAGCTGCATAGAGGCAAACACAAAAAGGCTTGTCTAAAATTCCTAACAGTAGGCCAAGACAAGTTTAGCTTAGGTCCAGCTCCAGGAGGTTTTCATTGTGCAATTTCTCTTCCTCAAACATGGAAATAGGAATGGTTGAGTGTGTCTGTGTTCCAGGCATTGTTATTGCAAGACTGTAGTGCTACTGTGTTTCCCAGTGAGGAATCAATCAATCAATCAATCAATCAATCAATCAATCAATCAATCATCATTGATGGAATTCTGCTTCATGTAAAGATATCTTCTTTATTCAGCCAGCCTCATTAGCAGCAGTTTATATCCTCAGATCTTTAAGATAGCAATCAGTCCCATGAAGTCCTGCTTCATTAGGCTTTTCGTAGGGAGAAACAGAGAGACAGAGAGAAAGCAAACTGCAGTCCTTGGCTGGTCAAACGCTACTGAAGCCTTTTTCTTTATTTAGGCAGAGAGAGCGAGAAACGAAACTCAGGCTGACAGAGAATACCAGAAACGAAACTTCACCTACATAACCCAAATAAGGAGAAAGAATTTCTCTCACTTTTCTACGCATGCCTAAAGCACAGCGTTGTCTCTCAGGCAAAGAGGCCTTTGTTTACAAAATGTGTCAGAAGACAGGCTGACAGAATCCAGATGCATTCCTACACATCATTAAGTCTATTAAAGAGGGAAAGATCTAATAACTGGAATGCACAATGCCTTTTGACTGATAGAAATATGAGCTCCAATATGAAATATATACTGTATTTGGAAATTTAAGAAACTAGCTGATTGCCGGGCCTTGCTGCGGGTTATCTTTTTTTAATTTTTGTAAGGTATGTGTGTGTCTGTGGGGGAGACAGGGAAGTGGGGGAGGTGGACGCGATCCATTCCCCCTTCCTTGTTTTTGCCTGGGGGGAGGCAGGGAAGGGGGGAGGCGATCGCGATCTGTTCCACCTTTCCTTCCTGTGCCTGGGGGGGGGGGGAGGCAGGGAAGGGGGTGCACCCGGGGAGGAGGCAGGGGAGGCAGGAGGTGGACACGATCCATTCTCCCTTTCCTGCTGGTAATGTGAGCCCCACCAAGGAGGCTATGTGAGGCTGGGGATTTTGCGGCCTGCTATTCCCCTCATTTTCCCCTCTGCCCTTCCACCGCTGCTGCTGTCAGCCAGTCCAAAAAGCACTCAGCTCATGTGCTTCCCAGCTGCGAGTGAGGGGCCTGTTGCTGTTTGGTCCAGCCAGCAGTGGTGGACGGGTGGAGGGAAGGATAAGGGGAGTCTGCAAAATTTCTGGCCTCGCGTTGCCTCTTCATCTGGGTCCACGGTGCCGGGGTAGCATTTTTCACCAGCTAGCCCAGGAGGGGAGTGTGAGTTCTGCTGCTGCTGGGCCCGGCCGGCAGCAGCAGCAGGGGAGAGTGTTGGAATAGTTGGTGGAGGATGGGCGGGGTGCAAAATCACCGGCATGGTGTACACTCCTCACCAGAGAATGCGCTGGCGGGGTTTTGTCAGTCGCCTGGCCCTGAGGCCGTAGATTTTGCAGCCCGTTCTTTCTTCCTCTCCAGCCTGGCATGGTGGGCGTTGGGCTGGCCTTCCTCGTGGCTGCTGCCCCGCCTCTCCCACATGCTCATTCGTTGTCCTGACTCTCGCACGCACTTGGGCTGGGCTCCCAATTGGCTGAGGCTGGCCGCAGGGGGCACTGGGGGTTGTAGTCTTTTCATTTTGTCATGTTCATGGGGCCCCACTCTCGGCTCCCAGACCCTTGTGGCGATGATCTCAGGAACAAAAGGTAGGTGTGCATGGCGCATCATGGGATAGGCTGGACATGTGTGGAAACACATTTCGCACACGCACAGCCCAACCCCTTTCTTATAGGTATGGATAATCCAGAGTTCTCCATTTTCCACTTTCTATCAGATTTTTTCCCTCATTATTTCCCCCACTCCCCACTATCACCAGTTTCTCTACCTTCCCAATTGTATATTTCTTCAAACTCCCTAAAACCTGGTGCAGCAACTCCAAGAAGCACACAAAATTAAGGTTTTAGGCATATGTCATTTTCTCTCCTCTCCCCGCAATCAAATACAAATGATCAGCACAAACACATCCAATTATGGTTGTTCTTCCTGCCCAGTGCTGGTGAACTCTCTGGCATTAATTCTATCCATTTGGCCTCAGAATCACAATCTTCTCACACTGGATGCAAGGCATTACAACAAGTCCTTGTTGCTGACAAGAGACTGACCACAGACACAGGCTCTTGTGAATATCCCACTGTTCAGGGACAGCAGAGCAAAATAGTGCTGACTTTTCATCTTAAAAAAACACAACAAAAAACGTGACTCTTTTTCATTACCAAAACTGGAGTTTCATTCAATGAAACAAGCCTGGTGAAATGCACAGATGATGCCCACCTCATAAACTCATAAAATAATAATGACAACAGATGTGCCAGTTTAACACAGAAACACTTAGTATTCTTTTGTGGTGTTTTCTTTCTCACTTTCTGCAAGGCAAGCAACAGCAAACAAGCTGTTTGTCACACTTCTTAACATTCACCATGTGGACTCCATGCAAATCATCTCTCCACATTGTATCATGTCCTTCTGACTCACTTGTGACTTCTCCATGGTCCTGAAAGAAAGGCGTAATAGTCAGGCTACTTCGATTCCGTGCTCAGCAGCCTCAAGTAACCTGAATTGGATTAAGCATGGAATCTAATCATCTGTATGAAAGACAAATGTTTTAATGGGATAATACAAGTGTTTTTAAGTGTTAAATATTTCATAGAAAGGGGTTAACTGCCTTTGGGTACAATCAACTTTACAGGCAGGCAAGGACATGAACGATAATAGGTATATCTCAGTGGGAAGTACTGCCTGATTGTGGAATTGGGGTCAGGAGTTCAATTCCCTACTGTCTCTCCCAGAAGAGGGAGCAGCTGAGGCTACCTGGAGCATGTGTGTGACTGAAGGGATTGTTACCTGTGCAGCCTTCACCAACCTACACAATTCCAGAGTGCTACTAGGAAGAGGACACTGATTAAACACTTCTGAATATTTTATGCCTATGAAACCCTGGGCCACACAAGTCAGAATTAATCTGGCAGCACATGATTATATTAATGACAAGAACATAGGAAACACCTGCCAGATCAGACCAAAGACCTCTCTCATTCAGGATCCATTTCCTATAACAGGCAAGTGGATGCCAGCAGAAAGCTGAGAAGGATATGAGCACAAAAGCAACCTCCCATTCAACTGCTGTACCAGCATTTCCCAAACTATGTTCCCTGGAACACTGGCGGACTTCAATTGCTAGAAGCCTGCGTCAGTACATTGGCTGATCAGTGCTTTAGGGAATTGACGTAGGCTTCTGGGAACTGAAGTCCAAAAACCAAAGTTTGGGAAATGCTGGTTCAGGAGAATACTGCCTTTGACCCAGGAGATTATCTATTGCCATCATAACCGATATTGTCTTGATAGCTTTATCTTACTTGAATCCAATGAATCCCCCTTTAAAACCACCCGAGATAGTAGCCATTGCCATGTTCTGTGACATTAAATGCCACAGTTTGATGATGTGTTTTCTAAGGAAGATCTTCCTTTTCCCTTTCCCAAATTTCCTACCATTCAGCTTCCTAGATTGAACCCCCCCGCCCCACTTTTACAGGCTCTCGTATTATGAAAGAAGGAGATACTGTTTGCTACTGTTTGTCACTGTGCATAACTTTATATACTCATATTGTAGCATCCCCCCTCTTAGCCATTATTTCCCTCCTAAATTAATAACCTGCCTCCACAAAGAAATATAGCAGGATTATTAAAGTATAGGTTGACATATCCTCTAGTTTTTTTCACCTGGACATCATAGATACAGGTACATTAAATTTAATGTCCTTGTTTCCAAAGGAAGATGAAGAATTCTGATTTACCCAGAATAATTTAAAGGAAATAATTCATGTAAGTCATATACTGTACATGTGTCTGTCACTTCCATCTGTGGCCATGGCTCATGCAGAGAAAAGCAGAGGCCTCTTATAAGTATTGCTCCCCCAGCCCAACCCCCATGAGCAATGCACAGTACAGCTGTGCCTTAGGACTAATATCAAGGGCCATCCAGGATTCTGACAAAATATTAGAAATAATTTCCTGATGCTAGTACCTGTTTCAACAGTGGGATAGATTATCTTGAGAGGTAATGGATATTTTAAAACAGAGATTGACTGTCCTTTTCTTAAGGACGATTTTCTGTCTATTTCTTTGTTTCACAGAAGGCTGGACCGGCTGATCCTTGGTGTCCTTTCTGGTTCTGTGTGTCTATGAAATGACTAGCCACAAAAACAGCAGCAAACAAAGAAGCAAACAAGTCTGGTTTCAGCATCTGGGCCTGTATGGGCATGATTTGGCTCCCTGGAGCTATCACTGGTTGCCACGGCATCCTTCCTTCTTATTTAAAAACAACAGTTTTCCTAGTCAGCTGAGAATATTCATGGTTACAGCCTGTCACTGTATTCTTTTCATTTTTAAAAAAATGTTATATTTTTGTATAACAAAATTCTGCTTATTCCCAAATGTATGTTTCACATTGGAGCAATAGAATTTTTCTCTTTAAACATGATGGTGCATTAAAGTCCTTATCTTGGATTCCTTGCAGTTGTTATTCAGCAAGGAGTCTGTGCATTGGTAGATATCTCTGCGACGACATTCCACACACCTAAATGGAATTGAGAAATCAAGTTCATGTGTATGCATTTTTTTTATCCACTTTCAGTAAAAAGGACTTTGCTCTTCTATTCATAATGGTCAGAATCCTATTGTGAATTTACATGGAAATAAGTATAACAGTATAATGAATTATTGCCAATTTACACATTCATGCTTCCATTCCAAATTGCACACCAAGTCACACAACTGGATCATGACTAGAAATGCAAGGAGCCATTTATTGTTTATTGACAATATTTAATAGCAATGTACGCTATTACACTTATGGCCACAACAGGATTCAGGACACATTGCAATGATATGAATGGGTTTAAAATGTGAAACTGCAGGCACTTGCGGTTGTTGTTTCCCCCCCAAAGTGAGGCTTGGCAAATTGTGTTTTGTATAGTTTGTTTGCTCAAACTGATCAAGAGTTTAGAAGTACTTCTAAAGCACAGAATGTTAAGTGATAAGCAGAGAGAAATGTTATATGTATATATAACAACTGATACATCACAACTGATACAGCTGTATAAAGCCCCTCCCTCTTCCCTTTGGCCATTGAATCCAGGACCAAAATTATTTACTACATGCTGTCTGGAATTGCTTTTCTTGTTTAGAAGCCCAAGACCATTTTTTAAAAAAATATGTCTGTATTCATGACTTTGTCAAACTAAGCCCATAGCAAATTATTTGTCTTTGGTCTATAGGGGTTTTTGCTTCCTTTTACATCTAACTCTACAATTTTAGATAAGTCTACTCAGAAGGAAATCAGTGAGGCTTACTCCCAGGTAAATGGGTATAATGCAGCCAAAACACAGGAGTACAATGTAGCCAGATTCAAACACTTTTTGCTTATACTGATTTCAATTAAGTACATTTTCATATTTCCCACCCAATCCTCCTCCGCCTTCAAGTGCTGCATCTGACTCCAAATATTGGCTACCATCATGGCAATCAGCCACAAAAATTGTCCTGAGAATGTAATGAAATGGCTTTCCATTTGCCTTACACATCACAGTGTGACACTCATGACACTGATCCAGTTCCGTGAGTCACTTTCTGGTCCTCAGCCCTTTTGGTGCACAAAGTCCTCTTCAGCCCCAGGCCAGTATTGATGAAGCTGCTGCCCTCCATCTAGATGGATTCAGGTGGGATTTAATCCACTTGGGAACCATCACCCTTCCCTGTGGGCTTCACCATCCAAGGCTATCAGTCCTCAGGGTTGTCAGGTTAGTTAACTGCCGCCTGATGATTGGCATTGAGATGCTGGCAGTATGGTTTACTCTATTACCATAGCAGAATAACCTGGCCAGAACTGCTGATTGGCCAGATCCCAGTCCTTAACCCTGTCTTAACCATGCTCCACTATTATTACTTCCCCCTTGTTTCTCTTAAAGAGCCTTTGATTATCTTGGGAGTTATTTAGAACCAACTTAATCAAACTTTGTTCTGGCCAGTTATGAGAATGATGGAGAGTACAGATCATTCTTTGGTGATGTGCACCCTGCTTACACATTTTTTCATCCCTACTGTCCTATAATGTGTCACCTGAATATGTCACCTATATATAAGATGTAATAGACTGCAGATAGAAATTTTTCTCTAAGCACGCCTGCCATCTATGATGCCTACCAAATTAATCAGACTTTGTTTTGGCCAGTTATGAGAATGATGGAAAGTACAGATCATTCTTTGCTGATGTGCACCCTGCTTACACATATTTTCATCCTTACTGTCCTTTAATATGTCACCTGAATGCTTAACTCATCCCTGGAAGCCATTTAGATAAATTAACTCACCCTATATTTCCTCTCTATTGGAATTGACATTACTGTGCTGCTATTGCAAAAATGGAAAGCAAGCAGTTATACCTGTCACAACTCTCCATAAGGAATGCACTCTTATGTAATCCTTCTGCTCAGGCAATTTAACACAGTTTTAGCTGCTTGTCATAATTTCTCCCCAAAGTATGAATGAAATGCTGTATCACCCTCAAATGGTATAATTTAACATGCCGTGTAGTGGCAGATCAGTATTAATCTTTGATTAGATGTTTGTTGGTATTTTATTTGTATAGCTTTACACAATATATATATAAGATGTAATAGACTGCAGATAGAAATTTTTCTCTAAGCACACCTGCCATCTATGATGCCTACCAACTTAATCAAACTTTGTTCTGGCCAGTTATGAGAATGATGGAGAGTACAGATCATTCTTTGGTGATGTGAGATGAATTTTAAGACGGTCAGTCTCTGCTCCAGTGTTAGAGAAGATTCTGAATTTGTTACAAACAAGCAAAGTGTTTCCAGAAATTTTCATGGTATCTCAAAGGGAAAAAAGATACACTTCTCTTTCTTTAGTGCTGCATTTTGTTATAGCAAGTCATTTTTTGCATTTATATCCAACCTTTCTTTAAATGATCGCAAGCCAGCACACATAATTCTCTTCCCTGCTTTGTCTTCATAGGACCCCGATAAATTAGGGCAGGCTAAGAGAGGGACTGGCTGACCCAAGGTCACTTAGTGAATGTCATGATCAAGTGAGGATTTGAACTCAGATTTCTTGAATCCCAATGCAATGCTTTTAACCACTACAAAACAAGAAAGCTATCTTGTTCCACATTAGGCTATTTATCTATATAACTCAATATCACCTCTTCTGACTGGCAGCAGTTCTCCAGAGTCTTTCCAAACACTTCCTTCCCAAGCAATTAATTGGCAATACCAAAGATTGAACCTGGGATCTTATAATGGCAAAGGACACAATTTTGTCACTCAGTTATGGGTATCACTTTTCAGGCCAGATAGATAAGTACTGATCACTACAGAAAGCTTTCTGTATAAAGAGACAAGTCTATAATGGAATAATTGAATACCATTGGATTGTCACTCATATTGTGTGAAATACCCATTATTCTCCTCATATAGGGGCTAGTCCTTATATACAGCTGAATAACAGATACAGTACTAGAAAGGTAGAATGGACATGGTTTACAATGGTACCCAAACCTGGGTCCCTCAGACGTTGTCTTCAACTCATAGAACTCCTGACCATTGGCTAGTGGTCAACAGGAAACAGGCATAGAGAACAAGAGAAACAGAAAGTTGCATATAAACTATTCTGGGATGGGCATGGCCCAAGCAGCAGGACAGGCATCTCATCCCCAAATGCTGGGGAGAGGCAACCCTACTACTCAGATGATGAACAACAAAAGCAATCAATTTTTTTGTTACAAGCTCAAATGACCACCATTTAATAATTCTCTCTTTTTGAAAGCCAGAGAAGAGCACTTGCAGCAAGAAGCCTAAGCATAAATTTTATCAGCCCCATTTTCCAACCCCCCAACCCCGTTATTATTCTTTCCTTAGGCTCCCATATCAGCATCTTCAGTGCTGTATTTATGAAGCAATTTATAGCTAAGTAATTTAAATTTCACAGCTTTGGAAGTCATTAAGTGAGAATCTCACAGCAACGTACCCGCTGCAACTGTGAAGTGCTCTCACGGTTTCAAGGGAAGATTTTGATTTTGATCTCATGAGTTCTCTCTAGAACACTGGGAGATTCCCTTTCAGCCTTTTCCATTAGTCCTAGGAATATCTATTTTAAACACTGCAGTTCGGCACCTTCTACCCGTAAGGCTTCTTTTCCTAAACAAAGCACTGAGCTGCCCTTCATTCAAATTCCCCTCTGAGCCTTTTGAGTGAACAAGATGGGCTTTTAAGGTGCTGATTCATTCACAGAGCTGATTCACAAGGCTTTCCCCCCTCAAATGTTTCCACCCCCTTCAAACTTAACTCCCCATGGGACAGCACTCCTGTCTAATGGCATGCAGAAGAGAGTTGAAAGGCAGCGCTCCCTTTGTAGCAGTTGGCCTTCAATCTTTGCTTATATCATGAGAAAAACTAGCTTTTCAGTTTACCAGTCTGGAAAATTAGGACACACAATAACCTATCTGCCCATCAATTCCTTCTCTTTGTTCCTAATCCAACAAAGGGCCAATCCTACCATTAGGTAAAGTAACTGCCTCAGGTAGACCACTCATATTCCTCTAGCTCAAGTTCTCACCAGCAAGCTTCACATGAAAATAAATCTGTGAAATTTAAGACAGTAATCCTTGTATACATATGAGTAGTCATGCATATCACTATGACACGATTCTTGTATACATATGAGTAGGCATGTATATCACTATACCATGCTGTTTCTGTAATTGTCTAACTGCTAACGTGGATAGTTACTGCTAAATAGTTACATATAACCAACACAATGAAGGAGTAAAGCAGGAATTCCCAACCTACGGCCCATGGGCTGGCCCCGGCTCATGATGCTATTCCATCCATCCTGTCACCTCCTCCTCTGCACCCGGAAGTGGAAGTGGGCACATTTATATCAGTTGTAAAATGCACCCACACATGCACAAACGCACCCACGGCTATTGTAAATGCAGAAGTGGGCACATTTATGACAGCTGTAAATGCGCCCACTTCCAGGGTGTGTGTTACGGCTCACTTAGCTGTCTGGGGGTGTGGTCAGGCCCACGTGGGAAAGGTTTGGCCACCCCTGGATTAAAGGGTAACCCCTACTTTTAGTTAAGAAAACATGCTATCGTGTCTGTACAGCAGCCTTCCTCAAACTGGTGCCTTCCAGATGTGTTAAACAGCTGAGGATGGTGGGATGTTATAGTCCAACACATCTGGAGGATGCCAGCATGGAAAGTTTGTAGCACACTAAACACCCTTCTTATAGTTCATATGCTGGATCTGGGAAAGGAGAAGATCCATTAAGCAACCTGTACCCAAAAATATCTCAAAAGAGAACTATTGTTCTGCAAATGTCTTGCTCACAAGGTGCAAACTCAAAAGGTGTATAAGCCAATTAGTATATTTATGATATACCTCAATAGAAGTTATTTAGCATTTCTTTAATATTTCTAAGCATCTTTCCTGATTGATGGAGGGAATTAAGTTTTTCCTACTGAGAATCTACTTCTCTGCTTTACTCCAGCACACATTTTTCTGCTCAAGAACAAAAAGGAAACTGTACCTTTTTGTTTTTAATGATCTCTCCCCACTGCTACCAGCACTAAGTACAGTAGTTGGCACTGTAATTTGCCTTCAACAATTTATGCATTCATGAGATATACATTAAACTGTCCCCCCACCTTTAACAATTTAAGTTTATTATGAACCTGGCTGTTTGGTTGTCAATGTTATTCTACTGGAGAGGAGATGTGTTTCCATTTTAGTCATGTGAGCTGATCTTCTGTCTTTAATCACTGGCATTTTCTGACGAGTTATATGATCCACAGCTGCTGCTGGCTCAAGGAAATGCTATTCTCCTAAGAGGCTACTTTGCCATAGTAAATGACTATTGCAATAAACTATATTCTATTCTATTCCTAGCAGTGAAGAATAACTTCACCTCATGCTATATCAATCTGCTATCTTTCCCTTTGGGTGAATGAGATGAAGGGCTCATTTCCAGCCTACAAATCTGATAAGCAGTTATTGTTCTTTATTGGGTGCCTATATATTCACCAAAGTATATTCCTCATTTTCAATCTTTCCCTTAATTAACTGAAATCTACCCTTCTTATCATTCACACTTTTGGACATTATGAAGCCTAATTTGGATGAGAACAGAGTGGCGACTCCTCTCGAATTTGATGAACCTAAACATTTTTCATAAATGTCAACTCCCCTTATATATACATTATTTTTATTCTTAATTTTAATTCAAAAAAACTATTTACAATTTGGTAGGGATTAAAGAAAAATTTGGCCCCAAATTATTCCCCTACATTAGAAATTTTGGACTTTCAAGATTGCCCATTGGAAACAAATGACATTTTGAAACAAAGTAAATCCCTATTATTTACAGATTTGATGAAGAATTGTACCGACTTCCATAATAGGAATGACATATATGACAAACTAAATTTAACTTGGTTACAAGTAAGGCAGATGAAAGCATGGAATAGATGTAAGTTGTCCAATAATTTACAATTTAGGACATTAACTCCTTTTGAGGAATTGCTTTTGGAAGTAAGACAAGGAAAAAGGAAATTAAAGGGTATAGTTGGCAGAATATATTATTTGTTATCCTCCGGTGAGGAAGACCAACAAACACTTTAAAAAACTTGGGAGGAAGATTTGGGAATTACGATTCAAGATATAAATTGGGGGGGGGGGGGAAATGGAGTCACAGAATTATGAAATCAATGTCGATCAAAGAAAAAGAACATAATTGTAAATTATTATGGAGATGGTACTTTACTCGGGTCAAACTTCATCTAATGTATAATAGTGTATCTGATTTATGTTGGAGGTGTAATAAAGCAAAGGGAACATATACACATATGTGGTGGACATGTGAAAAGATAAGGTGCTTTTGGAAAATAATAGAAGAAGAAATAAATAAGATAATGGGTACAACAATTGCACTAGATCCTAAACTTGCAATACTGGGGGAAATGGATCAGTTAATTCTGGAAGTGGGAAGAAAGGAATTATTGTTAACCTTATTGATGGTTGCAAGACAAGTGATTGCTAAAGAGTGGAAAAGGGGAGAAAATATTAATAAGATGAGATGGTACGCAGAAGTGTGGCAACTGGCTCTCAATGAAAAATTAACTATGCAATTGCAACAAAGAAGAGGGTTATCAGTGAAAATATCTTTTTGGAATATATGGAAACCTTTTGTTGATTATACTTTAATAGAAAAAAAGGGGTTAAACCTAGCCCAGATACGTTCGCTTTTTGGAGAAAAAAAATAGTATATTGAATCAGGAGTCCCTGCTGATCTCCCCAACGGAAACACGTTTTCCCCCCTCCTCTTTGGGGTATGTCAATTTTAATTAATTATTATGTGAAAGTTAATACAAATATTTGTATATAAGTGTCGATGTATTTATATATGTATTTATATATTTGTATCTATGGGTATTGGAAGATTGAAGTAATAAGTTAATTAGGTTATAATTATGGGTAAGTTTTCTTTTCTTTTTGATTTTATATGTTATTTTTGTAAAAAAAAGAAAGAAAAGAAAAGATGGGAGTTAAGAGTCCAATAACATCTGGAGAACATCAGGTTTTCCAAACATGTTCTACAGGCTTGGATTTTTTGATGCCTATGTGCATGGTGTGTGGAGTAACATTCTTACTTCTGCCAGCATAGCTTCCCACCTATGGGGAGAAAAGATCTGCAGCCTAGAAAATAGATAATTATCCCACACATGAGAACCTTTGTGGACAGAACTGTCCATTTTGAAGAGTATCACTTTGCATATCTGACAGCCAGAAATAGCCTTTCCCCCTTCTGAATGACCAAGTGACTTTCTAGTTTTAAAAGGGAGATGGTTACGGCCCAATGGGATCCAGGATGTTAAGGGCAATCCTTGGACCTTCTGCAGCTGCCCGTCCCTGGCTAAATGGTATCTATCCAGTTTACTCCTTTGTTTAGTACTGATGGTCACACTCAAAACTCACTAGGAAAGAGGTATAGTGGCACCCCGTACAATGAATGATATTGTACATTGAAAAAACCATACAATGAAAAGAAATTTTGTTTAAAAAAAATTGCTCCGTACAACAAAAATTTCCATTGTATGATACATCGTGTTTTTCCCAAATTGCTTTGTGCCTGGGCTGTTTAAAAAGTGCAACCCATGCATGTTTTACTCTGTTTACACGAGGTAAGGAGGTAAGGAGTAAATAGATGGAGTTTCTTGGAGCCATTTTTGAGTGAGGTTTTGATTTTTTTTATTGTTTCCTCTGCATTTTTGGAAGCATTCTTTGCATTTTTGCTGCATTCTTTGGACTATTGGAGCATTCTTTGGCACAGTGGAAACATAGACAGATGAGATTTTAGGTCTGAATGGCTTGGGGCTTGGGGGTGGGGAGGTGGATGGAGGGTATGTGTGTGTGTGTGTGTGTGTAGGGATCATTATGTTGGCTGCTGGTAAAATGTTTTTGTTTTTTTAAAGAAATTCCTTTGTCCAGTTGGTTGTTCTGGGACACTGCTTTGGGGTGTGTGTGTTATTTTTGGAGCAATCTCTTGGCTGCTGGTAACATGTTTTTTAAAATAAATTTCTTTGTCCAGTTGGTTGTTTTGGGGGGTTATTTTTGGAGCAATCTTTTGGCTGCTGGCAAAATTATTTTTTAAAAAAACAAACAAACAAGAAATCCCTTTGTCCAGTTGGTTGTTTTAATGGGTAATTTTGTTATCCCTTTTGGGCCTGCTTCGAAAACTGTTAGCTTTTAAAATGGAGTCCTTTGCACATGGCTTCATATGGGCCCATTGCATGATGGGAAGTTTTGTCATCCATTTTGGGTCTGCTTCTAAAACTTTTATTGGTTGGTTTGGAATGTTCTTGCACTTTATTTATCTTTTAAACAATCACTTCATAAAGTTTTCTAGAGTATACAAATGCTTCAAGGTTTGTTCCCCTAAATTCTGGCTGCTTTGACATGTTTTTTCAATGTGCAGTATCCATGGAGGTGTTAAGCTATTTGTAGCAACTGCACAACAAAGCACCGCCACAGCAGATGCTCCGGGGCCAGCCCCTCCCACCTGGGAGGGGATAAGAGTGGCTGAGCCCCGGGACGGCTGAAGTCTGCTGATGCTGCCGGCGCTGCCGACGCAGGTGCTCTGTGGCCAGCCCCTCCGAGCCCAGGAGGGGATAAGAGTGGGTGAGCCCCGGGACAGCTGAAGACCGATGATGACGCCAGTGCCGCTGCCACAGGTGCTCCAGGGCCCCTGGCCAGAACTTAAAGGCCGTAGAGGCAGCAGGACTTTTGCCGCCGCCTCCGGCCTCCTCTGTGGGGCAGAGGTCCTGCAGCAATGGACACTGGAATAGACCATTTCCACCAATGTCCCGCCCCCCCACACACACACACCTCCGGCCAGGACTTAAAGGCTGTAGAGGCGGAAGGACTTTCACCGCCACCTCTGGCCTCTTTTGTGGGGCGGAGAGGTTCCGCAGCGATGGAAGCCATGACAGACCATCTCCGCTGGCGTCCTGGTGCCCTGCCCATGCCTCCAGCCAGGACATAAAAGCCGTAGAGGCAGGAGGACCACCACTTCCCACTTTTGGAATTTTGGGGGCCCGAGTGAGTTGTATGCTGTATTACTGAGTTGTCACTGTTACTTTTTTATTGTATTTCATGCTTTGCCCTTGTTATATTGTATTTTGGTTTTTTGCTATATTGTATATTTGTTTGACATGTTGTGAGCAACCCTGAGTTGGCCTGTGCAGAGTAGGGCAGGATACAAATCGAATAACCATAAACATAAATCAGGGAAGGTTTTAGGCCTTTTTGTTTGAATGCAAGTCTCCCTGGTTCTCTCCCTTTTTAGCCCAGCTAATAAACACATATTGACCAGATGCTTGAGAGAAAGAAAAATTGCATTTACTCACAAAAGGAGGTCAGAAGATACATGTGCTCAGTAAGTTTTAGTAAGGTGGCATTAGGTCAATAATGAAGGCAGGAAATTCAAGTTAGGTACAGTAGTTTAAAAAAATAAGGTAAGTAAGGATGGCCTCTCTTCCTAGTCATATGCCTGGGGAAATTGAGATGTTCAAAAAGAGGCATCCTCCTCTTCCAAAGGAAGAAATAAGAGGGAAGGTCACAACAAACAAAGGCCTTAAGACATGCAAATAGGGTCAGGTGACACCCAAGGCAGGAAGACAGGAAGTTTTCTTATTGGCTACTTAGAGACAAACAATGTAAAAAACTTCCTTTAGGTCAGACTAGTCTTTTCTGTCTCATTAGTTAGTGTGTAAGTATTTACTGGATGCTGAAGTTGCACTAGAATACTCAACAGGAGGAAGGGTAGGAGACAGATGGGACAAGGAAAGACACAGCTCACCTGTTTTGGTTTGTCATTTATGTTCATTCCTGCAGTGCTAGAACTCAGGGGATGGGGTGCTTTTTGGATGGCTACAGGACCTTTACAATTAATTTTGAAGCAACTATGCAATTCATATAATAAGGAGAAATTAGGATAGAGTTTGTGGCTGTCATTAAAGCTCTAATCTCAGTTCCCCCTTTGCAGATATATGTAGCATTATATTTGTGAATTTGATGCAGCAGCAGCATGAGGCTGGCATATGTGCTCTCTGGATAACTTTTATGATCTGAGTTGAATCCCAGCAGCACCATCCTAACTGTGCAGCAGGGACCTCTTATTTGACTCAGTGATATTTTGGCACATTCCTTCACAAATCAATCTGCCGTCTCTCCACAATATTATTTATTTATTCATGGCTAACAGCATTTCTGAGCTGACAAGAGAGAAAGCCAAGAAACAACATAAATAGTAATCATAAGGTATGTATGGAGGTTGGAGGAAGTGGAAACCTATGGCAGGATGGTGAGAAGGGACAATGCTCTCTGTCAACGGGGATGCATCGAGTCTTAAACAAACAAAAGAGATGGAGCTGAGCATCAGAATTTTTCTTGCACATCTTCAAAATCATAAGGGACCCCAGGAATTAGAGACCCAAAAACTAACACTTCCATGTTAGTTTATTTCTTTATACCAGGGACTCTCAACCTGTGGCTCATGGGCTGGCTGAGGCCCACGGCACCATTTCATGTGCCCCTCCACTACCCTTTGCTAATTTTTAATTTTTAAGCCACCCTTTGCTAATTTTTAATGCACTGAAGAATGAAAAGTAAACTTCTTTATATTTTCTTTCAACTCTCTCCAAACGTTTTTCAAATCAGTTCTCCTTATCATTTTATTCAAAGCCATTATTATTCATTTTCTCCTTTTTAGTAGGATTTGATTTAAGTTTCGTTTTAGCCAGTATCATATTAAAATTTCCATTATTACAAATTCCTTCCAGCTTTCTTCTAATTCTTTAAGCACATGTTTAAAAATCAACTTGATTTTCATTTGGAGAGTAAACATTAATCAAAGTATATTCTTCTTTCCCATTACATCTTGTAACATAATTTATCTTCCTCTGCCACATTTTTATTTAGTTCAATTTAAATTTACACTTCTTAGAAATAATGATCACAATCCCTCTTTATCTTGAAGTGCCATAAGCCTTCTCCGACCAAGTTAAAGTTCATTTACACCTTGTTTTGTCTGATGAGTTCCTTGTAAAAATACTGCTGTATATCCAAATTATCTTTATTTAACATCACCTCTATTCTTTTTCTTTTACTAACACTTCCCAGACATTCTGGTCCCAGAATGTGAAAAACTCTCCTAATACAAAGAAAATCTTAAACACCTCATCTCTAACTAATTTAACTCCTTCACTCCAAAACATAGCCGCATTTCCCCCCTTAATACACTAGGGTTCTAAGACCTCCATCCTGGTTTCAACCACAGGGGTAAGAAGTGGCCATCATCCTAACCAGCAGTCACTAATAGCACTCCAATCTTCTAGCAATTATTATCCCTACTTCTCATGTACTCAGATAATGCAAGCGTGGCGCCAAAATGGCCGCCGCGCTCTTTGCGCCCCCCCCCCCACCGGACTTTGACATCCGGGTAGTTAGGGGGCATGGCCAGCCCTCTTTAAAAGGGGTGGCCATGAGGCAGCCAAGCTGCCATTTTGCAAAGCGATGGAGAGGAGAAGTTTTTCCCCACTTGCTCCGTCGCTCTTCGCTTCAGCCGGGAAGCCTCTTTGGGGCAGCGGTTTTCTTCGCCTTTTTCCTCAGGCTTCCCAGCAATTCGTGGCAATGCCTTCCAAAAAGAAGGCGATGGCGAATCCGGTTCGCCCGTCCAGGAGGCGCCAGCCGGGTCGGAGGACCGCGACTGCGCCCCCTCAGCAGGCCCTCTTTGCGGGGGCGCCCACTGGGACCGGTGGGATGGGGTCCATTACTCCTTGGCCTGAGGCTGGGCAGCCTCAGACCGGCCCGGCGGGGGCTGCGGCCCCCGGTCCGCAATTAGCGGCCATCGGCTCGGGCCAGGCGGGTGGGCATAACCAGGCTGGGCCTTCGGACCTTGGCCCGCAGCTCCCAGCGGTGGGCTTCAACCAGGGGGGTTGGCTGGGTTCCCTTCCCTGGCAGGGCATGCCCCCGGTCCCTCAAGGGCCAGTGATTGGGGTATGGCCATATTCGGGCCCCGGTGTTCAGAGGCCGGGCACGGCCCCTGCTACCAGTGGGCCGGCCGGCCCAATGACCCCCATCTGCGTTGGGGGCTCGGTAAACGTTGATGCCCTACTGGCCCGCGTAGCGGCCCTGGAGGCATCTTTGGGGATAGTCAATCCACCCAGGGCGCCTTTTAGTTTACAGGTCAACGCAACGGCCGCCGGTCCTCAGCAGGCGGCCGACCGGGTTGAGCTGCCTGAGGCACGTAGGCCGGCGCTAGCCGCGACCTCACAGCTCCCCGCGCAGCAGATGCCGCCAACAGGTAGTGGTCGGGCCCCACCTACGAGCTCGGTTGCGGTTGCGAGCTCCGACACCCGCAGTGGGCCGGAACCCCCGGTGGGGGCGGCCCATGGGGGTGCAACTTGTGAGTATCCAGTTCAAGCCAGTGCACCCACAACACAATCCACAACGGGGGGAGGCTTACAGTGGCCGTGGCCTCGCCTGGCTGGGGCGGCGGGACAGCCGCCGCTGGCCCATTCGGGGGCGGCTTTGCCACTTCAAGGCCCCATTTGGGGCAGGGGGACCCTATGCTGCAGGGAACCTACTGGGGGTTGCGGGGCTGGTTCAGGCCCCTTTCACGGTGCCCAGCACTGCCAATGTCCCGGTGCCGGCATTCCCGACAGCGGGGTATTCTTTGCCCCTTGGGGATCATCTGGCTCAGGCCACCAAGGAAAAGATATGGCGGGGGCAGTATGTGGACATTTTCTCCCTCCTGAACAGGGAACCCACTAAGGAGGAGAGGGAGGGGCAGGATGAGAAGGACAAGGAGCAGTCCCGTCGGCGTAAGCCGCCACGCACGTGGGCCAACTGGTTACCCACGTACCTCATATACATGGCGGTGTACCTTAGGGCCCGGCCTGATCTGGCCATTCCGATGGTCCAGTATTTGGACAACATATACAGGGCGATGGTTGATTTCCCTGGCCCGTCGTGGTTGGCTTACGACGAAGAATTCCGTATGAGAGTGCCCCTACACCCAGAGATGAGGTGGGATGAGCCCTGCCAGAAGCTGTGGCTTCTGTACATGACCCCTACGCGCCCTGCGCCGGGGGAGAGGTACCATTGTGGACATGCGGTCCAGCGAGCTGCTCCAGCCCAGGCACCCCGCCAGGTGGCGGGGCAGGGGGTTCCAGCCCGCCTGCTGTGTTGGAGCTTCTCGGCCAATGGTTCATGCAATAGGAAGCAGTGCCGATACAGGCACGAGTGTCCCTCTTGTGCTGGCCCCCATGCCACCTCCGCGTGTCCGCGGGCAGGCGGACTGCGGGGCAGAGGTAGAGGTGGACAGGGTGCTGGCAGAACTGCCACGGAGGGAGCTGGTCAAGCAAAAGGCCCCCTCCCCAATTAATGTGGACATGTTGGAGCGTTGGCTCACGATGTACCCGAGGAGGGCAGATGCAGCTTACCTGCTTGAGGGTTTCCAGCAGGGGTTTCACATTCCTTTCACAGGGGACAGGTTCCCCCAAGATGCCCCCAACCTGTTGTCACTCAGGGGCAGGGAGGAGGTGGCTGCCAAGAGCATTGCTAAGGAGGTTAATGCTGGCAGGGTCGCTGGCCCTTTCCTTGTCCCACCATTCCCCAATCTCAAGGTTTCCCCTTTGGGGTTAGTGCCCAAGAAGTCACCGGGGGAATTTCGTTTGATACACCACCTGTCTTCCCCGGCCGGCCGTTCGGTCAACGATGCTATTCCTGATCACCTTTGTTCGGTCAGGTATACATCTTTTGACCAGGCCCTGCGCATGGTGCGCTCTTGTGGCCCAGGTGCACTACTGGCAAAGTGCGACATTAAGTCGGCGTTCCGTCTCCTGCCGGTGCACCCGGGTGACTTTGAGTTGCTGGGTTTCAAGTTCCGGGGTGAATTTTATTTTGACAAGGCCATGCCTTTTGGCTGTTCCATTTCATGCTCGGCATTTGAACGCTTCAGCACCTTCCTACAGTGGGCTTTTGTTCGCAGGTCGGGGTCTCGGTCTGTAGCCCACTACCTCGATGATTTCTTATTCGGGGGTGAACGGGGCTGGGACACGTGCACGCGTCTCCTCAACACATTTCAGACACTAATGAAGGAACTTGGTGTCCCTTTAGCGCCCGAAAAGACCGAGGGCCCATCTACCAAACTCACGTTCTTGGGGGTGGAGATTGACACGGTTGTGCAGGCATCCAGGTTACCTGTTGATAAGGTTTCACGGATCGCTGCACTGATCCTGGACTTGCTGGCCAAATGCAAGGTGTCCCTTCGGGAGCTTCAGGTGTTACACGGTCACCTCAATTTCGCTTGCAGGGTGGTCGCACCTGGCAGAGCCTTTGCTCGACGCTTGTGCGACGCCATGACTGGCTTGGCCAGGCCCCACCACAGGGTCCGACTGAACAAGGGCATGAGGGCGGATATGCTCATTTGGCTCCAGTTCCTGAGGGAATTCAATGGGATGTCATTTTGGAGGTCCGACCTTCTGGTTTCCCCTCGTTTTCAGGTTCAGTCGGATGCATCAGGGTCCCTGGGTTATGGGATTTACTTTGAAGGGAAGTGGGCCTACGGCAGATGGCCGCCAGCCTGGTGGGGCACAGATCGTTTGCGCGATCTCACGTACCTTGAATTTTCCCCCATTCTCGGAGCTTTGATGCTATGGGGTGAGGAGTGGGCCAATTCGGTTGTCCATTTCTGGTGTGACAATGCGGCGGTTGTCCACATTGTCAACTCGCAGACGTCAAAATCTCCCAGGGTGATGGAGCTTGTGCGCCAGTTTGTGCTGCGCAGCCTACGCCTCAATGTGCTTTTCAGGGCCCGACATGTTCCAGGTATTAATAATGATATCGCTGACGCTTTGTCCCGCCTGCAGATCCCCCGGTTCCATGCCTTGGCCCCGGACGCAGAGGAATTTCCCTCGCCGCTCCCGGACGAGATATGGACGCTTGGCAAGGAGAGGTGAACCGGGCGATCGGCATGTCGCTGGCGCCCCGCACGCCTAAGGCGTATAATCATGCATTCATTTCCTTCCGGGCTTTCTGCGCCCAATTCCAGCTACCTGAAAGTTGGCCCATTCCAGTGGCTCACGTCCTCCAATTTATGGTTTACTTGCATACCCAGGGCCTAGCTCCCCGCACCATAGCATCCAGGCTGTCAGCGCTGGCATTCATGGCCAAGGTGGGTGGTTATGCTGGCAGCACAAATGATTTCCGCATACGACATGTTTTGGAAGGGTGGGTGCGGGAGCGTGGGCGCAGCCCGGATGACCGCCACCCAATTTCTCCAGGGGTACTTACCCACCTTGCGCGGGGCTGGCATGACCTGTGTTTTGACAGGTATGAGGCAGCCCTGTTTCATGCGGCTACAACGGTGGCCTTTTTTGGAGCGCTCCGCATCAGTGAGCTGGTGCTACTGTCTAAGGCGGATGCGAGTCATAGGGCACTGGAACTCGAAGATGTCTATGTTTCCAATGATTGGGCTCAGCTGAGGATACGCTCCTCCAAGGTTGATCAGCACGGTGTAGGCAGTGGTGTAAGACTGCTACGATGTTCCATGGCAGACATCTGTCCGGTTGGTGCCCTACAGGAGTTCCTTGCACTACGTGGTACGCACCCTGGCCCGTTTTTCTGTCACCAAGATGGGTCTCCCCTTACTAAATTTCAATTTTGGAAGGTGACCAGTAAGGCACTAGCCAGTGTTGGCCTCCCTGGGGCTCGCTATGGCACACACTCATTCAGGATAGGGGCGGCTTCCACTGCAGTGGCGTTTGGGTACTCTGGGGCGGAGATACGCAACATGGGAAGGTGGGGATCACGATGTTTTCAGTTATATGTTCGCCCTCTTCCACCGTGAGTACCGGTTAATTCACTCCCCTGTTTCATTTTTTTCCTTGACAGACCCTGGGTGTCGTTTTACACCGGTGACAGTATGGCTGGTGGGCCACAGCTATGTGCACAGGGCAGCGCAGTTCGCTGCGGCGACAGAGTGGGGACCCCGACTGGGACTGGGTGCATCCGCAAGTCTCAGGTGGTACGGTAAGCGCGGAATGTTATGGCGGGAACTGTTGCCATTCCTTTTCTCCATCAGGGATGCTGACCCGCCTGATGTCCTGATTATACACCTTGGGGGTAATGATTTGGGACAGGTCACGGGCCTATCGCTGAAGCATGCGATTTGCAGTGACCTGGCCTACTTGCATTATGTGTGGCCTGCCACAACCCTGCTTTGGTCGGACACGATACCGCGGCACGCTTACAGGGGAAGGTTTAACCTCCAGGCCCTTGACCGGGCTCGGCGCTCGGTGAACAGGGCTATCGCCCGGTTCCTTCTGGACAAGGGTTGGGGGCGCGTCATACGACACCCCACCATCAGTCTGCAAAATTACGAGCTTTACACAGGGGATGGGGTCCATCTGTCGCCGGGAGGTATGAACCTCTTGTTGGAAGACTTGCGAGCAGGCCTGTTGACCGAGCTGACGGTCTGGGGGGGGGGGGGGCGGTGAGCCTTTATTGAAGCCTCCCCGTGTGGCGGCTAGCACTGGTAAGGTAAACATTTATGACCCACAGGTATCCGGCAGGTTCGCAATTGACTGGACAACACTAGACAGGCACAAGTTGGTTAACATTGTCCGGTCAACGACGAACCAGGCAATGGGGTGATGGCACGAGCTAGGCAGCATGCATCACCCCGTTATTTTACAGATACGCGTCAGAGGGTGGGGTCAGTAGTTAGATTATTGACTACGGTCAACAATTTGTTTGTTGTCAACAAACAAATTGATACAAATGGATACATTGTAACCAATTGCCGTTGGCAATTTTGGGAGGAACCTTACCAGTGTTACTTCGGCCTGCTTGCCTTAAGAATTATAATTGGTTGAATACCAATCGAAATTTATAATTCGGACTAGGGCATGAATCAATAAATGTGGCCCAATGCCGTTATCCACTTTTACCAGTGTCTGAGTCCTTTATTGGGGGGTGCGCCTGCAATGAACCATTCTATCCAAGCCTCCCTATAATGTTCTATTGAGTTATTTAAGTAACATCCCCATATTGCCTATACTTTATTTTAATCTCGCAATCATACTTCCTATCTCTAAAAATTCTAACAATTATTATAAAATACTGCTTAATAATCAAAAAGCCCTCATGGCACAGTGGTTATGCTGTAATACTGCAGCGAAAACTCTGCTTACAATTTGAGTTTGATTCCAATGAGCACAAGGTTGACTCCACCTTCTCTTCTTCCAAGGTTGGTAAAATGAGTAAGCAGCACGTTGGGGCAAAAGGCCAATTATCTGTGAACCTCTCAAAGAATGCTCTAAATTCTAAGTGGCAGTATATAAACCTAATTGCTATTACTACTGCTAAATCTCTTAGGATAATCTACTGTTGTTGTTATGTGTCATCATGTCATCTCTGACCTATGGTGACCCTATGAATGAGAGGTCACCAAAATGTCTTGTCCTCAACAATGCTGCTCATCTTGTGAACACAAGATAGATTCCGTCATGGAGTCAATCCATCTCATGCTTGTTTTTCCTCTTTTCCTGCTGCCTTCCACCCTTCCCAATATTATTTCTTGCAGGAATTGGGGCCACTGGAGGGCCGGGGCGCCCGGAGGATGACTGATCAAGTAACGACACGAGACAAGGAAGCAGGATCGATCAGTACTTTAATGGCAAAAGGCAATATCATTTATAGGGAAGAAAACGCAACGGTGGCAAACTGTCATCTAACAGCGCATTACCTCATACGTTGATTCAGGTTAATGGGGAAACCTTCAAAGGGGAAGTTAATTAACTCGGGCAAACACGGGGAAAGAATGACCATTGTGTTGGGGATTAGGCAGGGACAAACATGGCTTATTTGCGCCAGGGATTTCCCAAACCGGGAGATGAGTTTATTACACTTAATGTTACACAGGAGTTAGCTATCTGCTTACTTGGCAGCGTCGCGGGTCAGGTCACGGTAATTGGGTGAATCAAACCCTATACTTTATTCACCCCCCTTAATTTGGCGGCCGCAGAACCCACTCGCAAGGAGCGTCTCTCACTGCAGTGGTTTCAGGCGGGCCGTTCCATGCCCTATGGGGCATGGGGAATCCGCATCTCCCCTTTAATTTTTCTATTTAAGGACCTGAGCGGCGACCTTACGCAAGATCGGCATCAGCTGTTGAGTAGGGATGACGTCACGGGGTTTCTCTCTGGGGCGGCACTGGGCGATCAGTGAGGGAATGCATTGAGCCAGGCAACATATCATAATGCCTATAATGACAATCCCGACGACTATCTTGAGTACCGTTTGCAACCATCCCCAGGGAATCCATGACCACATCCAATTCCACAGAGAACTCCACCAAGCCCCCCATGCAGAGCCTTCTGTGATGCCTGCAACTATGGTGTGGAGATCTGTGAGCTGGTTTTGGATCTTGCGGGAATTATCAGTAAGGTTAAAACAGCACATTCCATGAAAAGACTCACAGCCCAGGTGATGTAGCAAGAGGAGGTAGTCGATAGCCGCTCGATTATCAAGGACGGCATGGCGAAGCTCTGCCTGTTCCTGATTAAGGAGCGCTATCGCTGTGGAGGTATGGTTAATGGCTTTAGCCAAACCGCAAGCTAAGCGGCCGATCCTCCGTGCGTTACCGACGGCCAAGCCTGGCACGCCGATTAGGCTGACCGCCAGTGATACATACTCAGCAGGACTTAACACTCTGAAGCTGCTGTCACAGGAGCTGTCTAACTGGGTTGTGCGTGTGTGCCGTATGAGTGGGGAAACATTAGCAATTGATACATTTGCGTCAACAGTGCTTGGGGCAATCATGTCCTTGGTAGGAAGTAACAGTGTCAAACGACTGATACAACACATCGAGTCCGACAAATTCGCAGGGATGTAGTTCCATGTGAACTGGTTACAGGTGAAAAACCACCCAGGAGGTAGGGTGACATATGCATACAATGAGATGAGTGTCTCTGGTTTGGTACAAGTCCAGTTGCCGCTGCCAGGGTCCACGCAGCGGCGCCGCGCCTGACCGCCTGAGGTGCAACCGGTCATGCGGGTACAGGCAGCGTCCGGGCTGATCGCCACTCGAGGGGTATGAAGAGCGACCGCATCAGCCGGCAAGGTTGACACAAGCTTCTGTCCCCCCCAGCGTGCATATGCTGAGAAGGCAGTAGGAGAATGTGGCCCAGAAAAGGCCTTCAGCAACCAGTCGCCATCCTTGGTGCGTGCGTCTGGAGTGTGGCACACGGGGATGAGACAGGTGCTGAGGATAGACGCAGAACCAACGCCCTGCTGTAAGCAAAAATCGGACTGGTTGACGAGACCCGCCAACCTTTCCCACAAGTTATACTGCAATCGGGTAGACAAATCTTCCCCAGGCGGCAAACCGTCGGCCTGGATTGGAGTAGCCTGAACGCCTCCCCCCAAAAGTAGGGAGAGGGCCAGGATGATGGTGATTGCCACTGTGTTGGCATGGAGTTGAGCGAAGACTGCAGCTGTGAGGTTCTCCGGTGTCAGCTCCTTCTCCTCGCGCTGGACGGTGTCCTGGGCGTCACGGCAAAGAGCTTTGACCATCCCCCAGGTGATCTTGGGCATCGGTGGCCGCTTCCTCCGGCGGATCCGCTGGGTCAGCGTGAGGTCTTCCATCTCCGGGATCGGACTCGGGTCGACCTGGGTCCACGCCATGCGGTTCCAGATGGGGCTTGACACACCGAGCCGGAATCCAAACGACACCTGTAGGAGACATAACTGCAGCATACCCTCTTCCCCACGTTATGAGCGGCACCGGGCCCCTCCAAGAAGGGTCTGGTGGCACTCGGTACCTGACCATAGGTCGCGGGAGGGCTTCCGAACGGCGGAAATGCCTCTCCTGCGGCGTACAGTCCGAAAAAACATTAAGGTGATTGTAAGTGAACAATACCTTATTTAAGCAAAACTGTGCTTCTCCTTACGACTTGGGGAGGGCAGGAGGTTCCCCCCTTTCTGTTTGTTTGTCAAGATAGGACTTTAGCGTCCGATTGACCCGCTCTACAATCGCCTGCCCTTGCGGATTGTAGGGAATTCCAAAAGTGTGCTTGATGTCCCACGTCGCCATGAAGGCGGCCAGTTGCCTAGAGCAGTAGGACGGTGCGTTATCCGTTTTCACGTGCCGTGGCTTGCCCATCGCCGCGATGCAGGAAAGGAGGTGCTGCTCCACGTGGGTAGCCGTCTCCCCTTTCTGCGCCGTGGCCCAAACGAACTGGGAAAAGGTGTCTATGCAGACGTGCATGTACTGCCATCTGCCAAACTGCGGCACATGCGTGACGTCCATCTGCCATACCTGATTGGCCTCAGTCCCCCGTGGGTTGACCCCCCACGAGGGCCCCCCCGGTGCCCCTGCACAATGCTGGCAGGAGCGGACGATACCCTGGGCTTGAGAGGGCGGCAGATTGAACTGCCTGGCGAGTGCTTTGGCATTTTGGTGAAAAAATGCATGACTTTGGATTGGAGTAGTGAAAACTCCCAAAACTGAACGTTGCTGAATTTCCTTTGCGGCCGCGTCCGCTCTGCTATTGCCCGCGGAAATCGGACCCGGTAGGTCTTGGTGACTTCGGATGTGGGCAATATAGAGCGGCTCCGTGCGGTTTCGCAAATGAAATTGAGCGGTGAGAAACAGACTAAGTAAATTCTTGTCTATCGCGGGAGTGATGTAAGCTCCCGGTAGACTGTGCAACAAATTCCTTACATACAGGCTGTCAGTTATGATATTCAAACGCTCCTGGGCGAAGGTGCGCAAGGCAAGGTTCACGGCTGCCAACTCTGCCCGCTGAGCGGACTTCTGTGGAAGAGTTAACAGCGTGTGCCAAGCTTCGCCCTCCTGCCAGGTCAAAACACCATAGGTGCGACCACCATCTGTAAAAACTGTCTTGGCCCCTTGGAGCGGGACCAGCGAGAGCAATTCGAACAAGCTGACTGTTCCTGTCTGAAGTGAGACAAGCCTAGGATCCTTGGGCAAGTGATATGCTAAGCTCCCAGTGAAACCTTCCAAAGCTATCGGAAGCGAGTCACCTAGCTGCATTAACTGGTGAATTTGTTCCTTGGTGAACGGAACCACAATTTTGGCCAAATCCTGCCCTGAGATGTCCCTAGCTCTCAGCCTTCCACGGTAGACCACCGCGGAGACCAGCTCTTGGGGCGGAACGATGTTCCGTGAAGATGTGTTAGGCAAGTAAACCCACTCCACAATTTTCGCTCCCTTCTCTGAGTCTACGCCTAGCGCCCCAGTGAACATGGATCCTGACCGTACGATGTACAAATTCAGGATCGGGGCATAGGGCCCCTGGGCGATTCTATCAACCCATCTCTGGCTAAGGACTTGGTTAACTTTCTCGAGCGCCAAACGCGCGTCTCGAGAGATTTTTATCCGGTCTGCCGGCTGCTTGCCTAAGGTTAGCAGCGAGAAGAGCGGTTTCAAAAGATCCGTATCCAATCGGAAGTACGGTCTGGCCCAATTAATGTTCCCTAAAATCTGCTGTAGCTCTACCAGGGTGACTGAGTCCTGTAGATTTATTTGAGGCAAAACCGGTGCGGCAAAAGAACGGAGAAGCCGATGACCCAAGTAGGAAAAGGGCTCGGTTCTCTGCACTTTCTCAGGGGCAATGAGTAGACCTTTGTCCCCCAGGCTGGCCTGGAGGTCGGAAAACATTTCGCTGCCAAGTTGCGGCATAGCGACCAAGATATCGTCCATGAAGTGACAAACAATAGCTTTAGGGTAAAGGCTTCGGAATTTTTCCAGCGCATTGTGAACATAAATTTGGCACAGGGTGGGCGAATTGAGCATGCCCTGTGGCAAAAATTTCCACGCGTAACGGAGCGTGGGCTCACTGTGGTTCACAACCGGCACCGTAAAAGCAAACCTTTCCCGGTCCCTGGGGTCTAAGGGGATTGTATAAAAGCAATCCTTGAGATCTACAACTAGAATCTCCCACCCCTCGGGAATCATATTAGGATTCGGGATGCCGCATTGAAGCGGACCCATGGGCTGAATACACTTATTGATCTCCCTGAGATCGTGGAGGAGTCGCCACTTCCCCGACTTTTTCTTAATCACAAAAATTGGCGAGTTCCAGGGACTGGTGGACTGTTCTATATGTCCTGCGTCTAGCTGCTCTTTCACTAGCTGCTTGAGGGCAACTAATTTCTCTCCCACAACCGGCCATTGTTCCACCCAGACCGGAGTGTCGGTGAGCCATTTAAGTGGCAACGCCATTACCCGAAGGTAAGGGTGGCACCGTACTGCTGGAGAATGTCTCGCCCCCAAAGGTTGACGTGCACGTCAAGAATGTGCGGCCGAATTACCGCCGTGCCGTCAGCCCCTGGGATCGTGACTTCTACCCACTCTCGGCTCCTAAACGCTTCCTGAACACCGCCTACCCCCCATACATCGGAGACCGGCTCAATGGCCCACTCCCTTGGCCACTGGCTCCTGCTTATCACGGATACATCAGCTCCGGTATCGAGTAGGCCTGAGAACACTCTTTTGTTCAAAAATACCTCGATAACGGGGCGCTGCTTCCACTCAATGTTGGTCTCCACTGTCGCTAAGACCTGGTATCCTTGCACTGCCTCAACCGCGCTCAAGCGGTCTGCTGAGCCGGGCTCTGAGCTGTCACTGAGCCTCCCCTGGCTGCCTGCTGGCGAGTGACAAGGAACCATGATCAGTTGTGCTAAGGAATCTCCCTTATGAATGGTCTGGGGCAGGTGTGTCCAGAGTTGGACCTGGAGAACGCCTGAAAAATTCGAGTCAATGACTCCTGGAATTATAAATATTCCGCGGGCTCCAGCTACACTACGGGGCAAAACTATACCTAAAAAGCCTCTGGGCAGGGGACCCATGTACTGGGAATCGACCAGATAGACTGTGCCTGGCAGGTCGCATGTAACGTCTGCCTGGCAAGTCAGCTCTAGCCCTGTGCTACCCTTGGGGCTGGCCTGTGCCCTCGTAGTGTCTGGAATGTGCCTGGAACCTAGTCCAGCTCGGGGAAGTCCTGGTTCTGGGGAATGAGTGAGGCCTCTGTTTGGACTGGGGCCAGAGACATGCCCGCGTTCCGGTTTCCCGAACTCGGACAAAATTTGGCCCAATGATAGCCTTTTCTGCACTTCGGACATGGGGTTTTCGGAGCCTTGGGCTGGCTGGACCTTTGCCCGCCTCCCTTGAGTCGGCACTCCCTAGCGAAGTGACCGACCTTGCCACAAGAGTGGCATGCCCCCTGGTTCTTTCCTTTGGATTTTTTACCCCCTTGCACCGCCGCCGCCAGCAGACCCATCTTGTAGGAGTCTGTGCCGACGTCGGAGCAAGCTCTAATCATGTCCGATAGGGTCAGATCAGGACGATTGCCTAGGGACTGCAAAATCTTACGACAGTCCAAGTTGGCATTGTCCTTGGCTAACTTGATCATGAGCTCTTGCTGGGCTTGCTCATTGTCAATCTGCCTGGTGATTGCCTCCTCCAGGCGATTGATGAAGTCCATGTAGGGCTCTTGGGCTCCCTGCTTGATAGCGGTGTAGTTTTTAGCCGCTTTGCCAGACGCTGGGATCTTGAAGTACGCCCTATAGGCGGCTTCGGCGGACATCTCTAGCGTGGCTAGAGGCAGGTTGATCTGAGCGTTGATGGGCTCGAAGGCACCTGAACCATATAGCTGTTCAGCAATTACTGCGCCTCCCATCCTAGCGGCCCTGGCCTGAGCCTCAAGCCGATACTCGCTATCCCAGATCATGTACTGGCTAGGGGTTAGCATCATCCTCATGACGGCTTTCCAGTCGTGAGGAATCCACATGGTGGCTTCGCACGCCTGCTGAAGCGTGCCCCTGGTAAAACGACTTTGGAGCCCTGTCTCTGAAATTGCTTTCCGTAAAGCCATGAGAAGCTTATATGGGACTGGGGAATGCACTACCTGTTGCGCGCCTGTGAGCGCGTCCATCTCTAAGCGGATGGGACAAATCTGTCGAAGCTCAGCTAGCTGTTCTGCTGACAATTCCCCCTTCTTGAGCTCTATCTCTGCTGTGCGCTGAAGGGCACTCTTTACAACTAGGGAAGCCGGTGCTGTCAGAGAAGCGCCTGCGCTCCTCATTCCTTGCGTTCCTTCGGTGACGTCTGCAGCTGTCACCGGGGGAAGGCTCCCTTCGCTGCTATGCTGATAGCTGAATGACGGACAGAGCGCCGTGGGCGCAGTCGGGTTGACTGGCTGACTTGATGACTTTTCTAACGGGGGTTCTTGGGCCTCTATCCGGACCGGTTCGATCTGCTCTAAGAGCCTCCTACACTTTTTCCATGTGCTGACTACCCTGCCGGGCGCTTTGGGGGGTTGCTGGATGCAGTCTCCTATCTGATCCCAGAGCTTCAAGGTTAACGTACCTACTTCTGGGTAAAGTAGGCAGTGTCCCCTGAGGTACGCCAAAAGTCTCGCTAGCTCTCCGCTGTGAAATCGCAACTTAAAAACCCTGGCCAGGATTATGAACTCTCCCTCTCGAGTTCTTTGGCTAGCGGACGGACTTGGTCCATGAGAGCAAGTCCCCATATTACCTGCGATGGTCCTCTGAAGTTTCCTCCTCGGGACGAGAGTCGACGCGTCTTTGCAGGCAACAGGTTCGGGCGACGAGTGTCTGGGGTAGCCCTCGGAGCGTGGACCTTCTGCCACGGGCCCTCGGCGGCCTCTGCGTTGTCAGGGGCTCACAGCCTGCCCTGACCGGAACGCGTTTTTCCCTTCGCAAACCTCCCAAAGCCGGGAAAGAGGTGGTAGGAAATGTCTCTTTGGAATGCCTCGTCGCAGGCCACCCCTCCGATCGGCTGGCTGCCGGCCGGAGTGCTGCGCAGTCCTCCGAGCTGCTTTTGGTCGTGGTTCAAGCGTAGAACCAGACCGCGTGAAGCGCTACTCACGAGTAGACCTCTCCAGGGTCCTTTACTCACGAGTAAATCACGTCGGGGTCACCAGATGAAGGAATTGGGGCCACTGGAGGGCCGGGGCGCCCGGAGGATGACTGATCAAGTAACGACACGAGACAAGGAAGCAGGATCGATCAGTACTTTAATGGCAAAAGGCAATATCATTTATAGGGAAGAAAACGCAACGGTGGCAAACTGTCATCTAACAGCGCATTACCTCATACGTTGATTCAGGTTAATGGGGAAACCTTCAAAGGGGAAGTTAATTAACTCGGGCAAACACGGGGAAAGAATGACCATTGTGTTGGGGATTAGGCAGGGACAAACATGGCTTATTTGCGCCAGGGATTTCCCAAACCGGGAGATGAGTTTATTACACTTAATGTTACACAGGAGTTAGCTATCTGCTTACTTGGCAGCGTCGCGGGTCAGGTCACGGTAATTGGGTGAATCAAACCCTATACTTTATTCACCCCCCTTAATTTGGCGGCCGCAGAACCCACTCGCAAGGAGCGTCTCTCACTGCAGTGGTTTCAGGCGGGCCGTTCCATGCCCTATGGGGCATGGGGAATCCGCAATTTCTTTTCCAAAAGGCTTTGTCTTCTTATGATGTGCCCAAAGTAAGCGATCCTCAGCTTCATCATTTTAACATATTACTAAGATCAAAATACATTTTATCCCACTCCTACCTTCATATCTTCTACATTTATTTAACAGGAACTTCCCCTTAAACTCTATCTTTTATTTCCCCTTTTATAGGTAAATTATCTGGCTGCAAGTTCATCCATCTCTGTCCCTCCAACTCTTCTCACACATTGTTGATGATTAGACTAAAAAAATGTAAAAGTTCATAATACTCCCTCCCCCCCTCCACTGATCCTCCTCCCAATCTTTGTGATCTTTAGCATATTATAGCCTTTTCATCCTTTTCCCCTTCTGCAAAAGTGGCTTCTTGGCTGTTTCCCTTCCACAAAGGCCATTCTTGATCAAGCTTCTTCAGATTGTAGAAGGGTCAATTGATGACACTGCCAGATGATGAGCCAGGTCCTTGCTGGACTTCTTCCAGTCTCTCCAAGAGGAAACTCTGCGTAGAAGGCTTCTGTGCAGAAGGGGATGCGTAAAAGCCTTCTACGCATGCGTAGAAGTGAGCTGCGCAGAACGTTTCTGCGCAGGTCCATTGTATGCATGCGTAGAAGGCTTTTACGCATGCGTAGAACGGACTTGCGCAAAAATGTTCTGCGCAGAAACTTGACAGGTATGCCCAGAATAATCCCAGGGCACATGCTAACATAGATAGACTATTAGGAGGAAGCAAACATATTTTTTAAAAATGGGGAGATATGCCCAGAAAAACCAAGGTGAAAGAAAGGAAAACATTCAAGATGGAGGCACAGCAGGCAGGCAGCAAACAGCAATCCGAGATGGAGAGCAACATGAACTCAGCACACAGCAATTTCACAATTGAACAATTTAAGCAAAGAGCATGTTTCACTCTATTTTACAGATTCAAAATTCTCATTTCTCTCCTCCATACATTCTGACTGGCTGCTGGCAACAGAATTATCAGATGAAACATATTGCAGGCAATTTGCCAGCAAACAACAAAGGAAGGGTACTGCAGGGACACACAAAACACAAACATTTTGATTAACAGCTTTCTTTTCAATGATCACCCAAAACATTTAAGTATGAAATGTAACAGTAACAGAGCAACAAGATATGAAGAATAAGACAAAGACAGAACCAAGGAGAGAATGTCTATTAAAGCAAGTTCTGAACAAATAAAAATGTCTTCATCTGGCAGATGTTGATGTGCGCACACACATAATCAAGTTTATGGTAAGAAACAAATTTTCTTGGGAATAGAATTTATAAGATGAGGTGCCTCCACCAAAAAGCATCGCCACTACCATCTCCTTATGTGGGATAGAAATAATTGCTTCTTAAGGGTGCAGGTAATGCCCTGATAGTTTTGGACTCAAATGTACTAAGTATAGATGATTAGATCTGGGTCTGATGTTAGGGTCTGTGTCTTGGCTAGAGATGTGAAGGCCCAGGAAAAACACAGAAAAATTCAGAAAAAAAGTTTTCCCCCATTTCCCCCCTGAAACCTTTTTTGGTTTTCTGGAAAAATTGAAAAAAGGAAGAAAATTGATTATGGAAGATCTTATTTCAGCATGATGAATAAAATATTTAAGACAAGGTGTTCATATATTTTCCAAATTATTTCTAAAAACCATGTCCAGTATAGCTCAGAAAATGAGTCTGATGAAATTTCATGCCTATTCATTAAATCTTAGTCCCTTCACACACACACACACACACACACACACACACACACACACACACACACACACACACACACACACACACACACCTTTTTATGGGAGAGGGTGCTTTATGTCTATTTGATACTGTGGAATGGAAATAGAAATGATTTTCATTGTTATTAATGTTGATGTTTTCTTCTGTTTTTTTTTTAAATGGCCTTTTTGCCAGATCAACATAAACTAACATAGGAGTTCTCAACCTTTTTAAACTGGGGGCTGGGTCATGCTTCCTCAGAAAGCTTTGGGGGCCAGATGGCCATTTTGCCCTTCCTCCACCACATGGCACTTCCTAGTGTGGTAGGGGGCCACATGAAATGGTGCTGTGGGCCACATCTACGGACCGCATCCAGCCCATGGACAACAGGTAGGGAATCCCTGAACTTGCAAAATGAAAGAGGTTCTGTCCTTACAGTTCAGGAGATTGTTGTTCCATTTGTTACATACAATTACAAATTATTTTTAATAATAATAATAATAATAATAATAATAATAATAATAATAATAATAATAATAATAATAATAATAAAATAGATCTGTTTGTAATTGTTTAGATACAATGTATTTTAATATACTAATTGTGTTGATTTTATGAAAAATAAAACTGTAAATAGTCATATTTTATGTTCTTAAACAGTGACTTTCAATCTGTAAAAAAGTTGTACTTTCCTCAATGTTTCCCAAAAATTCCATTTTTTTAAAAAAAATAACAACCCCAAAGGTAAAGGTAAAGGTCGCCCTTGTGGGATCCGCGCACACAATTGGCATAACTGGCCCTGACAGAACCCCGGTAATGGGTGATCACATCATTACCAGGGGTTCCTGAGGAGACAGAAATTGGGGGAGCGGAATATTAGATAGAGTTTAATTCATCAACAGCTGATCTGACAAGCAGCTCGGACAATAGAGAGCTAATGACTAACGCGCTAGGTGTGTAATAGGCAATCTCGTGCCTGCGGATTTCCTTGTCCTAGAGCCAATACTAGCCACTTGTTTACCCCGGATAACACAGAACAATGTATTTCCTCTGCCGTTAATTAAGTTAGTTAATTAAGTTAGTTAATTAACTTCCCCTGTAGACTTCCCCAATTAACTTGTGTAAACATTATGTGTGAAACCTGCAGTATCGCAATGCTTTTACATGCAGCCTAAAACATGATAAATACTGATGATTGGTCTTCATTAAATCACTGGTCTTCGCTCCATCTTGCCTTGTGTCTTATTGCTTGACCAGTCTCCTCCGGGACCCAACAGCCGCTTCGCGGTTCTGATCCAGCATGTGCAACCCGCTTCACGGCCCAGATCCAACATATGGTGACCCCGATTTAATTAATTTAAATTTAATTTAATTATCACATTTATATACCGCTCACTCGGCCAAAGCCAACTCAGGGCGGTTCACAATAAAAATTAAAAACACAAGTTAAAAACAGTTAAAACAGTTAAAACTACCCACCCCCTCGTGAGTAAGCGATCTTCGCGGTCTGGTTCTATGCCAGAACTGTGTCCGAATCGTCCCAGAGGACAGCGCGGCAGCTCTGGTTGGAAAGCCATCCGATCTGAGTGACAGCTATGCTGCGAGGCATTCCAGAGAGGCAGAGCATGCTCCAAAGCTCTGAGGCAGCTTGCTCAGTGGAAATGCGTTCCGCTCAGGGTCGGCTGTGAAACCCTGACTTCGTCACAGAGGCTGTCGAGGGCCTGTGGCCGCAGTCCATGTTCCGACTTCCTTCCCAGAGGTTCGTCACGGCAGACCTGTTACCTAACCTCAGACGCGTCGCTTCAACCTGAGGAGGAAAACTTCAAAGGACCGGCAGGTAATATGGGGACTTGTCCTCAGCGACAACGTCCGACTGCTAACCAGAGAACTCACTTAATGGAGTTCAAGGCCCTGGCCAGGGTATACCATACACGCATTCACAGCGTCAAGTTAGCGGATCTTTTGGTGTACTTGGGGGGAAATTGTCTGCTTTATCCAGAAACAGGCATGCTTAACCTCCAACTTTGGGATAGGATAGGAGCCTGCATTCAGCAAGCAGCTAGAGCTCCAGATAGCATAATCAGCAAGTGGAGCAAGTGTAGGAAGCTCTTAGCAGAGGTAGACTCAGTCCGGATAGAGGCCCAGGAACCCCCAGCGCAGTCAGAGCCATCAGCCCCAACGGCTCTCTATCCGTCATTTCAGCTCAAGCAGGGTAGTGTAGGGAGCTTTCCCTCAGTGACAGCTGCAGATGTCACTGAAGGAATGCATGGAATGAGAAGCGCTGGCACTTCTCTGACAGTTAAAAGTTCCCAGACTACCAAGAGTTCCATCCAACGCATGGTTGAGGAAGAAACCAGTAAGGGGGAGTTGCCAACAGAAGAACTAGCTGAGTTTAGGCAGATATGCCCAGTTCGCATAGAGGTAGATGCCCTCACGGGTCAGCAGCAAACAATCCATTCGCCAGTTCCGTATAAGCTGCTTATGGCTATACGGAAGGCAATCACAGAGACAGGACTTCAGAGTCGCTTCACCAGGGGCACGCTTTAGCAAGTGTGCGAAACCATGATGCTCATTCCGTACGACTGGAAAGCCATCATGAGAATGATGCTCAACCCCAGCCAGTATTTGCTATGGGATAGCGAGTATCATCTCAAAGCACAGGCAAGGGCTGCCAGGATGGGTGGAGCAGTAATCCCTGACCAGCTATACGGTTCAGGTCCATTCGAATCCGTTGATGCGCAGACCACCTTGCCAATTGCCACCCTTCATTTGGCAGCTGAGACAGCCTTCAGGGCTTATCTCAAGGTCCCGGCAGCTGGCAAAGCAGCCAAAAATTACACAGCAGTCAAACAGGGTGCCCAGGAGTCCTACATGGACTTTATCAATAGACTAGAGGAAGCAGTCAGTAGACAGATTGACAATGAGCAAGCCCAACAGGAGCTCATGATGAAGCTGGCGAAAGACAACGCCAACCTTGACTGCTGTAAAATCTTGCAGTCACTGGGCAATCGTCCCGATCTGACTCTCATGGACATGATTAGGTACCGACATTGGTAAAGATTTCTACAAAATGAGTCTGTTGCCAGCGGCGGTACAAGGCGGTAGGAAGCCCAAGAACAGGACCAAAGGAGCATGTCACAATTGTGGCAAGATTGGTCATTTCGCTAGAGATTGCCGATCCAACAAGGGCAATGGCCAAAACATCGGCCATCCCAAGGCTCCGACCACCCCATGTCCAAGGTGCAATAAAGGCTTCCACTGGGCCAGGAACTGCCCGAATCTGGGAAACCGGAGCGCAGGCTTGTCTCTGGCCCTGGTCCAAACAGAGACCTCAATCGCTCTGGGAGAGCCAGAGCCGGATTAAATTCCGGTCACATTCCCTGCATTCCGGAGGCGCAGGCCAGCCCTAGAGGCAGTGAGGGACTAGATTTGACTTGCCAGTCAGAAGTCACATGTGACTTGCCAGGCACAGTCTATCTGGTCGATTCCCAGTACATGGGACCCCTGTCTAAAGGCTATGTAGGTTTAGCTTTGCCCCGTAGTATTGCAGGAACGCATGGAATTCTTGTGATTCCAGGAGTCATTGACTCCAATTTTTCTGGTGTTCTCTAGGTTCAACTCTGGACACACCTACCCCAAACCATTCACAAGGGAGACACTTGTCTCATCCCGGTGTGTCACTCCCTAGATGCGCGCATCAGGAACGGTGACTGGTTGGTGAAGCAGATATTTGGTCCGTTTTACAAGACTGCCTTTTCAACGTATGCGCACTGGGGAACTCAAGCCACGAAAGTCCTACCAGCTGATGCGGCCACTCTGTACACACCCCGAGTGGCGGTCAGCCCGAACTCAACTTGTGCTCGCATGACCGGCTGTTCCGAGGTCGAAGGGCCACAGTGCCGTTGCCTCGACCCCGGCAACAGCAATTGGACTTGTAATAACCCAGAGACTATTAATTCAATGTATGCTCACATTACTTTGCCTTCAGGATGGTTTTTTACATGTAACTAGTATACTTGGAACTACATTCCTGCAAATGTATCTGATTCCCTTTGTTGTCTCAGTCGTTTGACATTGTTGCTTCCCACTAGAGACATGATTGCCCCAAGCATAAATGTACCTTCACATACGTGGCATGCTCGTGCCACCCAGTTAGACAGTTCATGTGATAGCAACATCAGGATTCTGAGTAAAGCTGAGTATGTTTCATTAGCAGTCAGCTTGTTTGGCATGCCAGGCTTAGCCGTAGGCAACGCTCGGAGAATTGGTCAATTGGCTTGCGCTTTGGCAAAAGCCATTAACCACACATCCTCGGGAATAGCGCTGCTTAATCAGGAGCAGACAGAGCTTTGCCATGCCATACTGGATAATCGAGCAGCTATCGATTACCTCTTACTGTTACATCATTTGGGTTGTAAGTCTGTCCATGGCATGTGTTGCTTTAACCTCACGGACAACTCGCGCAAGGTACAGAGTCAACTCACAGACCTCCATACCTTGGTTAAAAATATCAAGGAAGATGCCACGTGGGCGTGGTGGGATTCGTTATGGTCCTGGTTCCAATGGGGTTGGCTACAAATGACACTCAAGCTGGTTGTGGGGGTGACAATACTGGGAACAGATATATGTTGTTACATGCAATGTATTCCCTCACTGATGTCAAAGTGTCCCCCATGGAGAGAACCCCAGAATGTCCTCACTCCACGTCAGCTGATGCCGCTCCTACGTCGAGCCGTCTGTCAGGTCCAATTAAACAAATAAAGGGGGAGTGTGGGATCCGCGCACACAATTGGCATAACTGGCCCTGACAGAACTCCGGTAATGGGTGATCACATCGTTACCAGGGGTTCCTGAGGGGACAGAAATTGGGGGAGCGGAATATTAGATAGAGTTTAATTCATCAATAGCTGATCTGACAAGCAGCTCGGACAATAGAGAGCTAATGACTAACGCGCTAGGTGCGTAATAGGCAATCTCGCGCCTGCGGATTACCTTAAGCCCTAGAGCCAATACTAGCCAATTGTTTACTCTGGATAACATGGAACAATGTATTTCCTCTGCCGTTAATTAAGTTAGTTAATTAAGTTAGTTAATTAACTTCCCCTGTAGACTTCCCCAATTAACTTGTGTAAACATTATGTGTGAAACCTGCAGTATCGCAATGCTTTTACATGCAGCCTAAAACATGATAAATACTGATGATTGGTCTTCATTAAATCACTGGTCTTCGCTCCATCTTGCCTCGTGTCTCATTGCTTGACCAGTCTCCTCCGGGACCCAACAGCCGCTTCGCGGTTCCGATCCAGCTTGCGCAACCCACTTCACGGCCCAGATCCAACACGCCCTTACTTGAAAGCCAGTCATGTCCAACTCTAGGGTTCAGTGCTTATCTCTATTTATAGCCAAAGAGCCAGTGCTGTCTGCCTCTGCAGACATTTCCGTGGACATGTGGCAGGCAGACCTCAACACACAGAATGCTGTTTACCTTCCCACCAAAGTGGTCCCTATTTATCTACTTGCAATTTCTTGCTTTCGAACTGCTAGGCTGGCAGGATCTGGGACAGAGATGGGCACTCCTTCTGTCATGAAGTACCCGGGAAATGACCTCCGACCTTCCAGTCAGTGAGTTCAGCATCTTAACCACTTGAGCTACCGCAGTCCCTGAGAATTGTAAATCTCGGTCTTGGCATTTCTGCAGTACTTGCCTCCTGAATCTTTTGGGGCTGAATGGCTTCCCTTCTTTGGATTCCATGCCCTGGTCAGCACTTGCAAACCCCAAAGGACACAACTGAAATAACAGACAGGCTTAAGGATGCACATATATTTTCTGCATTTTAAAAATCTTGCTTGCTTGTATGGCAGATCTTAATGAGGGAGAGGGAAATTCCCATTGCAGAACATGGACTGTCACAAGCGAATGGCTGATCTTGAATTTAAAGGACGTCACAGCATTTCATTTTTCCAATGTTTAAACTGGCATAAAAAAATGGTCTTGCAATTGAAACAAATAACATCCTTTTCAGAAAGCAGTTTCCATGTCAGTGACTAGAAAAATCAGGCCCAGCATCTCTAATTGAACACAAAGAAGCATCTCCCCATGGGAATGAAACTCTACCCTCACTAAGTAAATGAAAATGACAGAAATGCATGTGCTCAGTAAAGCACAGGAAACAGTGCAGTTAGCTTGCAATGGTTCCCAACGTGGGGTTCATGCCCCATGGGGGGGGGGGGACTTCAATTCCCAGAAGCCTAAGTCAGTACATTGGCTGATCAGTGCTTTGGGGAATTGACTTAGGCTTCTGGGAACTGAAGTCCAGAAACCAAAGTTGGGAAACACTGCAATAACCTCTACTACACACTGTGAAGCTTTTAATGGCAACTGAAAGAAATACAGACCAGACGAGTACAAGAGGTTCAACACAGAGTGAGGTTATCAGTGCAGAGCAAAACAATATTCTACAAGGATATTCAAATAGAAGGAGATGAAATGGAAGCAGTGACAGACTTCACCTTCTTGGGATCCAAGATCACTGCAGATGATGACTGCAGCCATGAAATAAAAAGATGCTTACTTCTTGGGAGGCAAGCTATGGCAAACCTAAGCAGCATAATAAAAAGTAGAGGCATCACCCAGCCAACAAAAGTCCGCATAGTCAAAGCAATGGTATTCACAGAAGTAATGTATGGCTCTGAGAGCAAGACCATAAGGAAGGCTGAGCGCAGAAGAATGGATGACTTTGAAATGTGGTGCTGGAGGATGGTCTTGAGAGTCCCCTGGACTGCAAAGAGATCAAATCAGTCAACCCTAAAGAAAATAAATCCTGACTGCTCCTTGGAAGGACAAACACTGAAGCTGAAGCTCAAGTACTTTGGCCCCCAAATGAGAAGGCCCTGAAAGATCAAATCAAAAGGAGAAGGGGGTGACCAAGGATGAGATGGCTAGATGGTATCATTGATGCGGTGGGCGTAGATCTGGGCAGATTACGGAGGATGGCGGACGACAGAGGAGCCTGGCATGTGGTGGTCCATGGGGTCGCAAAGAGTCAGACTTGACTGTGCAACTGAACAACAAACATTCTAAAAATGGGAGCACCCCAAAGATTTTTTAAAAAACTTTTTAGCCAGGTTTCAGATCAGAACCAAATTTGGCACAGTAAGAGTAGACACTTTTAACCTACTGAAGAAGGAATGTAAGTTGTATGAAACAGGAACTGCTCTTATAGCACAACTGTGCGAAGGTGCAAAATTTTGGTCCTGAAGAGAAAGCTTGTGCTATGTGTGTGTATATTGTACAGGGCATTACACTCCATTTGGGGTGGGGTAGATGATAACTTCCCCCACCTTTTCTTAGTCATCATTCAGCTCTCTTTTAATAAAAGATTCACTTCATTGTTCAAAGTAAAGAAATGCAGAAACTTTAAAAACACCTTGAATTAAAAATAAGCACAAGTTGACACAATCACTTAAATTTGTCCAAGCTGATAAAAGTATTTATTTATTTATTAAAATCTTGTCTTGCTCACTCTCCCACCCCCAGAACTCTTCATGAACAAGCCCCTATGGGAACAAGACCCCCACCTCAACATTAAAACCAACAACAGAGTCCTTTAAATATGCTCCTAATATGATTTAAGATCCTGCCTTAGGGTCTTCCCTGCCATTAGGTAAGGAGGGGCAGACACCTCTTAGCAAATGCTAAAGAAGAAGGGGGTAGCAAAAGGTTGGGCATAAAACATTTACTGGTTAAAGCACCTGAGCCGCTCCATGCATGCTACTCTAGGCCAGCCAATATAATCTTGCCTCTAGGGCAGAAAGTGTTACAAGAATGACCCCCTTTTTGTCATTAACATTTCCATAGGTAAAGGTCCCCCTTGCTAGAAAGCCACTTGTGTCCGACTCTAGGGGGTGGTGCTCATCTCTGTTTACAACCAAAGAGTGTCTGCAAACATTACCATGGTCATGTGGCAGATGCTAGAGTGCATGGAATGCTGTCACCTTTTTCTGCTGAACTAGTACCTATTTGTCTACTTGCAATTTCTTGCTTTTGAACTGCTAGGTTTCCATAGCAATGCATAAATGATACAAGCAACATTTAGGTGCTGTTTATTGACACCTCAAATATGTAGTCAGTCCAGCTTACACAGAAGTAGAGCAAGCCTTGGGCTTCCTCTTTCCATTCTTTTCTTTCTAAAGTGGTGCCAACTCAAGTCATCCTTCAATTTCCTTCCCTCTCCATCATCTGCTTCCAACCCATGTCAACCCATTCTACCAGTTTTGTGCTGCTTTGGGCTATAAACAAACAGTGGTGGGCTTAAAAAAAAAATTACTACCACACTGTGGGCATGGTATGGTGGGCGTGGCCAGGGGAAAAGCCCTGCGTTGCACCCAAATTAGGACTACTTTATTTCAAAACTTGGATGGGTAGGGCCAGCCCGAATTTCTGCTACTGGTTCTGGCAAACTGGTGTGAACCTGCTGATGCCCACAACTGGCTATAAACCTAGTTTTGTGACTAATGTACAAAAGCATACTCAAATGTGTACAGAAAAACAACAGGTCTGGCAGTTAGTAATAGACCATCCCAGCACTGCCCACCTCTACCTGTACAAATAGGTTGGTTTATATACTGTTTAGTGCCACAATCCCTTCATTGATGGTTTCCAACCCGACAATGAAACTGGAAATAACCAAGGTTGGTGGCAGGCTAGAAAACAAACATTGTCACAAACCTTCACCAACCTCCTCAAGCCATACCTGTCAAGTTTTGGATTTGAAAATAAGGGAAATTTGGAGTGTGGCCAAATCTGTGGACATGGCCAAATATAGCCATGTGAGTTGCTGGGCTCTAGTCATGCCTGCCACATGGCCATGAAAATGTCTGCAAACACAGACAGCACTGGCTCTTTGGCTGTAAATGGGGATGAGCACTGCACCCTAGAGTTGGATACGACTGGCAGATTTTACTTTCTTAGGATCAAAGTTCTCTGCAAATGGTGATTGCAGCCGTGAAATAAAAAGGCGACTGATGCTTGGGAAACAAGCTATGAGAAACCTGGGGAACATAGTTAAAAGTAGAGCCATCACCTTGCAAACAAAAAATTGCATAGTCAAAGCAATGGTATTCCCGGTGGTAATGTATGGGTGTGAGAGCTGGACCAATAGATGCCTTTGAGATGTGGTGTTGGAGGAGAGTTTTGAGAGTACCCTGGACAGCAAGAACACATAGGTCGATCCTAGAAAAATCAACCCTGACTGCTCCTTGGAAGGTCAAATCATGGAAAAGCTGAGGTTGGGCTAAAGAGTCACCAGTGCCTTGGGTAGTGATTGAGTTGAGTCTTCCATTTACTGCATTGCTGACAACCTTTTCCTGCCCCACTTGAGTGGATGGAAAATCAGATATTAATCAACAAATTTCCATTGACTCTCCATCACAGTGGCGGCAGCTGTTAACATAATAGTCACACTCATTGAGCTGGGAAACTGACTGCTAGTAGTTATGCCTCAGCCTCTAAGAGGCAAGTCAAAAGTAAGGGTATGGTGAGTTGTGTAGAGATGAGCTTCAGACATAAAACAGAATGTGACATTCATGGAGTGATTTGTAAAAAACAGCTACCATAATAGCAGGTGGTTCTTCTTCTTCTTCTTCCTCCTCCTCCGGACTGCCAAAATGAAGCCAATTTCTTGGCTTTGTTGTTGGCCAAAATTAAATCTTCACCAGTACAGTTTCTGGTAGTAATTGGCAGACCAGCACCTGAGCCGGATTCTGTATCTCTCCACATTCACACAGCATGTTGTTGTCTGCCAGCAGCCCCTATTTGAGCATACTGTATTAGTCTTACATTTAGGCACTCCAACCCTCAGCCTGTTCAGGGTCCTCCAAGTCACATAAGGGAGGCTGAGTTCCTCAGCCATAGCCTCCTTTTAATGTTATTTTTGGCCAGTGAACTCCTCCCTCCATCTTGCCACTGTCATGAGCAATGCCTCCATTGTTTCTGTCCCTAACAAAAGCATGCCACTGTAATCCATGAGACATACAGCGAGCACTTCTGTGTGCCCAAATGTAGCAGTTCCTTCAAGCTGCAAAGGTTGTGGTGGGTACTAGTGGCAAGGTGGCAACAATCCTTTCTCTGTATCATCTTGTGGGGATCCAAAACTAGCCCAGTGCCCTCTTTTGCAGTGGAGGATATTGCCCCTTTGCCAGGATGGAAATAAGATATTAATGCCCATCCAATTGACTCCTGCATGAGGAAGTGGAAAAGAGTGGTTTATTGTGCCTTTTGCCTCAGGCAGCAAACTGTTTTGGGACAGCCCTACCAGAACATCAGATTGAATGGGCATATAAATGATTGTCTTGCCTATGGAGTCCTTCTTCTACCGAAGCTTTTAAAAGTGTTTTTTAAACCTGCTTTATTCTGTTTTTCTTGTTTGGCCTACTAGGAAGGAAGGAATATGCTGGAGAAATCTCTCATCTCTATGGCAACTGAAAGTCAAAGTGGAAAGACTCCTTTTGGCTATAGCTGGATGCCCTCAATACTTGTGATGTCTAGTGTATATAGAACCAATAGGACTTAGATGTGATCAAACCCTTGCTGTACTAAAGTGCAGTGAGATATAGGTGAAGTCATACAGAGGGGTGGGAAAATTTGTACCAGATCAGAGAACTGAGCTTCAAGTATCCTCTGACTTTTCCTAGATGTCTAGAACTTCTGTTCTGCATATGCCCAGCCTTGCATAAGTAATGAACATAATCTTCTTTTTTTAAGGAAGGGGGAGCAAATCCTATCAAGCTAGACAAGCAAATGCAAATCCCATGGCTTTTACATTAACACAATTTCATTCCTTGCAACTGTCTGAACTGTTTAGATACAGTTCAAAGATTGCAATCTTAAACATGCTTATTTGGAAGTCAGACCAAAGTTACTGAACTATTGGTGGGGGGATGATGATACTTGGGTTTGTTTGTTTATAAGTAGCCACAAAAGGTCATTGGGTCAAGTGCAGAGTGTTGATCATTTTCTCCCGCACAATTTTTCTGCTCTATATAGCACCCCTCCACAAAGGCTGTTTGAACACTAGGGAAAACATATGTTTCCTTTAAAATGGAAATGGAAAAATTTAGTCATGGTTTCTCTGCATTTTCCTTTTATTTTAAAAATCTTTATTGGCCCTTTAGCCCATTAAATTTAGTTAAGTTATTTCTGAGCCAATGCATTGGAATCCAGTGCATCCCTAGTAGTTTGGACCTATCATTACAACTCTACCTACTGAAGTAATGTATTATTTCACATTTGTTAAGATGAAACATACACACATGGGCAAATATAAGAGCTTAGCTGTACTATAAATATAAGTACACTGGTGATTTCTTTTTTCTTTTCTGTATGATGATGAATTTTTTTTCTGAAGTACTAAAAAGACTTCTAGAATAAATGGCTTGCATTCAGGAATCTGGCTGTAAATAAGGTAAATCTTACCATTTGGTCATAAAAATGCTTACTGTAACATTTTGACCTGTTATGAGAGGTTCAAATGTTCCTTCCTATAACTTTGATAGAAGAACCAATTTTCCATAAGCTTATTCATTTGTTCTGAGGTAATATTGAATTGTTTTCTTACTGCCTTTTATTTTTATTTAACCATCACCTTCAGTTGGATAAAATTGGGCCATGTTTACAATTAGTTTTATAACTTGTTAGTCACATTATCATATGTGTGTGGTGTGTGAACTGAATGCCATAGACCAAAATCTTATTTCTTACTGTAGCAGGTCACACTAGAATAAGTCCATCCAAATCACTGGAGATTTGTTGCATCAATTCTGTAGGATTCATCGGTTCAGAAAGGCCTACACTAGTTGAGACTTATTACACTAACAAGATTTCAGCCAGCAAATATTAAAACAGTCATTATTGTACCTGTGCCCTGTTCCTATCACGTGCAGGAAATATTTTATTTTCATTTTTAAATTTTTGTATTGGTTTTCTGAAAAGAAACATATAAAATAAACATTCTACCTTAACCTATAAAATCAAGTGTTAACCGTTGGAACTTCACATAGAATCCTAAGCCAGGCCCTACTAGCCCGCACCGACCATTCGTGCACATGCCCGAACTGGGTCCGCAGGTCAACAAAGGATTGAGAAATGCGCCAGTGGGGCAAGAGCCCCACAAACGCCGCACCATGCCACAGCCAATCAGGTGGAGAGGTGCGAGCACAAAGAACGTTGAGAAACACGCCGTGGCCAATCAAAATCGAGCTGCAGAAAAAAACCACAGCACAAACACATAACTACAAGCCCCAGAGTCCTGTGTGCCATGAGTGCGCAGAACGCAGAGAAGCCCGCCGCACGAAAAATAAAAATTAATAACCCAGTGCCTCACAGCCACACAAAACAAACAAATGGCATCAAGCGCCACAGGGGTTCCCTCGGTCAGCCCAGCAAGGCCGGGCCGTGGGAAGGAAAGCCCACCCACCCCAATGCTGCCTGAAGCAGTGCTGGGATTCCCGCAGTCCGGCCAGCGAGGCCGGGCTGGGGGAATAAAAGCCCACCCCTACATGCCGCCTGAAGCGGCACTGAGATTCCCGTGGTCCAGCCAGCGAGGCCAGGACGCGGGAACGAAAGCCCACCCCCAACCCCAAACGCTGCCTGAAGTGGCACTGGGATTCCCGCGGTCCGGCCAGCAAGGCCATGCCACGGGAAGGAAAGTGTTTCGCTTTCAAGAGGGGGCCAAGGCACCAGTGCCTTCCCCCCCTTGAAAGAGAAACAAAAGTAAAAAACAAACACCAAAATAATTAAAATAAATAAACCATTAATTTAAAAAAACACAAACAAAAACATCCAAAATTAATCAAAACCAAAAATAACAAACAGAAAAAACACACAGAAAAACACCAAAAAAGAAAAACAAAACAAACCCACCAAACAAATTAAACCAGCCAACTTACCACCACACGTCCTCCCTCCATGACGGCCGGAAATGAAATGAGGAAAGAAAGAGACTACTTACCAGAAGAAGCGCCACCCAGAGGCCAGTAGACAAAAAACAGTCAAATTAAAAGAAACACTCAACACCCCCACCCAGAGGCCACAAGAGAAAAAACAGTCAAAAACGTAACATTACATCACACATTCACAAAAATCACAAACAATTCACAAAATAATAAAATAAAAACATTTCTAAAATTCTGTGTAGAGTTTTTACTCAAAAACAACAAAAAAACACACACATCTAAACAGAGTTTAAAAACATTGGATGTAAAAAACCATGTACTTTCACATTTTTAAAATTATTATCCAGGGTACAACTATTAAAAAAATTCACATACTAAAATATTATTTGGTTAAATAAAATAATTGTAAAAAATTATATCATCCTTTCCTCTTTTTTTAATCCACAAAAACAAACCCCAAAAAACTGATCACAGTTTATAACAGCCCGTGTGTATAAATAAACATTTTAAAAATCACAATTACAGACTAACCTCATTTGTACAAACATTAACAAAACAAAAACCTTCCAACACCATTTAAAACAGCCCGGCAACGCCAGGCAACCTCTGCTAGTAACAAAATAAAATACAAATTCATTCTAAAATATTCCAACATTACATAAACTACAATAATCATGCTCTTCATTTTCATCTTTTTAAAATCTTAATATTATATAAAGAAGCATGTATCAATCTATTAAACAACACAAAATAATAATAATATTAAAAACCCCGGTGATACATACATGCCTTGAGGATCACAATCTTTTGTAGTTCTAATCCTTCCAGAAACTCATAAAATGTGGTACAGGTTTATTTCCTTTATCATCTACTAATACATATTCTACAAAAGGTCTCCATATGTCCCAAAACCTATTTTCTTTGATTATGCCTTTTTTAATATTTAATTCCCATGCCAATTTGTCATTTAATGCTATTTCCCACATTTCTTTATACCATTCTTCCACTTTTGGAACTAGATTGCTTTCCAAGGTTTTTTTGCTGTACATCGTCTTGCCACAGTTAACATTATATTTATACATATATTTTATTTATACATATATTCATATCATCTATTTCTATTAGTAAGGTGGCACTTGACACCAGTTTTAGATCCAGTTTCAAAATTCCTGCAATTGTTTTCTCTATTTGCTTCCAAAAAACAGTTATCAGGAAATATTTTAACCTCTAGCTTTCTCTTCCTATTTCAGTTAGTGTTGAAGAGATCTAGTACTTTTTTTGTTTCGTTTGAGAAACCTGTTTGCTTCAATACTCATCTTGTCAATGTCACCAGACACAGACGAATGAAGGATGGTAATGAAGTATGCACCTAACCAATTGTCATGAAGAGAAGTATTCAGTGTCTGGCGAGATAAGAAACTGAGGCTGTAGGTGATTATTTCTAACTGTAGGCTGCAGGTTGTATTGAGTGGAAGGCAGGGATTGCAAACTGACCAAAGCATTCAGTACAAACAGAGGTTTGGATTCCTTTATTTTCCCTCACTTACCATTTACAATGAATCATCATTAGAAAAGACCACGGTGGATTAGTGGTTAAGACACTGAGCTTGACAACTGGAAGATTGGCAGGTCAACAGATTGAGACCTGAGTGCTGCGTGATGGAGTAAAATAAAATATGCCCATCATCTGTCCCTTCTCCTATCAACTGAGCAGTCTGAAAGCAAGAAATTGCAAGTATATATATAGGTACTCCTTCATTGGGAAAGGTAACAGCATTCCATGTGCTCTGGCATCTAGTCATACCTGCCACTTGACCACGGAAATGTCTGCAGACACAAAGTGCCTGTTTTTTTGTTGTGAACAGAGATAAGTATTTATTTGTTATTTATTTGTTTATTTAGTTCAACTTATATTGCCACCCAATCAACAGGCGACTCCGGGCGGCTTACAATATCGGAGCCTGTTTTAAGGGCTGCACTGTTATTTTCAGTGAAAAGTAAGCTCCTGGAATAAAAACCTTTATAAACTTCACTTAAAATAATAAAAGTGAGGGAAGAAAAAAAACATGCATCGCCTTAAGCTTCAGTGTCCATTGGGGAAAATATGTTATGTTAAGGCTCTGTCAGCCATTTCTATGTGTTTGTTTAATGACAATTATCCCCCTTGGCTTTTTCTAACCTTTTTGTAGGGGAGTTCTTTAGTAGAATGCTTAACAGTCAGCCATGCTTAGCTCATTAAGGAGCAAGCATTGCCCCCTCCTTTTCACAGCAAGACCTGCTTAATTAAGAATGTTTTTGTCTAATATATAAGAGGCTGCCTCATGAATTGGTGAGCATCCTGTGTCTATATTTAGCAGGTTTTTAATGTTGTCTATGTATGATAAACAAGAACAGCTGACCCTCCCTCAATATTTTTTGCAAGCTATATATTATCAGAATATTTCCATTATTACTACTGAAGTTACCAATTGGAAACCCATGGCTTCACATGAAATCAAATGTCTTTGTCAACAATCTGTAGTATAACTGCAATTATCACAAGCATTACCTAGGAGATATTAGAAGTCATAAATCAAACACATCTGGGAAATATTGATGACAGTATGTACAAACGAGTCAGCAGTGTTATTATCATATTCAGAGAATCAGGTTCTGGGATTATTTCCAAATAAGATGTTGTACTCCCCCTCCCCCCCTTGCACACCAGTTCTACACAGTGGATATATCATAGTCTCTATGATCTGAATTCAGAGTATACAACAGCTGTGCTCATCTTTACAGCCAAGCTGTTTAAACTCTAATGAAATCAGTGGACTGCTAGCAAGCTAACCTTGCACAACCCTGTACATTGTTTTTTGGTTGTTCACACAAATTACTTGCATTTCCTACACACCCAGGTCACTGTACCAAGGCTGGGAGAAGTTGTGGGTTTCTAGGTGTGGTTTGACTTCACCATCCAGGGTATCTGAAAGACTTTGTACAAGCCCCCATGAGCATGGACATTGGAGGGTGGGGAGGGCGTCTCTTGGTCCCACCGTTTTTACAACCATGTTTAATGAGGATTTGAGAAAGGGTTTTTCCTGTATCTACTCACAGATTGTGGAACTACTTCCCTCAAGAAGTATAGTTGAACCATCCCTTCCTTTCCTTACACTGTAAGTTGAAAACCTACATCTGCAGAGAGGTTTTAGAGGTGTCAATGGGAAATTGAGACGGGGAGGTTCAGCATGTTTTTAAGAATCCACTTTATAGTTTTTTGTGGGTTTTTTTTGGTGTGTGTGTGTGTGTCCAACCTAGCAGTTCGAATGCAAGAAATTGCAAGTAGATAAATAGGGACCACTTCGGTGGGAAGGTAACAGCACTCCGTGCACTCTGGTGTCTAGTCATGCCAGCCACATGATCACGGAAATGTCTGCAGAAGCAGACAGCACTGGCTCTTCGGCTTTGAAACAGAGATGAGCACTGAACCATAGAGTTGGATACGACTGGCTTTTGAGCAAGGGAAACCTTTACCTTTACCTATCATAGTTTTAGAATTTTAAATAGTATTTTTTTAAAAAAAATGTATTTGTTGAATTGCTGCAAGAAGAGAAAAGCAGAGAGAAATTAAAGAGATCAGTCAGTCCATACAGAAAGAGCTTCGTAGAAGAGTGTGGTATTTTTGAACCACTATCAGGCATGCCCTGGGCAATGGCAACCTTGTGCGGGCTAATCTTTCTCAAACTAGGTCAGGCAAAAGGAACTGCGACTTCATTTTGCAGTTTCACATCTGGCCTAGACATGGAAGAGGAAGTCAGTCCATAACTAGTGGCTATGCCGGCTCACATCAATGGGAGTTGTAGTCCAACAACTCATGGAGTTCTGTATTTTCCCTTTACTTGCTCCTCATGATGCTGGTCCAGATGAATATTCATTATAATATTGAGTGGTGGCTTGTTTGTCTTAACTGATCATGACCCAGATGCTTACCTGCTTGGGCATATAGCCTGTTGTTTGGGACGGATTGGCCCAATTATGTCTATACTGCAATCAAGGTAATCTATGGACTGCAGTGGCTCAAGTGGCTAAGACGCTGACTGGAGGGCGGGAGGTCAGCAGTTCGATTCCTGAGTACTGCAGGACGGAAAGACCTCCCGTCTTTCTCCCAGTTCCTGCCAACCTAGCAGTTTGAAAGCAAGAAATTGCAAGTAGATAAATAGGGACCACTTTGGTGGGAAGGTAAACAGCATTCTGTGCACTCCGGTGTCTAGTCATGCCTACCACATGACCACGGAAACGTAAGTAGAGAGCACTGACTATTCAGCTTTGAAACAGAGATGAGCGCTGAGCCCTAGAGTTGGATACGACTGGCTTTCGAGTAAGGGAAACCATTACCTTTACCCACGAAGTGCCCCATTTTGGGAACAAAATTTCCTCCCTTTATTGTACCCTATCTCCAGTATATATCCATGCTGAGGACAAGATACAGCTGATCAGATGCACTGGCCTTTACAGCTGATCAGATGCAATGCAGCTTTTACCTTCCTGCCTGTAGCAGTTGAAACTCAGCAGCACCCTTGGTTAAAAACCCAAACAGCTCTTTGCAGTTGATGGCGTTTCCCCTGTCAGGTGCAAAGAGGCAGTTTCCTCTCTACTGATCAGACTCCAGTCATTGGTGGGGGAGGAGAACTCTCTTTGCACCTGACAGAGGAAACCACATCCCTCTCCCCCATAATTATTGTGGGTGGTACCTTGTTGTGTATGCAAGCAATTAAACAGTCACCACACACAACTCAGCTGCCATCAATAGCGCAGCTGAGGAAGCTCAGCCCATGCGCCCCCAATCACCCAATCAGCAACTAGCGCGGGAAACCTCCTCGCCATAGGTGACTATTAGGAAGGCATACAACTAACCTTAGCTAGGTTAGGTGAACCTTAGGAAGGTACCCCGTACGTCCCTAATGACGTCACTGCAACCGCAACCAATGAGGGCCTTTGGGAGAAAATTCAAATGTACTGTATGATATAAAAGGAGCTGCGTCTCCACCATTTGGTTATGTACAGATTGACCATGCTGCAATAAAGAAGTGTTTGGCCCGCCTGCTGGCTCCGTGTGCAATCAATCTGCCTACATCAAATACCTGTTGGGGCAAAGCAGCTGCTATGGGCCTGATAGGATTGCTATAGCCCCATCAGAGAAGCAAAATGTTGTCTGGATGTGGGGATTGTGCCAAACAACATTTTGCTCATCCCCCTGGCCTCAAGCAGCTTTTTAAAAAGCCGCTCTATGCTGGCTCAGCCCTTTTGCAGAAATTTTGCATTTTCCCAAATTATCTGAAAATCGTCACCCCCACCCCACCCCATATATTTAGTTCCCACCATGAATCACCACCTCAGTGGCTGAAAAACTGAATGGTATCCATACAGGCTGAAGTAAACCAATCATGTATGATTAGTGCAGGAGCTCTCAACCTTTTAAAGCCAGGGGCTGGGTCACGCTCCCTCAGACAGCTTTGGGGGCCATATGGTCATTTTGCCCTTCCTACACCACATGGCACTTCCTGGTGTGGTGGAGGTGGTGGTGGGCCACATGAAATGTGCCAAGGGCTGTGTAGAATCCCTGGATTAGTGTTTCAGTTTGTTTGATGTTCTGGTAGAAACACGAAGCAGGCAGCATAACAGGGCTAAACAGTTTATTAGGCAGTCAGAACATGGAGAACAGTGGCGCAGCACTGCTCCTTATATGCACTCAGAAATGGATACATTTGGGCTGGAAGAGGCAGGAAGGGAGAGGGGTAACTTGGAGGTTATCGGACTGGAGTGAAAACTGTACAAACTACATAGTTTTGGTGGGAATGCAGTCCCACGATATTTACAAGACTGTTGTGTATGCATGTCACTGTACTGATAGAATGTAACCACTCCATTTACAATGAATCTCAGCTGTAAAGGAACGCGAGCAAGCAGCCCATAGAGGGCAGCTGCGAGCGTTCAGTCTCACATGGTTCACATTGCTCAATCACGGACAGCCGCGGGAAATCCTTCCCCGCATTCAGCAGCAGGAAAGAAGAACTACTGAAGAGAGGCGTGCCTGGGCGAGGCCACGCCGGTAGCGGCCAATGAGCTACCGTGCTACAAGATTCAAATGTAAAACCCTACTGTATATATAGAGATGTATCACCGCCATTACCTCATGCTTCACCCGGTCCTCATGCAATAAACCTGAGTTAAGCCAACCCTTCGGCTGTCCTGTTGTCTTTGGTCCCATACAGTAAATTGGCGACGAAGGTGGGATATGGCTGCCCACGGGACCAAGACATGCGCCGGCTACGAGATCAGGAAGCCGGGAGACTTGGAGCTGTTTGAGATAGACTTCAACGGGGCGCTGGTGGAGCTCGAAGTCTCAGATGAGGACAAGAAGAGGGCCATCTTCGTCCGCATGCTCGGACACGAGACAAAGAGGACCCTGGTCGACCTGATCGCGCCGAGGCGGGTGAGTGACTTCAAAGCCAAAGAGCTTCTGGCTGTGTTGCGCGCCCACCTCCGGCCTGCGATAGCGATGTTCCCCGCTCTGAGCGCGTTCTGGAGGCGAGTCCAAGCGCCCGGGGAATCAGTCGCCGAGTTCACCACGGCCCTGCGGCTGGCCGCCGGCCCCTGCAAGTGGGAGACCCCAGAAGTCACCCTCCGCGACTGTCTGCTCTGCGGCCTGAGGGACACCGAGACCCAGCGCGCGCTCATGAAACAGGAGCCGCCTCCCACGTGGCAACAGGTCCTCGACACGGCGCAGGCCGCGGAAGCCACGACGGCCGGCGTGCAAGAGCTCCAGGACTGGCGACCAAAAACCGCCAAGGCAGAGAGCTCGGTGCGCGCGGCCCGGCGGATTTCGAACTCGTCCACGGAGAGCGGCGACGACGAGGACGTCCGGAAGGTCCACAAGGAGGGCCGGCGCTGCGACGGCTGCGGCGGCGCCCGCGCCCGCGCCAAATGTCCGTTCCGCAAGGCCGAGTGCCACAACTGCGGCCGGCGCGGGCACATCGCCAAGGTCTGCCGGAAGCGGCGCGAGGCCAAGAGGAGCTCCCCGGACCGTTCGGCGAGGCAGGACCGCACCACGAGGCCCAAGGACCACGGCACCCGGACCACGAGGAAGCGGGACGGCGTCGGACGCATCTCCGACGACAGCGAGGACGACGCTCCGGTTTTCAGCGTATCCACGGAGCACCCCCGATACTTCGTTGAGGTAGTAATACAAGGGGCCCCTGTTAGGATGGAGGTGGACTCGGGTTCTTCTTACTCTATTATCTCCCAGGGAGAGTTCCTAAAGATAGCCCCCCACGTGCGGCCCAAGCTCAAGGCGTTGCGGGCCACGCTAAAGGACGTGCAAGGGAACCGCATCCCGGTGTTGGGGATTGGGAAATTCCAGGTCCAGTTCAAAAAGCGCGCCGCAACGCTTCCCCTAGTCGTCCTCAAGGGGGGTAAATGCAGCCTCCTCGGGACTCAATGGTTCCAGCCCCTGGGGTTGTTCATTGGGGGGGTGCACGCCGTGGGAGTACACGCCGCCGGGACTGACCCAATACAGAGCGTGTGCGATGCCCACCCCGAAGTTTTCAAAAAGGGACTCGGAAAATTCAAGGGCCCCCCAGTGACTTTCGACCTGGACCCTGGAGTACGTCCAATCAGACTTAAACCGCGCAGAGTGCCTTTCGCACTAAAGGACAAAATAGAGGCGGAGTTGGACAAATTGGTGGGCCAGGGGATTCTTGTTCCTGTTGATTCTGCGGAGTGGGAGACTCCAATTGTAACAGCGCTCAAGGCCAACGGGGAGGTCCGCATATGCGCTGATTACAAGTGCACCATCAATAAGGCGATCCGCCCCAATGCGTATCCGGTGCCGGTAGTCAGCCACTTGTTGGCCAGGTTGCACGGGGGGAGGTGTTTTGCCAAACTCGACCTGGCCCAAGCCTACCAGCAACTCCCGGTCACCCCCGCCGCAGCTGCTGCGCAGACAATAGTCACCCACAAAGGGGCGTTCCAGGTATCGCGCCTCCAATTCGGCGTGAATTCAGCACCCGGGATTTTTCAGTCACTCGTGGAACGCCTCCTGAAAGGGCTAGAGGGGGTGTTACCCTACTTTGATGACGTATTGATTACAGGGGGGAGCCGGGCCGAATTGGCAGAAAGGTTGGGAAAGGTCCTGGAAAAGTTCGAAAAGGCGGGGTTGCGGTTGCGGAAAGACAAATGCGTCTTCTTCGCAACTGAGGTTGAGTTTCTAGGGTTCCAGGTTACTCCCGAGGGAATAAGGCCATCCCAATCCAAGGTGGCCGCCATCAAAAAAGCCCCTCGCCCCACCTCCAAGCCCGAGCTGCAGTCGTTCCTTGGGCTGATCAACTTCTACCACTCCTTCCTTCCTCGGAAGGCAGCCGTGGCGGAACCGCTACACAAATTGTTAAAAAAGGACGAGGCATGGAAGTGGGGCGACGACCATGAGAAGGCCTTCAATGACCTAAAGCGACTCCTGGCATCAGATGCTGTACTGACCCACTTCAATCCCAAACGCCCAGTGGTCCTGATTTGCGATGCATCCCCGGTGGGGGTGGGGGCGGTGTTATGCCACGTGCTGGAGAACGGGAGGGAGGCCCCAATAGCGTTCTACTCTAGGTCCTTGTCCCAAGCGGAGAGAAACTACGCCCAGACAGACAGGGAAGCACTAGCGATAATTGCGGGGACCAAGAAATTTCATGATTTTGTGTATGGCCGTCCCTTCACCATAGTGACTGACCATAAGCCCCTGCTAGGCATTTTCACCGCAGATAAGCCCACACCCCAAATCCTGTCCCCGAGAATGCTCAGGTGGGCCATTTTTCTCAACGCGTATCAGCACGCGTTAGTGTACCGGCCCGGGAAGGAGATCAGCCATGCAGATGCCCTGTCGAGGTCCCCCATTCCCCGGGATTGCTGCCACGTGGGCGAGGAAGAGAGGGACCACCAGGTCTTAATGATAGAGGTCCTAGACTCCCCTCCAGTAGTACCGGCCGACATCGCCAAAGCGACCGGTAAGGACAAAACGTTAGCTACAGTTTGCTCCTGGGTACAGAAAGGGTGGCCCGTGTCTTCCCCAGCAGCGGAATTCGACACATTTTTCAAAAAGAAATTAGAATTGTCCCTAGAGAGGGGTTGCCTTTTGTGGGGACAGCGGGTAGTGATCCCCACGTCCCTCCGGCCGAGGGTGCTTAAACTGCTGCACGTCAGCCACCCCGGAATCGTCCGCTCTAAGGCACTAGCCCGTAGCTACTTTTGGTGGCCCCAGCTAGATGCCGACATCGAGCACATGGTCGGCACTTGCGAAGCGTGCCAAAGCTCCAGGCCAGAAGAGGCTCGCTTGCCACATAGGGAGTGGGACACAGCAAGGGGGCCCTGGTCCCGGGTACACGTAGACTTTGCAGGGCCGTTCAGGGGAGCGCTTTTCCTCCTTGTGGTGGATGCGTTCTCAAAGTGGTTGGAGGTCATCCCAGTCTCGAGCACCTCCTCGGCCACAACAATTAAACAGTTACGGAGGGTCTTTTCCACGTTCGGTTTACCCGACACCCTCGTCAGCGATAACGCTAGCTGTTTCACGTCCGCCGAGTTCAGGGCATTCATGGATCTCAACGCCATTCAGCACATCACCTCCGCCCCTTTCCACCCGGCCACCAACGGCCAAGTAGAGCGCCTCGTGCGTACCACTAAGGACGCGCTGCGGCGCATGGGCCCCGGAGACCTTGACTTACAACTATGCCAATTCCTGCTACGGTACAGGGTCACCCCACTAGCGTCAGGGTACTCCCCCGTGGAGTTGCTAATGCGCAGGAAGCTGGCCACGGTAATCTCCAGGCTAGACCCCACCAGAGTAGAAGACAAAGGGCGAAATGTAGAGATGGATTCCTCAAAGAGTTTCAGCGTAGGCGCCCCCGTGCATTGCAGGAACTACGCCAGCGCGGGACCAGCCTGGGTGCCCGGCATTGTGATAGAACAAACCGGCCCCGTCTCATACCGCGTAGAGACCAATACAGGCCTCCTGTGGAGGCGGCACGCGGATCAACTCAGGCGTAGGGTCCCCGGAAAGCAGGACGAAGACGAGAGCAGCAACGAATCAGCGTTAGGGTACTCCCCCACCCGCTTAACCCAAGGGGGAGAAAAAGGGGGACATGGGTCCCCACCAAGGGGGGAGGAAAGGGAATCGATCCTCAGAAATCTTTTGCGGGAGTTTGCGGCAGAAAGGAAGGGCCCCGATCCCACACACATCCCCCGGGAGCGTCCCCAAAATACAGATTTCCCAAGAAGTTTAGACCTTGATTTACAGTACCAGGGGGAGTTAGCGGAGTGGTCCCCCACCCGTCCTAGCGAAAAGAGGGGTTTCAGTTCAGCCCCTGGTACTACCAGCCCCAGTAGCCCCTGTGAGTTAGAGTGCAACATAGCGCCAATGTCCCGGAGACCGACACCCCCAAGACAGGAGGCGACGGCGAGTCCATCTGCCACAGTCTCAAGGTCCCCCGAACGGGGGACAGAAGGTAGCAGAACCACAAGGGCATCCTCATCGGTCCCGCGGTTCACGATAAGAGGGTCCCCGGGGTCCGAGGGAAACAGGCAGGGGTTCACTTCTCAGCTGTTCATCCCATTCCCATCCCCCAGCGCAAGGCAGGCACAGACGCCCCACAGAGCCACTAATGAATCCCCGTTTTCCGTTGCAGGACAAGCACCCACGGAGTCAGGGATCACAGGCTCTCCTGTACTAGGGCAGGCGCAAACACGCCCCAAGCGCATGTGCGGCAAGCCACATTGGTTGCGGGACTTCGTCCCATCCTAGGGGGGAGGGATGTTGTGTATGCATGTCACTGTACTGATAGAATGTAACCACTCCATTTACAATGAATCTCAGCTGTAAAGGAACGCGAGCAAGCAGCCCATAGAGGGCAGCTGCGAGCGTTCAGTCTCACATGGTTCACATTGCTCAATCACGGACAGCCGCGGGAAATCCTTCCCCGCATTCAGCAGCAGGAAAGAAGAACTACTGAAGAGAGGCGTGCCTGGGTGAGGCCACGCCGGTAGCGGCCAATGAGCTACCGTGCTACAAGATTCAAATGTAAAACCCTACTGTATATATAGAGATGTATCACCGCCATTACCTCATGCTTCACCCGGTCCTCATGCAATAAACCTGAGTTAAGCCAACCCTTCGGCTGTCCTGTTGTCTTTGGTCCCATACAGTAAAAAGACCAAGAAGAAGGAGACAAAATGGAGGATGTAACAATCCCAATTAGTTCACAAACGTTACAGCATAAATTGTATTCAAACACAACAGTTTGTATGTACAAATTGAGCTCTCTTAGTCCATTTGACTAAAAGAAGTTAAGCCTAGAAACAGTCTGGCTGGATCAGTCCAAAGTAGGAGCCAGCAGAGACCGGTGTTGTGCCTCACTTGCCAAAACTCACGATTCATCAAAGAGAGAGGGATTCTTGTTGATCATTACAACTCCAGACTTCCCTCTCCTCATTTCTTCCCTACCCATATGGCCAGGTGGCAACAGGACGAAGGTACACAGAAAGAGCCTCCTCGAACAGACAGATCAGTCAGTCCATACAGAAAGAGCTTCCTTGAAGATTGTGGTATTTTTGAACCACAAACGGGTGTACCCTGGTAACAGCAATCCTGTGTTGCCAGCTTAGCTTTCTCACACTAGGTCAGGTGAAGGGAAGTGGAGAATGAACTCAGCAAAAGATGCTTTCATTTTGGCAGTTTCACATCTGGCCTAGACGTGGAAGAAGAGGATGAAAAGTAAGATCCAGGCTTTCTCAGCATATTTACTTCTCTCCTCTCTCACCTGCAGTGGGAACTTTGCCCAAAGCAAGTTGATGATGGCACTAAGGAGGACAGGGACCTGGTCAAGAGGGTCCTTGGTCCAAGAATACAGCTTCCACGTCAGGAGCCATCCGCAGTCAACAAGACTCCATCTAATCTAGCATTTTGACAGCCACCAGGAGCCAGCTTGATGCCCCTTAGAAACTTAATTGCAGTGCCTGGCAGCTGTTTCTATTTTCCTGGTTCTTTGTGGTATACTGCCCAGAATGTGGAGGTTCTGTTTAGCCTGTGTGGTTAATGGCTGCTGACAGATCTATCTTCTATAAATTTCGGTTATGAAAGTGCTGAAGAAAGATGTCTGTCCCAAAAATATGGCCAAAATGCCAGTCTCAGCTGGATGGGTGCTGTGCTTTATGAATCTAGCCTATAAGTACTATAGGGCTTCAGAGATGACTCATAGCATTTTAATGTGAAAACAATGGTGGGACGGAGTTAAAGCACAAGAAGACAAAAATCCATCCAACAAAAAATCCTTTACTGCAGGAAGCGATGCTCTAGGATCCGGACCTTCAGGGGGCGTCCAGTGCAACCGATATAAAACTTAGCACATGGGCAGATGATAGCATGCACCACATTTTGGGAGTTGCAGTTAGTGCACCTGGTAAGTATATGTTCACGTTGTTCCCCAGGACTCCAGTGTTCTGCGTCTTTTTGAAACCTATGAAAGGCTTCTGGGAGCATCCCGGGATGTCCTCAATGATGTGCCAGTATTTTGAAATAATATTCTTAATTTTAAATGCCAAAGGTGAATATTCAAAGGCACAATGAATAAAGTGAGACTGTTCCCTGCTTTTGGGAGTCAAAAATGCTTTCCTAGGGGTGTTACAGACGCGCTGAAATTGATTGTTAATAATATGGTTGGGATACCCTTTTTCTTTTAAAAAGTTTTTAATTGTGGCCGCTGATTTTATAAAGTCACCCTCCCTGGTAGAATTCCACTTGGCCCTGGCTACAAGACTGAAAGTTATATTCCTTTTTAGGTGGCCTGGGTGAAAGGAACGATAATCCAGATAGGCGTTCCTGTCAGTGGGTTTTCTAAAGAGGCGCATATGCAAATATGCATATGCGGGTTCTGTATTAGAAAGGTCCGTCAAATACGTAAATTCTTTCATCAATCCGTTCACCAGGAACACACCATCATTTGTTAGGGACTCATCGGTTTTCATTAATCAGTTAGAAAATGTCTATGTCCCAGTGGGTGCTGGGCTACTCACATTCGATGTTAAATCTCTGTATACTCATATCCCTCTAGAAAGTGTAAGACCCATCCTAGAAGAGGTTTTAAACTCTAGAAGCTCAGATATGCCTCCTACCCACTTTCTATTAGACCTAGCAGATGTCGTCCTGGAAAATAACTATTTCAGATATAAAGACCAGTTTTTCCTGCAGGTGCAAGGAATTGCCATGGGGAGTGCACTTGTGCCAGCTGTGGCGAATCTCTATATGATTAAATTCGAAACCTCGTGTGTGTTCAATTGTGATATCAATCCCTTCCATCAAAATATGATGATTTACAAAAGATTTATTGACGACTTGTTTTTCGTATTTGATGACATAAATGTTATCCCTAATTTTATTAAGTGGATAAATACATTGGATAGCAACTTAAGTTTTTCCAGGCATTATGATGCTGTGGTGGTACCTTTTCTTGATATCTCTGTGTATATTCATAACAACAATTTGCATATGCGCCTCTTTAGAAAACCCACTGACAGGAACGCCTATCTGGATTATCGTTCCTTTCACCCGGGCCACCTAAAAAGGAATATACCTTTCAGTCTTCTAGCCAGGGCCAAGCGGAATTCTACCAGGGAGGATGACTTTATAAAATCAGCGGCCACGATTAAAAACTTTTTAGAAGAAAAAGGGTATCCCAACCATATTATTAACACTCAATTTCAGCGCATCTGTAACACCCCTAGGAAAGCATTTTTTACTCCCAAAAGCAGGGAACAGTCTCACTTTATTCATTGTGCCTTTGAATATTCACCTTTGGCATTTAAAATTAAGAATATTATTTCAAAATACTGGCACATCATTGAGGACATCCCGGGATGCTCCCAGAAGCCTTTCATAGGTTTCAAAAAGACGTAGAACATTGGCAATATGGTGGTTCATGCAGACGCCTTGTGTGCTACTCCCTCGTCCATAATTCGAGGGCACTATCGATGTGGGGGCTGTGCAGCATGTCGCTTCGCTATTGAAGCCAAAACCATGACGATTCCTGGGGAACAACGTGAACATATACTTACCGGGTGCACTAACTGCAACTCCCAAAATGTGGTGTATGCTATCATCTGCCCATGTGCTAAGTTTTATATCGGTTGCACTGGACGCCCCCTGAAGGTCTGGATCCTAGAGCATCGCTCTCGGATCCGGAGCTACTTATTCACTGCACCTCTTGTGTCGCACTTTCTCGACAATAATCATAGTGAAGATGATATCAAATTTATTGCATTAGAAAAGATACTTCCCAACCTGTATGATAAAATGGACATTAACAACAAATTATTACGGAGGGAAGCTCATTTTATTCATTTATTCAATTCATTAGCACCATTAGGATTAAACTCAGATCAGGATCACAGCTGTTTCCTATAATAATCGTTAACTGTCACCTTAGGTTACATTTTACATGTTAATATCCTCATTGTTTCTTTAAGAATTTTCAGTGTTCTCTAGCATGATTACACCTGGGTATGGTGGAGTAAGAATATAAGCAGTCATTTTGACTACTTTAAGTAATGTCTAGGGCGAATAAGACTCTACCATAAAGCCTGACGCAAAAAAACCTAAGAATCTATTATACACTTCTTGAAAAAATTATTCCGGAGGTAAGCATATCTATTGATTGTAACATGTTGTACAATTTCTGAGTGTAACATGCTTGTAAATATGTATATACTATTAGTCTTTACACCAGTGTAAAATATTACTTATTGTATCATTGTAGAAAACCAGTGGAAGATTTTCGAAAAGCTGTAAACCGGAGAGCTTCGTTTTCTCTCAGCCAGCGAGGCATTATTTTCCTGCAGTAAAGGATTTTTTGTTGGATGGATTTTTGTCTTCTTGTAGTACTGCAGGATGGAAATGAGCTCCCGTCTTCGTCCCAGCTCCTGCCAACCTAGCAGTTCGAAAGCAAGAAATTGCAAGTAGATAAATAGGGACCACTTCGGTGGGAAGGTAACAGCGTTCCGTGCGCTGCGGTGTCTAGTCATGCCTGCCACATGACCACGGAAACGTCTGCATAAGCAGACAACGCTGGCTCTTCGGCTTAGAAACAGAGATGAACACTGCACCCTAGAGTCGGATACGACTGGCTTTCGAGCAAGGGAAACCTTTGCCTTTACCTTTACCTAGCATTTTAAAGCATGCCTAAAAATGGACTAGATGTCAGTGTAGTTGGCATAAGAATGATTTGCATCATGACCTATTTGTTTATGAGCTACCCTGAATCACTATTTATGAGTTTCCCTGAATCACCTTTTATGAATCTCCCAGATGGCATCTGGTAGCCAGGAATGACTGCGGAGGAGGGAGTAAAGGGAGCTAGAGCAGTTTGCATCAGGGGCCCTGTCTCAACTGCAGAGTGTGCTATTTGCACCCTGCTCTGTCTCAGCGACATTGCACACTGCGGGTTTACTCATGTGTACACACTTTGGGGACAGTGGTTGCTGCCCTCACCTTAGCCCTAGTCAGCATAGTTGATGATCATGGAAGGGTTGTGAGTTGTTCACCTTTTCATTAAATGCATGAATATTTTAACCAGTTTTTTTTAATATAGTTTCTTGAAATTACAACTGGAAAGGTTAAGACATAGGCTGTGACACAATGAAAGAGATTTTAACTCTTCCTCTGCCATGTTCCAATTCCACATGAATGTCCCAATTCCACATGTCTCTTGCACCATCCCTAAGCTGCAGTTTGACTACAGATATAAAGAGCAACCAGGGGAGAGAGAAGGCAAATTTTCTGTTGAGAATGTGATGCTGGGAAGAGATTGGAAAATATATTTCTCATCTTATGACTCCCAGAATACCCACATTATCTCTCATAACTGCACATGCTGGCTGGAGGGTTTCAGGAGTTTCTGTGTTGAGGAAGAGTTTAACTCCCTTCCTTGCACCCTGTCTTTCCATCTTCCCACTCCAAGCACTTTATAGCATATTAAAAATAAATCTTAAAATGCACAAAATAACCCTTGTATATTGGCACATATATTAAATAATATAAGTGAACATGGTGCCTGAGACTTCCGTGGTCTAAGCATTTCCCTACCTCTATAGGTATGGTAGTTGATCTCCTCTAAGCACTTCCCTATTTGCTCACAGTCCTAAAATGTGGCAGCTGAAAACATGCCAGAGAGCTAAATCGGCTACAACTTTGCCAAAGCACATTGGTTTGGGGGTGCTTTGAAGGCTGCATTTCTGCTAATGCTTTTCAAAGCAGCATTTGCCTTTTTGTTTTCCTGGCAAGAGCTTCAGAGTGCTGACTCAAGCTTGCTCCCTGATGGATTCACTCGAGGCTGCAGTGCTGACTCTGAATCCTTCTCAAATGAGCGAGTTATTCCCAATGACCCAGCTGTTGAGTTGTTGGGAGCTCATGTCAAGATCTCATGCACCGCAGTGAGAATGTCGCAGCACAGCGTGGGAGGATGGAGTTGCAACACTGTTAGACTCCTTTGTCAGCTCTAATCTTTAATATTCCTCACAGTTGTTCTGCAACCAGATCACTTGATGTTGACATATTGACATTCAAAGAGCAAGAAAGCAAGAAGAGACATATGAGAAGGTGAATCTGCCATCTATTGAGTCACATTGGGTATTATTTTACCTTGTTGGCAGCAGGTCTCCAAGGGCTCTGGCAACAGTCATGCTGTATAAGAGATGTAGAGTGCACAACGTATAGCCTTGGGCCACTCGTGGCCCATAGCTGTCTCCTGGACAGCCCAAAACCGATCCGCTTTCTCCTGCTGTCCACTTTCTATCTGTTGAATTGCTGCGAGTTAACAAAATCATACTGTTCCCTGGCTGCCAAGATCACCAGTAGTGTAGGTAAATTGCAACTCTGGTGACAATTGCTGGAGGATTATAAGAATTGTAGCACTGAAAGAGACCCAAAGGCAGTGGTGGGATTCAGCAGGTTCGCCCCAGTTCACCAGAACTGGTAACAGAAATTCTGGCTGGCCCTGCCCATCCAAGTTTTGAAATAAAGTAGTCCTAATTCGGGTGCAATGTAAGGCTTTTCCCCTGGCCACGCCCACCATACCATGCCCACAGAGTAGGTAGTAAAAAATTTGAATCCCACCATTGCATAGCTGTCAAGTATCCCTTATTGGCTGGGAAAACCCCTTATTTTACCCTCTTTCCCGCCATCATCCCTTATTACTTAGACTGCAATGCCCTATTGCCACCATTGGAGGGCAGCAAAGGATAAGCATAGCTGTCAAGTATCCCGTATTTGCCGGGAAATTTCCCTTATTCCCAAATCCAAAACTTGACAGGTATGCACCATTGCCCTAAGGGTCACTGGATTCAAACCTCTACCAAAGCGGGAAATCTACAGTTAAAGCACCCATGACAAACACGGTAAATCTTCAATGAAGGAGATTCTGCCCTGTCCCGAGGTAGCTCATTCCATAGTTGAAGAGCTCTTTCTCTTAGAAAGTTGTTTCTAATGTTAACTTGAAACCTCCTTTTTTGTAATTTGAATCTGGTGCTATGGCTTATATAGCCTGGAACATGTGGAGAAGGGTGCGTGGTACAATTTAGGGATGAAGAAAAATTTGGTTGAACTCAGTTGTCTTGACCGAAGTGTGTTTTTGTACTCCTCAAGTCAGAGTTGTGAGGGCGGAGAAACCACTGGTATTGGCACATGGACATTTTCAAAGAATAAAGTCCACACAAAATTTTCCCACTCAACTGGGAAAATGCACAGAGATAATTTTGCCAGTGCAGAAACGTTTTGTAGCTTATTAAAAAGACATGTGCACATGGGGGGGGGGGGGAATGGGTAAAAAATTAAGTGTGCCTAAATTTCACAATAAGTGGCATTTCCACTCTTGAATGTAAGTACTGTACTAGAGAAATATTGATTAAACGAGATGCAAAGGATTTCAATCTGCAAAATGTTTTGCAAAACAGCAACAGCAACACACCTTACATTCCTTCCACTGAAATAGGGAGAGGATGTTAATCTCCCATTTCAATCAATGAATTTTACTGGCTCTTTAATGGTGTTTTCCCCACAGGCCTTTGTTGAATACTAGAGTGTAAATAAATAAATAAATAAATGACAAATAAATGTTTGTTGTGACAAATCCCTAGTATGTGGTATAACATTTGCAGAGTTGAACTTTAGCTTTCAGGACAGATTTCAAAGGAAATTCAGAAAAACTTGGATAGCTTAGAGAAGTTCTGCTTTTGGAGTACGGGTCTGTAGTTCTGTTGTAAAGCGAAACCCTGCTGCGCTGGAATAAAGACACATCGAGGCTGTGATGTAGTGGTCCAGCCCCAAAATGAGGTGGGCAAAAAGCTTTTATTACCCTGCCTGTGGGCGTAACGACCCTGAGGTGGTCGCTGTCCCTGGTTACAGAGGGGCCCTGCTTGCTAAGCATTTCTAAGTTACCCCTATACTATAGGCAAGGGTCTCTAATGTTCTACTCTAATCTAAAGGAGCATCTTTTTCCCTGGGCACTATCAGCATCTGTGTCTATTAATCTCTATTGTTTACTTTAACTCAGGGAAACATCTGTGGCTATTATTATGTTAAACCAGGATGTTGCCTGTTAATCTGGAAGCAGCTCAGGAATCTATGCCCAATCTTTTATCTATCTCCTCCAGCAAAGCCCATGCTCCCAAGATAGGAAGTCTTACCCTGAATTATGGCGTGGCTGTGGCCGGCGAATGAACTTCTAGGAAGAAGTATATTAATCACAAGGTTCCCCGCTACGCGGGCAGTCCACAAGTTCCTTTGCAGAAAGTTATATTGAGGAGGTGTGATAGTATTTGCCAATGGTTTTCCCCTATATCCAAGCTTCTCTATATACATAGACTTTGATCTTTGTGCAAGTCTTTATTAGAGCATGTTGCTAATTAATAAGGTAAATTTTTATCATATTAGCAATTAGTGAGTAGCTCTTATATCATTTTGCTAATTAAGAAAATATGCATTGTAGTTCTGGTGGGTGGAGCACAGATGGCAACTATAGAAAAATATTTAACATCGCAATAGTCCTTTGTTTGGGGAGCCTCGGCACAAGTCATTACTCAGCAGGTAATGTACACCCACTAGGACAGAACAAACTCCTGCTGTTTCCTAGGGGATCTCAGTAAGCAAAAGAGGTTCAAATCACACCTCTTGTTTTGCTTTTATTCAACCCATTTTGTGTGATTCCTCCCACTACTTCATTGTCATCTTAATAAGGTTTTGTAAGTGATGGCTTAGTGGTTAAGATGCTGAGCTTAATGACCAATAGATTAGCATGTCAGAAGTTTGAGATCTGAGTGCTGCAGGATGGAGTGAGCTCCTATCGTCTGTCCCAGCTCCTGCCAACCTGACATTTCAAAAGCAAGAAATTGCAAGTAGATAAGTAGCTACCACTTTGGTGGGAAGGGTAACAGTGTTCCATGCACTCCGGTGTCTAGTCATGCCTGCCAGGTGTCCACAGAAACATCTGCAGATGCAAGACAGCACTGGCTCTTTGGCTTTAAACGAAGGTGAGTGTAACCCCATAGAATTGGACACAACTGGCTTTCGAGCAAGGGAGACTTTACCTTTTCCTTTGACTTTTTCTTATTGTCTTTTGAAAAAGAGCCAATCACTAGCCAAGCAAGACAAGCTCCCAGAAAGCCCCAGAAGACATTCCCTGCTGATTGTATGGTTGTAGAAGGTGTAATTGCTCATCCCCCTCCCCTAAAAAAGTTTCCAATCTCTACTACCAGTTGCTGTTTCTTAAAGCAACAATAACAAACAGTTGTTATTGCAGCCTCCAGGTGAATTTTGTCTGCCCCCCACCCCACCCCACCCCACCCCTGCCAAATGTCTGCTAAATGCATCAGCACAGATGTATGTCTGATGCTGTTGCTGGCAGCGAGGAAAGAATTATCTGGATCAGATCAGTGGAGGTAGCTGTGAAGAGAATGATGTTCTCTGTTCCTGCTGCCGAATGAAGAGGATTACTGTGCTCACGAGAAGTAAGTGTTTGCTCAAACACATCTGTGCACATCTGAATCCTTCCCTCCACCATCAGGGTCTTAGCTTCCAAAAAAAGGGCGTGCAGTTGTGCTTTATGGGACATTGAGGTGTGGCAAATCATAAATGTCCAGCTAACTATGGATAGATCTGTCATTTTTAACACTCTGCGGGGCTGAAGAGCAAAAGCCTATTATTGATAAATGTCTGATGTATGCCCTTTCCTGCTTCCTTTTTGGAAAAAATAAAAATGTCATATTTTTGATGGGCAATAATTGTAGTCATTATTTCGGCACTCCATGTGAGAAAAAAAAAACTTGCCCGCACCTCTCCATTAAAGTGATTTTTACCAATGATTTTTTTTCTCCTCCAATCATTATGACAGCAGTTCTTTATAACAAAAAAACAAAAACCCCTACATTGAAAATGTCTCTGTGTGTGGTTTTCGCCCTCAAAGAAATCACTAGCAGAGGAGACGGATGACTTGGAGGCACTTTTCATTTTGCAGCTCCTTTGTTATAAAATGTGGCATATTATCAGGAAAGAGAAATGAGGAAGATAAGGCCAGGGGATGCGGCAGCAGGGGATGGGGGAGATGGTGGTGGAATAAATGTTTCAAAAACAAATACTGTACCCGATATTTTTAGTTGTACAAAGATAATCAAGGATTTACAGGTCTAATGGATTCTTTGATTCCTGCAGCATTGGCCATAATGTTCTGAAGCTACTGTAGTCCTAAGAGTAGAAGCTATAGATGCTGCTGCTGCTGCTGTCATTGTTATAAATGTTTCCCTTGCTCGAAAGCCAGTCATATCCAACTCTAGGGTGCAGTGCTCATCTCTGTTTCAAAGCCAAAGAGCCAGCGCTGTCTGCTTCTGCAGACGTTTACGTGGCCATGTGGCAGGCATGACTAGACACCGGAACACTGTTACCTTCCCACCAAAGTGGTCCCTATTTATCTACTTGCAATTTCTTGCTTTCGAACTGCTAGGTTGGCAGGAGCTGGGACAAAGACGGGAGCTCATTCCGTCCTGCAATACTCAGGAATCGAACTGCTGACCTTCCGCCTCCTAGTCAGCGGCTTAGCCACTTGAGCTTTGTTATTGAGCCACTTGTCATTGTTATATGCCATCAAATTGTCTCCAACTTATGGTAAACCTATAACTGAGTGATCTCTGAACTGTCCTCTCCTCAATAACCTTGCTCAGGTCTTATAAACTCATATCTGTGGTTTCCTTTAGGGAGTCAATCCATCTTGTATTTGGTCTTCCTTTTTGCTTGCTGCCTGCATCCTTTCTCAGCATCATTGCCTTTTTCCAGAGAAATTTATCTTCTCACGATGTGCCAGTCGGGTTTACCTGATTGGGCGGCACAGAAATTTTAATTTAAGTTAAGTTTAAGTTAAGTTAAGTTTTAAGTGCCCCAAGTAGGGAGCAATAGCCTCAGCTTCATCATTTTCCCCTCCAGGGATAGTTCAGGCTTGATTTGCTCTAGGACCCCCTTGTTTGTCCATCCAATAGCTCAGTGATGGTGAACTTTGGCACTCCAGCTTTTCTTGGACTTCAATTCCCAGCAGCTCTGATCAGGTGTGCTGACTTAGGCTTTTGGTAACTGAAGTCCAAGAACATCTGGAGTGCCAAGGTTTTCCACCAGGGGAGGGTGTCTGCAAAGCTCTCCTTCTGTACCATATTTCAAGCAAATCAATGTTATTCCTTTCAGCTGACTTTACAGTCCAGCTTTCATACCAAGGTGGTTGAAAATACAAGAGTGTGGATAACCTTTGTCCTGTTCTTTTTATGTTAAATGATCTTTTCTAATTTCTTCATTGCTGTTCTTCTGAGTCTCAGTCTTCTGACTTCTTTGCTACAGTCGCCATTTGGATTGGTAATTTGACCAAGGGTAGACAACATTTTTTACTATTTCAGTTTCTTCATTGTTGACATTGAAATTGTGTAGTTCTTCATGATTTTTGTCTTCTTAATGTTCACCTAGAGTTCTGCTTTGAAATAAAAACTAGCATGAGCTATAGTTAATAGGGATTTTTGTTTTGTTATGTTCTTGATATTGACTGTTTATTCAAAGATTTCAAAACCCTGAAACAAATTGTCATGCTATGATTTATACCCTGTGCTTTAGCCCATCCAAGATGGAGATTTCAATGTGTAGGAGGTAAAGGTAAAGGTAAAAGTTTCCCTTGCCCAAAAGCCAGTCATATCCAACTCTAGGGTTCAGTGCTCATCTCTGTTTCAAAGCCGAAGAGCCAGCACTGTCTGCTGCTGCAAACGTTTCCGTGGTCATGTGGCAGGCATGACTAGACACCGAAGTTCACGGAACGCTGTTACCTTCCCACCGAAGTGGTCCCTATTTATTTACTTGCAATTTCTTGCTTTCGAACTGCTAGGTTGGCAGGAGCTGGGACAAAGATGGGAGCTAATTCCATCCTGCAGTACTCGGGAATTGAACTGCTGACCTTCCGCCTCCCAGTCTGCATCTTAGACACTTGAGCCACTGCAGTGGCTTTAGAAAATACCTTAGTGAGATTGGAATGTGTAAACATGCTGGCCTTGTGGGTGGAAGTAAAGGTAAAGGTTTCCCTTGCTCGAAAGCCAGTCGTATCCGACTCTAGGGTGCAGTGCTCATCTCTGTTTCAAAGCCGAAGTGCCAGCGTTGTCTGCTTCTGCAGACATTTCTGTGGTCATGTGGCAGGCATGACTAGACACCGAAGTGCATGGAATGCTGTTACCTTCCCACCAAAGTGGTCCCTATTTATCTACTTGCAATTTCTAACTTTCGAACTGCTAGGTTGGCAGGAGCTGGGACAAAGATGGAGCTCAATCCGTCCTGCAGTACTCGGGAATCGAACTGCTGACCTTCTGCCTCCTAGTCAGCATCTTATTCATTTGAGCCACTGCAGTGGAAGAGATGAAGCCTAATGTGTGATGGACATGGCATGCTGTGTGATCATTGGCTGGGCTCCTTTAGGGGAATGGTAAGGAGGCGGACCCTGAGGGAGGAGGTATAACCCAGAAAAGGTGGGGGCCAAGACATACTCTCTTGGATGCAGGGCTGTATCCAGGGGGTGGCCCACCCACATCTAAAATCCTGGCTACGGCCCTGCTTGGATGCTTTGCTTCGAACTGCAGAAATGTAGATGCTTTAGCCAGAAGGGGGCCCAATGGGCTTTCCCTCCAAAAGGCAGCTTTCTTTATTTGATACTAGCAGATTTTGCCTGGCGGTGCCGGGCTGTTTTAAATAGTTTTGGAAGGTTTTTTTTGTTAATGTTGGTAAAGAGCCGGGCTGTTTTAAATTGTGTTGTAAGGGATAATTCTTTTTGGTAATTTATGTAAAAAAAAGGTGTGTTGGTGGTTAGGGGTGGTTTTGGGTGTGCACAACCACCACTACCCATACAATACTGCATACAATACCACTCCAACCACCAACACACACATTAAAAATTCCTGGCAAGGCAGGAGTGGTGTGTGTGTGTGTGTGTGTGTGTGTGTGTGTGTGTTGTCCCCCCCAACCCTTCCAGAGCCAGGGGACCATGCAGAGAGGGGATTCCCTCCCCCCACAGGACACCCCGTTATTAAAGAGAAGAAACCAAGCTCTTTCGTCTCTTTTAAAACAGAGTGTTTGGGAGGGGGTGTATTCGATCTCCTCTTCCTGGTCACCTGGGTTTGGTAGGGTTGGGGGTACAAAAGGGGTCTGTCCCCCCAACCCTGCCAGAGCCGGGGGACCCAGCAGAGAGGGGATCATTCCCCCCACCAAAAAAAAAAAAAACCACTCCGTTTTTAAAGAGAAGAAACCAAGTGGTTTCTTCTTTTTAAAAATGGTGTGTGTGTGTGTGTGTGTGTGTGTGTGTGTGTGTGTGTGTGGGTGGGTGGGTGGGAGGGTGTATTCGATCTCCTCTCCCTGGACCCCTGGGTTTGTTAGGGTTGGGGGGACAAAAGGGGTCTGTCCCCCCCCAACCCTTCTGGACCCAGCACCTTTCATTGCCTCCCTCACCCACCCCCTAACCCTTACCTAACCCTTATCTTTCCCTGGCTCCCTCCAGCTGCATCTTTCAAAGTATTTCCCTCTGGCTGGCACCATTTTTTTTAAAAAAAAGTCAGCGCGCGTTCCCAGCCTCCTCTGTGCTCGTATCCCTCAGCCTGATTGGCTGAGGGGTTGCACAGTGCAAAGGACGCTGGGAATTGAAGTCCTTTTTCTTTGTTCACGTTCAGGGGGCTCCTGCCCCACTGCCACATTTCTCAACCTGACAGTTACCTGCGAACCCGGTTCGGGTGAGTGCAGGGAGGCTCGGTCAGGGCTAGTGGGGCCTAGTGCAACATCCTTTGTCACATTCCAATGGTTAACGCACAGATTTATAGGTATAGATGCTTTCTGAACTTTTGATGAACTTTATTCTGTACTTTACTTTGATTTCAATATACTTTTAAAGTACCTGAAGAGGCCTGGAGTGATTACTTCGCTCAACACTACCTTATTTACACTAATCTAGAATCCTGTGTTGCTCAGACAGGAGGTTGCAGCTCAGAAGCATGAAGGGCTTACTTGTGAGTAAAGTCCTTTCATGACACAAATCTACAAATGTCACACTTTGAGTGCATGCTAGTTTTATTGAATATAAATATTTGATAAGCCTAAATTGTTTTCATTCTATTTCATGATTTTAACTCATTTTTATCCTCTCAGAAAGCTAACCTGAGTGACATCTTCCACCATCAGTTGGTTGGTTGTCAATGTGTGTGGGCCTAGCCCTAGATAGTTTGCTGCCTGAAGAAAAGAACAAAGCTGACTGGAATGGTAGCTAAACTTGATCAATTCTGAGAATAGAGCATTCTTTTCCACCGTATGTGCAGACATCAAGCTATCTTTGTGACTGTAGGGCAGAGTGTGTGACACATGGCTTTCTCCTCTAATATCTCCCTGCCACTGTCTAGCGTGTGTCACCTGAGAAAACTGCTTCTTTCACCTAATGTAGGGATCAGCTTTATTCGTACCATGGAGACAGCTATCCCACTGTATTCCTTCAAACATAGCAACGGCTACAACAAAGAGCAAGTGAAGTACTCCACAAGATACCAGTATGGTCAATGCCAGACATAAATTCATGTAGAATATTCCTTGTCATAATGGCTGTACCTCTCAGAAATGATGCAAACTTTTTTCTCTCTCTCTCCTTGCCACATGTAGACTGCAAAATGAGAGGGATACCTGGTTTATTTATTTATTTATTTATTTATTTATTAGTCAAATTTGTATATGCCGCCCGCTCAGGCAGAACCCGACTCAGGGCGGCATCACAACAATTCACAAAAGACATAAAAACAATTATAAAAAATAATTATAAAAAAAACCCCCAACCCACCCCCTTTAAAAACCCCCATGTCCCACCCACCCATCCCATCCACTATACAAAGGAGGAAGAGAAAGTTCTTATACAAGCCAGCAGGCGGGCACCATAATCCCATTCGGGCCCCACACCTGCCCTGCCAGCCAGGTCTTCACTCCTTTCCTGAAGGGCAGCAATTCACTTTGGAGTCTTAGGTCTATTGGCAGGAGGTTCCAGAGAGTTGGTGCGGACACGGAGAAGGCCCTCCTTCTCCGTGGTTTAAGAAGAAGCCCATCAAATGTTGAGTGTTTCTGTCTGTAACCTGAAATTAAAAACTATGAGGTACAAGCACATCCTAATCTGTAGATACAGAGGGTGCCAAAAATGTGTACACATTTTAAGAAAGGAAAAAGCTGTATTAAAATTGTAATACTCAATATATACTGCTAACAAATGATGAATAAAAGTCACATTTGACTTGTGCAATTACAAGAGGTACTCAAAGTAGTTACCATCAGCATCCACTTCTGATTATGGCAAACTAGTGCTTGAGCAATGTTGACCAAAGTGTCTGCTTGTATCACTGCACATGCTTGTTTCTATTCCTTCTCAGAATACCTCAGTGAAGCCATTTTTCTACAGTACACCACATCCTTTAAAGTCCCCCATAGGTAGAAGCCAAGGACATTAAGTCAGGAGAACATGGGGGAAACTCAACGACATCCCTTTGTTCTATCCACTATCTTGACAAATTCTTAGTGAAGTAAGCTCTCATGTCTCGGTGGAAGTGTGGTGGGGTTCCCTCTTGTTGGAAGTAAAATCATTCATTCGCCAAAAGACTTCTACAAGCATGTAAACTATACCAACACCATAGTAGAAGAAGCAGGACTTGTTGCTCTGCAAGGCCATCTGAATCTTCCCTTGTGCATATCCCACATGGCACAATCATCTCAAACTTATCACAAATGTGTGCAGTTATTAGGCATGTTGGAGGTTTCGTTGCATACTCATACCTCCATTGTTGTACTTCCACAATGTTCTCAAATTTCAAATACCACTTCAAAAATGATCTTGTGCTCCTCAAAAGACAACCTTGCTTTCACCATTTTCTTTGACTGTCCTGCTTGTCACATGGTGATGATACCATTCATTATTCTGAGCGAAAGTCATACTACACATTGCTACCATGATTCAATTCAACTTCAAAAAATCAGTCATAGATAACATCCCTTAACATGTGTATATATTTTGGCACCCTCTGTATGCTCCCTTCTGAGTAATATAGAGAGAAGCTTAACATGCTAGTCCTTCTACATCAATGTTCTAGGCAGAGAACACTGAAAGATTTATGTGTCTGGAGTAGTAACATGGTAAGAGACTGAAATACACATTTACCTTAGTGTGTGCTTCCCCCTCATTCTTTGCCACTTTGATCACAAGAGAAAGATCTCAGTAATTTGAATTTGATCAAACCTTACATGGCCTTGATCCCCATTAATGCTGCTTAGCTATTCTACCCTTGTCCCTTCACCTTCTACATCAGGGGTGCCCAAACCTTTGAGCCACGGGTTGGTCACATGGTTCAGGGGGCTGGTCACTACGGCCCGTGGGCCGGATCCTGCCCACAATGCCAATTCATCCAGCTCGCGGTGCCCTCATCACTCCCGGAAGTGGAAGTAAAATGCACCTGTACAGGCGTGTTTTACTTCTGCTTCTGGGAGTGATGAGGATACCGTGGGCCAGATGAATTGGTGTCAGGGGCCGCACCGGCCCCCCGGGCTGTAGTTTGGGCACCCCTGTTCTATGTCCTCTAGCTTCCTTTTTATACAAACTTGCCATAACTTCCATAAAGATGTGCTTTGTGACACAATGGCGAAAATCCTGTTGGTTAATTATGCCAGTATAAATGCAATGGAATAAGATTCAGTGGAGAATTGCTGCCTGTTAATAAGACTCTATTTGTATCCCTTATGCATAACAGTTACTAGTTGGCTCAGATTGAGGGATGCAATGCAAGCGCGGCGCCAAAATGGCCGCCGCGCTCTTTGCGCCCCCCCCCCCCACAGGACAGAGAATCCGGGTAGTTATGGGCGTGGCCAGCTCCCTTATAAAAGGGGTGGCCACGAGGCAGCCGAGCTGCCATTTTACCTCAGCGACGGAGCGGAGAAGTCTTTTCCCCTGTGTCTCCGTCGCTCCTTAGATTACCGGGAAGCCTTTTGGTAGCGGTTCTTCCTTTTCGGCTTCCCTTTGATTCAGTAGAGATGCCTTCGAAGAAGAAGGCAGCTTCGAGTGCGGCTCGCGCTGTTAGGAGGCGCAACCCAGGTCGGAGGACCGCGGTGCCGCCTCCTCAGCAGCCGCCCTCGCAGGCCCCGGCCGGGGCTGGCGGAATGGGGTCTATTGCCCCTTGGCCCGGAGTGGGCGAACAGAATGCGGGCGCGGAAGGGGTTCCGGCCCGCGGCCCGCGAGCGGTGGACACCGCTCCTGCACCTGCCCACCCTGTTGGGCCTGCTGCTCTTGGGTCGCAGCCTCCCCCTGGGCCCTCTAGCCTCGGGGGGTGGTGCGGCCCCCTGCCTTGGCAGGTTTCTTCACCGACCCTGCCGGGCTTCGGTGCTGGCCAATGGCCATATTCGGGTCCTGGGGTACAGGGACCTGTACCCACGCCTGGACCGGGCGGGCCGGCCGGCCCTTGGCCCCAGGTCGACGTGGCAGCCTTACTGGCCCGTATTGCGGCCCAGGAAGCGTCGTTGGCTCGGGCCAGTCAGGCGGGAGCCCCCTTTGGGGTCCCTTTTGCGGCGCTGTCGGCAGGAGGACAACAGCCGACAGGGAGGGTTGAGCTGCTGCAGGCGCGTGGCGTGGGTTCGGCCACTGCCTCGCAGCTCCCCAGTCAGCAGCCAGGTGCGGGTCAGGCCCCGGTGATGAGCTCTACGTCGGTCGTGAGCTCCGACGCCCCCGGTGGGCCGGAACCCCCGGTGGGGGCGGCCCGCGGGGGTGCAGCATGTGAGTATACGGTGCAAGCAAGTACACCCACACACATTCCCAATATGGGGGGGGGCTTTTCAATGGCCTTGGCCACGCTATCGGCACCCCACCCGGCGACGACGACTGCCACCCTGGGCACTGGGGTGGGTGCTTGTTCTTACACTGCGGGGAATGTTCTGGGGGTGGCTGGGCTAGCTCAGGCCCCTTTTCCTATGGCTGCGGTGCCTTTTTCGGCTTTACCGACGGCGGGGTATTCCTTGCCACTGGGTGATCACTTGGCACAGACTACCAGAGAAAAGATATGGCGGGGGGAGTATGTAGATATCTTCTCACTCCTGAACAGAGAGCCCACCAAGGAAGAAAGGGAGGGACAGGATGAGAAGGACAAGGAGCAGGCACGTCGCCGTAAGCCGCCACGTACTTGGGCCAACTGGCTCCCTGCTTATTTAATATACATGGCGGTGTACTTGAGGGCGCGGCCGGATTTGGCTATTCCCATGGTCCAATATTTGGACAACATATATAGGGCGATGGTTGATTTCCCGGGTCCCTCGTGGTTAGCCTATGACGAGGAATTCCGTATGAGGATTCCCCTTCACCCCGAGATGAGATGGGATGAGCCGTGCCAGAGGCTTTGGCTTTTGTACATGACGCCCACACGCCCCGCCCCGGGAGACAGATACCATTGTGGACATGCGGTTCAGCGAGCAGCTCCAGCGCAGGTTACCCGCCAAGCGGCGGGGCAGGGGGTTCCAGCCCGCCTGCTGTGCTGGACTTTCTCGTCCAATGGTTCCTGTAATAGGAAGAATTGCAAGTACAGGCATGAGTGTCCCACATGTGCGGGCCCCCACGCAGCCTCCGCCTGTCCCAGGCCTGGAGGGACAAGGGGCAGAGGGAGGGGCGGACAGTGGGCTGGCAAGACTGCCACGGATGGAGCTGGTTCTCCAAAAGGCCCCCTCCCCAATTAATGTGGACATGCTGGAGCGTTGGCTCGCATCGTACCCGAAGGGGGAGGATGGGGAGTATCTCCTTCAGGGTTTTAAGCAGGGTTTCCGTATCCCTTTCATGGGTGATAGGTCCCCTCAGGATGCCCCTAACCTTTTATCCCTCAGAGGGAGGGAGGACGTGGCTGCGGCCAGCATTAAAAAAGAGTTAGATGCGGGCAGGGTCGCTGGACCTTTCCCCGCACCCCCGTTTCCCAATCTTAAGGTGTCGCCACTGGGCTTGGTCCCCAAAAAGTCCCTAGGCGAGTTTCGCCTTATTCATCATTTGTCCTACCCAGCCGGCCGATCGGTCAATGATGCTATCCCTGATGACCTTTGTTCAGTCAGGTATACATCGTTCGACCATGCGCTGCGCATGGTGCGCTCGTGTGGCCCGGGTGCCCTGCTGGCCAAGTGCGACATCAAGTCGGCTTTTCGCCTTTTGCCAGTGCATCCGGGCGACTTTGAGTTGCTGGGTTTCAAATTTAAGGGTGAATATTATTTTGATAAGGCCATGCCTTTTGGCTGTTCCATATCATGCTCGGCCTTCGAGCGTTTTAGTACTTTCCTAGAGTGGGCTTTCGTCCGCAGGTCAGGGTCTCGGTCTGTAGCCCATTACCTGGATGACTTTTTATTCGGGGGTGAACGGGGCTGGGACACGTGCACACGTCTCCTCAACACATTTCAGACGCTAATGGAGGAACTCGGTGTCCCTTTAGCGCCCGAAAAGACCGAGGGCCCATCTACCAAGCTAGTATTCCTGGGGGTAGAGATTGACACAGTAGCGCAGGCTTCTAGGTTACCGGGTGATAAGGTGTCCAGAATAGTGGCCCTTATCTCGGATTTGCTGGCCAAACGCAAGGCATCACTAAGGGAACTGCAGGTGCTACATGGTCACCTCAATTTCGCTTGCAGGGTGGTCGCACCGGGCAGGGCTTTTGCCCGGCGCTTATGCGACACCATGGCAGGGTTATCCAGGCCCCATCATAGAGTCAGGCTTACCCGGGGTATCAGGGCAGACATGTTTGTCTGGTTGCAATTCCTGAGGGAGTTCAATGGGGTCTCATTTTGGAGGTCTGACCTCCTGGCATCCCCCAATTTTCAGATCCAGTCTGATGCCTCAGGATCCCTGGGTTATGGGATGTACTTCAATGGGAAGTGGGCCTATGGTGGGTGGCCACCGGCCTGGGCAGGCACGGGTCGCCTGCGGGATCTCACATACCTGGAATTTTTCCCTATTCTGGGGGCTTTGATGCTATGGGGCGAGCAGTGGGCTAATTCGGTTGTGCATTTCTGGTGTGACAATGCTGCTGTTGTACACATTGTCAATGCACAGACTTCCAAATCGCCCAGGGTCATGGAACTAGTGCGCCATTTTGTGTTGCGCTGCCTGCGCCTCAATGTCTTGTTCAGGGCCAGGCATGTCCCAGGGATTAATAATGATATTGCTGACGCTTTGTCCCGCCTGCAGATCTCCCGGTTCCGCGCCTTGGCTCCGGATGCGGAGGAATTTCCCTCGCCACTCCCGGACGAGATGTGGACTATTGGCAAGGAGAGGTGAACCGGGCGATTGGCCTGTCACTAGCGCCACGCACGCGTAAGGCGTATCAACAAGCGTTCAATTCTTACAGAGCATTTTCTGCTCAATTTCACCTGCCAGAGACCTGGCCTATCCCGGTGGACCATGTTCTGCGGTTCATGGTTCACCTGCATGCACAGGGCCTCGCACCTCGCACCATAGCATCCAAGCTCTCGGCGTTGGCTTTTATGGCCAAAGTGGGAGGTCATGAGGACAGTACCTCTGACTTCCGTGTGAGACATGTTTTGGAGGGGTGGGTGCGCGAGCGCGGGCGTTGCCCGGACGACCGGCACCCCATTTCCCCAGGGGTTCTTACCCAGTTGGCCCGGGGCTGGCCAGGCCTCTGTTTTGATCATTATGAGGCAGCCCTTTTCCATGCAGCCACAACGGTGGCATTTTTTGGAGCGCTCCGCATCAGCGAACTTGTGATGCTGTCTAAGGCGGATGCAAGTTGTAGGGCACTGGAACTCGAAGATGTCTATGTTGCCAAAGACTGGGCCCAGTTGAGGATACGCTCCTCTAAAACAGATCAGCATGGCGTAGGCAGTGGTGTAAGACTGCTACGGTGTTCTTTGGCAGACATCTGTCCGGTTGGTGCCCTACAGGAATACCTGGCACTGCGTGGCGTGCACCACGGCCCGTTTTTCTGTCACCAAGATGGGTCTCCCCTTACTAAATTTCAGTTTTGGAAGGTGACAGGCAGAGCCCTCTCCAGGGTGGGTCTACCAGGTGCCCGTTATGGCACACATTCATTCCGTATTGGTGCAGCCTCTACAGCAGCTGCTTTTGGGTACTCTGGGGCTGACATACGTAGCATGGGGAGGTGGGGCTCGCAATGTTTTCAGTTTTATGTGCGCCCACTCCCGCCATGAGTACCAATCCAGTCACCTTACCGCCTTTTTTCTCAATTTTCTTACAGACCCTGGGTGTCGTATTACACCGGTGACAGTATGGCTGGTGGGCCACAGCTATGTGCACAGGGCAGCGCGTTACGCTGCGGCGACAGAGTGGGGACCCCGACTGGGACTGGGTGAACACGCCAGTCTCACATGGCATGGTAAGCCTGGGATGTTATGGCGGGAGCTGCGGCCTTTCCTTTTTTCTGGCCTGGGTGCTGACTTGCCTGACATTCTCATCATCCACCTGGGGGGCAATGATTTGGGCCAGGTCACAGGCTTATCGCTCAAGCATGCGATTTGCGAGGACCTCGCCTACTTGCATTATGTCTGGCCTGCCACAACCCTGGTTTGGTCGGACATTGTTCCGCGCCATTCTTATAGAGGGGGCGTTAACCTCCTGGCCCTTGACCGCGCTAGGCGCACGGTCAATAGGGCGGTGGCGCGGTTTCTTGCCGACAGGGCTTGGGGACGGGTCAGTCATCACCCCGCTATTAGCCTACAAAATTATGACTTGTACGCAGGGGATGGGGTCCATCTGTCGCGAGGAGGTATGGACCTCCTGTTGGGTGATTGGCGAGCAGGCCTGTTGACCGAGCTGACGGTCTGGGGGGGGGGGCGTCAGGCCTTCTTTGAAGCCCCTCCGTGTGGCGGGTAGCACTGGTAAGGTAAACAGTATGACCCACAGGTATCCGGCAGGTTCGCAATTGACTGGACAACACTAGACAGGAATAAATTAGTTAAACGTTGTCCGGTCAACGACGAACCAGGCGACGGGGTGATGACGATAGCTAACCAGCATGCATCACCCCGTGATTTCACGGATACGCGTCAGAGGGTGGGGTCATGAGTTAGATATTGACTACGGTCAACAATTTGTTTGTTGTTATCAAACAAATTGATACAAATTGATACATTGTAGCCAACTGCCGTTGGCAATTTTGGGGTGGTACCTTACCAGTGTTACGTCGGCCTGCTTGCCTTAAGAATTATGATTGGTCGTTTTACCAATACAAATTTATAATTCGGACTAGGGCATTGAATCAATAAATGTGGCCCGATGCTGTTATCCACTTTCAATGTTGTCTGTGTCCGTTATTGGGGGGGTGCGCCTGCAAACAGCAATGTGTTAACTAACAACAATTCATTTCTGGGCTTTGCACGACTGCAGTTGTGCTTGTGTAAATAACCCACAAGTTTCTGGCCAACATTTAAATATTTGTGTTGCAAGTGCTTGTACTGTATTTGGATTGGGAAGGTCCTTGAGAGTGAGAGGGGGTGGGGATTTCATCCAAAAACGAACCTGTTCAGCACTGTTGTGCTACAATTTCATTTGTATGACCTCAGATTCCCAAAATGCCTTATTCTGAGAAACCGAAGAACTATCAAGACTGAAGAAATTAGGTCTTAATGCTGTCCATTAAAGATCATAAAAGTCTTTGTTAATTTCATAAAAGCAATTCTACACATTCATTTGGCAACACTGACAAGGCACGTGGGGAAACACATTGTGGGTAATGAGTGAGCAAAAAGAGAAATTACTGAGAAGATGGCTGATGTTAACACACACGCAGTCCCACATGATCTAATGATAGCAATTACTGCAGCAATTCTAATAGATACAAGAGAGATCATCACTTTTCACTTAAGACAGACTACTAATATTTATGGTTTTATCTGTTAGATAGTTACAAAAATTCTGATGGTATAATTTTGAAATGTTGTTCACTCGAACTGCTTTTTAGGTTATCTCTCAATCTTTCTTTCTGTTTTTGTGTATTTAAATTGTGTGTGGAGTTTTTTTGTCCACTGTGTGAGAAAAACAGCTGTGAGAGAACGTGAAACACAGCCAGGAACAGCTTGCTGGCATATTGAATACTTCTATGCAAATGTCATATTGTACAAATGCTGACTTGTGGTCTCACTTGAAATTCAGCATATCTTACAACCGCAAAGGAGGTGCATGTTGTTATGTATGTATGTGTATGTTGTTTTAAGAAATGTATGAATGTAACCTGACCACAATTACAATGTAGCCCAGCTGTTAAGGAACGCGAGTAAGCTGCCCATAGAGGGTAGCTGCGAGCGTTCAACTCACATGGTTCTCATTCCTCAAATCACTGGCAGTCGCGGGAACTCTCCCGCACTATCAACAACTACAGAAGAGGGGCGTGACTTGGAACGATGTCACGCCGGTAGCAACCAATGAGCTACCGTGCAACCAGATTCAAATGTATTGTGCTACTGTATATAATGTGATGTACCTCCGCCATTACCACATGTTCATCCTGATCATCAACCAATAAACCTGTGTTAGTCCTTACTGCGACTCCTTCTTTGTCTTCCGTGCAAGACACCAAATTGGCGACGAGAATGGGATCGATGGCGAATCCCAAGGTCAAGCCGTACCAGTTCGATGTCAGCGAGCCCGAACAGTGGGAACTGTACGAGTGCCAGTTTCGGCACGCGATGGAAGCCACGGGCGTCGACGATGACGCGAAGATGCGCTCCCACTTCTTGGCCCAGGTGGGGCCGGCCACGCTGCGTATCCTGATGAACCTGGTGGCCCCCTGGAAGGTGGACGTGGTGCCCATCGACCGCATTCTGGAATTGTTGGGCGAACACTTCCAGCCGCCCGTTTCGATTTTCCCAGCCCGGGTCGCGTTCCACAGGCGAGACCAGCGACCGGGCGAATCCGTGTCCGCCTATGCGGCGGCCCTCAGGCTTGCAGCGGTGCACTGCCAGTGGGACAACCTGGACCAGGCCCTCCGAGACCGCATGTTGTGTGGTCTGAGGGACGAGGAGCTACAGAGGAAACTGATGACCCAAGACCACCGCCTCACATTCAACGAGGTACTGCGGGAGGCCCAAGCGACCGAGGCGGCCAGGAGCGGGGTCAAAGTATTCAAGTCCCGAGGGGCCACGTCCGAAAGGGCCAAGTCACCAGTACAGGCGGCCCGGCGGACATCGGTGAAGACGGCCTGGCGGGCCCCCAAGTCGCCCACCGGCACACCAGCGACGTCCGAGGAGTCGTCCACGATGGCGGACCCCTGCTCCAGCAAGGACGACGACGTCCAGAGGATCAAGAAACGAGGAGAGAAGCGGCAGACCCGCGAACAGCAAGACCGCTGCTGCGACGGTTGTGGGGCGGCCCACGACCGCACGAGGTGTCCGTTCCAAAAGGCCGAGTGCCACAACTACGGCTGAAAGGGACACATCGCCAGAGTATGCAGGCACGGGCGAGCCGAGAACAAGGGCGTGTCGAGCCACCCCCAGACACATCAACGGAAAGTGGCCGGCACCAGGAAGGTCTCAACCAACCATGACGAGGAAGGCATGAACTGCGTGGGCCTGGAGCACCGGCGTTTTTTCGTAGAGGTACGGTTACAGGGGTTCCCAGTGAGGATGGAGATAGACTCGGGGTCATCCTATTCCATCCTGTCCCAAAAAGAGTTTATGCGTATTCCCCCAGATAAGTGGCCCAAACTGCGGGCCATGAAGTCACACTTACGGGACGTGCAGGGAAATGGGATCCCAGTGTTGGGGGTAGGGAAGTTCAAGGTGAAAGTCAAGAATTACTCCGAGAAACTGCCCCTAGTAGTCCTCAAGGGGGGGAGATGCTGCCTTTTGGGAACGCAGTGGTTTGCTCCCCTGGGAATCGAACTGTCCGGCATTAACGTCATCGAGACTGACCCAATGCGGGACGTGTGCAACGCACACCCGGATGTTTTCAAGAAGGGGCTCGGGACGTACAAGGGCCCCCCAGTTTCCTTTGAGCTGGACCCAGAAATCCGGCCCATCCGCCTCAAGCCAAGGTAGCGGCTGTGGCCAGGAGGGCTTTTGCCCAACTTCGGGTGATTCGCCAATTGCGCACGCTCCTGGACCGGGGCTCCTTGCTTATGGTCACCCATGCTCTGGTTACTTCCCGACTAGACTATTGTAATGCGCTCTACATGGGGCTGCCCTTGACGACCATTCGGAGGCTGCAGCTGGTCCAGAATGCGGCGGCCCGGGTGGTGATGGGGTGTGGGCGATATGCCCATGGCTCTCCGCTACTTCGGGAGCTGCACTGGTTACCAGTTTGTCTCCGGGTGCAATTTAAGGTGCTGGTTTTGACCTTTAAAGCCCTATATGGCAGGGGGCCAGGATATCTTAGAGACCGCATCGTCCCAAGAGTGTCTGCCCGTCCAACCAGAGCGGACCGGAGGGGCTCTCTAATAGTGCCACCAACTAGGGATGCACATCTGTCTAGCACCCGAAGGAGGGCCTTCTCCGTGTCCGCACCAACTCTCTGGAACCTCCTGCCAATAGACCTAAGACTCCAAAGTGAACTGCTGCCCTTCAGGAAAGGAGTGAAGACCTGGCTGGCAGGGCAGGTGTGGGGCCCGAATGGGACTATGGTGCCCGCCTGCTGGCTTGTATAAGAACTCTCTCTTCTTCCTTTGTATAGTAGATGGGATGGGTGGGCGGGATATAGGGGTTTTTAAAGGGGGTGGGTTGGGGGTTTTTATAATGTTTTTTATGTATTTTTAGAATTGTTGTGATGCCGCCCTGAGTCGGGTTCCGCCTGAGTGGGCGGCATATACAAATATGACTATAAATAAATAAATAAATAAATAAATAAATAAGGAGAGTGCCCTTCGCCCTCAAGAACAAGATCGAGGCGGAACTGGACAAATTGGTGGGGCAAGGGATTTTGGTTCCAGTTGATTCGGTGGAGTGGGAAACGCCGATTGTTACAGCCCTGAAGTCAAATGGGGAGGTCAGGATTTGTGCGGACTATAAATGTACGATCAATAAGGCCATTCGGCCAAATGCATATCCGGTGCCCGTGGTCAGCCACTTACTGGCCACGTTATATGGGGGGAGGTGTTTTGCCAAGCTAGATCTGGTGCAGGCATATCAGCAGCTCTCAGTAACCCCGGCTGCTGCCGCTGCGCAAACGATTGTGACACACAAGGGGGCATTCAAGGTAACGCGCCTTCAGTTTGGCGTGAATTCGGCCCCCGGAATCTTCCAGTCCCTCGTGGAACGCCTTTTAAAGGGGCTTCCAGGTGTTCTCCCATACTTCGACGATGTGTTGATAACAGCGGGGAGCGAATTAGAATTAGCAAAGAGGTTAGATGGGGTCCTCTCAGTGTTCGAGAGAGCGGGCTTCGACTGAGACGGGACAAATGTGTATTCTTTGCGAGGGAGGTTGAGTTTCTCGGTTTTAAGGTAACCCCGGAGGGAATCAAACCCTCTGAGTCCAAGGTGGCGGCCGTGAAAGACGCCCCTCGTCCCACCGTGAAACCGGAGTTGCAGTCATTTCTAGGGCTCCTAAATTTCTATCACTCCTTCCTGCCTAGGAAGGCATCGGTCGCGGAGCCACTGCATGCGCTACTAAAAAAGGACGCGGTTTGGCGGTGGGGGACAGGCAGGAGAGAGCATTCAAGGAGCTTAAGACACTCCTATCCTCGGATGCTGTCCTGACCCACTTTGATCCAAAAAAACCAGTGGTTTTAGTCTGCGATGCGTCTCCAGTGGGGGTGGGGGCGGTCCTGTGCCACGTGTTGGAGAGCAGGCGGGAAGCCCCGGTGGCGTACTACTCAAGGTCCCTCTCAAAGGCCGAGCGCAATTACGCGCAAACAGATAGGGAGGCCCTGGCCATAATCGCGGGAACGAAGAAGTTCCACGACTTTTTGTACGGCCGCGAGTTTATGGTAGTGACGGATCACAAACCACTTCTCGGGATCTTCACTACCGGCAAACCCACCCCACAAATTCTATCCCCCAGAATGCTGCGTTGGGCCATATTCCTCAACGCCTACCAGTAAGAGCTGGTCTATCGCCCAGGAAAGGAGATCTCCCATGCGGACGCGCTGTCCCGGTCTCCCCTCCCTAGCCTAGGGGATCCCGCATGAGAGGTAGAGCAAGAACACCAAGTCCTGCTGATTGAGTCCCTCGACTCACCCCCCATCGTCCCGGCCGACCTTGCCAAGGCCACGGAGGCCGACAAGACACTGGCCCAAGTTAGTTCCTGGGTTAGGAAAGGGTGGCCCACTACCACCCCTGAGGAGCAATTCAAGCCATTTGTCAGGCGGAGAGTAGAGTTTTCCCTGGAAAGGGGCTGCCTACTCTGGGGCCAGCGGGTAGTCATCCCAGAGAAGTTAAGGGCTAAGGTGCTGAAGCTACCAGTCACCCAGGAATAGTGCGCTCCAAGGCACTGGCCAGGAGTTTCTTTTGGTGGCCCAAGATAGACGCGGATATAGAACGCCTAGTGGGCACGTGTGAGAGCTGCCAGAGCTCTCGACCCGAGGAGTCCAGGCTACCCCATAGGGAATGGGACATGGCCCGCGGGCCATGGTCCCGGATACACGTCGAGCTACCGTGCAACCAGATTCAAATGTATTGTGCTACTGTATATAATGTGATGTACCTCCGCCATTACCACATGTTCATCCTGATCATCAACCAATAAACCTGTGTTAGTCCTTACTGCGACTCCTTCTTTGTCTTCCGTGCAAGACACCAAACATGTAATGTTTGGATGGATTTCATTGGCATTTCAAATAGGAAGAAGCAAACAATCCTTATGGTAGGATTAAAAAAAAAAACCACAACCTTGCCCTAGCCCAGGTTAGACCACCCACATCTAGTTCAGCGTTGTCAGCTCTTAGTGGCAGTCACTTGTCAGGGTCTTTCATCTAATCATTCTTTCCTATCACCTGCTGTGTCCTGTCATTAAGAAAAATCAAAACGGAAGCTTCTAACAATGGAATAGTAGCACTCTCTGTGGGCAAAGCATGCACTCCAAATTCTGATTTGTGCTCTTGACCTTCTTGAAAGCATGAGATGAGGCAACATTTACAATACACCTTTCAAGCTAAGGGTCACCCATGGTTATTCAGAAGAACAAATCGAAACTGTGTCAAGAGCACAAATGCAAGAGTGAAATCATCACAAAAACAGGATGTAGATTGTATGAATAAATGACATGGGCTTGTGTGTAGAACAAAATTAAAGTTTAAAACCCTTGCTGTGAAAGCATTCAGTCTGAGCAGTGCAAGTGCTGCGAGAAGTTCCTTAAAAACTGGTTAGAAAGAAAAACATGGTGGTGTTTATGTCCCCAAGGAGGTGATGACTCTATTCTTCCACTAATTTTCACCCTAATGAGTCACATACTCCTTGGGTTGTCACCTTTGTTAACTTTGAGACTAGCCACCACTCCTTAGTGTCACCAGCAAAGATGTTAATCTAAAAGGACAACCACCTCCTGAACCCACACCAAGCTTTTTGAGGTTAATTCTTGTATTCAGCCCCAGCCAGAGACTCCTTACTCCAAGCTAGTACCTTAGAGTATTCAGATTTAGTGAGAGGATCTTCTGTTTTAAATTAATTATTTTGTTCCTGTTTATAAAATGTAGCTTTGTGTGATGTGGATGTATTATAATGTTCATAATGTAGTCTGTTTTAGGTACACATAAATTAAATAATGAGGACAATTTGGTTTAACCAAAGAAAAAGAATTTTTTATTGAGGGACTACAGGTAATGGTGTCAAGAAATTTGAAATGTGGTGTTAGAAATAGGTCGATCCTAGAAGAAATCAACCATGACTGCTCATTAAAAGTCAAATAGTAAAAATGATGTTAAAGTACTTTGGACATCAAATGAGAAGAGAGGATTCACTTGAGAAAGCCTTGATGCTGGGAAAGATGGAGGACAAAGAAGGGGGTGGCCAAAAATAAGATGGCTAGATGGTATTGTAGATGCAATGGGCACAAAGCTGTGTGGGCCAAAGAACACTTTCCCCATCTTCTTGGGGGACTTTTGTTTTCTTTCTTGTTTACTCATTTTTAATATAAAAAATTTCTGGGAAGCAAAGTGCAGAATAGTAAACCAGCCCCCTAGGGTTACCAACTGCTTGTAAGCAGCTTGGCTTTAATGAACTAACCCTGCACGTGGCTAGACACACATACACACCCCATTAGGGTGGAAGAGCAAGGGATTGATTTCCCCAAATTAACCAATCTGTTTGTTTCTCACTGCAACCAATTGAAGCACCAACACCTGAAAATGTCGGATCCAGCTTAAGGAAGGGAATCGGTAAAGTAAAAAGCAACCTTTGTAGTTTCCAAGCCTCCCAGCAGCTGAGGAGTTAATCTCCCTCCAGATGGTTTGTTAGAAGGTGGAGTGCCTGTTGGGCAGGGTGGGGAAACCTTCGGCAGCAGCTTTTCCTATTGTAAAAGGAACCCAGCCAGGCAACTGCAAGCAAAATAAACCTCAGCTCTCTCTCTCTCTCTTATATAGTGATCAAGCAACTCCCCCCCCCACACACACGTTAACTCTAGAACAGAAACGAAAGTCTCCAGGAGGCAGGGCAGAAATAGCTCAATAAACCATGAGAGAGAGAAGTCTCTGCCCCAGATCAAGAGCTGATTTGCCCCTGCATATATGAAATATCGCTCAGCTAGACTCCCGTTGCATGGTGGCTCCGACCAGCAGCAGCAAAACCGAAGCCTCCATGACCATGTGGCAGGGAAATGAAAGAGAAGGACCCCACCCTCTCCCCTTCCACAAACGAAAAGCCACACAGTGGCCTCTGGTGGCAGGAAAAATATAATGCAGCTTCGTCTGTGAGGGCTCTGGTCAGGATTTTTTTTTAAAAAAAATAAGGGATATTATGGGGAAATTAATAAAATGGGAGGGGTGGGAAGAGGGGTAAAATAAGTGGTTTTCCTGGGAAAAACAGGATACGTGACAGGCATGCTTGTGAGTGAGCCATACTAAACTCAATGGGATTTATTTTCACCATGCAAAATTAGCTTTAAAATACTATAGGACTGCACTATCAGCTTCTAAAATGGTGCTTGGTTTTCTTCTCTTTATTTTGTCATGTTTAAAGTACTTAATTAAAAGTTAATTAATTGTTTTTAAGTCTCAGGGTTTCTGAGTCAGCAGCACCCAATCCTTGAAATTTCAGGGGAAACCTTTTTCATATGAAGAAGAAAAAGAACTACAGTACAGTATAGGACATTTTCTGATTTTTGACATTGGTTAGCCATTTTGGAATAAAAACACATGTGGTTCAAAAGGTGTAACATGAAACATTTCTTGCTATCTTCCTTCCTTTATACTTCCCAGTTCAAAAAGAGCCTTTTTTCATCTTGGCTTACAAATGCCTCATGCCAATGTATCTAACAGTTACTTTGTGGTTCTACCCAATCAGCTATGCCATGTTCTTCATGGGATTTTTTAAAAAAAAATTACAGATACCACTTGGAAGCAATTAGTGGCAATTATGCAGTTGTTTTTAAACACTTCTTCCCCCCAATAATTAAGAAATAAATATATTACATTACTATTGTAAATAAATGAGAGATCGCTTTTGAGCTACCAAATTTTAGTTACATGGACATGGCCTTGCTGAATGATGTATGAAGATTACTGTTTGGTCCAAATGGTGGCTTGTGCTATGTTTCTTCCTGATGAGGCATTCTCTGTTGTGGATTTTCAGGTGGGGGATAGAAGTTGAGTGGATTTTATACTACATCTTAGATGTTGTGGTAGCATTAAGATGTATAAAAACCAGAACCTACTATAGATAAACTTTATTAACAAGAAAGGGAAGTAAGAGACTTAGTGGCACAGTGATTAAGATGCAATACAACCCAAATGCTTCTCATGATTTAAATTCAATCCTAATGGGCTCAAGGACTCAGTGTCAAGGACAGACTCAGTACGTCTAGAGCACAGAGTTTGCTACTAAGAGGCTCATGACGCAATAACAAGAGAAATCCTGAAGAAGAACTTGTTGGAAAAGCCTAGTTTACCGGAATGGCTTTGATGATTTATGATTGATTATTTTGACAATTATGGACGCTTTTGATGATTTTCATTAGGATGTTTAATATCTAGACTAATTGGAATAAAGGCTGGTTTTCTGACCAGTGAAGAACATGGATTTGTTTCATTTACTTCAATAATTTTTATGAACTCAATGAAAGATTACGATTAACAATAGTATATTTTGGAACTACAGTGATACCTCATACAACGTCCAAACTTGGTCCCACAAGTTTGGATTTTATATGGATTTGGACTTTGTATGAGGCATGCAAAATCCTAGCCGCGATGCCTCATACAACGTCCAAATCCTTGCCGCGATGCCTCGTACAACGTCATTTCCATAGAGATACATTGTACTGTAGCAGCACAGACTTCAGGGCAAAGTCAAAGAAATAGACAGGAAACTGACAGAACTTTAAGAAATCATTGTTTAAAGGCTAAAAACATTACAAAAACATGTCAAACCACCCTGATTGTCCAAGAACCTGACGAATGCTGCAAAAATCCCAGGAATGCTTCTAAAATTTCTGACGAAAAAATTAAAAAAAATTCCAAAATCGTGCTCAAAACCACTCCTAAATACTCTTCGCCTCATGCAAAACCCACAAGAGCAATGCACGTATGTGTCCTGCCTTTTATACTGCCCAGGCACAATGCAACCTGGGAAAACCCCAATGCCTCATACAAAGTCGCACGAGTTTGTATGAGGCAACTTTTTTCAAGGGATTAGGCAATGTTATATGAATCCGATGTTGTATGAAGCGGACTTTGTATGAGGTATTACTGTATTTAGCAATATTATTCATGTGTTTAATGCCTCAAATGGTTTTTCTCATGCTCAAGGACTGACTCAGCCTTCTATCATTCTGAGGTTATGTTGTATATTGAGGCACAATTGCAAGTTGCGTGGGCAGCGCCTTGCAAGGAAGAAAATGGCGGTTTCCCACCATCCAAATTAGGAGCTAAAGTTGGCGCAAAAACCCCCGTCCTGGGCACGCTCATTATGCTAATCAGAGTCCTGTGATTGGCTATAATTTTGGATCCTGTTCCTCTTTGGTTAATTACATATATACCCTGTTATGATTGGTTGGTTATGGCTATCCGGTGGGTCGCTACTCTGTATCAAGGAGACACCACCAGGGAGACACTATATAAGCCTCACGAGCAAACAAGGGTTGGGCCGGACTGGATCTATACTACCCATTCAACAGAGGTAACCAGCAATGTGCTAAGCCTGGGTCTCCTCCACTATGCTACTGCTTCTGGTGTAGCTAGTCCTTGCCTCCTACATGGTAGATTCCAGAGGGACTGATTTCATGGGATTGTATAGCCATCTCTGTGTCCGGAGCACCTTGTAAGCATAACCTGAAAGACTGTTGAATAAAGACTTGTTGCTGTTCTGTTCATCGTTGTCTGGACTATTGCTTATAAGGGCTGGATATAACAGGTTGATAAAATGAGTACCCAGTGTGTTGGGGCAAAATGCTAATTACTTGGTGAACTGCCCAGTGAGTGCTCTAAGTACTACGGAGTTGTATATATGTATAATTGCTATTGCTTGCTTAAGAGTTTTTTTTTAAAAAAAAACCACTTTAACAATAAAAGTAATGTAGTTTTTTCATGCATTGATATTGGTATTAAAACTTGTACTTGTCCCCACTGACACCCCCCCTAAATCAATAATGTTCAAAGCTCTAGTTATATGTAGCTATCAAAAATGTTCTTTCTGGCAACTTAATTTCATCCACAATGTTCAACATTCATCATCGAGACATATTTAAATAACTCATGTCATTTCAAAAGTAAACATCTTGAGTAATTTCCACTGAATCATAAAGGGATAGTTATCCAATAATGTAAAACCCATTTGTAAAAACAAATATGATGAAGTAAAAGTTGCCTGCATTATAACGCTCTGTGGACTTCCTAACTACTAGATTGATTCTTTGGGGCTTCGGAATGATTCAAAAAGCATCTGACCTGAGTGCTGTTAATTGATCAAAATGTGAAGCTAATTGTTCCATTTATTCTTTCATGGCAGACACACTTTAATAAATTATTACTTCAACCAAGACAATATTGCTAGGTATTGACTCCAGATACATTAGCCAGCAGGTATAGGAGTGGCTGTCCATTGGGACCATTAGTATCACCTTGGCCATTTACAAGAGCCACACAATAAAATTATGCAGAAAAGCAATAATAAATGCCTCAGTGGTGGTATATTCCAGTGTAAACAATTTGAAGACCCTTTTCTGACTCTGCTCCCCTCAACATATTAAGATATGTTGATGTGTCCTTAAGAGATACAGAAAAAAAAGATCATATTCCTAGAAATAATGTTGTAAGGATTGCTTGTTTGCTTTTTAAAACTCTCATGGCTTCTGGGTCAGCAGCATGCAATCCTTGGCCTTGAGAGGTGAGGTACAACTGTTTCTGACCAAAGGATTGTGGAAATGTGCAAAAGGGGAAATGAGGCAAATGAGCCCAGAATATGTATAAAACCCAACAAAGTGCCCAAGATGTTTGTGACTTATTATTAAGTAGCTGGGCAAGTGATAAAATACAACCAGGAGTTTCCAACATTTCTGTCAGGCCTTGCATCTTGCCTTGTTTTTCCTATAGCACATATGGGAATTTTTCCATGTTGTTGCTGACGCCTGTGTAAACTCACACCTTAAACCAGGGGTTCTCCTTCGTATAGTTTGTGAATCCCCACTATTGGGTTATGCGCCTGCGCAGAACGCTGATCGGAGGCTTAAAAAGCTATTGGTTAAAAGTTTTGGCGGTAAGACCGCCCACCGTACCGCCCACCCTGAGGCGCCAGTCCGCCATTTTACCTCAGTTCTCTTCTTTCCGCCTTAGCAGCAGGACGATCGTTGAGAGCTTCCTCAATTTTTTCGTCTTTTCTGAGGGAAAGTCTTTGACGAACTTAACAATTTTTTTCGGCGATCTTGTCCTTTGGGCAGGATTGCCACCCTGGTGCTGTTTCTTCCTTCTGGTGGACTCAGTTACCTACTCACTCCGGTCACCGTTTCCCCCCTCAAGGGGGTGGCGGCTGGCCTGTCCTTCGGGGTGCTCGCCTTCTCGAACCTTCCGTCGGAAGAATTTTTTGATGGCTGCAGCCTTCAAGCAGTGTTCTGCTTGCCTCAAGAAGTTCCCTGCCTCCAACGGGCATAGCCTCTGTCTTTTTTGCCTGGGAGAATCTCACCAGAGCCAATCCTGCGCTCACTGTAAGAACTTTACTCGACTTGCAGTCCAAAACCGGAGCAACCGGTTAAAAGCGCACCTTATGGAGCTCGCTTTGGCTCCCGCCGCGGCTGCTTCCACCTCTGCCGGTGCCCCTCAGCCCTCTCGGCCTCTACCGCTTCCTCCTTCTTCTTCCACTCTCTCCATCAGAAAGAAGAAAAAGAAGGATAAAAATGGGGAGAAGAAGAAGAAACATGGCTCGGAGAAAAGGCGATCTCTCCCTCCTACGCCTCGCCCTCCGGTTTCTCTGGGGCCCTCGCCTCCCTTTTTGGTCGCGAGATGTCCTTCACCCGGATCTTCGATATGGGGCGGACGGTCCTCTTCGGGGTCTCCTGCAAAAGGTCGCAGGGCTGGGGCTCCAGCTCGCCCACTGCAGGTACTCTCTTCTCCACCTCGTGAGAGGGGCCGTCCACCCACGAGGCAGGCTTCTGTCTCCCCGAGGCCTAGGACTCCGACAATAGACGAACCGGCAACCACCATTCCGGCCACCATTTCGTCTCCGATCATTCCAACCACCGTATCGCTGGCCACCGTTTCATCCCAACCATCGGCAGTGGATGCATCCCAGGTGGACTTCTTTAAAGGGATGTTCGAGGCTATGGCAAAATCCTTTGCCCAACAGTTCAAGGCCTCCATGCCTGCGGCCTCTGCGGCTCCGGTGCCGACCACCGCAAGCCCCAGGGATGTTGGTCCTGCTGTTGCTCCGCCGACCTCTCGAGGGTCGAGCGTTCGCTCCTCTGGCCCACCCACATCGTCTTGGTGTGGTTCAGACGTCGATGCGGTGAGCTCCCAACCCGTCGACCCGCCCAGGCCGTACTGGCGTGGTCCCGACGTGGATACCAGGATTCCTCCCTCATCCTCCGATGATTCCAGCGCGTCTTCGGAGGAGGACGAGGGGGATGTCGACGCCGACAAGACACCGGACCAGGCTATCGGCGCGCTTGACCCACCGCGTGGTGAGGATCAACGCTCCCTCACGGCAATGCTGACTCGTTTGGGGACCGCTCTTAACCTGAAGGTGGACCAGCCGCCACTGGAGGGCGAGGACCAAATGACCGCCAAATTGGACAAAAAGGCGATTCGACCGGTCCACATCACCATGTTTCCATCCATGTTGACGTCAACGAAGGCAACATGGAAGAAGCTGGTGTCGTCGCACTCCGTTTCGTCCAGTCTCGACGGAATGTATAGAGTCTTGGACGAAAACGTTGAGTTTCTCCAGGCGCACCCTTTGCCGAACTCGTTGGTGGTCAAGGCCTTCCAGCATAAAACGGCCATCAGCGGTTTTCCGGTACCTTCGACTCCAGAAGGGAAGAAGCTGGACGTGGTGGGCCGTAAGTTTTACGCCACCGGTTCCCTCTTCCTACGAGCCGCTAATTACTCGGCTGCCATGGGCCTCTATCAGTCCCACCTCTGGGAGCAAGTGAAGGTCCTTGCTGCTAAACTGCCTGCCGATGCACAGAAAGGATTCGATGCGCTGGCGGCAGAAGAAGACTTTCTGGCAGAGCAGCAGATGAGGACGGCCAGGCACATTAACGATTAAGTGGCCAAGGACATGTCTTCTGCCATCTTACTGCGTCGTCATGCCTGGCTCAGGGGCACCTCTCTCGATGATGCCATGAAAAAGCTCATTGAGGAGTTCCCGTTTGATGGGCAAGGCCTGTTCGGTCAGGACACCGATAAGGTACTGAACGAACTGCGACAGACAAATTCGACGGCTAAGTTCCTGGGGCTCACCACGCCGACTCAGCCTGCCAAACCGCGGTTCCAACCCTTTACGCACCGGTATCGGGGGAACCCACAGCAACAGGGTGGCTCGACTGACCAGCCCAGGCCCGGGTTCTACAAGCAGCGGCGCCAACACAAGCCTCGCTACCAGCCTTACGGACAGGGAAAGCGTTCCGACGTGAAATCCAAGTCCCGGGTTTGAAACTGCGATGGCCAAGTCTCTCTCGCTCCACATCCCATACCTTCCCCTCCGGAACTTCCTCCAGGTGTGATCAGGCGTCACGGACGACCGGTGGGTCTTAAAGATCTTGTCCACTGGTTACGCCATCGAGTTCGTACAAGTGCCTCGGGTAGGAAGACATCGTTTCACCACCTCGTCCCCCCCATTTGGAGGAAGAAATATCAACTCTTCTGTCCAAGGGAGTCGTCGTGCGGGTAACACCGTCCGACTGGGACAACGGCTTCTACTCGAGGTACTTCGTGGTTCAGAAGAAGGACGGAGGACTTCGCCCAATTCTGGACCTGCGCCGCCTGAACAAGTGCATCCACACCAGGAAGTTCCGGATGGTGACCCTGCAGACCGTCCTCCCCCTCATCAACAAAGGGGACTGGTTCACAGTCATAGACCTCAAGGACGCTTACTTCCATGTCTCCATCCTCGAGGATCACAGGCGGTTCCTCCGCTTCCGCATCGGCAATCTTTTCAAGCTGGGGGCCAGGTCATACTCTCTCAGTCAGCTTTGAGGGTTGAACGTCCATTTTGTCCTGGCTGCACAATGGAGGTGGCCATTTTGTCCCAACAGTTTCAAAGTGGAAGCCATTTTGTTTCTCAAATGCCCTTGCAGGGATGGGGGGGGCACATGAAATGGTGCTGTAGGCCAGCGCGGCCTGTGGGCCTTATCTTGGGAATTCAAGGAGCAATTTTACTTCTTTGAATTACTTTACATATATGCAGTTATGTTATTAGTTTAATAGTCTTGTAGGTTGAGAAAGGCTAGATTTGAATTAACAGTGCAACATTGGTAGCAACATTCCAGCAGCACATTCCAGAGACGTGGTGTCACCTGGGACATCTGTTAGTTAAAACACATTAGTTAAAGTGCCAGAACATGTGTGGTTTGCATGAGAAAGGTAAAGGGACACCCAAGAGGAATTCTGGAACCCCCAGAACACCCGCAGAAGGGAGAGTTTTACGTCATGGGAAAACACCTGTGTGGGAAAGTAAAAGTTCTCACATAACTCAAATTCCAAGAGGGAGTGGAGTGAATTAGATATTGTATATAAACCCTAGAAATTGGGAGTTTGAAAGGAGGAACATCGGAAGATAGCGGGTGCTTTTACTTTGTCGAACTTCTGATGAGGAACCCATAGGATATGGGGCCATCAGGCCGTTGGTTGGAGATTGCCAGGAATCTCGTCAGGCTGAAATAAGACTTTGCAAAAAATCCAACTTTGGAGGAAAAGTCTTAGTCTCTGAGGGAAAATGCATCTTTTTTGAAAAGTTAGCATTTCTTATTTTCTTTAGACTTGCCTTGGGTTAAGTAGTGTAGATTAGGAATGAGTCTTTAGTTAGATTTATCTCTTGGATCATTGCCTGTATATTGAAATGGATTGTTTCAATTCTTCTACAATAAACTACTGAAATATAATCAACGCTTCGTCATTGGATCCAGAGAAGGAAGGAGGGAGTAGTGGAGCGGTTTTTCATCAACCTAGTTGAAAGGAGTCCTTGGGTAGCAGGTTTGCTACAGTGTTTCCCACAGAGATAGAGATACACAGCGTGGGGGACCAAGGAAGGGTAGGTTTGGCTGGATGTTCAAAGACTTTTGGCCCAGACCATAGAAAACCGGGGTGAAGAACTGCATTTATGTGGGAGTGTGATCTCTCATCAGGGCCAAGGCCTGGGAATAAACATCTGCTGTGCGTCCCAGCATAAGAAGAGCTTTGTGTCAGATTCCCAAGGCTGCATCCACGGCTTTCCTGGTGCCAGGTGGACAGTAATGACTGCTCATTAAACGCCTGTGCATCCCGTGACCCATTGGGGGTGTCAGTTGGGATCCATAAACCCAGGGCCACCATCAGGGGAGAGACAACCAGGACTCCCATCCCAGGCCCGGAGCTGGGAGGGGGCCCGGCGGTGGGCAGCCCATTTTTAAAAAACTTTTTTAAAAAATATTTATTTTTTTAATCCCGGCGCGTGGTGCCACTGCGCATGCCCTGCCAGAGGGCCCCCTGCCTCGACCTGGATTCCGGAATCTGGGGTCACGGCTGCTTGCCTTCAGCCCACCAGGAGGGCTGGGCCCAGGGGCTGAGTGCAGCCGCAGGAAGCCGCAGGGCGCAAGCCTTCCAAGGCACCATTGCTCCGGGGCCTCCAGCCACCGCTGAGCAGCAGAGCCTTTGGTGGAGGTGCTGCAAACTTTGGCCGGCATGCCACCAACTACAGACCCGCCGCCACCTGCCACCGCCGCTGCTGCCACCATCACCTGGACCAGGTGGCAATGCCAGGCAAAACGTGCCCCATGACTGCCAGGTAAGCCTAGCATCATTGGCATGACTGCCTGCCCACAGTGAGTGGGGGGCGGGAAACAGAGCCAAGGTGGGTGGGTGGGCCCCCACCCCCACCCCTCCCGTCAGTTCAGGCAGTCTGCTGCTGTTCTTTGGCCTGCCCCCTCCCTTCCCAGGTGGGTCCATCCATCCATCCGTCTGTCCGTCTGTCTGTCTGTCTATCTATCTATCTATCTTCACTAATCCACTCTTCCTTCCTTCCTATCTTTCTTTCTTCCATCCTTCCTCTCTTCCTTCCTTCCTTCCTTCCATTCATCCATCCATCCTTTCTTTCTTCCATCCTTCCATCCTTCCATCCTTCTTTTCTTTCTGAGTGCTGGTGGTGCAAAACTGTGGTCATAAGGACTGCAGTGGCTCAAGTGGCTAAGACACTGACTGGGAGGTGGAAGGTCAGCAGTTCAATTCCCGAGAACTGCAGTACGGAATGAGCTCCCATCTTTGTCCCAGCTCCTGCCAACCTAGCAGTTCAAAAGCAAGAAATTGCAAGTAGATAAATAGGGACCACTAGGGTGGGAAGTTAACAGTGTTCTGTGTGGTCCAGTGTCTAGTCATGCCTGCCACATGACCATGGAAACATCTGCAGAAGCAGACAGCGCTGGCTCTTCGGCTTTGAAACAGAGATGAGCACTGCACCCTAGAGTTGGATACGACTGGCTTTCGGGCAAGGGAAACCTTTACCTCATGTTGATATAAAAGTCTGTTTTTTGGGCATAATGTGTGGCACTTTAAAGACTAACTGCTGTATTTTAAAGCGAGCTTTTGTGGATCAAGGCCACTGGCTCTTTGGTTGTGATCAGAGATGAGCACTGAACTCTAAAGTTGGATACAACTGGCTTTCAAGCAAGGCTTAAAAACTAACTGCTGTATTTTAATGTGAGCTTTTGTGGATCAAGACCAATGGCTCTTGGCTGTAATCAGAGATGAGCACTGAACTCTAAAGTTGGATACAACTGCCCATCGATTTCTTTTGGGAAATTGTGTATTCCAGCCACTGCTGCTACCCCAATGCGAGGAGAGAGAAAAGTATGTGTGTGTGTGTGTGTGTGGGGGGGGGGGGGGCAAATTGGATTCCTCATTATGGGGCCCAGAAATTTCTGATGGCGGCCCTGCATAAGCCCCCTGACTGGTGGACCCCCACTCGCAACAGTCCTTAGATTGGGAAGCCTTGCCTTACACTTCCAGTTGAGGCCTTTCTCCTAGATGAGCCACATTTAGGTGTCTGTCTGTCAAAATGAATGGAGAATCATGGGATTTGTTGTCCAAGAAACCTGAAACCCTCACCCCTAAAAATAAGAATACAATAGAATGCAGTAATTAAGGATAAAAGACTAACTCAAATGCTAAAGCGTAGAATGAAGCAAACATACTCCTGGAAACACTGATGTGGTATTTCATTCAAAGCTCCTATATCAGTGATGGCGAACCTTGGCATTCCAGCTGTTCCTCAACTGCACTTCCCAGAAGCAGGCATCCAGAATAAACTGGTGTTTGAATAGTATAGTTGTGACACCCAAATATCCTTCCAACCAAACATAGGCCTTTCCCAGGCAGTTACTGGCCAGGTCAGGCAAAGGACACAAGAAGAGAAATTAAGCTCTGAAATGGAGTTGTGAAAGAGAAAGCCAGCTTCTGCTCAGGCTCATAAAGCCATATAAAAAGAAGGGGACCTGTGCATTTAAGTCTATACAGTAATACATCGGATAACGCCAAAACCTGGTTTCACAAGTCTTAGCGTTATCCGATTTTTAGCATTATCCGATGCATGCATTGGATAACGCCAAAAAACAACAACCCGACTGCCTTCTCCAGAAGACAGGCGCTGTGCTGAACAGAGCGCCCGTACACCAGCTGCCCACCCCCACAAAAAGGACGACGCGATCTCCTACCTTTTCATGCTGTTTGGGGCAAAAAAAAAATCACCATCGCCGGGTGCTTGTTTCTGGCTCTTTGCCTCCCCTGCAGCCTCTGGGAGGTTGGGAGGACCTTTTCTGCGCTATTCCGCCTTCCTAGGACATCCCTGTGCCGCACAAGAGTTGAAAACAGTTGCGGCCACCATCTTGTTTAATGTTGACTTTTTTGGCCCCAAACAGCGTGAAAAGGTAAGAGATCAAACACGATGACTTTTTTGGCCCCAAACAGCGTGAAAAGGTAAGAGATCAAACACGATGACTTTTTTGGCCCCAAACAGTGTGAAAAGGTAAGAGATCAAACACAATGCATCGGATAACACTAAAATGGTGTTGTCTGGTGCAACAATTTTTTCAATACGTTACGTCGTTATCTGATTTTAGTGTTATCGGATTCAGTCATTTTACTGTATCTACATTCAAGCAAACTTGGACACAGAGGAAAACTGGGATACACTATAACGCCTCCTCACAATACAAAGTCTTCCAGGGGTGGTACTCCACTCCACAAGATGTATCTCCCCTCTTTTGTTTCTGCAATGTAGTGTGTTCTGGGAAGAACCACCTGACTCCAGGGTAGATTTCAGCTCTTTATTCAAAGGTCTTGTCAGGTTACATGCCGGAACAGGAATACCTATACGGTCAACAGGGCCGACTTATATACACTCCCAACTACCTGGGCTAGCAGGCTATTGGCTCGTTTGAACCTTCTCCCTGGCTTCCAATTGGAGGGGGCCAGGATCCTAGTATTCATTGGAGGAGCCAGGGTCCTAGGATTGCTTGGCTAGTTGGATGATTCTCCCTGGCTTCCCATTGGAGGGGTCCAGGATCCTAGTATTCATTGAAGGAGCCAGGATCCTAGGATTGATTGGCTAGTTGGACGATTCTCCCTGGCTTCCCATTGGAGGGGGCCAGGATCCCAGGACCTATTGTTCCCCGTACCAAAGCTCTGGCCTGTACACAACAGTTTCAGTTGCATCACCAAATCCCACATTTTACACACCACCTCCTACATTTCTTTCACAAAAGAAGAAGAAGCTGATACTTTTTTCTGCCATAAGGGACAATTTTTTCCCTATTTGAAATCTACTCTTTTAAACAGTTATTATGGGATTTATTTTTTTAGGATTGGGTTGTATTTTAGAATTAGTTGTGGGCACTCAGGTGCCATTTGCAGAAAGGCGGGTAATAAATAAACCAGCATACCTTCTGACAGATCTCGCCTTTTTGAATTATGTGCCTCTTCACTCGGACATAACTCTTCTCTATAGCAGATTGGTAGCTATGCAGTCTTGCTGTTTTTCTTCTTCTATCATTTCAAATGGGGGCAGAATAAATATTGTAGTACCTTTCATTCTAGTGAGAAAGGAAATCTATTTTGAAATGAAGAGAGTTTTATACAACTTAGATGATCTTATCCTCTCTCAATATTACTTACAAATTAGTTTTTAACCACTTCTTCACTTACAGCTTTTCTTCCTTGGTTGCATCCTCATTACTACAATCATCACATATACACATATGCAAATTCATGGCCTGAATCAAACTGGTTACATACACTGGCAAAGGTTCAATGGCATAACCTTCAGTGGCAAATTGCTGCTAGTTAACAAGTCGATGCTTTTATCCCTTATCATGTGCCAGTCACTTGAGCTGATTGGACATGAGGGATGCAAAATAGAAACTCATTGTGGACTAATGGCAATTCACAGCTGTAATTAGTGCTGTTGCACTTATGCTGGTGTAACTAACCACAGGATTCTGGCCATTGTTCCTAATGCACCAACGTTCCCAGGAAATGTTCCTTAACAATATCCCTTGTGTGGTATTAGGAATCACAATATGTGAATGTACGTCCCAGTTCCATGCAGAATGGCTTCCTTTTGTGCTAATCATGGGATTTAGCGTTAAACTAGATTATAATTTTAGCCTGCATTCAAAAGAAAGTTCAAGAAACTTTTGAAAACAGCTCTCTTAAGGGAAACTTTTGAATTAATGTACTGTGTTCTGAGCCAGTTATTTTATCTACTGCTGTATCATTTGCTCTTTTTTTGTTGTTAATTTCAACACCCCCTACTGCCATCTTATGGTGTTTGTTTTATCTGGTTGTGAGAAGATTCTTTGCTCTTTTTGGATTTAACTATTTCCTGCCCAGAGTAGCTCACTAGTAGGTGGTATGTACAGTAAGTACAATAAGTAAAATAAAATAAAATAAAATAAAAGTGGCACTCAAGTGGGGAGTATTCTCTTTGTCCAAGATTTTCTCGTGTATTCCAGCAAGTACTTGTTTAGTGACTAGTAATTCAAAAGTAAACATGAGTGCAATTTGAAAATCTAACTGCTGAATCACTTTGTGGGAGGACAGATTGGATAAACATAGGATATATGCATTTTCCACATTTAGTTTGACTCTAAGTGCAATCGCTATGTTGCCAAGGCAGCAGTCATATATTTATTTTCATAGGAGTGAAGTTTGGTACATCCTTACTGTTAGTCAGTCTGTGTGATCAAAATATCATGTATTGCCTGAAACCCAGTAGTATGTTTCAACTACAGTAAACCCATGGAATCAGTGGACTTTATGGAAAAGTGAACTCACCAAATGCCCACTGATTCAAATGGGCCAAGTCTAGTTGCAACTTATTGCTGGATTTCAGCTATTAAGAATGTTTCTGAACTTTATCCGTTTGGGACGAAGGTGGCCAGCTCTATGTGTCATGTCTCCTCATGGGGAAACATTTGCAAAGGAAATGATAGGAGAAGGTGTAATATAGCCCAGATTTCACATGACCAGCCATTTTCTCTGTGTAGCATCATTTGTCTGTAATAAAAAGCAACATTCAGTCATTGTCACATCTGCAGACAGAAATTGTCCAGCCAAAGATGTGTTTTACCCTGTGAGCCACTTTGTTTGTAGATTAGTTCTGCGAGTCTATGATTCTGTGTTGGCATGTGGGAAAGGACAGCTATTTATCTTAATTCTCATATGCATAACATTTTCTCATATTGTAGTTGCTGTTTCATTGTTCTGCTACAGCTTTCAAGGACACAGAAATCTTTCTATATACAACCATATGTATAATGATATAACAATATATATTGTACATAACTATTCAACCTTATATATATTAGACAGCTCACTGAGAACACATTGTTCCATTAAGGCTTTGTTTGCAGTACCTGTCATCATGGTTGCATTTCTGAGAATAGTTGCATGAATGGTTGCATACTAACATTTAGGTGATTCACAGGCCTTTATTAGTTTTGCAATGGACACTGAATTTTCATTTTCTTATTATTTTTATAAATTAACATTTAACCATGACAATGAGTAGAATGGATTGCTCAGAGTAATAAACTTTATGGGCTAGGGAACTGTGTCAATGTTGGGAAAGGGGAGTTCACAAATGTGAATGATTAATAAAATATTTTGCTGCTTGTAGAGCGATCATTATCATGTGGAAACCCAAGGAAGTCAGAATCTTGCCATCTGCTCTCTGCACTGATCGCTGAGTGGAAGTTACATTCTTAGCTATCACTTCTGGGGGGGAAAAGAACAGTGTTGTGGCGAGAAAAGCCGCTTCTTTGCAGCTTCATCTGACAGACAGACTGCACTGCGAGATGGCATTTCGACTGGTGTGCAACCGGGGTAAATACATCCTACTTATTGTTGTGAATATGCCTATAATTAATGGTTGTCAGTCAATATCAGGCATTAAGGTACATGTGCAGCTGGGTCCACCATGGTCTAAAGGCTTTTTCATATTGTATCTTACCCTTCCTTGGAGTAGTTCCAGAAACAAACCAGGAGGTTTGGTAGCTCCAGTGTCAGATAGCTCCTGAACATTTTGAACTAAAATCCAAGAGAGATTTCACCATCCCACTGATGTCAGGGCCAGGAACCAACGGGCATAAACTGTGATTTATTGGTTTGAGGACTGGTGAGTCTCAGAATCAAACATCCATTTACTGTGGGTCCTTGGACCAGCCACCATCTGTCATCCAGAGTTGTTGGGAGGATAAAATGTGAAGTGACTCATGTACATGGCTGTGAACAACTTGATGGAAGTACAGGATAAAACGTAATACATCACATACAGATAAGAGGCTCTTTTTCTTATTCTAAGAGGTTCATGTGAATGACAGTGTTAGTAATAAAGCTCATGCATAACATGCTGGGTTGCTACATATTTTGGCAATAGTTACCATCTGGTATTGGCCATGGGGAAGTTGGGAGCATCTTGGCTCCGTAGCACCGTCTTGTCACTTTGCTTCACTGAGGTCGTTGAGCCAGGCGCAGTTGAAGACATCGAGCCCGGGTCCTGTTAAGGATGCTGTGCTTGGGCTTGGTAAGGGGCTCAGTAAGGTCCATTAAGGTCATTGGGCCTGGCTCCGACCTCCAGGATCTAGAGCGGTGGTATCGCTGTAAGGCCCGCTAGATTGGACTTGTGACATTTTGTATTTAATATTGTATTTTTTGATTTGTAACCTGCAATTTGCATTTGTAACTGTAATTGTATTCTCTATTGCATTTGTGATACTGTATTTTGATATTGTATATTTTTTTTCTATGTTGTAAGCCACCCTGAGTGGTGCGTGCACCAGGAGAGTGGGGTATAAATAAAATTCCAATCCTATCCTATCTGCATGTAAAGAAAAGACCCAGTCTGCAGCAGAATTTTAAAATTATTCTTTGAGTGCCTCAGACTACAGTCCTTTGTACACCTACTTGGGTATAAGCGCATCAATAAATTTAGTGGGGCACATATATGCTGAGCACAGTGCTTTTAGGAAAAAGAAGATCTCTAATAATATCAGAGAGAGAAATTCAGGATAGTGCCTATTAATGAAAGATTATGTTTTCTAGAAGAAGACTGGATACTATAAAGTGGCTAAACAACTACTCCGTTGTACACTATTTCCATATTTTAACAAATCTAGAGAATTTTTAAAGGATAGCTGACATTGTGTATAGCATTCTCAATAAGTTTTCCAGAGCTTCACTCAAAATCTTGTCTGCAATACATTACTGAACTTTCAAAGGAGGCTAGAAACAGACATTAGACACAACCCATAATAACAGCTGAAAACATGTTAATGCTGCAAAGAGGTGACTGAGGGAGTTTTTCTATGTTTGTGAAAACGTGTTGTGAGAGAAACCAAAACTGGGAAATTTATCAATCCAAGTCTAGAGCTTTGAGTTCTTAGCATTTAGAAGTCTGATTTTGAAATCCTGTGAACCCCATTTTTTGTGAATGTTGAAACAGTTGCCATCCTTTGCTTCTGTTACAGTCATACGACGGGTAGATACAACACAGCCCTTTCCAAGCTGGAATTATCAGAATTCTGTTTCAATGATTTTTTGACAGATTTACCAGAATTTGTACATTTTGTTATGTTCAGGAAGGAAAGAATTTGAAGTTTAAAATATATATGGTAAATGCAAAATAGATACATTTGTATTTACATTGATTTTTACTTCCTCCCAATTTAATTATAAACAGATATCCAGCAGACAGTTTATGAACACTTGCATAAATTCACAACTGTAGACATGATCACAGCACATTTCTTATTGACATTTTACAACCCCACACCCCCTATTTAACAAACTAAGAAGAGCTACACTAGATTGAGTCAAAGGTTTACCTTAGGAAGAAACTCACGTTCTGGCTTATAGCCAAAAGTAGGTTGGGATGGCTTGAGCTTTGAGCCAGAGCACCAAAAATTATAGTAATTAAAAATGTGTTCCTGAAAGGGTGAAAACACCTTCCTCTAGAAGTGCATATATCAGTTCTGTCTTAGCTTTCACAGGCAGAAAGGAGGACTCACAAGATTAATAATTCCCTTGTGGAACCAATGTGGTCATCCGGTATTGAAAGTCAAACATGCTTATTTCTGTTCTTTTGCTGTGTGTATCCGTCTCAATGGCTGAAGCTTAAGAAAGAGGACAGAGAAGCCTGGGTTTCAAAATTGCTAGTTGTGGCTCTGCCCAATCTACTTGAGGCTTCCATCACCTGATTTCGCAGCCCCTGATATGACCCATGGAATCTCAGTAGGAAGTGCATTTAATTTTAAAACACTATAAATCTCACCCAAACTTTTATCTGAAGGAAAAAATGAATGAGGAACCTCAGAAGTGGGCTCCTGACAACTTCTGGTTTCAACAGGAGAGAATGGTGCAACCAGGTTAGAACTAGCTCCCAATCGGTCTGACGTTGTCCACCCCTGGCCTTAAGAGGGAACATCAGATAAGGAAGGGAAAAGGGAGCTGTGATCTGGCTGAAGAAAGAGCACTTTGGAGTTCAGAAGCTATATGGGAATCTCATATGGAGTTGCTACTTGCTTACAGGTATGTATTTTGCGCCAGAAGGTTCCCAGGTTGGCCAATTGCTTTCTGTTCTCCCCATCTAGATCCTGTTCTATGCTACTATACAGACCAGTAGATTATTCAAGTCACAGTACTTCAGTTTCATTAGACGTACCACTTTTATATACTTACCCACCACAGAAGTATTCCAAGGATTTCAACCAAATACAGTGGAACCTCATACAACAATCGCCCCGTATAGCAACGAAATCACATAACAGTTAGGGTTTGGGGGAAATGGCATCATGCATAACAATTTTCCATATGGAAAAAATCATACAACAATTTTTCAATGGGAAAAACCACTTAGCAAAAAAACAAAACATTGTATGATGCACCCCATAGGGAAAATCGCTATACGATGCATGTATCATATAGCAATTGTTTAGTACAACAACGAGCACCGTGGAACGGATTAAAATCATTGTATGAGGTGCCACTGTAATTGGAATTATAAAATGGAAAAGAGTGATATAGCCACGTACCATTTACAAGAGGGTAACATTTGGGGGTATGTTTTCTAACTAGCAATGGCTCCTGGCTTTGCTAAAGTTAGAGACCATTACTTGCACCCCCATACAGCTGTGCTATAACTCTCCTATTCTCCCACCCACCTCAATAGTTTTTCATTGTGCTTAGCCCCTAATACTCACTTCACCTCAGTTGTCACTCCCATGTGTAGAAATGGAGCTTCCATTGTTGTAATGTATATGACACTTAATGGAAGGGTATGCCAAACACCTATGATCTTGTGCTACTTAAAGCAAATTATTGGTGGGTCCAGTTGAGTTCCAGGGGAACTTGTTCTGAGATACAGTCAACCCAGTTATTTAATTTGGGAAATCAACAGAATCTTTTAAATTTTATGTGCTACTAGCTGTTGCCATTTCAGAGATATCTTGGAACAAAATAGACTTTTCAAAATATTTGTGAGATCATATTTTTAAAAACAATTCTACATTGAACATTCATGCATTTGTAATACAGTGAAAGCAGCCAGAATACCACAACAGATCCTCTCCCCCACCCAAATTATATAGAAAAATTCTCTCCACCAAAAAGTAATTTAGACAGCTGGAACAAATCCTAGAACACAGCATGTTTTATTGAAATATTAATTCATGCTTTCCCCTCCTACCAGGATTGATTATTTTCATTTACAATATCAAATACTGAAATCAACAAAAACTCTGATATTGACTTTGATACCTAGGACCTGGATTTGCATTTAAAATTATACTGTAAGATAAGGCTATTTTTTCCTTTGCTTGGCTAAGAAGCTCACTCACTCCAGATGGTGCATAAACAATGATAATCAATAAAGAATATTAATAATTCATGCATAATAAGGCCTTATTGATTTAGCAGAGGATACGGTGATGCATCTGTCTGAGCAGCTGTGTTCATGCTTCTTTATTAAGGAAGTGTTTAGCCAAGTGCAGTTGTGCTTCTATTTCTGTCTGATAATGGATGTACATTCAGAACAAAACAAAACAGGCTGCTAAAAAACTGCCTTCCAGGGCCATTTCTACCTTTAGGAAGAGTGAGGGGATGTCTTATGGTAACAAATGTTGAGAAGTGAACAGAATCACCTCACTGGCTTTCTCTGTTTTGGAGAACTGCTTTTCTCACACTGCCTGCCTTCCACCCTGCTGTGAGCTCCTGTATTTTTTAAAATTGAAATATTATCTAGCTATCTAGCTACAGTATCTAGCTATCCTGATGGATATACACGAGATGAGCTTTCCATAATACAGTAGAACCTTGGATAAAGTCCAAACTCTGTTCCACAAGTTTGGACTTATCCGATTTTGTACTTTATCTGAATCAAATGGGCGATGCATCTGATAGCACCCCAAAAATGGACGTTATCCGAGGTTCTACATCGGATAACATCCATTTTTTAAGCGGTTTTGGACTTTATGCGATGCATCATGTGTGCATGAAAACCGCAACTTTATCCGAATTGGACTTTATCTGAATCGGAATTTATCTGAGGTACCACTGTACTGGTGTAACTGCTGGGAAGTCTCTCTTCCTTGCAGGAGTCATCCCAGCCTCTCTCGGGGTAGGCAGCCACAGTCCTCAAGTTTGAGAGGATCTGGTTGTCCAGGCAGAATTCAACACAGAGAGACATTCCAATAAGTACTGAGATCCTAAACCATTCAGGCCTTTATAGGTCAAAACCAGGATCTTGAATTGGACCCTGAAGTCTAAAAGTTACCAGTGCAGCTGTGCCCATGTAGGGGCAATCTGATCAAAACATTGAATCCCTGCCACTACCCGAGCAGCCACATTCAGGACCTGCTACAGCTTCCAAATTGTTTTCAAAGGCAGCCCCATGCAGAGTGCACTTCAGCAATTGATTCTCGAGATTACCAATGCATGAACCAATGTCATTTGGGACTTTGTGTCAAGGAAAGTTGAAGCTGGGCAATCTGTCTAAGATGGGAAAAGGCAGTTCTAGCCATGGCAGACATTTGCTTCTCTATGGAGAGAACCGGGTGCAGAAAAACACCCAGATTCCAAACCTGGTCCTTCCGGGGGAAATTAGCTCTAGTCAGATGTAGCTGGATATCACCCAACCTATAAGATGAATTGCCCAATAACAGGATCTCTGACTTGTCTAGATTCAACTTCAACCTGTCTAGTCCATTATTATGGGAAGGCATTGTTCCAGGATGAATGATTTTTTGTAAGATAAAGTAACACACTTGTAGCTTCTCAAAAACTTACAGGTTTTCAACAATTTAGGATTTTTGGGTATAGAAGCCAAAACAGATGAATAAACCTTGTAGAAATAGGCAAACTGATGTTGCCTCAAATCATTTCAACAATGAAGCATTTTTCACCTTGATACCCAGATGAACTTTGATATGATAAGGCATGATTATTTGGTTTTACACTAGGGTGACTTCTTTCAAAGATAAATATTGGTTGTGATAGACCACCACAAACTACTGATAAGTATCACAAAGTTTTATAGTGCTCTGGTCATTATGCGAACTTCACACTTTTGAACTGAGTTGGACTTTCTTGAATGCATGAAGTTGCCTTATATTAAGACAGGTCATTCAGTACAATAGTCATCCTGACTGTTAGTGACTCTCCACAATTATATGTCAAGGTCTTTTATGGTTATAAATGGAAACTCCTGGAATTGAATGCAGATAGTCAAGAAGCGATATGTTTTGGCATATGATGAATGTGCTCTACCACCAAGTTAGGGCCTCTTCCCAAAGCCCTAAGAACTCTGAGATGTTCTTATTAACTAGGAGTTCTCAACCTTTTAAAGCCAGGGGCCGGGTCACATTCCCTCAGACAGCTTCGGGGGCTGGATGGCCATTTCGACCTTCCTCCACCACATGGCACTTCCTGGTGTAGTGGAGGTAGTGCCTCCCCCACATGAAATGGTGCCATGGGCTGCATCAAGAGCCATAGCCAGAGGGGGGCCAGGGCCCCCTGAAAACCCTCCTGAGCTAACAGCCCCCTCCAACCCATCTTGTGATGCCAATGTTATATATGTGAGTATGACATTGTTGCCCCTCCTGTAAATTTTTTTGCCCCTCCTGAAAATTCTCCCCACCCCAAATCTAGAATCTTGGCTACAGCCCTGGCTGCATCTGGCCCAAGGGCCGCAGGTTGAGAATCCCTATTATAAACCTTTTAGTTTATCCCCTTGCAATCTGTTGCCTATTCATGATTTCAGAATTATTCCTATTTATGTCCTTCACGGGACAGGCCTTCCTCACTGTGGGCAGAGCAGAATCGGTGGAAGCCTTTCTGCTTTAGCAAGAATGGGTGGAGGGGGAATGGAAGTGGTCGTGTATGTAATGCTAATTTTTTAATTTAATGCCTACTTCTCCAAGATGTGTTGCAATGATTAAAGGAGAAGGGCAGAGGAAAGATAGATTTGCTACTATCAGGGAAGAATGGGAATAGACTACAGAGGTAATAAATTTTCCATTATTTAAAACTTTGCTGCTTTAAGCAATGTATTTCAAAATAAATATATCATAGATCACGCCTTGGTAATAAAATGATATTCCTATAAATCTGCTGCTGCTGGACCATCAGGGGAAGAATGGTGGTACAGTCATCTTGAAATTCTTAAAGCATTATTCTTTTATATAAAGTGCATAGATAACTTTTATTAAAGGATTAGTGTCGTCATTCATATGCACCCACAAGATTATATAGACAAAACAGCTCAATTAAAGACTGGTGTGTAATTATATCTAGAGATATATATTTAAAATGCACAGATGAACAAGTCATGTATCGTATAGGATAGACTGTCAGAATTAGTGACATGAAAGCAATTTAATAAAATTATTTCATTTAGTTTATGGCGCAAGTAGGCTAATGGGTTTGCATAAAGTATAAGACTTGTGGCCTTGTAGGCCATTTGATCTTCTGAAGCTAAGTGCAATACTAGGCCCACATATAAGCCTGGAGAGCCTGTGTGCAGAGACTTAGCTGAACAATGGGTGCAAAAATCCAGCCAAGGTCACACATACACCACAGATTTGATCAGATTTGAAACCATAGTTCCAGGACATCTTGCATGAACATCCTGCAATGTCACTGGACATGGCATGTGATTACCTGGTTTCTTCTGAAATAAACAAGATTCAATTTGTTGTGGCCTTTCTTCCCTCAATAGTCAGTGACTGCAACACTTGGGGTTTCTAGATAGCATCTCTTTGTGCTCCCATTTCTTATAAATAACTAAAACAGCTAATTAGAGCTGATTTTAAAAAGAGACCAACTGATTTTGACAAGATACTGGTTTCTAACACAAAAACAAAAATACATCTGCAGAGTGTAAGTCACCAGTGCTTTAACCGCAGGATCGTCTTCTTTCATTATTCTACCCTGAATGGAAGCACAGGTTTCAGTCTCATTAGATGAGAGGTTATTGAAGATAAAGTGCAGATCATGCTTGAGGAAATTTACATTAGACTGTTTCCTTGTGTCTATGTACCTATTGGAATACCCAGTGTAGTGTAATGAGTAGAGTGATGGACTAAGAATCAGGAGGCATGGGTCCATTTCATCAGATGAGTGAAGTGGACTTGAGCCACGAAAGCTCACATTAAAATATAACAGTTTGTCTTTAAAGTGCTACAGCCTTTTTGTTTTTAATTTGTTTTGTTTATTCTCTGATATGCCTGAAACACAGACTAACACAGCTACTATTCCAAAAATTTCAAAAGCAAGAATTTGCAAGTAGATAAATAGGTACTGCTTTGAGGGAAAGGTAACAGCATTTCATGCACTCCGGTGTCTAGTCATGCCTATTGCATGACCACGGAAACATCTGCAGATGCAGACAGCGCTGGCTCTTTGGCTGTAAACAGAGATGAGCACTGCCACCTAGAGTCAGATACTACTGGCTTTCAAGCAAGGGAGGCCTTTACCTTTACTACTAGGTAATAGGAGGGAAGGAATATTAAAACCTGGGTAGAAGCACTAACTCTTTCCCTTCCATGCTGTTTTCCTAGGGACTCCTCATTAGGTTTTACTTTTTCATGGAGAAGGTCCTGCCCATTCCTCAGGACAGAATGGGTGGGAGATGGTGCCACTTGGTCTCTAACTGCTACGTAATATTCTTCCTTTCATTTCATTATATAAAAATAATGAGCATAATTAGTAAAGGGAAAGGTTTTCCTTGCTCGAAAGCCAGTCGTATCTGACTCTAGGGTTCAGTGCTCATCTCTGTTTCGAAGCTGAAGAGCCAGCGTTGTCTGCTTCTGCAGACGTTTCCATGGTCATGTGGCAGGCATGACTAGACACTGGAGTGCACGGAATGCTGTAACCTTCCCACCAAAGTGGTCCCTATTTATCTACTTGCAATGTCTTGCTTTCGAACTGCTAGGTTGGCAGGAGCTGGACAAAGATGGGCTCTCATTCCATCCTGCAGTACTCGGGAATCGAACTGCTGACCTTCCACCTTCCAGTCAGCATCTTAGCCACTTGAACCACTGCCAGCCCTAATGAGAATAATTACATGCCATCAAATCAATTCTAACCTTTGGCAACCAATATTTCAATGGGTTTTTTTAAGGTACCAAGTAGGTGTAGATTACAATTCCCTTTTTCTGGAAATGCTCTGGGACTATTCGGTTTACCTTGTGCTCCACAGACTAGCTCTTCTCCCAGGTGGTACAGTGGGGAACTGAACTCCCCATCCATTGATCTGCACACCTAACTCACTAAGCTATCCAGCCAGCCAAAAACCTAAATGTCACTTGCATAACAAATTTGATTGTACCAGTAATGGAAAGAATACACAGAGGAACTTTACAAAAAGGACCCCAACACCACTGATAATCACAATGAGGAGAACATTGAACTTGAGCCAGACATCCTAGAGAGTGAAGTCAGAAAGGCCCTAAAAAGCACTGCAAACAACAAAGCTAGTGGAGATGACGGTATCACAGTTGAATTTTTCAAAACCCTAAAAGATGACGGAATCAAATTACTGCATTCGATATGCCAGCAGATCTGGAAATCAAAACAGTGGCAAAAGGATTGGAAAAGATCAGTATACGTTCCAATCCCAAAGAAGGGTAGTGCCAAAGAGTGTTCAAATTTTCGAACAATTGCACTCATCCCACACGCTAGTAAGATGATGCTCAAGATAATACAGGATAGACTTCAGCAGCACGTGGAGAGAGAATTGCCAGAGGTGCAGGCGGGTTTCAGAAGAGGCAGGGGGACTTGAGACCACATTGCTAATATACGGTGGATCATGGAGAAAACAAAGGAATATCAGAAACAAGTATACCTCTGCTTTATTGACTACACCAAGGCCTTTGACTGCGTGGACAACAATAAAATGTGGCAAATACTTAAAGAAATGGGAATACCAGAACACCTCATATGCCTCATGAGAAATCTGTACATGAACCAAGAAGCAACAGTTAGGACAGAACATGGAATAACAGAGTGGTTTGGAATAGGAAAAGGAGTAAGACAAGGCTGCATTTTGTCACCATGCTTATTCAACCTATACACAGAGCACATAATGCGCAGTGCAGGGATGGAGGAATCACAATATGGGATTAAAATAGCTGGGAGAAACATCAACAATTTGAGATATGCAGATGATACCACCCTAATGGCAGAAAGTGAGGAAGATTTAAAGAAGCTACTGATTAGGTTGAAGGAGGAGAGTGCAAAAGCTGGCCTGAAACTTAACATCAAGAAAACCAAAATAATGGCAACAGGTCCTATCAGCACCTGGAAAGTACTGTATTTTCTGGCGTATAAGACTACTTTTTAACGCCAAAAAATCTGTGCCAAAGTCGAAGGGGTCGTCTTATAGGACAGGTAGTTAACTGCAGCTTGTTTCCCCTTGCTTCATATGTCCGGCGCATATGGTGGGGGGTGCCGCAGCCGAGTCCCTGCTCTGTGCGGGGAGTATGAAGCAAGGGGAAGCAAGCTGCACACATCTTTCTGTACCTCGAGGAGGAGAACGTGAGCGTGGATTGGCTCTCCACCAGAACCTGCCCATTCGACTCGGAGGGCTGCGTGTCTTTGGGTTGAGTGTGGGTTAATTTTTATTTGGTGTGCATTGGAAGAGAGGTAGTTTTATATGGCAAGTATATTCCAAACTCTATATTTTAACTGGAAAAGTTGGGGGTTGTCTTATACGCCCAGTCGTCTTATACGCCGGAAAATACGGTAGACGGGGAAGAAGTAGAAGCAGTGATGGGTTTTACTTTCTTGGGATCTAGGATCACTGCAGATGGTGACTGCAGCCATGAAATAAAGAGGTGACTGATTCTAGGGAGACAAGCCATGAGAAACCTGGGGAACATAGTGAAAAGTAGAGACATCATCTTGCAAACAAAAATCCGTATAGTCAAAGCAATGGTATTCCCGGTGGTAATGTATGGATGCAAGAGCTGGATCATTAGGAAGGCTGAGCGCAGAAGAATAGATGCCTTTGAGATGTGGTGTTGGAGGAGAGTTTTGAGAGTACCCTGGACAGCGAGGAGAACAAATAAGTTGAAATAAATCAGTCCTGACTGCTCCTTAGAAGGTCAAATAGTAAAGATGAAGCTGAAGTACTTTGGACACCAAATGAGAAGAGAGGATTCACTTGAGAAAGCCTTGATGCTGGGAAAGGTGGAGGGCAAAATAAAAAGAGGACGGCCAAGGATGAGATGGCTGGATGGCATTGTGGACACAGCGGGCACCGAGCTGAGTGGGCTGAGGAGGATGGTGGAAGACAGGGGTGCCTGGAGATGAATGGTCCATAGGGTCGCAAAGGGTCAGAATCGACTGTGCGAACAACAACAACAAGTAATGGACTATTAGTGCTGTTCAAGAAAAAAATATTACATTGTAAAGACAAAACAATGGATTAGTAAAATAAGAAATGGGCAATGATTTAGACCACAGCTGTTGTTGTAGGAGTGCAAGAAAAGATAGGGGAAAGGTCAGATGTTTGCTCTACCAGAAGATGAGCTGAATTTACTTGCCTGCGGTTTGAGTCATACGTCATTCCTTAAATATAGAAACTGATGATGAGCTAAATTTTCTGCCCTGTTTAATATTTAATTGCCTGATAGCAGTTGCTATTGAGCATCTCAACAAGATTAGCCAATTTGCTACCATGCTGGATTTTGTTTTTATTTGCATAGTTGACACACAACCACCCCTGGCTCATTCATTTTTAACACCCATTCTTGTATGTTTGGCTTAAGGGCAAAAGCAAAGAAGATGATTCTGCATTATCAAACAGCCCCTTTGACCCTTACCTCGTGCCCCAGCCCCAATTTCAAGGAGGCTTTCTTTTCCTCTGTACATATATTGGCTCCTGGTACTCATTTATATCCATTCTCAAGGCCCTCATCAACCATTGATGTAAGAGAAGGAAACATGTAGATGAGGCGAAGCACATTATTACACCAATCATTTAAGTCTGAGAGTTGTAAAAGGGAAATTGATATGACGAGAGTGAGGCTTCAGTTCTCACAGAATGCACACAGTAGCAAGGCGCTTGGGCCCCACATTGAAGCCTTGTTGTTCCGTTGCACAGTTGATTCCAATCCTTTGTGACTCTATGGACCATTGCACACCAGGCGCCTCTGTCCTGCACCATCTTCCTCAACCTGCCCAGCTCTGTACCCATTGCATCTACAATACCATCCAGCCATCTCTTTTTGGGCTGCCCCCTTCTTCTTTTGCCCTCCACTTTTCCCAGCATCAAGGCTTTCTCAAGTGAATCTTCTCTTCTCATTTGATGTCCAAAGTACTTTAGCTTCATCTTTACCATTTGACCTTCTAAAGAGCAATCAGGGTTGATTTCTTCTAAGATCAGCCTATTTGTTCTTCTCGCTATCCAGGAGACTCTCAAAACTCTCCTTCAACACCACATTTCAAAGGCATCTATTTTTCTGCACTCAGCTTTCCTAATGGTCCAGCTCTCACAACTGTACATTACCAACGGGAATACCATTGCCTTGACTATGTGAATTTTTGTTTGCAAGGTGATGTCTCTACTTTTTTAGTGTTCAAGGAATGAAGAAGCAGACAAATGAAGTAGTGAAATTCAGTGGGGTCTGAACACAGTTTGGATGGGGCAAAACTCAGACTTATATACACTATAAACAGTAACAGTAACAATAATACAATAAACCCATTGGCTAACAGAGTGTGCACATTTTTCGATCCACTTATTTGCATAAGAATAGATACATGAGAAAAGATACATTCCACTCCTGTCAGATTCTAATTTGCGCACCATATCGAAATCTCACGAGGCTACGCTGTCTGGCGAGATTTCATAGCTGTCAAACAGGGACACTGTTTGACAGCTAGGGAAAGCGCGGGAACATGGTAGTTTGAATCGCCTTGACAGTTAAGCTCAGTTAACATACATAACAACTTTTAACTATGTTCCCCAGGTTTCTCATAGCTGGCCTCCCAAGAATCAGCCGCCTTTTTATTTCATGGTTGCAATCTCCATCTGCAGTGATCTTGGATCCTAAGAAAGTAAAGTCTGTCACCGATTCTACTTCTTCCCCATCTATTTTCCAGGAACTGATAGGGCCTGTGGCCATTATCTTGGTTTTCTTTATGTTGAGTCTCAGACCAGCTTTTGCACTCTCTTCTTTCAACCTAAGTAGGAGTTTCTTTAGGTTTTTAGCATACTTAAAAGCTTAAGGCTGAGACGTAAATCCCAGTATGCTCAAGGGTCCTGACTCTCAGTTAACTACGCAGTGTGGCTTGACAACACAACAGGGTGGGATAGAAGTGACTCTCATGTTGTTGGACTGCAATTCCAGTCAATGCTAGCCAGTATAGCCAATGTGATGAGTTATGGGTTGTCTGACAGCATCAGGATTGCAATACATTCCTCATGACAGTTTAAACATTCTAAAGAGCCCTACTGCTTGATTGATATAACATGCAAGAGGTGGGATATGCAAGCAGGGACTATTCTTAAGCTGTATTCCATCTTCTTCTATACTCTCAGCCCTTCTATACTCTCAGCCCTGTTCAGGGCTGGCATCAGAAATTTCTGGGCCCGGTACGCACTCCCTCATTTTGGCCACACACCCGTTGTTTCCTGTGCATGTGTCGTTTGTTTGCACATGTGGAGATCACTGGTTTCCCAGCGGTGTCAGGCACCTGTCATCTCCGGGCCCGGGACGGGAGTCCTGATGGTCCCCCGCTGATGGCAGCCCTGGCCCTGTTGGTAGAGTGCATCTTTTTGTATTTGTTTATTTGGATGACATGGCTCCAACCCACTTTATCAGATTCAAGACACTTGATTGCTTTTGCTGCAAAACAAACAGCACTGGAAATAAACAAACAGTGATTTCCATCATCAGCAACATCTCCTGGTTGTCTAGGTCTTGCTTAGGACAGACAGTTGCTTCTCGAATCCAAACCATAGGTTGCACCAGTGCTGCTAAGCTGCTCCCTAAACTTTACCAAAGGGGCACAAAACATCTTAGTGTACTGTGCACTCATGTAGACACTTATGCCCTTGGCTCTTGGGCATCTCTTAGGATGCTTTCAAAATGGCAAAGATGAACCCAGTTTTTTTTTTGTACCTTCTACAACACACCAGAAGTATATTGTGAGGAACATCAGTGGCACAGTAAGCACTAGCCAAGGGGCAATCACAGTTACAGCAGCACGTATGGTGGCAGCTGCCTCTGGGCGGATGATGGCATTCATATTGGATCTTGACCCAGCCCTGGCATTGAATGGCAAGTGGGATATTTAATTGCAAGCATGCCACTCTAATCAGAAATCTTTACATTCACTCTGAAACTGCTGTCATTTGTCTTGCCTTGTGTGCCTCATTTTTAGGCAGAAGGTTGTATGGGGAAAGAGACGTGACTTATCTGTGCTGCTGCTGGCAGTAAGGCTGGGCAGGGGACAGGGAGACTGTTAATGTAAACTTAGAGAGCTAGATGAATTTCTTGCAAAGATGATACCAAATGCAAAGGAAATCTTACGTATAACAAGTTGTGTATCCTTCATTTGACCCCAATAGCTTCGAATACAATTAAGATAAGGAGAGTAGTTTTCAAAGAAGAAACCATGTTAGTCTTTGCAAGGATATCCAGACACAATCTTTTTTTTAAAAGGAAGAACATTATGAGACCTAAAACTGTTATATAACTGAGTAACTATTCAAAATCTGTCTGTCAGCATAGTCCAAGCCTGCCTGTCTGTCTCTATGACTCCTTCTTTCTCTGTCTCTCATGTCACATATGTCTGTGCAAACACACACAAAAGAGCATACTATTCACAGTTTCCTGGTTGACAAATTATTAATTGGCACAGAAATGGAGCTGCTGCCAGTCTATGCCCTTTTGGTCTATTATTTGTAATGCTTAATACAAATCATGGCTCGCACAATGTTATGGCATGTTTCCTTCCTCCTGACCTACCATCTGGCATCACATCTGGCTGGCAAGGAAGGGGGAGACACACTGTGATAATGTCAAACATTATGCCATATTAGTGTTCAGCATTACTTGATAGAGAATACAGAAGCATATGGACTGGTGGCAATTCTTTACCTTTCATACCACCTATTGGGGTTCTGAGGGTCACAGTTAAGTTGCTATTAAATACAACACAGGTGAAAGCTTTGCTGGCCCATTAACAAGAATTTAGTGTCTAGATGGAGAGGAATACAGGAACAAAAACACAATGTCTGATTTGTCATGAACAGCTGTGTCAGGGAGGATGATTGGGAAAGGACAAAAAGATATGAGGGAGGGGGAATGAATGTGGAATAGGAAATATATCTTACAACTCATGTGGCTAAAGCCAAACACATTCTCACGGATGACTTTGCTAAGACAGTCACTGCATTGCCTCTTTGTTGTTGTTGTTGTTCAGTCACACAGTTGATTTTGACCCTTTGTGACCCTATGGACCATGTCCTCCAGGCCCCTCTGTCCCCCACCATCCGCCTCAACTCACCCAGCTCCATGCCCATTGTGTCTACAATACCATCCAGCCATCTCATATTTGGCCACCCCGTTCTTCTTTTGCCCTCCACCTTTTCCAGCATCATGGCTTTCTCAAGTGAATCCTCTCTTCTCATTTGATGTCCAAAGTACTTCATCTTCATCTTTACCATTTGACCTTCCAATGAGCAATCTGGGTTGATTTCTTCTAAGATTGACCTATTTGTTCTCTTCACTGTCTGGGAGACTCTCAGTACTCTCCTCCAACACCACATTTCAAAGGCATCTATACTTCTGCACTTAGCTTTCCTAATGGTCCAGCTTTCACACCCATACATTACCACTGGGAATACCATTGCTTTGACTATGTAAATTTTTGTTTGCAAGGTGACGTCTCTACTTTTCACTATGTTCCCCAGGTTTCTCACAGCTTGTCTCCCAAGAATCAGTCGCCTTTTTATTTCATGGCTGCAATTTCCATCTGCAGTGATCTTAGATCCTAAGAAAGTAAAATCTGTCACTGCTTCTACTTCTTCCCCATCTATTTTCCAAGGACTGATGGGGCCTGTTGCCATTATCTTTTCACTCTCCTCCTTCAACCTCTGCTTCTCAGTAATGGTGAAACCCAGGAAATGGGGAAAGAACTGAAAATATCAAGGCACAGTGCTTACAGATACCATAATTGTTGAGAGGCAGTGTAAGGCTGTGCTGCCATTCATGGTGTGAGGTAATATTTAACATTTTGAAAGTCTTTCTTCCAGAAGGAGCTGATGCAGCAGCTTCTCTTTGACTGGCATTGGACTGAGCAGGAAGATAAGTGGCCAGCATATTTTCGCTTCTCTGCTTCTATTCCACAGTGTGGCTGTTCCAGTCGCAGGTCAAACTCTCTGTTATTCTGCCTCATTCAAAATCCACAACCAAAGTTAAAAACATTGCGAGACTATGGGATCACCTGTGCCCCACGCCTGTTCTGGCCTTTAGCCAGCCATCCCTCTGTCTTTCTTGTCAACAAAACAGGAGACATCTCATGTCTCTTTTGTTTATTCTCATTATTTTCCAGCCAGTCCTTTAAGGATTTCCTACAAAAAGCTATTTTTAATCTTATTTTTTTTGTAAATTATCTAAAAAAAGATCCTTTACCTTCTTATTCAAGCTCTTTTAATTCTATTCTCTTCCATATTACATTTTCTGCTGTTAAACTTTTTATTACCGGTATGCATTTTATTGAAATGGAGGCTTTGCATTTCTTCTTCAAGTGCCATACCCATTCTGGTTATTGGCTATCATCATGGTGATGGTCTTCCTGTTCTTAACTCCTCAGAATAGTTATTCGAAGGACATGCCACACCAGACTCTTGGGTTCTTCAGCCACGAAGTCTGTCTATGTCCAGGGCCTCTCTTCCCATGGATCTTTCCTTGAATAGCAAGTTGGAGTATTCTATACTCAGCTGTTTGGCAAGGGAATGAGACTGAATTCATTTAGTTCCTCCCACACTCCCTTTTTGCCTACTGAACAATAAATGACAGGTCAGGGTCTTGCTTCTTAGAAAAAGTATTAAACTGCTGGACTAGGGCTCCAGAAACCTGATTCCAATTCCTATTTGGTCATGAAATATATTGCATGACCTTAGGCCAGCTGCACTTTCTCAGCCTGAGGTATCTCACAGAATTGTTGTGCAGAGACTGACTGGAGGGAAAGTAAGATGTAAATGTAAAACCCAATGTTCCAAATAAACAAACCAGCAAACAAATGTTTCTCCAAAATAGCACATATTGGCTGAAATCCTCTTGTGTTGCTTCCTGTGCTCAATGGGAATTACATGAAATCGCCACTGATTAAAAGCTTCCTTTGGCAAATTTGGGGTGTGTTTAATTTCATTGCATTGTGGATGAGTCACATGCACCTCAAAATGACCATAAGTAAAGGTCACCCTTGCTCGAAAGCCAGTCGATTCCGACTCTAGGGTTCAGTGCTCATCTCTCTTTCATAGCTGAAGAGCCAGTGCTGTCTACTTCTGCAGACATTTCCATGGTCATGTGGAAAGATGCTGGATGCTGGAGCACACGGAATGCTGTTTACTGAAGTGGTCCCTATTTATCTACTTGCAATTTCTTGGAAGCAGTGATTGTTTGCTGCTGCTGTTGACATTCCTGTTGTACATAGGTGCCACACAACAGGATTCCACCCATAGTTTGCTAGGTAAGTTTAGTGTTTGAGAACCAAGACAATAGAAACAGCCGAAAGCTTGGCTTAACACATCTTTATTGCATGATGGTCAGGGGGAACATGTGGTAATGGCGGACGAACAGCTCAATATATACTGTGGCTATACATTTGAATGTGGCTCCTCGGTAGCCCATTGGCTACTGTCTGCGTGACGTCACTCTCTGTCACGCCCTTCTTGTCCAGGTGAGGTAGTGGCGGGAATCTTCCCGCGGCTGTAGGTATTTGGGGAATTGGAACCATGTGAGCTAGGCGCTTGCTATTGCCCCTAGTGGCCACTAGCTTGCGTCCTCATACGGAAGGTTACAGTGTTACAGCTGGTGATTGTTACATCCACTCATTCGAGTGTTACAATACTTAAAGGCACAATACTCTTAACACAACATCCCTCCCCCCTAGGATGAGACGAAGTCTCTCATCCAATATGGTTTATTGCAAGAGCATTTTGGGCACAAGGCTGGCTGGCTTGTCCCGGGGGCGCTATCACTTCTGTGTTCCCTGGTCTCTTGTCCTGCAATGGGAGAGGGAGACTCGTTAGCGACTCGCCGAGGTTCTGCGGTTTTCGGGGTAGGGGTAAACTCCATTGTGGGAAAACCGGGGGCATTGGGGGCTAAAGAAAAACCCCGCTTCTCACTTGGACGGGTGGGGGACCACTCCAAACCCCCCCCCGGTTTTGTAACTCAAAGTCAAAATCATCTTCTGGGATATCTGTGGGGGCATCCTCCAGGATATCTGCGGGGACAAACTTATTCCCTTCCCCCCTTGGTGGGGACCACTGGCCCCCTTCTCCTCCCCCTTGGGCTGAACGGGTGGGGGAGAACCCTAACGTTGAGTCCTGTATCGCGGTTTCCCCGCCTTGGTTACCGGGAACCCGGCGCCGAAGTTGGTCTGCGTGCCGCCTCCAGAGTAGAACTGTGCTTGTCTCTACGCAGTACGACACAGGTCCCGTTTGCCCAATGACTACTCCCGGAACCCAGGCTGGCCCTGTGCTAGCGTAGTTTCTGCAATGGACCGGGGCGCCTATTTCGAAACTCTTTGTGCCTGCTACCCCGATGTTCCTCCCAGTGTCTTCCACTCTCATGGGGTCTAGCCTGGTCAGTATCGTAGTCAGCTTCCTGCGCATTAGGAGCTCTGCGGGCAAATACCCTGATGCCAGGGGGGTCACCCTATACCAAAGCAAGAATTGGCATAACTGTAGGTTCAGGTCTCCGGGGCCCATGCACCTCAGCGCGTCTTTGGTGGTACGCACGAGGCGTTCAACCTGGCCGTTTGTCGCCGGGTGAAAAGGTGCGGAGGTGATGTGCCGGATGGCGTTAATGTCAATGAACGCCCGGAATTCGGCGGACGTGAAACAACTAGCGTTATCGCTCACAAGTGTATCGGGTATACCGAACAAACTGAACACCGTGCGCAACTGTTTAATGGTTGCGGCTGAAGAGGTGTTTGCCACTGGGATAACCTCTAACCACTTGGAATAAGCATCCACTATAAGGAGAAAGAGCGAACCTCTGAAAGGGCCCGCGAAGTCAATGTGCACGCAGGACCACGGCCCCTTTGCCGCATCCCATTCCCTGTGCGGAAGTCGGGCCTCCTCGGTCCGGGAGCTTTGGCAACTCTCGCAAGTGCCCACCATGTGCTCAATGTCAGCGTCCAACTGGGGCCACCAGAAATAGCTCCTGGCCAATGCCTTGGAGCGGACAATCCCTGGATGGCTGACATGCAGCAGCTTGAGCACTCTTGCTCTCAGGGATTCAGGGACGACCACCCCCTGGCCCCACAGGAGGCAACCCCTCTCCATGGACAGTTCCAACCTTTTCCTAAAGAACGGGGCAAATTCTGCCGCTGGGGAAGACGTTGGCCACCCTTTTTGCACCCATGAACTAACCAGGGCCAACGTCTTATCTCTACCCATCGCCTTGGCGATCTCCGCGGGCACTATGGGGGGTGAATCCAGGACTTCTATCATGAGCACTTGGTGGTCTTGTTCCACCTCACACACGGGGCCGCCCACGTGGGGCAGGGGTGACCTCGATAGGGCGTCCGCATGGCTTATGTCCTTTCCGGGGCGGTAAACCAGCGCGTTCTGGTACGCATTTAAAAAAATGGCCCACCTCAGCATTCTAGGGGACAGGATCTGCGGTGTGGGCTTGTCTGCGGTGAAAATGCCTAGCAGGGGCTTGTGGTCAGTCACGATGGTGAAGGGGCAGCCATATAGGAAGTCGTGAAACTTCTTCGTCCCAGCGATTATCGCTAGTGCCTCCCTGTCTGTCTGTGCATAGTTGTGCTCTGCCTTAGACAGGGACCTGGAGTAGAACGCCACCGGGGCTTCCCGCCCGCTTTCCAACACGTGGCACAGGACTGCCCCCACCCCCACTGGAGAAGCATCACATACCAGAACCACTGGTTTCTTGGGGTTGAAATGGGTTAATATGGCGTCTGAGGATAAGAGTTGTTTCAGCTCATTGAATGCCCTCTCCTGACTCTCGCCCCATCGCCACGCCTCGTCTTTTTTTAACAATGTATGAAGTGGCTCTGCCACCGATGCCTTCCTAGGCAGGAAGGAATGGTAGAAGTTTAGGAGTCCCAGGAACGATTGCAACTCTGGCTTGGAGGTGGGGCGAGGAGCATTTTGAACAGCGGCCACCTTTGATTCGGAGGGTTTTATGCCAGCAGGGGTTACCCGGAAACCCAGGAACTCAACCTCTTTTGCGAAGAAGACACATTTGTCTTTCCGCAGCCTCAACCCCGCTTTTTCAAATACCGTCAGTACTTTGTCTAGCCTTTCAGCCAATTCTGACTCACTCCCCCCTGTTATCAATACGTCGTCAAAATATGGCAAGACCCCCTCCAGACCCTTCAAAAGACGCTCCACTAATGATTGGAAAATGCCTGGCACCAAGTTCACGCCAAACTGTAGGCGTGTCACCTGAAACGCCCCTTTGTGGGTGACTATCGTCTGTGCAGCAGCTGCAGCTGGGGTTACTGAGAGTTGCTGATAAGCCTGCACCAGGTCTAGCTTCGCAAAGCACTTTCCCCCATGTAACCTGGCCAACAGGTGGCTGACTACCGGCACCGGATACGCATTTGGGCGTATCGCCTGATTAATGGTACATTTGTAATCAGCGCAAATTCGAACCTCCCTTTTGGCCTTTAGCGCTGTTACAATCGGAGTTTCCCACTCCGCAGAATCAACAGGAACTAGGATCCCCTGGCCCACCAATTTGTCCAGTTCCTCCTCTATTTTGTCCTTAAGTGCAAAGGGCACCCTTCGCGGTTTGAGTCTTATTGGGCGGATCTCCGGGTCCAGGTCGAAAGCAACTGGGGCCCCCTTGAATTTTCCGAGTCTCTTCTTGAACACTTCGGGATGCGCATTACACACCTCCTGTATTGGGTCAGTCCCAATGGTATGCACCCCCCCAATGAACAAACCCAGGGGCTTAAACCATTGTGTCCCGAGGAGGCAACAGTCCCCCCCTTTGAGAACAACCAGGGGGAGTTCCGAGGCATGTTGCTTGTATTGGACCTTGAATTTTCCCACCTCCAACACCAGATTGCTATTTCCCTGTACGTCCCACAGCGTAGACCTCAGTGCTTTGAGCTTGGGCCGCACGTTGGGGGAAATTCCCAAAAACTCTTTCTGGGAAATGATGGAATATGAGGAACCCGAGTCTATCTCCATCTTAACGGGGACCCCTTGCACCAGTACCTCTACAAAATAACATGGGTGTCCCAAGGACACGCTGTGGACTGCCGTATCTTCGTCGCCGTCGTCGGAGATGCGGCCAACGCCGTCCTGCTTCCTCGAGGGCCGGTTGCCCTCCTGCTTCTTCGGTGAGCGGTCTGTCGAGCCTTTCTGGTCTTTGCGCTGTCGCCTGCAAACCTTGGCTATGTGGCCTCGGCGCCCGCAGTTGTGGCACTCCGCCTTCCTGAACGGACACTTACTGCGGTCATGGGACGCCCCGCAGCCGTCGCAACGCCGGCCGTCCTTCCGCACTTCCGGATGTCCTCGTCCTTGCTGCTCTCCGTGGAGGAGTGTGGTGCCCGCCTGGCCGCTTGCACTGAGCCTGCTGCCTTGTTGGGTTGTGGGGGCCTTGTCCTGAACCCCTTAACCCCGGCCCTCGTGGCTTCTGCCACCTGCGCCTCCTTCACAACCTCTTGCAACATTGGGAGTGGCTTTTTGTTCATCAGCTTTCGCTGGACCTCCTCGTCCCACAGGCCGCACAGCATGCGGTCCCTGAGGGCAATTTCCAGGTTCTCCCACTTGCATGGGCCGGCGGACAAACGGAGGGCCACTGCAAAGGCAGCCACGGACTCACCAGGTAACTGGACTCTCTTCCAGAATGCGTCCCAGGCCGAAAACATTGAGACCGAGGGCTGGAAATGGTCCCGTATCGCTTTCAGGAGCTGCTTGACCGGAACCTCGCCCACCTTCCTTGGAGACACCAGGTCCACCAAAACCTTCATGGCCGGGAACCCGAGCATCCTGATGAGGATGGCCCTTTTCTTCCCCTCGTCCGAGATGTCGGACACCATCAGTGCGCTTTGGAAATCCATCTTGAACAGTTCCCATTCTTCCGGTTTGTTGATGTTGAAACCGGCCTGTGTTGTCTTGATTCCGTGGGGATCCATCATCCCATCCTTGTCGCCAATTTAGTGTTTGAGAACCAAGACAATAGAAACAGCCGAAAGCTTGGCTTAACACATCTTTATTGCATGATGGTCAGGGGGAACATGTGGTAATGGCGGACGAACAGCTCAATATATACTGTGGCTATACATTTGAATGTGGCTCCTCGGTAGCCCATTTGCTACTGTCTGAATGACGTCACTCTCCGTCACGCCCTTCTTGTCCAGGTGAGGTAGTGGCGGGAATCTTCCCGCGGCTGTAGGTATTTGGGGAATTGGAACCATGTGAGCTAGGCGCTCGCTATTGCCCCTAGTGGTCACTAGCTCGCGTCCTCATACGGAAGGTTACAGTGTTACAGCTGGTGATTGTTACATCCACTCATTCGAGTGTTACAATACTTAAAGGCACAATACTCCAAACACAACAGTAAGTGATTCAAATATTTCTTAGTAGATCAATTAATGAAACTTAGCTGATTAATCAGAAGGCTTAAATTACTCAGTGAGGCCATATTTTATTTGCTGAGACTTGGGTCTGTTTATTTGTTCATTTGCATTATACAATTGTGCTTTTTGTGACTTAGTAGAAAAGAGAAAAACAAGAAGAATGTTAACGTCAGCCTTTCCTTTCATCTATTCATGGTTACTTTTTATTATTACACTGCCTTTTTCAAAGTTTCAAGAATGCATTTATGTTATGATAATATGCAAATTTATTTACATTTAATTGGATAAATGAGCCATAACATGGCATATGTATGATGTTCTGTAACCTATGACACAATCCCCAATAAATCCTGTCACTTGTACAAGTACACTACAACGTCCACTGTAGTAATAATACGTGTTTGCTAGAGAGGAAAATTACAGAAAACATGGTAAGCAACATCATAACCGCTATGCATTTATTTGAGAGAAAGAATCTGTATAATGAAGCATTCATTCATCAGTTAAAAAAATAGCTCACTAACATATAAAGTTGTATTCTACCTAGATGGATAATATATATATATATATATATATATATATATATATATATATATATATATATATATATATATATATATATATATATATATATATATATATATATATATATATATATATATATATATATATATATATATATATATATATATATATATATATATATATATATATATATATATATATATATATAAAATCATACATACGTTTCCCTAATTAATTTAAAAGAAGGGAAGGCGAAATAAAAATTATTGATAAATTATTACTATGCATTTCTTCCCCTGATTGTCAGGCAGCTTCCAAAGAACAGGAAAAGTCATTTATGCATTTGGGATTATGTTTAAATCTGATGTATAACACATTTTCTTTCCATGCCTGTTGATTTTCAAGCTTAATATAATCTCAGCTGAATACCAAGTTGAATAAAAAAAGGACTACCAATGGTAGATTTATTATTTTATCAGTGGGTCATGCGGCTCTTGCAGCCCTATTACAGGAAATACAATTGTTTCATCATTAAGAACCAGAGCATTTCATAGCTAGCAATAGGGTGGCTTTGTAAAGCTCAATGTGTAATCGGAATTTGATTTCAAACATCATCTCACAAAAATGCAAGTTAATATAAGAAGGGAGTCCCTGAACCATAGGTACTTTTCTTCTTCACATTCTTAAATGAATTTTTAAAACCAAATCAAAATTTAAATTGTCTTTATATGCCACACATTTTGTGTATGTATATTTCTGTCATTTAAAAAAAAAGAAATAGACTTTAAAAAAAGCAAATTAAAATTATTGCACTATGGATGCTTCTGAAATCATTTTCATTCAGATTATAACTTTTAATAGAATGTATTTGTCAAAATGTATGTGACTGTGGATATTAGCAAATGCAATAAACATAAACTCCACACTGGATCTTATGCATGAAAGAAATTCAGTGCTTTTGCCTCTCATTATCTAGTAATCTCAGAGAATTTAACATATTTTTCTAATGAAAATTTCAAGCCACAGGCATTAGTGATAAAAATAGGAATTTCAATCAGCTTCTTTCTAAACAAGTTCCTCTATCTTTTCCTCCTGTGCTAACCAAATAAAAATCTTAGGCCCTGATTAACTTAAGTGAAGAGGGAGATCCATAATTTGTTACTTCATAAGAAAACATAAAATCACAACAAAATTTTGTGTATGCAACAAAACGGCTGGAATCCAGCAGCAGAACACGTGCTACACAAAGGCTTGTGAAGTCATCAGCCATGGCAGTTTTTTGGGAAATTAAAAACTTCTGAAACAGGGTGGCTGGAAAGCTGTCAACAGGGTAACTAGATACTTTAAAGGAACTATGGACTTTAAATTAGACTGCAAGCCAACAGAAACTCAAAGCTAGTAGGGTACAAGTAGCAGACTGGGCAGACGACACCACAGACTGTAAGTCACCAGTGGGTTCCTGTTCATGTATGGTGATGGGTCTATTTCATGGACTTTTCAATAACAAGATGTTGTAGTTTTGTCTTCTACAGAGTCAGAGTTCATTACCACAACAGAATCATGCAGGGAGCTGCTATGGCTAGAGAAACTGCTAAAGGATTTTGAAGTAGATGAAGAGATGTGACCACAGAGCTGTCAGAAGAGTGACAATATAAATGCACACACAAAACACATTGGAATGAATGGCCACCTAGAGTGTGACCTGAACAAAAAGGGAACTATCCAGTTGTTTGGTCTAACTGCAGAGATGAGAACAGTTATCCTGACAAAGTTTTTACCAAGATATTTTTTCATGAACCTGCAAAGCAAGTTGGGACTTAAAAGAGTGTTGCATGCAAGCTTGATGAGTGGTGTTGGCATGGCAACAATCTTACATGTACCAATACTGAGTATAAGTAGGAGGAGGCCTTTAAAATATAAAGTGATTGTCTTTTCCCATGAACCTATCGGCGAAGTTTTTTCTCTCTGTCCTTGGCTTGCTCTTCTCCTCTTCCTTATTTTTGCTTTGCTTTCATTGTTCTCTCTCGTCTTTCCTGTCCCACCAAACATGAGGCAAGCATCGAAGATCATTCACATGGTGCATATTCTATTTTTATTCCTCTGTTTGTAACTACACTTTTCCTTATTTAAATGTTTCTAGAGCCATGGTTCCCAACATAGGACACCCCACCCCACATGGGGGGGATTTGATTTTTTGGGGGGTGCAATTTGAGAATGACAGGTCAGTTAATGGCCTTTTTAGGCTTTCTCCACGTGAATCAGAGTTCACTTTTTGAATAATAAGAATTATATGTCAAAAGGGGGATCAGGATTTTAAAGATGCTTAGGTGGGGCATGGCCAAAATGGTTGGGAACCACGGTTCTAGAGTGATTTTTTAAAATTATACAAATGGCTAGTCATAGTAATGAAGTGGTTAGATCTGAGACTTGGATTAATCTTCCACATTTTCCCTACTGCTGCTGATGATTCAAGTTTTACTCCACATTCTACCTACAATATAGAGGAGTAACCAAAATTTCCCAACAATTATAACTTGGAAAGAACTGTTCAGAACAGTGGCAGCAAGGAGAATCAGAGAGAATAGCCCTATTCAGTCCCTAAGCAGATGAATAATGATGGAATAGGGCTAACTTGAACTAGAAGGATTGACACAGACTATGACCCAAGTTAGGAAATGTTCATTTTTGATTACTTCTCCTTGATTCCCACAGCCAGCATGGCTACTAGCCAAGTTGTCTATTGAATTCTAGGAGTTATCAATCATAAAAGTAACTATTCTACACTCTGGCAATCCCATAGCCTAAACTGCCTTACAGAGTTATTGTGAAACTAAATTACAGTAATCTTATGTGTGCCGTTGGCACAGTTAGGGACCAAATATATCAAATCAAGTTATCTCATAGCTGTGAAAAGCACAGGAGATAGAGATTTTCCATCTCACGTTTCCAGAATATTGATTCTAACTTTCAAGTGACTTTTGGAGAAAGACGAGTAATAGCAAAGCAAACCTGACATGTTGCCCAAACATTTATTTATTCATATGAATTATGGAGACAATTGCGCTGTAGGCTAGCCTAATGTATTTTAAGTGAGTGAGTGTGTATATTTCCTCAGTAGGAGCTATTTCATTGATTAGCAAGAAAAAGGGATACAGATAACAATGATTATCTTGCACCTTTTTCAAATGAGTTCTTAGTGGAACCGAGAGCTCACTTAGCACCAGCATTACCGATTCTGTACACATATAAATTTCCTTATACATATGTATCATGCTATTAGAGTGCTCACTGTGTCAAGGCAGAGTGGTTAGCTAATAACAGTGCCTATCATTGCCATAGTGCATTGCTTCTGGATCAGAGTGTCGTCACCCAAACACCCAAGAGGTTCATCTGCCCTGCAGCTGACTTAGTTGTAATATTTGGGTTTTCAAATATCTGTAGCATCCCCAGGAGCTTGAATGGGGACATGTGAATGGCTATAATAGTAATGGAAAACCTTTTAGTGTCTGGGTGCCCAAACTGCAACTCAAAACCCACTTATTTATCGCAAAGTGCCAACACAGCAACAGGGGAGGAAGGAAACACTTCCATTGGGCTGCTGGGCAGAGGGGTGAGGTGAACTCTCTGCTGGGGGGAGGGAGGAAGTGCTCCAATTGGGCTGCTAGGCAGAGGGGCAGGGTGAACTCTGTGCTGGGGGGAGGGAGGAAGTGCTCCTATTGGGCTGCTGGACAGAGGGGTAGGGCAAAATCTGTGATGGTGTGACTGCACAAGTGACCACAGAGAGGGCTCCGAGTGCCACCTCTGGCACGCATGCCATAGGTTCGCCACCACTGGACTATAACATAGAGAAGGTGGTGACATGAAACATGATGGCATGGAAGTCAGCAAAGGGAGGATTCAATATGACAAACTACAGACACACAGCTTTCTGAGTTTGGTGGCCAGCCTCCAGCAAAGGTTGCTTGTTTCCTCCTCTCCCCTACTTTCTTTAAAGTTGTTGCTGTTCACTGTTTAATGCTGGAATTCGTGTTCTTTCTTCCTGCTCAAGTAGATGAAAAGGAGTGGACCACAGGGAAGCCACATATCATGCCTACCTCCTCTTCCTTTTTCCTAGGAATGATTTACTAGCCAGTGTCCTGGATCACAAATGTGTTGTTCCCAGTGAGGATGACGAAGCTGCCTTCTAAAACAAGAAAGCTAAACAACATGAAGAGGAGAAAAAAAAAACAAGAGGGAAATGGAGTCAATTCTAGATGAGGAACAGGAAGAGGAGAAGGTGACATGTATGATGTTGGCTAGCTCAAGCAGCAATGGAAGAAAAGAGGTAAAAGAGTATAGAAGAAGAAGAAGCAGAGAGGAGAAAAAACATACAGATACCTTTACATGCTAAAAATAATCAAGCATGCAGACCCTGCAGAACAGAAACACTCAATTCAAATCCATCCACACAGGCATAGAAACACCCACCTAGTCACATAGACCTCAAAGCAAACTTTTCTTTAAAAGTGCAATCTACTACATCTATCCTATGCTAAGCAAGCAGCTAATAACATGGCGTTCAACAGAATATAAGCTCCTTGTAATTTACTCAGTGACTCTCCCCATGCTCCGAGTGATTGGAAAGTACTGATCCTTGGGCTTCATAGTTAATTGTAGCTGTCAGTCTTCTCTGTTTTTACCTACTGGTGCCAGCTCAACATTTGCCTTATACATTTATTTTATTTTCAATTTTTCTCAACCTTGTCTTTAAAAACAACAACAACAACCCAACGCACCTTAATTAGGCATGTTTTTTTTGGGTTCAGAACTTATCTGGATTCTGATTAGGGGTATTTATCAATTTCTGAACTGATGTAAATCAAAGCAATGGAACCCAAAGCACCCTTGGAATCAAAGTAGCACTCTGATTTGTCACTCCCAGGGCTAAATGGTGAAAATTAAAGAAAAAATACTGAAAACAAAAGTAATGCTGCAATAGAACCGGGAAACCCAAACTAGCACGGGAGTGTTGACCGATCAAGTGTCTAGCAAAAGCCCAGGATCTCTTGGAAACCTCAATCTTGCTTTCATTTTCAGGAAACTGGGATTACTGAAGAATTTTTGTTTCTTTTTAAAGCAGGTGCAGATCACATTCCAAGCAACTAAGTGCATGTGTGTTTGTGAGGTTTGTGCCATTGTACAGTATGTGAGTGGGTTGGTAACAGTAGGATAAGGAAGAGGATGTAAACAAGCTGTATTGCACATCTCCCAGTGAGCGATTGGGGTGGGGGGTGGGGGGAGAAAATGGAAAGACCTTTCACTGTATAATGGAGGTTCATCAGTAGTTGATAGCATTGAGTTGTCACCCCCTTTGCAGGTCTTTACCCCACCCCCCTTTCATGTTTTTTCACTATTTGAAGATACTGTATAGAAATCCATTCAATTACTTCTGAACAAATGGACACAGATCAAGCTACACGTCATTTGTGATTTGCAAGACAGATAATTCAGACTGAATCAAAGCCAATGCATATAGCAAAGCAAAGCAATAACACTTATATACCACCCCATAATGCTTAGTGCACTCTTTGGGGGGTGGGTGGGTTACAAATGCCCCAAACATACTGAATATTAATTTTACTGACCTTGGAAGGATGGAAGGCTTGGTCAACCTTGATCCTTGGCCAGGATCAAACTCACAACTTTTTGGTTGCAGGAAAGCAGTTTAACCACTACGCCACCAGTGTATTCTTAACTTTATTTCTGAAAGAAGCTGCTGTACTATTATTTTTAAATGTGAAATTTTCCTGATGCAATCTTGGCTAGTCCCAGTCCCCATGGAATCAAGAGAAGGCTGCTTGGTCCAGTTTGGGGCATCTCAAATTGGTGCTGTTAACCTGGAAGTTCATTGGTGCACAGTCCTGATAATACACATTTTCCAGCACTAACTTTTCAGCTTTTTTGCTATGCAATTTCAAAACAACAGACTAGACCAAAAATAAATTAAAAATAATGTTTTTAAAAACCAGACCGTTTCCCTGAACTAACATGTCTATTTATTCATAGGTAAAGGTTTCCCTTGCTCAAAAGCCAGTTGTATTTGACTCTAGTGTTCAGTGCTCATCTCTGTTTCAAAGCCAAGGAGCCAGCACTTTCTGCTTCTGCAGATGTTTCCATGGTCATGTGGCAGGCATGACTAGACACTAGAGGGCACAGAACACTGTTTACCTTCCCACCAAAGTGGTCCCTGTTTATCTACTTGCAACTTCTTGCTTTCAAACTGCTAGGTTGGCAGGAGCTGGGACAAAGACGGGAGCTCATTCCATCCTGCAATACGCAGGAATCAAACTGCCGACCTCCCGCCTTCCAGTCAGTATCTTAGCCACTTGAGCCACTGCAGTCCTGTTTATTCATAAGACTCAGTATATGGAGGCTGAATGAAAAATATTGCTCTGGGTTCTGTGATGTAAATTACATTGAGACCACTGTTATATGTTATTTCTTGCCCCTGGGGGGCAGCAGAATATTGCTAGTAAGTGAAACAGAGAATACTGAAAATAAAATATAAACCTCTTATTCATCCCAGCAACTTCCTCAGAATGGGACAGCTGTGTACTCAGCAGTTCTATTTAAAAAAGCAATCTCCAGAATGTTATGCTGAACAACACTGGTAGAACTAAACTGAATGCTGTTATTGCTATCCCTGAGCATATACCTATGTGTCCAAATTACTGCAAGACAAATATCTGTAGTGTGACACGGAGAACAAAATCTGATTAAATTCTGTTCTACAGATTTGAAACCAACACTAAAAATTGCTTTCATTCTTCAAAGAAAGGCAGTGTAATATGACACACAGACCAATGTAACAATAGAACTAGTAGCCCCTGTAGCTGGAACTGCAACATATTATTTGAAATAAAGGTTAGGGGATCAAATGTTTTGAATGCTTTCTCATGTATACACCATTAAGGGCACATCTATACTGGTCCAAAACAGAATGCTAAAATAAGGAGGCTTTAACCCCTATTTCAGGTCATGTGGTATTTAAGTCAGTGTGCCAATTTTCACTGATTGGTGGCTGTGATCTGTGGCGGCAATGGAACAGGCTCCAGCTATTCAGCAGAGACCAGCTCCAGCAGATTTTCAGTGTCTCTGCTGCCGCCACAGATCACTGTACTGAACAATTGGGGCCAGTCTCAGTTGATCAGCAGGAGCTTATCTCCAGTGATTGATGACCGCAACCTGTGGTGGCAGTAGAAGACAGATCCCAGCTGATCAGTAGTGGGGATCAGTGTGGCGATCTGTGATGGCAGCAGAGATGTGTAGATAAGTTGGGGGCACTCTTTACTGAGAAGCTGGATCCTGTCTCCACTGCTGCTACAGATCACCATGACCAATCCACAGAGATGAGCTCCAGCTAATCAGGGGAGTTCTGCCACTAGTGATCAGCTGGAGCCTATCTCCATTGACCATACCTGTCAGGTATCCCGTATTGGCCAGGAAATCCCATATTTCAACCCTCTTTCCCGGTCCTTTCGCGGCCATCCCGTATTTGAATGGCCAGAAAAGGGGTTGCATGTGCATCTATCAGAGGAAGTGGTGCGCATGCATGAAGTAGTTACTGCAGCGGTGTGCATGTGCAAAGGGGTCACTGCACATGCACAGTAACCCCTTCGTGCATGCACACCACTGCAGTAACCCCCTTCGTGCATGTGCGTCCATCAGATGCAGCGGTGCTTCCCGTTTTTTCACCGCCACAACTTGACAGGTATGCCATTGACAGGGCAGATCATTGAATAAAAATATTTATTCAAAGTGGCATAGTTCTTTGTCACTTTGAATAAATATTTTTTTAAAATAATTTTTATTAAGTTTTTAATAAACATACAAAAAAGAAAAGAAAACATTAACAATACGTTAACAAATATACAAATCAAAGATAAGTTGAAGTATTTAGGGATAATTATTTCCAACAAATTAGAAGAACTTAAACGATTGAATTATGACAGCTTGAGAATTGAATTTAGGAATAAAATACGAGAACTTCAGAAGTTAAAGCTGTCATGGTTCGGAAGGATTGCTATGTGTAAAATGATACTGTTACCAAAGATTAACTTTTTATTTGATACGCTCGCGATCCATTTAAAAGAGAAAGAAATCAATGAGTTTCAAAAAATGTTTAATGATTTTTGTAATGGAGGAAAAAAATCTAGGCTTCCAAAGAAACTATGGTATTTGCCTCAGAAAAAAGGGGGGTTGGGTATGCCAAATCTGTTAGTATATTACCGAGCATTTCAAGTCAAGAATGTTGTGAAGATCTTGGCAAGAGAAAAGGTAATTTGGGAACAATTGGAAATGAAAGAATACAGAAATATTGGAAACCTGAAGTTTCTGGGAATGAAGGATAAGGTGAAAAGGTCAAATAATACTATGATGAAAGGTCTCATGGAGGTGTGGAAGAAGGTAAAAAAAGATATGGTTCCGAATCTCTCCCCAATCTTGGAATTGACCGATATGATGTGTTTCCCAATAAAATTAGACAAAGAAAAAATAGAAATATTGGATAAAAATGGAACGTTGTTATTGAAGGATTGGTTAAAAGCATGTGATGTTGATGCCGAGCGGAAAAAAATGTTCGAGATATTAAATTTGAATTGGTTTCAGAAGTTAAAAGTGGATAATTGGAATAAAAAATATAAAAGAGAACTAGGGTCAGACAGAGTACTCACGGAATTTGAGGAATTGGTAAGGAAGATTAGAAAAGGGGAAAGTAGTATTAAGGGTCTTGTAAGTAAGCTTTATAATATATTGAATAGAGGTGCAGATCCACAGGAGGATTTGAGACGGAAGTGGGAACAAAATTTGAATATAAAAATTGGGGAGATTGAATGGAAAAATAAATGGAAAAAGAGAATTATGAGAACAATGTCTGTAAGAATTAAAGAACATAATTTCAAGATGTTGTGGCAATGGTACCTGACACCATTAAGACTTTACCAGATGGATAATAAAAGAGATAAGTTATGTTGGAGATGTAAAGAATTTGATGGAACATATGAACATATGTGGTGGAGTTGTAAAAAAATAAGGGATTTTTGGGGAAGAATAGAAAATGAATTTGGTGAAATATTGGGTAAAAGTGTTAAGTTGGTGTCGGGTACTATTCTTTTAACGAATGTGGAAGATCTGGGTTTAAACAAGGAGGAAAAAGAATTACTGGAAATTGTATTGACAACGGGTAGACAATGTATAGCCAGAAATTGGAAAAACGATGTAGATATTCAGGTTGGAGAATGGTATAAAGAAATGTGGAGTTTAGCATTGAATGATAAATTGACATGGGAGATTAAAGTCAAAAGAGATAATTTAAAAGAGAATAGATTCTGGAATATATGGAAACCGTTCGTGGATCACTCTATTATGGCAGGTGATAGTTCAGGACCAGTACCATCCCAAAGAAGTTTCTGGACTTGAGTAGAAAATAAACTCTCCGGGCATTGTATATATTCACAGGGTGTGTGTTTTTTTTTTTTAACTGGTTAAAAAGATTAGTGGTAGTACAGAAAGTTTCTCTCTAGTATTTTGGACTTTGAAATAAAGGTTCTTAATATTTGGTGGTTAAATAGTAGTTAATGAATATAGATATTGTTATGTGCTAGCATATAGTAATGTTTGTTAGTATGATATTACGGACTTGTTAGTGTAATGTATTGTTAATGTACTGTTAATGTTTTCTTTTCTTTTTCTGTATGTTTATTAAAAACTCAATAAAAAAAAACAAAAAAAAACTATACGTTAACAATACAATACACTAACAAATCCATAGTATCTTACTAACAAACATTACTGTATGCTAGCACATAACAATATCTATACTCATTAATTACTATTTAATTACCAAATATTAAGAGCCATTGTTTCAAAGTCCAAAATGATAGGAAAAAAATTTTTTTTCTGTACTACCACAAATCTTTTTAACAAATAATAATCACCCTGTGAATATGTACAATGCCCGGAGAGTTTATTTTCTACTCAACTCCAAAAATTTCTTTGAAATGGTACTGGTCCTGAACTATCATTTGCCATAATAGAGTGATCCACGAACGGTTTCCATATATTCCAAAATCTATTCTCTTTTAAATTATCTCTTTTAACTTTAATCTCCCATGTCAATTTATCGTTCAATGCTAAACTCCACATTTCTTTATACCATTCTCCAATCTGTATATCTACATCGTTTTCCCAATTTCTAGCTATACATTGTCTACCCGTTGTCAGTGCGATTTCCAATAATTCTTTTTCCTCCTTGTTTAAACCCAAGCCTTCCACATTCGTTAAAAGAATAGTACCCGACACCAACTTAACACTTTTACCCAATATTTCACCAAACTCATTTTCTATTCTTCCCCAAAAATCCCTTATTTTTTTACAGCTCCACCACATATGTTCGTATGTTCCATCAATTTCTTTACATCTCCAACATAACTTATCTCTTTTATTATCCATCTGGTAAAGTCTTAATGGTGTCAGGTACCATTGCCACAACATTTTAAAATTATGTTCTTTAATTCTTACAGACATTGTTCTCATAATCCTCTTTTTCCATTTATTTTTCCATTCAATCTCCCCGATCTTTATATTCAAATTTTGTTCCCACTTCCGTTTCAAGTCCTCCTGTGGATCTGCACCTCTATTCAGTATATTATAAAGCTTGCTTACAAGAACTTTAATACTGCTTTCCCCTTTTCTAATCTTCCTTACCAATTCCTCAAATTCCGTATGTATTCTATCTATCCCTATTTCTCTTTTATATTTTTTATTCCAATTGTCCACCTTTAACTTCTGAAACCAATTCAGATTTAATATCTCAAACATTTTTTTCCGCTCGGCATCATCATCACACGCTTTTAACCAATCCTTCAATAACAGCGTCCCATTTTTATCCAATATTTCCATTTTTTCTTTGTCTAATTTTATTGGGAAACACATCATATCAGTCAATTCCAAAATTGGAGAGAGATTCGGAACCATATCTTTTTTTACCTTCTTCCACACCTCCATGAGGCTGGCAGAGGGGAGAAACGATTGAAAGGCAGTAGGGCGCATCTTGCAGGTCCCCCCTCTCCCCTCTTTGGTTGACAGAGGCGACTTTTCGTTGGAAGGTGGGGAGAGTGAAAGTGTGTGTTTTATGTAGTTGGTATGGTGAAGGGTTGTTGGTGGCACGCCCGATGGAGAGTTTAAAGTTGGGAGAAGAATTTGGTTATGGGTAGTATTAAAATAATATCATGGAATGTGAAAGGTACAGGTTCTGTTCTTAAGAGACGGAGGTTGGAATCGGCGTTGAAAAAAGATAGACCAGATATTTTATTTTTACAGGAAACACATCAGAAATCAAAAGATACGAATAAACTTTATCTGGGTTGGATGCAACATTATGAGATGGCGTTTGGAACATCCAAAACAAGAGGGGTGGCAACTATGATTTCTAGAAAGTTAGGATTTGAAATCACAAAAAAGATTGTTGATCAAGAGGGTAGGTATTTGTTGTTAAGAGGAAAAGTGGAGGATGAGGAAATATTGTTGGTAAATATTTATGCTCCGAATGACCACCAAGCAGTGTTTCTTGAAAAAATTCGGAAAATAGTGGAGTTGGAAAACGTTGCAAAAACTATTGTGGCTGGTGATTTTAATTTGATTAGGTCAGGATTAGATTGCACAAACATAGCTAGAAGTGGAATGGGTGTGAAAGGGAAGGCGATGGACAAATGGATGAAAGTTATGGGTTTGAAGGATTCGTGGAGAGAGTTTAAAGGTTTGGAAAGGGCATATTCCTTTTTTTTCGCATGTACATGGGACCTACTCGAGAATAGATTACGTTTTTCTGTCGGAAAACTTAATTGGGGACATAGAAGGTACGGAAATTGGGATTATTAAGGAATCAGATCATGCTAAAGTATATTTGGAATTGAAAGCACAAAAAAATATTCAAAGAGTTAGAAATTGGAGGTACGATCCTAATTTGTTTAAAGATCAGAAAAGCAAAGAGGCAATTATGGAAAGCTGGAAAGAAAGTTGGCAATGGAACGATAATAATGAGGTTAATTTTAACATTGTATGGGATACCATGAAGTCAGTTTTTAGGGGGGAAAGCATAAAATTGGCAAGCCACAAATATAAAAAGTATAAAGCAGAACACATAGAAAAAGAAAGGGAAATAAAACAATTACAGGAAGAACACGCAAAAAGTAAAGATAAAAAAATTCTCTTGAAATTACAAGGACTCAAGGCAGAAGTAATGGGTAAAGATATTGATAAAGTTAAACGAGATTTGATTTATTTAAACAGAGAATATTTTGAATTTAGTAATAAGAACTCAAAACTATTAGCAAGAGCAGCTAAGGTTAAAAGGGAAAAAAGAGAAATTGGGGTGTTAGTTGACAGGCAAGGTTCAAGGTGCAATAAGAATAGCGATAAATGTAAAATAGTTAGGGAATTTTACCAGGTGTTATATGCAAAGAAAGAAATAGATATGGAAAAGCTTAAAAGGATATTGGAGAGGCAGTTAGGGAATGGGATAAAACAAGAGCATAGGGAGAAAATGGAGGAAAAGATAACTGATAAAGAGGTTAAGGGGGTAATAAGCGGATTGAAGATAGGGAAAGCCCCGGGGGATGATGGATTATCAACAGAGTTCTACAAAGAATTTAAAGAGGTGGTGGTCCCGAAATTGGTGAAGTTATATAATTATATACTAGATGGAGGATCAATCCCGACTTCATGGTATAACACTACAATTGTTCTTTTGCCAAAACCTGGTAAGAATTTGGAAAGAGTGGATTCGTACAGACCAATTTCGCTTATAAATCAAGATGCGAAGATCTTCACGGCAATATTGGCTAACCGTTTAAATAGTTTTATGGGGGAATATATAAATGTTGATCAAGTTGGGTTTCTAAAAGGACGACACATGGCGGATTTGACTAGAAGGGTATTAGATTTAATAGACAATGTTAATCAAACAAAGGAAAAAGTGGGATTACTATCATTGGATATTTTTAAGGCATTTGATTCATTGCAGTGGTCTTCAATTAAGGAAATAGTTAGAAAATATGGGTTCGGGGATAAATTTAACAGGGTTATAGATTTACTATATCAAAAAGGAAATGCCAAGGTTAGAGTAAACGAGGAGTTTACGGATGTGGTAAAGCTAGAGGCTGGTACTAGGCAGGGTTGCCCATTATCTCCTATCTTGTTTATAATGGCAATGGAGATTTTAGCTAAAAGTATAAGGGAGGATTCAAATATAGAAGGGATTATGGGTAATAAAATGAGTATGTATGCAGATGATACATTGCTTATGGTGAAGCACCCGGAGCAGGTGATGGATAGGATTAAAGATCATCTACAAGTATTTCAAGCTATAACTGGATTAAAGATAAATTGGGACAAATCTGAATTGATGTTGTGCAATTTGAAACCGAGCGAGATGGGTAGCACGGTGTCGACACTTAATATACAAATCAAAGATAAGCTGAAGTATTTGGGGATAATCATTTCAAATAAATTAGAAGAACTCAAACGATTGAATTATGACAGCTTGAGAATTGAATTTAAGAATAAAATACAAGAACTTCAGAAGTTAAAATTGTCATGGTTCGGAAGGATTGCCATGTGTAAAATGATATTGTTACCAAAGATTAACTTTTTATTCGATACACTAGCGATCCACTTAAAAGAGAAAGAAATTAATGAGTTTCAAAAAATGTTTAATGGTTTTTGTAATGGAGGTAAAAAATCTAGGCTTCCAAAGAAATTATGGTATTGGTCTCAGAAAAAAGGGGGTTTGGGTATGCCAAATTTGTTATTATATTATCGAGCATTTCAAGTTAAGAATGTTGTGAAGATCTTGGCAAGAGAAAAGGTAATTTGGGAACAATTGGAAATGAAAGAGTATAGAAATATTGGAAACTTGATTTTTTTGGGAATGAAGGATAAGGTGAAAAGGTCGAATAAATATTTTTTAAAATGATCCACAGCTAAAGTGGAGTCAGGCTCCAACTGATCAGTGGAGGAGGGCCAATGCTTTGATCTGCAGTGGCAGTGGGGATGTCGCCAATCAGGTGGGGCCCGTCTCCACTGCAGCTGCAAGTTGCAGTTCTATCAATTAAAAGTGGATAGCAGTAAGTTAACAAATAAGGCTTGAAGTCTTACCAATCCACTGTATAATTCAATGTTAATTGTATCCCCCTTTCCCCTTCAGGCATACATATTACCAAGAAAAGAAGTATTGCTTCTCATTCTGCCAAATAATTTTTGATTCCCCCCCCCCCCCCCTGAACTCTCTAAATTATTTTCAGCGATCAGGCGCACACACACATACTATTGATTAGCAGTCGATTCAGTCAAGCATGCCGTACAGCAGATGACAACTTCAATATCAGATAACGAGTAGCTCTCACAAATCAAACTTTGGAGACAGAATATTGTGGTCATCTTACAGTGTTTTTCAGAAGATATTCACAAATGCATTTCTTCACACTTTATTGAGTGATCTATGCACATGCATGAATCTGCCTGAAGGAATTAATAGGAAGACTGAAAATCCATCAGTTATATGATATTGCAAAGCAAGTGTTTTGCTTCTCTGCAGGGCTTGTTTGTCTGGGGCTCAGTGGGAGTAGCAGTAGCAGCGCTCATATTTGCTCTAGTGCAGGAGTTCTTAACCTTTTAAAGTTGGAGGCCGAGTCATGCTCTCTCAGACAGCTTCAGGGGGCCAGATGGCCATTTTGCCCTTCCTCCACCATGTGGCACTTCCTGGTGAAGTGGAGGCGGTGGGGGCCCACATGAAATGATGCTGTGGGCCGAATCCAGCCCATGGGCCGCAGGTTGAGAATCCCTGTTCTAATGAAAGTTCAGAATTGAGCACTCACTTATCTGCCTCTCTGGTGGACTGTGCTATTTGTAAGCCTCCAATTTCAACACCAGATTTCAATGAGTTGATTACACCGCCACTTTCTTTGCTGTCCATCTTTTACACAGATCGTGCGCTCTGTAAGGTTTGCTCTACAGCCAGATCTCAATTTTTAGAAAGAAGATACAAAGCTGTAGGATTGGGGCCGTAAAGCGGCCCTTGAGGTCCCGGAGGAGACTGGTCAAGTAATGACACGAGGCAAGATGGAGCGAAGACCAGTGATTTATTGAGGGAAAATCATCAGTATGTATTATGTTCAAGGCTGCGTATGGTAGAATGGTCATCTGACAGAAAATCACATCACCCATTTGCCCGGGTTAATTGAGAACCTATCTTGGGGAAGTTAATTAACTAAGGCAAACACTGACAGGGGAAAACCATTGTTCCTGGCTTGCTCAAGAGCAAACATGGTCACTATTTGCACTAAGGATTAGGCTTAACTGCGAGTGAGTAATTGCCTAATACGTAACGGAGTTTAGTGATTCGCTTCCCTCAGCAGAATCGCCGGTCAGGTCAGATGTGGGTGAATCAACCCTATGATTATTAATCTGCCCCCCCAATTTCTGTGCCCGCAGAGCCCACGGGCCAGGAGCTTTCTCGACTGAAGTGGCCTCTGCAAGGGCCGTATTATGCCAATTATGCTAGCGGAATCTGCACAAAGCTCCTTCCAACTCTAGACTTAATTTTTCTTTGCAGTACACCCCGTTAGCTAATCATATTAAACGGATCATTAACAAACATTGGCACGTTCTTGATGAGATTCCACATTGTAGTTTAAAGCTGAGGATTGGCTTCAGGAAGACTAAATCCTTTCATAACTTACTCACAAAAACTGATATCCCCTGATTCTCCATCATCTGTTAGTAGTAATAGTTTTTTGCAACTGCAGCCCATACAATTTCGGGCCATTTCAAATGCGGGAGATGTGTGTTTTGTAAGTACTCTTTGGAAACGGATACTGTTAATATTAGAAGTAAGGGCATAACTCACAAACTTACACATTTTACTTCTTGTTATTCCAAAAATGTAATATATATGATCACGTGCCCTTGTGATTTACATTACATCAGGGAAACCAGTAGGCAGTTGAAAACCTGGATCTCTGAGCATCGCTCTCGGATTCGGAATCGGACTTTTGGAGCCCCTCCGGTGGACCATTTTGTGGCCAAGGGACATAATGAGAATCAGTTTTCTTTTGAGGTGCTCGAAGTTGTTTTACCTCGACAGTTTGAACGGGCTGATTTGGAACTGTTATTACACCAGCGTGAAGCATTTTACATCCATCATTTTGGCACCCTCGAACCTCATGGACTTAATTGTGAGATTGACTTTACCTGTTTTCTCTGAATTCTCCATTTTGTCTCATTATTAGGAACACTTGCAGTGTTATGATTTGTATTTAAGGAGACCCTTGAGTTACTTCATTAACATTGAGAGCACACAAAGAGAATAGTGAAGTGAGGCCCAGGACGCTAAATAATTATAAAAATATATATGAATTTCTTTTGGTATGTATGTTTTTTAATTTTCATGATTATTGATGCTTGATTATGCTGTAAGTATAGTTTTTCTCTATTTAATATTTCCATGTTTAATTTTACATGTTATAATGCTGTTCAATATAAATATTTATATTTTAATTTATTATTGAAGATATTGCATTTACTATTATTGAACTTTAACATATGTTTTGAATTTTGTATTAATTTTAGAAAGTACCTGAGGTTATAAGATTGAAAAGCAAGAAATTTACCGGATTCGCTTTGGACTCCATAGTCTCCATTCTTCATACATTACATTGATTGATTACATTTTTATTATATTCTGTATCAAGTGATTTTTGTTATATACTAAATGAAGTTATTTTATTTGGACTTTGCATCAAGTGATTTATTCTTGTGAACTTGTTATTCATTATCATAAGACTCATTATTTTAGAGTTAATTTTGCACCTTGCCTCAAGCGGTTTTTCATACATTTTGGATTTCTACCGTTTGGCCAATTGTTTTTGCATTTACCCCCCTTGGGTAAATTTTGTACAGCAAGAGTCTGGAAACTTTCTAGTCTACATTCTGCAGAGTGGACATGACAATACTAGTTCACCTGACAGGTTACAGCAGGGGTTCACAACCACAGCCCCCAATGTCATTCCATCTGGCCTGCGGCAATGACCCCAGAAGCGTTTATGACAGCCATAAAAGTGCCCACACATGCTCAAACGCAACCACCACAGTTTACGGTGGCATTTGCGGCAGGGGGAATCATGTGTCCGGCCCACTCAGCTGTCTAAGGGGGAGTTGTCCGGTCTGTGGTATGAAATGATTGAGAACCCCTGGGTTACAGGCTGTTTCTGTTTCCCTGTTGTATGTTCTGCACTTACTCACATCTTTGCTTCACCATTTCATTCAATCCAAAACAGTCCTTCAAAATACTATTCAAAATATTTTGACACAGAAGGAATGCAGTGACATCCAAGCTATTCTTGTTCTATCCTTTGCCAGCAAGCATAGTACAGCTCATGTACTCATCTTCTGAGATCCTCTTTTGTTGTTGTTCAGTTGCACAGTCGATTCCGACCCTTTGCAACCCCATGAACCATTGCCCGCCAAGCACCTCTGTCCTCCACCATCTTCCTCAACCCGCCCAACTCTGTGCCCATTGTGTCTACAATACCATCCAGCCATCTCATTTTTGGCTGCCCCCTTCTTCAATTGCCCTCCACCTTTCCCAGCATCAAGGCTTTCTCAAGTGAATCCTCTCTTCTCATTTGATATCCAAAGTACTTTAGCTTCATCTTTACTATTTGACCTTCTAAGGAGCAGTCAGGGTTGATTTCTTCTAAGATTGACCTATTTGTTCTCCTCGCTGTCCAGGGAACTCTCAAAACTCTTCTCCAACACTACATTTCAAAGGCATCTATTCTTCTGTGCTCAGCTTTCCTAATGGTCCAGCTCTCACAACCGTACATTACCACCAGGAATACCATTGCCTTGACTATGTGAAGTTTTGTTTGCAAAGTGATATCTCTACTTTTCACTATGTTCCCCAGGTTTCTCATAGCTTGTCTCCCCATAATCAATTGTCTTTTTATTTCAGGGCTGCAATCACCATCTGCAGTTATCTTTGATCCTTCGGCTCCCTTACCTGGCCCGCCCGGTCGGGAGAGGTGGGAGTCCGGCTGGAGCCATTTTCCGGATGTGGGGCTATGAATAGCCGCCGCCACCGAGAGCCACACAACACCTTCGGCTCCCTTCCCTGGCCCGCCCGGTTGGGGGAGGTGGGAGTCCAGCTGGAACTGTTTTCCCAGCGGTGGGGGCTTTAGGGCTCTGGTGAGGATGTTTCGAAGCCAGGGGTTTGTCTCATGGACTGGAGGGAGCTGAGGGTTTGGGCAATTGTTCTTGTGATTTCAGTACTGTATTTAATGGTATTTTGTATAATCTATATTTGTATTTGCTTTTGCACTTTGCAATTTGGTTTAACTGTTTAATGAATTGTATTGAATTTATTGTAATGTATTGTGATATATTGTATTTTTTTGTGATTATTGTGATATTATTATGCTGTACTTCTAACTTGTAAACCGCATTGAGTCGGCCCTTGGGCAGAGAATTGCGGTATATAAATTAAAATTTCAATTCAATTTCAATCCTAGAAAAGTAAAGTCTGTCACTGCTTCTACTTCTTCCCCATCTATTTTCCAGGGACTGATAGGGCCTGTTGTCATTATCTTGGTTTTCTTGATATTGAGTCTCAAGCCAGCTTTTGCACTCTCTTCTTTCAACCTAATCAGGAGCTTAGAAAATAAGAACATAAGAACAGCCTTGCTGGAACAGGCCACAGCCCATCCAGTCCAGCATTCTGTCTCACACAGTGGCTCACCATTTCCTTCAGGGTATTCCCAAGGAGATGCCTTCACCTGCTTAGGATTCCCTGGAAATGGCATTGAGAGATATCCTGCCTATCTCTCCAACCCGGAGGTTGTCCTTAAGTATCCATAATTATAGCCATTGATCCCCTTGTCCTCCATGAACTTGTCTAATCCTTTCTTATGGCTGTCAAGACTGACAGCTGTCACCACTTCTTCTGGCAGGGAGTTCCATAGACCAGTAATCCTCTGGGTGAAAAAGTACTTTCTCTTATTTGTTTGAGAACTAGTACCCAAAAGTTTCATCGAGTGTCCCCTAGTTCTAGTGTTGTGCGATAGGGAAAACAGTTTTTCCTTATCTACTTTGTCCACACTGTGCATGATTTTATAAACTTCAATCAGGTCACCTCTTAGACGCCGTCGCTCAAGAGTGAAAAGGCCCAACCGTTGCAGCCTCAGATGGTAAGGAAGGTGTTCCAGTCCCCTAATCATTCTGGTTGCCCTCCTCTGCACTTTTTCCAGCTCCATAATATCCTTCTGGAGGTATGGCAACCAGAACTGTTCACAGTATTCCAGATGGGGCCTCACCATAGATTTATAAAGAAGCAAAATGACACTTGCTGACTTATTTTCTATAGCCTTCCTAATGATCCCTAGCACATGCACATCTCAAATTGTTGATATTCCTCCCAGCAATTTTGATCCTAAATAGTGATTCATCCATACCTGCATTGCGCATTATGTGCTCCGTATATAAGTTCCATTTTTAAAGCTAAGTAATTCAATTCTTTTTTTTAAAACCTGCAATTTATGAAATTGAGAGATGGTGCTTCTACCTGTATATCTAAGATTCAAAATGCCAGGAATGATGGCAACACCAATGGCACATTACAATAGCTGAAGAAGTATGTCGTGCTTACACATCTTCTGAGAATCATTTTATTAAAATGGAGTATGGGTGCTTCAGGTAGATTTGCTCCTGTTTTCTCATAACCTGTGGTGGAAAAAAATATTCCAGATTAGGCCACAGTCTCATTTCTTCTCTTGTGAACGCTTGCATCACTTGTACAGGATCTAGAATTGCTAGGCATGTTCTGGATAATGGGTGCTATATATTAATCATCATCCTTTTTGCCAGATATGAAGGCAATGGGCATATTTCAAAGGTTCCGCAGCTGTTCACTCATGTAACTTTTTTAAAGCATCAGGCTGTAGAAGGAAACTGCAGGGCAGAGATCCAAAATGGGGGAAGGGAGCAAAGTCAGCTAAGGATAAAATATACATTCTGAGTCAGAGGTACAACTGTATAAAGACTTAGTATAAGGTTACATCTCTGGGGCCTGGGCAGCCGGTTCAGAATGACCCCTCCCTTAGGCTGGTGAATGGCAGGTCAGTCTGCAATAAGGCCCCACTGCTTTCGGATATCTTGGGGGAGCAGGCCGACCTGGCATGCATCACCGAGATCTGGCTGACAACAGAGAATGGTGTTCCTCTGGCTGATATGTGTCCAGCCAGTTTCGGTATTTGGCACCAGCCAAGAGATAAGGGTAGGGGTGGTGAGGTTGCCATTGTAGCCAGAGAGTCATTGGGAGTCACCAGAGCCATGACTCCACAGGTTCTGGGTTGTGAGACTCTGCTTCTTTGGGTGGGCCTTAAAGTTCAGTTGGGAATCTTGCTCCTGTACCTGTCCCCTTGCAGTGTAGCAGAATTTCTGCCTGAGCTCCTCGAGGCCATCACAATGTTGGCATTGGAATTCCCCACGCTTATGATGTTGGGGGAATTTCAATTTACCGTCATTGGGGGTGGGCTCTGAATTAGCTCGGGAGTTCATAACTACCATGGCAGCTGTGGTCCTGACTCAAATAATCCAAGGCCCAAACAGGAGCAGTGCTCACACAATGGATTTTGGTTTTCCTGTCGGAGCAGTAGCTGAGTGATCTGAAATTACAGCAATTCTATATAACACCAGTGCCATGGTCGGATCACTATCTGGTGACTCTGGACTTTCTGGGGGCATTGACCCACCATAGGGAAGCTGGACCTATTAAAATGGTCCACCCACGGCAACTGATGGATACGGTGGGATTCCAGAGGGAACTGGGTTTTTTCCCCCTATGGATTGGCTGCACAATTCGGCCAAGGATTTGGTTGCCTCTGGAATGAGGGGGCGGCAGCTGTGGCCTCTCCGTGCGCATAGGCCCCACTCTTCTCCGTGGTTTACCAAGCAACTTCGGGAGCTTAAACAGGCAAAGAGACATCTAGAGCGCTGCTGGGTGAAGACCAAGAGCGACTCCAACTAAACGTTGACTAGAACCACTATTAGGGACTACCTTGTGGTGATAGAGGTGGTGAAATGTCAATATTTCACTGCTCTTATTACCTCAGTGGATAACTGCCCAGCGACCCTGTTCCAGGTGACTAGGTCCCTTCTTGGTAGGGGTGGTGGTTGCTAGTCCTGGGTTGCAGGGATCAGCTGATGATTTTGCTGATTATCTGATGGAGAAAATTGCTCGGATCCACTCAAAGTTTAATCCCAGCATGGATACAGGGAGTCTGGAGCTGACTGGACCATGGTCCTGTCATGTTATCTGGGATTGGTTCGATCCAGTTGTCCCTGAGGAAGTGAACAGGCTCCTCGGATCTGTCTGTGCTACTGCCTGTTTATTAGATCTATGCCCCACTTGGTTGCTTAAAATGGCTGAGGCGGTGACAGGCAATTGGGTCAGGGCGATAGTTAATGCTTCTTAGCAGAAGGGGGTGTTTCCTGCACCATTGAAACATGTGTTGGTGTGCCCCCTTCTTGAAGAAGCTATCACTCAACCCAACAGTATTAGCTAACTTTCGGCTTGCATCCAATCTTCTCTTTCTAGGGAAGGTTTTGGAGAAGGCAGTGGCGTGGCAGCTACAGGGGGTTCTGGATGAAGGGGGTTATCTGGACCCTTTTCAGTCAGGATTCAGGCCAAGATATGGTACTGTGACTGCATTGGTTGCACTGTTGGATGATCTCTGGCATGAGCAGGATGGTGGGAATCCATATGTCCTTGCTCTTCTTGACCTCTCAGCAGCTTTCGATACCATTGACCAAGATATCCTTTTGGGGATCCAGGGCACCGTGTGGTCCTGGTTTTCCTCATTTCTGATGAGCCAGATGCAGTCCATGTTGTTGGATGGTGAGAGGTCTAGCCCTAGGCTCCTACAATATGGGGTGCCACAGGATTCAGTGCTTTCGCCGCTCCTGTTTAATATTTACATGAAACCACTGGGGGAGATTATCCGTTCCCACGGGGTGAAGTATCATTAATATGTGGATGATACTCAGTTGTACATCTCAGCCTGTGGTGATCCAGGTGATGTAGTGGAAGTCCTATCCAGGTGTCTGAAGGCTGTGTAGGGGTCTGGCTGGGGGACAATGGGCTACAACTGAATCCTGGTAAGACTGAGTGGCTGTGGATTAGGGGCCCCGTGTTATCACGGGAGTTACCATCTTTGGTTCTGAATGGGGCTTTTTTGCCTCAGACAGACCCGGTGCATAATCAGGGGGTCCTCCTGGACTCATGACTCCTGCTCAATGAGAAGGTGGCAGTCGTGGCTAGGAGGGCTTTTGCACAACTTCGTGTGATCTGCCAGTTACGCCTGCTCCTGGACCGGGACTCCTTGCTCATGGTAATGCACGCCCTGGTCATCTCCAGACTTGACTATTGCAATGCGCTCTACATGGGGCTGCCCTTGATGACCACTCGGAGGCTGCAACTGGTCCAGAATGTGGTTGCTCGGGTGGTGATGGGGTGCAGGCAGTATGCCCATGCCTTGCCACTGCTTCGGGAGCTGCACTGGTTGTAAGTGTGCCTCCGGGTGCAATTCAAGGTGCAGGTGATTGCCTTTAAAGCACTACATGGTAGTGGACCAGGGTACTTAAGAGACCGTGTCACCCCAAGGTCATCTGCCCATCCCACTAGAGCAGACCAGAGGGGCTCCCTGATAGTTCCATCTGCTAGAGAGGCTCACAAGAATATTAAAACTTGGCTAGCACAACGGGTGTGTGGGGTGGCTGGGGAGATAGCCAACCTGGGCTGGCTTGTTTAAGTATTGCCTGGGCTGTCAGTTTTAGTAAATCTGGTGATGCAGCATTGGGAGGGCATTTAGAAAAAAATTAAATTTTTAAAGTCAAACAATCTAATTTTTAATGTTTTCTTAAATGTTTTAGTAAAGTTTTAGCTGTTATGTTTTCTTTGTAAGCCGCCCTGGGCAGCGGTAGAAATGTGAGTAATAAATAAATAAATAAATAAATAAATAAAAAGGATGACTCTGAATTCTATTATTTTATCAGGGACTGTTGCAGTTTTTCTTCTGTGCTGGTAAATGTTAGAACATCACAAGTGGTCTAGAGATCAGACTGAAGCATACTTCATTTGGGCAGTTTCTTCCTTCTCAGCTCATATTTGCATTAATGGGAATTTAAGGCATGCAAAAAGGCATCTGCAGATTAACATTTCTGATATAGACCTAGAAGGACAATTTTGCTGGAAGCTTGAATAACAGCAAAGTTTATGGCAGGATGCCGGTTTTAGAGTAGGATGCCATTTTCAGAGCTCAGTGAAAATATGCAGTGAGGCAGTAGCAGAACAGGTCAGATCCAGTCAACCATCTGTATATTGTCTTGATGCTCACGAATCATGTTCTTAGATGAAACAAAAGTGTGCCTATTAATCTGGTGACAGTATGATATTGAAAAAGAGCAATAGGTTCTAATCGTGGTTGTTTAAATTAAGGAGAAAAGACATGAAGGCAGAGAGGTCAATGTAATTGCTCAAATCAGTCACAGGACTGGAGAGTAAACAGTGACAGAAATCTTCCTTGAGATACAACTGGAAAATAAAGACAATCACTCAAAAAAATTAAACTGCTTCTTGGCTTACATATAACATTCTTGAGGCTGAGGAGACTTTATCAATGAAGATGACAGAATAAGGCAGAGAAAGGATGTGAATTCTTTAATAAAGGAACAAGATGCAAGATGTACTGTTAGAGCATACACTCTTGCATAAAGAAACTCTGATCACAATTTAATGTGTGATGTCTAAGAATTTGTTGAGTAGGAGATTCTAAGAGTCTAAGGTTACCTTACTTACTTACTTACTTACTTACTTACTTACTTACTTACTTACTTACTTACTTACTTACTTACTTACTTACTTACTTACTTACTTACTTACTTACTTACTTACTACTTCACATGTCTAGTTTGACATGGTGAATCAAAGCATCACCTCCCACAAGATTTTAGTGGTCAAAGTATTTGAGTTTCAGCTTCAGTATCAGTCCTTCCAAGGAGCAATCAGGGTTGATTTCCTTTAGGATTTACTGATTTGATATCCTTGCAGTTAGGAGGACTCTCAAAAGTCTTCTCAGGCACCACAATCCAAAGGCACATTTTCTTCTGCACTCAGCATTCCTTATGGTCCAGCTCTCACAGCCATACATTACTACTGGGAAGACTGTTGTAGGCAGGGTGATGTCTCTACTTTTTATTATGCTGCCTACAGGTATGTTTGCCATAGCTTGCCTCCCAAGGAGTAAGCATCTTTTTATTTCATGGCTGCAGTCACTGTCTGCAGTGATCTTGGATCCCAAGAAAGTAAAGTCTGTCACTGCTTCCATTTCTTCTCCTTCTATTTGTCTTGGAGTGCTGAGGCCGGTTGCTATGATCTTGGGTGTTTTTTAATATTGAGTTTCAAGCTAACTTTTACATTCTCCTCTTTCATTCTCATCAAGAGGCTATTTAGATCTTCTTCACTTTCTGCCATTAGGGTGGTGACATCTGCATTTTTGAAGTTATTGATATTTTTTCTAGCAAACTTAATTTCAGTTTGTGATTCATCCAGCCCATGCATTACGCATGATGTACTCTGCACATAAGTTGAATAAGTAAGGTGACAATTTACAGCCTCACCATAGTCCTTTTCATATTCTAAGCCAAACAGTTGTTCCATACCTGGTCCTACTGTCACTTCTTTGCTGGCATACAGGTTTCTCAGAAGACAGGTAAGGTGTTCTGGTACTCCCATCTCTTTAAGGACTTGTCACAGTTTGTTGTGATCCACATAGTCAATGACTTTAATCTAGTCAATGAAGCAGAAGTAGATGTTTCTCTAGTACTCACTTGCTTTCTCCACAATGCAGAGAATGTTGAGAATTTGGTCTCTAGTTCTCCTGCCTCTTCGGAACCCAGCTTGTACTTCTGGTAGTTCTCAATCCATGTACTACTGAAGCCTAGCTTGTAGGATCTTGAACATGATGACCTTGCTAGCGTGTGAAGTGACTGCAATTGTATGATAGATTGAGCATTCCTTGGTATTGCCCTTCTTTGGAACTGGAACATAAAGTGACTTTTTCCAATCCTGTGGCCATTGGTGCATTTTCCAAATTTGTTGGCATAAATGAGTGCAGCAATTTAACAACACCATCTTTTAAGGCTTTAAACAGCTTAATTGGAATACCGTCAGGCTTTGTTGTTAGTAATACTTCTAAGGTCTGTTTGATTTCACACTCCAGGATGTCTGGCTTGAAGTCAGCATTCACTGTGGTTGTCAGGGACGATAAGGTCCTTCTTGTATAGCTCTTCTGTGTATTCTCATCATCTTGCTGACTGTATAGAGCAGTGATGGCTAACCTTGGCACTCCATGTGTTTTTGAACTTCAATCCCCAGAAGCTCTGATCAACAGGAGTGCAGACTTGGACTTGGTCTCCTTGGAATTGAAGTCCAAGAACATCAAGGTTCACCATCACTGGTATAGAGCTTCTTCATCTTTGACTGCAAAATATGTAATCAATCTGATTTTGGTGTTGGCCATCTGGTGATGTCCATGTATAGAGTTGCCTCTTAGGTTGTTGGAAGAGGATGTTTGCTATGACCAGTGTATTCTCTTGGCAAAATACTATTAGCCTTTGCCCTGCTTCATTTTGTATTCTAAGGCCAAACTTGCCCGTTATTCCGGTTACCTTTTGACTGCCTACTTTGGCAGCCTAATCTCTTATGATGATAAGTACAGCTTGAGACTTAATATCAAGAAAAGTAAGATAATGGCAACAGGCCCCATCAGTTCCTGGAAAATAGATGGGGAAGAAGTAGAAGCAGTGACAGATTTTACTTTCTTAAGATCTAAGATCACTGCAGATGGGGATTACAGCCATGAAATAAAAAGACGACTGATTCTGGGGAGACAAGCTATGAGAAACCTGGGGAACATAGTGAAAAGTAGAGACATCACCTTGAAAACAAAAAATCACATAGTCAAGGCAATGGTATTCTCGGTGGTAATGTACAGTTGTGAGAGCTGGACCATTAAGAAAGTTGAACACAGAAAAATAGATGCCTTTGAGTTGTGGTGTTGGAGGAGAGTTTTGAGAGTCCCCTGGACAGCGAGGAGAACAAATAGGTCGATCTTAGAAGAAATCAACCCTGACTGCTCCTTAGAAGGTCAAATAGTAAAGATGAAGCTAAAGTACTTTGGACATCAAATGAGAAGAAAGGATTCTCTGGAGAAGGCCTTGATGCTGGGAAAGGAGGAGGGCAAAATAAAAAGAGGGTGACCAAAGATGAGATGGCTAAATGGCATCGGGGATGCAGTGGGCACAGAGCTGGGCGGGCTGAGGAAGATGGTAGATGACAGAGATAGCTGGAGGATGATGGTCTATAGGGTTGAAAAGGGTCGGAATCGACTGTGCGACTGAACAACAAGTGTGTCAGTTCTAGAAAGTATTGTAGGTCTTCAAAGGACTGGTTAACGTCAGCTTCTTCTGCATCAGTGGTTGGGGCATAGGCTTCTTTTGTCAGATATGGAGTCAATAAACATATTTCAAAGGTCCCCCAGCTGTTCTCTGATGTACTTTTTTTAAAGCATCAGAGTGTAGAAGGAAACTGCAGGGCAGGATAATAATCACTTTTCAGAATGAAACATTGTCACTGGGTGTGGGGTAGTGAAAATAAATAAAAACATATCTCATAGGAAATGTATGAAATGAACTGGGAGGAAAGGATCACAAGTACATTGACATAAGAAATGGGTAATTGCTGAACGCATTTTATATTTAACAAGTGGCTGACCTGAAAGAATGGGGCTGCTTGATTCCATTTCAAAAGATGGATATCTTTTCAAGCTGATCAAGAGCAATGAATGAGGGGAAGACCAGAGAGATAGTGGAAGGGAAGGGATCATAACCTTAAAAGTATTTCCATTTTCCTTTATCAGGAAATTAGCCTGTGGCAACTATAATGGCCTATAGCAGTTTATATCTAACTGTTCAAGAAATGGACGGGAAGTTCAATCATACAAACATTTCCAACTACATCATCATATATATTATTATTATTTTTGCAAGATGAGATTTGGAAAGAAAACATCCTTTTTTTAGTTGTAAAATATCATTTTTTTTAAAAAAAATGGGCTTTCTTATGTTAAAACTATATATCAAGTTTTTATTGAATAAAATTTTGGTTAAGGTTTATTTGCATAATGACATATTATTCCTACAGTTAATGTCTGCATGGAATTGGTGCTTGTACCTGATAGGAAGCTTTTCTGCCTAAGATAAGGGACCAAACTCTAATCATTTCCCAAATACAAGGAAGTGTGCACCAGTTTGTCTTGCTCGAAAGCCAGTCATAGCCAACTCTAGGGTTCAGTGCTCATCTCTGTTTCAAAGCCGAACAGCCAGCGTTGTCATGTGGCAGGCAAGACTAGACACCAGAGCGCACGTAACTCTGTTACCTTCCCACCAAAGCGGTCCCTATTTATCTACTTGCAATTTCTTGCTTTCGAACTGCTAGGATGGCAGGAGCTGGGACAAAGACAGAAGCTCATTCCGTCCTGCAGTACTCGGGAATCGAACTGCTGACCTTCTGCCTCCCAGTCAGCATCTTAGTCACTTAAGCCACTGAGTAAACAAGAAAACAAAACAAAAGTCCCCCAAGAAGATGGGGAAAGGGTTCTTTGGCCCACACAGCTTTGTGCCCATTGCATCTACAATACCATCTAGCCGTCTTATTTTTGGCTACCCCCTTCTTTTGTCCTCCACCTTTCCCAGCATCAAGGCCTTCTCAAGTGAATCCTCTCTTCTCATTTGATGTCCAAAGTACTTTAGCGTCATCTTTAGTATTTGACCTTTAATGAGCAGTCAGGGTTGATTTCTTCTAGGATCGACCTATTTCTAACACCACATTTCAAAGGCATCTATTTTTCTGCACTCAGCTTTCCTAATGGTCCAGCTCTCACACCCATACATTACCACCGGGAATACCATTGCTTTGACTATGCAATTTTTTGTTTGCAAGGTGATGCCTCTACTTTTAACTATGTTCCCCAGGTTTTTCATAGCTTGTTTCCCAAGCATCAGTCGCCTTTTTATTTCATGGCTGCAATCACCATCTGCAGCGATCTTTGATCCTAAGAAAGTAAAATCTGCCAGTCGTATCCAACTCTAGGGTGCAGTGCTCATCTCCATTTACAGTTCGGGCGTGTGCCCGAATAGTCGGTGCGGGCTAGTAGGGCCTGGCTTAGGATCCTATGTGAAGTTCCAACGGTTAACGCTTGATTTTATAGGTATAGATCCTTATTTCTGTTTGTTTCAGAGTATATATTTTCATTTTGCTTTCCCTGAAGAACAAAAACACATGAAAGAGAAAAGAAAGGAATTATAAGAAAGAATATATAGAGTTCAAAGCTGTACAAGTGTTGTGACTTGGGATCCTGGGTGCGAGGAGGAGGACTTTCAGCCGGCCCAGCTGCCTGCTCCGACTTGGAATCTGAGCCTGAGGAGGACAACTTGCCGGTCCCCCAGGCCATAACCAGCTCAGATCAGGAGACCGAGTCAGAGGACGTGGACATGGCACTGGCCTCGCAGCCAGCTGTCACTCTGGAGCCTGCCCAGCAGGGCCAAGCCGGGCCAGAGGATCGGAGTTTGACAGCTAGGCCAGCTGCCAGCAGGCAGGCTACTCAGGAGCAGGCTGGCATGCCTGCTCGTTACAGGGTTTCATTGAGGCATCAGATGCAGCTGAGAAGGAGGAGGGCCAGGGCACGCCTCCTGAACAGACTCTCAGCTGTGAGCTCTGACTCCCCTTAAAGGAGAGGCATACTGGCAGGCCCTTGTCAGGTCAATTTGTCAGTTTGGTGAACCCAACACTGTGCTCCTGGCTTCCTGACCTTGATTCTGAACATTGGACTCTGATCTTGACCACCCTCTTGGACAACCGCTGCAGCTCTAGTATGACTCCACTGGCTCCTGACTGGCAACAAAGACTCTGCTCTGCTCCTTCTAAAACCTGAAGTAAGGAGAAGCTCCCCTTCCCTCATTGTAGCTCTAACCAGCTATAGAGCTCTGCTGGTGCCAGTCTCTGGCAACAACCTTCTCACTTTTTCTTCTCTGACTGATGCTCTCTCAAGGTACCACAAAGTTAAGAGCCAAATATTCCTAATTTTGTGCCTCAGTGAGATGCTGTATTTGTCAGCTTTTATGCCAAGCATGCTCCTCTCTTTCTCTCTCCATGCTGAGAAATGAATCATTTGACATTTCAGCACTGATGCAAACGGCATGGATACATTTTCCCCTGCAGTACTGCATCAGATGTAAGAAGCTGGATTCAGCCTTTGGGGAGGATGCAGGCAACCAGATTCCTAAGGTGTAGTGAGAGAATTGCCCCTAGGAAGCTCGATAGTCTTCACTGCACAGGTTTTGCTTTGTGACCTTTGCATGGATGAATATATGCTATGGCTTATATAGACAGTACAGAGTGTCATCTTTCTCCCTAGTGCTTTGGCACCCAAAGAAAGTCCTCAGTGTACAACACCTGCTCAGCTGAATAGTTTCAAAATTACCTTCCTTTCTGATAGCTACTCAGTGCGATCAGCAGGAGATTGTTCTCAATCCCCAGGTTCTATAAGATTCCTCTAGGTTCTATAAGTATTCGTGAACCTCCTTGAAAAACTGAAAGTACTGTATCTGTGTTTCTCATCTTCGTGTATGATTGCTCCAGACTCTTGCTGTTACTGAACAGCATGTAGTACAAGAAAAGAGAGTGTTTCTCCCCCTCACAACGCAGCTCCTGTTCTGATCTTGACCTCTGTAGGAAAGTCTGCTACCCATTTAGAGTCCATTTAATTGAACTCAGCCAATCTGTGAGTTATCAGATACATCACTGGGGCACACACCTACTCTTTTCTTACATAGTCAGTCAGTGTGCTTGTATATCCTTTTCCACACTTACCCATCCATCCGCTCTGTGCATTACCCAGAGAAAATGTCAAGATTTTACATCCTATAGATGCAAGTCAAAATTAAATATGGAGACTTCTGAGTCAATTCTGAGACTGCTCCTGGGTACTTTACAAGTCTGGCATGATGTCAGTGACCCAGAGATGCTCATTTCAACTACAATTTTTGAAGGCAGTGTTGTTGTTTTTTTTAAGGACAGAAAATCATATTCCTATCAGAAATTGTCAATTTCATCAAACCCCTAGTTTTCAATCTGATGCTCTATGGCAGTTTTATTTCAGAATAAAGAGGCATTCATCTTTTTTCCCTCCACTACCCTTTTTGTTTGAGTTAAATATAGTGTTTTTTTTTGGCATCTATCAAAAGTATTGGAGATGATACTAATCTTCCTCCATGTGAACAGCTAGTATTTTATGCTAGAGTCTCCCAGATTGTAATGTCTCTTATTAACCCTTGCCTGCTGCAAACATTTCACTTGTATCACATTCATTTTACACAGTTTGCAAGTGTAAAGGCTTTTTCATGGAAGGCTTGAACTCTCAGTCCCAAAATTCACACTATTTAAGCCATGAGCCAGAGAGTCAAGGATGGACATTTCTAATGTCATTGAAGGGTGTGGCCAGCATAGATTTGGCACTCATATCTCTACTAAAAGTAGCACTCAAAGCAGTTTACAATCTTCATAAAAGAATAAAAACAACTAAAACCAAATCTAGCCATACCTGTAGGCACTGGGCATGGTGACCAAAGTGACCTATGAAAGCAGAGGGAAAATTGGTGATGGGCTAAGCTCAGTGGTGGGATTCAGCACGTTTGCCCCAGTTCGCCAGAACCGGTAGCAGAAATTCTGGCTGGCCCCGCCCATCCAAGTTTTGAAATAAAGTAGTCCTAATTCAGGTGCAACACAGGACTTCCCCCCTGGCTACGCCCACCATACCACGCCCACAGTGTAGTAGTAAAAAGAAATTGAATTCCACCACTGGCTAAGCTTAACCATTTGAGACTGCCCAGAGTAGCCTATATTTCACTTAACAAATGAAAAATCCTTTGTCTTTCTGCTCTCTGACAATATAGGCCTTTCTGGACAACCACACACATATATACACAGCTTTGGTGTTTTGCATGGAAGACAATAGAAGGAGCCGCAGTAGGGCTAAATACAACTTTATTGCATGATGGTCAGGGTGAACATGAGGTAATGGCAGACAAAACAGCTCTATTTATAGTACACTGTACATTTGAATATTCCGGGTGGTAGCTCATTGGCTACTGTCCGCGTGATGTCATAGATTGTCATGCCCATCTTCTCCAGGTGTGGTGTGGCGGGAAGGTTTCCCGCTCTTCAGGTATTCGGGGAATCTGTACCATGTGAGCCGGATGCTCATTACTGCCACCTGTGGCCACTTAGCTCGCATCCTTAAACAGCTTGCTACAATGTGTCTCTGATTAGATGCAATTGGATACATTGACTGGTTACATTCTGTTAAAGGGAACCTTGCAACATTCATTCAATACATAACACCCCTCCCCCCTAGGTGAGGACGAAGTCCTTCAGCCATTGAGGCTTCCCGCATGTTCGCTTTGGGCGAGTGGCGGACGCGCTTGGGGCTGGAGTCCCTGCACGCTCCTGACTACTCTGTCCTCGTCCTGCAATGGGAGAATGTAACTCGTTAGCGATTGGCTGCGAGTTCTGAGCTGGGGATTGGGGAGGTCTAGGTATGGGAGTAAACTCCAGGGATGTGAAACCGGGGGCTCCAGGGACTAAAGAAAAACCCTGCTCTTCGCTTGGACAGGTTGGGAACCACTCCGAAAAATCCCCCCAGTTTCCTAACTCAAAGTCTAACAGCTCTTCGAAATCCGCCTCTTCCAAATCGTTCCTGTTACCAGGTGGGTCAAAAGGATGTGGATTTGTGTCATTTCCCTCCCCCCTGTGGTCTGCATCTCCCCCTTGGGATAAGCAGGTGGGGGAGAACCCTAACGCTGAATGCTCTGCTTGGTCACTCAAGTCTTGCCTTCCTACTATCCTACCCCTGAGCTGGTCGGCATGCCTCCTCCAGAGGAGTCCTGTGCTTGTCTCGACATTGTAGGAGACTGGCCCCGTTTGCCCAACCACTACTCCAGGCACCCAGTTAGGTCTGCCGGCTGCGTAGTTTCGGCAATGCACTGCCTCGCCGATCTCGAAACTCTTGGTGTCCCCCCATTTCTATATTTCCACCCATGTCCTCCACCCTGGTTGGGTCTAACCTCGAGAGGATTATGGCGGGCTTCCTCCGCATAAGGAGTTCGGCGGGTGACAGACCCAACGCTAAGGGGGTTACACGATACTTTAATAGGAACTGGCAACGTTGCAAGTTTAACTCCCCGGGGCCCATCCTACGCAGTGCGTCATTAGTTGTCCGCACCAGGTGTTCCGCTTGACCATTTGTAGCGGGTTGAAAAGGGGCCGCAGTTATGTGGCGAATTTTGTTAATCTCTATGAAACCCTGGAACTCCACTGACGTGAAAGTTGTGGTGTTATCACTCACAAGTACGTCAGGTAACTCGAAGCAGCTAAATACCTTCTGTAATTGTTTAATCGTCGCAGCTGATGATGTACTGGCCATCGGGATTACCTCCAACCATTTGGAGTAAGAGTCCACTATTATAAGGAAAAGGGTGCCCCTGAAAGGACCCGCAAAATCTATGTGTAGATGCGACCACGGTCCCTGGGCTGTGTCCCATTCTCTGTGCGGAAGTTGGGACTCCTTGGGCCAGGTACTCTGGCAGCTCTCACAAGTGCCAATCATGTATTCTATGTCTGCATCCAGCTTGGGCCACCAGACGTAACTTCTAGCTAGCACTTTGGAGCGCACGATCCCTGGGTGGCTGATATGCAGCATCTTGAGCACCCGAGACCTCAGAACCTCGGGGATTATGACCTGCTGCCCGCAGAGTAGGCAGCCCCTTTCTAAGGAGAGTTCATCTCTCTGCCTACCATAAACCTTGAATTCCTCCGTAGGGGAGGTTGCTGGCCACCCTTTTTGTACCCATGAACTGACTAGGGCCAATGACTTGTCTTTCACCGTAGCCTTGGTGATCTCCGCTGGCAGTATCAGGGGCGACTCTAGGGCCTCGATCAGGAGCACCTGGTGGTCCTGTTCTACCTCGCACTCTGGGTCCCCTGCCTGTGGGAGGGGTGACCTGGAAAGGGCGTCGGCATGGCTGATCTCCTTGCCAGGGCGGTAGGTCAACGCATACTGGTATGCGTTGAGGAAAATGGCCCATCACAGCAACCTTGGAGACAAGATCTGCGGGGTTGGCTTGTCTGTGGTAAAAATCCCTAGCAGGGACTTATGGTCGGTCACGACTGTGAACGGTCTGCCATAAAGGAAGTCGTGGAACTTTTTGGTTCCTGCAACAATCGCCAGGGCTTCCCTACCTGTTTGCGCATAGTTGCGCTCTGCCTTGGACAGGGATCTCGAATAGAACACCACCGGGGCTTTTCGCCCGCTCTCTAGCATGTGGCAGAGGACTGCCCCCACCCCCACTGGTGAGGCATCACAGACTAACACAACGGGTATCTTTGGATCAAAGTGGGTCAAGACAGCCTCGGAAGATAGAAGCTGCCTGAGCCCTCAGAATGCCCGTTCCTGGCTGTCCCCCCACCGCCAAGCCGCATCTTTCTTGAGTAATTTGTGCAGTGGCTGTGATACTGATGCCTTTCCCGGCAGGAAAGAGTGGTAAAAATTTAGAAGTCCTAGGAAGGACTGTAGTTCGGCCTTGGTGGTGGGGTGAGGGGCATCCTGCACTGCCGACACCTTTGACTCTGCTGGTTTGATACCCTCAGGGGTTATTCAAAAACCCAGAAACTCTACCTCTTCAGCAAAAAACACACACTTATCCTTTCTCAACCTGAGCCCCGCTTTCTCCAACACGGTTAGTACCCGGTCTAACCTCTTGGCCAATTCCTGTTCCCCTCCAGCCATTATCAAGACGTCGTCAAAGTAGGGGAAAACACCTGGGAGTCCTTTCAACAATCTTTCCACAAGGGACTGAAAGATTCCTGGAGCCAAATTTACGCCGAATTGGAGGCGCGTCACTTTAAAGGCTCCCTTATGAGTAACAATGGTTTGAGCGGCGGCTGCAGCTGGGATCACCGTTAATTGTTGATATGCCTACGCTAAGTCTAGTTTGGCGAAACACCTCCCCCAGTGCAAAGTTGCTAACAGGTGACTTACTACCGGCACCGGATACGCATTTGGGCGAATTGCCTTGTTAATCGTGCACTTGTAGTCAGTGCAGATTCTGACCTCCCCATTAGCCTTAAGCGCCGTAACAATGGAGGTTTCCCACTCGGCAGAATCCACCAGTCCCAAAATCCCCTGACCCACCAGTTTGTCCAGTTCAGTCTCAATTTTGTCCTTTAGTGCGAAAGGCACTCTCCTTGGCTGAAGTCTGAAGGGTCGGATGTCGGGATCCATGTCAAATGAAACTGGGGGCCCCTTGAACTTCCCTAGCCCCTTCTCAAAGACGGCAGGGTATGCGTTACACACCTCCGTGATTGGGTCAGCCTGCACGGCGTGTATGCCTCCAATGAAAACCCCCAGGGGGCCAAACCACTGCGTACCCAGGAGGCAGCAGGACCCTTCCTTTAAGACTACTAGGGGCAACTGTGCGGAGCGCCTCTTGAACTGTACCTTGAACTCTCCCACCCCCAACACTGGGATACTTTTGCCCTGAACGTCCCGCAAGTTAGTCTTTAGGGCCTTCAGTTTGGGGCATGACTTGGGGGGAATGTGCAAAAATTCCCGGTGGGAGATGATGGAGTACGATGACCCCGAGTTGATCTCCATCCTTACTGGGACCCCTTGTACCAGTACCTCAACAAAGAAACGGGGGTGCCGCAAAGGCACGCTGTGAACCGCCTGGTCGTGGTTGTCGGGAACGCGTTGAGACACGCGGTGCTCCTGAGGCTCGTCATTGTCGAAGATTCTGCTGACCCCATCTGCTTTCCATTGGGACTGTTCTGCCTGGCCCTTGCCGTTGTCTCGACACTGCCTGCAGATCTTTGCGATGTGCCCGCACCACCCGCAGTTGTGGCACTCCGCCTTCCGGAATGGGCATCGACTCCGGTCGTGGGATGCCCCGCATCTGTCACAGGGGTGGTCCTCTCTGGCGCGGTCTTGTACCTCGGGTCTCCTCTGCACCCGCTGTACGTCATCGTCCACGCTGAAGTCGGAGGCAGACGTGGTGGACTCAGAGGGCCCCTGCTCTCCGTGGGAGGAACAGCTATGGACTGGGACCGCTGGCGGGGGGGCAACTATGGCGGTCCTGGCCCAGCACACCCGTTCACCTTGTTGCACTGACTCGGCGGCTTGGGCGATGCGCAGGACATGCTCGAAGGAGATGCTCTAGTCCTTGGCCAGTAGTTTTTTCCTGGCCCCCTTGTCTCACAGGCCCAGCAGGAGTCTGTCTCGCAGCGCCTCGCTCAGGGACACTCCCCCCCGGCAAGGCATGGCAGCCGCCCTCAGGGCTGCTATGAAGTCGGCCATGGACTCACCGGCCCACTGGCACCGCTGCTGAAAGGCCAGCCTTGCTGGGAACACCAACACTTTCGGGCGAAAGTGCTTCCTCAGCTCGGCGAGGATCTCGTCTAGGGGTACCTCCCTGAGCGGCCTCGGTGCCAGCAGGTTCGTTGCCAGTTCTAGCATTTCCAGGCCGCACTGGGCCAGCAGGAATGCCCAGCGCTGGGCTTCCTCCTCGATGCCCTCGAGATCAATTGCATAAAGGAACTGCTGTTCGTAGAGTTCCCATTTCTCTGGCTTCATGCTGTCGAAGGGCACGATGTTCACTTTTCGGGACGCTATCCCACCTTCGTCGCCAATTTGGTGTCTTGCATGGAAGACAATAGAAAGGAGCCGCAGTAGGGCTAAACACAACTTTATTGCATGATGGTCAGGGTGAGCTTGAGGTAATGGCGGACAAAACAGCTCTATTTATAGTACACTGTACATTTGAATATCCCGGGTGGTAGCTCATTGGCTACTGTCCGCGTGACGTCATAGATCGTCACACCCATCTTCTCCAGGTGTGGTGTGGCGCGAAGGTTTCCCGCTCTTCAGGTATTCAGGGAATCTGTACCATGTGAGCCAGATGCTCGCTACTGCCACCTGTGGCCACTTAGCTCGCATCCTTCTACAGCTTGCTACAGTGTGTCTCTGATTAGATGTAATTGGATACATTGACTGGTTACATTCTGTTAAAGGGAACCTTGCAACATTCATTCAATACATAACAACAGCCAAATGCAAAAGGCAATCTACAAAATTTGATGTACTGAAAAACAGAATATGGATTAAACACTTTGTAAGAACTATTAGGCATAATTAATGATCGGATCAACTTTTAATATTCTTTCTTAAATGATACTAAGATTTTATCTTACTTAATTGCTGCTTGTATTTTAATGAGCATGAAAGGGTAAAAAGACAAAATCAGTTCCGCCAATGTTTCTTAATTCTTGGAGGAAAATGTCCTTTCCTACATAGCTGACTGGTCTTTGCTTCTTCCTTTCTCTGCCAGGGTTAAAGTTGTGTTGAAAATGGTGCTTTCCTTTCGCAAATTGTGGATATGAAAGTCTTGGTTCAGTTTTGTGCTAACCATAGGAACAAATTTCCTTGCTATGTCATTCTGGATTTTCAAGGGACACTTTCAGGCCAAGCTAACAACTCAGGGTCCACAGGTGGCCAGGTTTCCTGCAGCACATTGGTTTTGGAGTTGTCTCGGCTGTTATTAACAGTCAATGCTGCCTTCATTTTGCTGCTTTTGGATTATCCATTCTGTTGGTGGATTGTAAGTAAGCAGATGACGAGGACAATGATGATAAGGATGATGATTCTTTGGGAACCAGCACGTTCAAGTGTTTACAGTTTAAATTTCAGACTGCAGCATTTCATAAAAGTTCTTACTCAAATGTCAACTTGTGTGCAGAGAGCCAGTGACTAAAATCCTGCTGCTTCATTTAATAGGTCACAACTACTCTTGTTGTATAGTCTAATGACCTGTTCTAAGCCCATTGAATCAGTGGGGATCTCATTAGTCAAGTCCTCCATAAATTAAATTACTTCAATAGGTCTGTTCTAATTCTGAATTACTATGCTAAGCAATACTTTTTTCCAACTGGCTATTGAAGCACCAGGTTTTGTATCAAATTAAGAGCTTCCTTGAAGAGTGGGAAATGTTGAGACAGCTATGTGATTGCTTGTCAATCCTGGTTTGATACTTTTCTTCTACCCTTGTGCCACTTCTGTAGGATGTAGGAGGGATCCACGGCCTTGTATCTCATATCTGCCCCGTGATGGTAATGTCAAAAGCCTCAGGTCACATGGGAGATCTCACAGGCAGTAAGAAGACAGGTCACAAAGTGGTGTGTGATAATATCAGATTGCTTAATTAAATAGGGCAAATCTAACATTTCTATGCTCAAAGGGATGGATGAGGCTATTCTATTACAAAATGACGCTATTCTAGTAAATCCTCTTGCCATTTAGAAAATCTCACTGGATTTTGACTCCTTTGAAATAGAGATTACAACATCACAGTACAATGCTTGGCTGTAATTTGTCTCGCTAAATAACATATGTTGGGTTCCTACAGTAGTTTTGGACAGTGAACGTAAGCTGATTAAACTGATGTCTGCAGGGGAAAATAGGAAGGGGAAGAGATGCAGTGCCAAACACAAGAAAGAAGAGGGTGGGGAAAAGAAAAGAGAAAAAAGAGGGAAGAGTGAAATGAAAAGAGTGGTAATGTCTAAAAATGTTACTGAAGAATATATATTAAATTTACTTGAAATTACAAAATACCCAAGACTCACTTCTTCAGTAGTATGAGATTGATTTCTAGTAAAGTGACATTGCTCTCAAACATGTGTTTACAATATTTTTAAACATTTAGACATACAGTACATCTAAAACATCTTAGGTGTACATATAAAGCCACAGTTCATCTATTGCCCTCTTGTAAACAGCAGCCCAGTTTCTTGAAAGAATTGTGTTATTCCTTATTCATTATTCAGAAATGTATTATAAATATACAATAATGTGGAAACACAACCTCACAAAAAAAAAAAAACAACAACACCTGCCAGCAGGGCTGCCTTGATTAATTCGTGTGGCTACCTCTCTGCATCGGGCCTCTGAGGCACTCGGCTTATTCTGCTTTATGGCAGGTTGGCCCAAAGGATATAATAGATCAAGATTTATGGTGGGAGCCAACTAATGAGTGTTGTAGATTAGGCATTGCCATCAAAGCACAGAACTCTGTCTAAACCACTTAAAGTCAAAACAGTGTTATGGCTAAAGTTTCTCTAGTAGGAACTCTGGCTCAAGATGCTTTCTCCCAGTATCTCCCAATCAGCACAAGCCAAGGAGCTGGAAATGTCTTGTCCAGGAGTTCCCAATCTAAGGCCTGTGGGCTGGATTCGGCCCATGGGGCCATTTCCTGTGGCCCCCACTCCTCCAAGGGCATTCGAGAAACAAAATGATCACCCCTTTAAAGCTGTTAGGACAAAATGGCCACACACCCCATCATGCAGGCAGGGCAAAATGGCTATCCGGTCCTTAAAGGTGACTGACAGGACGTGACCTGACCTCTGGCTTGAAAAAGTTGGGAACCTCTGATCTTGTCCCTTGTGCTTTTGGACATTATTATTTTATTTATTTATTTAAATTCAAATTTTTATGCCGCCTGATGAGGTAAACCCGACTCTGGGCGGCTCACAACAAGTTAAAACATACATAAAAAACAATTTAACCATTAAAAACCCAACATACCCACCCACCTATCCCATTCATCTTTAAAAGACTACCCACATTAAAACTGGCTGCATTGGAATTAAAAGAAATGGGGGCTTATTTAATAAGCCAACAGGCGGGGACCATCCTTCCATCTGGGCCCCACACCTGTCCTGCCAACCAGGTTTTTAGGTCTTTTCTGAAAGGTAGCAGCTCCGTCTGCTCCCGCAGCTCTACTGGTAGGAGGTTCCACAAGGATGGTCCGGACATGGAAAAGGCCCTCCTTCGTGTACCAGAGACACGGGCCCCTCTGGCAGATGGGACAATTAGGGAGTCCCTCTGGTCCGCTCTGGTTGGACGGGCGGACACTCTTGGGACAATGTGGTCTCTAAGGTATCCTGGCCCACTACCATGAAGGGCTTTAAAGGTCAAAACCAGCACCTTGTACTGCACCCGGAGGCAAACTGGTAACCAGTGCAGCTCCCGAAGTAATGGTGAGGCATGGGCATAATGCCCGCACCCCATCACCACCCAGGCTGCTGCATTCTGCACCAACTGCAACCTCCGAATGGTTGTCAAGGGCAGCCCCATGTAGAGCGCATTGCAATAATCTAGCCTGGAGGTGACCAGAGCATGTGTGACCCTGAGCAGGGAGTCCCGGTCCAGGAGCGAACGCAACTGATGGATGACGCGAAGCTGTGCAAAACCTTCCTGGCCACGGCCGCCACCTGATCTACAAGTAGCAGCTCCGAATCCAGGAGGACCCCTAAGTTGTGTACCGGGTCTGTCTGGGGCAAAGCAGTCCCATCCAAGACCAAAGTTGGTAGCTCCCTGGATAACACGGGACCCCGCATCCAAAGCCACTCAGTCTTGGAGAGATTCAATTGTAGCCCGTTGTCCCCCATCCAGACCCCAACCACTTCCAGACATGTGGATAGGACATTGATTGCATCACTGGGGTCCCCATGGGCTGAGATATATAACTGGGTATCATCAGCATACTGATGATACCTCACCCCATTGGAACAGATAACCTCACCCAACGGCTTCATGTATATGTTAAATAGGAGAAGAGAGAGCACCGAGCCCTGAGGCACCCCACACTGCAGGGGCCTAGCGCTGGACCTCTCACTCTCCAACCACAATGACTGGGTATGGCCCTCCAGAAATGAGGAAAACCAGGACAACACAGTGCCTTGGATCCCCAAACCTTTGAGCCATTCCAGAAGGATACCATGGTCAATGGTATCGAAAGTCCCGCTCCCGCAAGAGATCATCAACCAGTGCGACCAATGCAGTCTCTGTACCATATCCAGGCCTGAAACCCGATTGAAAGGGGTCCAGATAATCCACTTCATCCAGGACCCCCTGCAACTGCCGCATCACCACCTTCTCCAATACCTTCCCTAAGAAAGGGAGGTTGGAGACCGGCCTATAATTAGCTAGAACTGCTGGGTCGAGAGATTGTTTCTTCAGGAGGGGGCGCACCAAAGCGTGTTTTAATGGTGCAGGAAACACCCCTTCCCGTAGTGAAGCATTTATTATAGTCCCGACCCAGCCTCCCATCACTTCCTTGGAGGCTTTTACCAACCAAGTGGGACAGGGATCCAAAGGGCAGGAGGTGGTGCGAACACCTTGCTGGTAGCTTGCTGGTAGCCTCCTAAAATGAATTTAGCAGCCCTTTTGGCACCACAGATTGTAAATTTGATTTAAAATTAATGATAGAAAATGGCAACATGTAACATATCCAGTGTTATTTTCTGGGGAGGGGGCCTTATGTTGAAATAGTGTGTTGTCACAAATGGGAGAACTAGGATTGCCAGATCTCCAGCACCAGTGAACGTCCCGGAGGAACTGGCATGTTTCTCAGGGTCTTCAGGCAAAGAGGAAACCCTGGAGGAAGAGAAACCTTTATGTGTGCTTGTAACTTAATGTACCTTGAAAACTGGAGTTCCACATCTCAGCCTAACCTCCGTTTCCACCAAGACCCACCAGCACAATGCAGAGGTATTTGCGCTGTGTTAAATTTTTCACAATGGTGGTGCCCTGAAAAGCCAAAAATGAGTTCAGGGAACTGGAGAGATGTTTGGCTCATCATGCCATGGGAAGAAGTCACAGAGTGGGTCACTTGTTGTTCAGTCGCACAGTCAAGTTTGACCCTTTACGACCCCATGGACCGCTGCACAACAGGTTCCTTTGTCCTCCACCATCCTCCGCAGGCCACACAGATTTACGCCCATTGTGTCAACAATGCCATCTAGCCACCTCATCCTCTGGGGCACTAGCACTGCCATTTAGGATCCTCCTTATTGGAGAAACCATATCTCAAAACATTCCTTCTGTTGGCTGGTAGTGTGCCTTCCTCAAGTCCCAGCCGCTACACAGGGGGTCTGGGAAAATTATCCACATGTCATGTGCTGCAGGTAGTGAGTGTTTTCCTGATAAGGTATAGTTGCCATACTATCCAGGTAACACGGTTTTACTTGGAATCTTGACTCCTACATCTAGATTCTCCTCATGCCAATTCCCATCATCTCCTGGTCTAGAGGCATTTCTTGGCCTCCTTATGAACCCTTTGCTTTCCTACCTCTATGGGATGACAAGGACCCATCCTTTGATGTCAGGTTTTGACCCTGAAGTCGTAGGGAATCGGATGCTACTGACTTGGCAATCTTAGGAAGGGGAAGTTTTACAATGCATTTGATTTTGCATCAACGGCAAATTAAATGCTTGGCCAGAAAATCCTGGTGCATTTTTCTTTCTCTGAGATAATTCCTTTGAAAAGATACCATCTGGATCTGATCCTAAAATTACAATTTTTTGTTTCCCCATGCCATTCGACGCTGAGCTGTTTGCTGGGCAAAAACATTGTTTTCAATTGCACAGCTAATGAAATGTGCTTTAACATGACAGCAAATTGCCCCAGGATTTGAAAATTACATTGTCTACAGATTTCATCTGCGAGAAAAGGTCAGACATACTAAAGTCGCAGGAATATATCAACAACCGCGAGCATAATTGTTTCCACACCATAGATAAGTGAGAACAAAAACTAGTTTGTGGGAGTAGCTTGACATTTATTGTATTCTCTGTTAAGTTCTTTTCTAATTACACATTTAGCATTCTATAGTCTGCTAAATTGATCCAGAAAATAGTATTCTTTCAGTGTTCCCTAACAAGCAATATCCAGGAAACAAAATGCATGCCATTGCCAGGTTCACTTAGAGGAATTTTTCAAAGATGGAGATCGGGTCTAATTTTTGAAACATTCCAAGAGAAACTGGGTCTAATCACTATATTTACACTTTGAATTGGTATGTAACAAATGGGGCACATAGCTTTGATTTGTGAGCTGGTGTGAAAATTTTAATATTAGACTGTAAGATCCCATCATAAGACCTGTGACTTTACAAAAGTTAGGCTAAAGTTGATGATGATGATGATAAATCTTTATTGTCATTGTCCTGCACAGAACAATGAGATTGAGAAAAACAACCACTTATCAACCCAACAAAATCTAAACAAAATACTGTACAACTATACAAAATTATCCACATACTACCACCCCACATATACACATTTAACTCCTAAAAAGCTCTAAAAGCTCTATAACTCTAAAAACTAGATACAGAAGCTCCCTCATAGACTGCATTTCACTGCATTCAAAGCCAGAACCGCTTTTGGGTAGAAACTATTTCTCAAGCAGCTGGTCCTGGTCTTTATGACCCTATACCTTCTTCTAGAAGGCCGAAGCTGAAAGAGATAATTTCCGGGGTGTGTACTATCCTGCGCAATCTCTACAGCTTTCTTATAACACCTGGTGTAATATATTTGATCTAGAGTGGGAACAGTACACCCAATTATTCCCTCCGCAGTCTTTATGACCCTGGACAGTATTGTTCTTTCCCTAGCTGTACAACTCCCAAACCATACACACAGACCATCGGTTAACACACTCTCTATGGTACAGTGGCAGAATGCCAACAGCAGGTCCTTTGAAAGGTTGTTCTTCTTCCTGAGGATTCTCAAGAAGTATAACCTCTGCTGTGCTCTCTTCATCAGATCTTTGGTGTTTGCTCCCCATGTTAGATCATCCCTCAGCTCCATTCCCAAAAATTGAAACTCCGAGACCTGTTCCACACAATTCCCTTCAATAATAAGTGGCTGGATGTTCAGTTTGCATTTTCTGAAGTCCACAATGATCTCTTTTGTCTTTTTTACATTGAGGAATAAATTGTTTTCCCTACACCACTCCGTCAGCATCTCAACCTCCTTCCTGTAAGCTGACTCCCCTTCCCCAGTAGTAATCAGACCCACCACCATTGTGTCGTCTGCAAACTTGATGATCTTATTGCTGGGGTAACTGGGAACATAATCATATATGTAAAGCACGTACAGAAGCGGGCTCAGCACACACCCCTGCGGCGTCCCCATACTTATACTGAGATCCGCAGAGACATGAGAGCCCATCCTGACCCGTTGGGAACGATCTGATAGAAGATCTAGTATCCACCTGCATAAGCATGGCGGAAGCCCCAGATCTAATAATTTGGGCATCAGACTATGCGGAAGAATAGTATTAAATGCAGAACTAAAATCTACAAATAACAGTCTCGCATAATTCTCTTGTTTCTCCAAATGGGTCAGAACAGCATGTAGGGCCGTAGCCACATCATCCTCCGTGGATGTTCAAATGGGAGCAAAGTCAAAGAATCAAAAGAAGCTGGGAACATAGTTCTTTCCTCATGGTGTGCTAACACTTCTGATGATGAGATTTAGCAAGTATTGCTGCAATAAAAGTTGCAAAGTTGCCTGTCCAGGGTCGGAATGACACCATTGCAATAAACTGGGGGAAGGGTAGTTCTTGCAGGTTACCTGCAAACAGGTACATCCCCACTTGTAAGACATGCTCAACTTCTATTTTTTAATCTGGAATATTGATAGACAAGGTACCATGATTTAGACAGGTGTGCCCACTTTTGCCATGGCCATGTGGGACATGAAGGCCAGCAACACTACACAGGGAACTTTGGGTGACTGAGAGGGCTTGATGGGGCAGGACAGCAACAGCCCTAAACATTTTGCTATCTGGGTACCATACACTCACAATGTCATGGTGGGATACCACCATGACCATAACAAAAGCCAGGAAGACTATTTTACCACATTTTCCTGCCCTCTAGAAATAAAAAAGCAATCACAATTAAATAGCTAATACAGTATGCCTGAATAGATCATATCCTTATGTTCATGTCATTTGTAGTTTATCAATAACATTCCAAATATTCTGCTCAAGGTTGTAGTCCTTTTATGCCACCATTAGCCCCCTGCTAGAGGTGAGAGTAAGAAATATAGTAGCTTTGAATTTTAAAGTTATGATCCTTGGAAAAATTGCTTGCATTTGAAAATTATCATTTCTGCTTTCAATGTTTATCCACAATTTTAAAAATGAATATACGAGAAACATCCTGTAAGTTAGGAAGAATAATGCTAGCTGATCTTCCCAAGCAGCAGAATGGATAATTCCTTGATAAAAAAGTTAATAAATCCCAGCCTTCAACCTAGAGCCCTCATTTTGATCATCTCTAAAATTTAAGCACAATATTTCACTAAAACTTTTAATATAGATGTAAATGTAATAATAATCCTAACAGTTAAGTGTTCAAATGTCTTCTTAACATGAGACCTACTTCTAATGGTTAAAGTATGAAAAATTAAAAACTTGCCTGACTGAACAGGAAAAGGAGAAAGATTGAAGAAAATGCTGACATGTGTCACATTTGCTTGTTGTTCCCTTTTTCTCTCTTTCTAAATTGAACTGACAAGGATTTGGGCCTGAGAAGCCTAAAACTCTCAGACTGAAATGCAGAAAAAGAGACATGGAAAGATTATGAATTCTCTTCTTGAACAACATCTCCTAAAAGAAGGATTATGAATTAAATTAATCTTGAATATTGGAGAGTGTCCATTACTTCTGTCAAGAGAACCCTCATGTCTAAAAAGAATGTTGTTCTGATGATACATCACCACCACAACTGAATATTCTTCCTGCCCCTCTCCCTCACAAGACTCACCAAAACTGACCAAATCCAAAAGGTTTTCCACCACATTTTGGGGCTAGATGGGGGAGGGTTTACAGTAGAGGAGTTATTTTGGCAGTGTGTTCCATTAACACCAGTCTCCCTTATTCAGCAAAAACTGGCTTATTCTGCTTTTGGATTTATAGAAATCATTTTATAGAATGTTCTGGAATTATATTAATCAAATACCAGAGGTTAAAAAAATTCCAGTTGCATTACTTTTATGGCTTTAAATCTAGTATAAATAGGGCCAGTCAGTCCTACCATTAATTAGAGTAACGTCACCACCCAACCAGCTTTCCTGATTTCCCTAGCAATTCATCTCTGTTTTGAGTGGCAGAACCATGTGTGTCACTTTTCCAGTCCTGCATCACCATCTGCCTTCAGGATTGATGGATGTCTCCTTCCTGTCATTAGTGCTAAAATAAAATCAGATGCCAGTCTAGTTCTCGTGGCAAGAGGAGGGGGATCTTTTCTCTGTCTCAGGCAAAAGAATAAATTTTGATTGGTGGAACAACATCTCTTCAATAAACGATAGATTTATAAAGCCGAGAAAGTTTGGATAGCCATTTGTCACCTCACTTACTTAAATGGGGCCCCAAACAGCCACTTGCTATATACCACACTAGCAACACAAAAGGAATTAAATTTAGAAATTAGGAGTCTGAAATCTCTCTGCATGTGATAAAGCTTTTTGTTTTGTATAGCAACCACACAGAAGGGTTCCCTAATGTATGCATTTAATTGACACAGTTGGAAAGGTTTCAGATTATAAAATAAATTGGGGTGATCCTGTAGTTGTACTCTTAGGCAGCTCATATTTAATTCAGTGGCTTGTGATTACTCCACTCAAATGGCCCATGACACATTTTAAATATTTAGGTCAGAACCCTGTTGGGAGTCCCAGCTGGAGCAGACCATTTGAACCAAAGGCAATTACATAAGTGTTGGTATATCATTCAGCAATCGATTCAATGGGTCAGCCCAAATCAGTTATACAGTAATACCCCAGATAATGTGATACATATATCTCATAACATTAAAATCCTATGGGATGAATCGCATAACATTAAAACTCCATAGAGATAAATTGTAATTGGCACAGACTTCAGCTAACATTATGCGATACTTCCCATAGGATTTTAACGTTGTGTGATGCGATTTTTCCAGATTCCTTAACATTATGTGGTTTTAGCGTTGTGTGGTGCAAATGTTATCCGAGGTATTACTGTACCTCTGATGGTGTTAGGGAATTAGACTCCCTAAGACTGAAATCTAAATCTAGCCCAAATAGAGATGACCCATTAAATTGTTTGTTGAATGATGAGACAACACTTATGTAAATACTGTCGCCAGCTGGGCCGTTCCGAGCCTGTTCCTGATCTCGGCTCGTGGAGGGGAAGAGCATGAGAGAGGGCTTTGAACTCCAAGCCCCTAAACTTTTATCTCCTCAGGCTTACAATTCCACCCTGGAACCTTGTATGTTCTGTCTGAGTCACTCCTCTTATCTCCCTCCCGGCCCTCTGGATGCTGCTTCAAGGTCAAGCAATGGGAGAATTTACTGTAGCGTGAAAAACAGATGCCAGCAGGAACAGGTGCTGTCAGGATCCCACACCAAACTTGTACTCAATGCTTCCAATTGCCTTTTCTGAAGAGACCTTGTCTGGACTCTCCGTTTTATTGGTTTAAACAATAAAGTACAACTTGACTTAAAATGAAAATAAAGTTTCCCATGATAGGGTAAAAGCTATTCTAGTTTCTAGCAAACTAATCTAGCAAACTAACCTAGACGCAAAGCCTATTCATTACTTTGTCTAATAAAATAAGAAATGAGATAGTTTCTAAAAGTCACTTCTCCAAGGTATCAGAATATCTTCAAAGTCCGAAAATGTCCAGAAATTTGGCGAAGTATGAAAGCCTGAATATTTCAAAGTATTCAGTCCTTCCATTTCAGACTAAGTCCAATAACTAGCCCGCCTCCTTTCTCTGACAAAGTTCAAAGGGTCGGCCGCTCCCAGCCCCATCTTCTTCCTCAGAAGTCCATGGTCTCGAAGATCAAAGGTTCTTGCTAAATCAGATTATGTCCCCCTTCGAACTCTCTAACTGGGCTAAAACTGGTCTTTTTATTTCCAAAAGTGGCTCTCCCCCCCCACCTAAGGAATGTCAGGTGTCCTTGAGCTAGATCAAGAGATAAGATGTCTGTTATCTCTGTTAGATCTCCCAAGGTAGTGTTACTAGGATCAGGCCTTTAATCCTGGCAAGGTACCAAAGCTTTCACCTCTCCTTCTCTAGGTGATTGACCTCTTCAAGTTCAAAGTGTATGAACCTGCCATGATAATTAATGCTGCCACTAGGGGCACTCATCCCAGTGATGTAATGTCTCACAGGGAAATCTCAATGCATGGTGACATGTTCTGATGAGCTTATTCTCATAACTAAAGCTTCCAAATCCATGACAAATGCCATTGTTCAAAGCATCTAGTCTAGCTGAAACATCCAAAAGCTTATTTTCCAGCAATATAACATGTGAACATGGCATGAGACTGTGATGGGGGATTATTGCCCTGCCTGTCAGCCATATATATTGACCAGTAAGAGACATATCACAATTACTATTGAGTTTAAGTCTTGTCTACAGACTTCCTGCATTATTATGTTTGTTTTATTCTGTTTTCTGTGAATAGCTATACCTGCAGCTGCTTTCTCTATATTCATTTTTTTTCATACAAACATGAAATATGGCTTCTTTACAATAACTATTAACATTTTTCTCAATTACAGCTTAATGATTTCTTTCAAGAATAAATAAAGGTGACAAAGTACTCTCCCTCAAGGATACGTTGAATATTAAGTATATTAAATACAGCTGGAAATGACAACAAAGAAAGAAAACAGGAGAGGGGTTTTGGTTTTTAAAACACACACACACAATTTGTACATATCATTTTAATAACTCTAAAACAAATTAATCCCTTCCAAGTTCAGAGTTCTAGTGTGAGAAAAGAAAGGGAAGCATTCCTCTTTTCCCAATCTACTCAAGATAAACCTGTAGCCATATATTATCTACCAGATAGGGGCTGCGTTGGCTCAGTGGTTAGGAAGCTCGTCTTGTTAGCTGGAAGGCCAGCAAGTTGGCAGTTCAAGACCTAGGTACTGCATGACGGATTGAGCGCCAATTTCTCTGTCCCAGCTCTTGGGGAAAGGAGCCTCATTTGGGTGTTCCCTGAGTGGAATTTGTTCCGCAAAAATCCTTTCAACCTGGAATAATTTCTGACACGAAATTATTATTATCTACCAGATAATTTGGTAATGAGTTCAGAGCTGAAATTCTGATCATGTGAACTGATGGTTGTTCATTGACATTGAAATAATGAGCATATGCAAGTTAAACAGAATGTCGCTTGAAAGTGTGTAGCTACAGATAAAATCATTTCAGTCTAACTTGATTGGAAATGGCAGTTTTAAAACCATGACAAGGTGAAGTCTACATCAGGAGGGGAATGTTAATAGAATATGAACTGAAGAGGTTTTTTTTAAATCATCTTCCATGCTAATTTTATAGCTGCCAAGATTAATACAAGATTGCTTTTTCTACAGCAGTCTTATTCCTAGTAAAGTTGCCTCTAAGACACATAATCATTAAGTCATAAAATATTCTCTTCAGTAGAGCTAGGGATGTATTTTGAGCATTGTCAAGTATATTTATCAAGGAAAGGATTTGTTTTGCTAACCTCTGTTTTTTTTAAACTGCAACTAGGATTGTATTGCTGGCACTTACACTAGGATAACGTCCTGTTAGGGAGACTTTGGACCTGTCCAGACTGCCTGGATCAGCTGCAAAGGTGTCACTTATGGTCAGGGGGAGGAGTAACATGCCATTTGGTGCACTCTTCCTGTCTGAACAGGAATCAACTATTTACTCATTTCCCTTGGTCATCTCTGAATAGTCAGGGGAAGTGGATTTTTAAATATGTCTGTAGATTATCACTTTGCATCACTTTATTTAATTTTTAAAAACAATTTTATTTTTCTGAGTGTTGTTGATCGAAAACCTGCCTTTTTGATTGGCAATACACAGACAAAGAGAAATATTTTAAATTTTAAATGAAGTGGTGCATCACATTAGCGATAATTTATCGACATTAAAAAAGTCACTTCCCCTCAATGCTCACATAAAATTAGAGAAAGTTTTCAGTATCCGATATGCTGAAGCTGCTTGTTAGCTGATCCAGCCTACCAGATGCTTATACTAGAAGCAGACTTTGACAGCTTCAAGGGTTCCATGTATGCCATTCCCAGCGTTGAAAGGCATTAAGAATGGCATATATGCGAATGCACTGAAAAAGTAGAATTCCCTCATAGGGGCTCAGGAGGTGCCTATTGGGGGAAACTGGGTCTGCTCTGGCATCCCATGTGTCTGGAAGCCACAAAAAAACATCGGATTCCCTATATTTTACTCCACAGGCATGTGATCTATTTGAAAGACCACACAGGTTAAGTTCAATTTAAAGATAAAGAAGAGAGACCAGAACACCTGGAATCACCTGTTAATAGTTAACAACCCAACAACCGATGGTACCCACATCTCAGTCTTTCCTTTTGTAGCAAAATGTTTTCTGTGACTCTTTAAAGTATTGTAATTATTTGTAAACGTACATACATATCTAAGTATATTATATTGATCAGTATATTATATCATCAGTAAGTCTGATGATATAATCACCAAGGAAATATTTCTTGAAGAATATGTGTGTTCTTGGACACTGAAATAATGTGCTGTTATGAAAGAAGCCTTGGTAGACATGAACTCAGTAGAAGTTAACAAAACATGTGGAAAAACGTGGAGAACAGAGTCTGTCAAACAGAAGAGCCAAGAGTTTTATTGGTGCTTCAGAAAAGAGAATCAAGTGCTCCATCATATTCGACAAAAACCATTGCACACATTTGCTCAAGACTAAAAAGCTGTTCCATGAAAGTAACCTTTAAGACTTAGTGTGGAATTCCAGTAGAGGTGACATTTCTTATGCCAGATAAAGGGGATAGATCCTGACTATCTGTTTAGTTTGGCCTTACAGTATGTTTTCCAAAGCCAAGGGCTGAGAATCTCTTTCAGCCCAAGTGACAATATTCAGTTTCAGAAACATTCTTGGAAACCGCATTCCACTAAAAAAAAGCAGGTTAAAAGCAAAAGGGCAGGACCAAAAATAAGAGCAGAAAGCTCTTTCATTGTCATTGGGTTGTGCTGTTAACTTGGAACTGATTTATAGTTACCATAATTGATTTTTTGAAATCAGTGAGATATTTAAGGAACGGTTTTATCAATTCCATGCCTCCAGTGAGATTCCCTGGCTGAACAGGGATTTGAACTGTGGTCTCCTGAGTCCTAGTCTGTCACTCTTCTCACTGTACCACACTGCGTATCCGAAAACAAGGCATAACCTTTCAGAAGAAGCCAAAAAAGGCCAGTTGGAGCCACGACTTAAGACTTTAATATAAAGCAGAGATAGGTGAACTTTGTTTCTTCTGTTATTTTGTCTACCTGCTCTTTTCAGCCCCAACCAGGATGGAGAGCCTTGGGAATTGTAAACATCTGGTGGGTCAAAAGCACCTCTCTGGTCTAGAGTGATCGCAAACTGAAGGTGTCATTTGCACAACTTCTGAGACAATGTGGCTGTAATTTCTTTTTGTTCCATAATATACAGTGCAGTGCAGGACTGCAGTGGCTCAAGTGGCTAAGATGCTGACCGGAAGGCGGGAGGTCAGCAGTTAGATTCCCGAGTACTGCAGGACGGAATGAGCTCCCGTCTTTGTCCCAGCTCCTGCCAACCTAGCAGTTCGAAAGCAAGAATTTGCAAGTAGTTAAACAGGGACCACTTCAGTAAACAGCATTCCGTGCACTCCAGTGTCTAGTCATGCCTGCCACATGACCATGGAAACATCTGTAAAACCAGACAGCGCTGGATCTTCGGCTTTGAAACAGAGATGAGCACTGAACCCTAGAGTTGGATACAACTGGCTTTCGAGCAAGGGAAACCTTTTGCCTTTACTAATATACAGTGGGTTTCCTCAAGGAATTACCAGCACTCCACAGCAGATAGCCTTTCCATTCTTACGTTTCTCTAATGAATAGCCAACATCCATGCTTGTTAAATCACCAGGGGGAGGGGAACTGAAGATCGGTGTCCCAGGTGTTGAGATTGCAATAAAAAAGATTTACATTTGTTCTTAGACTCATAAAACAGATGGCTTGAAAACAGATTTGCATTTAGGCAGAGAAAGAAAGAGAGCGAGGGAGTAGTTTTGCAGAAAATATATATTTGTTGGTTTTCTGTTGTTTTACTGAAATTTCCATATTCATTTTCAAGGAGAGAAATCTTCTTTTAAAAAACGTTCAACCTTAGAGAGAAAATCTGACAAAGGGAACTACTAAAGTTTAACTGGGATTTGAGAGAACTCGACTAATCTGAAGCAACTCCTATTTTGGTTCCAAGTGTGCTTGGAACCTAATTTGTACACATCAGGTACAGGGAGTGCACCATTACAACACAGTGGATCTGTGTAATAATGATTATTCTGTACTGTGAAGTCAATTCCAACCCTTCTCAGGGTTTCCTAGATATAAAAGTAGTCATGACTAACAAGTCCCAATTACTACAGTGGTTCTACTTTAGTGAAGTTTGCCATTAGATTTTGCCTGATGTTTTCTAAAAGTCAAATGTCAAAATAAAGGAGAAGAACAGACAGATCTAATCAAGGACATACATACAGGGGTCAAATAACTATATATGACAACATTACCAGTACATGGAACTTCTGTTTCCATTTGAACTAGGTAGGGAAGGTCTGCACTTTGCTGAGATTGCTGGGCTGAACCACTTGTCTGCCAAAGATTTTTGCTGCATTTAATCCACCAAGCATTCAAGAAAACTGTGGCTACTTATCTTTCTCTGAACATCTTAACGTTGTGAATTAAGAGTTTTTCTATTGCAGTTGATTTTCATGTTTAGGTGATTTTTTTTGTATTATATATTTAGTTTTGGAGGGCATGGAACTGAAGTGCCTGTAATAATATAAAACCTTAAAAATAAAAAAGTAATACATTTACTGATAAATATCATAGTTATTTTTGGTTACTGAGGTTTGTTTCTAATGAAGTTTTCACTCTAGTAATCTTACTAGAACTACTATAGCACAACTCTTCTACTTCTACTTATTATTATTATTATTAGCAAAGGGTTACCTGCTTCGCTGGGTAGTGGATACTTACCTGCGCTCTGGGCAGCAACTGCCTGCTTGGCACCTTCCCTTGGGCTGAAAGCAGCCTGCTGTGCAGGCCGCAATTGCATGAGGGGTGCTGCGGCAGCCTCCAGTGGCCTTGTGTTCCTTGTCATGGTGAGGCAGAGGCTTGCTCAGGCGGCAGGGCTGAGGTGAGGTGGAGGATGCCACGAGCGGCAGTGCTTACATGGTGGCATGTGGCAGCTTATGGGGGGGGTGACCGCCTCTGGCAGCCTTGCGTCCCCAGTGAGGGATGGCTCTTTATTTAGACTGGGGTGAGAGGAGCCATGGATCTGTTGGCAGACATTTTAACTGCCACGAGCCTTCTGTGCTCCGTGCTTCCCTCGCCGCATGTGGATGCCCCCTGCCTCATGTGTATGCAGCCATTTTGGCCGATTTTGTGGGGCATAGGCACCACCTCCAGCCTTCGGACCCTCACGGGGCTGATGTCCAGGACACAAGGTAGGCGTGTGCCAAGTATTACGGGATAGGCTATAGGGGTATGGCCCCGCTTGCCGGACACGAACGGTCGTGCCTTTCCTTTATAGGTATAGATATAGGTATAGGTAAAGACATCAGCTAACTACAATCTCTTGATTCTGTAGGATGGATCCAGGACAGTTGCACTCACACACGCACACATGCATGCTTTAGAATTAAAGCGTTTTGAACACTGGAAATAAAAAAAAACTGGATGAAACTCAGTTCCCACCCATACATTAGATTCCCTCCCAGCTTTTTTTCATTCCCACAGTAATATTCAATGGCTGCTGCTGCCACACCATAGAAACATAGAGTACTATGCAGTTTGTGATTAAACCCTTCACTTCTGCCATACTGCAACAACTTCTACTGTTAAGCTGATAACCGAACAGGAGGCATTTGAATCAGAAAAGTATGAAACCAAACACGGTTCCATTTCCATTTATTTCAATGAACTTTCTGAGAAAGGTCGGAATATTTCCCTGCATTTGCATTTGTGGATTTAAATTCCGAAATTGGATAGTCACTTGGCAGAGCTATAATCCGAGAGAAGGGCTCTCAGGTAAACCTGCCAGCCTCCTTACTGTGAACTCTAGCCCCATTCCAAGACTCTTGCAATTCAGCTGGCAACACTCACAGGTGATGGAGCTATTCTGTTCATTTCTCATTAGTGAAACTTCATTCATTCATTAGGCATTCATTTATTAACATCACATTAACCTTGCATTGTGCTTTTATTTGCTTTTCCTTTTCCTATTCATGATTGTTTCTTTCAATGGAATAACTTTCTGCTGCCTCTAATCTACGTATTCCAACTAGCTCTAATTAATTAACCTCTCTAAGGCCTCAAATTGCCTAATTTCAGGCAGAGATCTTAGATACAGTATAGACAAGAGCTTTTTATTAGAAATTAAAAATGGCAATAATGGTTAAATAGTAATGTATTACAGTAAAACCCCGCATAACAAAGGGCTCTTATAACAAAAACCTCGTATAACAAAAGAATTTGAAGGAAAATGTTAAGGTTTTTAAATGGAAAAATAGAATTATGCATACTCTTTCAGTTAAAGTTAAAGAACATAACTATAAATTAATACGGAGATGGTATTTAACACCGGATAGGTTGCATCAGATGGATAGTATGAAGTCAAATCTATGCATACCTGTCAACCCGCGGCTCCGGAAAAATGGGACCTGCGCACATTGCTTGTGCGCAGGTCACTTTCCACGCATGCGTGGAAGGGTTTTAACCCTTCCACGCATGCGTGGAAGCGCTACGCCGCTTGCGCAGCCCCTACGCAAGCAGTGTAGCGCTTTCACACATGCATGGAAGGGGTAAAACCATTCCACGCATGCACGGAAGCGCTACGCCACTTGCCGCGCAAGTGGCGTAGCTCTTCCATGCATGCGCGGAAAGCATTTCCCCCGCTGCCAAATTATGGGATTTTGGCAGCGCGGGGCAGGTTATGACGTTAATGGATGGCAAATTACAGGGTTTTCCCGGCCAAATCGGGAAGGTTGTCAGGTATGAATCTATGTTGGAGATGTAATGATACCCCAGGGTCATATATACATATGTGGTGGAAATATAAAAAATTGAAGCCCTTTTGGACAAATATCAACAGGGAAATTAATGTAATACTGGATATTGATCTTAAATTGGATGAAAGCATGGCAATACTATCTGAGGTTAACAACTTGAATTTGGATAAATATAAAAAAGATTTAATACTAATCATGTTAACTATTGCAAGACAATGCATAGCTAAAAATTGGGAAAGGGAAATTATAATAAGTATAGAGGACTGGTATAAGGAAATGTGGATATTAGTGTGAATGATAGGTTAACATGGGAACTAAATTTAAGAAAAGGTATAATAAAAGAAAACAAATTTCATGAGATTTGGAAATGCTATATTGAACATGTGTTAACTAAGGGACAAGGTTGTAAGCCGGTGCCTGAATACTGTTCATTCTGGTTACAAAATAGTATTAAATAGCAAACTCATTCTCCGGAAGCATTGTAAATATCACTGAGTGAATTTAATTGTCTTCACATACAGTAAAATATGTTATATTTAAATAATAAGAGATATTGTATATAGATTTAAAACAGTGAATAAGTCAAAGTAGTGAGTAAAAATATCTTATCTTATTATTTTTTATTCTGAGGTAATTAGTAATATGGTTTAGTATGTTTTTGTATTGTTTGTGATATTTTTTGTTATGAGATATTTCATCTTTGAAATATTTTTCTTGTCTTTTTCTGTATGTGTTGTTTGATTAATAAAAATATATAAAAATTAATTTTAAAAAATGAAGAAAAATGTTGCCTCATATAGCGAAAATTTCGTTATATGAAGCAACATATCTCCCAGGGTGGTTTTCAATTCATCCCTATGGAGATTTTCATTATATGAAGCGTCCCATAGGAAATTTCATTATACAAAGCATGCTTTGTATAACGAAAAAAATCGCATAGCAAAAAGCCTTGCAGAACAACTTATTTTCATTATACGAGGTACCACTGTATTTAGATAATTCAAGTAATCTCTCTCTCAGTATATGCCAACAAAACTTTCACAAACATATCATTGTGCAACTTTGCCCATTGTCCTCAGGAAAAGCTCCTGTGGATACCCTTAGCTCAGAGATTCTCAATCTTTTCAAGCCGACGGCTGGGTCACGCTCCTTCACACAGCTTTGGGGGCCAGATGGCCATTTTGCCCTGGCTGCGAAACATGGCACTTCGGGGTGTGGCAGAGGCGGTGACGGACCACATGAAATGGTGTTGTAGGCCGCACCTGGTCCCTCAGCCATAGGTTGAGAACCCCTGCCTTAGCCACACATGAAAGAAGGCCAAAAAAAGGGGGGGGGAGAAAAGATGGAAAGATCTTCATTTCCCTTTTCTTATTTACCCTTTTACACAAGACATTTTCCTTGCCGGCCTTATCAGTGCATTTTAAATGTAAAAAGGTTTGAAGCATTGGCTGAAATGTGTTTTCATTGATGGTGAAAAACAAACAAATTTCTCTTTCATTCTGTTTTTCTCTTTTTTCGCCCACTGCCCTGTAAATCCCCCCCCCCATCTGACTTCCTTTGAATGGGTTACTTGAGTGAAGCAAATGCACTCCAAATGAATCGTGAATGAGTATGTGACATTCTGAAGTTAATTTAATGTATCGTCATTGGTTTCTTTAATATAAGTGGATGAAATTAATAGCAACCATTTGTTTCAAGTTTTAATTTGTTAGCACTATGAGCAGAGATGTACCTATGCTAGCCAAAGCCCAAAGCTAGGGAAGGCTGCACTGGGGGGTGGGAGTTTAGTGGGAGAGGCCAAAGCAGATCCTGAAGGTAAAGAGGCATGAGAAACCACAGGTACTTCAGCATGCCAACCTGTTCTCCAGACATCTTCAGTTATGCCCTCTATAGTCCTTAACTATATTTGCCTTGCATAATGAGACCCGAAAGCCAGTCATATCCGACTCTAGGGTACAGTGCTCTTCTCTGTTCACAACCAAAGAGCCAGCACTCTTTGTCTGCAGACATTTCTGTGGTCATGTGGCAGGCATGAAAGATGCTGGAGCACACGGAAGGCTGTTATCTTTCCCACCAAAATGATACCTATTTATCTACTTCCAATTTATCTACTTGAAGTACCTGTTGTCCTGTAAATTTTGTAAGGTGAAAACCGTACATTTTTCTGGTATTTTCTGTTAACTTTTTTCTTATTTGTAATTGTACTGTACTGTATTATGAATTGTATTGTATTGTCTATTGTACTATATACCCATATTGTACGCTGCCTCGAGTCGCACGTGGTGTCAAGTGAGGCGGGATATAAATTTAATAAATAAATAAATTTCTTGTTTTGGAACTGTTAGGTTGGCAGGAGCTGGGGCATAAATGGGAGCTCACTCTGTTGTGCAACACTCAGGTCTTTAACTACTGACCTGCTGCCCTCCCTGTCACCAAACTCAGGATCTTTAACCACTAAAACCACCACAGTCCCATAATGGAACTACTAAGGGTTATGCAAGGCATCTGAAGGTAGAACATAAATTGGGGAATGTCATACTTGTTGCTCTCCACTAAAGAGGCTTACTACTAAGAACCTGGAAGGAAAGGAAGAAAAAGTACACTCACACCTGTGAGACAGAAGGACTTCAGTGTGGATGGAGCCTATAAAGAGAAATATAGCAGAACTCTTCCGGCCTCCTTCAAAAATATAAATTTTTTAAATAAAAAAAATCACTTTTATTGTGATTCAAGGAAGATTATTCATTCTTCAAATTAGCCATTTTAGCTGAGGAATCGAAAAGTCAGCCTGTGCTTTACTGTTTTTGAAATGGAATGAGATAGTTTTAGAAAGCAGCCCAGTTGCAGAAGGTTTTCTGCGTTTCATTTTGAAGGGGAAATTGGCTTCAGAAATTTGGCCTTGGCTAAATGCTAATCAAACCTAGGAATAAGGACCAATGTGTAAACTCTGGGCTTTTGAATCATTAACTTTGTATGGGTGGCCCACAGGCCATAGAGTGGAGCACAGTGGTGGCAGCAGAAGGCCCGCACCTGGGTTGGTGCCTTCCTTCCTTGTGAGGGTTACACAAACAAACAGGCTTTGGTTTGGTGAAAGAGAACTGAAGTAGTTTTACTCATAAGTAGGTGGTGAATTATATATACAGTGCAGCAACAAAAACAAACAGTATAGTCCTTTGTGTCTCCCCGTTCACTCCACTGGGAAGCAGCAACAGTCCAAAGGATATTTACAAGTCTTTATGCAGTATCAACACAGCTAATGAAACAGTCCAAAGAGAAGCTGTGGCCAAGGGCAAGGACAAACAGCTCGTTGCTTACCCCCGAGGAACCTTTCTCTGCAGCAGTCAGGCAGTTCAGACAGAATGTTCTGTGAGGCAGGTCGAAGAATCAGTTCTTACTCTGTGCTCTGGGGTTTGCAGAGCTTCTGTTCCAGGCTGTGGGTAGACAAGTGAGACAGTGAAGAGGCTTGGCACCAAAGCTTCCAGCACGCTGAGCCTAGTAGCCTGGGATGGGCATTGAAGCCAGTGACAGTATTGAAGCTGGTGTAAAGAAGCAAGCTGAAGGTTGTAACTCTGCTTAGTCATAAATACAGTTGCAAAGGATCCTTCCAGGAGCACCACAACACCTGTGCATGATCCAGAGCTAAGGCTTAAAGAGCCAGAGGCCTAATGTGCCTTGCAACCCTGTTGGGAGCATTAGGCAAGTACTTACATCCCAACAATGTAATTATGAACTTCTTCTTTCAATATAAATGTGGGGTACACAGAAAGAGCCTCCTCGAAGATTGTGGTGTATTTTTAAGCCCACAATTGAGCATACCCTGAACAAAGGCCACCTTGTGCTGGCTAAGCTTTCTCACACTAGGTCAGGTGAAAGGAACTGCAGAAGGAACTCACCAAAAAGTGGATTCATTTTGGCAGTTTCACATCTGGCCTAGTATGTAGTAATCTCATATGTCATAGTAGGCTACTTAAAATAAGCATAATGAATATTTTTAAGGTTGCAGTTCAGCTATACTTTAATTTAAAAGTTAATGCTATTGGATAACACAATACATACCTATGAGTAAAAATGTCCATGTTTCACTGTATGAGAATAAATTTCTTTACAGTTCTGTTTCTTTTCTTTCCTGTTCTGGCAAATATTTATGTTTGCCACAATGGGATGATTGTGATGGTGTCACTTGATGACCAGGTTAATGACTAAGCATATATGGCTGACAACCAGGAGCTAATTCCCCATCTATTCTTTTGCCTGTGTAGAACTGCAGACTCCCTCCTGGATGCTTGCCTTAACATGGTGAGAGCATAGAGCGGGAAGCTGACAGCAATGCCATTTGGACCTTAGACTCTGGTAGGTCTTGGACTCCTAGGAGAATCACTCAAGGTAGAATGGGCCTGTGAAGAGAAAACTATTGACCAGAAAGAAGCAGTCTAGTAAAACATCCTTTGTACACAAGCTCTTTTCACATTCCATGCATGTATGCACTTTCTCCTCTGTGTTCTAGTGTAGCCTCCTTAATGCCATTGTAGTTTTCTATGTCGTGGATTGGATCTGTCAGATTCTCACTTTCCTGCTCTTTTCATACAGGCCTTTCTGTGGCCTGTCTTTCCCTGCCAACTGTCTGAAGGGAGGGGATCTGGAAGGGCCAGAGCAGTATAGTCTAAACTCTGATAAACCTGCCCTGGGAAATCAGGCGGGGCTCTTCTCTGTGTAAGCTTGCTAAACCACAGGAATGCTGTGCAAGCTTGCTGCCAAGAAGACATGATTGTCTCCCACTTGTATGTTCCCCATGCTGAAGGCATGTTGGTTTCTTGCAGTACATATAGTATCCATGTTTAGTCTTTCTCACACAAGGGGGGAACATTACTATCCCATGGGAAAATGGCCAGAGGCAGAGGCACTCATGCTGTATCATTGTGGTTAAGGGGCAGTCTTTTGGAAAGCCCCTAAACTGAACACACCTCTAACCAATCAGGGTATTCTCCCAACTTTACACTAAGGGAGTAGCACATCCTGATAGGACACTCTTTGTCCTAACCAGGCCCCTGGGGGGTGGAGGCAGGTGGTTCCTTTTGAGAGGCCGTAATTCAATTTCAGTAAGCTGTTGGAGCTCTTTGGGGGCTTTTTGGAAACTTTTGGGAAGAAATAGAACGTATTTCACCATGGAAGGGACTTAGAAAATATCCTGCTTGGAACATCTCAACACTTAGCCATTTTTCTGAGGGCTTGAATGTTGGACTATGGAGATGGGACTTTGCTGATGTTCTTCTGTACATCTATGCTGTTCTATTTTATGGAAATATTTAAAAAAAGTCTACCTTTGACTTTGAATCTGGACTTTGAATTATTTGCTCCCTGAAGCATTTATTCGGCCAGCGAGGTTTTCAGCACCTTTTTCTACCGAACAGCGATACACTGGGTCTCGGACACAGTGCATCTCAGGCTGCCGCTTGCTTGCGTGTGCATGCAGAGAGAGAGAGAGAGAGAGGCCCTTTGGAAGGAGAGAGCATGGTGGAGGGGCAGAAGGAGCCCCCCCCCCTCGTGACATTCTACATACAGGAGTAGTTTTTCTGAAGAATCATCCCATCATATCAGCCTTTAACTTCATCCTGAACTGGCACTAACACACACACACACACACACACACACACACACACACACACACACACACACAAAGGTGGGTTGCCCTTTATAGGTGCTAAACCCAACTGGGATGCGGAAGGTCAGCAATTTGATTCCCGAGTACTGCAGGATGGAATGAGTTCCCATCTTTGTCCCAGTTTCTGCCAACCTAGCAGTTTGAAAGCAAGAAATTGCAAGTAGATAAATAGGGATCACTTCAGTGGGAAGGTAACAGTGCTCCATGTGCTCCGGTGTCTAGTCATGCCTGCCACATGACCACAGAAATGCCTGCAGCAGCAGACAGCGCTGACTCTTTGGCTTTGAAACAGAGATGAGCACTGAACCCTAGAGTTGGATATGACTGGCTTTTGAGCAAGGGAAACCTTTACCTTTACCTTTAAACCCAACTGTTATCAATGCTTCTAGTTAGTCCCTGTAATTTAGACTTGACTTCTGAGAAAGTACTCCTTTCTGTTGTTCTCTTTCCACCTCCCCAAACTTACCTCTATAAGAGCTAAATACCAACTTTCCCTGTGGTTTCCACACTGAGAAACGGAAGGATTTACAAATGATTTGAAACTACTTAAAAGCACTTAGAATGGGAGAAATGGATGGAATTAATCTGACAGGCTTTGTTCTAATGAAATAAAGAATTACAGCTATATCATTTACATTAAACAAATACAGAAGAGTTTGTTAGTGCCGTAGAGGAGGGGTTCTCAATGTTTTCAGGTCGCAGGCCTGACCACGCGCCCCAGACAGCTGATCAGATCGGTTATGTGGTTCCTCCCACTGGAAGCGGAAGTAAAATGTGCCCACACATGTGCAGAATGCTGCCGTAAATGCATTTTGTGCATTCGTGGATGCATTTTTACTTTTGCTTCCAGGAGTGGTGTGGGCGGCGTGGGCTGGATGAATTGGCATCGGGCTGGGGCCGGCCCGTGGGCCCTAGGTTGCGAATGCCTGCCTTAGAAGAAAATTTCAATGGCTACTTGAATTCAATGTTGTTTCACCAAATCCAATACAGCCTACACAAGAGTAAGTGATAATTGAACAGACCTCACCAAGTGGGTTTTGTAGCATAAGAGGGTGGAAGTGCTATTCTAACCTCAAAGATTTATTAATATTTTTTCTTACCTAAAACAACCCATCTCAAATATGCTGTTTAAAATATCATATAAATCATAGATTTATTTCTTTGATTTCCTTCTTCAAAAAGTATATCCACACTCCCTTATTTAAGTAAGTTCTGACATTTAGACTTCTTGTAATGGGAATAACTGTCCTTCCACAATTGTTCTAGATAAGAAGTGTGAGATGAGTATCAGTATAAATGTACCCATCACAGAATCATTATTTTTTATAAAAAAACACCTGCTATAACCAGCTGCTATGCTGGGATGGGCAACTTTGGTGTGAGTAGAAAGAGCAGTTCTGAAAATATAAATGGTGCTTTAAAAATAAGGTGTGAACAGCAGTTTACTAAAAGTCATGTAAACAATCAGCAAGTTGTCCAGCCATATCTGAAAGCATATTGTAATTGTACAATAACTTTAATGGCTGACAGTTAAAAGTGTATACAAATGATTACAAAATGCAAAGCAATTGAAAAATCCCCGCTAGAATCATAAAGTGAAAATACAGTAAATAGGTACCTCATCCAATTGATCCACCAGCAATATTTTTAAAATGTACCTTTTAAGGCTATAAGCTCTTGCATTTTTAGAATGTAATTAAAACATTCTCAGTGGTACTTCTCTTCTAATTTTATGTTACTGGATTTTGGATTAAAATTGGATTAAGGATTTCTGTGCAATTTAAATTTAGTTTTCATATTTTTAGGCATTTGTGCCTACAGTTTTCCCATAACTGTAATATTTTTGGATATTTTACACAAGTTTGAAGAACAGACAAAATATAGATAAATAAAACTTGTAGAAATAGACAAGTTGATTTTTGCCTGGAATTATTCAAACAATCAAAAGGCTTAAACCTTGACATCCGGATAAATTTTTTTATGATTGAAAATCTTGTCTGATTTCATTCTGGAATTAACCCTAAATGGGATAAATGGCAGCTGTGATTACACAATTCCTATAAATGTTTATAGGGCTCTTAGGAAGTTGTTCTGGTGTCAGGCTGTCTGGCCTGACATAGCAACCCAAAACTACTGTCAAGTAGACAGTGCTACAGATACAGACTTTTTATCAGGCTGAAAACAGGACTAAAACTGACATTTGATCACAGAATACTGCCATATTTGCTCAATTGTAGTAGTTTCTTTGTTGACATTAGGAATTTTAATTCACTATTCAATAATTGGTCCATTCTATTGCCAGTATCATTTCAATGGGTTACCACATTCTCTCACACATTTCTCTTGATCTCTTATTTCTGCTTTACATGCTGCTACTTTCAAGTTTCTTGAAGGACAACAAGCACGATTCAAAAAGAGTGTGCTTTCCTATCACGTTATCCTGTTATTCTGTTTTTTATTTGCTGCTTTATATTCATATTATTATTTGAAGAGGGATCACATAAGTTGCCACAGCTAATTGTGGCTAAATGATGAGGTGCCAAGGGTGTGTAAGTCAGTTCTTCATCATATGTCCAACCGTACGCACGGTATGTGCCCTTGAGCTTCATCAACTAACCACAATTCGCCACAGCAGCTTAAGTGCAAACAATGAGATTTTAGCCAGTGTATAAAAACTGTTTTTCCTCTTGCTCGTGTTCATCTTTGGGTTTCAGTCCAGTTTGAGAGATCAGTAGGTGTGTCATTTGCTTGCAGCTTTCCAATAACAACTTTGTTTGGAGGCACTCAATTCATACAAGTTAATTTGAGAAACAATATTTCGCTATTTTCAAGAATGACTTTTTATCTTTATAGTGGAAATTTCTGGTATGTCTTTCATAAAGGACTGCGATTATTCATTTATCTGACCTGTTTGGCCACAAAATGTACATCATAGCTCACTGTATCTGATCACTGGTTATTTTCAGTAATACAATGGAACTAGGGCTTACAGGTACTTTTTTGATCAGCTGTGTTTATTAAATCCTTTGCCCCAACCCATGCACCTCCTTGTTTCTTTTGAACTCAGCCAAATCCTCCGAAGTACCTTGTGAAAGATGGATTTAGACAGCACTAATACCCCTAGTCAGGCATTACACAGATCTAAAAGGATGTTTGGGGATTTTGGAAGCACGTAAACCTCATCCTCACATCCTCTCTCCACCCAGCGGCCTTCACGTGATCAATACCAAGGACTAAAGAAGAACCTTTCTCTGTATTCGGATCAACACACTTTCAGTCTTGATAGGGCAGGACCCCTCAACCATGTATTCTAAGCACTTTGAACTTAAATACTCACACAAACATTATAGTTATTTCTGCACCTCATTCCCCATCACTTTCTTAGCTTTTCTATAGTTATACAATACAATTTATACCCTGCCTTTCTCGGCCAAGGCTGACTCAAGGTGGAAACAACATATCAATGCAATACAATATAACAACATCAGTATAAAGATACAATAATTCAAGATACAATAAAACTAGACACAGTTACAAAAAATCATCACAATTCACATTATACAATGCAGTATATAAAAATCAATGTGATATCAATAGTGAGAGCACAGAAAAGCAAAAGTACAATATAATGTGACAAAATGCAATCACTCCTCACTGACTTCCCCGCAGCCAATGCTGGACTGGGGAAGTTGCTCTGGTGGGACGGCGAAGGAGGCAGTTTTTGAGTCCATAGCTGCACCGCTCACCGTCTTCAGTGAGGCCCCGGTAGAGGCTGGAAGGGTCCCTCTGCGGCGTTGTCCTGGTGTCCTTATAAACTCCCCACCCGGATAAGGAGAGGAGAGGGGCGCCGGGAGCAGGTGCCTCCCATCTTGATGGCACCCTGATGGCAGGGCCCCGGGAGAGGCTCGCAAGGTCCCTCTGCAGCATCGGCAGCCATTATGGTAGTTCCTACCATAATGCCTCAAGCATAATTTGGTTTCAAACATAACATCTGGAGACCCAGAGGAAAGACCTAGCATTACTTTTTCATCTCTTATAAATAGGTTGACAGGCAGAAATACCACCATCAGAGAGTGGCTCTTTAAAGCTCAAAGGCTATACAGAAGGGCTAGCTAATATTTCACTTGTTTAGAGCTGAATTGTGAAGGATAAAATGATGCTGACTCATCAGTGCATTAGCTAGTGTATGAACTTCTGAAGGGTATGGAGTGAGGTTTGAGTTGTTCACAGAGGAGATGAAAAAGTAAATGAGATCAATACGCAATATATATGTGCATATATTACCAACAACTGCAGTGTGTCTCCTGAGCTGTGGGATATGTGTTCTAATGCTGTGTTTGCCGCTCTGCAAAGCGTTATCCTTACTGTTGTAGAGTATATCTTTAAGAAGCTTTCAATCTCATTTCTTATGGAGTAGATGGTGACAATTCTGAATTGCACATGAAAACTAGTGTTAAATAGATAGCAAGTGCTCAATAAAAAATGTTTGCCTCTAGATTTCTGAACAATCTGTCACACACGCAGCATTAATGTACGTGGATAAACCACACATTCTTCTGCTGTTATCCATGAATGCACCTACTACCGGTAGCAGGGAAGGTAGCTGTAAGCAGTCTCTGATAAATGCCCAATCTTGTCTGTTGCTGAATCTGGCTATAGCTAAACTTTGCTATTTGCTGTCCAGAGTACTGAACCCCTGCCAGGGAAATAGAAGGATGCGCGAGTAAGTAAAAGATATTCAGCCCTCCTGCCTGGTTACCATCAATATGGATGTGGCATGAAATGAGTCTTTTTATAGGTTCCATTTTTAAGCTGATAGTAAAGCTGTATCAGTAAAATTTTGTACTGGGGCATTCGACTCCAAGTTAAAAAAAGGTCTACCAAACTTGGAAGCCTCTTAAAATTCTTCCACTGAAATATTGTAAAAAAAAAATGCTAAGCTACTTTATGTTGCCATGATTGATTCTAAAATTTAAAATGTTTTTAAATTATAAGATTTCAAGTCTGAAATTTGTAATAAATACTGAAAATTATGTTTAACTTGCATTCTAAAAATGAGATGCTTATAGCCTAATAAGGTACATTGAAAAAGCAAACAATACATCTGTAAGCAAACAATACATCATTTTAAAAGTAAATATATATATAAAAAAATATTTTTGCCTGATATACATTAATATAACATTCACAGAAAATTATTCTAATTGGTCACCCAACCAAGTCAATCTATGGAACTATAGAGAAAAATTCATTATGATTTTCTGCTGCTGCTCTGCGGCATATTTCTGGGGTTGTTGATATCTGTTGTTTGTGTGGTATACTTTAAGTGAAATTACAATGCCTCAATGATTGTGTGTTTCCTAACCACCTATATTTATAATTCTTTCAGTTGTTTGCATCTCTCTTTCAATTATAAACATTTTTTCTCTAGGCTCTGCAAATTCTTGACTCTGGAGCACCAAGAATATTTTATCCCCAAAAAAGAAATCTCTATAAAATTAGCACTGATTTTTCAAGGATCTAAGATGGGAAATCTGACATCTTGCCATCATAAAAATAGTTTTATTTGTTTTGCAGTGCATAGAGTAATAAGATTATGTAATAATAGCCCTTTGTTGCATGACGGGATAATTCAACCAAGATACTATAGCATATTGTAAATACCATTAGCATGTGCTATAGAAATTGCTAATGTATTCTTAATTTTTACGCATTTATATTTATACCTTGTAAGATAAGACATGCTGGACTGTCAAAATATTATGCTACATTGATCTTGTGTGGTTAAAGCTAGCTAACTGCTTTTACAATGACTATAGTAAACTATCTCAAGTTCTTTTTAAAGCTACTTTTTCTATACCCCTGCGATTATTTTAACACTTTATACAGTGCAGTGAGCACTGCAGTGGCTCAAGTGGCTAAGACGCTGACTGGGAGGCAGAAGGTCAGCAGTTCGAATCCTGAGTACTGCAGGATGGAATGAGCTCCCATCCTTGTCCCAGCTTCTGCCAACCTAGCAGTTTGAAAGCAAGAAATTGCAAGTAGATAAATAGGGACCACTTTAGTGGGAAGGTAACAGTGTTCCATGCACTCCGGTGTCTAGTCATACCTGCCACATGACCACAGAAACGTCTGCAGAAGCAGACAGTGCTGGCTCTTCAGCTTTGAAACAGAGATGAGCACTGAACCCTAGAGTCGGATACGACTGGCTTTCGAGCAAGGGAAACCTTATACATATATCACTCCTGCCATATCGAAAATCAGTATAGCAATGATATTGTCCAACCTCTGCTGGAAGAGGAACTATGAGAAGAGGCCATACCTAATCCAGATGTGACATCATACCTCCAGAACTTGGGAACTATTCTGTTATTGCCACTATGTGCTCAGCTCAGCAAGTAGGTTTGGGAAAAGTCCCTTAACATCACTGGTCTCCCACCAGTTTCAGCAGTCTCTTTCCCCAAACGTTAAGATAGGCAGGAGGTGTGGATGCGGTCTGTCCAAAGGAATGGGACGAGACCCACATTTCATCCAAGGTTGGTAAACAGAGTAAAAGATTAACTGAGGCAATAACATAAAAGGGGTATTGGATCAAACTAGAATTGGTGTGCATCAACTTGTACCATTTACCCTTCTGTAATTCCCCCCCTTCTTTAAAAATAATTGGAGTTGTGGTGATAGTGGTACCAGATCAGGACCATGGGGTGGGGATGGATGGCTTTAAACCTTTGCCCCTGCCATGGTCCTAATAGCAAACAATCAAGATCTGAATCCAGGTGCGTCTTTCCCCACTAGTTCTTCTTTGAATGAAAATAGCTATGCCAACAGAAACTATATGTCAAAGATTATCAATTTGTTTGTTTCTAAAACCTGGTTTGGGATGCTTAAACTACCACCCAGTTTTGCTCTGTTTACTAATAGAACATTTGTTCCCTGAAATGTAACATATAAATTTTCTAAATTGAAATAATACAAATAATTTAAGGATGACTATAATGTTTTCTATGTTTATTTTTGCTATAATATACTCATCCCTCTCTCCACAAAGGTGTTTACTTAAGGAACTCTTTCAAGACCTGAGTAAAGATGTTCTTGTTACTTGAAATTGAACCATAATGAAATGAGCTATGAAAATAAAGCATCCTTGCATCCAGTGCACTAATATAGATCTTCTGTCACTGAAATGCATATGTACTCTAATTTCCTTTGGAACATCTTTCTTTATTGAATTAACTCTCTGACTTATTTTAGAGCAAAAATTAAAATTTCCAACAATATTTTCCATGCTTGTCTTACATTTTATTGAAGGCTTTCTCTTCTTCCCTTTGGCATTAAGTCTTTCCATTAATCTCTATATCGCAACTGAAAGAGTTTTCAGGTGGGAATCTGGATTTCATGTTTTTGTTAAACATTGATAATGAATTATCTTATCTTTGAACTTTATTTTAGATAAGGTCAGCAACAACAAATAAGCATGTACCAGATGTTGAGTAATTTTACTTTAAACAGTGTATTTTTTTGCTGAGGGGTCTCATATAAAGGACAGAAAAAAGTGTCTGCACTTTGAAATGCTACAGTGAAATGCTACAACTGAATCCCAGCAAGACTGAGTGGCTGTAGGTTAGGGGCCCTGCGTTATCACAGGTTCTGGATGGGGCTATTTTACCCCAAACAGACCCAGTGTGTAATCTGGGGGTCCTCCTGGACTCACAACTCCTGCTCGAAGAGCAGGTGGCAGTCATGGCCAGGAGTGCTTTTGCACAACTTTGTGTCATCCGCCAGTTACACCTGCTCCTAGATCAGGACTCCTTCTTGTGGTCATGCACGCTCTGGTCACCTCCAGACTTGACTATTGTAATGCGCTCTACATGGGGCTGCCCTTGAAGACCATTCGGAGGCTGCAACTGGTCCAGAATGCGGCTGTTCGGGCGGTGATGGGGTGTGAGCGTTATGCCTTGCCACAGTTTCAGGAGCTGCACTGGTTGCCAGTGTGCCTCCATGTGCAATTCAAGGTGCTGGTAATGACCTTTAAAGCCCTACATGGTAGTGGGCCAGAGTACTTAAGAGACCGCATCACCCCAAGAACATCTGTCCGTCCCACCAGAGCAGACCGGAGAAGCTCTCTCACTGTTCCATCTGCTAGAGGGGCATGTCTCTCTAGCACCAGAAAGAGGGCCTTCTCTGTGTCTGCTCCAGCCCTATGGTACCTCCTGCCAATTGAGTTGTGTCTCCAGACAGAGTTGCTGCCCTTCAGGAAAGGGTTAAAATCTGGTTGGCAGGGCAGGTGTGGGGCACCAGTGACATGGTAACCCCGACCTGCTGGCTAATTTAGTAGAAGACACTTTCTCTCTCTTTTGAGCTTTTGAGCTTTTTTAAATTTTTGTCAATAGTTTTTAATGGGTTTTTTATTGTTTTTTTTTTAAACTGCCATTGGTTTTATTTTCTGTGAGTTGCCCAGAGTCTTTGGAGTTGGGCGGCCATACAAATTAGAATAAATAAATAAATAAATAAAATACTGTAGTTGTATTGGTATACAATATACTGCCAATTCATTTCTACCCAGGGCTTTGAGAACAGCTTTTATTTTGCATTCTAAAATCATAGATTCTTCTTTACAGGATTTTTCTTCAGAGGAATCTGTTATCTTTTCATATTATTTTTATAGTTCTTCAGGATTGTAATGATCCTCTTACTCCCAAGTAGCACTCCGGCATCCTGGCGATGGGATCATGCCTGAACTTGCTTCCCTGGCCCTCTCAGGCCCAGCAGTTCAGGCTATTCCTAAAAGCGTGCCCTCTCACTCCTGACCTAAATCGCTATACGGGGCGACTGTTGTATGAGGTTCCACTGTATATTGAAATCAAAATAAGGTACAGAATAAAGTTCATCAAAAGCTTAGAAAGCATTTCAAAATAACGAAATAAAGAAAGCTGCTATCTGGGGAAAAGCCAGTGTTTCCCTCACTCTGTCTAAATTAGCTACATGTTTGCAGCTAAGATCCAAGAGAGTGTCTGTCTCCTGGTACCACCTTTGGGTTTTATCTCCTCTCTCAGAGTCCACCTCCCAGCCATTCCCCTAGAGGATTCCAACCAATTATCTTACAGCATAACTTGTCAATCACCCATTAGGCTCCATCTCTTCCACCCCACGAGGCTAACATGTTTACACTCCAATCTCTCTCTGGTATGTGAGAAAAGGGTCTCGCCCCCACCCCCAATGGAAATCTCCATCTTGGATGGGCTAAAGCACAAGGTAATTTGGTGGGCAAAATCTCGGGAAAAAGGACAACTCAGAAATGGACTTTTTCATGACAGGGATATTGTTTCCATCTTCTCTTTATTGTGCCTTTGTTTGTAGATCTCCTTATCTAGGTTTCAATTTATCTTTGATTTCTTGCATTTTATAGAATAGCTGTCTTGCTTTTTGTTGTTCTTTTCTGTTTCTTTGCACTGATTATTGTGATTATTTGTATCTGCAAATTGATGAAAAGTTGGATTTAGTATTCATGACACTATTGTCATCTTTTGCGTCTCATCTCTCCTATTCTAGGTAACTTTCATTGACTTTCACACAAAAGGCTACAATGTTTAAATGTTCCTCTTCTCATTTTATGCAGACTTACTACTCAGATTCTAAGTTCTAATTATAAGTGGCATGCAGCATCAGGCCTTCCTTTTGCTGCTGTCAGCGTCGACTGCCAGATGTCCTTTCAAGTTTAATCCAGTTGCTTCATTAGTGACAATGCTATTTGTGCTTGTCCTTCGCTTTTCCTAGTAGCTGATTGAGTGCCTTCTGACCTGGAATCTAATCTTCCAGCACTATCCTTCGTTTCATTAGTTTCATTTGTTTCATCACAGAGTTTTCAAAATATGCAGTATTCAAAATTAGTTTGCTGTTGCCCTCTTCTGTACAGTATTAAGAAGACTGTCATCACTATTGTCTGTGAAAAATACTCTGCTAGTATCACTTACCACTATTGTTTCCTTGTAGTAGCTACCCTTTTCTCCACTCCAATCACCACTGAAACTATTCACTTCTTCAGATGTAATGATTAATCATCATCCTCTAGGCCAGATGTGAAATTGCCAAAATGAAAGCATCTTTTGTGAGTTGACTCTGCAGTTCCTTTCGCCTGACCTAATGTGAGAAAAATTAGCCGGCAACACAAGGTTGCTGTTACCAGGGTATGTCTGATTGTGGTTCAAAAATACCACAATCTCTCAGGAGGCTCTTTCTGTATACCAGTATCATTAATCCTGAAGAGGGCAGATTCACCTACCCTGGCGTCTCAGCTTTGGCCATTCTACCTTGGCTGATTCTGCTAGGAATCTAGAATCATAATGGAGCATAACCTCCTAACAGCTTCCCTCATACAATCAAGCCCCCTCACCATGTTGAGGTGTGCATATATGAATTTAAGTCAGAAAAATAATAATGAAGATGGATTAGCCCAGGATTGTCAGCCATGCACATTTTGTTGTTAACCTGATGGGTCAGACAACTAGTACAATTCCATTTTAGAGGAATCAGTGCTTAATTGCTGAGAACACAGCTCTATCTGAGCTCTATCAGAGCTGTGTGGCAAAACAGTGATATAGACTGCAAAGATAGTGCTCATACTGGGTAAATTCTCCTATGGGTAATATAGAGTATTGACATACTTTGCAAGCTACTCATGTAGATAAATCCCCCATTCCTCTTTAAGTCATCCTTTAACATAGAATTATAGATTCGGTATGACTGTTCCCCTTCCATACACACTCATTTGTCTGCCTTTTGTTGCTCATGTATTTAAACAAGTAAATCTTGTTAAAATAGTATCAAGGGAAAAATTCCAAGAGGATACCGTGCCAAGTACATCCAGGGTATGACTGACAACATCAAACCTCTGCTGGATAGGTATGAGGCATTCTATAACCAGGATCCTTTTCTGGAAGATACTGCTGAAACTGGGAAAGAACTGATGAAAGCTCTAGCTGAAAATTGGAAATCATGATGGTGTGTGTTAGTTGAGAACCTGTATAGGAAGAACTCCTTAATTTTTGGGGGGTGGAGATCTAACCCAACCGCAGCAAAACTATAGTGCAGAAATGACAGATCAAGTTGATCAGGGGTGGCCAAACTATGGCCCATGGGCCAGACCTGACCTGCAGCATCATTTCATCCAGCCTGCCACCACCCACACCGCTACTGGAAGCAGAAGCAGTCATGTGGTTGAGCAAGCCAGTCACATGGTTCCTCCTACTATAAAACGCACCCGTGCATGCATAAACATGATTTACAACAGCCATGAATGCATTTTACAGCAGGAGGAATCACGTGACTGCCCCGCTCAACCATGTGATTGGCCCATGACGTGAACAGTTTGGGAACCCCTGAAGTAGATAGTTAATTGCTGAAGAATGGAAAAAACACAAGGCAAAAAGATGTGGGAACAAATCATCCAGCAAGAGGAACAATCATAGGATATTGCTCCATAAAATAAATAATATTACTAGGGTTGTTGGTAGCTTTCTTCAGAACCAGAGATTCTATGTAATGATGAGTGGAAAGAATGGCAGATGGGGGTTGCAGAAGAATGAACTGCCCCAAGAAAGTGTGTCTCCAACACTGTGTAATAGATATACAAATGATCAACCAGTTCCTGACAATACAAAATTGTTCATCTGTGTCAGGTTTGGCCAAACTACATCCTGTGGGCTGTATCAGGCCCATGGTGCCCTCACCGCTACCGGAAGTGGAAGTAAAATGCAGCCGCACATGTGCAAAATTCGCCCGCTGTGCAAAACACTGCCATAAATGCACCCGTGGCTATCATAAAAGTGTTTACAACAGCCTCAGATGCATTTTATGGCAGGAGGAACCACGTAACCGGCCCACTCAACCATGGGACTGGCCCCCGGGCCACCCCTTGATCTATGTGGACGACATGGCATTGGCAGTACAAGGATCAAAGTCTGGTGAGATAGCTGGAAAACCTACTGGAGTACTTGAAGAATTAGGATAGTATTATACCATCAACCACTTGAAGCCTAACCTGAGTAAGACTCAAGTGTGCACTTCCCACCTTTAAAATTGAGAGGCAGGTTTGAATTGGATGTTACGTGGCAAGGGAATTGATTAAAGCATTATTCAGCACCAATTATTTCTCGATATGACACTTTAAAGGATACTCTCTATTAAGCAGCATTGCTTGAAGCCTAAAGGTAGCTCAAGAAACAATATCATCAGAAAATTGACAAACTATACATGGAGAGTTCAACCATCCATGCTGCGTACATCAGCTTTGGCCCTGAGTCTCTCTGCCACAGAGTATACTGCTCCTGTAAGGAGCATATCTGCACATGTGAAACAAGTTGGCACCGCTGTTAATGAAACAATGTGCATCGTGACAGGAAACCTTATACTTACACCAGTGGAGGAAACCTTATACCTACACCAGTGGAGAAAATCTATCCTCTTGTTGATATCGCTCCACCTAAGATAAGGAGAGAAGTAGCAACAGGCCTTGGAAGGACAAATATTGACAGTGATGCTAAAGTACTTTGGACACCAAATGAGAAGAGAGGACTCACTCGAGTAGGCCTTGATTCTGGGAAAGACTGAAGGCAAAAGGAAAAGGGGGAGGCAGAGGAAGAGATGGCTAGATGGCATTGTTGACGCAATGAGCATGGAGTTGAGCAGGCTGCAGAGGATGGTGGAGGATAGGGGTGCCTGGTGTGCAGTGGTCCATGGGGTTGCAAAGGGTTGGACTCGACTATGCGACTGAACAACAAAAAGCAACAGACAGTGAGAGAAGAAGCAAGATAATTACTCTTGACATCCTCTGAACGGATACATGCTTCAAGTCCACTGACTCAGATCCAGGAACAGCTTTATGGCAAGAAGAAACATTCTTGAGAGTAAGAAAGAGCAAAATCAAATTAGAAGCTGGAGGGAGGAGCTCAGTGAACAAAGAACAACATTAAAGGAGGATATGGCAGGTTTCATTTTGGCAGTTTAAAGTTTGGATGTGAAAGAAAAGGAATTAATAACTATATTCCATACCCCTTTAAAACCAGTAATCAAGTTCAAAACTAAAATCTAATTTCCATTTTAACTATAGTCAATCTTGCCACTGTTATTAATATTATAAGCATTTCTTTTTTTATCATTCTATCTGAATTTTCCCAAAATGAGATAATAATGCTATCTTATGACACATTTCCAAATTAATTGAAAATATTTCATTAATCTTAGCAAAAACCTTTTTTTTTTTTTTCATTTTTAGCCTATGACAAAGTCAAGAAGGTGGTTTCATACCTATTTCACTTTCTGCTTTTTTAACCTGGATGGCTTTAGGCAAAATCTTTGCATTTTTATTACTATTTTCAAAGTACTTTAATTTAAAATAAAGCAAGTTTCACTGGACCTTTTCAATTAAAGTCATTAAGCCTGTAATCTATTGTTCCTACTAAGAGCTAAGAATGGGTTTCATTTTCATACAGTTCCATACCTTCTACTAGCACTTAGCATTAACAGCTGAATAGCATCATGCCTTCAGCATATTCTCTAATCTAGGGGTGCCCAAACTTCTGTGGGCCTGACCATGCAGCTAGAACAGCTGAGCAGGCCTGATGACACCCTCTGGAAGTAGAAGTGGGCATGTTTGTGCAAGCGTGGATACATCTGCATCCACTTCTGGGTGTGGCACGGGGCATTTGCACATGTGTGCGGGAATACACATCAACTTCCAGGCACTGCACGCGTGTGTTTGCACATGAGAGGGTGTGTCCACATCCACTTCTGGGTGTGGCAAGATAGGTGGTGGGCCACATGGAATGGGTCTGCAGGCCGGGTCCAGTGCATGAGCTGTAGTTTGGGCACCCCTGCTCTAAGCCTTTGTAGCCCTTTTGAAACAGACTAAAGCAATATTTTAATATTCAAACAAGTCACCACTAGGTGAACAAAAGTGCCATTCACTTCTACCAAAAGTCACTTGTGTTGATATTCAACTTGAATACTTAAATTCTTGAGGTATCTGTTGGCTGTAAAGACAAATCTGGTGATGGAAAAAACTCTGTATAATGGAAACCTGATTTTATGACTCTGTTTGGATGATCATGTTAACTTGCAACTGCTTTATTGTACTGCTTTCAGCAGTTCTGTACAGCATAACCAATCGTGAAATTTTATGGGAACTGCAGTCCAAAATCATCTAGAGGGCCACAATTGCTCATGCCTAATCGGGGGGAGGGGGGGATGGTTCAGCAGCTTTGAGTGTCAGGAAAGGGTCACTCCAGGAGTCACAAAAACTTCATCTCCATTCCTTATTTAGAGCACTGTAAATAAGCCACTATAGTGAAACCTTTGGGTTTGTGTGCGGTTCTTCCTCCTTCCAGAGTTTTTTTTATTCTTTCTTTTTTATTCATATCAAAGTATAGCACAATTTAAAATTATGGATTTATGTGAAATTTAAGTATATTTTTTAAATGTGAAAATAATTAGACCTTTTTTGTATCTTGGCCTTTCACACTTATTGAAAAGCAGCCGTGATAATTGCTTTGTGCTTGTGTGAGAAGTGGCTAAAGGAGTCAGGTTCTGGGATTTCCTCCTATTTGGTATCTCTTTCTGAATGGCAGTTAGCACAATAGGATATCCTGTAGATCAGGGGTCCCCAACCATTGGGCAGTGGACCAGTACCGGGCCATGGGCTGTCCTGAACTGGGCCATGGTGTTGGGAGCTCTGATGGCAGCTCTTAACGTGCTCCACTCTGTCTGCCTGGCGAATGAAGCAAGAGCACGGACGTCAGACACAGCAGATAGGCAGGTGACCAGGCCCCTCCACCACTTTGCTTAACTATGGCTGATCCATGGAAAAACTGTTTAGCATGAAACTGGTCTCTGGTGCAAAAGAAATTTGAGGACCCCTGCTGTAGATGATATTGACTGCTGCCACTGGTGTTGTCAACATTTCATCTGAAATTTGCTATGTAATGTGATCAACCTACTGTAAGTAACCTAGTGAATTTCAAGGCAGAGTGTAGATTTGAACCCAAGTCTCCTGAGTCCTAAGTCAACACTTTAACCAATACACCACACTGGCTCCCTGAACAATAGATTAGAAACTCAACCAATGCTGTGCTTATAAGTGTGTATTTCTAAGAGTGTCCATTTTCAATATCATTTTGTTTCCAGTGCAAGCTGTTTTGCCAATAATGTTCGAAGCAGTTCCAGCTGCAGCAACTGTAAACTTTATGACATCTTGGCGGTTGCTCTTCTACTGCTTTTCTCTGCCAAAACACACCTTGAGTTGCTGCCAAAGACAGAAGCAAAATTCCGTATGGAATTTAACTTGATGAACATTTAATTAAAATGTCTGGACTTCTTGCAGCCAGCTTTTGTGGATTTCATTGTACTGTTTTGTGCTTAATAGATTCATGGAATAGTGAATATATGAAAATACAGCTTCTCCTGTTATTACAGCCCGACTCCCAAGATACATCTTTAAAAGTTTGTATTTCATAAATGCAGTTACCACATGCTGCAAGAGACAGTGTGGTGTAGTGGGCGAGTGTCGTACTATGACTCAGGTGAGTTGGCTTCAAATCTGCAATTGGCTGTTGAGATTCACTGGAGGATAGCGAAATGTAAGCCACTCTGAACATCTCTTTTATCTTAAAAACTTTATTATTGCTGCCATAAGTCAGAGCAATATGACATAATATCCTAGAATTAACAATTTGCTGTAGAGCATCTTCAAATGTTGTCTACTAGGGAGCTGAAACCTAGAAGAAGGCATGGCTGACAATTTGATTGGCCAAAGCAATTGAGGGCAATTGATATCAAATACAAATGGAGAAAGGTCATAGCTTTCAAATATTAATTCATTAGAAATGCAAAAAAGAGAAAGGATTATGATGCTTTGGAAGACAGGTAATCCATTATGATAAATTCCAGAGAAATGAAATGATCTTACTCACACATAAAAATATGATGAAGTAGATCCAAGAATATAGTTACCACCTTGGCTTTTATTCTGGATCTCCAGGGGAAATTTTTCAAAATGCACTGAAAAACATTGTGAGAAATGGAGTTTTGGGTGCAGCAGTACCCCAGAACTTATAATAAACTATAAGATAGCTAGTAATGCAGCTTCTTAATGTCAAGTCTGAAACAGACTATTGTGAGAGAGGAATTTGGAGTACTTCAGAGAAACTATGAAATTACAGAGGAAGAAAACTCAAGGAGTCTGAACATGTAAGAAAATGAAATTTAAATGCAGCAAGCAACATGGGACTTATAGTAACACATTCATAGAAATTGAATAATGGAAGAGTGGCGCCAAAATGGCCGCCGCGCTCTTTGCGGGCCCCCCCCACCGGACGAAACAATCCGGGTAGTTAGGGGCGTGGCCAGCACCCTAATAAAGGGGCTGGCCACGAGGCAGCCATGCTGCCATTTTGGCGAACCGACGGAGCGGAGAAGTTTTTCTTCCTGACCTCCGTCGCGCGTGTCCTTTTGGGGGAAGCCTTTTCGGGCAGCTTTCTCTTGTTTTAGGCTTCCTAGTTACCTTAGCCATGCCCTCGAAGAAGAAGGCAGCCGCGAACGTGGCTCGATCGGCGCGGAGGCGTCAGCCGGGTCGGAGGACCGCGACTGCGCCCGTTCCGCAGCCACCTTTAGCGGAGCCCACCGGGAACGGTGGGATGGGATCGGTAGCTCCTTGGCCCGAGGCGCGGTGTATACCGGCTGCCCCGGACGGGGCCTCGGCCCTTGGCCCGCAAACGACGACCACGGCCCCTGCCATGGTCCGCACGGCTGGGCCCTCTTGCCCGGGCCCGCAGTTCCCCATGGGGGGTGCGAGTCATGGAGGGTGGTTGGGTCCCCTGCCTTTGCAGGGCGTGCCCACGGCTACCCAAGGGCCGAGCATGGGCGCTTGGCCTTATCTGGCCTCGGGGGTTCAGGGACCTGGACAGGTACCCGTGACTTATGGGCCGGCTGCCCATTTGCCCCCTGTTGGGGCCGGGGCCTATGTCGACGTGGAGGCCCTCCTGGCCCGGGTTGCGGCCCTTGAAGCGTCCTTGGCGAGGGCCAACCAAACAGGGGTGTCTCTGGGATTTCAGGTGCCCCCTTTGGCCGCCGAACAGCGGCCGGCGATGGGTTGGGTTGAGCCGCCCGAGGCGCGTGGGCCGGTGGCGGCCACTGCCTCGCAGCTCCCCACCCCACAGGTGCAGCAGTCTGGTGCTGGTCTGGCCCCGTCGACGAGCTCAGCTTCGGTCGTGAGCTCTGACGCCCCCAGCGGGCCGGAACCCCCAGTGGGGGCGGCCCGTGGGGGTGCATCGGGTGAGTATGCAGTTCAAGCTAATGCACCCACACAACTGACTTCCTTGGGGGGGCCTGTCCAATGGCCGTGGCCTCGCTTGGGTGGTCCGGCGGTCCAATGGCCCCCGGCCCACCAAGCGACTTTACCTTTGTCACAGGGCCTGAGTCGGGGTGGCGCCCCCAATGTGCTAGGAAATGTGTTGGGGATCCCCGGGCTGGCTCAGGCCTCCTTTGCTCTGCCCGCAGTTCCCTCTCTGCCGGTGTCGGCTTTGCCAACAGCAGGGTATTCCTTGCCCCTGGGGGACCATCTGGCCCAGTCCACCAAGGAAAAGATTTGGAGGGGCGAGTATGTAGATATCTTCTCCCTTCTAAATAGGGAACCGACCAAGGAAGAGAGGGAAGGGCTGGACGAGAAGGATAAGGAGCAGGCACGTCGTCGTAAGCCGCCACGCACGTGGGCTAATTGGTTGCCAGCGTACTTGATTTACATGGCCGTTTACCTCAGGGCTAGGCCGGATTTGGCCATCCCTATGGTCCAGTATCTGGACAACATTTACCGGGCTATGGTTGACTTCCCGGGTCCGGCGTGGCTGGCTTACGACGAAGAATTCCGCATGAGGATTCCACTGCACCCAGAGATGAGGTGGGACGAGCCCTGCCAGAAGCTGTGGCTTCTGAATATGACCCCCACGCGCCCGGCGCCTGGGGAGAGATACCATTGTGGACATGCGGTCCAACGAGCGGCCCCGGTACAGGTCCCCCGCCAAGTGGCGGGGCAGGGGGTTCCAGCCCGCCTGCTGTGCTGGACCTTCTCGTCCAATGATTCTTGCAACAGGAAAAATTGCAAGTACAAGCACGAGTGCCCCTCTTGTGGTGGCCCCCATGCTGCCTCCGCCTGTCCCAGGCCGGGAGGATATAGGGGCAGGTGTAGGGGCGGACAAGGGGCAGGTAGGACTGCCACGGAGGGAGCGGGTTCACCGAAAGGCCCCCTCCCCAATTAATGTCGACATGCTGGAGCGTTGGCTCGCATTGTACCCGAGGAGGGCAGACGCTGTGTACCTCCTTCAGGGTTTTCAGCTGGGTTTTCGTATTCCTTTCACGGGGGATAGATCACCGCAGGATGCACCCAACCTGTTGTCACTTAGGGGAAGGGAGGAGGTGGCTGCTGCCAGCATTAATAAGGAGATTGCTGCGGGCAGGGTCGCTGGCCCTTTCCCCGCGCCCCCGTTCCCCAACCTTAAAGTGTCTCCTCTAGGACTAGTGCCCAAAAAATCCCCGGGCGAGTTCCGCCTGATTCATCATTTGTCCTACCCAGCCGGCCACTCGGTCAATGATGCTATCCCTGATGACCTTTGTTCTGTCAGGTATACATCCTTTGACCAGGCATTGCGCATGGTGCGCTCATGTGGCCCGGGTGCACTGTTGGCTAAGTGTGACATTAAGTCGGCTTTTCGCCTCTTGCCCGTGCACCCGGGTGACTTTGAGTTGCTGGGTTTCAAATTCCGGGGTGAATATTATTTTGACAAAGCCATGCCATTCGGCTGTTCCATTTCCTGCTCGGCCTTCGAGCGTTTCAGTACCTTCCTGCAGTGGGCATTTGTCCGTAGGTCAGGGTCTCGGTCTGTAGCCCATTACCTGGATGACTTTTTATTCGGGGGTGAACGGGGCTGGGACACGTGCACACGTCTCCTCAACACATTTCAGACGCTAATGGAGGAACTTGGTGTCCCTTTAGCGCCCGAAAAGACCAAAGGCCCGTCTAATAAATTAGTGTTCCTGGGGGTGGAAATTGACACGGTGGCGCAGGCGTCTAGGTTGCCCGAAGACAAGGTGTCCAGGATAGTGGCCCTTATATCGGACTTGCTGGCTAAGTGCAAGGCATCCCTTCGGGAACTGCAGGTGCTACATGGATACCTCAATTTCGCTTGCAGGGTGGTCGCACCTGGCAGGGCATTTGCTCAGCGCTTGTGCGACGCCATGGCAGGCTTATCCAGACCCCACCATAGGGCGAGATTGACACGGGGCATCAGGGCAGATCTGCACGTATGGCTACAGTTCCTGAGGGAGTTCAATGGGGTCTCATTTTGGAGGTCAGACCTCCTGGCTTTGCCCCAATTTCAAATTCAGTCTGATGCCTCGGGATCCCTTGGTTATGGGATGTACTTCAATGGGAAGTGGGCATATGGTGGATGGCCACCAGCCTGGTCAGGCACGGGTCGCCTGAGGGATCTCACATATTTGGAATTTTTTCCCATACTGGGGGCCTTGATGCTATGGGGTGAGGAGTGGGCCAACTCTGTGGTGCATTTCTGGTGTGACAATGCGGCCGTTGTCCACATTGTCAACTCACAGACCTCTAAATCTCCCAGGGTCATGGACCTTGTGCGCCAGTTTGTATTGCGCAGCCTGCGCCTCAATGTACTGTTCAGAGCCAGGCATGTCCCGGGGGTGAATAATGATATTGCTGACGCTTTGTCCCGCCTGCAGATCTCCCGGTTCCGTGCCTTGGCCCCGGATGCGGAGGAATTTCCCTCGCCACTACCGCAGGAGATATGGACCTTTGGCAAGGAGAGGTGAACCGGGTGATCGGCATGTCACTGGCGCCACGCACGCGTAAGGCGTATCACCACGCGTTGGTTTCCTTTCGGACCTTCTGTACCCAATCTCACCTGCCAGATACCTGGCCGATCCCAGTGGCCCACATCCTCCGTTTCATGGTTTACCTGCACGCTCAGGGCCTGGCACCCCGCACCATAGCATCCAGGCTATCAGCGCTGGCTTTTATGGCCAAAGTGGGGGGTCATGCGGACAGTACCGCTGATTTCCGTGTGAGACATGTTTTGGAGGGGTGGGTGCGGGAACGTGGGCGTAGCCTGGATGACCGTCACCCAATTTCCCCTGGGGTACTTACCCAACTGGCACGAGGCTGGCAGGACCTATGTTTCGATAGGTATGAGGCAGCCCTGTTTCGTGCGGCTACAACGGTGGCCTTTTTTGGAGCGCTCCGCATCAGCGAGCTTGTGATGCTGTCTAAGGCGGATGCAAGTCGTAGGGCACTGGAACTCGAAGATGTCTATGTTTGCAATGATTGGGCTCAATTGAGGATACGCTCCTCTAAAACAGATCAGCACGGCGTAGGCAGTGGAGTAAGACTGCTACGATGTTCCTTGGCAGACATCTGTCCGGTTGGTGCCCTACAGGAGTTCCTTGCACTGCGTGGCACGCACCATGGCCCGTTTTTCTGTCACCAAGATGGGTCTCCCCTCACTAAATTTCAGTTTTGGAAGGTGACTGGGAAGGCACTGGCTAGCGTCGGCCTCCCTGGGGCCCGTTACGGCACCCATTCATTTAGAATTGGGGCGGCCTCTACTGCGGCTGCTTATGGGTACTCCGGGGCTGACATACGCAGCATGGGGAGGTGGGGCTCACAGTGTTTCCAGTTTTATGTTCGCCCACTCCCACCGTGAGTACCTTTTGAGTCACCATGTATCTCTTCCTTCCCTGTTTTTCCCTTGACAGACCCTGGGTGTCGTATCACACCGGTGACAGTATGGCTGGTGGGCCATAGCTACGTGCACAGGGCAGCGCGTTACGCTGCGGCGACAGATTGGGGACCCCGACTGGGACTGGGTGCATACGCACATCTCACATGGTACGGTAAGCCCGGTATGTTGTGGCGGGAGCTTTTGCCATTCCTCTTTTCATCGAGGAATGCCGACCCGCCCGACATTCTGATCATACACCTTGGGGGTAATGACTTGGGTCAGGTCACTGGCTTATCGCTCAAGCATGCGATTTGCAGGGACCTCGCCTACTTACATTACGTATGGCCCGCCACAACCCTTGTTTGGTCAGATATGGTCCCACGGCACGCTTATCGGGGAGGCTTTGACCTCCAGGCCCTGGACCGCGCTCGGCGCATGGTGAACAGGGCAGTGGCCCGATTCCTTTAGACCAAGGGCTGGGGGTGGGTCAGTCATCATCCCGCCATCAGTTTGCAAAATTACGGGCTTTATTCAGGGGATGGGGTCCATCTGTCGCGAGGAGGTATGGACCTCCTGCTGGGTGATTGGCGAGCAGGCCTGTCGACCGAGCTGACGGTCTTGGGGGGGGGGGGCGTCGAGCCTTTATTGAAGCCTCTCCGGGTGGCGGGTAGCACTGGTAAGGTAAACATTGATGACCCACAGGTATCCGGCAGGTTCGCAATTGACTGGACAACACTAGATAGGCATAAGTTGTTTAAACGTTGTCCGGTCAACGACGAACCAGGCGAGGGGGTGATGGTTACCACTAGACAGCTGGAATCACCCCCTGATTTTACGGATACACGTCAGAGGGTGGGGTCATTAGTTAGATATTGACTACGGTCAACAATTTGTTTGTTGTCAACAAACAAATTGATACAAATAGATACATTGTAACAATTGCCGTTGGCAATTTTGGGTGGTACCTTACCAGTGTTACTTTGGCCTGCTTGCCTTAAGAATTATGATTGGTCGTTTTACCAATAGAAATTTATAATTCGGACTAGGGCTTGAATCAATAAATGTGGCCCAATGCCGTTATCCACTTTCATTTGTGTCTGAGTCCATCATTGGGGGGGGTGCGCCTGCAATGGAAGCGTGGCGCCAAAATGGCCGCCGCGCTCTTTGCAGCCCCCCCCCACCGGACGAAACCATCCGGGTAGTTAGGGGCGTGGCCAGCACCCTAATAAAGGGGCTGGCCACGAGGCAGCCGTGCTGCCATTTTGGCGAAGCGACGGAGCGGAGAAGTTTTTCCCCTCCACCCCCTCCCTAGTTAACAGTGTGATTTCTTGGTCGCTTCGGGGCCGGGTGGGAATTTTTGGCTGGGACTCGCAATTGGCTCTTGAGTCCTGGCTTTTTCGCCCATCCCACACTGTTGCTATGGTTTGATATAGGGGTTTGTCTGTGCTACTGTTGACTTTGGTCACATTGGCGGGTAGCACTGGTAAGGTAAACATTGATGACCCACAGGTATCCGGCAGGTTCGCAATTGACTGGACAACACTAGATAGGCATAAGTTGTTTAAACGTTGTCCGGTCAACGACGAACCAGGCGAGGGGGTGATGGTTACCACTAGACAGCTGGAATCACCCCCTGATTTTACGGATACACGTCAGAGGGTGGGGTCATTAGTTAGATATTGACTACGGTCAACAATTTGTTTGTTGTCAACAAACAAATTGATACAAATACATACATTGTAACAATTGCCGTTGGCAATTTTGGGTGGTACCTTACCAGTGTTACTTCGGCCTGCTTGCCTTAAGAATTATGATTGGTCGTTTTACCAATAGAAATTTATAATTCGGACTAGGGCTTGAATCAATAAATGTGGCCCAATGCCGTTATCCACTTTCATTTGTGTCTGAGTCCATCATTGGGGGGGGGGGGGGGTGCGCCTGCAAAGAGAAAGAGGACATAGTGACCCAGAACAGATATGACACAAGCTTTCAATTAGTTTGAAACATGGATAGGGTTGGGAAAACTTACAAATATTAATGAGGAGTCTACCTGTCTTTTTGAATGATAATGTTTGCACCTGTTGAAAAAAAAATACTGATAATTAGACTGCAAGAAGAACCAGCTTTAACAAGGCTTTGAAGATAAGGCTGATGAGAAATTAACTCACACCTGAGTTAAGGACTAGGTCAGTGATGGAGAAACCTTTAGAGACCCAGTGCCCAAAGAGAGGGGCAGGGTGAGCTCTGTGATGGGGGGGGGAGGAAATACTCCCATTGGGCTGCTGGGAGGAGAGGCAAAGTGAACTCTGTGCTAGGGGTGGGAGGACGCATTCCCATTGGGATGCTGGGCAGAAGGGCGAAGCAAACTCTGTGCTACGGGGAGGAAGAAAGTGATGACATGTGTGGCAACAGAGAGGGCTGAGAGTTATTTATATTTATATTTCCAGGTGTTAGAGGATAAAAAGCCAAGTTATTTACTGTTTTTACATCCCAGCTTGTAAAAACAATAAAATGTTGCTTCATTCATCCTTAGAGTAAAATACTGTCTTCATTCTTTTCAGACAAGTCTGCTGATAACAAATATAAAGCTTCTTCTTTAAGTGCTGTATCCAATTCTGAATATTGGCTATCATCATGGCAATCAGCCATGAAGATTTTCCTGGGAACAATATAATACCACAGTCTTCTGTTCCCCTTCCGCATCGCAATGTGACACCCATACCACTGATCCAGTTCTGTTAGTCACTTTTTGGTCCTGAGCCCTTTTTGCAAAAAAATAATAATAATCCTCATGGCCCCAGGCTAATATTGATGAAGCTGCTGCCCTCCTTTAAAATGGATTCAATTGGGATTTAATCTACTTGGGGACCATCACCCTTCCCTGTGGACTTTGCCACCCAAGGCTGTTAGTCCTCTGTGTTGTCATGTCAGTTAACAGCCACCTGACGATTGGCACTGAGTCGCTGGCAGTATGGTCTGTTCTATTGCCATAGCAGGATAACCTGTCTAGACACCGAACATAAAGCATACATACCAATAATAAAAATATAAATCAGATTTTAAAATGTAGTTGTAGTGCAGAGCAAAAAATGCTAAATCAGGAGAAGGTAAATTTGGCAGAATTTGGGTTAATTCTTTCCCCCATCCTCCTGAAAAATATCTCTCCTCTACAAGAGGTGCGCCTTTGCTCAACCAGAGGAGAGTAGATAAAGTGAAAAGTGAATACAGTCATTACCATAGAGCTAGGAGCATATGCAAAATGAAGAAGGCTTTCATACAGAAAAAATGTAGCTGTGTTAGCAATTACAATGCTAGTCTGACAGGCAAGGAAGGCTATGTGCTGAGGAAGTAATCTGTGTTGTTTTTTTGTTTTTTTGTTTGTTTTTTTGTTTTTGCTATTATACTATTTGTTCAGAGGCGGGCTATTCAATCAGATCCTTTTGTACCTCAAATAGATGATCATCACATTGAGGATACTCAAATGGAAATCTCAGGCAGAATACCAATTTCCACAGGACCTTCTGAGGAGAATGCGAGCGCGGCGCCAAAATGGCCGCCGCGCCCTTTGCGGCCCCCCCATCGGACGAAGGCATCCGGGTAGTTAAGGGGCGTGGCCAGCACCCTTATATAAGGGGCGGCCATGAGGCAGCCGAGCTGCCATTTTGCGAAGCGATGGAGCGGAGAAATTTTTCCCTCTTACCTCCGTCGCTTTTACCCTCACCGGGGAGCCTCTTGGCTGCTGATTTTCTCCCTTTTCGGCTTCCCATCGGCTAGCTGCAATGCCCTCAAAGAAGAAGGCGACGCCGAACGCGGCTCGTTCTGCGCGGAGCCGCACTCCGGGTCGGAGGACCGCGGCTGCGCCTCCCCAGCAGCCTCCTATGCCCACCGTGTCCGGTGGGATGGGGTTTTTTTTAAAAAATTTTTTATTAGTTTTTCAAAATATATAACAAACATTTAGGACATAATAATAACATTCTAAACAAAAAAAGAAAAAAGAAGACAAAGACAAAATACAATAAAGAAAAAAACTGTATATTACATACTCAATCACCCTGTGCTATGTACATTGTCCAGGAGGTTGTGAGATTTCCCATTAATTTCTATTGTTCCCAGAATTTCATTTGGTCTGGTGTCAATTTATTTGTTCCATCTCTCGTCAGTGAATAGTCAACAAATTTTCGCCATATATTCCAGAATCTATTTTCTTTTATTATACCTTTTTTTAAGTTTAACTCCCATGTTAATTTTTCATTCAATGCGAGATCCCACATCTGCTTATACCACTCCTCCACCTTTAACGTTAAATCATTTTTCCAATTTTTTGTGATGCACATTCTAGCTATTACAGACATCATAGACAACAATTCTTTCTTGTCATTATCCAAATTAACATTATCTACATCCGTCAACAAGGTAATAACTGGCCCCAATTTGAGACGCAGTCCCATAATTTTTTCAATCTCGATCTCAATTTTTGCCCAAAAATTTTCTACCACCTTACATTCATACCACATATGAACATATGTACCCAATGTATTTTTACACCTCCAACACATTTTATTATTCTTTTTGTCTATCTGGTGCAGTCTCATAGGGGTCAGATACCACCTCCATAACATTTTAAAATTATGTTCCTTTACCCTAACCGACAGAGATCTCATAATTCTTTTCTCCATTTATTTTGCCATTCCTTTTCTGTTATCTTCACATTCAAATCTTGTTCCCATGTATTTCTTAATGTTTCTTGTGGATTAACTTCTGTATTTATTATTTTATAAATTTTACTAACTATTCCTTTTATTCCAATTTCCTCCTTCCTTATCTTCCACACTAAATCCTCGAATTCTGTCCTGTGTCTTTCCAGACTCTGCTCCCTCCAGTATTTATTATTCCACTTATTCACCATCGCTATCTGAAACCAATTCAACTTCATCTGAGTATATAACTCTCTTTTCGTCCCCTTATCTTTACAGACTCGTATCCAATCTTTCAACAGGAAAACCCCATTTGTCTGCAAAATTTCTTTCATTATTTATTCTTATTGGGAACTTTTTCAAGTCTTCTATTTCAATTATCGGTGAAATATTTGGGACCAGTTTCATTTTAACTTTCAACATTCTATTTTTAACTGGTGTTTTCCATGTTTCCTTATCTAGGAAGAAGCACTTACCCACTTCCTTTAATTCCTTCATTTCAATTTCCTCCCAGATAATCGGCTCCTTCATTAAAATCTTAACTACATTCTTTATATGAAATGCTTTATAATAGTTCCTTAAATTAGGTATTCCTAATCCCACTTCCTTTTGAGATAAATACCACATTCTCTTTGGAATTCTGGGTCTACGTCCCCCGTTACAATAGTTATCAAATAATTTTTGAAATTCCTTAATATCTTTATCTGTCAGCTGGATTGGTAAGGCATCAAACAAAAAATTTAATTTTGGTAATAACATCATTTTAGTCAACGCTACTCTGCCGAACCAAGACAGCCTCAGTTTTTGATATTGCAGAATTTTATCTTTAAGTTCCTTCTTTTGTTTATCGTAATTTAATCTTTTCAAATCATCCAACTTATTAGAAATATTTATCCCTAAATATTTCAAACTCTCTTTAATCCGCACTTTAAATTCGTCCCTAATTTTCGTTTGCTCTTCCTTTTCAATATTACTTAAAATCAATTCAGATTTATCCCAATTTACCTTCAAACCTGTTATTTGTTCAAATTCCGTTAAGTGTTTTTGAATGCTTTCCATAGATCTTCTGGGGTGTTTCATAATTAACAAAGTGTCGTCTGCATATAAACTAATTTTATTTTCCTTTATTCCTTCTATACTTTTATCTTCCCTTATTGTATTTGCTAATATTTCCATCGCCATGATAAATAATATTGGAGATAGGGGACACCCTTGCCTTGTTCCTGCCTCTAATCTCACTTCCTCCGTAAGGCCATCATTAACCCTAATATTAGCATACCCTTGTTGATATAATTGTTCTATTGTTTTTAAGAACCTATCGCCGAATCCATAACTCTTAATTATCTTGTTAATCGTTGTCCATTGCAGGGAATCAAATGCTTTAAATATGTCTAACGATAGTAATCCTACTTTCTCCTTATTTTGTCCTGCCACATCTATTAAGTCTAGTACTCGCCTTACCAGATCTGCCATGTGTCTCCCCTTCACAAATCCGGCCTGGTCTTTGTTTATATATTTATCCATGAAACTGTTTAATCTATTTGCCAATATTGCCGTAAAAATTTTAGCGTCTTGGTTTATCAAGGAGATAGGTCTATAGGATTCTACTCTTTCTGGGTCTTTTCCTGGTTTTGGTAGTAAGACAATTATTGTTTTATACCATGATAAGGGTATCTGATCCCCGTTAAGTATGCCATTATAAAGTTTTAACAGTTTTGGGATTACTATATCCTTGAACTCTTTATAAAATTCAGCGGGTAATCCATCTTCTCCCGGTGATTTATCTGCTTTCAATTTATTTATTACTTTTTTTATCTCTTTTTCAGTTATTAATTCTTCCATTTTTTGTTTGTGCTCCTGACTTATTTTATTTTTAATTTGCATTCCCAATTTATCTTTTAATTTGTCTATGTTTACCTTCTTTTTGGAGTATAAATCTTGATAAAATTCTCTAACCACCTTACATTTATCTTGGATCTTATTATATCTTATGCCTTCTTTGTCTACTAAAATCCCTATTTCTCTTTTACTTCTTTTTTCTTTAGCCGCTCTCGCTAACAATTTTGAATTTTTATTACTATACTCAAAATATTCTCTTTTTAAATATACCAAATCTCTTTTCACTTTTTCAATATCTTTTCCTATTATTTCCTTCTTTAATCCCTGCATTCTTTCAAAAATCTTTCTATCCTTGGTTATTACATGCTTCTCCTGTAGCCTTTTAATCTCTTTTTCAATTTCTTCTTGTTTACTTTTTAACTGTTTATTTTTAATGCTTGCCAACCTGATACTTTCACCTCTAAATATTGCTTTCATCGTATCCCATACAATACCAATTCCAAGTTCCCCTGTGTCATTCCACTTCCAATTTTCTTCCCATTTTTCTACCATTTGATCTTTAAGCTTTTTGTCTTTAAACAATCTGGCATTATATCTCCAATTTTTCCTAATCTTTATTGCCTCTATTTTCATTTCCAACAAGACTTTTGCGTGGTCCGACTCTTTAAAAATTCCTGTTTCTATGTCTTCTAAATTTATTATCAAATTGTCGGTGACAAATATATAATCTATTCTAGAATACGTATTATAGACTTGTGAGAAATATGTATAAGCCCTTTCCAATCCTTTAAGTTCCCTCCATGCATCCTTCAACCCCAAAGATTTCAGCCAATTATTTAACACATGCATTTTGTTTCCACCCACACATCTTGTTATGTTTGTACTATCTATATTTGATTTTATTAAATTGAAATCTCCCGCTACGATCATTTTTGTTGTTTTCTCCTTCTCCAATATTCGGTACACCTTATCTAAAAACCTGTTTTGATGTTCATTTGGTACATACAGATTCACCAACGTTATTTCCTCCTCTTCTATTTTCCCCTTTATAATCAAATATCTACCTTCTGGGTCTGATATACTTTTTACCATCTCAAAACCTAATCTATTTGATATCAAGGTTACGACCCCCCTGGCCTTCGAGGAACCATATGATTTTTCATAAACCTGAGTCCATCCTAAAAACAACTTATTAACTTTCTCCGATTTCTGATGGGTTTCCTGAAGAAAGATTACATCCGGTCTGTCTTTTCTAAGTGCAGCTTCCAATATCCTTCTCTTTACTTGACAACCAGTACCTTTCACATTCCATGTTATTATTTTTATATTCCTCATCTATTATTTTTCTCCCATGATTTTTTACATTTCCCACTTCCTCCTACGGACATGTGATTAACATATAACATTTCCTTCACCTTATACAAAAAAAAAGAAAAAAAGAAAACAACTAAAAAAATTACACTAAACAAACTACTACTTTCCCTCCCCATTTTATTTTTCCCAATGGCCTCTGAATTACAGAAAGGGGAGGGGGGTGCGATCAATCATAGGAGCTTGAGAGAGGTCCGAACCTATTCCCCGCCCGGAACAGTTCCTCCTTCTGCACCTTTAGGCATGTTCTCATTTCCATTGCTATCCCGTCTTCTATATCCACCAGATATAATCAATTCCTCCTTCAAGTCAGTCCATTCTTTAGTTCCTGCTTCCAATAGCTTTGCATCTGTCATTACATCCAGAACATTAGGACCTTCACTTATTAAATAGCGTCTTCCCAGATGAAAAAAGCTTAATTGTCGTGGGAATTTCCAGTTGTACCTTATTCCTTTTTCCTGAAGTCGTTTTGTAATTGGTTTCATCGATTGTCTCCAAAAACGGTCCTCAATGGGAATGTCATTATACACTTCAATATCATGGCCTTCTACTTTTAGAACCTCTGCTCCTTTTTCTCGTATAAGCGCCATTAAACGCAATTTATCTGACACGTTAGCAAATTTTAACATGACATTCCTTGACCCAGTTTTGCCCCTTTTTGAACCCAACCTAAATACGCTTACAACCTCTTGTGGTGTGAAACCATCTTCCATAATTTCGTTAAGCCATTTCACTATTCTTTCTTTCAATTTGTCTGGTGAGTTCTCTGGGAATTTTCGAATTACAACATTTGCTCATCTTAGTTGTTCTTCTACATTTTCCAGTCTCTTTTCATGATCTCCAACCTTATCTTCTCTCTCCTTTTCTCTCTTTCTCAGGTCCATAACCTCTTCTTTAATCATTACCTGTTCTTTTTTAATAACCACTTGTTCTTTTTTAAGATTGTCTATTTCTTCTTTTATACCTTCAATTCCCTTCAGAATGTTTGCCAACAAATCTTGAGATTCTTGTTTTCGTTCTTTTTTATCTTGGGCAAACCTGTTTCCAATTTTATCCTCCATTTTTTCGAATTTCTCCTTAAGACATTCAAATTCAGATTTAGGTCCTTGCCCCCCCCATTGCCGATGTTGTTGGCGTTGTTGCTGTTGCTGTGGTTACAATCATTGTCTGTGCTGTCCCTGCTGTCACCGCTGTAGTTGTTACGGTTGTTGTGGCAGTTGTTGCTGTTGTTACTTTTGCTGTTGTTATTACTATTGTTTTAACCGCAGTTGGAGTGGTCATAGTTGGTGATATTATTGTCTTCTGTTGCTGTTGCTGCTGTATTTGTTGTGCCATCTTCTTCACTGTCTCCTGCTCCTCCAAGTCTTTCATCTCTTGCTGCATTGTTTTCTTCATCTCGTCTTCCTCCTCCTCTAGCCTTGTAAGCCTTCTAAAACTCCTATCCGAGGATGTTGGTCTTTCCACTCTTATCCAGGCCAATTTCTTCTCCTTCTCTTTCCCTCTCCCCTGCCGTTTCATCCAAATATATTTCTACTTACTTAATTTGCATAAACAATATACCAATCAGCAATCACCATATAAATTAACTCTAGCCAATTTTAATAAATTTATTTCCAGATAAGGACCTTTATACTCTCCTCCCCCTCCCCCTATATCAAATATATGTGTGTGTATTTACACACACATATACACACACATATATATCAAGTATTCACCCTGGTCCCACTGAATATGAGGGTAATAATGAAAAAAGAAAAACAATAATTCCAATTTAAGCCAGATTAATTTCCCTCTTAAATTTTAAATATTTTAATATTTTACCCCCAGCTGAACGACAGTAAAATAAAAGATAAAAAGAAAAAAAGGGGAAAGGGGGAATGGGAAAAAAAGGAATACAAATACAAAAAAAATGCCTTTAAAAATTAAAAATAAAAAAATCCCAACAACAAAAGAAAAGAAAAAAAGGAGCTAAAAATAGCAAAATACAAAAAATAAGAAGAAGAAAGAAAGAGAAAAAAAGAAAAAGAAAGAAATAAAAAGAAAAAAAAAGAAAATTATCCTCAGTTTGTCCTCAAACTTTATCCCACAAAATAGGGGGAGGGGAGCAAACTTTGTCTTCCTGTTGCAGCCTGCAGACGTTCTCCAACTTAGAAAGAAAAAAAACAAAAGCAAAGGCCAAAAACAAGATCAACCCCTACCCTCAAAAACTCAGGGGCAACGGCACTTTACTCCTCACAGCACGTTTCTTAGTCACAACACCGTCTTGTTCCTCTTTATACCACAGATAAAAATAAGCAGGGGCAAAATTGGTCAGAGTCTCCAACAGTCTGAAACCACAGCACAAACAGCGGCAAGGGAAGAGGAGAGAGAAAGAGAAAAAAAATCCCCCGGGAGATCGTATATTATACCCGTTGTTTAGCCCCCAGCAGCTCCCACCAACATCAAAAAGGACGAAAAATACAGTCACTTTTCTTCTCTTTTCTACTTTCCCATTTATTTTTGCGTCTGAACTTCTCAGCTTCTCACAATAACACTTTTCCAGCTCCGCAAAGCTCCGTGCGTCTCCGATCGAGGGGAGCGGCGGGGCCGAACGAAACCCGCTTCGGCTTCCCTCTTTCGATTCCCCGCCGAGCTTACCCTTTTCGATCCGGTCGTCCGCTTATCTGCTTTGCCTACGCTTTATCGATTTTCACCAGGACACCGATCTCCGCACCGTTCTTCAACTAAGAGCTCTGGGGATTCGTCGCCATTATAGACCGCCCATCCCCCCGCTCTCTCCAAGATCGAAACTCCGTTTTTTCTCTTTTTCTCGGCGCAGCTTTAGACCCTCCAAGGTAAATTCCACAACTGTTTTTCCTTCTAAGTATTCTGATCCATTTTTTTACCGATTTCAGGAACTATTTTCACTTTTAAAAGTCACTTTCATTTTCCTCCTTTCCGAGCGGAAGAAAGTTCACTCCTCTCAGCTCTCCATCTTGACACGCCCCCATGGGATGGGGTTAATTCCCCCTTGGCCGGAGGCTGGGGGTCCGCGTACGGGCCCAGTAGGGGCCGTGGCCCTCGGCCCACAAGCGGTGGCCACCGCTCCCCTTTGCCCCCCATTGGTTTAGGTGGCTATGTCAGCGTGGAGGCCCTCCTGCCCCGCGTTGCGGCCCTTGGGGCATCCCTGGCCCGGGTTAGTCACCCTGGGGCCCCTTTTGGGGTGCAGGTCGATGCATCGTCTGCTGGGCAGCGGCAGGCGACGGGACGGGTCGAGCTGCCTGAGGCACGTGGCCCGGCTTCGGCCACTGCCTTGCAGCTCCCCAAGCCATGGGCCGGTGCTGATCAAGCCCTGTCAACGAGCTCTATGGCGGTCGTGAGCTCCGACGCCCCCAGTGGGTCAGAACCCCCGGTGGGGGCGGCCCATGGGGGTGCAGCATGTGAGTATGCGGTCCAAACTAGTGCACCTACACACATGGCCACGTTTGGGGGGGCTTTTCAATGGCCTTGGCCTCGCACGGGTGGTGCGGCGGTTCAGTCGCCGACGCTCCACTCGGTGACTTCAACTATCACCCAGGGCCCCGTGGTGGGGGGTGCTTCTTACCCAGTCGGGAATCTTCTAGGGGTGACCGGGTTAGTCCAGGCTCCTTTACAGATGCTCGCAGTTTCTACCATACCTGTGTCGGCTTTGCCGACAGCAGGGTATTCCTTGCCACTGGGGGACCATTTGGCCCAGACCCCCAAAGGGAAGATCTGGCGGGGGGAGTATGTGGACATCTTCTCCCTTCTCAACAGAGAGCCCACCAAGGAGGAGAGGGAGGGGCAAGATGAGAAGGATAAGGAGCAAGCGCGTCGTCGCATGCCACCACGTACGTGGGCCAACTGGTTGCCGGCCTACCTCGTATACATGGCGGTCTGCCTCAGGGCTCGGCCGGATTTGGCGATTCCGATGGTCCAGTATTTGGACAACATTACCGGGCGATGGTTGACTTCCCGGGCCCGTCGTGGTTGGCTAATGACGAGGAATTCCGTATGCGGACTCCCCTGCACCCCGAGATGAGGTGGGATGAGCCCTGCCAGAGGCTGTGGCTTCTGTACATGACTCCCACGCGCCCTGCGCCCGGGGAATGATACCATTGTGGACGTGCGGTCCAGCGAGCGGCCCCAGCACAGGCACCCCGCCAGGTGACGGGGCAGGGGGTTCCAGCCTGCCTGCTGTGCTGGACTTTCTCGTCCAATGGTTCCTGCAACAGGAAGAATTGCAAGTACAGGCATGAGTGTCCCTCCTGTGCTGGCCCCCATGTGGCCTCTGCCTGTCCCAGGCCTGGAGGGATGCGGGGCAGAGGAAGGGGTGGACACGGGACTGGCAAAATTGCCACAGAGGGAGCTGGTTCACCGAAAGGCCCCCTCCCCAATTAATGTGGACATGTTGGAGCGTTGGCTCGCATTGTACCCGAGGGAGGAGGATGCGGTTTACCTCCTTCAGGGTTTCAGATGGGGGTTCAGTATTCATTTCATGGGTGATAGGTCCCCCCAGGATGCCCTCAACCTTTTGTCCCTTAGGGGGAGGGAGGAGGTAGCTGCTGCCAGCATTACTAAGGAGGTCGATGCGGGCAGGGTCGCTGGCCCTTTCCCGACACCCCCGTTCCCTAATCTTAAGGTATTACCCTTGGGCTTAGTGCCCAAAAAGTCACTGGGCGGGTTTCGCCTGATTCATCACTTGTCCCACCCAGCCGGCCAATCGGTCGGTGATGCTATCCCTCATGACCTTTTCTCAGTCGGGTATGCATCTTTTGACCGAGCGCTGCGCATGGTGCGCTCATGTGGCCCGGGGGCGCTGTTGGCTCAGTGCGACATCAAGTCGGCGTTTCGCCTCCTGCCGGTGCACCCGGGCGACTTTGAGTTGCTGGGTTTTTAAGTTCCGGGGTGAATATTACTTTGATAAGGCCATGCCTTTTGGCTGTTCCATATCACGCTCGGCCTTCGAGCGTTTCAGTACATTCCTACAGTGGGCTTTCGTCCGCTGGTCAGGGTCCCGGTCTGTAGCCCATTACCTGGATGAATTTTATTCGGGGGTGAACGGGGCTGGGACACGTGCACACGTCTCCTCAACACATTTCAGACGCTAATGGAGGAACTCGGTGTCCCTTTAGCGCCCGAAAAGACCGAGGGCCCATCTACTAAGCTAGTATTCCTGGGGGTGGAGATTGCCACGGTAGCGCAGGCTTCTAGGTTACCGGGGGATAAGGTGTCGAAGATAGTGGCCCTTATCTCGGACTTGCTTGCTAAACGCAAGGCATCACTGAGGGGACTGCAGGTGCTACATGGTCACCTCAATTTCGCTTGCAGGGTCGTCGCACCGGGCAGGGCATCTGCTCGGCGCTTGTGCGACGCCACGACAGGCTTATTTAGGCCCCACCATAGGGTTAGACTCACCCGGGGTATCAGGGCAGATATGCTTATCTGGCTCCAGTTCCTGAGGGAGTGCAATGGAGTATCATTTTGGAGGTCGACCTCCTGGCTTCCCCTCGCTTTCAGATACAGTCCGATGCTTCGGGTTCCCTGGGTTATGGGATGTACTTCAATGGGAAGTGGGCCTATGGTGGGTGGCCACCAGCCTGGGCAGGCACGGGTCGCCTGCGTGATCTCACGTACCTGGAATTTTTCCCTATCCTGGGGGCTTTGATGCTATGGGGCGAGGAGTGGGCCAACTCGGTTGTCCATTTCTGGTGTTACAATGCGGCCGTTGTACACATTGTCAACTCACAGACTTCCAAATCGCCCAGGGTCATGGACCTAGTGCGCCAGTTTGTGTTGCGCAGCCTGCGCCTCAATGTCCTCTTCAGGGCCAGGCATGTTCCGGGGGTCAATAATGATATCGCTGACGCTTTGTCCCGCCTATGGGACAAACCCTATGGACCAAAACAAAAGACAAAACAAAAGGGCAGGCTAGGTGATACAGGATGCTTAACACCTCAGAGGGGAGAAAGGGGAGGGACAGGAAAGGGGGAGGGGAAATGCAATGTTGTAAGGAGCAATACTGTATAGGGACATGGAATGTGAGATCAATGAACCAAGGTAAACTGGAAGTGGTAAAAAATGAGATGGAAAGAATAAGCATTGACATCTTGGGCATCAGTGAGCTCAAATGGACAGGGATGGGCGAATTCAGCTCTGGAAACCATCACATCTACTACTGTGGACAAGAAAACCTTAGAAGACATGGAGTAGCCATAATTGTCAATAAAAGAGTGAGAAGAGCAGTAATGGGATACAACCTCAAAAATGACAGAATGATGTCAGTAAGAATTCAGGGCAAACCCTTCAATGTTACTGTGATCCAAATATACGCACCAACCACGGGTGCAGATGAAGCCACAGTGGACCAGTTCTATGAGGACTTACAACACCTCATAGAACAAACACCAAAAAATGATGTTCAAATTATTCTAGGAGACTGGAATGCCAAAGTAGGCAATCAAAAAGTGGAGGGAATAACAGGCAGGTTCGGTCTTGGAACACAGAATGAAGCAGGGCAAAGATTGATAGAGTTCTGCCAAGAGAACGCACTGGTCATAGCAAACACCCTCTTCCAGCAACACAAGAGGCGACTTTACACATGGACATCACCAGATGGCCAACACCGAAACCAGATTGACTACATACTCTGCAGCCAAAGATGGAGAACCTCCATACAGTCAGCAAAAACAAGACCTGGAGCAGATTGTGGCTCAGATCACAACCTACTGATTGCAAAATTCAGGCTTAGACTAAAGAAAATAGGGAAAACAAAGAGACCAGACAGATATCACCTAGACAGCATCCCTAAAGAATACACGGTGGAGGTGATGAACAGATTCAATGGCTTAGACTCAATAGATAGAGTGCCAGAAGAATTATGGACAGAGATGAGGGACATCATGCAGGAAGCAGCAAAGAAAACCATACCAAAAGAAAAGAAGAGTAAGAAAGCAAAGTGGTTGTCTGATGAGGCTCTTAAAATAGCAGAGGAAAGAAGGAACGCAAAAGTCAAAGGAGAAAGGAAAAAATACAATCATTTGAACACAGAATTTCAAAGAAAAGCAAGGAGAGATAAGGAAAACTATCTAAAAGAACAGTGCAAAGAAATGGAAGAAAACAACAAAAGAGGCAGAACCAGAGATCTTTTCAAAAAAATCCGGGAAATCAAGGGAACATTTAAAGCAAAAATGAACATGATAAGGGACAAAGACGGAAAGGAGCTAGCTGATGCAGAAGAGATTAAGAAAAGATGGAAAGAGTACACAGAGGAACTCTACAAAAAGGAACTCAACACTCCTGATAGTCACAATGATGAAGAAATTGAACCTGAGCCAGACATCCTGGAGAGTGAAGTCAGAAAGGCCCTAAAGAGCACTGCAAACAACAAAGCTAGTGGAGATGATGGTATCCCAGTTGAATTTTTCAAAGCTCTAAAAGATGATGGCATCAAATTACTGCATTCAATATGCCAGCAGATTTGGAAAACAAAACAGTGGCCACAGGACTGGAAAAGATCAGTATATGTTCCAATCCCAAAAAAGGGCAATGCCAAAGAATGTTCAAATTATCGAACAATTGCGCTCATCCCACACGCCAGCAAGGTGATGCTCAAGATAATACAGGATAGACTTCAGCAGCATGTGGAAAGAGAATTACCAGAGGTGCAGGCTGGTTTCAGAAGAGGCAGGGGGACTAGAGACCACATTGCCAACATACGTTGGATCATGGAGAAAACAAAGGAATACCAGAAACAAGTTTATTTTTGCTTTATTGACTACACTAAGGCATTTGATTGTGTGGATCACAACAAGATGTGGCAAGTGATTAAAGAGATGGGAATACCAGAGCACCTCATATGCCTCCTGAGAAATCTGTACATGAACCAAGAAGCAACAGTTAGGACAGAACACGGAATGACAGAGTGGTTTGGAATAGGAAAAGGAGTAAGGCAAGGCTGCATTCTGTCACCCTGCTTATTCAACTTATACACAGAGCACATAATGCGCAATGCAGGGATGGAGGAATCACAATATGGGATCAAAATTGCTGGGAGAAACATCAACAATCTGAGATATGCAGACGACACCACCCTAATGGCAGAAAGTGAGGAAGACCTAAAGAATCTCCTGATCGGTTTGAAGGAAGAGAGTGCAAAAGCTGGCTTGAGACTCAATATCAAGAAAACCAAGATAATGGCAACAGGCCCGATCAGTTCCTGGAAAATAGACGGGGAAGAAGTAGAAGCAGTGACAGATTTTACGTTCTTAGGATCTAAGATCACTGCAGATGGAGATTGCAGCCATGAAATAAAGAGGCGGCTGATTCTAGGGAGACAAGCCATGAGAAACCTGGGGAACATAGTGAAAAGCAGAGACATCACCTTGAAAACAAAAATTAGAATAGTCGAAGCAATGGTATTCCCAGTGGTAATGTACGGATGTGAGAGCTGGACAATTAGGAAAGCTGAACGCAGAAGAATAGATGCCTTTGAAATGTGGTGTTGGAGGAGAGTTTTGAGGGTACCTTGGACAGCGAGGAGAACAAATAGGTCAATCTTAGAAGAAATCAACACTGACTGCTCATTGGAAGGTCAAATAGTAAAGATGAGGCTAAAGTACTTTGGGCATCAAATGAGAAGGGAGGATTCACTTGAGAAGGCCGTGATGTTGGGAAAGGTGGAGGGCAAAAGAAGAAGGGGGAGGCCAAGGATGAGATGGATAGATGGTATTGTAGACACAATGGGCACAGAGCTGGGAGGACTGAGGGGGATGGTGGAGGACAGAGGCGCCTGGAGAACGATGGTCCATAGGGTCGCAAAGGGTCGGAATCGACTGTGCGACTGAACAACAACAATTTGTCCCGCCTGCAGATCTCCCGGTTCCGTGCCTTGGCCCCGGATGCGGAGGAATTTCCCTCGCCACTCCCGGACGAGATATGGACCATTGGCAAGGAGAGGTGAACCGGGCGATTGGCTTGTCACTAGCGCCACGCACGCGTAAGGTGTATCACCACGCATTCAATTCTTTTGGAGATTTCTGTACCCAATTCCGGCTGCCAGAGACCTGGCCGATCCCAGTGACCCATGTACTTCGGTTCATGGTTTACCTGCACGCCCAGGGCCTTGCACCTCGCACCATAGCATCTAGGCTGTCAGTGTTGGCTTTTATGGCCAAGGTGGGCGGTCCTGTGGATAGTACCGCTGACTTCCGTGTGAGACATGTTTTGGAGGGGTGGGTGCGGGAGCGTGGGCGTTGCCCGGACGACCGCCACCCGATTTCCCCAGGGGTTCTTACCCAACTGGCCCGGGGCTGGCATGGCCTCTGTTTTTGATAAGTACGAGGCAGCCCAATTCATGCAGCTACGACGGTGGCCTTTTTGGAGCGCTCCGCATCAGCGAGCTTGTGATGCTGTCTAAGGCAGAAGCAAGTCGTAGGGCACTGGAACTCGAGGATGTCTATGTTGCCAAAGACTGGGCTCAGTTGAGGATACGCTCCTCTAAGGCAGATCAGCATGGCGTAGGCAGTGGTGTAAGACTGCTACGGTGTTCTTTGGCAGACATCTGTCCGGTTGGTGCCCTACAGGAGTTTCTTGCACTGCGTGGCATCCACCATGGCCCGTTTTTCTGTCACCAAGATGGGTCTCCCCTTACTAAATTTCAATTTTGGAGGGTACCGGGAAGGCACTAGACAGTGTTGGCCTCTCTGGGGCTCATTGCGGCACCCATTCGTTCAGGATAGGGGTGGCTTCTACTGCAGCTGTTTTTGGGTACTCCGGGGCTGACAAACGCCGCATGGGAGGGTGGGGATCACAATGTTTTCAGTTTTGTGTTCGCCCTCTTCAACCGTGAGTACCAGTTTAGTCACTGCACTGTTTCTCCCCCCCTTTTTTTCCTTGACAGACCCTGGGTGTCGTATTACACCGGTGACAGTATGGCTGGTGGGCCATGGCCACGTGCACAGGGCAGCGCGTTACGCTGCATGGGGCAGCGCGTTACGCTGCACGGGGCAGCGCGTTACGCTGCGCGGGGCAGCGCGTTACGCTGCGCAGGGCAGCGCGTTACGCTGCGGCGACGGAGTGGGGACCCCGACTGGGACTGGGTGCATCCGCACGTCTCAGGTGGCATGGTAAGCGCGGCATGTTATGGCGGGAACTGTTGCCATTCCTTTTCTACATCAGGGATGCTGACTCGCCTATGTCCTGGTTATGTACCTTGGGGGCGATGGCTTGGGACATGTCACTGGCCTATCGCGGAACCTTGCGATTCGCTGTGACCTGCCCTACTCACAGCATGTGTGGCCTGCGACAACCCTCAATTGGTCGGACACGATACCGCGGTACGCTTACAGGGGAGCGTTCGGCCTCGGGGCTCTTGACAGAGCCGACGCTCCGTGAACGGGACTATTGCCCGGTTCCTTTTCGACAAGGGTGGGGGACGCGTCATTAGCCTCCCCGCCATCAGTCTGCAAAATTACGAGCTTTACTCAGGGGATGGGGCCCATCTGTCGCAGGGAGGTATGGACCTCTGGTTAGTGGACTGGCGAGCAGGCCTGGTTGACCGAGCTGACAGTCTGGGGGGGGCATCGAGCCTTCTTTGAAGCCCCTCCGTGTGGCGGGTAGCACTGGTAAGGTAAACATTTATGACCCACAGGTATCCGGCAGGTTCGCAATTGACTGGACAACACTAGACAGGCACAAGTTGGTTAAACGTTGTCCGGTCAACGACGAACTAGGCGATGGGGTGATGGCTACAGCTAGACAGCATGCATCACCCCGTGATTTTACGGATACGCGTCAGAGGGTGGGGTCATTAGTTAGATATTGACTACGGTCAACAATTTGTTTGTTGTCAACAAACAAATTGATACAAATAGATACATTGTAACAATTGCCGTTGGCAATTTTGGGTGGTACCTTACCAGTGTTACTTCGGCCTGCTTGCCGTAAGAATTATGATTGGTCAATTACCAATAGAAATTTATAATTCGGACTAGGGCATGAATCAATAAATGTGGCCCAATGCCGTTATCCACTTTCATCAGTGTCTGAGTCCTTTATTGGGGGGTGCGCCTGCAAACCATATGGTACTCATTATGAAATCCAAGATGTGGTGGCTGCAGAAAAGGGTAAGCACAACTAGCATGTTTTCTTTCCAAATCATTCCCCACTTCTCTGGTTCTTCCCTTAAGAAACATCAGATTCTTATGCTGACCTGCCTTCAGCAAAAAGCACAGGTTAGTTATGTTGTTTTCAGAATATTTATTTACAAGTATACAGGCAGAAAATGCCAGAAACGAATGGAGAACAAGGAACCCATTGGAGGCAAACAGGCGCTTCTACAGTTCTGCTAACCTTGCATCATATTTTTGACCAAAGACCCCAAAATACTTCACCTTAGCCATCTGTCATATTATTTATCTTATTATAAATCATATTCATTTATTTCCACAATAATATGTGGGGATGCAAGATAAATAATATATAAATAATAATCAATAAAGAAAAGACTGAGGTAATGGCAATTGGAAGAAAACAGCATACTTTATATATCAAAATAGAAGGAACAAGTATATTATTTTATTTATCCACATTTTTACCCCACCCTTTTGGGTTTATTGATTGATTTTTTTTATTTGTTGGAAGGTATGTGTGTGTGACTGTCAGCGGCTTGACTGCCAGCTTCTCTTTTCCCCATTGCTGTTTCGAGAGCTGCTCTCGACACAGCGAGGGGAGGATGGGAGCTGGCAGGCTGCTCTTCGTCTGGGGAGGTGCATCCCCGGGCGGAAAGTAGTCTGCCTCTCACCTTCTGGGTGAGTTGGCAGGGAAGGGGGGAGGCAGACGTGATCCTTTCCCCCATCCCTGTCTTTGCCCGGGGGGGAGGCAGGGAAGGGTGGGGAGGTGGATGCGATCCATCCCCCTTTCCCTGCCGAAACCATGGTGAGTAGGGAGGGAAGGGGGGAGGCAGACGTGATCGATTTCTCCCTTCCCTGCAGGCGGCTGGGGGGCAGGGTACGGGGGAGGTGGAAGCGATCCAATTCCCCTTCCCTGCCGGCAAGGCAGGTATCCATCAGGGGAGGTGCCTTCCCTGGTGGATCCCTGCCTGGCGCCTTTGCATTTCTTCCTCAGCTGTTTTGAGGGCTGCTCTCAAAACAGCGGTGGGGGAAATGGCAGGGTGAGAGGCAGGTATCCGTCAGGGCAGGTGCCTTCCCTGGTGGATCCCTGCCTGGCGCCTTTGCATTTTCCCCTCAGCTGTTTTGATGGCTGCCCTCAAAACAGCGGAGGGGGAATGGCAGGGCGAGAGGCAGGTATCCATCAGGGCAGGTGCCTTCCCTGGCGGATCCCTGCCTGGCACCTTTGTATTTTCCCCTCCGCTGTGTTGAGTGCTGGCTCAAAACAGTGGTGGGGGGATCATGGCAAATTTGAGAGGCAGGTATCTGTCAGGGAAGGCGCTCTCCCTGGTGGATTCCTGCCTGGCACCTTTGCATTTTCCCCACCGCTGTTTCAAGACCAGGCCTCGAAATAGCAGAGCGAAATGGCAAGGGCAAGAGGCAGGTATTCATCAGGGAAGGCGCTCTCCCTGGCGGATCCCTGCCTGGCGCCTTTGCATTTCCTCCTCAGCTGTTTCGAGAGCTGGTCTCAAAACAGCGGTGGGGGAAATGGCAGGGCGAGAGGCAGGTATCTGTCAGGGCAGGTGCCTTCCCTGGTGGATCTCTGCCTGGTGCCTTTGCATTTTCCTCTCCGCTGTTTCGAGTGCTGGCTCGAAACAGCGGTGTGGGAATCATGACAAGGGCGAGAGGCAGGTGTCCATCAGGGAAGGCGCTCTCCCTGGCGGATTCCTGCCTGGTGCCTTTGCATCTTCCCCTCTGCTGTTTTGATGGCTGCCCTCAAAACAGCGGAGGGGGAATGGCAGGGCGAGAGGCAGGTATCCATCAGGGCAGGTGCCTTCCCTGGCGGATCCCTGCCTGGCACCTTTGTATTTTCCCCTCCGCTGTGTTGAGTGCTGGCTCAAAACAGTGGTGGGGGGATCATGGCAAATTTGAGAGGCAGGTATCTGTCAGGGAAGGCGCTCTCCCTGGCGGATTCCTGCCTGGCACCTTTGCATTTTCCCCACCGCTGTTTCAAGACCAGCCCTCGAAACAGCAGAGGGAAATGGCAAGGGCAAGAGGCAGGTATTCATCAGGGAAGGCGCTCTCCCTGGCGGATCCCTGCCTGGCGCCTTTGCATTTCCTCCTCAGCTGTTTCGAGGGCTGGTCTCAAAACAGCGGTGGGGAAAATGGCAGGGCGAGAGGCAGGTATCTGTCAGGGCAGGTGCCTTCCCTGGTGGATCTCTGCCTGGTGCCTTTGCATTTTCCTCTCCGCTGTTTCGAGTGCTGGCTCGAAACAGCGGTGTGGGAATCATGACAAGGGCGAGAGGCAGGTGTCCATCAGGGAAGGCGCTCTCCCTGGCGGATTCCTGCCTGGTGCCTTTGCATCTTCCCCTCTGCTGTTTTGAGGGGAAGTTTATATATATATATAAACTGTAGAGTAATGAGAACCATTTGAGGAGAAGAATGAAGCTCAAAATACCGTATACCAAAATCTAAATATATTTATCTTTATATATTTCTCAGAAATTATCAACATAAACAATTCCACCATGGGCTGAATGAAAATCTTCATGAAAACTGAAAAACTACCTTGTATATATAACAAAAATGATGCTTTTCTTGATGTTTATGAACAAAAATAATTCCACTATGGGTATAATGTAAAACAATCACCAAAGACAGCTGTTGCATGCGTATCATTTCAAAGTCGATACTAGTTAATTCGACTTTTCCAAACTTATTGTTCCTTTTTCAGGAAACCTACATAAAAAGAGTACATGACAACCATTATTAAATATCACACAGGAGCTAATGACATTGTAACATTATATTATACATCGCTAATACATTACATTTACGACAATGTATCTGTTCTATTACATATTCATGTATTTATAAATATGCTCAAATGCCTCTTAGAACTAACCAAACAGTAGCTTACCTATTTATTATAAGGAAATATATTTCTTATCGCGTCCTTGCCTACATGTATTTTTTCTAGTTACGTGTGGACGTTAACCTACAAACTGTGGAGACTTCCTTTATGCTGCTAAAATGCTACACAGGTGTATCCAATTCGGTGAACACTGACTCCCTCAACCTCGGTGGCCAGAAGTAGGAACAGCTGCACCAATTTACATTACAGGAAAGATGACAGTTCAAGTTCTTGATTTAACCCCTTGGGGTACATTATATGAAATAAATGAATGTAAAACACCTCCCGTTGTCTGAGTTTCTTATTAATATCTACCTTTTCATGTAGCTTCAGTCTAATCATTTCTAACGCTAAAAATTTAAAGTCTTTCTCAGAATGAGCTTGTTCGATGTAATGGTGAACTAAAGGGGCTTCTGTTACCTGACCCCTAATTTTACTGTGATGTTCTGATATCCGCTCTTTCAGAGCCCGACTGGTAAGCCCGATGTATCGTTTACCACATGGACACTCCCATAGATAAATTACATGTTTACTGGCACAGTTGGTAAGAGATCTTAACGAGAAATAATAATTTCTATCAGGGATTGGAACTTCTTTAGTGATATTTAATAATGGTTGCCATGTACTCTTTTTATGTAGATTTCCTGAAGAAGGAGCAATAAGTTCGGAAAAGTCGAATTAACTAGTATCGACTTTGAAATGATAAGTTTGCAACAACTGTCTTTGGTGATTGTTTTACATTATACCCATAGTGGAATTATTTTTGTTCACAAACATCAAGAAAAGCATCATTTTTGTTATATATACAAGATAATTTTTCAGTTTTCATGAAGATTTTCATTCAGCCCATGGTGGAATTGTTTATGTTGAAAATTTCTGAGAAATATATAAATACTATTTAGATTTTGGTATACAGTATTTTGAGCTTCATTCTTCTCCTCAAACAGTTCTCATTACTCTACAGTGTTTACACCATTTGCACCCGTTTCTAAGTTTATATATATAAAACCATCCCGTAATAGCCAATAAAAACACAAGGAACAAAACCAGGTGACATTTTTAAAAATCTTAAAATCATAGTAAAGGTAAAGGTTTTCCTCGCTCGAAAGCTAGTCATATCTGACTCTAGAGATGACTCTGTTTCAAAGCCAAAGAGCTGTCTGTTTCTGCAGACATTTCCGTGGTCATGTGGCAGGCATGACTAGACACCGGAGCTCATAGAATGCTGTTAAAACCAAAATAGTATTCAAATTAAAACACTATCAGCAGCAGTTAAATAAAATCAGACTGGAAGGTCAGAGTTTGATTCCCGAGTACTGCATGACGGAGTTAGCTACCATCTCTTTCCCAGCTCCTGCCAACCTAGCAGTTCAAAAGCAAGAAATTGCAAGTACATAAATGGGGACCACTTTGGTGGTAAGGACAAAGACCATGAGGCAAACCCAGAGGAAGGTGGAGAGATAACGTCAAAGAAACATTACAAGAACACCAAATAACACCGGTGGAGACTGCTAGAAGTGCCAGAAGAAGAACCCTGTGTCTTCCTCAACACCTGGGGGCGGGGGGGGGGGGGGGGAGAAGAAGAAGACATCCTTCAGCTTCTTCTGTCCAAGTCACCATTCTGATGCAAAATTGCCTGCTGTTCACAGCTGCAACTGAACTGCTGTTTCAACTAAACATCCAAAAATAGTACCAGTCTCTTCTTAAACCCCTTATACTCTTCCCCAGGCAACATTTCAGTCAAAATTGTACTGATGATCATACACCCATTCAGTCTGTTCTCACAACACTCCTTTTCAAAATGACAAGTCTTCACTGCTGCAAACGCCTTTTGCTTCCTTGGCTGAAGCTTTGACAGCTGCTCCATGGGGTCACCCAGAACAACAAAGTGGCCATTCAATGCTGGGTTTGGACAGCTCACATGCTGCCATTTATGTCAACTCCTTGCCAAGGATCTTCACAGGCTTTTCACTACCCAAAAGCCAGTGGATTTCCATTCTCAGCTAACATTGTTCAAATGTTCCTCTCAGAGTGTCGTGGAAATGAATATAAAATCACAAGGTTCCAGGTGGTTCTGTTTCGATTTGCCAAACTCTCTGCAATTTCTGTTCTTGTTCCTTTCCTCCACCTTCAGATTTACAGAATCTGCACAGAGGGGCGGGATTGCACTGGCTAGGGAGTTCAAAATAGCATATTTGCTACATCTTTAAAGGCTTTTTAAAAACTATACCTGGGTTGTTGGTTGCCAGAAGTACCAAAATTTGTACGCAGCCCCAGATAGAGCTGTTCAAGGAACAAGACTATATGTACTAGGTTTGAGAACTCTGTTCAGCATACTGTTGACTTTGGCACTAATGTTTTTATACAATTTCTACTGTGGCTGGCAAGAAAAGAGGACCCAGGGCAAGTTTGGTTGGGGTTTCCACTGCCCAAGTGCTAATGTTGCCTTTACCAAGAAATTGCCTGCTACATGTCTCCTCGCTCTGTCTTTTAGCAGGAGAAGGGAATACTGGTGGGATTGGGTATGTCACATTTTCATATCCAGCGTGTCTAGAGGACCATAACAGACTGGGATCACTAAAAATTAGGAAAACAATAAAAACTGGAAGTAAATGGACATCCGCTTCTGTTTTGCTCAGAATTTATTGGAAATAGAAATATCTCCCCCACCCGCCCTAATACAAAGCCTACAATTCCTGTTAAAAAAACATGGCACTTGGGTGTATATGTGTAAAAACAAATTTGGAGGCTGTATAAGGTCCACAATCCAGGATGATAGTTGCAAAATTACCGGGAAAAATAATTCTTTGCCAACAAATAGTTTTCTTTCATCCATCTGCCTGCAATTCCTATATGGGAATTTGGAGGAAAACCTGGGGATGTCAAGATGCTGTTATCAAGATTCCAATCAGAGAGCGTGATCAGATGGGAAAGTCATTTGGATTTTGGATCACTTGAAGCATGTTTGGGTATGAACTATTTCTCCATGGTCACATGATGGAGGTGAAATTGTGAATGAACCTGATGTGTGCCCAAGAAGGATCTTTCTGATCCAACAGCACGGTTACCCGGCGGGGGGGGGGGGGGGGGGCACTAGAGCAATTCCTCCATGGAAGAGCTGCTTTATGGTAGATTGCTCACAAAACAACCCTTTCTTGTTGATCAGATATGAATGTTTCTTACTATCTGATTACACTCTAAAAGCCTGCCAATGTTCAGCTGTTTGCACTCTGCAACAAGGAGAGCAATACAGACCTGTGTTGCTACCAAACCTCAGGGTACCAACTGAAATCTCATGGAATTGCTATGTTTCTTCAGGTCGCCAGATAGTGGCAGAGAAGGAAGTAGACTGAGGTTTGTCTCTGAAGTGAGTTAAAAACCTGGGCACCAAATTCTCTCTCTCTCTCTCTCTCTCACACACACACACACACACACACACACACACACACACACACACACACACACACACACACACACACACACACACACACACTCACTCACTCACTCACATCAAACAACATGATGCATACTCCAAATGGCATGATGGCTCCAAATATGCATTTTAATGCATCACAAGTGGAATGGGACGTAGACTGGCCTAGTGACCTGGTATACTGCCATAGGAAAAAGATAGTGATGGACTAAGTCTCTAGGCCAGACTAATAACAGACTACCATATGGAGCTGAATGGTAAAAGCTAGGAGAAGAAGATGAAATGGAGAAGATTAAAGGAGTAGGAGATGTTTGGATTTTGCTCGCATCTCAGCTATTTGGATACCTAACATCCTCCTGGAAATCAAGTATTCTTGTAGCCTACAGAGATCTCAGTCACTAAATCAGAACATGTAACACTAAATACACAGACGCTTGCACCCATGGGCAGAATGCACTCCAGTTGTTTAGATCTGATTTGTTGGAAGCAATAAACACAGTCTGTGTTTTTGCAATGGCACGAGCTTTGGACCTCTTCTCACTCAGCTGCTGTACTATGATAGGGTTATTCTCATAACAACATCAACATCCAATCTACCATAGATGGGCTGCTGATGCTTACACCCACCATCATTTTTGCTCTGACATGTTTATCTTGGGATTTAATGCTTGTGCTTACATTTTAATGTTTTATAGTAACTTTTCCTTTGTTTGCAGTAAAATGTTTTATTCTTTCTATTGTTCACCGCCATGTGTAACTGGTATAACATTAGATTTAGCAGTATACAAATGAAATAAATAAACATATTTGTTCAATGCATATCTAATTGTTATTAATTTGACAACTTCATTAATGTGCATAGCGCTTTATGTATCATTTTACTGCTACCTCTACCAACATGTAACATGTCATACATTACTTCACCAAGCCATAGACTGTTGGCTACTGGAGAAGGAGGGAAAGGAGTCAAAGCTATAGCAAAACTTCAGTGCTTAAAAATTCAAGTCAGACTGTGCAACTATGGGGAGAAATGTCTCTATCTCAAGGAAAGAACTTGTTCTAAGATCACAATAAGGCTGAGAGGTGACCTTGCTGTTAGAAAAATATTAAATAACTAATTGTAATAGAGAGATGAATACTGAATAGCCAGAATTGGTATCCTTCCAAAACCAAACAATGGAAAATGCATGTAATTGATACTGCCATATGTCTAGCTTTATTGCAATGTTAGTGATAAAACCTGATGCTAATTTAACGTTACCTAAATCAAATAGAGTTTAGCCAATCCTATTTTGATAACAAATTGGCAACAGTCACTGAACAGTGTAGAAAAGGAGGGCTTGGAGGCAGCATAACCGGTTTTGATCACAAAATCCCATCACAGTTGACTGCCTTTCTTATATTACTTCATCATGGGAAAAGTGCTTTTTCTCTGTCATATTTAATTTGTTTCTCAGTGTGATTGTCAGCTAATGGAATAAAGGTCCAGTGGGACTGGAAGTCCACAGCTAGCAGTTAGCCAGTATGTGATATTGAATAGCCTGCTAAAATATAGCCCTGTGTATGGTTTTTCTTTGCTCAAAAGTGGGAAATCTTAGGCTACAAAATGCAATGGAAGTAGATTTCTGTTTACCACTCATTTGTGTTTTCCCCTGATATGAGAATCCTATTATTCAATATAACTTTGATGAATAGTGATTGACTTTTGTGGGAGGGGTACAAAGACAGTAAAACCTCTACATATGATTTTTTCTGTTCCATGAGGTTATTTGTATGTCAAAAAATGTGCATGTCGAAAACACACTGCATTACCAGAAGAGGCCACAAGATTTCCACATACAGTATATTTTTGTATGTAGAATTTTTCATATTAAAAATTTATATGTTGATTTTTTTTAGCCAGGATTTCTAGTTGCACGTCAATTTTTTTGTAAGTTGAATTGTTTGTATGTCGGGGTTCCACTGTAGACCCCAAAGAATAATTGCTATGGAATTGCAACTTGCCGTATCATGTACGATGTATTAGTGCTAACTTTTAAAGGTTTGGGACCTTCTTACCTCAGGTCCCCTCATGTTTGTAGCCCGCATCACTTGCTCCTTTTTGTTGGTGCAGCTTCAGGTGCTGACCCTGGGACTGGCTATGAAGTCCAGGATGAGGAGAAGGACCTTTTTGGTGGCGGCACCAATGATGTGGAATGCCATACCACTTGAACTGCACCAGGCCTGTGGGTGGCTTAGTGGTTAAGATGCTGAACTTGATGACTGGATGGTCGGCAGGTCAGCAGTTTGAGACCCAAGTGCTACACAGTGGAGTGAGCTCCTGTCTCTGTCCCAGCTCCAGCCAACTTAGCAGTTCGAAAGCAAGAAACTGCAAGTTGATAAATAGGTACCACTTTGGTGAAAAGGTAAAATGCTTTCCCTGCACTCTGGTGTTTAGTCATGCCTGCCACACGTCCACAAAAACATCTGCAAAAATGCAGACAGCGCATTTTGGGTATATACAGAGATGAGCACTGAACCCTAGAGTAGGATATGGCTGGCTTTCGAGCAAGGGCAACCAGTACCTAAATATGGGATGAGATTGCAGCTTTGGAGACTTATTTGTTCTTAATAATCTGCTGAAAACGTGGCCTATGGTCCCTGATGTGTTTATTAGAAATAAAACACTATTGATGTTCTGCTTCTTCTCAGTCAGTCTGATTCCAAAGTTTCCTTAAGATCACAATCTTAGTGGAGGTTTTTCTCTTCTTATTCAATTCTCCTTTTCCTCCATGCTCCTTCAGAGTCACCTCTACACCTACAGAGATGAGCACTGAACCCTAGAGTCAGATAAAACTGGCTTTCGAGCAAGGGTGACCTTTATCTTTACCTTTAACCTTACTGGCCAAAGGAAGGGACCAGCTATAAGAAATATGGCAGAAGCCTGTGCGGCGTGCTGCTTTTCCTCTTACTTAGGGTGGTTTATATGAAAACTGCTACCAGGGTTTGCAGATATCATTCTTACTGGCATTTCACCAAGATCAGCTTACTTTGTTTTTATTTAACATAACGACAGATTGTAGCAGTTATTTTTATGAAGGTATACAGTATCATAATTGACAACATAAGTATGTATTTTTCACACATATTGTGTCTTTCTGATACAAAAAGGAAGGAGATACCTTCAGAAATAAAGATAGCAGCAAGAGCTCATAACTGGAACACAGCTCAGAACAGATCTCTGTAAAATGTGCCAGTTTTTAAAATCTACTATTATTTGATAAAATTATACTAACAACACTTCTATGCTGTAACAAGATGTCAGCTTGCTGGTTGATGAAGTCATTGGAACCAAAAGTTCTGATGACAAGACAACTCATATGGCAAGTCTCTTTTTTCGTTTTTAGCATTTGAAATACCGCTGTCTAAAACAAATGCATACATGTTTCCATTGGAATTTTAAAAGTATGCAATTATTGTCATAAATAATAAAAGCACACTTATTGAAAAAACATTAATCAAAACAATGTTTGCAGCAATAAACTCAAAAAGTCAAGTTACCTGCTGGACATGTTTTTAATCCTTAGGTATAAACAGACTTCATTCTTTGATTCTTCTTATGATTCCCCTTATGCAAATGTAAAAAGGTGATACCTTTCTTATCACTAGGTTTAAATGGGGAGATATCAAATGGACTGCTACTTCACATTTATTTTTAAGAATGGAGCCTGGCAAACAGACCATCATGCCATGAACATTTGGACTTTCATTTATGATTTTCCTGCCTTTGCATGCCTAAAGAAGTGATCTTGAATCATGAAACCTTGCAATGATTTTTTTTTGTTTAGTGATTAAAAAAAAGGTATTGCCTTCTTCTACATTTGTTTTTTTTATATGGAGCACATGGCTGATTTGTTTGTTTATCCTCCATGCAAAGATATCAAAGAGTGACAATTCTGGAAGAATTGTTAGTATCATTTAATTTGATTAATCAAAAGGGTCAGTTGAAAACTCCAGTGCATTAGAGTATAAAATTAGTTTATTTCTTGAATTTCACTATACAATGTGGTCGCATCTTAATTGGGTAAGAGATCTCTCTTGAGTTAGCTCTCTTGGAAGGTCTACGTCTGAGAAGTTAGCCATGTGAAATCTTTGCTAAGATCTTTGCACAGGCTCGGAAATCTTCCCTTGTTTAATTTTAATTTAATTTAATTTAATTTAATTTTCGCGCTTATATACCGCCCACTCGGGTGCAACCCAACTCAGGGCGGTTTACATGGCGGACAATAAATACAATATAATAATACAATGACACATAATAATACAGTTCAATTACATCAAATAAATTCAGGGGGAAAGCACAATATCAATGCAACACATAATACATAAGTACAAAGCATCAAAAGTAATCCATATTAACAAAATCCCCAAGGGATGAAGCACAGCTCACATCCCATATAGTGCCCAGCCCAACTTCCCCACCTGCGGCAAACATCAGCCTCAGTCCCTCTGTCTCCCTCCCTGCCCCCCCACTCTCACCACAGAGAGCGCCAACGCTCCCATCTCCCCTGACCGACTTGGCCCGGGGAGAGAGCCGCAGGTGGCTCGCATCCTGGGCCGAAGGCGGGGGCCCAGGAGAGCTTCGGCTCAGCGTCCCCAGCTGTGGTGCAGCGTCCTTTTATCCCTCCGGTCAACACAGGGCCGGAGGGAGGCGGGGCCGGTGACCGCAAGTGGCTCCCATCCTGGGCCGATGGCGGGGGCCCAGAAGAGCCTCGGTACAGCCGAAGGGCCTCTTCGCCCCCACTGGGGCCAGGAGCGTGGCGGCAGCGGCTCGCCCGGCACCCCCTCGCCTTTTGAGTCCGAAGGCGAGGGGGGAGGGCGGGGCCCGGGAACGGCGGCAGGTGGTTTGGCCGGCAGGGCCTCTTCGCCCCCACCGGGGCCAGGAGTGCGGCGGCAGCGGCTCGCCCGGCACCCCCTCACCTTTTGAGTCCGAAGGCGAGGGGGGAGGGCGGGGCCTGGGAACGGCGGCAGGTGGTTTGGCCGGGAGGGCCTCTTCGCCCCCACTGTTGTTCAGTATTAGCTTAGGCTAGGGTAACTTTCTTATTTTATCCTGGGATTAATCCTTGCATGATTTAAATTGACTTTTAAAATTCCAAATTGCTTTTCTAATCTGATGCTCTTTAAATAAATATTTTATTTTATTTTGTTTTTTTATTAGTTGAAGTATTTTAAAAACATTCCACCTGGCATGTTGATTTGTGCTAGACCAGGGGTTCCCAACCTAAGGTCCATGGACTGGATCTGGCCCATGGCACCATCTCATGCCTCCAAGGGCATTCGAGAGAAAAATGGCCACCTCCTTTGAAGCTGTTGGGACAAAATGGCAGCCCCCATCATGCATACAGGGTGAAATGGCCCTCAAAGCTGACTGAGAGAGCATGATGCAGCCCCCCGGCTTGAAAAGGTTGGGGACCTTTGTGCCAGACAATTTGGTTCTATATTCAATAATCATTCTATATTTTTCTTTCTTAGAGGCAGAGCTACTGGGCTCAGTACATGTTGCATGGACAGATGAAAACGCCTTGCAGTCATTTCATGATATTCAGGTAGCCCTGGACAGGAAGACTAGTTTATGATGGAAAAGTATAAGAAACTTAGATCCAGCCCATATATATGGTTGTGTATGTATTCCATGCATCTCAGTGAAGAGGAGATAGTTAAACCTTTATAAAAGGATTGGAAAACTAAGTTGGTCTGACCTTTGAAGTGTTTTACCACATCCTTGCTGTGTACATCAGCAGATAAGTAGAACATTTTAGTCAAGAGTTTGATATGCATGGATTTACTTCTGGCTGTTTAAGATTTAAAATTATACTTCATGAAATTGCACTTCATGGTTGTTTATTTGTTTCTGAAACTAGTCTTTATTACAGTATTAATAAGGGTGATCAATGATTTTGGAAATATGCCAAATTAGTCAATTAACAGATCAAAGTCAGAGCTGATACTGGTATGCAACAGCATATTACAAGATGTATTTGAGGGCTGGTAATTTGGCAGTTTCCAGATGCTATTACATTCCATGGAATGTTAATTCCTAGGGAGTAAACTAACTACTGAGATTTAGTGGATAGGCAATTTCAGACTTAGAGTAAAGTCAAGTCAATACACTTAAAATACCTGTTATCCCTCAGATTTATGTTATTTTGTATTCCTTGTGGAATTCCTTTCTAGTAACATTGCAAACATTAAAATAAAATAAATACCCATTTTTAGTTTTTATGCCACCACATACATTATTTAAAACTTTATTTTAATTATACAACTTTCATGGATTTAAGAATCAATTCTGTTAATCTTTATGCAACTAGGCTTACTCCCTGGCCGATACTAATTGCTGAGATGCCTCACTCCTAACTGAACTCTGTCTTGATCTGTTTTTAAAGTTTTTCTAATGCCTCTTTTGTAGTAGACTACATTATAGTCTAAAGATAAGGACTTTGGGGATATAGTATCAAGACAATTTCAATTTAATTCATTATTCCATTCTAAACTAACTTTTGGGTCAATGCAGATGTGAAAGCTGCAAAGAAGCTGAAACCATGGACTAACTAAAAGGTACCTTTCTAAATCTCAGATCTATTGATCAGTTCCTTAATCCTCCAGCAATGCCAAACAGCAACATTTGAAGTCACACCATTCATTGATATATAAATATAGCCTTGACAATAGCTAGGTACAGTTTTGCAACCCAGTGACTCCTATGCTTTTGGACATCCTCATTGAATCAGTACAGGAAAACAAACCTACAACATTTATTTATAATATCTAATGTTGGTTAATAAATATGATGTACAAAGCTGGAGAAATGAATGGAGTTCAGTCTCAGACTACTCTATTCTTCCTAATTGATGAACTGTGGGTTTGGCTTCTGTACAAGTAACACCTATAGATTTAAAATGATGGCTTGGTTGAAAATGTTCTTGATTATAGCTCAATGACATTTTAGGGAAGCCTTGAGTAAGCCAATTATTGATAGGAAGTGTAAGGCACCTGATATGTCCCATCAACGTATGATCTGGTCAAGTCTGGCGAAATATTCTCCTGTTATGGATGTTATCTATACCTATAAATCAGTGTGTTAACCGTTGTGATTTGACAAAGGATGTTTAGCCAGGCCCCACTAGCCCCGATCAAGTATTCGTGCACTCACCCGAACTGGGTACGGAGGTTACTGGGGGGTTGAGAAATCCACCAGTGGGGCAGGAGCCCCCTGGATGCAAACAAACAAAGGAAACTTCAATTCCCAATGTTCCTTGTGCCACACTGCACCAGAGCCAATCAGGCTGAGCGGCACGAGCAAAAGGAACGTTCGGAAATGCGCCGCAGCCAATCAAAATGAAGCCGCAGGAAAAAACCACTGCACAAAATGAAATCGCAAACGCCAAACTACAAGCCCCAGCGTCCTGCGTGCCATGAGCGCACAGAACGCTGAGGAAGCCAGCACGCCAAAAATAAAATAAAAAAGGCAGGCCGCGGAACGTCCACCCCCCACCGCTGCATACAGCAGCGATGGGATTCCCGTGGTCCGGCCACCCAGGCCGGCCAATGGAAATACCTCCACCCCAATGCCACATCAAGTGGCAATGGGATTCCCATGGTCCGGCCACCAAGGCCGGCCCATGGAAATACCCCCACCCCAATGCCGCATGAAGCATTGATGCAAATTCCGTGGTCCGGCCACCCAGGCCAGCCCACGGAAATACCTCCACCCCAACACCGCATCAAGTAGCGATGGTATTTCCGCAATCCAGCCACCGAGACTGGCCCACGGAAATACCCCACCCCAACACAAAACAACACATTCCAAAAACATTCAAAAGTAATCAAAACCAAAAATAACAAACACAAAAAGTAAACACAAAAACATCCAAAAACAAACAAGAAAAAACACACAGAACGCCCCCCAAACCCAAAACAACCCCCCCAAAAAATTTTTTAAACCAGAGACCTTACCAGGAGACGTCCTCACTCCATGAAGACCGGAACTAAACTGAGGAAAGAAAGAGACTACTTACCAGAAGAAGAAGCGACACCCAGAGGACAGTAGAGAAAAATAGTAAATTAAAAGAAAAGCTCACCAGCCCCACCCAGAGGCCACAAGAGAAAAAACATTCAAAAATATTCACAATAATCACAAATAATTCAAAAAAAGAAGAAATAAGTTTTCACTAAAAAAAACCAAAAACCCCATCTAAACACAGTATAGAAACATTGATTTTAAAAAAACATATTCTTACACATTTTTAAAATTATTATCCAAGGTACAACTATTTTAAAAAATTCACATAGTAACACATTATTTGGTTAAATACAATAATTATAAAAAAATTATATCATCCTTTCCTCTTTTTTAAAAACAAAAAACAAAAAGAAAAAGAAATCACAGTTTATAACAGTCCATGCGTAAAAATAAAAATTTAAAAAACCACAATTAAAAACTAACCTCATTTGCATAAACATAAAACAAAAACCTTCCAAAAACATTTTAAACAGCCCGGCACCGCCGGGCAAAATCTGCTAGTTATTTATATTAAATTTTGTCCTAGACAACCTTTAAATTTTTTAGATGGGAATATCTATTACATTATTTACAGCAAACCCTCGCTTAATGAGTATAATGCGTTCCACGGGATTGCACCTGGGCTCCCAGACGTTATGGACTTTGAAAACTGCCTTTAGCACCACCTCGCTTAGCTCCTTCTCCAGTTGGCATTTGCTCCGGGGAAGTTGAGCTTTTTTCGGTTGCTATGTTGTATTTCTGATCTGTAATTTGTATTTTATATTTTTATTGTTTTCATTGTAAGTTGTAACTTGTTTTTGTAATTCTTATTGTATTTTTTGAGATTGTTTGTAAACCACTTTGGGTTGTTGGAAGACAAGGAAGGCAATATATAAATACCTTAAAATAAATAAATAAAATTGCTCTTTAAGTGAAATGCATTTTCCCATAGAAATGCATTGAAAACCAAATATTCCATTCTGGACCACAGAAAAAAAGCCCAAAAGTCATTTTTAATGTTCAAAATTATTTATAAAGTGCACTTTAACTGCATAAATTCTGTGCAGGGAAATGGTAAATAAAGCAATAACATTTCAAACATCAAACTTCAACTTTTAAAACATCACACATCAAGAATGAAGTAAAAAAAGTCTTTTACAGGGTACCTGTTCAAAACTCATTAATAAAGTACTCTTTAAAGGCATACAGAACAAACACAAAGCATAATGGTGATTAAAAGCCATGCAAAAATACTAGATATACAAAGGCCCCTCCAAAATTTTAAGCTAAAAATGCTCCAAGAACAAACATAAAATGGCTGCCACACTTAATTTTAATACAGTAATTCCCCCCAAACTCCATTTAAAAAACCTCCAAACCCCCCCCCAACGTTGAATCTAATGCTCTCTACCTTTGCACTGCTTGAGAAATCCAAAACTGCTCCAAAAAATTCAGTAATGGAACTCAAAAAATCACTTCAAAAAACCTTCTCATACACACTCTCTGCTGACTCCCAGACTCCCAGGCACAATGCAGGGAGAAGTTCCAGTTGTTGTATGATTTTTAATCACCACACAAGGGTGCTATTTCCTAACAATTCCCAGTCACTAAGTCAGTGATGGCGAACCTATGGCACGTGTTCCAGAGGTGGCACTCAGAGCCGTTTCTGTGGGCACCGTGCAGTCACTCAGCACAGATTTTGCCCCGCCGCTCTGTCCAGCAGCCCAATGGGAATGCTTCCTCCCTCCCCCAGCACAGAGTTCACCCCACCCCTCTACCCAGCAGCCCAATGGGAGCATTTCCTCCCTCCCCCAGCAGCCCAATGGGAGCCTTTCCTTCATCCCCTGTTGCTGCGTTGACACTTTGCAATAAATAAATGGGTTTTGGGTTGCAGTTTGAGTACTCGGTCTCTAAAAGGTTTGCCATCACTGCACTAAGTGAATTAGTTGCTCTATGAGCTGCTTTTTGTGTGAGGGTTTACTGTACTGTACTTGTTTTTTTAACATTAACCAACAGTTAACAGCAACAGATACTCTGTACCTTATAGTATGGAGCTAAACTACTGAGTTTGCAACACTGGAAGTACGAATGCCCACCTCCTATTAATCAGTCGACTGAGGAACTTACAACTTGTTCAACATCTGTGTGTGTGTGGTATATAGATGACAGCTACATAGGGATACTACATAGATATTTCATCATATTATAAAAATTTCTCAATGTTCAGCTCTCTTTGAAAGGAGGGGTCTTTTTTGTCCATTTGCAGTTCCTTTTTGTGTATCTGACTTTAAAAGATTAAAACACAGCAAATAATAATTTAAAACCCCACAGCAAAATCCTTTCAAAATTACAGTGCCTGGCCTTAGGAATCTCTGAAAGCCCTTACTTTCTAAGACTTGTTGCTCTTGCTTCCAGAACAAAAGAATTAATAAATACTGTTGTTAGATAATCCTTGACTACAAGTAGAGAAGGACACGTTAAAAAAAATCTTGGTTTAATCATATTAATTTTCACAGGGCGTGAGTACTGCCTGCTTTTTAAAAAATAATTGAGACAGTGTAAGGATCTGGAGTGGGGTCTATGTTTTGGAGATTTGAACCTGGTTTCTGCTCATTCATTTTCTTCCCTCAGAAAGGGTTAATGTACTGGAATGTATTATTTGTGTGTAGATCTGAATGTCCTACCTGATCTGGTTGGTTCTCAAACAGAAACAACCAGAAATAGAACTCTACCAGGGATTTCCTGAACTCTGGAAGGCAATCCTAAGGGACCTGAAGCAGCAAAGGTTTTAAGTTGGCTTCATATGAGGGTGTCAGGATTGCTAAAAGCGATAAGGGTCTCCTTATATTGGAAACTGGGTTATGGTTTCCTTGCAGACAGTTCTTTTCAAGTTTGATAGGTGACTAGAAAACAAAGTACTTTCCATCCCTACTTTTGAAAATAGGGTCTTATTTGCTCATGCTCTACCACTTGATTCACATACTCAGCTTCTGATCCATCACTGAGGAGGGAAGGTAATCTGCACATGCATATACAGGTCTCCCTCTAAATCTGCAGGGGATACTTTCTATGGATAACTAAAACTCAGATAACCACAAACCCTATATTTAACATATATACCTGAGTAATAGAAGTAAGGGAGGAGTTTCAAATACAGTACATCCATCCTTCTACATGAGAGCTACCAAAATGTCTGTCTATTTCTTGTAAACATTACATTGCAGACAGTGGCCTCTAGTGGCCAGCTCTGGTAATGTGCCATAGCAATACATATATATTCAAGCATATCACAGAGTAAACAAAACAAAAACATTGTAGCACTTTATATGTATTTCAGGGATTTTTAACTCGATGTTTTTAGACCCATGGATAACTGAAACCATGGATACTGAACCCCCGGGTTGTGTGTGTGTGTGTGTGTGTGTGTGTGTGTGTGTGTGTGTGTGTGTGTGTGTGTGTGTGTGTGTGTGTGTGTGTATGCGCATGCGCATGCGCATGTGCACGCGTGCGCATGCACGTGTGTGTGTGAGAGAGAGCTGTATTATTATCACATATTCCCAAATACTTGTGAAAGTGTAAAGCAAAATATTGTCAAACGTGTTGGAGCGCTCACCACCTCTCAAGGTAGTTGGTTCCATTGTCATGCCTGTCTAACCATTAAGATGTTTTTCCTGACATTCAACCTATATCTGGTTTTCTTATGGCTAAAGCTTTATACTAAAAGGCAAAGAAAATCATGACATAGACCAATTCCTCTCATTTAGAATGAACACACATGGATAGGTACCTCTTGTAATTTAACTTCCACTCTAATCCATCATAATCTGGCTGCCCAGCCCACCCCCTATGTGCTGAAGAGTTGAATTAAACATGGACTTTTACAGTGCCAATATCTTCAAACAGATTTGCTTTGGAGTGCTCTCTGCAGTTACATAACTTTTAGCAGTCCACTGTGAATGATCCATTTGGCGGAATGACATTTCAATTTATTTAATGGGCTTAATCATAGGTAAGCAGAGGCTTCCTCCCATCACCCATCCCACTTTCCTAATGGAATAAAAATGTAGCATCCTTTTCTGTGTATTGGGAAAAGGCATTCAGCTACAAAAATGGTGTATCAATGTTTTGCATAAAAGAAGGAGGAAGAGGCACTTCTACCATGTGCCACTCCCAACAATACCTGGGAGCAAAATACCCACGTTTGGAATTGGTGAGTTCACGTCGTTCCAGCAGCAAGTTCCAACAGGCAGGTTTATGCTTTCCAGCGACATTTTTTTTCCACCTTCTAAATTTTGATGCCCCAGCAATGGCTCTGAAGTGACAGTTCTGCTCCCCCCAATGAGGTCCTTCATCTAGCTAATGGCGGTTGATCCCTGATAACTGCTATTGTACATTTTCTATTTGAATAAAAGGTAGTAGAGACTTCAAGCTTTCAAAATGTAGCAAAATGTCATGGAATGATAAAAAGGTTGCCAAAAAGAACAACAAACATGAAACAGCCTCCAGCATTAATTTGCTAATCAGGGCTTCTGGGAATTGAAATTCAAGAACACCTGGAGCACCATGGTTGGCCATCCCTGACCTAATCCCACTGAGCTATCAGCATTCTATAACATTCTATAACATGTGGTCACTGGTGGCTCGAGTTTGTATTCAGCACAGCTTTAATGAAAATATAACATTTCAGGCTGCAGTGAGTAAACTGTATATGACATACCCCTACACAGAGATATTCAGATCTTTCTAATGAGAAAATAGTGCATTTTCTATAGTATTTATTATTTAGATATATTTCCCTATAAAGGTTTCCCTTGCTCGAAAGCCAGTTGTATCTGACTCTAAGCTGCAGTGCTCATCTCTGTTTCAAAGCCGAAGAGCCAGCACTGTCAGCTGCTGCAGATATTTCCGTGGTCATGTGGCAGGCATGACTAGACACTGAAGCGCACGGAACGCTGTTACCGTCCCACCGAAGTGGTCCCTATTTATCTACTTGCAATTTCTTGCTTTCAAACAGCTGGGACATAGATGGGAGCTCATTCCGTCCTGCAGTACTTGAGAATCAAACTGCTGACCTTCCACCTCCCAGTCAGCATCTTAGCCACTTGAGCCACTGCAGTCCTTATACAGAACATCAAATTATCTGACAGACATGCTTTATTTATGGATTTTTTTATGCTGGCTGGTGGTTAGAAAATACAACTCTTTTCAATTTTATATTTTTATGATTCTGTGATCAACCTCTTCATAGAAAATTTTATGGATGTATAAGCAAGAAACGTATTGTCCTTCTATAAGATTTCCTGTGATTAACTGTAACCACAAGATTATGGAGTACATCTTGATTATGCAGTCAGACACATACATGGCCAGGTACATGACTGAGAAACAGTGTAAATTATCTGCAATTAGCCATGTCAGGTTATACAATGTTTAATCAAATATCATCAAAATCCTGGCCATGGAAATTTTAGGAGAGAGGAAGTGTACGTCACTCTGTAGATTATAGATGTGTTTTAAGCCAATCTTCACTTCTGTTGTTTATGGTCTGCAAACATTAAAGGCCTTTCCCCCATGTATGCTAACTTTACTTTGTATGGCTAGAACATTCAAGAACGTTCCTCCATCTGAAACTGTACAGTCACAGCAACTCTGAACCATATGGTTTATCTGCATGTGCAGGTTGGTTATCCTTGGCTCAAATTCTGTTTGACTTTCCAGACCTTCATATCACCCTCTCAACCTTGTATATTTACATCACTTCAGGTTTATATTGCTTATAATGTGTGTATTCAGCTTGTTACAACAAGTAGTGAGATAATTGTTCTTGAAGTGCTGTCCTAATGCAATTCTCAAAGTGTATGATACAAGAATTTCAATGGCTTCTAAAGCCAGCTTTTGGCACTGCTACGTTTTGTTTGTTACCATGGATACTGTAGTTTTGCTTGCACTGTACTGTCTTAAATCGCAGAGAGTCCTATGTGCAGAATTGTTCAATATAACTAATTCAAATACAAAAGTCATAAAATTAATCTGATTTTTAAAATGTTTCTGATCTCTTTCTACTTCACCAGTGTTCTTTTAATTTGTCTATCCTCCTTTTGCATAACTAGTACCAGGGCTGCCATCAGGGCAGTACTACCAGTACTGCTGTATAGGGCCCGGAGCTGACAGGGGCCCTGCCGCCGCCGGCCATAACTGTGACATTTGTGTGTGTGTGTGTGTGTGTGTGTGTGTGTGTGTGTGTGTGTGTGTGTGTGTGTGTGTGTGTGTGTGTGTGTGTGTGTGTTGGGGGGGGGGGGCAATAGGATTGCTCAGCATGGGGCCCAGAAATTTCTGATGGTGGCCTTGACTAGTACTGATATAAATTTATAGGCTTGTTGTTTCTGAGAGTTCAGATGACCCCTTTTACTGAAAAAAGAGATGGTTTATCTGGAAATTACCAAACACATCATGAAGGCCGCTCTTCTCAGATAAAATACAGTAGGATTTAGACTATTCTTTTCTATTGGAAAAAACCTATACCACTGTCTACATATGAGCAATATAGCATAACAGCTGCCAATTTTCACAATATGCTTCACAAATGTTGGTACTAAAATAGAAAATTGCAATGTTAATTCAGGGAATTTGAAGCATTCCTCCAAATCCATATTCCTAGGTTTTGGTTGCTCTCAGATGTATATTTAACACTTTATTCACAATATTTCACTTTGTTAAGACCTTACACACTATGTAGCAGGGAGCTAATCCTAAATGGCAAACCAGTCTAAAAGTTTTTAATAATAATTTAACCACAAGTCTGGTAAGAATGATCGGCACAGTGTTTTGTGTAGATCCGAGAATCACCAAGCATTATTTTTAACTTCATCTAAACATTAGGAAATATTGTATAGATACATATATAGTAAGAAAGACTGCCACTTCCACACTGTCAGTAATACGATGAGGTTTTCTGACTCTCCACTACTTGTCATGTCCCCAGCCCACCCTGACTGCATCCCACAAGATGCAGGTCATCATTATGGTCTTCTCATAACAACAATGAACTGAGGCTGGAATAGAGTCCTTCGCCAAAGGTCAGGTGGAAAGCCTGCAACAACTAAGAGTGCTCACAGAGAAAAAAATTGAATGCTTACATGAAGAGTGAAGTATGCTTGAGTAGAATGATAGATATTGACATCTTCATTAATACAGTTTAACTAGACAGCCGAGTTGTGTGGGATAATTCATTGAGTGATTGTAGTTTCAGGCTTATGCTTGGTCAAAGTCTCCTCCTGAATCTGGTGATATTTCCCCCTTGCTTTCCCTACTTTCCAAAGCTTGTTTCTCTATTACTGCAACATACCTTCAAAGTCCAGAATTGTGCATTAAATCTGTAAAATATTCTTCAAATGTTGGAGCTTTTCAATGGATCTAACCCTGGAGTAGGTGTGCAATAATGGCTGGGATCCTGCATTACCGTTCTGGTCTAACATGATTTTGACTGCAGAACTATGAATTATTCTTACCGTCAAACATTCATGATATTTGCTATTCTCAAGAAAATGATCCACCTTGTTGTGTGTCCCTTATTTATTCAGAAACACAAAACTATGGCTTAAGCACTCAACAGTAGTGTGACAGACTCATTGACTCTCACTGTGTGCTTCATGTACAATGCTATACCTACCATTCCCTGCCATTACATACATTTGCCTATATTATTTATACAATATGTCACATCAGCGCACATTTTGCTTTCTTTTCTGAATAAATGTTCCCCTACTTATGGTAGCAACTGTAACAACTCCACAGCATCTGTCCCTTAACTGTTATTCTCTCTTACGGGAACAGTTCCCATTTCTTCCCCCAACCCCCAGCCTCAGACACCTATAGGTGACTCAGGAAATCACCCATGTTTCCTGAGCTCCATTTCCCCTCTTAATGAGGTCTGACTGACAAAACTGTTTGGACAGCTTTCTTTATCATTATTTTTGACACTATGTGCAAATCTTATTGACACTTCTTAATGGTGCTACTAGTTACAAATGCAGTACTAATGAGATCTTTCCACAGGCAGTGTCTGCTAGTTCAGAAAGCAAATATGAGAGAGAGAGAGAGAGAATACACTTTAATCATCTTTGGTCTTATAATCGCTTACAGCAGGGATGGTCAAATCCTGTTCTCTGGAGACACTCCATGCTTCCAGACAGTGGTGCAGGGCATCAGTGCTTGAAAATATTACTTTTCTTGGACATTAGGTATGCTGCTTGGAGGATTTTAGGAGCTGTAACTCACCAAGATAATCTCTGCAAGCTCTGCACAGGGGCTTAAGAAGAATATTTTGCTATACTACTCTCCTCCCCTTGATTGGGAAGAATTTACAATATGATGCATGCCATCTAACAGCAGAGGGAACACAGTTGGCAACCATATACACTTGTAGTTGTAGCAATGCCCTTTGAGATAAATGTAATATATAGGAGAGGACAGCCTCTGCTTCTTACTACTTAAAAATATTTTAAAAATCAATTTCCTTTGGGGGATATCTGTGGACAATCTTTTCAACATAGCACCATTTAAATTGACAGCATTTCCAGGGTCCAAATTAGGCAAGTTAGTTTGGCACATCGGTCCAGATCTGTTGTAAATGAAAGATGGATGGAGAACCAAATTCTGACTTGAAACTTGCAAGACATTTTGAGAAGACAGCTTGGAATACATGACAATGCAATTATGTCTGTTCTGGAGACAGTGGTCTGAGAGAAATCTCGTATACCATTTTTTGACAACAGGCAGACAAATTGAGAAGTGGTGATGAGAAGTGGTGTCCTAATGGAAGCTCACTTTACTCTGGGCCAGAGATGGTGTTGTCTGTAGAACAATATGGAATGTAACTGCTACACTGTGCCTTTAAGTCAAATGTAACCGGTTCTACAGGAAATGTACACTTAAGCCATTTGTAAAGATACATTGTATTCAGCTGCTATTGGAATGCGAGCCTACTACCAGAGATGGGAGTAGCGAGCATTCAACTCACATGGTACAAATTCCCCAATCATACACAGCCGCGGGAAACCTTCCCACCACGGACACACCTGGCCAAGAAGGGCGGGACTCGGGATGACGTCACGCCAGCAGTAGCCAATAGGCTACTGTGCAACCAGATTCAAATGTATAGTTACTGTATAAAAAGAGTTGTATTGCCACCATTACCGTGTGTTCATACTGTACTTCGTGCAATAAAGATGTGTTAAGCCAGGCTACGGTTGCTTCTATCGTCTTGCTTCCCTGAACACCAAATTGGCGACGAAGGTGAGATATAGTTTCCCACGGGAACAAGATGCAACCAATTTTCGACATAACCCAGCCAGAGCAATGGGAATGGTTCGAAATGCATTTCCGCAGCACGCTGTCGATAGCGGGAATCACTGATGAGGGGAAAAAGCATGCCCAGCTCATCACGATGCTGGGGTACCATGCCGTGAAGCTCCTGGTGAACCTGATGGCACCAAGGAAGGTGGAAGAGGTCCCGGTCAAGCAGCTCCTAGCAGCGCTATGGGAGCACTTCCAGCTGACCATCTCCATCTTCACGGCCAGAGCTGCCTTTGGGAGACGGGACCAGCACCCGGGTGAGACTGTGGCTGACTTTGCGGCAGCCCTCCACATGGCAGCAACCCCATGTGAGTGGGCAGACTTGGAAACCGCCCTCAGGGACCGTTTGCTCTGCGGTCTGCGAGATGATGAGACCCAATGAAGGCTGATGACCCGTGGCCATGACCTGACGCTCCAAGAGGTCTTGAAGGAAGCACAGGCGGCTGAAGCCACGAGGGCCAGAGTCAAGCTGTTCAAGGCAAGGGCCCCACCAACCAACAGGGCATCGACTCCAGTACAGGCAGCCTGGCGGGACCACCGATCCCCAGCTTCATCCTCCTCCTCCTCAGAAGTCAGCGAGGATGAGGGCATCTGAAAGGTGCGGAAGGCAGCGACTGAGAAGCGTGGCAAGGAGAGTCACCATTGCAATGGCTGCGGGGCATCCCACAACTGACGCAAGTGTCCATTCCGGAAGGCTGAGTGCCACAACTGCAGATGGAGGGGCCACATCGCCAAAGTATGCAGACAATGGCGTGGAGAGTACAAGGGCCCAGCGGAATGTCCCCTGAGGAAACCGGATGGCGTCGGCAGAGTCTCCGACGACAGCGGCCCAGAAGTGCATCGCGTGTACTGGTGGGTTGGCGGCGACAGCAGCATGGCTGTCCACAGCGTGTTCTTGGGACACCCCCGTTATTTTGTTGAGGTACTGTTGCAAGGGGTCCCAGTTAGGATGGAAATAGACTCGGGGTCTTCCTACTCCATTATATCCCAGCGGAAGTTCCTGCGTATTCCCCCCAATGAGAGACCCAAGCTCAAGGCCCTAAAGACTCAGTTGCAGAACATTCAAGGGGTCGGGATCCCAGTGTTGGGGGTGGGGGAATTCAAGGTGAAATTCAAGTACCACAGGGAGAGGCTGCCCTTAGTAGTCCTGAAAGAGGGGGGTTGCTGACTCCTGGGAACACAGTGGTTCCAGCCCCTGGGAATTTCAATAGAGGGTATCCATGCCGTCGGGTCCGACCCCATTCTGGACGTTTGCAATGCACACCCGGCGGTTTTCGAGAAGGGGCTTGGGAAATTCAAGGGGCCCCCAGTTTCATTTGACCTGGACCCAGAAATCCTGCCTATTCAGCTCAAGCCAAGGAGGGGCCCATTCGCCCTCAAGGACAAAATAGAGGCAGAACTGGACAAACTGGTGGGCCAGGGGATTTTGGTTCCAGTGGACTCTGTGGAGTGGGAAACTCCTATTGTGACTGCTCTAAAACCTAACGGGGAGGTTAGGATTTGTGCAGATTATAAATGTACGATAAATAAGGCAATCCGCCCAAATGCATACCCGGTGCCGGTTGTTAGGCACCTCTTAGCCACGTTGCACGGGGGGAAAGTCTTTGCTAAATTGGATTTGGTGCAGGCGTACCAACAGCTGACGGTAACTCCAGCTGCCGCCGATGTGCAAACAATTGTAACCCACAAAGAGGCTTTTAAGGTCACGCGCCTGCAGTTCGGCATAAATTCGGCCCCTGGGATTTTCCAGTCCCTCGTGGAACATTTGTTAAAGGGGCTCCCCGGGGTCCTCCCATGTTTTGATGATGTACTGATCACAGGGGGGAGTGTGTCAGAACTGGCCAAGAGGTTAGACAAGGTTCTGTCAATTTTCGAAAAAGCGGGGTTGAGGTTGAAAAAGAGCAAGTGTGTGTTCCTAGCGAGGGAGGTTGAGTTCCTTGGGTTTAAGATAACCCCCGATGGAGTAAAGCCCTCCGAATCCAAGGTTGCGGCTATCCAAAATGCCCCTTGCCCCACCACGAAACCGAAGTTGCAGTCATTTCTTGGGCTCCTGAATTTCTATCATTCCTTCCTGCCAAGGAAGGCATCAGTTGTGGAGCCACTGCATAAGTTACTCAAGAAGGATGCAGTTTGGTGGTGGGGAGACAGTCAGGAGAAGGCGTTTAAAAAATTAAAGTGGCTTCTATCCTCAGAAGCGGTCCTGACCCACTTTGACCCTAGAAAGCCCGTAGTCCTAGTCTGCGACGACTCACCAGTAGGGGTGGGGGCGGTGCTGTGCCATATGTTAGACAATGGGCGAGAAGCCCCAGTTGCATTCTACTCCAGGTCACTTTCACAGGTGGAGTGCAACTACGTGCAAACGGACAGGGAGGCTCTCGCCATAGTCGCTGGAACAAAGAAATTCCACTACTTCCTGTATGGTCGACCGTTCACCGTTGTGACCGACCACAAACCCCTACTAGGCATTTTCACCACAGGCAAGCCCACGCCACAGATTCCTTCCCCCAGAGTGCTTTGATGGGCTATTTTTCTCAATGCATACCAGCACACGCTGGTCCACCACCCGGGGAAAGATATTAGCCATGCAGATGCTCTTTCCAGGTCGCCCCTGCAACAGTTAGGAGACCCTAAGTGTGAGGTGGAGCAGGATCACCAAGTGCTTCTGATCGAAGCCCTCGACTCACCCCCGATAGTTCCCGCAGACCTCGCCAAAGCCACGGCGAAGAACAAGACCCTTTCCCTAGTGAGCTCCTGGGTTCAGAAAGGGTGGCCTATGACTTCCCCTGGGGAGGAATTCACAGCTTATGTTAGGAAAAGGGATGAGCTTTCCACAGAAAGGGGCTGCCTCCTATGGGGCCAGCGGGTGGTCATTCCCGAGTCAGTGAGATCGAGAGTGCTCAAGTTACTGCACGTCAGCCACCCCAGGATCGTATGCTCTAAAGCGTTGGCCAGAAGCTATTTCTGGTGGCCCCAAATGGATGCTGACATAGAGCACATGGTCGGCACTTGCGAGAGTTCCCAGAGTTCTCGACCCGAAGAGTCCCGACTTCCCCACAGAGAATGGGACACAGCCAGAGAACCGTGGTCCCGGATACACATAGATTTCACGGTGTCCTTTCAGGGGCACCCTTTTTCTGCTAATAGTAGATTTATTTATTTATTTATTATTTATTTTTTCACGCTTAGATACCGCCCACTCAGGTACAACCCAACTCAGGGCGGTTTACATAGCGGACAGTAAATACATAAAAGACATATGATAAAAAAGTTAAAAATTTAAAAAGTTTTTAAAAATGCGTACTCCAAGTGGTTGGAGGTAATTCCGATGTCCAACACCTCGTCAGCTGCAACCGTAAAGCAATTGCACAAGGTGTTTAGTTGTTTCGGGATACCAGACGTGCTTGTGAGCGACAATGCCAGTACCTTCACGTCTGCAGAATTCCAGGCATTTATTGAGAAAAATACCATTCGGCACATCACCTCTGCCCCTTTCCACCCACAACAAATGGCCAGATAGAACGCCAGGTGCAGACTACAAAAGAGGTGCTGTGGTGCATGGGCCCCGGGGACCTGAACCTACAGCTGTGCCAGTTCCTGCTGTGCTACAGGGTGACGCCACTCGCGTCAGGGCTCTCACCTGCAGAGCTCCTCATGTGCAGGAAGCCAGCAACGCTTCTAACTAGGTTGGATCCCACAAGGGTGGAGGATAAAGGGAGGAACATAGAGATAGGTGATACCAAAAGTTTTGGAATTGGAGAGCCTGTATATTATTGGAATTACGTGGCCGCAGGACCGGCCTGGGTCCCGGGAGTAGTCATTGAGCAAACGGGGCCAGTTTCATACTGTGTAGAGACCAGCACTGGTCTACTCTGGAGAAGGCACGCTGATCAACTCTGGTGTAGGGTCACCAATAGGCAGGACACAGACATCCAGCCACAGGATTCAGCGTTAGGGTCCTCCCCCACCTGTTCAGCCCAAGGGGGGAGACATGGGGTACCCTTCAGGTACAAATGCGGATCATCGGTCCCAACCTAGGGGGGAGGGGATTGATACAAACGCATATCCTGTGGACACCAGGGATACTTTGGGAGAGAGGTATGAGTTTGATGGGGAGAAAGAATTTAACTTTGATTTTCGGAACCGGGGGGGTCTTTTGGAGTGGTCCCCCACCCGTCCAAGCGAAGAGTGGGGTTTTTCGTTAGTCCCAGGAGCCCCCGGTTTCTCGACATTAGAATTCACCCCTACCCCACGTTTCCAGCCAGAGCCCCCCCAGTCAGGGCTGGTGAAAATGCGAAACCCCAGTTCCCCACATTTTCAGTCAGGGGCAGCACAACCACGGCAAACCGCTAACGAGTCCATCCCTCCTATTGCAGGGCAAGAACCAAGAGAGCTGAGTCGGGCGAATCTGGGAGTGGGAGTGACCATTGCTACGTGGCAGGAGGACATTTTCCACCTTTGTCCCTGCCACAGAGCCCCCTAAGCTCCTCCCCTCAGCCGGTTGGAGGGGAGTGGGAGTGACCGTTGCTCCGTGGCAGGAGGACATTTTCCACCTTCGTCCCTGCCACAGATCCCCCTTAGCTCCTCCCCTCAGCTGGTTGGAGGGGAGTGGGAGTGACCGTTTCTCTGTGGCTGGAGGACATTTTCCACCTTCGTCCCTGCCACAGAGCCCCCTAAGCTCCTTCCCTCAGCCGGTTGCAGGGGAGTGGAAGCGGCTGTTACCCATGACATGGGCCTTAAGTTTTATGTAATTTACCATCTTTGTCTGTAAACCACTTTGGGTCACCAATAGGTGAGGAAAGCAGTATAAAATATACTAAATAAATAAATAAATAAATAAAATCAGTGGTTTTCCCATTTGGAGATAATGTCTTAGAATTCCATACCTTACAAGGCATATGTGGAAAGAGGAGAAAGACAAAGACCATGAGACAAACCCAGAGGAAGGTGGAGAGATAACATCAAAGAAATATTACAAGTACACCAAATGACACTGGTTGAGGTCACTAGAAGTGGCAGAACAAGAACCTTGCATCTCCTCTGACACTCAATGTGGTACAAGAAGAAAAAAAAAGAAGAAACTACCATGATTTCTCACCATTAGCTCTGTTCAGGGCCATGACCAGGGTGGGCATTGCCCACTCTGAGTTAGCAGTTTGCCCACCCTCAAACTCCAGGTTGCCCGCCCACCCACATCTAGAATCCTGGCTACAGCTCTGGCTCTGTTGGCTTAAATTCCTATGAGCTGCTGTTCAGCAACATCCGGAGAGCCAGCCACATGTTGACCACGTCTAATCTGAGCTATAATAACTCAGAGATCAATCGCAGTGATGGCCTTGGTCCTCTAAAACAATAGAGAAACAAGAAAGATGAAGGTAAAGTTTGGCAAGTTGAAAGAAATGGCAACAGGCCCTATCAGTCCCTGGAAAATAAATGGGGAAGAAGTAGAAGCAGTGACAGATTTTACTTTCTTAGGATCAAAGATCACTGCAGATGGTGATCACAGCCATGAAATAAAAAGGAGACTGATTATTGGGAGACAAGCTATGAGAAACCTGAGAACATAGTTAAAAGTAGAGACATCATTCATTCATTCATTCAAGTTTTATTTATACCCCACCTTTCTCTACCCAAAGGGTTACTCAAGGCGGGCAATAACAAAGCAAATCTTAACCTATAAAACCAAGTGTTAACCGTTGGAACTTTGAATAGGTTCCTAGGCCAGGCCCTAAAAGCCCACACCCACCATTTGTGCTCATGCCCGAACTGGGTCCGCAGGTCAACAAAGGATTGAGAAATGCGCCAGTGGGGCGAGAGCCCCACAAATGCGAAAAAGGGAAACAACTTCATTTCCCAATGTTCTTTGCACCGTGCCGCACCACAGCCAATCAGGCTGAGAGGCGCCAGCACAAAGAACGTTTGGAAACACGCCACGGCCAATCAAAAATGAGCCGCATTAAAAAAACGGAGCACAAACGGGGGGAAAAACTACAATCCCCAGTGTCCTGCACACCATGAGCGCGCAGAACGCTCAGAAAGTCGTAGCGTGAAAAATAAAAATAAAAACTCAGCGCATCACAGCAACACAGGCCGCGGTAAGGAAACACACACACCCGCGCCGCTGCATTTCCTTTCCATGGGTCAGGCATCGAGCCCAGCCCGTAGGAAGGAAAGACACACACACACACACCGCCGCTGCCCTTCCTTTCCACGGGCCAGGCATCGAGCCCAGGTCGTGGGAAGGAAAGACCCCCCACCACTGCCCTTCCTTTCCACAGGCCAAGCATCGAGCCCAGCCCGCGGGAAGGAAAGACCCCCAAAACACCAAAAAAAATTACACCAAAACAACACAAAATCCAAACACCCCACACACACACACACACACACACACAAATAAACAAAACAAGGGAACTAACCAGCAGACATCCTCACTCCACGACGGCCGGAAATGAAATGAATAAAGAAACAGACTACTTACCAGAAGAAGCTCCACCCAGAGGCCACGAGAGAAAAAACAGTCAAAATACAAGAAAACACCTTACTAGCACCACCTGCTGGCCACAAAAGTAAAAACAATTCACAAAGACACAACAACCCCAAACAAAAGTCCCCAACAGTAAAAACAAGTCAACAAAATAACACAAAATTACAATTTAACACAAATCGTAAACATATGACAATAAAATAAAATAAAAAAATTTCAAAAATCCTGTGCTGAATTTTAACTAAACACAGTTTTAAAACATTTATTGTAAAAAATGTACTTTCACATTTTTAAAATTATTACCTACGGTACAACTATTAAAAAAAACACATACTAAAACATTATTTGGTTAAATTTTTTTTGTAAAAGTATATCATCCTTTGTTTTTTTCTTAATCCACAAAAGCAAAAAACCAAACACAACTAATCACAGTTTATAACAGCCCGGCAAAAAATAAATAAACATTACAAACATTAACAAAAATAAATAAATACAAACACTATTTAAAACAGCCCGGCATCGCCGGGCAACCTCTGCTAGTATACAATAGAATACAAGCAAAACAATATCAGCAAAGCAATACATAAATACAGCATAGATTAAACAATGATGAAAAACAGAGCAATACAAAATAATGAATACACTCAGATATAAGCAGCACAGCAGCTCATACAATAGATACAATATTACTGTCTCCCACCATAGCGCTGACCACTACGCGCGCTCTCACTTCCCATGGCCTGCCAGGCCACATAAGAAGCCAGGACGAAGCCGGTTGGCAGAGCGATGGGGAAAGTTGGTACTCCGCAAATAGCAGCAGGGAAAGTCCGATAGAAACCAACATCACCTTACAAACAAAAATTCGCATAGTCAAAGCAATGGTATTTCCGGTGGTAATGAATGAGACCATTAGGAAAGCTGAGCACAGAAGAATAGATGCCTTTGAAATGTGGTGTTGGAGGAGAGTTTTGAGAGTACCCTGGACAGGGAGGAGAACAAATAGGTCAATTTTAGAAGAAATCAACTCTGACTGCTCATTGGAAGGGCAAATATTAAAGCTGAAGCTCAAGTACTTTGGACATCAAATGAGAAGAGAGGATTCACTTGAGAAAGCCTTGATGCTGGGAAAGGTGGAGGGCAAAAAGAAGAAGGGGGTGGCCAAAGATGAGATGGCTAGATGGTATTGTAGACTCAATGGGCACAGAGCTGGGTGGGTTGAGGAGGATGGTGGAGGACAGAGGTGCCTGGAGGGCAAAGGGTCAGAATCGACTGTGTGACTAAACAAAAAAAACTGACTAGGACAGGACTGTCATTACCAAAGAAAAGCTTGTACCTTGTCCAATAGTTTCCAAGTTTAGATATAACCAGTGGTGGGCTCCAAAAAAAAATTGCTACCACACTATGGCCATGGTATGGTGGGTGTGGCCAGAGGGAAAGTCCCGCATTGCACCAGAATTAGGACTACTTTATTTCAAAATTTGGATGGGCGGGACCAGCCAGAATTTCTGCTACCGGTTCTGGCAAACTGGTGCGAACCTGCAGGTGCCCACCACTGGATATAACTAGAAATTTAGAGTTGTAAATTGTTTTGTCTCTCCATCCTAAAATTTAATTGGCTTAATATCAACAAGCATGTGTGTCTTATGAGCAGCCAGTATGCTCCCCCTCACCTCCATTTTCATTTAGATACGTATATTCCTTCTCAGTCATGAACCATCCTTATCAACAAATCTTGGGAGACATGTGTATGTCATCTACAACCATGCAGTGTTGACTGTGGCTTTTGCTCTGTCTCAATTGTCATTACTGGTGATTTTAGACAAGATTTTAGACAAGAGGCTCACATTCTTCCTGTATCACCCCAGTAACACGCAGGTAACAGATTTACTTTGGGTAATTCCATCCACAGCTACTTAAAAGTGCTTGAGGCGATATTTTTTAAAAATGTGGTAGAAATAACTTCCAAGTTTATTCTGCAACTACATATTGGTACAGAATCTTAACCTATCAATCCAAGTGTTCACCGTTGGAACTGGCTATAGGTTGCTATGTGTCGCCCTACTGACCCGCACCCACCCTTCGTGCGCACGGCCAAATTGCCTACGCAGGTCAACGAAGGATTTAAAAATCCGGCACGGGGGCCTCAGCCCCACAAACGGCAAGAAAGGGAAAGAACTTCACTTCCCAACATCCCTTGCGCCGCGCCGCGCCAGAGCCAATCAGGCTGAGAGGCTCTCGCACGGGGCAGCGTTCGGAATCGCGCCGCAGCCAATCAAAACAAAACCATTTTAAAAAAACGCAGCACACACAGAAAGCACCAACCCATTACTACAATCCCCAGCGTCCTGCGCGCCATGAGCACGCAGAACGCTGAGGAAAACGGCGCCCGAAAAATTAAAAAGAAAAACAACTCACCGCGTCATAGCCAAACACACACCAGCCGGCGTTCTTTCCCTCAACCATGGCGCCTGGAGTTTCCCCTTTAATATCAGTGGGTGGGGGTTGCGACCCCCCTCTCCGCTGGCTTTTCTAGGGTTGGGAGGTTTGTGGGGAGAAAAGGGAAATGTTTCCCAAACCCTTCTGGACTCTGGACACCAGGGAGAGAGGATCGATTCCCACCCCCCTCCTTAAAAAAACTCCGTCTTTTCTACTCTTTAAAAACGGAGTTGTTTTAAGGAGGGGGGTGGGAATCAATCACCTCTCTCTGGTGTCCAGAGTCCAGAAGAGTTTGGGAAACATTCCCCTTTTCTCCCCACAAACCTCCCAACCCTAGAAAAGCCAGCGGAGAGGGGGGTCGCAAGCCCCACCCACTGATATTAAAGGGGAAACCCCGATCTACTTTCACAACTCCACACAAACAAAGCACCATAAAACAATAAAGCCCCCCTCCCTACCACCTAGCCCACCCTTCCTAACCCCCAACGACCATGCCCCCCTCCCCACCACCTAACCCACCCTTCCTAACCCCCAATGACCAGGCCCCCCTCCCCAACACGGGCCGGCAGCGTACATATTCCAACGAGTCTGCCTTGCGAAAAAAAACCCAACTCATGCTATTTCAATGGGCCACCCAGCCACCGAGGCCGGCCCACAGAAATAACCACACCAAACACATAAAATTTACACAGAAAATCTCCAACAAACACACACAAAAAAACAAGGAAAAACACAAACCCCCACCCCCCACAAATCACACCAAAACCACCCATTACATATCGGAAATCACACCTTACCAAGACAGATCCAGCCACACCGAGAAAAAGAATTGAAATGGCAAAAGAACAGGAAGAAAACACAGGAGAGGACAAACATTACGCAACAGCACCACCAAGTGGCCACAGGAAAAATGACACTCAATGAATTACACTTACACATTTTTAAAAAAATCTTATCCAAAGTACACCTATCACCAAAAAAAATTTTTATTTTAAAAAATGCAATTATTGGGAAAAAATATATATCAACCTTTCAACTTTTAAAAATCCAAATTTATTTATAACAGTTTAAAAAACTACCAATGTATAAAAAAAATATTTTTAAAAAATAACATAACTCATTTAAACACACATACAACAAAAATCATCCAACACCATTTCTCATATTTTTTAAAAAACAAAACCCCAAAAAAAAGCCCGGCAACGCCGGGCAACCCTTGCTAGTACAGTACATAAGTAGAATGACTACATATCAGGGATTATTTAGGTGTGATAGACTCCATGATTGCATATATGAAAGAAGCAATGATTCCAGGGAAATATGAAAAGGAATATTTTCAGAATTGGGAATCTGGTCCAAACCATAAGTAATCCCAATATTCATTCCTAATCTGAGACAATAAAGTTGAATTACTATTTATATCTCTGTTGCTATATGGTTGTCAAATGGCCAAAAAAAAACCCCAATTCTTGTACCTTTAACAGCATCTTGTATTGCAGAAACCAATAAATGAATCATTTTATGATACTGAAGTAAACATTATCACCTACTAATTATAATAGAACAAGCTACTGATGAATATGGCTAGCTGGATAGCTGATAACCTTGTGTTTCAACAACAACTTTGGTTACAAAATTATCCCGTTAAACAGTGTCAGCCCTGCCATTAGGCATAGTGATGTTACTTTAGGCAGCAGATTTTTTAATATCATGTTTATGTTTATTTATATGCCGCCTGACTCAGCAAACGCCAACTCAGGGTGGCTTACAACCCATCAGAACAAAGATACAATATAGCAAAGAACAAAATACACGATACAAAACAGTCCAGTAACATCTCAATAAAGTACAGTAACATCACAGCCTCTTCACCCCGCAAAGAAGACCGGAGGTGGGGCCCGACATGCCGGCGATGGTGTTGGTCCCAACGCCCATCGCTGCGAGGCCTCTTCACCCCTTCCAAGCCCAAAGGTAGGGCGGGGCCCGGTGTTGCGAGTCCTGGCACTCAAAAGCAGCGTGCCTCCTCACCCAGCCAAGGATGATGGTCGGCCTGCCGGGGCCAGGACGCTCTTATCATGAAAAGATAACAAATTGTTATTTTATTTCTTGTTGCTGTATGTTAATGCCAAAGATAGTGGAGGAGAGAGAGGAAATAATTTTTTCCCATCTGTGCAAAAAGAGCGTGAAAGGCTTTTGAGTTTCCTGAAGCCTGAATGGAAGTGAGGCACCATTTACTACTCTGCTTCAGGTAAATAAATGTCTTAAACTAATCCTGCACTCAGCAGTTATGTTTCAGGGATAGGGGATTTAGGTATCCCCTTTCTTCAAAACACAATTAAGCTGTACGGATGACTGTTTAATCAAGTCAAATATTGCCACCCTAGACATTTAACGCTCCAGGGAGTAGGTGGTGCTTTAGGCTCCTTGATGTGCCCTATGAAGTACTACAGGTCAAATAGTAAGCTTGAAAAATGGACCAGTTAGTACCTCAGTATAATTAAGACATATTTCCCATCAAGGGTTGACATTCAGTTGCTGCCTGATTTTAATTCAATTATTATTATTTTTTGAATTAAACTCAATCAAATCTGAGTTATTTACTTTAAGGCTTTAAATGTGCTTTTTGCTGGCCTTGGCTGAGCATGAGATTATCAAGAAGCAATCCTATTTTTCAACTGCTTTGCATCTGGAGAACACACAGCATTACAGTAATTAGCTTGGAAGAACTAAAGTTACATTAGTGAAGTCAAATGTAAATCTCTTGAACCAATAGCACTTTAGGTACTTATCATAATGGCAACATCTTTCTATGAGGAAATTGTTTTGATGTTTGCAAAAGGTAATTTATAGCCCAAATATATCTTTTATCTAAATCAAGCAGACGGTTGAATCAATGGTGCAGCTGACTCACCAAATCCCCATTGATTCTTAAGGCCTATTCTGTCACAACTTTCTGTGCTAAGCAACAAGATTCCAGCCATTGTGTAGCTACACCTGTGAAAGGTAAGTGGTGTAACTCACACATAGCTTCTCACTACTTGGGAGTCTCTGCTTGGATGTCTGGGTACACAACAAGTCAATAGGTAGGTAGGCACACACTCAAACATTTAAGCAAGGATTAGTTAATTGCCAGCAAGAAGTCATTATGAATGATGCCATTTGCTTTCTGCAGGCACAACTATACAATAGCAATTTGCCTATTATTATTTTTTTGGGAGGGGTTGGCCCTGGGAGCAGCATCAGCTGGAGGGACGTGGCGGCGGCGGTCTTCTCGCTAGCCACAGCCCAGTCGGCTTTTCTTCCCTCCCAGGCCAGGGGAGGGGTTGGCCCCTTAGGAGGTTCCTAAGTAATAGCAATTACAGTACACTTATATATCACCCCACAGCACTTAGAACACTCTCTGGGTGGTTCACGAGGTAGTTAGTATTTTTATCCCCAATATGTTGGGTATTCATTTGACTGATGCCAGAAGGATGGAAGGCTGAATCAACCTAGATTGCCATCAAGATTGAATTCACAATGTCAGCAATTTTGGCTGAAGAACTAAAGTTTAACCCTCTGCACCATGAGGGCTGCTTTAAACCATCAATAGTAAGATAGTACATTGTATTAATAGTGTTGGGTTCCAAGGTCATGTTTTGGGGATTGAGGTACAAAAGTACATCTGTGTAATGGTATAATATGCTCTTGTTATAGTGTCTGTTAAAAAATGGACAAGCCTAATGAGCACTGGAAGTCTTTGAAAGTACAGGTGTAAAATCTAAAATTACCATATAGCTGTTTTTTACAATCAAAATTCCTTAGCAACAGACACTTTTCAGACTTTTTGCATCCTATCCCTTGAACTATTGATACAATAAATTGAATATATTAAAATATAACATAGCAAAGTGATTTAGTCTACTATTTCAAGGTCAACAAAGATATCAGTAGGAAACCAGAACAGAAAACATTTTAGTGCAAATGCTTTGATCTTTGGCAGTGTAAGAGTGCTGTTGAGGAGATTTTATTAGATGTAAAACCTAATATATTGGTGTACTTGAAGCATTATCTGGCCTGTACAGGAATTGGGGCTAATGAAAATATTACACAATGCAATTGCTTTATGTTTATGCTGGATAATTAGAAATATGACTTCTGATGTGTGAACTTTTCAGATCTTATTTCCTTGCCAGATTCATATATTGAAGAGAAACAAATTGAGTTATGATAGCCGTCACACATTTTCTCTGTTAGTCTTCACACTTTATCAAGCATGCCCTGGTTCTGCATTTGCACATTTTACAATGTTATGAGAAGTAATTTACATTATCTTGATTAAATCTCACTCTAACAAGACTCTTCACCTTAAAAAATTGTTCCCCCACCCCATTTGTTTAATATCATACTGTATTCTTTCCGTAGCCTTCATGAGGCCTATAACCCATGTTATTTTTTTATCATGTTAATATTGGATTGGTGCATTCTCTCCACTTACTTTCCAAGCTGCTAATGAATCAGTGGCCCTTGATATTCATTTCAGAAGACCATTTGATATCTCCTCTCAACTAATCCTTGCACAATGCATAATTACAGTTTAATTTTAAACCCATATATAGCATCTGACAGCAGTTCCATCAAGTATGCATTTCATTACCTTTCCCAAGAAAAATGCTATATCCAATTTTAGGTTCATTACACAACTTTTATACTATGCATCCTTATCAGAAAGCAAAATATTAATTCAGCTTCCTATAATTAATCATTGACAGTCCCATTTTGTCAATTATCTGTATTCCAACATTTAATTGTGAAAGGTAATTTATTAATAGTTCTATAGATTAACTATAGATCTTAAATAATTGCAATTGACCTACGAGAGTTATAATACAATTTATTATAAAGTGTTTGAATGAATAGTATTAAATTGTCTTGCTCCTAAATTTGAACCTTTTCTAATTCCAGAGCAGGCAGGCTTTAGACTTGACAACAGCTCTAGGCTCAAACCTTAAATCTAGCTCAGCTTTTAGAGGATGGTTTTGATATACCTAAAAATAACTAGAGCAGTATTTGTTCACCTTAGAATGGTATATGACATTGTCCACCATCATTTGCTGTTCAAAAGTTCTACTCTCTAAAGATCATGGCCTAACAGAAATGGTCACTATTCTATTCCAAAACTGAAGGTTCTTTGTTGAATTTCAATGGAGGTACTGTTGCTGGAGAAATCTAAGAACAGTCTCCCATAGTGTAGTGCCCCGGCACCATTATTTTTTAAACATTACACAAATGATCAACCAACATTCCCATACTTTAGCAGCTTTATCTAAATGTTGATCTTGCTTTGACAGTTGAGGGGGAAACTTTTGAGTCCATTGAGCACTAGCTAACCTTACAAGATTTTTCTGTATCTATACCTATAAATCTGAGCGTTAACCGTTGGAACTTGACAAAGGATCCTGCACCAGGCTATACTAGCCCGTACCAAGCCTTCGTGCACTTGCCCGAACTGGGTCCGCAGGTCAACAAATGTTTGAGAAATGCGCCAGTGGAGCAAGAGCCCCACGAATGCGAACAAAGAAAAAGAACTTCAATACCCAACATCCTGTGCGCTGTGGCGAGCCGCAGCCAATTAGGATGAGAAGTGTGACCAAATAGAACGTTGTCAGTCATTCTGCAGCCAATCAAAAATAAGCTTCCGAAAATATTTCAACGCATGAACAGTAACACCACAAATTAAACTTCATGTCCCAGCATTCTTTGCGCTGTGCAACCCCTCAGCCAATCAGGCTGAGGGATACGAGCGCAGAGGAGGCTGGGAACGCGCACGCTGACTTAAAAAAAAAACACTGGTAGCCAGAGGGAAAGACTTTGAAAGACCCAGGTGGAGGGAGCCAGGAAAAGGTAAGTGCAGTCGGTGGGGGTTAGGGAGTTGGTGAGGGAGGCAATGAAAGGTGCTGGGTCCAGAAGGGTTGGGGGGACAGACCCCTTTTGTCCCCCCAACCCTTCTGGACCCAGGAGACCCGGGAAAGGGGAACGAATCCACACACACACCCAAACACTCCATTTTTAAAGAGAAGAAACCACTTGGTTTCTCTTTAAAAATGGAGTGTTTTTTGGGGGGAATCAATTCCCTCTCTGCCAGGTCCCCTGGCTCTGGAAGGGTTGGGAGGACAGACCCTTTTTGTCCCCCAAACCCTACCAAACCATGGTACCATGGAGAGGGGATTGAATCCACCACCACCCTCCCAAACACTCCGTCTTAAAATAGAAGAAACAGCTTGGTTTCTTCTCTTTAATAAGGGGTGTCCTGCAGGGGGGATCCCCTCTCTTCAGGGTCCCCTGGGTTTGGGGGGACAATACACACACACACACACACACACACACACACACACACACACACACACACACACACACACACACACACACACACACACACACACACACGACACTCCTGCCTTGCCAGGAATTTTTAATGTGTCTGTTGGTGGTTGGAGTGGTATTGTATGGGTGGTGGTGGCTGTGCACACCTAAAACCACCCTTAACCACCAACACACCTCTTTTTTACATAAATTACCAAAAAAATTATCCCTTACAGCACAATTTAAAATAGCCCAGCAATGCCGGGCAAACTATGCTAGTCTTATATAAAAAGAAACAGCTGAAACCAAACTTTTGAAAACCACAGATCTGTGCCTTCAAATTTTGAAGAACAGAGCAGCAAAAGCTTCAAGTTACCTAGAAGGGCTGTAGTGGCTCAGTGGTTAAGAAGCTCACCTTGTTAGCTGGAAGGCCAGCAAATCAGTAGTTCGAGACCCAGGTACTTCATGACGGTATCTGTCCCAGCTCTTGAGGACATGAAAGGAGCCTCATTCAGGCATCCCCTGAATCTGACACCTCCTCCGCACCTTGATCGATCTTCACCATTCGGGGTTGGCTGGGGGGAAGGAGGGGGTGTTCTTAGGGGCTTCTTCCCCTTTCTCTCCCACACCTAAAGAATTCCCCCTCTTTTCCACCCCAGCCGCTAATCAGCTGGGGAGTTCAATTGATCAAGGTGTAGAGGTGCAGGATAAAAAGGGATAAATTCTTTAAGAACACCCCATTTTCTCCACCCCAGCCGCTCACCAGGTGGTGGGGTTGATGGGGGTATGGAAGAGGATTGTGGCTAGTATTTTTATGGATTTGGGGGGGATGTTTTTGTATTTTTTTAAAAAAATGATCCGGCAGGACCATGTTTTATTTTTCAATGCATTCCTATGGGAAATCATGCTTCATTTTACAGAAAACGCGAATTACGAAAAAAGTTATGGAATGGACTTTTTCCATAAAATGAGGTTTTACTGTATTTATGTGCAAACAATTCGTTGTATGTCCCACCACTTCTACAAAAGTAAATGGCAGAGATAATGTTATTAAAGTAGCCCACTTCTGGTCAAAACAACTCTAATTATTTTAACATTTTAATTTGGTTTGAATTTTACCAATATTTCATGCATATCCATAATTTTAAATTTCAGAACACAAGGAAGGGAGGGAGGGAGGGAGGAAAGAAGGAAGGAAGGAAGGAAAGAAGGAAGGAAGGAAGGATGATATGATTTCCCAGTCCATTGGGCTGAACCAAATTGTCCACAGGAATAACATTACAACACCACAGATGTCACAAGACAAGCATTTTGGTTTGGAAAAGAAAGCTTCCTATTCTTGTTGTTCAGTCACACAGTCGAGTCCGACCCTTTGTGACCCCATGGACCACCGCCCGCCAGGCTCCTCTGTCATCTGCCATCCTCCGTAGCGCAGCTAGATCTACGCCCACTGCATCAACGATGCCATCTAGCCATTTCATCCTCTGATCTTCTCCTTTTGCTTTTGATCTTTCCTAGCATCAGGGCCTTCTCCAGTGAGTCCTTTCTTCTCATTTGGTGGTGAAAGTACTTGAATTTCATCTTCAGTATTTGTCCTTCCAAAGAGCAGGCAGGGTTGATTTCCTTCAGGATTGACTGAATTGATCTCCTTGCAGTCCAGGGGACTGTCAAGAGTCTCCTCCAGCACCACAGTTCAAAGCATACCTGTCAAGAACCGCTCCGGAGATTATGGGACCTGCGCAGAACGTTTCTGTGCAGGACTGTTCTACCCATGCCTAAAAGCCTTCTACACATGCGTAGAAGTGACCTGCACAGAAATGTTATGCGCAGGTCGCTTCTATGCATGGGTAGAAGGCTTTTACACATGCGTAGAAGGCTTTTACACATGCGTAGAATGGACCTGCACAGAACCATTCTGCGCAGGTCACTTCTACGCATGCGTAAAAGGCTTCTACGCATCCCCTTCTGCTCAGAAGCCTTATACGCATGCGTAGAAGGGTTCTATGCATGCATAGAAAGGACCTGCGCAGAAGGGATGCACAGTAACTCCTTCCCCCCGCTGCCAAATTACGGAGTAGTGGCAGCTCCAGGCGGGAAATGGAGAAAATCGGCGCGGAATTACGGGGTAATCCCGGCCAATATGAGGTACTTGACAGGTATGGTTCAAAGACATCTATTCTTCTGCACTCTGCCTTCCTTATGGTCCAGCTCTCACACCCATAATTATTACTGGGAAGACCATTGCTTTAACTATGCGGACTTTTGTTTGCAAGGTGATGTCTCTACTTTTAACTATGTTCCCCAGGTTTCTCATAGCTTGTCTCCCAATAATTAGTTGCCTTTTTATTTCGTGGCTACAATCACCTTCTGTAGTGATCGTGGATCCTAAGAATGAAAAGTCTATCACTCCTTCTACTTCTTCCCCATCTATTTTCCAGGGAGTGATAGGGCCTGTTGCCATTATCTTGGTTTTCTTGATGTTGAGTCTCAAGCCAGCTTTTGCACTCTCTTCTTTCAACCTATATAGCAGCTTCTTTAGGTCTTCCTCACTTTCTGTCATTATGGTAGTATCATCTGCATATCTCAAATTGTTGGTGTTTCTCCCAGCAATTTTAATTCCAACTTGTGATTTGTCCAGCCCTGCATTGCACATTATGTGTTCTGCATATACCGTAAGTTAAACAAGCAGGGTGACAATATGCAGCCTTGTCATATTCCTTTTCCTATTCTAAACCACTCCGTCATTCCATATCCTGTCCTAACTGTTGCTTCTTGACTCATGTACAGATTTCTCATAAGACATATGAGGTGTTCTGGTATTTCCATCTCTTTAATTACTTGCTACATTTTATTGTGTTCCACACAGTCAAAGGCCTTGGTGTAGTCAATGAAGCAGAAGTAGACTTGTTTCTGGTATTCCTTTGTTTTCTCCATGATCCAATGTATGTTGGCAATGTGGTCTCTAGTTCCCCTACCTCTTCGGAACCCTGCTTGCACCTCTGGTAGTTCTCTATCCACGTGCTGCTAAAGCCTATCTTGTGTTATCTTGAGCATAATCTTGCTAGCATGTGGGATGAGCGCAATTGTTTGATAGTTTGAGCATTATTTGGTATTGACCTTTTCTAATCCTGTGGCCATTGTGTTTTACAAATCTGCTGGCATATAGAACGCAATACATTAATTTTGTCATCTTTTAGGGCTTTGAATAATTCAACTAGGATACCATCATCTCCACTAGCTTTGTTACTTTTTAGGGCCCTCCTGACTTCACTCTCCAGGATGTCTGGCTCAAGTTCAAAGTTCTCATCACTTTGATTGTCAGGGACATTAAGGTCCTTTTTGTAGAGTTCTTCTTTGTATTCTTGCCATCTTTTCCTAATCAGTTCTGCATCTGTTAGCTCCCTACCGTTTTTGTCCTTTATCATGGTCATTTTTGCTTGATACGTTCCCTTAATTTCCCCAATTTTCTTGAAGAGATTTCTAGTTCTTCCCCTTCTGTTGTTTTCCTCTATTTCTTTGCACTGTTCATTTAAGAAGTCCTCCTCAGCTCTCCTTGCTGTTCTTTGGAATTCTGCATTCAGTTGAGTGAATCTTTCAATTTTACCTTTGCTTTTTGCTTCCCTTCTTTCTTCAGCTATTTGAAGAGCTTCATCAGACAACCACTTTGCTTTCTGGCATTTCTTTTTCTTTGGGATGGTTCTAATTGCTGCTTAGCTAGCTTTATTTCAGACTGAGATGCAGAGCAAACTCTGAGATCCTAGAACCATGAAGCTTTCTTTGCACAGTCTGATGAAGGAATATCAGGGAATGTCACTTCCCTAGATGAGGGGGAAACACTCTCTTAACCATTTACAGAGTGATCTGAACAATGCTATAGTTAGCATAGAATTCCTGTTCTGCAGCTGTTTGGTGAAGACCTAACAGAAATTCAGTTTGCCTTGATTTAAGCCAGATGTCCTTCTCTATTTTCAGTTTCTTTGGTATCTTCAAACAACATGTTATAGCTGCATAACCCAAATGCCAGAGTTGCTGAAGCAATGAGACGGTGTTAGATCCTAATAAGGATACTCTGCATGTTACTCACAGAGGGACCTGACAGTGTCAGACCACCCAGAGTTAACTCAGAAGTCTTCCCCAGCTAACAAAGTTACCAGACAGGTTCTGGATACAGTAAAACCCCAACTTACAAATGCCTCGAGTTACATAAAATTAGACTTACATAATGATTTTGTGCAAAACCCATGTCCCGATTTACACAATTTCCTATGGGTTTGCTTTGAGTTACATAAAGATTTTTTTTCCTATGGGTTTGCTTCGAGTTACATAAAAATTCATTTCTCTATGGGTTTGCTTCGATTTACATAAAAATTTCATTTTTCCTATGGGTTTGCTTTGAGTTACGTAAAAAAATAATTTTTCCTATGGGTTTGCTTCGAGTTACATAAAAAACCGATTTAAGCAAAAGCCTACGGAATGGACTTTTTTCGTAAGTAGGGGTTTTACTGTATTTGCAATTCAATAGCAGTTCAATAACAGTTCAATAGCCCATTACGATATCAAGGCAAAAACAGTTTAAACATTCTACAAGTATTTATTCTTCTAGATTACTTTTAAAGTACTTCAAAGTCATATATATCACAGGCATGTGATCCAAAATGCCTAAGTATCATCTTGCAATCATGTGAAATTACAAGTGCAAACTTAAAATTATGGAAATTGGATACAGGAGCACACATGAGGCATACAAAATGTTTTGGACAAAAAACTATCACATAAGGTACTTCAAATATATTGGAGACATGTACTAGGCACAAGCTGAATCCAGGTTACAGGCAAGTACTTAAAATATGAGTTACAAATTACAGACAAACACTTTAAAAGGGAAAACCACTTCCTTAAAACATTAAAAATTCTTAAAAGTAAAAATGTTAAAAAAAAAGACATTTCATAGCCTTTAAACGTATTAAAATGGCACACACAAAAATTACACTAGCACCTCACCGAGCCATGCCTGCTTAATTCTATGGCTGGAAATCCATGCTGTGCGTGGCTGTCCTTTTTGTTGTTCTGCCTTATCTCTTCTTTCTGCTTTGCTTTTCTGGAGTGTCACATTTATATCATTTTCTAACAGATAATAATCTCAAATCAAATGATTTCATATACAAATGTTAGGTGTTTTCCCATCATGGAATATTAACATAAGCTAAACAGAACAAACATATATGGACAATACTTCAATTTGCAGAGAATACTTTTTATTTTTGTACCTTACAGCTGGTCACCCTGAACTGTGTACTGTATTTCTCTTCCAATTGTCCCTGAGAGATGAAAGCCAGTATCATTTTCCAGACATAAACAACTCTAGTTTCCCAGTTCAAGGACATTTCTCATGAGTTACAATAATCATAAATTGTCCCCCAGGCAACAATGGAATTTTGTTGTTCAGTCGCAAAGTTACCTGCAATTCTTGTGCCATGTTTGTGTTCTTGCCAAAGCATATGGAGAACTACACTTGCAGCAAGTGCAAGCTGGTTGCACTACTAGAAGAGAAGGTCCAGCAGCTAGAGGCCCGCATATCTAACCACCAACAAATTAAGGAGCTTGAGCTGTTCTTGGACAGAGCGGAGCAGACTATGCTGGACAAAGAAGTGACAGGGCACAGTTCTGAGGGAGAAGGCCCTTCACTAACTCAGGAGGGAGATGTTTGGAGGAATGTGACTCAAAGGAGGAAAAGAGTAGGGGATCACTCTGAGAGTCTGAAATTACAGAATAAATTTGAGGCTCTTTCCCTCATCACACCTGATGAGGAACACACAGAGGAACAACTGGTTCCACCTGATGATCTCTCCTTCATCACACTTGATGAGATCCAGGAAGATGAACAACAGGAACAAACTGAGGTTCTCTCCCTTAATATGGTTGATGAGGTGCATGTAGATGAACAGATTGCAGGAGAGAGGCTCCTTGTACTAGGCGATTCAATAATTAGAAATACAGAGAAATGGATTTGTGATGCACATGATAACCGTATGGTGACTTGCCTGCCAGGTGCAAAAGTTGCAGACATCACAAGAAATCTAGATAGATTGTTAGAGAGAACTGGGAACGAGCCAGTTGTCATGGTACATGTTGGTACTAATGATGTTGGGAAGGCCAAGCGGTCTGTCCTGGAAGCCAAATTTAGGTTGTTAGGAAGAAGATTGAAGTCCCAGACTTCCAAGGTAGCATTTTCAGAAGTGCTGCCTGTCCCTCGCGCAGGACCTACCAGGCAGGCAGAGCTCAGAAGCCTCAATGCGTGGATGAGGCGGTGGTGTCGAGAGGAGGGCTTCAGATTTGTCAGGAACTGGAGAACATTTTGGGACAAGCCAAATCTGTTCAGGAGGGATGGGTTGCATTTAAACCATGATGGGACCAGATTGCTGGCACTCAACATCAAAAAGGCTGCAGAGCAGCTTTTAAACTGATAACTGGGGGAAAGCCGACAGGAGCTGGGCAGCATCCGGTTCGGGAAAGTGTGTACTTGAGTAGTGAGGAGGATGCAAAAATTACTGAGCAGAGCAAGGAGCTAGTCACCAGCACTCTAGCAGAAGGATGCAAGAGGCAGTCTAACAATGCAACTAGACTCAAAAGACTGTATCAGGAAAGCATATATAAATGCTTGTATACAAATGCCAGAAGCCTCCGGAACAAAATAGGGGAGCTGGAATACTTAGCAATAGATAAAAATATTGATATTATTGGTATCACTGAAACCTGGTGGACGGATGATAACCAATGGGATACAGTTATCCCAGGCTACAAACTGTACAGGAAAGATAGGAAGGGGCAAACAGGAGGTGGTGTAGCCTTGTATGTCAAAGAAGTGATAAAATCGTATGAATTGGAATATCTAGGTGATTTGGAGTCACCATTAGAAGCTCTGTGGGTAAGAGTACCAGGCCACAAGGATGGTCTAACAGTAGGCATATACTATCGGCCTCCGACCCAAACTCTTGAGGGAGACTGGCAGTTGGAGAATGTTGTAAAGGAGGCATCCAGGAAGGGAAGCCTGGTTATAATGGGGGACTTCAATTACCCTCACATAGACTGGGTGAACTGTTGTTCAGCACATGATAAAGAGATAAAGTTCCTAGATATGCTCAATGATTGTTCCCTGGGACAGATGGTTGAAGACCCAACTAGAGGTACAAGAATCCTTGACTTGATTCTGAGTAATACTCAGGATCTGGTGCAAGATGTTAATGTGACTGATCCAATAGGGAACAGTGACCACAACTCAATTATGTTTAACTTGATCATAGACCGCAAGTCACTGATAAAATCTAACATAGAGACCTTAAATTTTCAAAAAGGAAATTTCCCAAAGATGAGGAAACTAGTAAAAAAGAAACTGAAAGGGAAAATTGAGAGAGTCCAAACACTCCAAGAGGCATGGAGGCTGTTTACAAAAACAATAACAGAGGCTCAATTGGAATGCATACCCAAAAGGAAAAAGGGCACTGCCAGGTCCAAGAGGACTCCGATGTGGCTTACAGGAGCTGTTCGGGAAGTGATCAAGAGCAAGAAAAACTCATTTAGAAGATGGAAGGCTTGTCCAAATGAGGACAGCAGGCAGAAACATAAATTCTGGCAGAACAAATGCAAGGCAACAATCAGGAAAGCAAAGCAAGACTTTGAGGAGCGTATAGCTAAAAATACTCAGAAAAATAACAAAGACTTCTTTAAGTACATTAGAAGTAAGAACCCAACTAGGAAGGCCATTGGACCATTAGATGACAATGGAAGGCAAGGGGTTATTAAAGAGGAAACAGAGATTGCAGAGAGACTCAATGAATTCTTTGCTTCAGTATTCACTGAAGAAGACAGAGACCACATGCCCAAAACAGAGCCTATCTTCGTAGGGAGGGAAACCGAAGAATTAAGCAAGATAGAAATAACCAGGGAGGAGGTCCTTGCATGTCTTGTTAAGCTAAACACTAACAAATCCCCAGGACCAGATGGCATCCATCCACGAGTTCTCAGGGAACTTAAAGATGAAATTGCTGATATCCTAGCCAAAATATATAATCTTTCCCTCAAATCAGGCTTTGTGCCTGATGACTGGAAGGTAGCGAATGTAACACCAATTTTCAAAAAAGGATCCAGGGGTGATCCAGGAAATTACCGGCCTGTCAGTTTGACATGTGTCCCAGGTAAAGTGATGGAAACCATCCTAAAAGATAGAATTAATAGTTACATAGAAGAGAAGGTGCTGCTAAAGGAGAGTCAACATGGCTTTTGCAAGGGAAAATCATGCCTCACTAATCTGTTGGAATTTTTTGAGAGTGTCAACAAGCATGTGGATAAGGGGGATCCAGTTGACATTGTTTATCTGGACTTTCAGAAGGCTTTTGACAAGGTCCCACACCAAAGGCTCTTGAATAAACTTACCAGTCATGGAATAAAGGGACAGGTCTTGTCCTGGATCAGCAACTGGCTAAGGGACAGGAAACAGAGGGTAGCACTAAATGGACACTTCTCCAAGTGGAGGGAAGTAAAGAGTGGGGTCCCCCAAGGTTCAGTACTGGGACCCTGCTTTTCAACCTCTTCATAAATGATCTAGAGGTAGGAGTAAAAAGCAAGGTAGCCAAATTTGCTGACGACACTAAATTATACAGGGTAGTGAAAACTGTGAGAGATTGTGAAGAGCTCCAGAGGGATCTCTTGACACTGGGGGAGTGGGCAAAACAGTGGCAAATGAGCTTCAACATCAGTAAGTGCAGAGTGATGCATGTTGGGGCAAAAAACCCCAATTACATTTATAAACTGATGGGGTCTGAACTCTCTGCGACAAACCAGGAAAGGGACCTTGGTGTCCTGGTGGACAGCTCAATGAAGGTGTCAACCCAGTGTGCCTCAGCAGTGAAAAAAGCAAACTCAATGTTAGGGATCATTAGGAAGGGTATAGAAAATAAGTCAGCAAGTGTCATTTTGCCTCTTTATAAATCTATGGTGAGGCCCCATCTGGAATATTGTGTACAGTTCTGGTCGCCATACCTCCAGAAGGATATTATGGAGTTGGAGAAAGTACAGAGGAGGGCAACCAGAATGATTAGGGGACTGGAACACCTTCCTTACCATCTGAGGCTGCAACGGTTGGGCCTTTTCACTCTTGAACGACGGCGTCTAAGAGGTGACCTGATTGAAGTTTATAAAATCATGCACGGTGTGGACAAGGTAGATAAGGAAAAACTGTTTTCCCTATCGCACAACACTAGAACTAGGGGACACTCCATGAAACTTTTGGGTACTAGTTCTCAAACAAATAAGAGAAAGTACTTTTTCACCCAGAGGATTACTGGTCTATGGAACTCCCTGCCAGAAGAAGTGGTGACAGCTGTCAGTCTTGACAGCTTTAAGAAAGGATTAGACAAGTTCATGGAGGACAAGGCTATCAATGGCTATAATTATGGCTACCTAAGGACAACCTCCGGGTTGGAGAGATAGGCAGGATATCTCTCAATGCCATTTCCAGGGAATCCTAAGCAGGTGAAGGCATCTCCTTGGGAATGCCCTGAAGGAAATGGTGAGCCACTGTGTGAGACAGAATGCTGGACTGGATGGGCTGTGGCCTGTTCCAGCAAGGCTGTTCTTATGTTCTTATGTTCTTATGTAAAGTTGATTCCGACTCTTTGTGACCCCATGGACCATCGCTCTCCAGGCACCCCTGTCCTCCACAATCCTTCCCCAGCATCAACGCCTTCTCAAATGAATCCTCTCTTCTCATTTGATGTCCAAAATACTTCAGCTTCAGCTTTGTTATTTGTCCTTCTAAGGAGCACTCAGGGCTAATCTCTTCTAATATTGACCTATTTGTTCTCCTCGCTGTCCAGGGGACTCTCAAAACTCTCCTCCAGCACCACATCTCAAAGGCATCTATTTTTCTTCGCTCAGCCTTTCTAATGGTCCAGCTCTCACACCCATACATTACCACTGGAAATACCATTGCTTTGACTATGCGGACCTTTGTTTGCAGTGAGATGTCTCTACTTTTCACTATGTTCCTCAGGTTTTTCATAGCTTGTCTCCCAAGAATCAGTCGCCTTTTTATTTCATGGCTGCAATCTCCATCTGCAGTGATCTTGGATCCTAAGAAAGTAAAATCTGTCACTGCTTCTACTTCTTCCCCATCTATTTTCCAGGGACTGATATGGCCTGTTGCCATTATCTTGGTTTTCTTTATGTTGAGTCTCAGGCCAGTTTTTGCACGCTCTTCTTTCAATCTAATCAAGAGCTTCTTTAGGTCTTCCTCACTTTCTGCTATTAGGGTGGTATCATCTGCATATCTCAAATTGTTGATGTTTCTCCCAGCAATTTTGATCCCATATTGTGATTCCTCCATCCCTGCATTGCGCATTATGTGCTCTGTGTATATGTTGAATAAGCAGGGTGATAAAATGCAGCCTTGTCTTACTCCTTTTCCTATTCCAAACCACTCCGTCATTTCATACTCTGTTCTAACTGTTGCTTCTTGACTCATGTACAGATTTCTCATGAGACATATGAGGTGTTCTGGTATTCCCATCTCTTTAATTACTTCCCACATTTTGTTGTGATCCACACAATCAAATGCCTTGATGTAGTCAATGAAGCAGAAGTAAGCTTGTTTCTGGTATTCCTTTGTTTTCTCTATGATCCAACGTATGTTGGCAATGTGGTCTCTGGTCCCCCTGCCTCTTCTGAACCCAGCCTGCACCTCTGGTAGTTCTCTTTCTACATGCTGCTGTAGTCTATCCTGCATTATCTTGAGCATCACTTTGCTAGCTTGTGGAATGAGCACAATTGTTCGATAATTTGAACATTCTTTGGCATTGCCCTTTTTTGTGATTGGGACATATACTGATCTTTTCCAATCCTGTGGCCACTGTTTTGTTTTCCAATTCTGCTGGCATATAGCATGTAGTAGCTTGATTCTATCATCTTTTAGGGCTTTGAAGAATTCAACTGGGATACCATCATCTCCACTGGCTTTGTTAATTGCCGTGCTTTTTAGGGCCTTTCTGACTTCACTCTCTAGGATGTCTGGTTCAAGTTCAATTTCCCCCTCATTGTTATTATCCGGGGTGTTTATGTCTTTTTTGTAAAGTTCCTCTGTGTACTCTTTCCATCTTTTCTTTATCTCTTCTGCATCCGCTAACTCCTTGCCATCTTTGTCTTTTATCGTGGTCATTTTTGCTTTGGACGTTCCCTTGACTTCCCCATTTTTAAAAAAGAGATCTCTAGTCCTGCCTCTTGTGTTGTTTTCCTCTATTTCTTTGCACTGTTCATTTAGGTAGGTTTCCTTATCTCTCCTTGCTTTTCTTTGAAATTCTTTATTTAAGTGGTTGTATTTTTTCCTTTCTCCTTTGCCTTTTGCGTTCCTTCTTTCCTCTGCTATTTTAAGAGCCTCCTCCAACCACCACTTTGCTTTTTTGCACTTCTTTTCTTTTGGTATAGTTTTCCTTGCTGCTTCCTGCATAATGTATCTCATCTCTGTCCATAATTCTTCTGGTACTCTGTCTATCTGGTCCAGACCATTGAATCTGTTCCTCACCTCCACTGTGTATTCCTTGGGTATGTTGTCTAGATCATATCTATCCGGCCTATTAGGTTTCTCTATTTTCTTCAGTCTGAGCATGAATTTTGCAATCAGTAGATTGTGATCTGAGCCACGGTCTGCTCCAGGTCTTGTTTTTGCTGACTGTATGGAATATCTTTTCCCATTTCTCTCACTTCAGTTATTAACTGTCTTCTTTTAATTAAAGGGCATTTATTGGGACTTTCAAAGAATAAAGGTGGGAGAGCAGAAGAGTGTGGGACTCTTTTCTTTAGTCCTGAGGACCTAAAACATACTTATTCAAGCAGGTATTCTATCACTGACAATTACATTTAGATCTATATCAAGGCATAGTAAGTGAATGTACAGATTTCCGCATATGGGATTTTTGTATCCTGGGTGGATTCTATACTCAGAGCTCAACATCCGCTATTTTTATTTCAATAATATATTAGTGCTAGTGAGAAGAATCTTTTGTAGTTAAACTGCATGGTATATAAACATACCTCTGATTATGCAAAGATTAGCAACTCCCACCTTCCTTTAGCTTGGTAGGAATAGAATCCTCTCATTGTTTCCCCCTTTCCCAATCCTCCATCAATCTTTTCCTAACATTTTCAAGAATTGTTACCCATTTCCCAGGAATGTTCTCTTTTATCCTTCAAACTTTATTTGTTTGTATAGATGCCTGAAATATTAAAGAAAACAGCAGTGTGTTCCAACATCTTCTGGGTTATTTACATAACAATCTCAATGTGCTAAAAATTCAACACAGGTGAGAAAACAGAGGAACGGGAGGAAGAGTGCTATAATGGAGATGTTCATTCAGTTACACATGCTTCAGCTGAATTCCGGAAAAGAGCATGGAAGCTACAGAAGGAAGCAAAACATTTAGTTTTTAAAAGATTTTAGTGAGAAAGAACATGCCAAATCCCTTGGTCTTCCTGCACATTTTGTAATAAGGACTATGTAGTAATTAGAAAAGAGAAGTTCATGGAATTTTTTTTAAAGCCACCATTCACATCAGAACTTGTCTTCCCCACATCTTCAATTATCTTACTGTTCTCGGGGGTGTGGTGGCTCAGTGGTTAAGAAGTTCACCTTGTTAGCTGGAAAAATGGCAAGTCGACAGTTCGAGACCTGGGTACTGCATGATGGATTGAGCGCCTGTCTCTGTCCCAGATCTTGGGGACATGAAAGAAGCCTCATTTGGGCATTCCCTGAGTGGAGTTTCTCCCGCAAAAATCCTTTCAACCCAGAATATTTTCTAACATAAAATTATTATTATCTTACTGCTTAGGGACCATACTCTGCTATAGAAACAGTAGTTGAGGCAACATTTATAGTCCATTCAAAACTTTGCTTCCTATTCAAAACAAAACTGATTTCATTCCAACTTTTCCAACCATTTGCAAAAGGAATATTCCAATGGTGGACCCCCGCCCCAGTGGGACCAGTGACTCCATGCTAAGAAACTCTTCACAGATGCTGAGAAATTCTACAAATGGGTCTTTCAGGTTAATCAAATGAGGGAAAACTAACAAAATGTGAGATAGTTTTGCTCTTTAGTTTTTAGATTTGTTCCTATGAAATCCTAATGGTTTGGTATTGCAAATGAAAGGCTAACAAAACTATTGAATTTCATGTGGATTTCCTCATTTGAATTACCTTTGTTTGACCTTTATATGCAAAATCAGCTCACTGTTCTTTCAACTAGCATCCTAAAAAGATGGGTGGGAATTCTAATTCTTTAAAAGGACCTGGAAAACTGAGTGGTGATGTTGCTGTTGTTGCTGAGATAATTCCTCTGACTCCACGTTGGATTGTATTTATCCCTTGTTGACCTGTTCCTTGTACTAGATCAAGTACTGCTATACTGTCATTGCAGATTAAATTTGTTTATCTTTCTGCTTTTCCTTCGCTTTCATATAATTTTTTGGATTACTTGGATTCTCTACTTCTTGGGTATTTTTGTTTTGTTTTTCTATATGGATTCCATTTTATTAAATTATTGCTTTGGAGTATTTGTCTGTTTGACTGCCCTTCCCTTGGTGTAGTTAGTACCTCCTGTGTTGCTGGTCCAAAGTTGTGGAAATCGTGAAGGCTGAACGCCTCCTACTCCGTTCTGTTCAAATGTTGCCAGACATTCAACAATAAGATTCCCCTAAAGGATGAACATTATTCCCTTTGTTTATACAGTGTATTCTTCACCTCCTCTGCTCAGGGAATTGACCACTTCAACATTTGCCAAGCTGCCACCTAGTCCCAACCATCTACCATTATCAGACACTATTGGTTAAATGTGAGACAATCACAATAGACATTTGGCGGGAGAATGGTGTCTACAGTCCTATGATGACACCCCGCCAAGATAAGTGAGCTTGCTACTCACCCATTAGAGTGCATCCCACAGGGACCACAAAGAAGAAGGACAGGTTGCTTACCTGTAACTGCAGTTTGTTGAGTGGTCACCTGTGAATTCAAATGTCCCGCCCTACCTTTTATGTTATGTGTAGCTGTCCAGACTGTTAATAATGGTGACAAACTGGAAACTGAAGGGGAATTAAGATAGGACTGCAGAAGCAAGGAATGAAGGGAAGGGTTTTTCAAACTCTAAAGAGCTCTAGAAGATTCTGACAGTTTCACGCATGCAAGAAATTAGCCCACTAATGTGAATTCACAGGTGACCACTCAAAGAACTACAGTTACAGGTAAGCAACCTGTCCTTCTTCTTTTGTGTCCAGATAAAACTTTAAACTGCCAAAGTGAAGTCACTTTCTTGGCTTAGTCATTGGCCAAACTCAATTCCTCATCGGTATGTTTCCGGTAGTAATCAAGCCAGCAAATGGGCCAGATACTGTATCACTTAACATTCACACAGCATGTTGTTGTCCGTCAGCAGCCCCCACTTCAGCATGTTGGCCTTACATTTAGCATGTATAGTGGTACCTTGGATAAAGTCCGATTCAGATAAAGTCCGATTCGGATAAAATTGCGGTTTTCATGCACACGTGATGCATCGCATAAAGTCCAAGACTGCTAAAAATTGATGTTATCTGAGGTATTTGGTATAGGAACCTCGGATGAAGTCCATTTTTTGGATGTTTTTCCAATGCATCATCCATTTAATTCAGATGAAGTTCAAAATCAGATAAAGTCCAAACTTGTGGAATGGAGTTTAGACTTTATCCGAGGTTCTACCGTATTGTGCTAAATAAGGAACGGTGGTGGCTTAGTAGTTAAGATGCCAAACCTGATGACTGGAAGGTCGGCAGGTCAGCAGTTCGAGACCTGAGTTCAAGATCATGATGGAGTGAGCTCCTGTCTCTGTCCCAACTCCTGCCAATTTAGGAGCTTGAAAGCAAGAAATTACAAGTAGATAAATAGGTACCACTTTGGTGGGAAGGTAAATAGCATTCGTGCACTCCAGTGTCTATTCAACATATCCACGGAAACGTCTGCAAACACAGACAGTGCTGGCTCTTTAGCTGTAAATGGAGATGAGCACCGTACCCTAGAGTCAGATACGACCGGCTTTCGAGCAAGGGCGGCCTTTACCTTTACTACTGTGCTAAGCAGATATTCTGCAGCTCTAGCAATTAAATAAACAACGGCCCTTTTAGGCAGAAGCAAATTTACTCCTCTCCCTTGCTCTTAACAGTTGCTTGTCATCCAGAAACTCAGCAGGCAAGTCTTTCCCTGCCAATGGATCCTGCACCTGTGGAGTGGCCTCCCCTCACACAGATCCTGGAGAGGCAGAAGCTCTCCTGGAGAAGCAAGAAAGAAATGTAAACCACAACCCTTTAGGTCAGAGGTTCTCAACCTGTGGCCTGGGGGCCAGATGTGGCCCATGACACCATTTCATGTGCCCCCCCCACTGCCTCTGCTAAACCTGGAAGTGCCATGTGTGGCAGGCAAGGCAAAATAGTTGTCCAGCCCCCACCCTATCTGGGTGTCTGGAGGCTGTGGGGTTCTGGATGGGGGCCAATGGGTTACAATTGAATCCCAGCAAGACTGAGTGGCTGTGGGTTCGGGGTCCTACGCTATTCTGGGAGCTGCCATCCTTGGTCTTGGATGGGGCTACTCTGCCCCAAACAGACCCAGTACGCAACTTGGGGGTCCTACTCCGACTCTCGACTGCTACTAGAAGAGCAGGTAGCGGTCATGGCCAGGAAGGCCTTTGCACAACTCCGTGTGATACGCCAGTTGTGCCCGTTCCTGGATAGGGACTCCTTGCGTACGGTCACACATGCTCTGGTCACCTCCAGACTAGACTATTGCAATGCGCTCTAAATGGGCCTGCCCTTGAACACCATTCGGAGGCTGCAGCTGGTCCAGAATGTGGCGGCCTGGGTAGTGATGGGGTGCGGGCGTTATGCCAAGGCCTTGCCCCTGTTCCGGGAGCTGCACTGGTTACTAGTTTGCCTCTGGGTGTAATTCAAGGTGCTGGCTATGGCCTTTTACATAGTAGTGGGCCAGGATACCTAAGAGACCACATCGCCCTAAGAACATCTGTCCATCCAACCAGAGGGGTTCCCTAATTGTTCATTCAGCCAGGGGGGCACACCTCTCTGGCACAGGAAAAAGGGCCTTTTCTGTGTCCACTCCGGTACCTCCTGCCAGTAGAGCTACGGTTGCAGACGGAGCTGCTGCCCTTCAGGAAAGGACTTAAGACCTGGCTGGCGGGGCAGGTGTGGAGCCCTGAGGGTAATGTGGCCCCTGCTCACTGGCTCTTACCATAAAATGTACCTTTTCTCTGCTTCTTGGGGTGGGTGGGATTTTTCTTTTAATGTGGGTGGGGTTTTTAACTGTTTTTATTGTTGTGGGGTTTTTAGATTCCGTAAGCTGCCCTGAGTCGGGCTTGCCTAAGTGGGCGGTGAACAAGTTGAAAAATTAAATTAAATTAAAATTAAATTAATGAGCTCTCGTCTTTGTCCCAGCTCCTGCCAACCTAGCAGTTCGAAAGCAAGAAATGGCAAGTAGATAAATAGGGACCACTTTGGTGGGAAGGTAACAGTGTTCTGTGCGCTCCGGTGTCTAGTTGTGCCTGCCACATGACCACGGAAATGTCTGCAGAAGCTGACAGCGCTAGCTCCTTGTCTTTGAAACATAGATGAGCATTGAACCCTAGAGTCAGATACGACTGGCTTTTGAGCAAGGGAAACCTTTATCTTTATCCAACTCTAGGGTTCAGTGCTCATCTGTTTCAAAGTCGAAGAGCCAGCGTTGTCTGCGTCTGCAGACGTTTCCGTTGACACGCGGCAGGCGTGCCTCAACACCGGAGCGCACGGAAGGCTGCTTAACCTTCCCACCGGCCCCTATTAATCTCATTGCAATTTCTTGCTTTCAAACTGCTAGCTTGGCAGGAGCTGGGGCAGAGACGGGAGCTCACTCCATCCTGCAGTCCCCGGGAAGCGAACCCCAACCTTCCAGCCAGCGAGTTCTTAACCACTCGAGCCACCGCAGACCCCCCATCGCACCAGCGCTCAACCCAGCGAACGGGAGGGGGCACCCTGGTTCCCGCCTTCTCATCCCAATGCAGGCCTTTTACAGCCGCGGTGCAAGGCGGTGGGGGTTGGGGACAGGGCTCCAAAGAAGCCTCTAAAGCCGTGATGGCGAACCTTGGCACTCCAGATGTGCTTCAATCCCCAGAAGGCCCCCCCCGTGAATCCGCATGAATGGGTTTACTGCGATTCATCCGGCCCGCGCCGCCCTCGTCGCTCCCGGAAGAGGAAGTAAAACGCGCCCGCATAGGCGCGTTTTACTTCCGCTTCCGGGAGCGACGAGGGCGGCGCGGGCCGGATGAATCGCAGTAAACCCATCCATGCGGATTCACGGGGGGGTGGCTTCTGGGAACTGAACTCCAAGAACATCGAGAGTGCCAAGGTTCGCCATCACGGCGTCTAAAGCGAGCCTCTTCCTCCACGGGTCCATAAGAGAAGCAGTAATAGTAGCAGCAGTGCACTCTCCCGCCCCGCTGAGGGGAGGACTCAGGGACCCGGCGCCCGTCGTGGCTGCTGCGGAAATCCCAGTAGTATCCCCCACTGTCCACAACAGCCTTTCAGACAGTGAGCAGCTCCGCCTGCTTGCCCGCCCTCTCTCAGTGCGTGCTTGTGGGGGGGGGGGGGACTGTGTAAGGCGGGGCAGAGCCTGGGCTGCTGCTGTGGCTTCTTCTGCGCCTGGCCCTGCCTCCTCCTCCTCCTCCTCCTCTTTCCCCGGTGCTTGTGGTCTCACCGCACATCCCCTCACCTACTACAGGGAGAAAGGGACAGACGGAGGGCCCGAGCCCCGGCGTGTGTGTCCTGTGTGAGGAGAGCGGAGACTGAGGAGGCCTCTCTCTCTCTCTCTTCTTCCCCAATGGGGAGCTTGCTGAGCGGGGTCAGCTTCAAGGAGCCCGCCACGGTGGAGGACTGCGACTCCACCTGGGAGACGGACTCCGAGCCCGAGCTCCAAGACCCGGGCGGGGGGGCTGAGGAGGAGGAGGAGGAGGAAGGTGAAGAAGAAGGGCCACAGCAGCCGCCTCAGGGGGTGGGCGGCGGCGGGGACAGAGACCAAGAAGAAGACGGCGCCCCGGCGGAGGACCACCACCAGCAGCCCAAGCCGCCTGAGGAGACGCCGCCGCCGCCGCTGCCCACTGCTGCAGCAAGCGCCCGGCGGGATGGGGCAGCGGCGGAGAAAGAGGCGGGCGCCGACCTGAGGGGTGAAGAGGAGGAGGAGGAGGAGGGAGGGGACGGCCACGAGGAAGCAGAGGCCGCCGGCACCGAGCAGGTAACCAGGGACCCTCTGCAAACTTTTCCGGGGGGCGTGAGTGGGGGGGGCTCCGTTGCGCCTCGCCGTGCCGGGTGAGGGAGAGAGGCTGTTTTCCACGCCACCCAGGTTAGGAAGCGCGCCACCTGCAAGAAATTGCAAGTAGAGAAATAGGGACCACTTCGGTGGGAAGGTAACAACGTTCCGTGCCCCCCCCCTGTCTAGGCATGCCTGCCACATGACCACGGAAACGTCTGCAGAAGCAGACAACGCGTTGGCTCTTGAGCTTTGAAACAGAGATGAGCACTGGCACCCTAGAGTCGGATACGGCTGGCTTCCAAGCAAGGGAAACCTTTGCCTTTGAAATCTTTGCTGGACTATGCCCGGCTATCCTGTCAGGCTGTGGTGGCTGGGTGGTTAGGAAGCTCAGCTCGCCTTGTTGGCTGGAAAAAGGTCGGCGGGTCAGCAGTTCGAGACCCGAGCCCTGCACGACGGAGTGAGCGCCCGTCTCCGCTCCTGCCAGCCTAGCAGTTTGAAAGCAAGACATTGCAAGCCGATCGATAGCAGGGGTGCTCAAACTATGGCCTGGGGGCCGAATCCGGCCCCCCATGCCAATTCATCCGGCCCACGAAGCCCGTCGCTCCTGGAAGTGGAAGTAAAATGTGCCCGTATGGGTGTGTTGTGGGTTTTAGTTCCAGGAGTGACGAGGACTTCGTGGGCTGGATGAATTGGCATCGGGGGCCGGAGTCGGCCCCCAGGCCTTACCTGTCAACCTTCCCAGATTGGCCGGGATTCCCTGATTTTCGGCACTGATTTGCGCCATTTCCCGCCCGCAGCTGCCAAAACCCCAGAATTGGCAGCGGGGGGAAAAGAAGTACTGTACATCCCTTCTGCGCAGATCGCCTTTTACGCATGCGTAGAAGGCTTTTACGCTTGTGTAGAACCCTTCTACGCTTGCGTAGAACCCTTCTACGCATGCGTAGAAGGCGATCTGCACAGAAGGAGATCGTAGAAGCCTTCTACGCAAGCGTAGAAGGGTTCTACGCAAGTGTAAAAGCCTCCTACGCATGCGTAGAAGGCAACCTGCGCAGAACTGTTCTGCGCAGGTCCCGTATTTTCCGTAGCCACGGTTGACAGGTATGCCCCAGGCCCTAGTGACTGGCTCCTTGAACCACGTGACCAGCCCGCGGCTTGAAAAGTTTGGGCACCCCTGATCTCTAGGGACCACTTTGGTGTGGGGAAAAGGTCTTGGGGACATGAAAGGAGCCTCATTCGGGCGTCCCCTGAGCGGAGTTCCTCCAGCAAAGATCCTTTCAACCCAGAAAGCACCTTTGTGTGCTTCTAACAGGATTTCCTTTTTTAAAAAAAAAATCTCTCCCACTTTTAGGAATAAAACAAAGCAGCCATGGGTCTGAGAGGTGTGGAGAGATTATTTTAAAGGAGGAGGAAGGCAGGCAGGCAGGCAAGTCCGTCCCCTGCCTTGGCACCTTGTTGTCTTCTAGTGCCAGCCTGCAAGATCGGTCTGGTTTCTGTTTCTCTTCCTGTCACATGCCCACCTCGTTGTGAAAGCAGGAACTATGGCCTAAGTCTGGGGATTTATTGGGGGTTTCCCCCCTCCTTGCCTGCCTGAACAGCTTGCTTTAGATCTTCTCTTTCAAAGGCTCTGGTGGTTTTTTATATATATATTTTAAAAAAAACTGTAGAAGGTCAGAGTAATTCTAATCCACTCGGTCTCTCTGGTGTAATCATCCTTATGTCATGCCTTTCTGCCAGAAGCCTCTAATTCACAGAACAAAATTGCAGTAACACATGGGATGGCAAAATGCTATTTGACATTCTGGCTGAGTAAGCAGCTGCTGTGTTTACCCTGACTAGGCATGTATTTACTGCACAGGACTAAAAGAACTCCTAAACCTTACAACTGTAGTGATATGTATGTTTAAAGCATTAACTGTCTCTCTTTACTGGTTGTAGTAGGCAAGCTTTGTGTGTTCTGACTTTTTCGGTCCTATTTAAAAACATCTTGAATAGATAGATGCCTTTGAGATGTGGTGTTGGAGGAGAGTCCTGAGACTCCCTTGGACAGCAAAGAGAACAAATAGGTCAATACTGGAGGAAATCAATCCTGACTGGTCATTGAAGGGACAAATAGTGAAGATGAAGCTAAAGTACTTTGGACGTCAAATGAGAAGGGAGGACTCACTTGAGAGGCCTTGATGCTGGGAAAGGTGGAGGGCAAGAGAAGAAGGGGGAGTCATTTGATGTCCAAAGATGAGATGGATAGATGGTATTGTGGACATAATGGGCACAGAGCTTGGCGGGCTGAAGAGAATCTTTTACCCTCCACCTTTCCCAGCATCATGGCTTTCTCAAGTGAATCCTCTCTTCTCATTTGATGTCCAAAGTACTTTAGCTTCATCTTCACTATTCGACCTAATGAGCAGTCAGGGTTGATTTCTTCTAGGATCAACCTATTTGTTCTCCTCGTTGTCCAGGGCACTCTCAAAACTCTCCTCCAACACCACATTACAAAGGCATCTATTCTTCTGTGCTCAGCTTTCCTAATGGTCCAGATCTCACAACCATACATTATCACTGGGAATACAATTGCTTTCACTCTGCAAATTTTTGTTTGCAATGTGATGTTCCCTAGGTTTCTCATAGCTTGCCTCCTAAGCATCAGTCGCCTTTTTATTTCATGGCTGCAGTCGCCATCTGCAGTGATCTTTGATCCTAAGAAAGTAAAATCTGTCACTGCTTCTACTTCTTCCCCATCTATTTTCCAGGGACTGATCGGACCTGTTGCCATTATCTTGGTTTTCTTGATATTGAGTCTCAAGCCAGCTTTTGCACTCTCCTCCTTCAATCCAATCAAGAGGTTCTTTAGGTCTTCCTCACTTTCTGCCATTAGGGTGATATCATCTGCATATCTCAGATTGTTGATGTTTCTCCCAGCAATTTTGATCCCATATTGCGATTCCTCCATCCCTGTATTGCGCATTATGTGCTCTGTGCATAAGTTGAATAAGCAGGGTGACAAAATGCAGCCTTGACTTACTCCTTTACCTATTCTGAAACACTCCGTCATTCTGTATTCTGTCCTAACTGTTGCTTCTTAACTCATGTACAGATTTCTCATGAGGCATATAAGGTGTTCTGGTATTCCCATCTTTTTAATTACTTGATTGACCAATTTGTTCTCCTCGCTATCCAGGGTACTCTCAAAACTCTCCTCCAACACCACATTTCAAAGACATCTATTCTTCTGTGCTCAGCTTTCCTAATGGTCCAGCTCTCACAACCATACATTACCACCCGGAATATCATTGCTTTGACTATGCGAATTTTTGTTTGCAATGTGATGTTTGTTTGCAGTGAGATATCAGAAGCTAAACCAGATTTTTCCCCAAAAGTAATACAAATATATATTCTTAAAAGCAATAGAACTCAGTCTATAATGCAGGCTATAATATAGACTTTAAAATTGCTTTTGCATTTTCCATTTTAAAAAGATGCCATTTGTCCGTTCATATTTAGCAAAAGTTAGTGCTCTGATGTCATACCTTTATATAATATAATATATATAATACATGTAATTTCTCTTAACAAGCATGTTCCTCTTCCATGGCTGGAAATATATATATATTACACACACACACACACACACACACACACACACTGATTATTATTTTTGCTAAGTGGTTTTTCCCATTGAAAAATTCTAGTACAATTTTTTCCATAGGGAAAATTGTTATGCGGGACACCATTTCCCCCCAAAACCTAATTGTCATGCGTTTTTGTTGCTATACAGGGCGATTGCCGTATGAGGTTCCACTGTATATCTAAAATTGTTTGAGACTAAAAGAGTTTGGCTTTCTAATGGGCTCTATCCATCCATTCTTCCTTCCTTCCTTCCTGCTTCTCCCCAGATTGTTTTTCACAATGGCTATTTTCAGACAAAGATTACTTATGGCACTCTAAATTAATACTAAACAAAAATACATGCCTCTCTTTCAGAAAGGCCTTGTAACTCATTCACACAACGTTATAGTAGCTTTGTGACTTGGATGTATGAACTGTTCTGTCACTTACCATATACTGACTTTACAAAGTGGAATGACACCTGAAATACACAGAAAGACCATTATGCAATAAGAAATCAAGAAGTACAGTAAAACCCCGATTTATGAATGACTCAAGTTACGAAAAACTTAAGTTACGAAAGAGTTAATTGCATAAATCGGTTACAAAAGGGGTTTGAGTAGAATTTTACAGATCAAAATGGTGCTGCCGCCATTTTGGTCTGTAAAAATCAAATTTTTAGTGCTCAAAAGGGTGGTGCCACCATTTTGAGCTCTAAAAATCCACCTGCCCACCACCCAGCTGATTTTTTTTTTAAAAAATGACTTACCTTGGTGGTGGCGGAGGGAGCGGCGGAGGGAGCGGCGGAGGGAGCGGCGGAGGGAGCGGCGGAGGGAGCGGCGGAGGGAGCGGCGGAGGGAGCGGCGGAGGGAGCGGCGGCAATCAAGGCTTCGGAGAATGGCAAGGACCTAGGGGATCCCTTTCCCAGAGCCTTGTGAAGGGGGTGACGGACACACCGGACAAAGCTGCACAAACGGCCACAAGGACGTTTTTACAACGTCTCCGTGGCTGTTTGTGCTGTTGTGTCTGGCGTGTTTGCCACCCCCTCCACCTCCGGAAGGCTCTGGGAAAGGGATCCCATCGGTCCCTGCCATTCTGAATCCCAGTGCCTTTGTTGCGACCGAAAAATAGGGGGGGACTTTTTTGATTGCAGCAAAGGCACTGGACTTCAGAGAATGGCGGGGACAAATGGGATCCCTTTCCTAAAGCCTTCTGGAGGTGGAAGGGTTGGTGGACACAGCAGCACAAACAGCCACAAGGACTTCTTTTACAACGTCCTCGTGGCTGTTTGTGCTGCTGTGTCCGGTGTGTCCGCCTTCACCTCCAGAAGGCTTTGGGAAAGGGATCCAATTGGTCCTCGCCATTCTGCAAAGCCCAGAGCCTTTGCTATGATGGAAAAGGTCCCCCGGATTTTTTTTATTGCAGCAAAGTCTCTGTGCTTTGTAAAATGGCGGGGACCAAAGGGATCTTTCCTCTCAACTCTTCCGGAACCTGCAGACCCGGCGGATGAGCCAACAACAGAGGCAGAAACAGCCACGGGGGCATTTTTTATGACGCCCCCGTGGCTGTTTCTGCTACTGCCCTGTCCGCCAGGTCTGCAGGCTCCGGAAGGGTTGGGAGGAAAGATTCCTTCAGTCCCTGCCCTTCTGCGAAGCCCAGAGACTTTGCTGTGATTGAAAAAGTCTGGGGGAAGTTGCTGGCCTTCAGAGAAAGATGGAGACCAAAGGGATCTTTCTTTCCAACCCTCCTGAAGCCTGTAGACCCGGTGGATGGACCAACAACAGTGGCAGAAACAGCCACAGTGGCATTTTTTATGATGCCCCCATGGCTGTTTCTGCCACTGTCGCTGCCCTGTCCGCCGGGTCCACAGACTCCGGAAGGGTTGGGAGGAAAGATCCCTTCGGTCCCCGCCATTCTGTGAAGCTGAGACTTCGCTGAAATAAAAAACGTCCTTGTGGCCATTTGTGCAGTTGAGTCCAGCATGTCCACCACCCCTGCTGCCTCCGGAAGGCTTTGGGAAAGCGATCCCATCGGTCCCTGCCATTCTACGAAGCCCAGAGACTTCGCTGCGACCGCAAAAGTCCCCCGTACTTTCACGGTTGCAGTGAAGTCTGGGTTTTGGCAAGGCCAGGCACAAGGATATCCACCACCCCCCTCCCCGCGTGCTCTACCCAACCGTGGAAGCAATGGGGGCAGCGGCGGCTGTTCCCACTCTCCGGAGCAGCAGGAGGAAGGAAGCAGCATCAGCATCGTAACTCGGGGTTTTACTGTATACAATTTAACTGCTATGGTATGATCCTAGAGCCAAAGAACAGAGGAGAAGCCTCTCTTTTTTTTCTCTCATATTAAAAATAGACAGGCCAGAATCTTTTTCACTTACATGGCTAAGGATAATCACCAATCGTAAGGATTTCCTCTCCTTCCAGTCAGCCTCCCATTGGTGTGACTTGTCTTGTACTGGTTGCAAAATCAGCTGGTGGAGATTGTGAAGTTTATGCTGCCATCAGTAATGTTTTAGATCCCCCCCTCCCGTGGTTATTGGGTGGACTATAAATCCAATAAATTATTTATTATTTGGTTAAAGTTTGCTTAAATATTTTGTATAGTATGTTAGGATGTGGCTTAGAGTAAAATAGACATATGGCGTTATCAATCACTGACACACTTAGTGTACAAGTCTAACTCAATATAAGCTAAAGTCAGTGTGCGTCTTATTTTATTCACTAATGCAAGAAAAAGGTTAGATTATAAAAGTAGTGTGCATTTGCATCCTTTCTTAACCTTTCATAAATGGTTATTTTGGCAATATGAAATCTTAATGTGAGGTTATTTAATTTTTAAAATTATTTCACTCAAAATGTTTTATGGACTGCTATGTCAAGCTCAGGACTCTCACAAAGTAGAGAGACTTGCACTTACCCATGCAGATCTTAGTTCTGCAGTCTCATGAACTCATCTGGAAAGATGAATAATTTAGGATGCTTATAGAAGGAAAAACTGACTTTTCCATCATCACTCCACAGTATGTAACAATCCTTCACTCCCAGATTTTCTTCCTGAAGGTTAAGAGTGGGGACTGAACCATTTTAAAATCACAGCACATTCTTAAATCTATCTAATAGCATTCTAGTCCCTTAGAGGTCTAGGGAACTCCTCATGCTTATCTCTTTTTAGAACCACATCAATTTCCATATGCATATACAACACAGAATTTATGACAAGCAATTAATATTTGAGATAGCAAATCTAATTCCTGAAGTTTTGATTCTTTAATGTGATGCATTAGGAAAAATATGCAGTAACAAAACATACCATTATAAGTTAATGTGGGACTAATATTATCTAACATTGATTTGCTTTGTTGGAATATAAAAAGTATAAAAGATTGAGTTAGTTTGGAGTGAGTTTGTTTCACTTTGTGGTCTTATGCTGAGGCTTGTGGCAAGAACCTACTTATTAAAAGAAATTGATTTGCATGTTGCTTATTTAGTGGACATCTGGCCGGACATCCTGCTACGGTAATGGAGTAGACCGTACAGCCAGTGACTCAACGCCGAGTGTTAGATGGCGCTTAACTAACCTCATTCCCTAAAGGGGCCAACGGCTACGGGCAGATAAATCCCTTTAGGCAGGGTGATGGTCCCTCTCAGTGGAGATAATCCCACTGGAAACCATCAAATTAGGCCAAACGGCAAAATGAGCGGAAGAGGCCTTGCCAGATAGACTGCCTGTGAAGGTGCATTTTGATACTATCCTCAAGGTTGCAGCAGTTCACTGCAGTCCTGTTGTTAATTCCTGCATGTCTCATTTCATAGTGTGTGTGTCACTTCATGGCAAGCTGGGATCCATCTTAAACAAATTCATGCCAGTGACATTTTTCCTGATTCAGGGGGAAAATGCATTCTAAGATACGAGTTGCAGTCGACAATGATTTAGCGGAGAAAGAGCAATCTCCTAAATAGAACAACTAGCTGATTGCTCGGCCTTGCCGGGGGTTGTTTTTTTAAAAAAATTGTGGCAAGGTATGTGTGTGTCTCTCTGTGTGTATTTTTATCTCTGGCTCTCTTTCTTCCTCTATCTCTCTTTCTTTATCTCTTTCTTTGTTTCTCTGTCTTTCTCTGTCTTTCTTCCACTCTCAGTTTTTTCTCTCTTTCCTTCTCTCTCTTTCTCCCTCTTTTCCTCCTTTTTCATTTGTTCTTTTGTTCTTGCTTTCTCTCCCCTCTCTCTCCTGTCTGTCAGCTGGTCTCAAAACAGTGAGGGGTAAGGGAAGCTGGCAGGCCACTTTCCGTCCAGAAACGTGTGTTCCCAGACGAAGAGCGGCCTGACTGTCAGCTTCCCTTTTTCCCATCGCTGTTTCGAGAGCTGCTCTTGACACAGCGAGTGGGAGAGAGGAGCTGGCAGGCTGCTCTTCATCTGGTAACACGTGTTCCCGGGTGGATAGCACCGGGTGGATAGCAGCCTGCCTGTCAGATTTCCTTTTGCCCCTTGCTGTTTCAAGATCAGCTGGTCTCAAAACAGCAAGGGGAAAAGGGAAGCTGGCAGGGCGAGAGGCAGGTATCCGTCAGGGAAGACGCTCTCCCTGGTGGATCGCTGGCTGCCACTTGTGCATTTTCCCCTCCGCTGTTTCGAGGGCTGGCTCGAAACAGTGGTAGGGAAATGGCAAGGGCGAGAGGCAGGTATCCATCAGGGGAGGTGCTTTCCCTGGCGGATCGCTGTCTGCTGCCTGTGCATTTTCCCCTCTGCTGTTTCGAGGGCTGTTCTGAAAACAGTGGAGGGGAAATGGCAGGGCAAGAGGCAAGTATCCGTCAGGGGAGCTCTCCCTGATGGATCGCTGGCTGCCGCCTGTGCATTTTCCCCTCTGCTGTTTCGAGGGCTGGCTCGAAACAGCAGAGGGAGAATGGCAAGGGCAAGAGGCAGGTATCCGCCAGGCTCGGCTGAGGGCGGGAGGGGTGGCATGGCAGAGGCAGCACCTACGGCGGTGCCTCACCTGGTTGCATCCTCAGGCAGCATGGCTGAGGGCAGGAGGAGCGGCAGGACAGAGGCAGCACCTATAGTGGCACCTGGCCTGGCCGCGTTCTCAGGCAGCATGGCTGAGGGCAAAAGGGATGCCAGGGCAGAGGCGGTGCTGAGGGCTGTGATTTGAGGTGGGGGGAAAGGACCAGACCACCACCTCAGACCGGGCCCAGTCCGCCCGGGTACGGCAGTGAGGGCCCTCAGCTGTAGCGTGCACGATGCGGCCATTGGTTTGAGCATTCACGTGCTGGCTGTCCCGCCTCCACGCTCGGCCTGTCCTGCCTGATTGGCTGTGGCATGCCACAGAGGACGCTGGGGCATGTAGTGTTTTTTTTTGTTTGTTTCACTTTTGTGGGGTGCAGGACCCACTTTTGTGGGGTGCAGGACCCACTCTTGTTCTCCGGACCCTTGCAGCGCTGATGTTCAGGAAGTAAGGTAGATATTCACAGCGCATTATGGAATAGGCTGGACGGGTGCAGAAACGCATTCTGCACACGCACAATCATATCCCTTCTTTATAGGTATAGATTAGTACATGTTAGTTTTTACTAGTTCCTGGTGACGAACTTTGCAGTTCTATGCAATAAGAAACATACAGTATTTTGAATCTTTATTCATGGACAAAATACAGTATACAGTACTCTTCTCTATAAACAGGTGTATGTGTCAATGAAAAGTTTAGGGCTAGCTCTTGTAGTACAGTAAAAACCCGACTTACATATGCCTCAAGTTACATAAATTTCGACTTACATAATGATTTTGTGCTAAAACCATGTCCCAATTTACACAATTTCCTATGGGTTTGCTTTGAGTTACATAAAGATTCTTTTTCCTATTGGTTTGCTTCGAGTTACGTAAAAATTCATTTCCCTGTGGGTTTGCTTTGATTTACATAAAAATTTCATTTTCCTATGAGTTTGCTTCGAGTTACATAAAAAAACGATTTAAGCAAAAGCCTACGGAACGGACTTTTTGCGTACGTAGGGGTTTTACTGTAGTGCCATCTTCCAACGTATGCTTATACCGTACCATAAGTGTTACAGTAACAGTAGTCTGTCCACAGTCAAACAGATTACTGTCATTTCTTCTTCTAGCTTCCACATGTGGTCAAATTCAAACAATTGCAATTTAGTTCATTAAGCTGAAGTTGTGACTGCCTGCCTGGTCAAGTACTGCAGGATTTGCTGCAGATATAATATGGATGGGTTCAAATTATGTTTTATTGTTCATATGATGCAAAGGCTGGTTAAAATCAGTCCAGCTCTTTTTTATTCCCAATGTGGAGTTTCCCCCCCTCTGCCATTGAGTGGCTACTACTTTTTCAAGCTGGAGGATTTAAATGGACTTTCCCCCATGTGATCAGTTGTTTCATTCTTATAAAACCGGAGTTCTCAACCTTTTTAAGCTGGGGGTTGGGTCACATTCCCTCAGACAGCTTCTGGGGCCGGACAGCCATTTTACCCTTCTTCCACCACATGTCACTTCCTGGTGTGGTGGAGGCGGTGGGGGCCCACGTGAAATGGTGTCTTGGGCCGCATCTGGCCCGTGGGCCGCAGGTTGGGAATCCCTGTGATAAAAGATGGGAATGTGGCTGTGAGTGGAATTAGTGTGATGTAGGCAGTTGCAAGTTCAGCTCTAAGTCATTGCATTGTTATGTTAGTGCTAGAGGTGTAGAAGACTTCTACAATAGGCTAGCTCATACATTAATATATACCCTTTGATTCAGACTCAAAGATTGAAGTTAAATTTCTAAACTACAACTCCCTGCCCCCAAGTGGTCATGATGGCTGGGAGATTTTAGGTATAGTCCCACAAAAATGTATTTTCAAAATGCTGTTCTGACTACACAGAGGATGGGACCAGTTTAGATATCACAGAAGATCTGATGTATTCGCTGTGGGGAACGTTCAGGGTTACCGTTCTGCTTGCAACAGGACCACAATTGTATGGAAGACTTGTGTCGATTGGTTTCCCACAACTGTGTTAGATGGTTACATTTTCTTAGTGTCAGTGTGTTTACGTAAAGTGTTAGAGCCAACTCAGAAACTGTTGCACCTGCATGTACTTCGCAGTTTAAAGAAATGTGCTTTCAGGAGGTAGCAGTTCAGCCTGAAGTGAGATGCAGTTAAACAGAAGTCATCACGCTGTATGATTTATCCTTTGACTTGCAACCAGATCTGTGAAAAGACTGCATTGGAAATCTTGATTTATTCCTCTGTTTGTGCCAGCGATAGATCTTGCCTATTACATTTCTGTGTTTTATTTTCCTATGACATTGCTTTTACTTTTGACATGCTAGAACATTCCCCAAATTTTAAGAGCAGTTTTGGGGCAAGGGATGCCAAAAACAGTGATATGACTGGAACTCAGAAGCATAAAGTGCATGTAGAAGAATATATATCTCTATATCTCTATATCTCTATATCTCTATATCTCTCTCTCTCTCTCTCTCTCTCTCTCTCTCTCTATATATATATATATATATATATATATATATATATATATATATATATATATATATATATATATATATATATATATATATATATATATATATATATATATATATGTGTGTGTGTGTGTGTGTGTGTGTGTGTGTGTGTGTGTGTGTGTGTGTGTGTGTGTGTGTCTAAATAGTTGTGCTCATTCCAATGTTTGTTACTGAATATTCCTGCTCTTTCCAGGGGGATGATGCCACTGAAGTGACAACTAAACCAAAAAGAAGTTTTTATGCTGCAAGAGATCTATACAAATATCGGCACCAATATCCAGTAAGAGCATTTTATAGTTTTTGGAGCATTCTTTAATATATAAAAAAAGCCAAATGTTAAATGTCCAAAGCTTTTTTTAAGTCCAGTGGAGTCTTCCATATCCACACAACCACTGTAGAGACAGTAGAAGATACGTCAAGCAGATAGAAGATATTGAGGAACTCCATAGTGGCCAGTATCAGCTTTTTTGTTTAAGCAATGGGTGTTTGCTTTTCTGTATTTGCTAATTTGTTATTGTACTAATGTTGCAATTGGTTTTATAGAGAATTTATACTGTGGTCATAATTGGCAGAAGATCATATCAGTCTTGCAAAGAAGTAAAAGCTGTTTTGAAACTAGTAGGAAGAAATAAATCACCAGAGGTGGGTGGGATACTGATATATTTATTACAAGTCACAGAGGTTGAATCTGTTAAAATCTTAACAAGAATATGTCAACAAATCTAGGAAACAAAACAGTGGCTGAGTTGCCCATGCAAACAAGATGATGCTCATGGTGTTGTAGCAAAGGCTTTTGCCTTATATGGAATGAGAAATGTCTGATGATCAAGTTGAATTCCAAAAAGGAAGCGGCACCTGAGATCACATTGCAAATATTTGTTCTATACTGGAATATACCAAAGGATTTCAGAAGATCAGTCTGTGATTTATGGACTGCATCAAAGCTTGTCTGTGTGGATCATGGGAAACTGAGTGGTTCTGAAAGAAATTGTGGGTGCCACAACACTAGATTGTCATGTAGCCTGTATTTTAGCCAAGAAGCTACCATGAGGAATATGGACAGAATAATGGGCAAAAGTGTCAGACAAAGGTACATTTTATCGCTTAATCTATTTATTCTGTATGTGGAACATATACAGAAAGCAGCACTAGATTCAGATGAAGGAGAGGTGAAAACTGGTTGAAGCAACACCATTTAAGATATGCAAATAATACCATCTCACTTGCAGAAAACAGTAATAACTGGAAATAACTTTTAATCAAAATGAAATTAAAAAGTGCCAAAGCAGGACTGCAATTGAACATTAAGAAGACAGAACCATGACTAGAGAAGAACTACAAAATGTTTTTACATTGACAATAGAAAACATTGGAATAGTGAAAGATTTTTGTATACTTTGGTTTCGGCTATCAATACAAATGGGTTGCAGCCAAGCAATCAAAAGAAGATTAAGACTCAGAAGGGCAGTAATAAAAGAGCCATCAACTGTAAGGATGTCTCTCAACACCCAGAGAGGTAAAAGAGAAAGTAAAGAAAGAAGCAGAACTAAGGATGTGTCACTGACCAAGATCATCCATACTGTTGTATTCCCAATTACCATGTACAGGTGCAAAAGTAAAGAAAACTGACAGGAAACAAATGAGTTTGTTTGAAATATGTTGTTAGAGGAGAGCTTAGTGCAGCGATGGCAAACCTTTTAGAGACCAAGTGCCTAAGGAGGCTGAGGCGGCACACAGTCAGTCACCGTGCGCGCGCATGCACCCATGTGACATCACTGGCATGTCTTGAGCAGCACATGCACACACATGACGGCAACATCACATGGTTGCATGCATGGTGCCTGCCTGTGCACTGCTGCCTCCTCTGCTTCCCAAGAGGGCTGTGTGCGAGGGGTCTGGTTGCCTCACTTCACCCCCACCCTCCCTCTTGGGTGGGATTTCAGCCTCCCCCTCATCTCCCCATTGGCAGAGGGGGAGAGGTGGATAGAGAAGTGGCGTGCCAGTGGTGCTCACAGGGCAGCATAGGGTGGGGCTTGGCCACGACAGCACGCGTGCCCACAGAAAAGGCTTTGTGTGCCACAGGTTCACCAACAATGGTTTAGGTGATACCTTGGATTACCAGAAATAGAAACAAATGGCTCTTCGAGAAATCAAGACTGAACTGTTTCTGGAGCCAAAAAGAGATGAAACCAAGGTTGTCCTACTTCAGGCACATCATGAGCAGGGAAGACTCTGGAAAAGACAATAATGTTGGGAAAGGTAGAAAGCAGCAGGAACATAAGGACAAAACATTTTGGAGATTTCTAATTCATAAGGTCACCATTAGTAAGAGATAACTTGGCAGCACATAACAACAGCATATCTGAAAAAATAATTATCCAAAGAATTGTGTAACAGCTGTAGCTGACTTTGCCAATTCTTACTGCATCCCATTCGTAATATATTTAGATGATAGCTTGAAGATGGAGAACTCACCAGAAAATGAGCAGAACTATATAAGAGAAGTCTTTTATGATAAAGATAATGGAGGTGTGCGTCAGTTATGTATAATGTAGAAAGCTAAAAAGCTGTACTTACAAATTTATGTAAAAAATAAGGAACACTTTTAAAGCCAACTTCTAAACATTTGAGCACGTGTCTCATGAAACGACTCTTTTGGCAGCCCACGACACACTTAATTAAGAGGACATTCTTTTTAGCCCCAATTTGAGTGAATGCGCTTAAGACACATTGAACTGCTCGGTTCTCTTTTGAATTTAGTGCAGCTTCCTTTAATATAAGTCAGTACAAGAGTGCAGCCTGACTTTTTCAGCTACAGTACTTGACTACTGTGGTAATGACAGAAAACTAATTTATCTGTAAGTTATATTTTAATGTGCCTTTTGAACTTTTAATGTAATGGTTATATAAAGATATATACAAAACATGGGGTTTTGTTATTATTTTCCCCTAAAGTTTTATTTCATGTAAAGCAGTTGTGGATGACTTCAGTTAATAGTTGAAGGTTTCAACAGTCAATGAGGAATTGTGAATAAACAGACAGCAAAAAAGAATGGAGTTAAACAAGCTTCTCTTAGTCCATCTCCACATCCCATATCTGCTTTGCATTTAAAGAAATTCTTCATGTGTCAGACACAGAAGTAACCCTTTGGGTGATGCTTGGATATAGTATGACAAATGCAAAAGTTTTGCTCACTGATTAATGGCAAGCATCAAACAAAATGCAGTGGACGAGATGCACAAAGCATTGGGTTTTCTTTTTTGTTTTAGTGTACTTTTGGCTTGTTATTCACTTGGTTCCCCCGACATCCGTTTTAAATCTCTTTAAACCACTTCTGTTCAAGCAAGCATGGTAGCATTTCTTTCTGCTAGCTTTTTTTTGATATAAAGAGCATGAAAAAGTTGCAGGGGAAAAAATCTATATCTAGCATGTTCTCAGGTTGTAGCTTAAAATAATCTATTTTTTATTGTAAGCATACCAATATTATTTCAACTGTAACCTTCCTAAGTCTTGTTTAGCTGATTATGCTTTGCATTTTTCTTCGTTTCTGCTCAGCAGAACTTTAAAGATCTGAGATACCAGAATGATTTGTGCAACCTCCGCTTTTACAAGAATAAAATTCCCTTTAAACCTGATGGTAAGTAATCCATAATATGATCAACTTCTAACAAAAATTACCAAATTATGAACAGGTTATTATTACACATTCCATGTCATAGGCATAGAGAATTGCCCCACAGGAGGTAGAATGGATGGTTGCTCCTATTGCTTGGCCTTCAGACAAATTCCCCCCAGTATCAAACAATGTCATCTACATACTTGTGTGCTGGTTCATAGTGTTCAAAAATGGGGCTGCAGGCTTGAAACATACAAACCTATTTAAATTGATTAATGGATACTAAAAACAGGAAATTTTCAGGTGCATAATCCAAGACTCCCCCTAGAGTGCCTGCTATGTTTTGAGTATCCAGGCTTTTTGGTCATGGAAATGTTCTTCTGCCAAGTTGGGCAAACAAGTTTCTCATCATGTTCCTCCTCTTTGTATGAAGGTAATAGATATGGCATATTCCGTAGCTGCAATAGATGTATGTTCACTGTGTCACACATAAGTATATGCTAGTTCGTTATACTGTATCTTGTAAAACAAAACCTTTCTTTCTATACACTTACTTTCTATTTATATACTAGCTAATTGCCCGGCCTTGCCGGGGGTTATTGATTTTTTTTAATTGTGGGAAGATATGTGTGTGTCTGTGTGTATTTTTTATCTCTGGTTCTCTCTCTTTCTTCCTCTCTTTCCCTTTCTTTATCTCTTTCTTTGTCTCTGTCTTTCTCTCTATCTTTCTTCCCCTCTCTCTGCTTTTTTCTCTTTCCTTCTCTTTCTTTCCTCCTTTCTCATTCGTTCTTGCTTTCCCCCCCCTTCTCTCTGTTTCTCCTGTCTGTCAGCTTCCATTTTCCCCATTGCTGTTTCGAGAGCTGCTCTCAACACAGCGAGGGGAAGAGGGAGGCTGGCAGGCTGCTCTTCGTCCAGGGACGCGCATTCCTGGACGAAGAGTGGCCTGACTGTTAGCTTCCCTTTTCCCCATCGCTGTTTTGACAGCTGCTCTCGACACAGTGAGGGGAGCTGGCAGGCCACTCTTCGTCCGGGGCCGCGCGTTCACAGATGAAGAGCGGCCTGACTGTCAGCTTCCCTTTTCCCCATTGCTGTTTCGGGGGGAGCTGGTAGGCCGCTCTTCGTCTGGGGACGCGTGTCCCCAGGTGGAAAGTAGCCTGCCTCTCACCTTCCCTCTTCGCCTGTGTCCGGGTGAGTTGGCAGGGAAGGGGGGGAGGCAGACGCGATCCATTCCCCCTTCCCTGTCTTCACCCGGGGGGAGGCAGGGAAGGGGGGGGGAGGTGGACGCGATCCATCCCCCCTTCCCTGCCAGCGCCTGGGTGAGTAGGGAGGGAAGGGGGAGGCGGACACGATCCATTCCCCCTTTCCTTCCTGCGCCCGGGGGGAGGTAGGGAAGGGGGAGGCGGATGTGATCCATTCCCCTTCCCTGCTGGCGCCCGGGGGGAGGCAAGGAAGGGGGAGGCAGACGCAATCTGTTTCCCCTTCCCTGCTGGCGCCCGGGGGGAGGCAAGGAAGGGGGAGGCAAACGTGATCAGTTCCCACTTTCCTGCCGGCCCCTGGGGGGAGGCAGGGAAGTGGGGGAGGCAGACACGATCTGTTCCCCTTCCCTGGCTTTGTGGGGGGGAGGCAGAGATGGGGGAGGCAGGTGATCCATTCCCCCTTCCCTACCAGGCACCCATGGAGGCAGGGAAGTGGGGGAGGCAGACACGATCTGTTCCCCTTCCCTGGCTTCATGGGGGGGAGGCAGAGATGGGGGAGGCAGATGTGATCCATTCCCCCTTCCCTACCGGGCGCCCATGGAGGCAGGGAAGGGGGTGCCCCGGCTCTTTTGGGTTTGCTTGACTGTCAGCTTCCCTTTTCCCTGTAGCTGTTTCGAGAGCTGCTCTCGACACAGCGAGGGGGAGAGAGAAGTTGACAGGCCACTCTTTGTCTGGTAATGCACATTCCTGGGTGGAAAAGCAGCCTGCCTGTCAGATTCCGTTTCGTCCCTCGCTGTTTCGAGATCAGCTGATCTCGAAACAGCAAGGGGAAAAGGGAAGCTGGCAGGCCACTCTCTAACTGGTAACGCAAATTCCCGGGTGGAAAGTAGCCTGCCTGTCAGGGGAGGGGTTCACTTTTCCGGGCAGGCAAGGGTGGAACGGAGCTCTGCATCCAGCCCTTGCCTCCCGGAGGAGGGGGGTCTTGTCTCCCAGAGAAGGGGCAAGATACCTCTAAATATCACCCTGAAGAGTTCTGCCTTCACCAACTTATGGAATATTAATAGTGAGGGTGCCTGGCAAATGCTACCTGGCAATGAATTCTAGCCTCATGGGGCCACCAATGAGAAGGCCTTAAGGTTTTGTGCAACTTTGGGAAGAACTTTTGTGTTTTTCCCCTGCTTCTGAATTCATCCTGAGAAACAGTAAAACATCCTCATTTTTCCTAGGGACAGAAGAGGGACCAAGAGACTCAGTTCTTGGCTCTCACCAGTGCAAAAGATGGATATGCCAACAAGCTGACAAATGCCTTTTGTGAATTCTTGGCCCTAGTTCACTTTGTATATTGCTTTGTGGTGTCTTTTGAGTGAGAGTGGTAGGCATGGGAATTTGGATCTTTTTTCACTACTTTTATAAGAATTCAACAGGAATTTCCCCAACTAGAATTCTATGAGTTTTAGACAAAATTTCTGTTCTTAAGAGAAGTTTCAGAATCCTTACCTGTTCCTTTCCAAGGCTCTCTGCAGATGACCATTAACGCATGGACATGAGTGGAGTTTTCTGAACTTCATGGGAACATAAGGAAACAGTAGTCTCTGTTCATTAGGTCCTGTAGAGCAGAGTTTCCCAACCTTTGGGTTTTTGGACTTCAATTCCCTGAAGCCTAAGTACATTGGCTGATCAGTGCTTTGGGGAATTGACTTAAATTTCTGGGAATTGAAGTCCAAAAACCAAAGGTTGTGGAACACTACTGTAGAGGATGTGCTTAAAAATTACTACTCCTTTGTATCTTCAAATAATTCTAATCAAGACAATTAATTATAAAATATGCTGCAGGATTCCTTTAATTCTATATATGTGAAAGATGTTTTTGTAGATTCTTTAATAATATTAATGACTTGTATTTGCACATATTTTTGTAGGTGTTTATATTGAAGAAGTCCTAAATAAGTGGAAAGGAGACTATGAAAAACTGGAACACAATCATACTTATATACAGTGGTTGGTAACTTTTTACTTTCTGCATTCATTTTTAATAAATCTATTTAAATATTCCTTATTGGCACCAAAGTTGTGTGTTTGTTTTTTAATACAGGCTTTTCCCGCTCAGAGAACAAGGCTTAAATTTCTATGCCAAGGAGTTAACAACATATGAAATTGAGGTAAAGCATGGGGTTCTCATATAACCTTACAATTTGTTGTAACATTACCTAGCCTGCTGGTTTGAGAATCTCTAGCCCAGGGATTCTCAACATTTTCCCATTGTGAAACGGACCACACACCCTCAAACAGCTGAGTGGGCCAGACATGTGGTTCCCCCGCCATAAATGTTGCCTTTAAAAGCATCTGTGGCTGTTGCAAATGTGTTTGCAACAGCCGTGGGTGCATTTACAGCACATTTTTAGCTGTTTCCGCTTTTTCTGGCAGCAGCAGTAGGAACAAGGGTGGCATATTTTTGGCTTCCGGCATTTCTGGTAGTGGTAGCGGGCCACATGAAATGGCACTGTGAGCCAGGTCTGGCCTGTGGGTCATAGGTTCTGAACCCCTGCTCTAGGCAATATAGCCATTGCCCAGGCCAGACGAAGCTGATAGGCGCTAACCACCCATTACACTTCTCGATGTTACCTGGTTTGGGCAGTCTGGATATTAATGTTTTCAGGTTTAAAAGGTTTTATAACTGTATCTCTTGCCTTTTCTTCTAAAACCGTGTTTATAGGAATTCAAAAAAACAAAGGAAGCAATCAAAAGATTCCTGTTGGCTTATAAAATGATGTTGGAGTTTTTTGGAATTAAATTAATAGATAAAAGTGGGAATGTAGCACGAGCTTCTAACTGGCAAGAAAGATTCCAACACTTGAATGAGTAAGTACCATCCTGCGATACAAATCTATCTGAGGCTTAGGTCAGTCATTTCTCTCTCTGACCATATCCTTACATGCGTTTAACATTGTCCCAGCTTCAGAAGCCCTAAAGGTCAGTGCATGGCCATTATGTTTGGGCAGGCTGTGTTTGCATAAAGCCCATCAGGTGTTTACATAGCAGATTACATAGCCAGTCCTTTGTTGTATCTGTCTACTGAAAGTTGAGCTGTCTGGAGAGTGAGTTATGTTGCCAGAGGAAGGGAATTCAGTTCCCCACTGTGCCTCCAGGGAGAAAATCCAGCCTATTTGGCCTTGGGGAAAGCTGCACCGTCCCAGAGTACACCAGAAGGGAATGGTAATGCACTTCTGAATATTCTTTGCATAGAAAATCCTGGAAAGTGTTGCCATAAGTCAGAAACGACGTGGTGACACAGAATTATTATTCATTATTGAAAGTTAATGGTTTTGTGTATGTGTGTCCTGTTTAATCATTACATTCAGATGGGGTGTCCTGTGATAGGACAGGTATGGCTTGTTTCTTGTACTTTATGGAAGGGCAGAACTATGTTCTGAATTTGTTTGAGTCAAGCTAAAAGTCTATATATGAGTGAGAATAGAAAAAGAGAAATGCAGATGTAAAATTATCAGCACTTATTCTTCTGCAAATACATTTTCTCTTTTTACTCATGTTACCAAGCAGATTCCCCCAAATCTTATAAGACATAAAAATCACTTTATATATTACTTTACTATAAAATCGTACTGCATACCTGATCTCAAGAATGGCAATATCCATTATGGGAGCCACAGGGTTGCCAAAAATTGCATCCCTGTAGCTGGCAATAAACTTGGCTCTATATTATCATGCTGTGATCAGTGTTTCTTTCTTCCCTCCCTGCTGCTGGGTAGTGCAGAATGTTTCCACAGGGGGTAAGCACTGGTATTAATTGTAGAAGCGGAGAACTAGTATGCATTGAACCCAGCGTTGTTCCCAGAATCCTTACTTCTCAAATTGGGGAAATAAGGAAGTGAGAGGAACTGATCCCTGTTCACATACTGAGCAACTGGGGGTGAGATGCAGACTTCATCTTACTTAGAAGCATTTTGGAATCACTGAGGGCTTGTTAGCCGTGACCTATCTAATTCCCACAGACCTCAGTGTGACTGTCTAAATTCTTCCCTCGATGTATAGAATATGCCAATGTGGTAGAATTCTAGTTTTGGTGAGAAAATGTGACAATCTTAATGCAGTCCAGAAATATATTTGTTTCAGTGATATTTTCATGGGATTCAGCACAGTCTGTTGTAAGTTTTAAGCTAAAAACTATGGATGACACTAACAGCATATTTTTTTCAGTAAAAAAGTAGCAGGAAAGGGTTATTGCATCTTAGCTGTTAGCTGTTATGGAGATATCATTCATTCGACAGCTCCCCTACCATTTCAGTAGTCCCTCAACTATCAGCATTGAAATAATGATGGTCCTTTTGTCGAGGTAACAGGTAGTAGTGATTTTTCTACAACACTTTTCCCCACCTTTTGACAGAAATGTCTTTCTTTTTCTGTTCTCTGTCATTCTGAATTCAGCTGATCTCTTTCTCAGGTCCCAGCATAACTACTTGAGAATCACTCGTATTCTGAAGAGTCTCGGTGAACTTGGATATGAGAGTTTCAAACCTCATCTTGTAAAGTTTATTCTTCACGAAGCTCTTGTAGAAGACACCATCCCAAACATTAAACAAAGTGCTTTGGAATATTTTGTATACACCATTAGAGACCGAAGAGAGCGGAGGAAGCTCCTGCGATTTGCTCAGCAGCACTATACGCCCTCTGAACATTTCATATGGGGACCACCAAGGAAACCAAAAACAGAGGGAAGTAAATCAGGTAAAAAGCTGGCATCACCAGTTTCTCTTCGCACCAGCCGTGCTTCTAAACATAAAAAGGCAAGAGACACCAAGACTGTATCCGTCGTTTGTAACTCAAGTGGTAAAACGTCAGATGAGAAAAGGGCAGAACATGCTAAGAATGAAGAAGACTGTGATCAGAATGGGAAATGCATCAGCCCAGAAATGGCTAAGCAGAACATTGCTGAAAAGAACAGGGATTCTGTATGTAACAATCCCAGACTGGAAGAACCTGTTAGCCCATTGAACCAGAAAGAGAATGCTTCTTATTTCAAAAGACTTAAAGGCAAAAATGATGAACACGTTAGTCAAGATTGTAAAAATCACGAAGCTGTAGAAGAAGATTCCTGTGACAGTAAAAATGGTTTTGGTACTATAGTGGAAAATCTGCAGGACAAAGTAGGTAAGGATAAAAACCCAGCGAATTCAAACTTAAGCAAAGGAGAAACTGAAGCATAAATTCAGATGTCTCAATTACTTAAATATTCTGTTGAACATGATAAAATGGCATATCTTTTCACCGGAAATAAACTTGATAAGGAGAGGATGATCTTGACACTGGGTTCAATGCTGATTATGTCAGCTTTGCTTTTGAGGAGGTTATGGCTTGGTTTACTGTTTGTACTTTTGAAACCTGTGTATTAGGTTTCGAAGCTGCATAAGCTTGAAAGATTCATTTGCTTAGACTGCTCTGTGTGAGCACAACTCATTGATTTTTGTTTCCCTCCATTTCTGCCTCTTTTATTTATGAACTTTTTGCACCACTTAGATTTTCAGGAATCCAAGGTCAGTGTCTCACCTCATAGATAATATCTTGGAATAATCTTTGATGTCTGCTGTTGCTGAAATAATTAGCAGGTGGTAAATTTAGCTTATCCCTTCATCTGGACATAGAAAAGGGGTCTAAGAGAGCCAGCTTCATGTCTTAATCTCAGTATTATGTCAGATGGAACTGCAAGCTAAGTTTACTCGAAGCCTGACTACACAGCCCCCCCCCCCAAAAAAAAAAAAAAGGAAAAGGAAAAAAAAGAAAGAAAGGGAAATACTATGGGTTTGAGACTTGTTCATTCACATTTCCCCCTGTTAATCATATGGCACAATGAGAAGTATAAATCAACCCAGAGTCCTACAGCCACAATCCATAGGTTTCCTGTCCACTAGACTTTAGAACTCAAATCCATTTGCTTCAGTTCGAAGTGTGATTGCTTTGAACTGATGCAGAAAGGAAAAACCAGCCAGCACACAGTAACACAAAGCAGTGCTTTAGCAAAGCACCATTACCCCCTTGCCTTGTGCCTCATGATGGAAGCCAAAGCATGCTAACACTCACCTCTCTCTGAAAAACCTTTCTCCCAAGTCTCTCCTCTTTTTAACCACTTCTTCTTGGCAGAGCTTCCTTTTATTATTGTTTTTACAGCTTAACAACCTGTACCACGGGCAAGATAATATGAGGAAACAAGTGACTGAGGAATGAATGAATCATTCATTTCCTCTTAAGGCAGCTATTTTGAACCGCACTACTACACTCAAATATAACTGCAATTAGAAGAGCTTTTTCTCTTCTGCTTGTGTGACCATTTAAATCATGTGCCACAGTGCAACTTCACAGCAAGAAAATGTGAGTTAATTTGCATTTCCCTCACTTTGTAGTTGTGCCCTCAGGCTCAATTTCCCATTTGAGAAACGGGAATAATGCTTTCTCAAAGTTATTGTAGTAAATAAAACAGAGATAGCAGATTACTTTATATCACTATTTTACGATTTATACACCAGCATTTACTGTCTCAGCATACCCATACTACTCATTGCTGCCACATTGTTGGTATCTTGAGTTGTGTTTGATAATGGAAAAAGTATTGGATAATGTTGCCTTCTGATTCCCACTCACATCACCTTGTTTATTCCATCTTTTCCTCACCCTATTCTGACCTTTTATAGATTCATACCTCTAAAGCAGTGTTTCCCAATCTTTGGTTCTTGGACTTCAATTCCCAGAAGCTTAAGTCAATTCCCAAAAGCACTGATCAGCCAGTGTACTGACTTTGGTTTCTGGGAATTGAAGTCCAAGAACCAAAAGTTGGGAAACACTAAAGAAATCAGGATATAGCATTTTGTCCATGTTTTCTTTTATATTTGGGCCAACCCGGGCGGTTTGCACCTGATAGACCTCCTTTTGCAAATAAAGAATCAGGAGGGATGGGAAAGGCTTAAAAATGACAGAGAGGAAAACTAGATGATTGCCCACTTGACCAAAAAAGAAGCAACAATCTGTAATTGCAGGTAGAATTTGAAGAGCCATCTGCTGAAAGAGAAGCATATAGTTTTCTTTTGCTTACCAAATACACATGAATCAGCCAAGAAGGAAGAAAGCTCTGATTAGACACAGAATGTTATTCCATAGGTAGACTTTGCCCTATCCCAACATCTTTTTGACCTTGTAGGCATGTTTGATTTCTCCTTTTCTCCAGAAAACTTGGAAAATTTGGAATTCCCTTCCCTACAGAGCAGGGCAGAGTGGACAACTACTTGGTAGTCCAGGTCAAGGACTCTCCTTCCTATGGGCCCCACAGCCAAATATTGAGGACAAGCAAAAAAGAAAAAATAGAAATATAAAATAGAAATACCACTTCTGAGTATCTGGAAAAATCGGAAAAGTTCACCATAAGTCGGAAGTGACCTAATGTCACATTATGATGATTCTCTTGATTCTATAAAAATGAGTTCATATAAAAGACAGAACTGCTTTCATAATGTTGGAGGACCTGGTGCAAAGACTAAAAGTAATCACAAAGAGTAGCCCCTGTGCCTTCAAGGAATTCCTTCCTCCTTGGCCCCCTCAAAAACTCTGCTTCCTCTGTCCTCTCTTGTCATCAGGAAATTAAGAGAGCAGTGAGCAAAGTAAGTTTATTTAGATTTCTATCCTACATTTCATGTATATCATGAGCAGTTGGAAGGACCCACAGCCTCATTGTTGTTAGAACCAAAGAAAAAACAGCTTCATGCCACAAAATATTTGTGAATCTGATTTGAAAAAAATATTTGCACATTTTCACAGGCATCCCCTCCAGTACAAGACACAGAAACTGAGTGGATGAGCAGGACCTTTTCATTTTCTTTCACTGCATTATCATCACTTGTTTTACAGGTGTGGCAGCCTTTCATAGAATAATTGATTTGGGAGGGGCCTATGAGGCTAGTGAGCCCAAACCGCTGCCCAATGCAGGAATCCAAAGCAGATCTGACAGGTGGTTGTCTAATTTTCTCTTGAATGACTCCAGCGTCAGAGTGCTCAACAGCCTTCAAAGGTAATTGGTTCCATTGTCAGACTTATCTATCAGTTACATTTTCCCTGATAATTCAACCTGTATCTGGCTTCCTCCACTTCCAGTCTGTGATTCATCCTGCACTTTAGGATGAATAAAAACAGATCTTGCCTCTCCACTTTATAACTATTTTTCAAGTATTTGAAAAAAAATATTTCCCCTCTCTTGTCTCCTTTTCTCAAGGCTAAACATGCCCAGTTATTCAGTCTTTCCTCATACAGTTTGGGTTTTGGTCCCCTGATCATCCTTGTCCTCTGAACTTGTTTTGTTTGTTTATTGTTTCCATTTTTATACTGCCCATTTAGCTGCTCTGGGCAAAGTTCACAATAAAACAACTACAAACTGGCCACAATAGATATATGCCTCTCTTAGGAGAGAACTGGGTCCAGAATTAACAACCAGATCCTGATAAAACAGCCTATCCAAGCAGGCTGGTGACTACAAACAACAGGGCTTACATCTTGTCTGGATTTAGCCCAGTGGTGGGCTCCAAAAAAATTTACTACCACACTGGCCATGGCCAGGGGGAAAGCCTTGCGTTGCACCCGAATTAGGACTACTTTATTTCAAAACTTGGGATGGGCAGGGCCAGCCGGAATTTCTGCTACCAATTCTGGTGAACTGGTGCAAACCTGCTGATGCCCACCACTGATTCAGCCTCAACCTGGTATCCCATGTCCAGCCCATTATCACAGCCAGATAATGGTCCAGGGCTTGGAAAGCATCCACTGCTGATGAGGAAAGGTAGAGTTGTCATCAGCATATTGATGATACCATACTCCAGATCTCCATATGACCTCACATAGTGGCTTCATCTAGATGTTAACAGCATACAAAGATGACCAACCACTTTGGCACTCCATACTGTTGTATCCACATGACCAACACAGCATCCCCCAGCTTCACCTACTGGACATGACCACAAGAAAGGTTGTGCCCCTATGTCCAGTCCTGACAGGAGGACACCATGGATAACAGTGGCATTTTTAGAAGTCTTGAAGGACATAGGTCATGCAGGGGGGTACGTCCTTGGCCCATGCAAGCACCTTGTCTATGTCATCAGGTGTCACAGGTTGAAATTGATCTAATAATTTATTATTATTTATTCCACTTGTACCCTGCTCATCTGGAAGGTCTTCCCCACTCTGGGCGGCTGGTGCATTGGACCTCTCATGATTAACAGCTACCTTAAATGAGTCCAGATCCCTACAGATGTCTTCAGATTTAAATAAAAAATGTTAACAAGTGGTCAAATCCAGTTTAAGCACACTCATGCCCCTATGTCCAACTAATGTAAAATATTGGACCACTCTAAAGAGTTCCATCTGTTGACTAGAGCAGGAGTCAGCAAACATGGCTTTCCAGCTGTTGTTGGACTTCAATTAACAGACACCCATGTCAGTACATCTGCTGACCAGGGCTTCTGGGAATTCAAGTCCAAGAACATCTGGAGAGCCAAGTTTGCTGACCCCTAGGCTAGGGGCCTCGCTTGTAACAAGCTCTTTTTGGCTGAACTTAGAGCCATACCAGTAGCTAGGTTCACATTGAAGGGTGCTTGCCTCCATTTGTACTTGAGCAGTTTCCTTTTTTGCTTCATTGGTCAAAGTTTGTGAGAAAACCAAGGGGATGGAAAAACTGTTACAGAGGTTGTTTAGGTGCAATCATGTCAACCATCCTGGCTGCCATGGCATTCCACCTGATTGATGATTTGGATTGTGACAGAGCATCAATCAGATCACCTCCCAAGGCCCTTCAGTTTCCAAATGGTCCAAGAACCTTCAAGTGTGAATTATCTTAACAGGCCCTTCTCCTTGTGGAAGGGGGATGCCAAGGCCAGGGTAAAATTCAGCATGTAGTGATCTACCATTATGGGTAAGGTTTTTAAGTCCATCACCCTCAAATCATCCTCACTGTGCCCCTCTGAGGCTATTAAGCCTAGCATTTGACCAGAAACGTGTGTGGCTGGCCACATGCTGCAATAGGCCCCTGGAAACCATTTTTTTCCATGAACAAAGAGGCTGGACCTCTGCATGAATATTGAAGTCCCTCAGGAGAACCAATGGGGGGACCCTGGTATAGCTGCAGTGACAAAGTCCACCAGCTCCTGGAGAGAGAGAGGACTAGGTTGCAGGAAGAGCAGTAAACCAGCACAATCCCAAGCTTGATTAGCCCCCAATATCATGTGCAGACCTTTCAGTGACAGGGTAGGGACCCTGCTGATAACAATGATATCACTGTACACAATGGTGACCATCCTTACCTGCCACTTCAATCTGTCCTGGTACTGGATAGAATAACCAGATAGATCAGTGCTACTCAGGTCTCAGTTATATATGCCAGGTCAATCCATCCACAATCAATCCATAGACTATCTGGGATTTATTTTGGATCGACCTGTCATTAATCAACAGAAGGGACAAATTGGAGGGGAAATGGCTGAACCAGCTACCTCATATCTGATGGGGAGTGAGCTAGAACACAGAATAGATGCAAACATCAAGACCGTGGTCCTCTGTAATGACCAGCCCCAACAGCAGTGTCCCATCTTCTTCCGTCTCAGACAACAGAGAAGGGAGGTAGAACTTTGCACTTATCCTTGTTAAATTTAATTATGCTGACTTCAGCCCAGTGTTCAAACCTATCAAGATCTTGAGGGAATGGGAGGATTGTAAAAACTTTTTTTTAAAAGGAAGCACTTGCAAATTTGTTTTGTGTCTGAGTTGGCAGTGAGAGAAAACATAAAAATACATTTAGTGTCAGAAATTACTCTGGGTTGAAAGGATTTTTGCTGGAAAAACTCCGCTTAGGGAACATTTAAATGAGGCTCCTTTCATGTCCCCAAGATCTGTTGTGCAGCACTCGGGTATTGAAACCTGACCAGTCTCCAAGCTCAGCATCTTAAACACTAAGCCACCGCAGTGCTGCATGATTTAATTGTTACTGCATTGCTCCTTTGTCATTAACCACTTTGAAAAGGAAAGCAGTATACAGTGCTTTAAATAAAACCATGAGAGAAGTCTACTTTAGAAAAGTATTCTGATGTTAATATATTTGGCTTGAAAGCAGAGATTTTTATGCTCTTATGTGCACAGTTATACCAATGGTTTGGCTATCTTTATTTAAGCAGAGTGGCTCGGATCCAATCACCCTTGCTGGGTGCAGGAAGTGCTTTTGCACATATTTTTGGGAAGAGGCATGTTTTCAACTAGCAGTTGCCCTTGCATCTCATGGTGGTATTACCGTGGTTAGATACCAGAGGATTTGGGTTTAATAGAACAGGATGCTACAAAGTGCAAAAGATACAGGTGAAACTTTGAAAATTAGAATATCGTGCAATTGTTCATTCAGTTCAGTAATGCAACTTAAAGGGTGAAACAAATATATGAGATAGACTCATTACATGCAAAGCGAGATAGTTTGAGCCTTACTTTGTTATAATATTGATGCTTATGGCTTACAGCTTATGAAAACTCCAAACCCCCAATCTCATGTACCCCATAATCATCACATAATCTCATGTACGCTATATGCCATGATCATCACAATTATAACGAATTAAGGCATGACATCTCTCACTTTGCATGTAGTGAGTTTATCTCATATATTTGTTTCACCTTTTAAGTGAAATGAGTGGACATTTGCACGATATTCTAATTTTCTGAGTTTCACCTGTATTGCATGCAATAACAGAAGAGAATATGGGGAATAGAATATGTATGGCTGGGATCTAAAAAAAACTTGTGTGCTCTTCCCTTGTCAACTCAGATCCACTCCTACTGACTATTAAGATACATCTCTAGTTATTTTTGTCTTGTGCTCTTATAACAATCCTTCAGTACTTACCTGCACAGTACTGGATGTACTATGCAATGAGTTATGACACATACCATGGTATATTATCTCATGAAGGCATACCCCACTTTATTAAAATAATATTATGCTTTTGTTAGCACAATGCTCATGAACAACAGAAGAGGTATTGTGTTCATTTTGTAATTGGTTTTTTTCCTTAAATTTACTTTCTTCAGGGAAAGCACTTTAAGTTTCTGTGTGCTACATAAAATTGTTTCACAAATGTAGAAGTATCTTAATTTTTTGGTTTTTACTGCTGTGTCAAACAGCACTATAAAGCCAGGAAATATACTCCACAGATGCAGTCTTACCCACATAAGATTTAGCAAGCTGCACACTGAAAAAATTAGGGACTTCTGAATAAACATAGATAGGATTGCATAGTTAGTGACACAGGATTCAGGAATATACATGGTTCCAAAAGTTATAATTTTGTTAATTACTAGAATCTAGTGTCATTCATTTTTATGATTTCTAAAATTGTAATAATTGATAAAATTCATGTATGTGTTAAAAGCATGAAGATCCTGTTTTGAGGTTTTTTTGTATTTTCATTGTTTTGTGCAATATATGTTAAGTTTGTTTAATTTTCTTTACTCATCCACCAGTAAGCTTGTCCTTCTTCAATATAAAACAAATTACATTGTTCTGTATAATATGATACCAATAAAGTGTCAAAGTGGTTCCCCCACCTTTGTGTAAAGTTAAGGATGTGGTGCCCTTTCCTTAGTTTCTGAACAGATTTGGTGACTTTATTAGGAACAAATTTTGCAATAAATAAATAAAATCAGTTGTGACCTCTACTAGAGCATCTTTTATACCATTTATTTATCCTTGAATTGCTATTCCAAATGCATTTTGACAGAGATGTGAGATATTTTTACTACATCTTTCCTGAGTAAGCTGTGGTGCTAGTTTAATAGAAATATGGTTGAAACTACATTAGTTAAATTTTGATAAACTGTGGCAAAGATCCTTCTGTGTAGACATACATTCTGTTGTAGCATTTGATATCACATCTTTACTTTCTCAAGAATATTAGTGCTTACTTATAAACTGATAAAGACAAACCTTTCCATGATCCTTGAGTTCAGCAAATGGTTATTACGTACAAATGAACTTCCAATTCATCAAAAAGATTGTTTTATATCATTGTATATATGTGCATTCAATTTAACATGAAAACAAATCTGCCATATTTACTAATCTATTTATCCCACAAGGAACTGAATTTGTAGCCCACAGCATTTTATGTGGAGACATGGGAGTTTTAGTTCACATGATTGTCATGATGGAAGTGTCCTGATAGGAGTGCAATGTATGAATGAAATCCCATGCTCAAATTGCTCCCTTGCCATCTGTGTGTTGTGTGTCTCTATGCTATTTCACACATTTAATAACCCATATACTCAAGACAAGAATAAAACCCTTGCATCAGCTTCAACTGTGTGAATTGGCAGTCTTTGGGATTCGCCTGGTAAATAATCACAGCTTGAATTAAACAACGATGACTGTTACTAAATATTATATCTAGGTTACATATTCAGGAACCCCAGGTTAGTGTAAAAGAGATAATTGAAGAATAGGAACCAACTGCATGAAATAAATTTATCTATTTAATTAAACATATGCCTTCTTTCTGTTGAGTCTGAAATTGGTACTGCTTTGATAAGGGGAAATGTCTTTCGAATATCACACTTTAATAAAATTAATTTGCTTTGTCTGATAATGGCTTACATTTGTAATTAGATCTTTGTGATAAAATGATATATTTCAGACCTAAAAATGCTGGGAAGTTACTTTGTTTTGAAAAATGGAAAGCATATGACTTTTTAGATTGTTCTCAGAATTATTCATTAAACCACAGGTTTATGGAAATGGCCTATAAATCATGTTTCACACAGGATGTGGACTTTTCATTTAAGTTCTGCTAACACCACATAAAACTTTTATTGGTGAAGAAACAACGAGGAGCCTCATTGCCGGATATGTTGTAGATGTGATGCAGCATGAGAAGGAACTACTACTACTACTACTACTACTACAACTGATAGAAAGCTATTTTCTCCAGTGCAGGCATCCATGGGCAGAAAATAATTGTGGTGATTTTCACGTTTCCCGCAACAAAACACTGTGCAGCCTCTTGCTCCCCTATCCTCAGAAATTTGCTTCAGAGGACTGGGAGACCTTTTGGAACAGTGTTGGACTTGTTTTCACATAATATTTAAGCATATCAGAGAATAAACAAAACAAAATATAATACTGTGTACAACATCTATAGCAGCAGTTATATGCTGCTATAAATATTACATATTATATTTTGTTATATCACCTTCATAAAATCTTTCCTGTAAAATTCTCATTCATAACATAGTCTATCTCACAGAACAAAGGATGAACTCACACAATTGTTAATAGATAATGTGATATAGTTCAGGCATATCAAAAAACCAAAAAGTTGCAGCACTTTAAAGACTAATTGTTATATTTTTAATGTGAGCTTTCGTGGATCAAGTCTTCTTCAGACAGAGGAGTACTGCAGCGTTTTTGTTACTTTTTTGTTTTTGTTTTCTGATATGCCTGAAACACAGACTAACATGGCTACTATTCCAAAAAAATCACCAATGAAGTTATATATTTCAGACTTAGATAAATACTAAATGATAAACTCATTAGCAAATGATTAATGGCAGGTATTTGTATTCTCCTACTCTTTGCAATTAAAAAGGGGATATTTACGACTCATCCCAATACAGCCAGAGATCATCTGCTATTACCAGTTGTAAAAAGCCATATTGATTTGTATACTTTTCTGTCATGCTGACCAATCACTCTGTACCTCTGTACCTGATGTATATAAATTGATGCCATGAAGCAGGGGTTTGCAACCCACAGCCCATGGGCCAGACCCGGCCTGTGGTGCCATTTCATGTGGCCTGTGGCACCGCTACCACTGGAAGCAGATGCATTTATGAGAGCTATAAATACACCTGATGCTGTCATAAACACATAAACGCTGCCATAAAACGCATCCATGGCTGTTGTAAATGTGTTTACGACAACCACGGGCGTGTTTTATGGCAGCATTTAAGGTGGGGGAACCATCAGTCTGGACCGCTCAGCTGTCTGAGCGGGTGTGGCCAGGCCCGTGGCAGGAAAAGGTTGAGAACCCATGCCGTGAAGTCCCACTCCCATGGATGATGAAGTGGTCTTGATCACATCAAATCCATGAAAGCTAACATTAAAATTTAACAGTCTTCAAAGTGCTACAACAGTTTTTGTTTGCAGGCGCACCCCCCCAATAACGGACACAGACAACATTGAAAGTGGATAACAGCAAAGGGCTACGTTTATTGATTCAATGCCCTAGTCCGAATTATAAATTTGTATTGGTAAAACGACCAATCATAATTCCTAAGGCAAGCAGGCCGAAGTAACACTGGTAAGGTACCACCCCAAAATTGCCAACGGCAATTGGCTACAATGTATCAATTTGTATCAATTTGTTTGTCAACAACAAACAAATTGTTGACCGTAGTCAATAACTAACTCATGACCCCACCCTCTGACGCGTATCCGTGAAATCACAGGGGTGATGCATGCTGGTTAGCAATCACCATCACCCCATCGCCTGGTTCGTCGTTGACCGGACAACGTTTAACTACTTTATTCCTGTCTAGTGTTGTCCAGTCAATTGCGAACCTGCCGGATACTTGTGGGTCATACTGTTTACCTTACCAGTGCTACCCGCCCATGTGACCAAAGTCAACAGTAATGCAGAAAGACCCCTATATCAAACCATAGCCACAGTGTGGGGTGGGCAAAAAAGCCAGGACCCGAAGCCAATATGGGTCCCAACCAAAAATTCCCACCCGGCCCCGAAGCGACCATAATCACACTGTTAACTAGGGAGGGGGTGGAGGGGAAAAAACTTCTCCGCTCCGTCGCTGAGGCAAAATGGCAGCAAGGCTGCCTCGTGGCCACCCCTTTTATCAAGGCGGTGGCCACGCCCCTAACTACCCGGATTCTCTGTCCTGTGGGGGGGGGCCCGCAAAGGGCGCGGCGGCCATTTTGGCGCCGCGCTTGCATTGCAGGCGCACCCCCCCAATAACGGACACAGACAACATTGAAAGTGGATAACAGCAAAGGGCTACGTTTATTGATTCAATGCCCTAGTCCGAATTATAAATTTGTATTGGTAAAACGACCAATCATAATTCCTAAGGCAAGCAGGCCGAAGTAACACTGGTAAGGTACCACCCCAAAATTGCCAACGGCAATTGGCTACAATGTATCAATTTGTATCAATTTGTTTGTCAACAACAAACAAATTGTTGACCGTAGTCAATAACTAACTCATGACCCCACCCTCTGACGCGTATCCGTGAAATCACAGGGGTGATGCATGCTGGTTAGCAATCACCATCACCCCATCGCCTGGTTCGTCGTTGACCGGACAACGTTTAACTACTTTATTCCTGTCTAGTGTTGTCCAGTCAATTGCGAACCTGCCGGATACTTGTGGGTCATACTGTTTACCTTACCAGTGCTACCCGCCACACGGAGGGGCTTCACAGAAGACCTGACGCCCCCCCCCCAGACCGTCAGCTCGGTCAACAGGCCTGCTCGCCAATCACCCAACAGGAGGTCCATACCTCCTCGCGACAGATGGACCCCATCCCCTGCATACAGGTCATAATTTTGCAGACTAATATCGGGGTGATGACTAACCCGTCCCAAGCCCTGGTGGTAAGAAACCGCGCCACCGCCTTGTTGACCGCGCACCCCGCGCGGTCAAGCGCCAGGAGGTTAACGCCCCCTCTGTAAGAGTGGCGCGGAACAATGTCCGACCAAACCAGGGTTGTGGCAGGCCAGACATAGTGCAAGTAGGCAAGTTCCTCGCAAATCGCATGCTTGAGCGATAAGCCGGTGACTTGGCCCAAATCATTGCCCCCCAGGTGGATAATTAGAATGTCAGGCGGGTCAGCCCCCAGGCCAGAAAAAAGGAAAGGCCTCAGCTCCTGCCATAACATCCCAGGCTTACCATGCCATGCGAGACTGGCGTGGTCACCCAGTCCCAGTCGGGGTCCACTCTGTCGCCGCAGCGTAACGCGCTGCCCTGTGCACATAGCTGTGGCCCACCAGCCATACTGTCACCGGTGTAATACGACACCCAGGGTCTGTAAGAAAATTGAGAAAAAAGGAAGGTAAGGTGACTGCATTGGTACTCATGGCGGGAGCGGGCGCACATAAAACTGAAAACATTGTGAGCCCCACCTCCCCATGCTGCGTATGTCAGCCCCCGAGTACCCAAAAGCAGCTGCTGTAGAGGCTGCACCAATACGGAACGAATGTGTGCCATAACGGGCACCTGGTAGCCCCACCCTGGTGAGGGCTATGGCTGTCACCTTCCAAAACTGAAATTTAGTAAGGGGAGACCCATCTTGGTGACAGAAAAACGGGCCGTGGTGCATGCCACGCAGTGCCAGGTACTCCTGTAGGGCACCAACCGGACAGATGTCTGCCAAAGAACACCGTAGCAGTCTTACTCCACTGCCTACGCCATGCTGATCTGTTTTTGAGGAGCGAATCCTCAACTGGGCCCAGTCTTTGGCAACATAGACATCTCCGAGTTCCAGTGCCCTACCACTTGCATCCGCCTTAGACAGCATCACGAGTTCGCTGACGCGGAGCGCTCCAAAAAATGCCACCGTTGTGGCTGCATGAAAAAGGGCTGCCTCATAATGATCAAAACAGAGGCCTGGCCAGCCCCGGGCCAACTGGGTAAGAACCCCTGGGGAAATAGGGTGCCGGTCGTCCGGGCAACGCCCGCGCTCGCGCACCCACCCCTCCAAAACGTGTCTCACACGGAAGTCAGATGTGGTATCCACATGACCCCCTACTTTGGCCATAAAAGCCAACGCCGAGAGCTTGGATGCTATGGTGCGAGGTGCTAGGCCCTGTGCGTGGAGGTGGACCATGAACCGCAGAACGTGGTCCACCGGGATAGGCCAGGTCTCTGGCAAGTGAAATTGAGTGGCAAAAGCCCTATATGAATTGAATGCATGTTGATACGCCTTACGCGTGCGTGGCGCTAATGACAGGCCAATCGCCCGGTTCACCTCTCCTTGCCAATAGTCCACATCTCGTCCGGGAGTGGCGAGGGAAATTCCTCCGCATCCGGGGCCAAGGCGCGGAACCGGGAGATCTGCAGGCGGGACAAAGCGTCAGCAATATCATTATTAACCCCTGGGACATGCCTGGCCCTGGACAAGACATTGAGGCGCAGGCAGCGCAGCACAAATTGGCGCACTAGATCCATAACCCTGGGCGATTTAGACGTCTGTGCGTTGACAATGTGTACCACGGCAGCATTGTCGCACCAAAACTGAACCACCGAATTAGCCCACTGTTCGCCCCATAGCATCAAAGCCCCCAGAATGGGAAAAAATTCCAGGTATGTGAGATCCCGCAGGCGACCTGTGCCTGCCCATGTCGGTGGCCACCCACCATAGGCCCACTTCCCATTGAAGTACATCCCATAACCCAGGGATCCTGAGGCATCAGACTGGATCTGGAAATTGGGGGATGCCAGGAGGTCCGCCCTCCAAAATGAGACCCCATTAAACTCCCTCAGGAATTGCAACCAGACAAACATGTCTGCCCTGATACCCCGGGTAAGCCTAACTCTGTGGTGGGGCCTGGATAACCCTGCCATGGCGTCGCATAAGCGCCGGGCAAAAGCCCTGCCCGGTGCGACCACCCTGCAGGCAAAATTAAGGTGCCCATGTAGCACCTGCTGTTCCCTCCGGGATGCTTTACGCTTGGCCAGCAATTCCGAGATAAGGGTCACTATCCTGGACACCTTATCACCCGGCAACCTAGAAGCCTGCGCTACTGTGTCAATCTCAACCCCCAGGAATACTAACTTGGTCGATGGGCCCTCGGTCTTTTCGGGCGCTAAAGGGACACCAAGTTCCTGCATTAGCGTCTGAAATGTATTGAGGAGACGTGCACACGTGTCCCAGCCCCGTTCACCCCCGAATAAAAAGTCATCCAGGTAATGGGCTACAGACCGAGACCCTGACCTGCGGACAAAAGCCCACTCTAGGAAGGTACTAAAACGCTCGAAAGCTGAGCATGATATAGAGCAGCCGAAGGGCATGGCCTTATCAAAATAATATTCCCCTTTAAATTTAAAACCCAGCAATTCAAAGTCGCCCGGGTGGACCGGCAAGAGGCGAAAAGCTGACTTAATGTCGCACTTGGCCAGCCAGGCACCCGGGCCACACGAGCGAACCATGCGCAGCGCATGGTCAAACGATGTATACCTGACCGAACAAAGGTCATCAGGTATAGCATCGTTAACCGATCGGCCGGCTGGGTAGGATAAATGGTGGATAAGGCGAAACTCACCTAGGGACTTCTTGGGGACCAAACCCAATGGTGAAACCTTAAGGTTGGGAAACGGGGGTGCAGGAAAAGGTCCAGCGACCCTGCCCGCGTCTACTTCCTTTTTAATGCTGGCCGCGGCTACCTCCTCCCTTCCTCTGAGGGATAACAGGTTGGGAGCATCCTGAGGGGATCTATCACCCATAAAAGGGATACGAAATCCCTGCTTGAAACCTTGAATGAGATACTCACTATCCTCCCTCCTTGGGTACGATGCGAGCCAGCGCTCCAGCATGTCCACCTTAATTGGGGAGGGTGCCTTTTGGAGAACTAGCTCCATCCGTGGCAGCCTTGCCAGCCCACTGTCCACCCCTCCCTCTGCCTCGCGCCCCCCCAGGCTTGGGACAAGCCGAGGCTGCGTGGGGACCGGAACACGTGGGACACTCATGCTTGTATCTGCAGTTCTTTCGACTGCAGGAACCATTTGACGAGAAAGTTCAGCACAGCAGGCGGGCTGGAACCCCCTGCCCCGCCGATTGGCGGGTAACCTGCGCTGGAGCTGCTCGCTGGACCGCATGCCCGCAATGGTATCTATCCCCCGGGGCAGGGCGTGTGGGTGTCATATACAAGAGCCACAGCCTCTGGCAGGGCTCATCCCATCTCATCTCAGGGTGGAGAGGAATCCTCATACGGAATTCCTCATCATATGCTAGCCATGAGGGGCCCGGGAAATCTACCATCGCCCTATATATGTTGTCCAAATATTGGACCATGGGAATAGCCAGATCCGGCCGCGCCCTCAAATATACCGCCATATATATCAAATAAGCGGGGAGCCAATTAGCCCAGGTACGCGGCGGCTTACGGCGGCGAGCCTGCTCCTTGTCCTTCTCATCCTGACCCTCCCTTTCCTCCTTGGTGGGTTCTCTGTTCAGGAGTGAGAAGATATCTACATACTCCCCCCGCCATATCTTTTCTCTGGTAGCCTGTGCCAAGTGATCACCCAGTGGCAAGGAATACCCTGCCGTCGGCAAAGCCGAAAAGGGAACAACAGGCCTAGTAAAGGGAGCCTGAGCTAACCCTGCCACCCCCAGGACATTTCCAGCAGTATAAGAACCTAGGCCCACCCCAGTGGGCATGGTAGCAGTCGTTGTCGCCGGGTGGGTCACCAAAGGGGTAGTCCCCGCCCCACCCGAGCGAGGCCAAGGCCACTGAAAGGCCCCCCCTATATTGGGAATATGTGTAGATGTACTCGTTTGCACCGTATACTCACATGCTGCACCCCCGCGGGCCGCCCCCACCGGGGGTTCTGGCCCACTGGGGGCGTCGGAGCTCACGACCGATGTAGAGCTCATCACCGGGGCTTGACCCGCACCAGGTTGCTGGCTGGGGAGCTGCGAGGCAGTGGCCGTAGCCGCACCACCCGCCTGCAGCAGCTCAACCCTCCCCGCCGGCTGTTGTCCTGCTGCCGCTAGCGCCTCAAAAGGTACCCCAACAGGGGCACCTGCCTGACTGGCCCGTGCCAAAGACGCCTCCAGGGCCGCGATACGGGCCAGTAAAGTGTCAACGTTGACCATGGGTAAAGAGCCGGCTGGCCCACCTGATCCTTGCCCGGGGACAGGTCCCTGCACCCCAGGGGCCGTATATGGCCTTTGACTAACGCCAAAGCCCGGGAGGGCTGGTGCATTAACCTGCCAAGGCAGGGAGCCGGGCCACCCCCCAAGGCTAGAGGGCCCCGGGGGAGGCTGCGGCCCTACAGTGATAGGCCCAACCGGTTGAGCAGGAAGATGAGCGGTGCCCACCGCTCGCGGGCCGCGGGCCGGAGCCCCCTCCGCGCCCGCACTTTGATCGGGCCAAGGAGCGATAGCCCCCATGCCACCAGCCCCGGCCGGGGATGGCAAAGGTGGCTGCTGAGGAGGCGGCCCCGCGGTCCTCCGACCCGGATTACGCCTCCTCACCACCCGAGCTGCATTCGCAGCAGCCTTCTTTTTGGAAGGCATCTCACCGCAGCAAAAAAGGGAAGCTAGCCAGTCAAGGAACTAAAGGCTTCCCGGTAGCACCAACGAGCGACGGAGACGCAGGGGAAAAAACTTCTCCGCTCCGTCGCTGAGGCAAAATGGCAGCAAGGCTGCCTCGTGGCCACCCCTTTTATCAAGGCGGTGGCCACGCCCCTAACTACCCGGATTCTCTGTCCTGTGGGGGGGGGGCCCGCAAAGGGCGCGGCGGCCATTTTGGCGCCGCGCTTGCATTTGCTTATTCTCTAATTATGCTTGAAAGACAGGCTAATATGGCTGCTATTCCAAAAAATAAATATTTAAGGGCATCAGGTATTAGTAGGAACACATGAGTAGTTATTTGTGAAAGTAAGGCTTTTAGAACACAGTAAGGATCATGTAGAAGGTGACTTCAAACATTACTGGAGCTTAGTTGAAGCTAAGATTGAATCCATACCATACCTGTCAACCATCTCGATTTGGCTGTAATTTGACGTCTATTGATGTCATAACCCGCCCCGCGCTGCCAAAACCCCATAATTTGGCAGCGGGGGGAAACGCTTTCCGTGCATGCGTGGAAGCGCTATGCCACTTGCGCAGCCCCTACACAAGCAGCGTAGCGCTTCCGCGCATGCGTGGAAGAGGTAAAACCCTTTCATGCATGCGTGGAAAGTGACCTGCGCACAAGCGATGTGCGCAGGTCCCATTTTTCCGTAGCCGCGGGTTGACAGGTATGATCCATACCATTTTAATAACCAGTGATATGAGTGCAAGTGGAGTGGGCAATTAATAACAGTTTAATTTCCAAACCCAATTGGGATTTCCCCCACCCCTGATGTTATTGTCTCATCCCCTGTATTTTCATTTCTCGAGTTTGCATAATATTTCTCAGTACAATATTATATTTCTACACTTGTTTCTTATTTTTGCTCTTTAAAAACTGGCCCCTATTCATCCTAGATGCTAGCATATAAAGCTGCAGAGTATAAATTACTACTGCATTACCTAACCAAGTAAAATGTCATTGCAGAGTTGCTGAAAAACAAAACCAGAATGTATTACTGCCAGTAGCCTCTGATTTAGAAAGGATCTTACAGTTCTTTCATGCAAACTATATTCATTCTTGGTAGATTGTGTGTCCTCCTCCTCCTCCTCTGCAAAAGATAGTGTTGTTTCATGGCAGTCTCCGCACCATGCTCTGCCACTCACCCCAAGCATGGCTTAAAACAGGTGTGGCTGGCTAGCTTCCTCCATTTCTGCAGACCTGTGCCCCATTGAACACCCCCCCCCCCAAAAAAAAGATATTTCAGTCAAAAGAGGAGGAAAGGCTCCCGGAGAAGCAATTCTGCATTCAAAAAGAAGTCCACCCACCCCTTCCCCATTAACCTTTTTTCTCCTCCAAAACTCCAGATTGGATTTGAACTTGACAAGCAGAAGTACAGTAGAGTAGAAGCTTTGGCGATTCTCATCAAAAGGCAGCACCTAAAAAGCAGACTGAGTAAGCATATGAGGCACATGGTAGTGGTCCTTCCTGCCATGGTGAACCCTATTTCTATTATTTCCATTTACATTATACAATAGTGGTGATTTCTAAATTTGCATCTTCTTCTTCTTGTGCCATATTTGATTCTGAATATTGACGGCCATCATGGCAATCAGCCATGGAGATTATCCTGAGAATATAATGCAGCCGGCTTCCATTTACCTTCTGCATCGCAGTGTGATACACATACCACTGATTCAGTTCCGCATGTCTCCTGAGCCCTTTTGGCACGCAAAGTCCTCATCAACCCCTGGTCAGTATTGCTGAAGCTGCTGCCCTCCATTGAGATGGATTCAAGTGGGATTTAATCCACTTGGGGACCATCACCCTTCCCTGTGGACATCGCCACCCAAGGCCATTAGTGCCCAGAGTTGTCGGGTTAATGAACCGCCACCTGACAATCAGCGTTGAGTTGCTGGCAGTAGGGTGTACTCTATTACCATAGCAGGATAAACTGGCCAGACTGAAAATTTGCATCTACTATAAGCATGAGTTATTTATTATTGAAAGACATCAATGTACCGTATTTTCCAGCGTATAAGACGACCCCCAACTTTTCCAGTTAAAATATAGAGTTTGGAATATACTTGTCAGCTGCAGTTAAGTACCTGTCCTATAAGACGACCCCCGACTTTGGCACATATTTTTCGGGGTTAAAAAGTAGTCTTATACGCCAGAAAATACAGTATTTATTAATATAACCCTATAGGTTATAAATCTCAGAGAATGTATCTCTTTGCCCACTTCACCTGATTTATTTCTTGGTTAATGTGTAAGTGGGCACCTACTTAATCCATTAATTTAAAGCTCACTTACATTACAGTGCATGCTAAAATAATTCTGTCCAAGTATACTCACTCGGTCTCTAAAATATTTTTAAAATCTATGTCTGGGAACTTGATGATGATGTAGGAAATAAATGATTTCCATGTAATTTTGATTAAGAACCGCACCGGCCAGGACTTCTGTATTTCATATTTCAGAACATCTTTAAAGGAATATTAATACAAATCAGGAATTAACTACTTACTCATGTGAAACACATTGGTGTTCATTTGGGCATTTTAAAACAGCAGCAAACTGTTTATCTGATTAT